>CM077081.1:214370204-215856454 GCA_039513925.1 Platanthera zijinensis | reverse complement strand
GTCATTTGAATACTTGTCTAGTATTTTTTGTTGTAGGCGAACTCAATCATATACAAGTGATCCTTCCACCTCTTACTGAAATCTAGGGTGCACATGCGAAGAATATCCTCCATCATCCTGTTTACCCTCTCGGTCTGACCATCCATATGCGGATGAAAGGCCGTACTGAACTTCAGTTTTATGCTCAACTGTTAATGTATAAGCCTCCAATCATTAGACGTGAAGTGCCCATCTCGGTCACTAATGATGTTATGGGGCACACCGTGCAATTGTATAATATTATCCACGTAAAGCTTTGCAAGCTTTTTCACCGAATCATCCTTCCTATTCAGAATGAAGTGTGATACCTTTGTTAAACGATCAACAATCACCAGATGACGTTGTTCCCCTTTTGCGATCTTAGCAAACCATGCATGAAATCTATAGATATGTCGTCAAACTTCCATTCCGGTATAGGCAAAGACTTCAAAGATCCACCAGGCTTCAGACATTCGACCTTCACTAAAACACATGTCTGACACTTTGTCGTATATAGTGCTACGTTCTTTTTCAACCCTGGCCACCAGAACAACTTTTTATTGTCTTTAAACATTTTTGTGCTCCCCAGGTGAATCAAGTATAGGTGAAATGTGCCTCGAACATCAACTCTTCCCGTAATTTTCCCACCTTTGGGACGCACAATCGACTGTTCTTCCATAATAGGCCATCATCAATGGTAAACTAGGAATTTGACCCATCCAAAGACTCTGTCATTGTGAAAGTAGTGAATAGGCGACTAAAAACAAGCCAGAAATTTGAATAATTAAAAGTTTTATTATCCAAAAAGATATCGTTTACAAAGGTATGACCTCCCTTTTATAGAATGAAGGAGAGAGGAGAGAGTATAATTAAACAATGTGGGACTAAAAAATTACAGAGCTGTGCGGCTAGAAATAAAGAGACAGATAAGGCCGCGCGGTTAGACAAATGGACTAACCTCTCGGCAACACCAGAAGGAATAGAACAAGTCACTGTAGGAGACCGCTAGACCGCCCGATCTCCAAGTCGTCTGAGATAAACCGCCAGACCGCTTGGACTACAAACAACAACAGTCTGGATATCAAACCGATGGAGAGTAGACACTAGACCACGCAGTCTATAACCTGCCAGACTTAGACCGTCAGATCGCTCAGTCTCATACTTTAACACTCCCCCTCAAGCTGGAGCATATATATCAATCATGCCCAGCTTCTCACAAATGTGGAAGAAGGAAGTAGAAACTGGCTTGGTAAAGATATCTGTAACACCCCGAAACTCAAAAGAGGGACGGGTGACGTTTTAAACCAAGTCTCGGTTTTGGAGCAGGTGTCACGGGCATGTTACGGGCGTGACACGGGCGTGTCACGGGCGCGACACAGGCATGTCACGGGCGTGTTTGACCTCGGGTCGCATGGTCGACGTTTTGGCATTCGGCGATCGTCGAGTTTAGGCACACGGCCTGGGACACGGGCGTGTCCCAGGGCGTGTCACGCTAGGGAGATTTCTGAGTTATGCACATGGGCACAGACACGGGTGTGTCACATGTGACACGGTGGTGTCGAGTGTTGTGTCACAGGTCGTGTCCTCCTCGGGAAAATCCTGGAAGTTGCACACGGGGCGTGATACGGGCCCTGACACGGGCGTGTCACATGTGACACGGGCGTGTCGGAGGCCGTGTACTGGTCAGGTCGTGGGAGTGACGGCGAATGAGTGACACGGCCCTGCACACGGCCGTGTTGCAACCCGTGTTCGGCCCAGATTTTGTAATTTTGGGATAAATCGCAGCCGTTCGATTTCTTGATTTGGGATCCGACGGCTCAGGGCTGTTGCTGGTAAGTTATATCCGGGGAATAGGGTTTGAAACCCTTATTTTCTCCTAACCATTCTCTTTCTAGAGTTTTACAGAGAAGGGAGAGCAAGGAGGAGGAAGAAGGCCAAGATCCGGTCACCGGCGGAGCTTCGGAGCTCCAAATCGCAATCCGAGTCCGGATCCGCGAAGGCGAGGCCGATATGGTGCTTTCCATCCGGCTAGATCGTCATGGCACCGAGGAGAAATGCTAGGGTAACGATTCTCATCTTGAGCATATGAAGCTCTTCTTCTTTTGCATGGGAAAACCCTTCTCCCGCGAGTGTGCGGCGAGATTGCAGTATTCTTTGGGGTAGATAGGTAAAGTCCCCCTTGTTAGAGTCCGGAATCGTAGTACGGACATAGGCATGTTGTGTGAAGCCTACCCGAACATGTTGGTCTGGATCGGTGATGATTTGCTATGCATTGTTAGCTGGAGAAGACTCCGAGCATTTTGATTGTTTTCGGGTAGCTATGCGGTAGAATGCATCAGGGAATCTTGGGGATTAACCCCAAGGTGAACTCGAAAATCTTTACGGAAACGCATTTCCGTCATATCGGTGGCCTGGGAGCCAACCGGGTACATAGCGGGGCTATGTACCGTATTTGAATGATATTTGGGACTGGGGAAGCTTAGCCCGCGTCAAAGGCAAAATGACAACGGCGGGGTGAGAAACGGGCTGGTAGACCCCTACCCGCTCCATCTGCTTGGTTAAAGCGACCTAAAGTTTTACGTGGGACTTGCCGAGGTTTGGAGATCGAGTCTAGGCTACGGCTGAAAGGACTAAATGCTCACGAGATTGCCGCCCCAAGGGGGTGGTGGTGGAGTCAAGGACCGGATGGGGTTCGGACTGGCTTCGCCGAGTAAGTGCCCTTAGAGCGCGGGGTGTACGGCCGTGTGAGCGTGCACCTGTGATGTGATGCTTATTTCGCTGTGTTGCTTGCTTTGCTAACAAGTGCAGGGAAGAAGCTTTGCCGCCCCAAGTTGGGGGCGGAATCGTTATAATTTGGTCAGCATAGCTGACCGTTGCCTTTGTTTACCACCGTGCAGTTGATTGTTGCTTGCAGGTGCTGCGGAACCGAGCGGTAAATAGCGGGCTAAAGCCCAAGTTGCTGTGCCGGACCTCGAAGTCCAATTTTTGAGTGTTTTCCTTTTGTACTCATGTGTGACCGGCCTGCGTGCCGAGGTTTGGAAGACATATTTATTAAGCAAACTCTTATAAGGCCATAAGGTCATTATTCGTGTATTATACATTCCTATGGGTTATTGTAGTGGACATTCATGCTTGGCTGGGTTCTTATACTTGTGCAACTTAATAATATGCTTCCGCTAGATGCTCTGTGTAGGACATTTTGATTGGTTGGATGGTTTCAATAAGTAACCAACCGGTGTGTCTGTAGTATATGGCGTCGGGCTCCGGCCGGACCTACTGCTATATGTCATGTGACGGATAGGGGTGTTATAAATTGGTATCAAACTACTTGTTTCGGTCAAGCTTAAATGAATTCGAGGGCGAATTCACTTTAAAGGGTGGTGAGCACATATGTGTGCGTCATCGTTATAACATGAAAAGAACCCATGAATGTCCACTTAGGAATGAAAATACACATGTTTGGGGAACCTGCGTGTTCCTATAATTACTTTTTGCAATTTTGTTCGGGCACTTATTGGTTTTTTGTATGACTGTAGGTGTCCGGAAGTGGAGCGTGATAGTCTGAACACATGTTTGCTGAGCAAAGTACTGCACCAAGTGACGTTCCTGAGACCCCTACGTCTTTGGAAACCATAAGAAGGGTGGTTGAAGCGGTGTTCGCTGTGACCAACGCACAACATGGGAGAAATGTGCAGCCCTCTATCCCTGAGATGGCCCCAACACCGGGCGGTATGTTGGAGCAAAGTGCATTTAGAGGTCCATTAGGGCAGCAGATGAGCATGATTATGGTGCAGGGAGCGCATTCAGTTGACGAATACTTGCAGACGTTCCTTATGTTAAGTCGCTACACAGGCTTTGAATGGGAAAGCGAGCAATCTATAGTTGATAGATTTTATAATGGTCTGCACAGCGAGTTGCGTATCCTACTGCTAGGACCAAAGTTATATGGATTCCGAGCTTTGGTGGAGTCGGCAGAGCTTTGGAAGTGGAGTTGGGGAAAACTCACCAAGTACCAGTGAATAGGGTACCGAAACCTGCAGATCCTATAAAGACTGTCTACCAAAAAACGCTGAGTAAAGAGGCTAGATAATCTACTAGCCAAACCACTTACAATTGTTATTATTGTGGCAAGAAAGGACACTTTTTCAGAGAGTGTTGGGAGGATGCTCAGAAGACAACGAAAGCTGTGGCAGGAGCAGTTGAAGCCTCTGGTGTAAAGAAAACGATGTTCAAAATGCCAACCTCAAAATCTGGGTACCGTAGGTAGTACAAGAAGGCTAGGAGGTCGGGTCTAGTCCCTTCCTCTAGCACATCTGGAGCGACTACAGTCCAAACCCCGGATGCATGCTTTGCCTGTGGAAAGCCGGGGAACTATGCCCAGGATTGTCGAAGTGGACGCCCAATGTCCGAAAAGAAGCCGGGGGAGATATCTGAAGAGAAAGGCAAGGCGGTGGCGTCCACCGCATCGCTGTTTACTCCGGCCCAACCGGGAGTGAACATCCTTGGACAGCAGGAGACCATGTAGCCAACCGTCGGGATGTCAGGTATGGTTTTTCTTATTAGCAAACTAGTTCCATATGCCGGATACCTTATGCATGTTAACTTAGAACTGGAAGTTCTAGGCTTTGTTTTGGAATCTTGGTAATCCGGAGAGAGCATAGTTTCAATACGGGAACTTCGCATTCCTGTTATCCGAATAATCTGTATCGCGCATCAGAGTTTTCCCTTCGATGGTAAAGGAACAATTCAGATGGGTTATTGCCCAGTAGTCGTCCTGTGTGCGCGGAGGTACAGTCTGTGCGGTAAGAGTCTTATTGAAAGTCAAGGATTCGACTTGCTAGCGTCGCTGTTTCCGCTAGTTAAGTTTGACGTCATCTTTGGTATGGACTGGCTTTCGGAGCTGAAGGCTTTTATCGTTTGGAACCGTAAAGAGGCCTAGCTGGGAGTTGGGCAGGAGACAACGTTTGCGGAACTGAAGGGATCGAGCAGGACACTGACGTCTGCCCTCCCGGTGGTCAAGATAGTTTGTACTGGCGCAGAGCTGTTCTTCACGTTAGTGGAGGCTGTAACGCCTAAGTCCACTCTGGGTAGTATCCCAGTCGTTTGTGAGTATCCCGATGTATTCCCGAACAATCTCCCTGGAGCCCCACCGTAGCGAGAGATCGATTTCACGATTGAGTTGTGCCAGATGCCAAACCTGTGTCACGCTCTCCTTATAGGTTGATGCCTAAGGTGATGGCGGAGTTAAAGGTTCAACTAGAAAAGTTGATGGAGCAAGGGTATGTGTGTCCAAGCCCGTTGCCTTGGAGCGCACCGGTCCTTTTTACCAAGAAGAAGGACGGGAGCTTGCAATTTTGTATCTGTTGCAGAGAGCTTCATAAGTTTGCAGAAATAGGACAAGTACTCGATCCAAATGATCGATGATCTTTTGATCAGTTAGTCGGGTCTTCGGTGGACTCAATAGTGGATCGTAAGTCCGGTTACCCTCAACTGGGAATAACGGTAAGTGATATCGCAAAGACGGCGTTAAGCACGAGGAATGAGCAATCCTAGTCTGCGATCGTGCCTTCTTGGCAGTCAAATACGCCATCAGTGTTCATATACCGGATGAACGGAACGTTCATGGAGTACCTAGTCCATTTTTGTGATCGTCTTCATCGACGACGCATCGGTGTACTTGAAGTGCGAAGAATATCACTTCTGAATACCTACTTCTGGTTTTGGGGATGCTAAGGAGGAACTATTTATACGCCAAGTTATCCAAGCACGAGTCTTGGGTTATCCTCTGTCGCGCTCCTCGGTCCTGTAGTTGGTAGAGTGGGAGTGCGTGGATCCAGCATTGTTAGTCACAGTACGAGGGTGGCCTGTGTTGTCTTGGTAGCGGAAGTCCAGAGTTTTCTGGTGTGGTTGACTACCAAGGGCTCTTCGTAGAGGACTTCTCGCGGATAGAATTACCCCTCACAATGTTGTCAGGGAAAACTTAAAAGTTTGTTTAGAGGCGTGAGTGCGCCCACGCGTCGAAGGGTTAGAGAGTTTGTTAACCACGACGCCAGTGCTAAGTTCGATGAGTGGAACCAAAGGCCTTGAGATCTACAACACTGTCTTGAGCAGTGGATTGGGCTGCGTGCTGCTGCAGCATGGTAATGTTATGGCTTATGGCTCACACTAACTGAAAGAGCATGAGAGGAATTGTCCAGTCCGCAATTTGGAGTTAGCGGTCGTGCTTTTGCACAAAAATCTGTGGAGACATTATTTGTACGGCGCAAAGGACGATGTTTATAACGATCATAGGAGCCTGATATATCGGTTGGGTCAAAAGGATCTGAACTTGAGGAAGAGGAAATGGATGGAGTTCCTGGGGGACTATACGTTCGAAATTTATTTTGTGCCCGGTGTAAGACAATGCAGTTGCGGATGCGTTGAGACGCAGGGCTCCCGCCCAAGCCAACATGTTGTCGGATCTTGTCTAGAGATTGACCCGGGAGCTGGAGACATTAACTATCTGTTGTGTAGACAAGTAGAATAGCGCCAAAGCATTATTGAACTGATCGGAAGTTCAGTATGACCTGTCAGATCGGATTTGGCAGACTATGGATTTGGAAAGTAGCATGAAGGAAATCAGGATGTGGCACTGTTTGTGGCGAAGTGTCAAACTTGCGCCTTGGTAAAGGCGAAGTGCCAAAAGGCTGTAGGATTCTTGAAATCCTTGCCTATTCCGGAGTGAAAGCTCGACGGCATACCGATGGACTTTGTGCATGGCTGGCCAAGGTCGCAGAAGGGGAATGACGCCATCTGGGTGATCGTAGATCGGTTAACAAAGGTGTCGCACTTTATTCCGCATAGGAAGGATTATTCAGGGGAGAGACTGGCAAAACTATATGTGGTTAATATAGTCAGTTTACACGGTGTGTCGCGTAGCATCGTGAGTGATCGGGATGGGCGTTTTACGTCCAATGATTGGAAGTCGGTGCAACAAATGCTGGGGGCTGAGTTGTAGCTTAGTACAGTCTTACATCCGCAGACGGATGGGCAGACCGAGAGGGTCAACAGGATGTTGGAGGACATGCTTCGCATGTGCGTTCAGGACTTCGGGAAGCAGTGGCAATGCAATCTGCTTTTGGTAAAGTTTGCGTACAACATTAACTACCAAGTGAGCATACAAATGGCGCCCTTTGAGGCCCTATATGGTCGAAGTTGTCGCATGTCGTTATTGTGGCTAGAAACGGATGACAAGAAGTTATATTTAAAGCAAGAGGTGTTAAACACTACCCCTTTGGTGCGAACCATACGAGAGCTGTTGCTAATCATTTAGGAGAGGCAAGCTAAGTGCTTTAATGTCACGCATCGGAATGAGGAGTTCGCGGTTGGCATATTGGGAGTTATAGTCGTGCAAGAATGTTTTGCGGGTGAGACTCTTGAATAAACTGAGGCTGAGATACCTTAGACCACTTGAGAGCCCTGGAGCAGATCGATGGAGCGGCTTAACGCTTAAGTCTATCGGTGGAGTGAGTAGTCTACACAATATAATCCGCTTAGCAGTAATCGGAAGGCGGCGCAAGAGCCTTCAAACTTGATCGTGAGTGATCAAGTTTTGGTGGATGAAAGGTTGATGACTAGGGTCAAGCCCGTTCGTTTTGGAGACCGTGGAGTCGAGCGACTTTGTCTCAAAGAGATCAGGATAGTCATTGTCCGGTGGGACAATTGCGGTAGCGAGGAGCTCTCTTAGGAGTGAGAGCAATCTATGCTGGAGGTGTACCCGGAGTTTTTCCGCTCGGGTACCGCTTAAAGTTTCCGTTTTCTCTCCTTTAGTAATATCGTGGGCGAAATTCTTTTAAGAGGTGGAGAGTTGTAACACCCCGAAACTCAAAAGAGGGACGGGTGATATTTTAAGCCAAGTCTGGGTTTTGGAGCAGGTGTCACGGGCGTGACACGGGCGTGTCACGGGCGTGACACGGGCGTGACACGGGCGTGACACGGGCATGACACGGGCGTGACACGGGCGTGACACGGGCGTGTCACGGGCATGTTTGACCTCGTATAACGGGCGTGACACAGGCGTGTCACGGGCGTGTTCGACCTCGGGTCGCGTGGTTGACGTTTTGGCAATCGGCGATCGTCGAGTTTAGGCACACGGCCTGGGAGACGGGCGTGTCCCAGGGCGTGTCACATTAGGGAGATTTCTGAGTTATGCACACGGGCCATGACACGAGCACAGACACGGGCGTGTCACATGTGACACGGGCGTGTCGAGTGCCGTGTCGCAGGCCGTGTCCTCCTCGGGAAAATCCTGGAAGTTGCACACGAGGCGTGACACGGGCCCTGACACGGGCGTGTCACATGTGACACGGGCGTGTCGGAGGCCGTGTCACAGGCCGTGTACTGGTCGGGTCGTGGGAGTGATGGCGAATGAGTGACACGACCATGCACACGGCCATGTTGCAACCCGTGTTCGGCCCAGATTTTGTAATTTTGGGCTAAATCGCAGCCGTTCAATTTCTTGATTTGGGATCCGACGGCTCAGGTCTATTGTTGATAAGTTATATCCGGGGAATAGGGTTTGAAACCCTTATTTTATCCTAACCATTCTCTTTCTAGAGTTTTAGAGAGAAGGGAGAACAAGGAGGAGGAAGAAGGCCAAGATCCGGTCACCGGCGGAGCTTCGGAGCTCCAAATCGCGATCAGAGTCCGGATCCGCAAAGGCGAGGCCGATACAGTGCTTTCCATCTGGCTAAATTGTCATGGCGCCGAGGATAAATGTTAGGGTAACGATTCTCATCTGGAGCATGTGAAGCTCTTCTTATTTTGCATGGAAAAACCCTTCTCCCGCGAGTGTGCGGCGAGATTGCGGTATTCTTTAGGGTAGATAGGTAAAGTCCCCCTTGTTAGAGTCTGGAATCGTAGTACGGACATAGGCATGTTGTGTGAAGCCTACCCGGATATGTTGGTCTAGATCGGTGATGACTTGCTATGCATTGTTAGCCGGAGAAGACTCCGAGCGTTTTGATTTTTTTTGGGTTGCAATGCGGTAGAATGCATCAGGGAATCTTGGGGATTAACTGTAATACCCCAAAAAGCTCAAAAATTATATTTGAGGTACAGGTTGCTTAACACGGCCTGGGACACGGGCGTGTCCCAGGGCGTGTCGAGGGTACACGGCCTGGGACACGGGCGTGTCCCAGGGCGTGTTCAGGATAGTCGACGATCGGAGGTCGACGATAGTCAAGCCTGGGACACGGCCTTTGACACGGGCGTGTCCCAGGGCGTGTCACTCAATAAATAGCCGGTTTGAGTCAGAAATGTACACGGCCCGGAACCAAGCCTTGCACACGGCCGTGTCAGATTTGACACGGGCGTGTCAGAGGGCGTGTGCCTACCCGTGTACTGCTCTGACTGGTTTTAGCGCTCGTTGAGTACCGTGCAACAGGTGTGACACGGGCGTGTCACATGACCGACACAGGCGTGTCAGGTTCGACACGGGCGTGTCGATGCCGTGTTCTGGTAGTTTTTCAGTCGGTACGTGTGCCGCTTAAGGGTACATGGCCTGTGACACGGGCGTGTCACAGGCCGTGTCGGCTAAAAAGTATAGTTTTCAGGCAGATCGTGGCCGTTCATTTTTCCTTAAAGAAGATCCTGTGGCTGGGGCTCATTCCTGGCTTGATAAGGCCGGGGAAGGAGAAGGCTAAGCTCATTTTGAGTTTCATCTTCTCTTTCTAGCTTTAAGAGAGAGGTGAGAGCAAGGTGAGGAAGAAGAAGTGGAATCCGGCTGCCGGTGGTGCTACGGTGGTCCAAATCGCGAGCCGAGTTCGGATTTGCGAAGGCAAAGCTGCTGCGAAGGCTTTCATCCGTCTCAATTTCTCTCCATGGCTCCGAAGCGAGTTCCTAGGGTAACGATTTCCTTCTCGGACATGTGAAGTCCTTAATTCCTGCATTTCATAGGGAAAACCCTTCCCCGCGAGTGTGCGGTGGGTTGTGGCGTCCCTTGGGGTAGATATGTGAAGTCCCCCTTGTTAGAGTCCGGAATTGGAGTACGGATCTAGGCATGCTGTGTGAAGCCCATCTGGACATGGTCTGGATTGGTGATGCTTGTTTGCATATCGGAGAAGACTCCGTGATTATTGCTTGTAGGCATGATGGATAAAGTACTGGAGGAAGTCCAAGAAATTATGAGAGTTGGACTCTCTTGTGGCCGTGAGTTGCTACTTTGTGTGAGGTTGAGCCGTTGGGCTGCAACTAGGCAAATGTCTTGGTGGTGGAACGGGCAAGGTGAAGCTGTACCCGCGTCAGTCCAGGCTTGAGTCTGATGATTTGAGCAACGGGCAAGGTGGATCTGTACCCGCGTTATGGTTGTCTAACCTTGGGTGCTTAAGACCCTGTTAGGATTACATAGCGAGAGTCGACGGCCTGTGTGCCGATCAGACTAGAATGCTCATATTGGACCGTTATGTCTGGGACCTCTGAACGGTAGTGTGGCCATGGAACTACGGAACACCGATAATGTGCCCTGAGTGCACGGAGCGTCGGGCCGTCGTGCCGACGTTTGTGATATGTGACTGTGCGGGCGTGCACGTCTTGCTTGAATTGCTATATATCATATTGGAAGATTGCTATGCAGGGATGGAATTCCGCTGCCCCGTGCCAGGGGCAGGGTCGTTATAATTGGTCAGCTGAATGCTGACCGTTGCCCTGTTTGCCATCGTTTGGTGGATTGGTTCTTACAGGTACTGGAGAGGCTGGTCCGAGCGGGACTTAGCGCGCTGAAGCCCAAAGCTGCGTTGCTGCCCTCGAAGGCATTGTTTTGTTTCTTTTGTTCATGTGTGGCCGGCCTGCGTGCCGATGTCTGTAATCCACACTCTTGTTAAGAGAAACTGTTGTAAGACCTTAAGGCCAGACTCTTTTGATATTTGTATACATTCCTATGTTATAGTGGACAGTGTTCTTGATCTTGAGTTCAATGTTTCAACCGTGAAACTTCCGCTAGAATGCTCTGTGTTAGGATGTGTGGTTATGATATTATTTCGTAGCGTCTCCGCCTGTTTGTGGAATATGGTGTGGGGCCCCGGCCGGACCCTCTATTATATTCTTCTTGACGGGTAGAGGTGTTACAATTTGGTATCAGCTTGTTGGCCGATCTCTTCCGAATTCGCGGACGAATTCTTTTGCGAGGTGGCGAGCACGTGTCAGTGCCGTCGTTATAACACTTAATTTGAACTCAAGATTGTCCACTTAGGATTGCAAATACACTTGTTTGTTGAACTTGTGTATTCTTTTTGTATGGTTGCCGTTTTCATTGGTCATTAAACTGTATATTTTACACATATAGGTGACCAGAAGTGTTGCGGGTCAATCCGAACCACAACGTTCTGTTGAGAGTGCGGCACCAGCCGAGGTGCCCACAACTCCTCCATCCGCTGAAACAGTCCGTCTCATCACGGAAACGGTACTTGCTGTGATGAATGCTCAGCAGGCTGGGCAGGCACGTCCTGCAGTGGTGCCAACGCAAGCTGGGGTACGGCAAGAACCGATAGAAGCCGAAGTTGATCCGCGGGTAGCAGATCAACAATGGAAGCAATTCTTGAGCTTCAACCCTCCGCAGTTTCATGGGGCGGGTACACCGGCCCAAGCAGAGGATTGGCTTGTAAGAATCAAGAGGATTATGAGAGCTATCAAGGTTGAGGAGGAACAGAAAGTCATGTTAGCCACTTTCCTACTGGAAGGAGAGGCGCGATTGTGGTGGGATGAGATTGAAATGCATCACTTGGCCGGCAGGCAATTGGCAGAGGTTACAATGGAAGAATTTTCTCGATTGTTCTTAGCACAACATCTGCCGATGCAGCAAAGGATATCGATGGAAATAGAATTTCAACGGTTAGCGCAGGGAGATCGAAGTGTGGATGACTACCTGCATGAGTTCACCCGTTTGGGAAGATATGCGGGCACGATCTTCGCCGAAGAAGAGCGTAAGACTAGTCGGTTTTATGCGGGACTACGAGATGAGCTGCGGTATTTGCTCTCGAGTTCTGTGAGTTAGGGATTCCAAGCCTTAGTCTGTACGGCTCGTTCTTTGGAGACGGACATGAAACGGGGGCAAGCAAAGGGAAACTTGGCGGTTGTGAAGCCAGAGTTTAAGCCGCCGCGTCCGGACAAGTTTGGCTACCGAAAGAGATGGAATAAGAAGTCTAAGTCTTCTGGACAAGCTCCTTCTGCGACTGTGACAGATACATCTGGGTATGGATCTCGTGCTTGTTTTACGTGCGGGAAGGTTGGACACTTCGCACGTGAGTGTCGATCTGGTCCTCCAAAGGGTGATAAGAAGACGGGAGCGTCTTATGCGGAGAAGGGGAAGGCTGTGGTGGAGTCTTCTGCCTCGCACGCGCAGCCTAGGGTCTTCAATCTTGGACAACAGGAGGCCATTAAGCAGGCGGATGTCGTCACAGGTGCGCGTAGGTTTTAATGTTCTTGTTTTTTTTTGATGTGTTGTGCTTGTTTTAATTGTAATGTTATAGGGTTTGTCCTTATACGAGAGTATCCGGCGCGAGCACTGTTCGACACAGGTGCTTCACATTCGTTTCTGTCTGAGGACTTTGTCTTTCGTGTCGGGGTACCTATCCGGACCACGACAGACAGTGTAAAGGTGTTGTTACCTAACGGATGTTTGATGTGCGCGGATCGATCTTGCGGTCTTGCGGTCAAGATAGGAAGTCGGGAGTTCAAGGTGGAAACATTAGTATTGCCGATCAAAGAGTTTGATATAATCTTTGGTATGGACTGGCTTTCGGAGCAGCGTGCCTGTATCGATGGCACTTCAAAAGAGGTCACACTTGGGCAAAATACCGAACAAGAGACCAAGTTCATTGGTATGCAAGGGATGAGTGGGATATTGTTATCCGCTCTCCAAGTTGTTAAGGCAGTTCGGAAGGGTGCGGAGTTGTTCTTCACACTCATAGAGGCGGTGGCGCCGAAGGCCAGTGTGAGTGAAGTGCCGATTATGTCGGAATATGCTGATGTGTTTCCAAAGGACCTTCTGGGGTTACCTCCCCAAAGAGAAATCGACTTCGCTATCGAGCTGGTGCCGGGTGCGAAACCCGTGGCCCGTTTGCCGTATCGGGTAGCGCCAAAAGAAATGGCCGAACTGAAAGTTCAGTTGCAAGAGTTGTTGGAGCAGGGATACATACGCCCAAGTATGTCACCTTGGAGCGCGCCTGTTCTTTTTGTGAAAAAGAAGGACGGTGGTTTGTGACTATTTATTGATTATCGCGAACTGAACAAGCTGACGGAGAAAAACAAGTATCCAATTCCACGGATCGATGAATTGTTCGATCAGCTAGCAGGCTCAACCGTCTATTCGAAGTTGGATTTGAAGTCCGGGTATTATCAATTGCGGATTAGGGAAGGTGACATTCCCAAGACATTTGGCACACGCTATGGTCATTATGAGTTCACAGTGATGTCGTTCGGCTTATGTAATGCGCCTTCGGTATTCATGGATCTCATGCATCGAACGTTCCGCGAATACCTGGATCTGTTTGTGATTGTGTTTATTGATGATATCCTTGTATATTCACAATCGGAGGAAGATCATGCAAACCACTTGCGGTTGGTATTGCATACCTTGCGAAGGAATAAGCTGTATGCCAAGTTCTCTAAGTGTGAGTTCTGGCTCTCGTCAGTGGCTTTTCTAGGCCATGTGGTAAGTGGAGAGGGCATAGCGGTGGATCCGGCTAAGATAAGTATCATTCGTGATTGGCCAGTATTGTCTTCGGTGGCCGAGGTCAGGAGTTTCATTGGACTGGCGGGCTACTATAGACGGTTCGTGGAGAACTTCTCCCGGATTGCTTTGCCTCTGACTACGTTGACGAGAAAGGATCAGAAGTTCGTTTGGACGCCGGAGTGCGCACGAGCTTTTGTGGAGCTGAAGAATCGTTTGACTACGGCGCCCGTTTTGACGTCGCCATGTGGTACAGATGGATTTGAGATATACAGCGATGCGTCAGGAAGCGGCTTAGGCTGCGTTCTCCTGCAGTTTGGCAAGGTGATCGCTTATGGCTCACGTCAATTGAAAGTGCATGAGCGTAATTACCCCGTCCATGACTTGGAGTTGGCGGCGGTGATCTTTTCGCTAAGGTTGTGGCGGCATTATCTTTATGGCGTGAAGGTGGATATTTATACAGATCATAAAAGCTTAAAGTATCTACTCGATCAAAAGGAATTGAATATGCGCCAAAGGAGGTGGATGGAATTCCTTGGGGATTATACCTTCGACATCCACTATGTTCCCGGAAAGGGAAATGTGGTCGCTGATGCCTTGAGTCGTCAGACGGCGGTGCGGGCAAATTGGTTGCGGATACATGATGAGCGGTTAATCCAGGAGTTGGAAGCTTTGGAGATATCTTGTGTGGAAAGAGATTCTTCGACTGTTGCATGCGTGAACTGGTTGGAGGTTCAATATGACCTTGCTGACAGGGTTCTGCGGGCAACGGAGTTGGATGAAAGTCTCCAACACTATGCAAAGGAGGGGTCTGGTGATCAATTCTCCTGGGATGACGGTTTGTTACGGAAAGATGGCCGATTGTGCGTCCCTAGTGCGGGTAAATTGCGAGAAGAATTGCTATATGAAGCACACTTTACAAAGTACTCAATTCACCCTGGGAGCACAAAAATGTACAAGGACATGAAGAAACTGTTCTGGCGGCCTGGTTTAAAGAAGGAAATAGCCGCGTATGTGGCTAAATGTCGTACTTGTGCGTTGGTAAAGGCAGAATGTCAACGGCCGAGTGGTTTCCTGAAGTCGTTGCCAGTTCCACAATGGAAGTTTGAGGATATTTCTATGGATTTCGTGCACGGATTGCCGAGATCTCAGCATGGCCATGACTCAATCTGGGTGATTGTAGACCGGTTGACAAAGGTGGCTCACTTTCTACCGAACAAACGGGACGATTCAGTGGAAACGTTGGCAAAGCTCTATGTGGAGCAAATTGTTCGATTGCACGGTGTTCCCCGGAGCATCGTAAGTGACCGAGATGGGCGCTTTACCTCGAAAGATTGGAGATTAGTTCATCAGATGTTGGGCACGAAGTTAGCATTCAGTACGGCCTTTCATCCGCAAACGGATGGCCAAACTGAACGAACCAACAGAACGATGGAGGATATGCTCCGTATGTGCGCCCTGGACTTCGGTAAGAATTGGGAAGAACATCTTGTTATGGTGGAGTTTGCCTATAATAATAGCCATCAAGCGAGTATAGGCATGGCCCCGTTTGAAGCGCTGTATGGTCGTAAGTGTCGTACACCGCTAGCTTGGGCAGAAACTGGCGAGACTAAACTTTTAGGAAAAAAGGAAGTCGAGGATGCTACCTCAACAATACGCTCTATTCGAGAGAGGCTTCTAATAGCCCAGGATCGGCAAGCCAAGTATTACAATGCTAAGCACCGGAACGTGGAGTTCGCGGTGGGTGACTAGGTCTATTTAAAGATCAAGCCCTTCAAAGGCGTATCTCGGATTCGGCGGTTGAAAAAGCTAAGTCCGCGATACGTTGGTCCGTTTGAAGTGGTGGAGCGAGTTGGGGAAGCTGCCTATCGGCTAGCTCTTTTATCGGATTTGAGTGGATTGCATGATGTGTTTCACATCTCGGTCTTACGCAAAGCAGTGCTCAAGTAATTGACAAGGATCGAGTGCCAGTTGAGTATGGGCTAATGACAAAGGTGAAGCCTATACTGATCGAGGATCGAGCCGAGAAACAGTTGCGGAACAAAGTGATCGGGATGGTCAAAGTCCGATGGGACAATTGTGGCCGAGAAGAGCCAACATGGGAGTGCGAGCAGACCATGCAAGCCGAGTTTCCCGAGTTATTTTCATATCTTGTTCGCTCGTTGTATATGTAATAGAAACATATAAATGTTTTGTTATTTTCTCCCTACTGTCTTCAAATTTCGGGACGAAATTTTATTAAGGAGGGGAGGATTAAAACACCCCAAAAAGCTCAAAAATTAGATTTGAGGTGCAGGTTGCTTAACACGGCCTGGGACACGGGCGTGTCCCAGGGCGTGTCGGGGGTACACGGCCTGGGACACGGGCGTGTCCCAGGGCGTGTTCAGGATAGTCGACGATAGTCGAGCCTGGGACACGGCCTTCGACACGGGCGTGTCCCAGGGCGTGTCACTCAATAAATAGCCGGTTTGAGTCAGAAATGTACACGGCCCGGAACCAAGCCTTGCACACGGCCGTGTCAGATTTGGCACGGGCGTGTCAGAGGGCGTGTGCCTACCCGTGTACTGCTCTGACTGGTTTTAGCGCTCGTTGAGTACCGTGTAACAGGTGTGACACGGGCGTGTCACATGACCGACACGGGCGTGTCAGGTTCGACACGGGCGTGTCAATGCCCGAGTTCTGGTAGTTTTCAGTCGGTACGTGTGCCGCTTAAGGGTACACGGCCTGTGACACGGGTGTGTCACAGGCCGTGTCGGCTAAAAAGTATAGTTTTCAGGCAGATCGTGGCCGTTCATTTTTCCTTAAAGAAGATCCTGTGGCTGGGGCTCATTCCTGGCTTGATAAGGCCGGGGAAGGAGAAGGCTAAGCTCATTTTGAGTTTCATCTTCTCTTTCTAGCTTTAAGAGAGAGGTGAGAGCAAGGTGAGGAAGAAGAAGTGGAATCCGGCTGCCGGTGGTGCTACGGTGGTCCAAATCGCGAGCCGAGTTCGGATTTGCGAAGGCAACGCTGCTGCGAAGGCTTTCATCCGTCTCAATTTCTCTCCATGGCTCCGAAGCGAGTTCCTAGGGTAACAATTTCCTTCTCGGACATGTGAAGTCCTTAATTCCTGCATTGCATAGGGAAAACCCTTCCCCGCGAGTGTGCGGTGGGTTGTGGCGTACCTTGGGGTAGATATGTGAAGTCCCCCTTGTTAGAGTCCGGAATTGGAGTACGGATCTAGGCATGCTGTGTGAAGCCCATCTGGACATGGTCTGGATTGGTGATGCTTGTTTGCATATCGGAGAAGACTCCGTGATTATTGCTTGTAGGCATGATGGATAAAGTACTGGAGGAAGTCCAGGAAATTATGAGAGTTGGACTCTCTTGTGGCCTTGAGTTGCTACTTTGTGTGAGGTTGAGCCGTTGGGCTGCAACTAGGCAAATGTCTTGGTGGTGGAACGGGCAAGGTGAAGCTGTACCCGCGTCAGTCCAGGCTTGAGTCTGACGATTTGAGCAACGGGCAAGGTGGATCTTTACCCGCGTTATGGTTGTCTAACCTTGGGTGCTTAAGACCCTGTTAGGATCACATAGCGAGAGTTGACGGCCTGTGTGCCGATCAGACTAGAATGCTCATATTGGACCGTTATGTCTGGGACCTCTGAACGGTGGTGTGGCCGTGGAACTACGGAACACCGATAATGTGCCCTGAGTGCACGGAGCGTCGGGCCGTCGTGCCGACGTTTGTGATATGCAACTGTGCGGGCGTGCACGTCTTGCTTGAATTGCTATATATCATATTGGAAGATTGCTATGCAGGGATGGAATTCCGCTGCCCCGTGCCAGGGGCAGGGTCGTTATAATTGGTCAGCTGAATGCTGACCGTTGGCCTGTTTGCCACCGTTTGGTGGATTGGTTCTTACAGGTACTGGAGGGGCTGGTCCGAGCGGGACTTAGCGGGCTGAAGCCCAAAGCTGCATTGCTGCCCTCGAAGGCATTGTTTTGTTTCTTTTGTTCATGTGTGGTCGGCATGCGTGTCGATGTCTGTAATCCACACTCTTGTTAAGAGAAACTGTTGTAAGGCCTTAAGGCCAGACTCTTTTGATATTTGTATACATTCCTATGTTATAGTGGACAGTGTTCTTGAGCTTGAGTTCAATGTTTCAACCGTGAAACTTCTGCTAGAATGCTCTGTGTTAGTATGCGTGGTTATGATATTATTTCGTAGCGTCTCCGCCTGTTTGTGGAATATGGTGTGGGGCCCCGACCGGACCCTCTATTATATTCTTCTTGACGGGTAGAGGTGTTACATTAACCCCAAGGTGCACCCGGAAATCTGGACGGAAACGCATTTCCATCATATCGGTGGCCTGTGAGCCAACCGGGTACATAGCGGGGCTATGTACCGTGTTTGAACAATATTTCGGACTGGGGAAGCTTAGCCCGCGTCAAAGGCCAAATGGCAACGGCGGGGTGAGCAATGGGTTGGTGGACCACTACCCGCTCCATCTGCTTGGTTAAAGCGACCTAAAGTTTTACGTGGGACTTGCCGAGGTTTGTAGATCGAGTCTAGGCTACGGCTGAAAGGACTAAATGCTCACGAGGTTGTCACCCCAAGGGGGTGGTGGTGGAGTAAAGGACCGAATGGGGTTCGGACTGGCTTCATCGAGTAAGTGCCATGAGATCACGGGGTGTACAACCGTGTGAGCGTGCACCTGTGATGTGATGCTTATTTCGCTATGTTGCTTTCTTTGCTAAAAAGTACAGGGAAGAAGCTTTGCCGCCCCGGGTTGGGGGCGGAATCGTTATAATTTGGTCAGCATAGCTGACCGTTGCCTTTGTTAACCACCGTGCGGTGGATTATTGCTTGCAGGTGCTGCGGAGCCGAGCGGTAAATAGCGTGCTAAAGCCCAAGTTGCTGTGCCGGCCCTCGAAGGCCAATTTTTGAGTGTTTTCCTTTTGTACTCATGTGTGACCGGCCTGCGTGTCGAGGTTTGGAAAACACATTTATTAAGCAAACTCTTGTAAGGCCATAAGGTCATTATTCGTGTATCATACATTCCTATGGGTTATTGTAGTGGACATTCATGCTTGGCTGGGTTCTTATACTTGTGCAACTTAATAATCTGTTTCCGCTAGATGCTCTATGTAGGACGTTGTGATTGGTTGGATGGTTTCAATAAGTGACCAACCGGTCTGTCCGTAGTATATGGCGTCGGGCCCCAACCTGACCTACTACTATATGCCATGTGACGGATAAGGGTGTTACAATATCCGCCAACTCTTTGTCGAAAGTAACGAACGGAGTACAAATCTGTTTCTTTAAGACCTTTTCCCGAATGAAATGGCAGTCAACTTCTATATGTTTTGTTCTCTCATGGAAGACCAGATTTTTGGATATGTATATAGCAGCCTTGTTGTCACAGAACATAGGAAGATGATAGTCGTAGACCTCTCCTAAGTCAAGCATGAGAGCACGCAACCATTTTAACTCACAGGTGGTTGACGTCATACTCCGGTATTCGGCTTCTGCACTGGATCTGGAGACAACAGACCTTTTCTTGCTCTTCAAGCTCACAAGATTTCCTCCAACAAATGTGCAAAAGACTGATGTAGATTTGTGGTTTCCTTTATCATTCGCATACCTTGAATCTGAGTAGGATTCAACCCTTAGATGACCATTCTTCTAAAAGAGTAGCCCTTTTCCTGGTGCTGCTTTGACATACTCTAATATCTTTACGGCAGACTGAAGATGGTATTCCCTAGGAGCTTGCATGAACTGACTAACCTTGCCTACAACATAGGAGATGTCGGGTCTGGTCACCGTGAGATAAATGAGTTTGTCCACCAGACGTCAGTATCTCGTGACATCATATAGAAGAGGCGAGTCATCTATCTATGTTTTGTCTTCTCCAGTAGCCATGGGACACCGGGCCAGTTTGTCACCAGTCAATCCTGCCTCTTGTAGAAGATCAAGAGCATACTTCTGTTGGGATAGAATCAATGAGTCGGGCTTCCAAGAGATTTCTATCCCCAAAAAGTATTTCGGGGAGCCCATGTCCTTTGTGACCAGGTGTTGACGGAGGTGTTTCTTTGTCAAGTCCACCCCAGCCTAGTCATCGCCATTAAGAAGAATATCATCCACATACACTGCCAAAAACACCAGTCCTGAGGAGGTTTTGCGAATAAATAAGGAGTGATCGGCCGAACTCCTTGCAAAGCTGATGGAAGCCACAATGCAACTGAACTTGTCGAACCACGCCTGATGGCTCTATTTTAGGCCATAGATGACATTCTTCAACCGGCATACTTGTGTCTTCCCCTGAGCAACATACCCAAGAGATTGCTCCATGTAGACGTCCTCCTGAAGATCCCCATAGAGAAAGACATTCTTTACATCAAGCTGGAAAATAGCCCAATCCCTGTTGACGACCACAAAAAGAAGAACCCGGATGGTGCTGAGGCAAGCGACCGGAGAGAAGGTATCAAAGTAATCAAACCCATAAGTCTGAGTAAAGCCTTTGGCCACCAGCCAGGCCTTGTAGCGATCCACAGTGCCATCTGGGCAAAACTTCACAATAAACACCCAACGACAGTCAACCACATCAGTACCCAATGGAGGACGAACAAGAGTCTAGGTACCCCTTTCAGTAAGAGTGGCAATCTCCTCGTCTATGTCAGATTTCCAATGAGGAATAGCAAGAGCCTCCTGGTAGGTGCGGGGAGTGGTAGTAGCCGAGATAGCCAAAGCAAAACACATGCGAGAAGGAGTAAGCCGATCATAGGAAAGAACTACCGCAAGTGGATGTTGGGTACACGCCCGCACCCCTTTGCGAAGAGCAATGGGAATATCTAGGTCAACTCGTACTTTAGTGACTGGAGCATCCGTGGCGGAGAAGGCTGGCCCGGGACTAGAGAGAGACGGCTGCGGAGAAGAGGGAGAAGGGGGAGGGGGTAGAATGGAGATAGGAGGAGACGGAGGAGGAGATGATGTAGGAGGAGAGACGTCGATAAGCATGGAAGGAATGGAGGGAGACGGTGGAGAATCAGAGACATCAGGGGGAAAAGGGGAGTTAGGAGAGAAGTAGGACACATTCTCGAAGAAGGTCACGTCCGCGGGGAAAAACTGCTTGTGCAGAACGGGGTCAAAGCAATAATATCCTTTCTAAGTTGTAGAGTAACCCAAAAAGACACACTTGGTGGAACGGGGGGAAAGCTTGTCGCGGGTAGCGGAAGGAGCATGAACAAAAGCCGTGCACCCAAAGATACAGAGAGAGAGAGGAAATGGTTCCTTGCCCGGGTAGAGAATGGACAAGGGGGTCTTGTCGTGGTGAACCGTAGAGGGAATGCGATTGATGAGAAAGCAGACAAGAAGAACAACATAGCCCCAGTAGGAGTGAGGTACCTGCATCTGTGTCATGAGAGTGCGAGCGACATCGAGAAGGTGACGGTTTTTACGCTCCGCCACCCCATTTTGTTGGGAGGTGTAAACACAACTAGTCTGATGAACAAGACCATGTTGCATACAAAAAGAGGAAAACTCATGACTAAGATATTCCTTAACATTATCAGAGCGAAAAACTTTAATAGAAATATCAAACTGAGTTTTAATCATAGAATAAAAGGATTGTCATACAAAAAAGAGTTCAGAGCGATCTTTTAATAGATACACCCAGATACATCTAGAGAAATCATCAATAAACGTTACAAAGTAATAACTACCCCGACCAACGGTGAGGGTAGGAGCAGGACCCCAAACATCAGAATGAATGAGATCAAATGGACGAGAAGAGCCATGACCTTGCTTCGGTGGGAAGGAGGAGCGGTGATGTTTGCCAAGCCGACACGCATCACAGTTGAGCAGAGGACTGGTCTGAGGTAAGTGGGGCAAAAGCTAAAGAAGAATCCAAGGAGGAGGATGTTCAAGGCAAAGATGCAATTGAAGCAGATCTGTAGAAGATGAGGAGAAGGCAAATAGAGCGGAAACATTGTCGAGGAAGTAGAGGCCGCCGCTCTCAGTCCCAGTAGCAATCGTCCTTTGGGTTCTCGGGTCTTAGAAAGAATAAGAAGTTGGAGTGAATAATACGGAGCACTAAAGTTACTTGCATAAAGTAGTAACGGATAATAAATTGCAAGGGAACTTCGGGACATAGATTGTGCCTGCCAAGAGAAGCGACGAGGTGACTTGAACCAAGCCCGTCTCATGAACCAGGGAAGGTGAACCATCCGCAACAAGAACTGGGGGCTACCGATCATGCGTTTCTAGGAGGGAGAAGCATTGAGGATTGTCGGTCATGTGATTTGTAGAACCAGAGTCAATCAGTCATTTACCTTGGGTAACGACGTGGGCACTACCTGAAGTCGTGGCCATAGAGGCAGACGGTCGAGAGGAGGCGGAGGTGGAGGAAGAGATGACGGGGGTGGAGAGATCGTAATTGGCCATAGAGAAACACAGGAAACCGCGTGAGTTGAAGAGAAGTCGTGTGGATAGAAAAGGGATAAATCCACACGAACAAGAAGGAGTCCACGACAAGAGGAAGAGACCGCAGCAAAAAAGAAGGAAACCGCAGCGGGCTAAAGAGAATAAGCTGCAATGGTCACGGTGTCAGTATATAAGCGGCAAGAAGGGCCACGACCAGAAAACATACCAAAGTATAGGGACAGAGGTCGCGTGAACTGGGAAGTTCGCGATAAAAGGGGAGATCGTGCGAACATGAAAGATTCCGGTCGAAAAGAGAAGAAGTCGCGCCAACACACAGGGTTCGAGCGAACGAGAAGAGAGAGCGGAAGGAAAGCAGAGAGTCCGCGAAAACAAGTCGCAGAAAATAGGGAAGGAAGTTGCGCAAACAGGGCAGTGGCAAGGCAAAGAAGCTGCGCGGATAGACAGGTATCCGGGTGAACAGAGAACGAAGCCACGCGGACAGAAGAGCCAAAGGAATCAGGTGGAAACGATCGTTGGCTCTGATACCATGTGAAAGTAGCGAACAAGTGACTAAAAATAAGCCAGAAATTTGAATAATTGAAAGTTTTATTATCCAAAAAGATATCATTTACAAAGGTATGACCTCCCTTTTATAGAATGGAGGAGAGAGGAGAGAGTACAATTAAACAATGTAGGACTAAAAAATTACAAAGCTGTGCTACTAGAAATAAAGAGACCAATCAGGCCGCGTGGTTAGACAAATGGGCTAACCACTCTGAAACACTAAAAGGAAGAGAACAAGTTGTTTTAGGAGACTGCTAGACCGCCCGATCTCCAAGTCATCTGAGATAAACTGCCAGACCGCTCGGACTACAAACAGTAACAGTCTGGATATATAACCGCTAGAGAGTAATCACTAGACTGCGCTGTCTAAAACCCGCCAGACTTAGACCGCTAGACCGCTCGGTCTCATACTTCAATAGTCATGTTGCATTTAATATTGTCATCTAGCTTCATTGCCTGCCGAATCCAGTCCACGAGGTCATACTGCACCTCTGTCCAGTTCAAACGTGCTTCAGCACTAGACCTCTTATCAACATAAGAGATATCCAATGCCTCTAAATCTTGAATAAGACACTCTTCATGCATCTTTATCCAGTTGGCATGTGCAAGAACCCTACTACTTAACGCATCCGCAGCAGCATTTCCCTTGCCAGGAATGTAATGTATCTTGAAGGTATAGTCCCCAAGGAACTCCATCCATCTTCGCTGGCCCATATTCAAGCCCTTCTGATCTAACAGATACTTGAGGCTCTTATGGTCTGTATATATATCGACCTTCATGCCGTACAAGTAGTGCCTCCAAAGCTTCAGAGCGAATATCACGATCGCTAACTCCAAATCATGGACCGGATAGTTCCTCTCGTGCACTTTAAACTGGCGCGAGCCGTAAGCTATCACCTTACCATGTATAGCAAAATGAAGCCTAATCCGCTCCCTAAGGCGTCACAGTATACTTCATAGCCCTCTGTACCACATGGTGAGCACAGAACAGGCGCCGTGGTCAGACAACTTTTCAACTCTTCAAAAGCTTGCACGCACGCTCGCGACTAAACAAACTTCTGATCTTTCCTCATCAAGGTCGTGAGGGGTAATGTTGAAAGATAAATCTATGGATAGTTAATCACCAAGAGGGGGGGGGGAATAGGTTTCTTTTTAAATTTCTTTTTCACTTATACTAAAGGTTCAGCAGATACTTGAAAATAAACATTCACAAGAACACATCACAAGCAATCCACAAAACCCAGAGATTTTATAGTGTTCCCCTACCTAGGGTACATCCACTTTCCCTCTTCTTCCTCACTAGCAATATGCTAGATAAGGTTATATCTCTCCATATTCAACTCAGATCAACAGATCTTACAAACTAAGTTTCTTTCCATAAACCTACAACTCAGACCAATAGGTCCTACCTCAGAGATCCACCCAATCTCCTACCTGAGGTCCCTCAGAAACCCTACCTCAGAATATACAAGTCTTACACCTCAGTGATCCCACACAAATCACCTACCTCAGCCTTTATAAATCAGGCTTACAACTCAGAGAATATATTTCCTACCCACTCAGATCTCAAAGAGATCTTACAAAATAAAGAGGAAAATGAAAAAGAAAGTAATCTCAGAAAACAACAATTTTGTGATCTGACTTATCTGAGAATTAAGATTCTTCAATTCAGCAGCACAGGATTGGTTATTGATGAGTAGACTAGCTGAAATGATTCTTCATTGGATCTGCAATGTTTTTGATGATGATTAGCTTGATTTCCTTGAAGAACTTGTAGAACAAATCCACCTTAATCCTCTGATACAATTGTTGAAAGGATCAGAAGACTTGTGTATTCCTTCTTCTGGAGTTGTCGCCCTTCTCTGACTTAGGAGAAATAAGAATAAGTGAATTGATTGAAAGTTTCTTGTGTTCTGTGTAGACGACCCCTTTATATATAGCATTCACTGGTTGCTAGCTTCTGATTGATGACATTATCATATGCCATCATACTTCAAGTTTTCCTTCAAACGGATTCTAATAAGACGTCAAATCACCGTAACTTACATTACACTTCTGACTTGACTTGACACTCAGCTGTGTTGACTCTGTACAACTTCAGGATCATAAGTGTCGAGAAGTCCCAAGTGTCTCGACACAATAATACTTAGTGTTCTTAGAAGGTGTCGAGACATCTTAGTAGACTCGATACATATGTACTTGATAGAATTTCTCGTCTGAACTTGAAGGTTTTGAGACAGTTGACTTGTCTCGACACAACTGTCTGCTGGGTGTCAACATCTGCTTTAAATATTCACTATGTCGAGACGGTTGAATTGTTTCGACACTACAGTCTGCCTGGTGTCGACATCTTAAGTCTGCACTGTGTCGAGACAGTTGAATTATCTCGATACTATAGTTTGCCGGGTGTCGACATCTTTAAGTCTACACTTCAGTTCTTCATTGTGTCGAGACAGTTGTATTATCTCGACACTACTGTCCTGAGCTTAAAGGTGTCGAGAGATCTAACTTGTCTTGACACTATTGACTTAATCTTCAAGGTGTCTAGATAACTGAATTGTCTTGACACAGCTGTCTTGATCTTTAAGGTATCGAGATAACTGAATTGTATCGACACTTCTCCCACAAAGGTGTCGACATAGTTGTGAAGTGTGTCGACACTTTTTACTTAGTCATTTCTTCTACGCTGCAACTTGATATTTAGCTTTGACTATCCTGACTTCACTCATCACTATTAGTTGTATGGCGTTGAGTGAACTGGCTTCACTCAATGCCTGTGGACTTAGGCAATTTCCTGCCTCTCCAGTCAGCTTCTTTGAGTCCATCTGTCAATATCACTTGGACCATCTGTCCGATCAATATGACATATACTAACCTGCATGCATGAAATGAAATATATATCAAATACAAACTTGTGTATATCATTGAGTTAAAAGGGCTTCTTCAAATCAAGTACATTACCTCAATTGTACCCAACAATCTCCTCCTATTTGGAGAAGTCATAACCTGAATTCAATGATATACACCACAATACAAAAATAAGATAATTATGATGTACATGAAAATTATTGAACAAAATTATAAAGGAAATAGCAATAATAAAATAGATATAACAAAGTGCAATTAGACTTTTTCATTCCAATTTGTTCAGAGATTACACTTTTAGTTTTTACAATGTCCTAAAACAAAAGTACATAGTTTCTAGAAAAGAGAAATAATCTAAGATTGTTCTGGCTCTTTAATGACAATGCATTTTCCTTATTGTATCTTGGCTTTTATTTCAGGCAGTTTGTCTTCAACAACCTTCTTCTTTCCCTTGTCATCCTTGGCATTCAAAATCTCTTCTTCCTTGAGTCTTTGCCTTTCAGCATAATGATATGACTTGGGGAAGTACTTGCTGGACTCTATAAAATCAGTTGGGATCTTCCCTGCCTTTAGATCTTTTCTGAATTTATAGATGATCTCCTGATGCTTTGTATGCTTGACCCATTCTTATTCTAAATACCATTTGCCCTTGTCAGCTGTATTATTGTTAACTACTTTCCACACAGTGAGTATAATAGATCTGGAAGTTGGACTCCACTGCTCAAAATCTAGCTTTGCTTCAGCCTGCTCCCTGAATCTCTTCTTAGATAATTGAGCTTCTTTTTCTTTGAGTAAGGCATGAGCAACCATCTCTACCTCCTCACATACTACATTCTGAATTTGTGGTGGAGGACTGTACATAGACTGTATTATAGTTTGAATAGCCTCAAACTGAGCTGGTTGACAGCCAGTCTCAGTAGTTTGATCTTCATCATACTTTATGGGAGGAAAGACTAGAGTTTCTCTGATGCTATTGGAGGTCCAAATAGCATGCTCAGAGTTTGACTTTATCATTACTCTCTCCCCCTTTATGACTTCTCTCTCCACATGATCCCTTAAGTCATTTTTTATGAAATCTGACTTTGCCTTCTAGATGAGTAATCCCTGAGGACAAATGATTCTTCACTTTGAGCAAATGGTCATCTAGTTCTTTGACAGAAGACTTGGCTTCCTTAACCAAAGAGGTTGTGTGAGTAGATAGCTGAGATTCAATATTTTTGGAGGTAGAGGCTATCTTTGTCTCCCGAGCTGTAGTTTTCTCAGCTATCTTTACCGGTGTAGTATCATGTATTACTATCATGTTTTCATTCATTCTTGTCTGGTTTTCAAGGATATATCCTTGTTTAACAAATATTTCTTCTTGAGTTTTCTTTGACTCATGTTGTTGTTGAGCACGATAGACTATAATATTTGCTCCTCTTTGGAAGAAATCAGCCGTATCCTTTTTCAGCAAATTCACTTCAAATCTAATGGATTTTATGTCTTGTGCCAACTAGAACTGCACCTCCTTTGTGCTTTCGTCTATATATTTTTTCAGTTATCTTCTTTGTTGGTCTAATATTATTTGCATTTGAATTAGAAGGGAGCTGAAATCCATAGGAGGAGCTGATGTTATTCCAGATTGAATGGTCTTCTTATAACTCCTACTGCTCATTTTGAGTTCAACCAGTTTCCTTTTCTTAATCTGAGATGCTTCCTCCTCAAAATCTGAAGAACTGATAACTTTAACTGAAGTAGTCTGCTTCTCTCCTATAATGTGTAGGGCCAGATCTTCCATCTCGCCCTCAATCCTTGAACCAACTTCATCAAGATTATTGTTTTCCATGATGACTTCATCCTGCTGAGCTATGACATCAAAACAGGATCCTCTGGAAGAGCTGTCATCTTCCCCTGGATGTCAGTATCTTCATTCAGAAAGACTTATTCCTCAGTCTCCTTAGAGACTGCATTCTCATTCTCTTTATCAGACATTTCCTATTCAGGAACCTCTACTTGTTCTAGGACAGTGTCTAGTTCTTGTACCACTTCCATCACTATGGTGTTGACTGTATCTTATTCTATTTTTGGCATAATATTGAGTTTCTCCCCCTCACAAGGATCCCTAGCTGGGATTGTCTCCCCCTGCATCTAATCACAAGTTTCAGGATTTGTCATTAGAGATCTTTGAGTAACTATATCATCATGTTTCTCTGTGCTAGAGCTTCCTTGTTCTTTGAGTCACTGGAAGATTCTTCTTCCACAACCACTACTTTCTTCTTTTTCTCATTCTTCTTCTCTATTATAGGCGTTTCTTTGGATAGTACTCTATCCCACCTAGCTAGGATTCTCTGTCCATTTTTCTCATATGATTGGTCTTTGATCCAATCTTGAGATTCAGACTTTCAGGAATAACTTGTACTAAGTAGAGACTGATTATCCTGCCCATATTGGGCCTCTTGATGCTTTCAGCTATCTTATCAAAGACTACTTTGCTCCAGTTAGTCTTGACTTGGAAGATAATTCTAGTCATTAGCTCAAACATGTATGTAGAAATCCTATCATGGGATCCTGTTTTGCAAAGTAGCACCTTCCCTATTATCTCAGACAGGAACTTCCCTTAAGTATTCATTCCCTTCCTGGCCAGGGTGCTTCAAATCTTTGTGGTTGGGGCCAATCCACACCAATCCAAATCTTATGTAGTCTTGGCAGAATCTAGGTCATATTCTCGATCAATCCTTGGCAAGTGAAATATCTTGGCCAGTCTTCTAAATGTGATCTTGACCATTGTTCCATTCACTTTGGACTTAATCTTTTCTGTATTTGAGTCGAGATGAGCATTGGAAAATAATTCTAGAACTTCTCGTTTCCAGACAGTTGAAGGTTCTGAAAGCAGATATTTCAATCCAGCTTCAGTGATTAGGGTTATTACATTCTTAATTTCTTCAGACGTCGAGTTAAATCCATGTCGAACCATTTCATATCCTTCGAAGATGTTATCATCACTTTTGGGAGCCATTGGAGAGAAGGAATTGAGAGAGGTGTGTCGATTAAATGGATTTCTAGGTCTCGACACTCAGAAATAAAACTCTTGAGATCTCAAGAAGGCATAGTCGACCTATATTCTCATATCTTATTTATAGTCTAATCTTTCCTGAAGACGAAAGGGTGCGCTCCATTTAGACTATTCCAAATTTTTAAGAATAGACCTAATGTCGACATAGGAAAAATTGTCTGTCGAGATGCATCGACACAAGGATAATGTCTCTTAACATATACCTTAGGGTCTCGACACCCTTTGATATCTCGACACTTACTTTGGTTTCTTGACACATTCTTTGATGTCTTGACACATTTTTTGGTGTCTTGACATAACTTTTTGCTTAGCCAATATTTTGTCTCCTAAACTATAGAAACTTGATACTTAGATATTTTTACTTGATATTTAATTAAGTAAACTTAATTACTGATAAATAGTTTATTCTTATTTTCACCAGTCTTTATGTATGCACTATTTACTCCAAATTTAATGTGCCAAGTTCAAACATAAAGAAATTAAATTTCTCTTCATATAGGAGCTTAGTAAAAATATCAGCAATATATTTATTTGTAAGAACAAATTCTAGATTAATGTCTTCCTTTTCTACATGCTCCCTAATAAAGTGATATCTAATCTCAATATATTTAGTTCTACTATGTGACACAGGATTATTTACAATTGAAATGACACTAGTAGAATCACAATATAATGGAGTTTTACTTAGTTGAATGTTGTAGTCTTGTAATTGATGCTGAATCCAAAGCAATTGTGCACAATAACTTCCAGCTGAAATGTACTCAGATTCAGTAGTGGATATTGCTACACTTGTTTGCTTTTTTCTGCTCCATGACACTAGCTTTCTTCCAAGGAACTGACATGAACTCGAAGTGTTTTTCCTATCTTCTTTACAACCTACATAATCTGCATCTGAAAAGCCTGTTAATTCAAAATCACTATTCCTGGGATACCATAGGCCAATACTAGGTGTGCCCTTTAGATATATCAATATTATTTTGACTACTGCATAGTGAGACTCCTTAGGGCAAACTTGATACCTAGCATAGACACAAGTATCATACATTATGGTTGTACTACTGGCAATTAGATAGAGTAGTGATCCAACTATGCCCTTATACAAGGTGATATCAACTGACTTTTCAGCACCATCCTTGTCTAAAGACATACTGGATCCCATAGGAGTTCTCATGGAAGTGGTTGTTTTCATTTCATACTTCTTTAATAACTCCTTGGTGAACTTAGACTGACTAATGAAAAATCCATCTATAGTTTGCTTAACTTAGAGACCCAAGAAAAACTTGAGTTCACCCATGCTACTCATCTCAAACTTACCTTGCATAAGTTTGGCAAATTTGGTGCAAAGTGACTCATCAGTAGAACCAAATATAATGTCATCTACATATATTTGTACTAAGATAGTCTTTCCTTTGACTTCCCTTAGAAATAGTGTTTTGTCTATTTCCCTCTTGAGAATTTATTCTCCAGAAGAAATTTAGATAGAGTCTCATACCAAGCCCTTGGGGTTTGTTTTAACCCATAAAGAGCTCTTAATAAAAGATAAACATAATTAGGAAAACCTGAGGGTTGCTCGACATAGACCCTTTCTTTGAGGTTACCATTAAGGAAGGCTAACTTCACATCCATTTGGTAAACCTTGAATCCTTTGTAGGCTGCATATGCTAGGAAGAGTCTAATAGCTCCAAATCTAGCCACTGGTGCAAAGGTCTGATCAAAATCTATAACCTCTTCTTGTCTTTACCCCTTTGCAAACAGTCTAGCCTTATTTCTGACTATAACACAATTCTCATCCAGTTTGTTCCTGTAGATCCAACTGGTTCCTATGATATTACAGTCATCTTGTCTGGGAACCATCTTCCAGATATTACATCTCTTGAACTGGTCTAATTCTTCCTGCATAGCCCCTATCCAAAATGAGTTTATATTGGCTTCTTCAAACTTTTTTGGCTCTATTTGAGACAGAAAACTTGAGTATATTACAGTGTTGTACTGTCTAATTCTTGTGGTCACACCATAAGTTGCATCTCCAATGATCAGTTCCCTTGGATGATCCCTTAGATGTCTGACAGCAACTGGTAATGTGACCTTTTCTCTTTGAACAGCTTCATCTTGTTGCTGAGTCTCTTCTTCTGGTTGTTCCTGTGCATGTTCTTCCTCAACAATGTTGACTCCATCTTGTATACTTTGGCTTTCTAGAACTAAGTCTTATATTGACAGCTCCTTTAGCTTCAAGTCTTCTCCCATTATGCTTGATGTACCTGGCTTATCATTGTAATACATAGAACTTTCATCAAATACAACATGAATAGACTCCTCTACAACTTGATCCCTCAAGTTGTAGGCCCTATAGGCTTTATTGTGGTTACTATAATCAACAAATGTGTCTTCATAGGACATCTCAGCAAACTCAGTTAAGTATGTTTTACAATTATTAAGGACAAAACACCTACATCGAAAGATTCTGAAGTATGCCAAGTCTGGTTTTCTGCCCTTCATTAGCTCATAAGGAGTCTTATTCAGGCTTTTGTTGATTTAAGCTATATTAAGAACATGACATGCTGTGTTAATAGCTTCAGCCCAGAAATATTCTCGGAGAGAAGAATCACTCAGCATGGTTCTTCCAGCTTCAATGAGAGTCTTGTTTTTTCTCTTAGCAATCCCATTTTGCTGGGATTTTCGTGAAGCGGATAACTCTTGCTGAATACCAAGTTCTTTACAAAACTTTGTCGTGCATTCAGATTGAAACTCAGTTTTATTATCTCTTTTGATTTTGACCACAGAACTGTTCAATTAATTCTGTATTTGTTTGACAAATGTCTTGAAGACAACATGAGTTTCAGATTTTTTCTTTAAAAAGAAAACCCAAGTAAATCTGGAATAGTCATCAACAACCACAAAGGTGTAGACTTTCCTACCTAGACTATGAACTGGCATAGGACCAAACAAGTCCATATATATGAGGTATAAACACCTCATAGAGTCTTTGGTTTCAATGCTTTTGAAAGAATCTTTCGTTTGCTTGCCTTTTTGGCATGTAGAGCAAATGTTCTCCTTAGTGCATTTAATGTTAGAACTATTCCTAACTAACTCTTTACTGAATAGCTTGTCTATGGTCTTATAGTTCAAATGAGCTAGCCTCTTGTGTCATTTGACACAGTGTGAAGATTTCTCATTTGCGACTAAACATATGGGAGAGTCTGAATTTAGACAAAGAAAATTTAAATAGTACACATTCTCACTCCTAGTGCCTGTCAAGATGACCTCTTGCCACTTTGGAGATGGTAACTACTCCATTGGATATCTTGTTATACCACTTGATGACTCCTCTATCTGAACCACCAAATATCACTTTGGGTCCATTTGTCATTGGAGTGTAATCCTTCAGATAGCCCTTAATTCGAGTCATATATCAAGAACATCCACTATCCAAGTACCAGATGGGCCTTTCTCTGGTGCTTGGACATACCTACAAAATAAAGATTTATTTATCCTTAGGAACCCAAATTGTCTTGGGTCCTAGGTGCTTGTTAGTTGAGGCTCCATTGAGACCACCTGAGAATTTCTTAGCTGGGAACATTTTCTATCCATGAGACATTGTGTGATTGAACAAGCATCCAGGGCAAAGTGTCCAATCTTTCCACAATACCAGCACTCATATCTGTTGTATCTCCTCTTTGGAGGCATAATATGAACTTTATGCTGACATTCCTTAGGACAGAAATTAGCAGCTTTTACAGTTGCATATTGATTGTGAGTAAGTTATTTGTTTTTCCTCGCTGTCACATCAATCCTCCTTAGAGTAAACACATTAGGAATAGTTTTCCTATTCACAGATGTGCTAGGTGTTTCTAGTCCAGACTTTTGAATTTCTTTTCCTTTATCTGAGACACAAGCTATGGCAACACTGGACCCTTTTGTCCTGTCTGCTTTCTGCCTCTCCTTCTCCTAGGTTTTATATAACCAAGACCACTTCCATGAGTTCCTGAGAAGGTATCTATTATGGGGAGTATAGTCTTAGGTTAAGAGAACTGCTGAACAAGTCTTTTCTCATTCTGGAGTTTGAGTTCTAACTCCTAAGTGGTTGCATCTCTTTGTTTGAGCAACATGATATGATCATCAATGATCTTAGTTAGCTTAGCTAACTTTGAACTTTGAATACCAATCTGGCGAGTAGCTATCTCATGATGGTACTCAAGACCTCTTAGTGATGCAATCTTAATGGCTTGTTCTTTGATAAGCTTTTTGCTCTTTTCAAGAGCCTCTAACAGTTTTCTAAACTTAACTGTGAGCTGTTGTAGTTCGGTCTAAGAGTTGGACTTAGGTGAATCAAAGTTTGAGTTACATGAGTCTGACTCATCCTCAGTCTTATGAACAGAAGTTGTAGAATAAATAGAATTGTCAAAGATTACTAGAGTATCCTAACTTTCAACAATTTCTGTTTTTGAATTATCAAATAGTGCTATCAAGTTAACCTCCATATTATCTTCAGAGTCACCATTGAGTGATGAAGTTGTGGAGTTACTGCCCTTGTATATGGACTCTCTGATGAATTCCTCTTCAAAGGAGAACAATCCAATATGAGCATGTTCTTCATCTAATTCAGTTGAATCTGAATCACTATCAGATAAAGTCTTTGGCTTCTTTTTCATCAAACACTTTTTTGACTTCTTATCTTTATAGAACTTATTTTCCTTGGGCTTCATGTTCTCCTTTCTCTTTATTAGACTGTCAGCAATGACATGTTCAGTCCTATTATAGTAATAACAAATAATGTAAGTCTTAACTTGTTTGTTCTGGTTTGCATTATAAGTGACCATAGAGTTGTTTCTGTATTTATCTTAGTTTTGCTGGAACTTGGTCCAGATGATGTCTTCTTGTTCCATTACTTCCTTCTTCTCATCATCTTCTTGAATTGCTTGGTGAACAATACCAATTCACCATCTGATAATTCTTCTGATGAAGAACAAGTCCCAGTGTTAAATGTATCTTCATCCCTTCTTGGTGATGATGAAATTTCTCTTCTAGCCTGCTTTGATGTGTCTGCTTTGAAAGCTACAGATCTAGTCTTATTTGAACTTCTGGTAGATTCATCTTCAGCTTTTCTAGAATTTAACTGAAGCACATGTGACAATAGCTTCCCATACAAATCCTGGGGTAACATGTTCCTCAGATTGCTCATTTGTCTTGTAGCACAAATATTTATGTCCCATTCTTTGTTTAGGGATCTCAGAAACTTGTCATTAAGCTCATAGTTTGAGAATTATCTACCATAATTCTTTAAGTCATTGACTATTCTAAAGATCTTTTCATAACAAGTTCTATAGAATCAGTCTTCCCTTGCCTGAATGCCTCATACTGCTGGTTGAGTAGAGACTTTCTATCATCTCTGACTTCTTCTGTGCCTTCTATATAAACTATTAGAGTGTCTCACATCTCCTTGGATGTTTTATAGTGTACTAAGTTCTGAAAGGTTGAATTATCTATTGCACTGATAATTATGTTACGTGCTCTTTTATCCATGGTAGCAAGAACCACCTCATCCTTTATCATCTCAGACAAACTCTTAGGGATTTTCATATTTGCATCTAAGATAAATACTTTCATGGGAATATATGGTCCTTATTATACAGTGACAAAGATTCTTGGATCTGATGCCTCCATAAACAATCTCATCCTCTGCTTCCAAATAGCAAAATTATCCTTTGTGCAAATAGGAAGCTTCATAGAACTGAGTTCTCTTTGAAATTCTGAAGCTATGAGATCCGATATGTATCAACCACCCTTAGGATCTTTTTCTGACTGTTAGGTCTTTCTTTGAATAACCTCCCTATAATACCACTTGAAAGATAAATCAATGGGTAGTTAATCGCATAGATGGGGGTGAATATGTGTCTTTTAAATTCCATTGTCACTTATACTAAAGGTTCAGCAGATACTTGAAAATAAACATTCACAAGAACACATAACAAGCAATCCAAAGAACACAGAGATTTTATAGTGCTTCTCCTATCTAGGGTACATCCACTTTTCCCCTTATTCCTCACTAGTAATGTGTTAGTTAAGGTTATATCTCCTCCTCTTCAACTCAGAGCAACAGATTTTACAAACTCAGTTTCTTTCCAGAAACCTACACCTCGACCAATAGGTCCTTCCTCAGAGATCCACCCAATCTCCTACCTCAGGTCCCTCAAGAACCCTACCTCAGACTATATAAGTCTTACACCTCAGTGATCCCACATAAATCACTTACCTCAGTCTTTATAAATCAGGCTTATAACTCAGAGAATATATCTCATACCCACTCAAATCTTAAAGAGATCTTACAAAATTAAGAGGAAAATGAGAAAGACAGTAATCTCAGAAAATAGTAATTCATTGATATGACTTATTTGGGAATTCAGATTCTTCAATTCAACAACACTGGATTGGTTCTTGATGAGTAGACTGGTTAAAATGATTCTTCACTGGATCTGCAATGTTCTTGATTATGATCAGATTGATTTCCTTGAAGAACTTGTAAAATAGATCTACCTTAATCCTCTGATCAACTTATTGAAAGTATCATAAGACTTTCTTGAAGACCTGTGTCTTCTTTCTTCTTGGAGTTGTAGCCCTTCTCTAACTTAGGAGAAATCAGAATAAGTTAATTTATTGAAATTTTCTTGTGTTCTATTTAGACGACCCCTCTATTTATAGCCTTCACTGGTTGTTGGCTTCTGATTGATGACATCATCATATGCCATCATACTTCAAGTTTTCCTTCAAACAGATTCTGATAAGACGTCAAGTCACTCTGTAAAACTTCAGAATCATAAGTTTCAAGAAGTCCCAAGTGTCTCGATACATTAATACTTAGTGTTCTTAGAAGGTGTTGAGACATCTTCGCAGCCTCGACACATCTATACTTGATAGAATTTCCAGTCTGAACTTGAAGGTGTCGGGATAGTTGACTTGTATCAACACCACTATCTGCTGGGTGTCGACATCTGCTTTAAATCTTCACTGTGTCGAGAGAGTTGAATTGTCTCGACACTATAGTCTACCGGGTGTCGACATGTTAAGTATGCAATGTGTCGAGATAGTTGAATTGTCTCGACACTACAGTCTGTCGGGTGTCGACATATTTAATTCTACACTTCAATTCTTCATTATGTTTAGACAGTTGTATTGTCTCGACACTACTGTCCCGGGCTTTAAGGTGTCGAGATATCTTACTTATCTCGACACTGTTGACTTAATCTTCAAGGTGTCAACATAATTGAATTGTCTCAACACAGTTGTCTTGATCTTCAAGGTGTCGATAAAAATTGTCTCGATACTTCTCCTATAAAGGTGTCGATATAGTTGTGAAGTGTGTCGATACTTTTGTACTTAGTCATTTATTCTGTGCTGTAACTTGATATTTGGCTTTGACTATCCTGACTTCACTCAGCACTATTAGTTGTATGGCGTTGAGTGAACTAGCTTCACTCAATGCCTATGGACTTAGGCAATTTCCTGTCTTTCCGGTCAGCTTCTTTGAGTCCATCTGTCAATGCTACTTGGACCACATGTCCAATTAATATGACATAGACTAACCTGCATGCATGAACTGAAACATATATCAAATACATACTTGTGTATATCATTGAGTTGAAAGGACTTCTTTAAATCAAGTACATTATCTCCATTGTACCCAACATACGTTATCCACGAGAAGTTAGTTTTACAGTCATAAGAATCATGCATATATGACCTTTATGAGCCAGATAATAAAGCAACACTCCCTGCTCTATGCAAATCAAAAGGAGTACACATACCTCCTGAAAAAGACTCACTATAGCTCTATTTTCAAAGAAAACTAGATAGATACTTAAGCCTAGTTCAAAGAAAGATATGTCTCCCCCATCCTCACCAATGCTAGATGAGTTAGTTTTACCAATAGAAACATCACTACCTGATACTCCTCCCTTTGAACAGTCATTCCAGCAAATACAACAGAGTTTCCATTCGAAGATTTACTTCAAGAGTCCATTCTAGATCAAACTATCAATACTGAACTTCTAGATACAGACATACAACACCACAATGATCGGTATTCTACTGAACATAGTCATGCTGCAACATTTTAATCTGAGACATTCGATATCAACAAAATTATTCTTCAAGCTATACAATAGACAACTGCTTTACTGACTTCTCTTATAGATGAACATGCCTTAAGTTGCAAATCTTCAGTTGAAAGTATGTTCAATCAGAATTCTGGGGTACAAAATTTTATAAGAAATATTCAGAATAAACTGGTATCCACAAAAGTAATAAGATATTTCTTAACCTCCTTGGCTCATGAGGTTTAGATAGGGGAAGATGTTTGAGGAAGACCAGTACATGGAACCATTAGAAGAAGATGAATCTCTTCTTAGAAAGGCTCAAATAGGTCTATTAAGCAGAGAGGTAGATGAACAAATAGCTAAAAATCAAGCTTTTCAGAGGGAGACAGAATAGAACAATGATCAAGCAATTACCTGTGATATACTTTTAATAGACAAAGAAGTTGTAGATGATGCCTTCTTAAAACAAGTATATTCTGAAGGTATTTTTTATTAACTAGGTTGGCATTTTAAGAGATTTTTATAAAAGCCTCGAACATTCTGTTGCCTCTTATTTATGTCCTTTATGATTCTTATCTGTGATGAGTACATGTTCAATCAAAATTTTATATTCTTACTGTTGTATATATGTAAAATCATATTTGAAGTTTTGTAAAAAAAATTAAGTTAAATAAGGGGTGATTGTTGGGAAAACCCTTTATGATTTATCTTAACAAATTATTTTTAGTGACTTTATATCCTAGGTTTATTACTCATAATGTATAGTTAGGATAATTTGGTCCTAGAAGTCATAAGATGTTATTGATATAAAGGACCTAAAAGAGCATACTGAATTTAAGAGAAAAGTCATGATTTGCTAACATGCGTAGACTAGAAGTCGATGCAGCTTAGACTAGAAGTCGACGCAACTCCGACTGTAATTCGACGTTAATTTGAATAGAAGTCAGACCAACTGAAATTGATAAGTCGACGACATTCAAAGAATTATATCTACACATACTTTTACATGATATAGACGGAACTTCGACTATAGAGATATTCATACAGACAGTCAGAATTCAATGTTGCTTCAATTAGAACTCGACGTTACGTTTACTGAATTTCTTAACAGAATTTATTTTGAGGTTTTCCATCAGAATTATTTCAACAAAGGGTTTTCATAACAGAATCTTGGAGATGTTAGAAGATGTCAACTTATATATTTGATGAGATATAATAGAGAAACAACAATGATGAGTTATTATTGAATCCATACATCAATCATCAACTACATACGATCAAGAAATTCAAATCAGAATGTGATAGATTGATTTTGATAGAGAAAGTTTGGAAGATCATCATCAGCAATTAAATTTCTTCCATCAATCAATCGATTGTTAGAGAGTTGCTGAATCTTCTAAAGACAATTAGTTCTTCTTCTCAAGTGGAAATTGTATCAGATCCAGAGAAAATTCAAGGATAATCTTGAAATATGACTCATAATCTTAGTGCTTTTGATATTTAGAGATTCATTAGAAGTTCCAGATATCATCATTAGTAGTCCTTAGAAATCTACTGAGTGGACATAGGGAGAAGTTTAATTCTATCACAAATCTTCTTTCATTTTCTTCTTACACTGTGAAATGAGTTTTGAGAATCCCTCACCAAAGATTCAGAGAGGGGTTCGGAGAGTCTCCTTGAGAAAATACTCAGACTATAATTTTTTCAAGATCTCCTTATCAAAAGATCTGGTGTTGGTTCTAAGAGTATCCTGATCAAAAGACTCAGACACTGTGATAATGAATTCCTACCAAGGAGGTAGAGGAGTGGATGTACCCAGTTTGAGGGGAACCACTATAATCTTGTGTCTTCTGTGTTTTTGCATTTGTTTTTATTTCTGTGCTATGATTTTATTTACCTGCATCTAAATTTGGTTGATTATTAATATATATGCAAATTCTGCGAATTAAATTAAGTATTTGGAATTAAATTTTATTCTCTATTCACCCCCCCCCCCCTCTAGAGAAAACTCTGAATAATTTAGCAACTACTCTCCAATTTCATGCCCTGAGTGCACTAGACGTGTAGCCTTGCGTGACAACGTCTGTACTAGTTGAGATATAAATATATTGTTATTCTGCTTTCTTGCATGGAAGGAGAACCGTCGCCCCGAATAAGTGGTGGAGTCATTATAAATTGGTCAGCTAAAGATGATCGTTGCTTTGTTTGTCATATCTTAGTGTATTCTCCCTTTGTAGGTGCTAGAGAGCCGAGCGGGAAATAGCGGGTTGTAGCCATAATTTTATGTTGGCTGGCCCTCGAAGGGTCAAGTGCGAAACGTTTACTTTTTTTATGTATGCTCGGTATGTGTGTCGATGTATGTGAGACATATATGTGAAGGAAATAGTTCATAAGGCATTAAGGCCAAACTCTTTGTGTAATTATATGTCATTCTTTTGTTTAGTTTGTGGACATTCCTGGTGTTAGGTTCTTAAGTAATTATAATGCTTCCGTTAGATTGCTGCTCTGAGTTAGGATACTTGAATATTTTCATTTCATGCGTAACTCCACTGATTGTCCGTGGAATATGGTATGGGGTCCCGGCCGGATCTTCTATTATATTCTATATGACAGGTGAGGATGTTACATATAGTGAAGAGATAAATACTCTGAAATTTCAGAGGTCACATCACCAATTTCTATAGTGTTAAACACTTGCACAAGTGTGCAGATATTCACAATTTAAGTTTGTCCAATATATCACTTTTAGGTAGTCATGGGCAAAAAGCCCGGGCCCGAAAAGCCTGCCCGGGCCCGGCCCGGAAAAAGCTCGGCTAGGCCCGGCCCGGTAAAAGCCCGGCCCGATCCAGGGCCATGCTTGGGGCCCTTATCGGGCCCCCATTTTGGCCAGTTTCCCAGCCCGGTGCCCGACCCGGGCTGGGCCGGGCAAAGCCCGGGCGCCAGGCTAGCCTGAGCCTGGCACCGGGCCAAGGGAAAGCCCGACGGGATTTTAATCCCGCCAGGCGCCAGGCAAGATTAATCCCAATCTCGCCTGATCAGGCAGGATTAATCCTGATCAGTCACGCCTGATCAGGCGGGATTTAATACCGCCTGATCAGGCGGGATTAATCCTGCTAATCCCTATTAGGTGAGCGCCTAATTAGGCGGGATAATATCACGCCAATTTAGGCGGGATTTTATCACGCCGTTTTGAATTCAGGAAGGCTCGGGCCCGGCCCGGCCCGGCCTGAAGGGCCTAATCGGGCTCCCTCTTTTGGAGGGAGCCCGAGCCCGGTTTGACAAAAGCCCAAGCCCGATCGGGCCCGGCCCGGCCCGACCCGATCAGGCTTTTTGAACACGACTACTTTTAGGTGTGCTACTATATCCCAAATGTTCAAGGAATATGAAAGTGAAATTTTATAGCACAAGTATCATCACATAAAGCCTTGTAATAAATGAAATATGCACATTATTAAGTTCCACTATAGTTTAGTGCGACGAATAATAGTTAAAACATGTTTATGTTAAAACTAGAGTTTTACTTATTTAAATGACATCAAATTTTTCCCATTAAAGTTTAATAGTATAATAAAGCAACCACAAAATTTTCAAACCATTTGGAATAGTTTAGGTTCTAAACATTCCATTTATTTATTTAATGTGGCACATGCAAGTTTTATCAAAAACTATAGAGAAATTAAATTCCAAATTCCCAAAATTTAACGAGGGGTATAAAATGGAGCTATAAACCTTTGTACGAAGATATAGCCCATAATGAATAATTTTGACTGATAAATACACTTAATTTGATTGTTGTACTATAGTTTAATGACCCTTAGTAAAATGGGCTTTCTCAGTGCTATAGAGGTCATCTTCAGACATGTTATACCAATTTGGAAAGCTGTCACTGACCTATATAAGTTTGATGATCAAATAACGAACTATAATTTAAATAATTAAATCTTTCGTAATTTAAATAATTTAATTAATTCTAGGCCGCGGATAGCGCACGATGCTCTAATCCAATGATGGTGATGCAAGAATACGGTATATTGTAAAACCAAAACACAAGATTATGTAGTTATGATTTGTTGCGCTGAAATCCAATCATTGCTGAGGAAATCAACGGTCTTGATATTAACTTCTTCCTGGGATTGACGACTAGTGATTAACCGCGATCAAATCTCCTTCTCCACTCCACTCTGGCAATCACCACGACGAGGCACCACCACCAGTAGACTCGCCGAAGGACAGCAAACTCCTAGGCGGCAATCAGGTGGACGGCCGCCACAGTCACTTGCCAGAAAATATATATAATCGCTTTCCTTGGCGCGACCGACGGCTCGGGTTGTTTTCTTTTGTGATGGAAACTGCTTGAAAGGCCTAGAGGAGGACAAGGTAGTCTTCCTCTCCACTATGATATCTCCTAGTGAATATCATAGATCTGGAGTGCTTCCACAAATTGTGCGGTAGTCCAAGGCTCGGGTGGTTGGGAAATGGGTACTCCGGTGGCCAAAGACCCCATGCTTAACCTTATACACGATCTACACACTAAGGGGGGTTCATATGTATACCTGAGAGGAGAGTTCTGACGTTAAACAAAGGTACAGCGGCATGGTGATGTTCACGATGGCAGAAAAAACTATCTTCTCTCAGCAGTCGTCAACGTAGGCATTCACTCTACTCTCTTGATTCGATAGTGGTCTGAGAGAGTAAACAGAGGTAATGGAAGGCTTGGAGGGTTTATAATCCCTCCATAATAGTCGAGCATTATTATGCACCACACCAGTGGTGGTTAGCCATGATCGCCGCCTTCTCTCTCCTCCAAACCCCTTCTCAACCAAGAGAATGATGGGACACACCTATTGGAGACTTGTTGTGGTCAGGCTAGCCTGGTCTAGACCCAATTGGGTCGGGTTAACTCAATTCAAACCCTAAGGGCACGAATTTGACTATTCTTTGTCAAACTCTGACCTTTTTGAGGGCTTAACCCCACCACATGATAACTTGAGTCTCACAAGGGTCCAATCAAGCCTAAGGGTTCTCTAGAATATTATGAGTCACCAAATTTTAATAGGGTTGACTAAAGGGTTGACTTTATGTGATGTTTCATGTCAAGTTTGGCCTTTAGTGACCTAGGTGCACACACCAAGTCAAAGGCACCTACATGACTCGCACAAGTCATTTTTAGGTGTAATAGAGCATTGACAAAAACATGTGTAGACCTCTTGAAGGGATTGATAGGCTCATCCAAGCTCAGTATACCACTTTGGGTGCACATAGCCTATCCACCAAACTTCAAGGCCCTTGAACAAAAATTGAGATGTTACAAACGACGGTCTCAAAATTCTCCTCCACTGACACAACGGTTGGCTCGACTATAATGTTAGGATTCGCCATACAATTCCTCAACACTGACCAGTCAAAAAATTGTGATGTCCGCTCAGCTCTACCAAGAGTTTAAGGCTATATAGACACTCACATATGCCTTTAATGATCTTGAAAGGACTCAAATATATTAGCCCCAACTTCTTTTGTCGTTGAACCCGCAATATCCCATTGAATGACTTGATTATCAAAGAGATCATGTTGTCGATTGCAAACTCAATATTTCGGTGATGTTCATTATAGAACTTTTCTTGCTACTCTCGAGCAATATTCATGCAATCTCAAATAGTTTCAATGATGCCAAAAGCATCTGCCATTGTTTTATTCTCCAAAAGTCGAGTGTCTTCCCTTTCCCAAGATATCGGTGTACGACACCGCTTTCCATTAAGTGCTTCATATTGCATCATCTTGATTGTCCTTCAAAAAATATTATTGTATGTGAACTCAAAAAGAAATAGGTGATCTTTCTATTTCTTTCTGAACTCGAGTGCACACATTCTGAGCATATCTTTCATAGTATGGTTAGTGAGTTAGTGACAAAAATTTGAGTCGGTGATCAAAATTTGATTTAGCTACCACAATTTTGTTTCATCACAGTAGATACATCTGCAGTAAGAAAATTCGTCACGAATATATTGTCACTGAAAGTGGATCTTCTTGCAGTGTATGTTCGACGATCCACTTATTAAAAAATATAGTCTTCAGAATATGTATGGATAATATGAATATTTTTGTATCTCTTAATATGCTTAGTTATTGTTGTAGTGAGAGATGTTATGGACGCATTTAATAGTAATCCTTCATCAATTATACAATATCATAGTTATGTTGAATTGTGTGGATATTATGAACAAATAGTATTTTGTGTTATTTCAGCAAATATTGATTGATGTGCATATATCTTGGATTGACACCGGTATATGTAATTTGTTGAGACATGCATTCTCTTTGTTAAAGCTAATTTAGTATTTATTTAATATTGATGTAAAAATGTCATTATAGTTATTGGGGATGACTCCCATTTTATAAAGGTTGGGTTTGCACATAATCACACACCCATGATCTCCACCTCAAAAGAGGTGGGATAATGGGATTGACCGCGCGTGTGATCACCGCGCACCGATCCCATTACGCATAATGGGCAAACCGTTGCGAGCCCCACCTCGCTGGCGGCGGGCGACAGACATCCTCCCCGGACGCTGGCCGCCCGCCCTCTCTCGTCGCGCCTGCCCCGGCCGCCGCCGAGGAAGCGGCCGCCAGGACCGCGCATCCCTTGGCCGCCAGCGCGGCCAAGGGGGCGGCTGCCCTGGCCGCCCCGGCCGCCGCCGAGGAAGCGGCTGCCAGGGCCGCGCATCCCTTGGCCGCCAGTGCGGCCAAGGGGGGCGGCCGCCCTGGCCGCCCCTTCCTCTGCCGCTGGCACGGCATAGGGGGGTGGCCGCCCCCTTCCTCGGCCTCCCGCACGGCCGAGGGGGCGGCCGCCCGGCATTCCCCCTCCGTCGGCCGCCAGTGCGGCCAAGGGGGAGGCCGCCCGGGCCGCCCCCTTCCTCAGCTGCCTGCACGGCCAAGGGGGTGGCCTCTTGTGCCGCCCCCTCCCTCGGCCGCCGGCTTGGCCAAGGGGGTGGCCGTCCGGGCCGCCCGCACGGCCAAGGGGGCGGCTGCCCGGGATGCCCCCTTCCTCGGCTGTCGGCACGTGACCAAGGGGAGCGTCTGCTCTGCCCCGGCCACCGTCAGTAGTCCTCCCATCGACGGCGATTTCATCGGCCGCCCGTGGAGTCCCGCTCCCGTCGTTCGATCGATGAGGGGCGCTCCTGGCCGTCCAATCCACGTGTAACCACCCACTAACCACCAGGTTAGTGGGAGGGGATTTAATTAATATCTTGTAATTTATTTAAATGGTCTCAAAATAGCGAAATACGCGCATTTAAACTATACCCAAAAATAATTATGATGGTTGTTATGGTGTGCGGATAGCCGCATAACCAGCAAAACCACCACCCAGATCCTATAAAAGGATCCTTGGGCCTCGTCATTACTTACCTTTTTCCTCCGAGACTTCTTCTTTCTTAGGTTGAAGCTCTGATGGATTCCTCCTACGAGCGGCACTCGAGCCACACCTGAGACGCACCCGAGCTGCACCTGAGCCGCGAGCAAGTCAAGTCAAGGACACCTGACGAAGCCAGATCTCTAAAGTCCCAAGTGGCCCCCGCAATCGCAAGTCCAAGTGCTCCGCTCCACATCCAGAATCAGCAAGCCGTTAACTGAAGAACACCAGCGTGAAGCACAATTTGTAACAACCCGCGACGCGACGGCCAGTTGTCCGCTGCATGCCAAGCGTTCTCTCATCCCAAAACTATAACGAGAGGTGTCATGTCATCCTTGACTTCACAAACAAGCTGTAATAACCAGAGAATAGTGGACTTTGACCAGTACAGATCCGGTCACGTGGTTTTTTACCTAGTTGAGGGGTTTTTCCACGTTAAAACCGCTTGTGTACAATCGACCTACTCTATTGACTGTGTGCACGCTAGATCGTTCCGAGAGGTAAGACGTTCCAGGTTATTCTAGTCTGACCGGGACGTCGAGTTAGACCGCAACAATTTGACACCGTCTGTGGGAAACAAGTTCCCAACATCCTCAAAAGGCTGTACCCCCAACATAGCGAAGTGCCCGAACTTTCAACTCGATAGTTTCCAAGAAGCAACATCAATGGCAAAGAGAAGTGCCCGAACAGCCTAAGCATCCGTCCCAGGAGGGCGCACTGAGCCAGTCCACTCCTATTTACTTGTAGATGTGCCCCTCGAAGCAGAGACCATTTTTGCACCTATAATAGCTTTAGAAACACTAGTTTGACAGATGGAGGAACAACAAATTGAGATGCTTGTGCTGCTCAAAAACATGGGAGCACCTCCCGCACATCCTCAGCCACCAACACCGGCAAATCCCCCACTGTAGTCGAATCATGGCTTGGCGCAAGAAGACTTGCAAAGTGAAGAAGTGTAAGAAGATCTCTCCGACGCAACTAGTTCCACTCATCCGATCCTCAGAGCATCAGGAGCCGGTCATCGCAACCAAATCCCGGATGAAGAGGCATGATTACCTCTACGCGAAAGGATCACCCGAGATGAGATACGAGAAGTAATTACAGAAGAGTATAGACAAGTTGGGAGACGAGATGTCCTCGCCTGTCGTCCACTCTGCCAAGGCTCCCCACTTGCATCCCCGGTTTTGGCTCATCCAATCCCGCATGGCTTCAAACTACCGAATATCGAAACTTTCGACGGGACGGATGACCCGTTAGAACACGCCAACCACTTTACTACGATCATGAGGATCGATAATGCGCTTGACCAGCTGCTCTGCCAAGTCTTCCCAGCCACTCTCCAAGGCCAAGCTCGGACCTGGTTCAACTCCCTGAGGGAGGGAACTATCACAAACTTCACGGAACTAACAAGCCAATTCGCCGACCAGTTCATTGCCAACCAAAGAATTGTTCGAGACCCTTCGCATTTGTCTGTAATTCGCCAAAATGAAGGAGAATCCTTGAAGGACTTTTTGTCGATTCACTGCAGAAGCCCGTCAGATCGTGGGGGTCGACCCTAAGCTCTTGAGGGGCATATTTGTTGGAGGACTTCTCCCCAGTGGTTTCTATTCAGCTCTTATGAGGAAAACCATACCAAGTTATCTAGACCTCGTGCATCGCATAGAGGCACAAATAGCAGTCGATGAGGTCATCGAATAGCATCGCCAACAATTTGAGGGCCGACAGAAAAGAAAGAATGGTTAGGAACAAGCCCTCGTAAGGCAAGAAGGGTGACGCCAGAATGACCGCTGGAGTGATAACTGTCAATAGAACCCGCCAATGAATGGGGGTCAGGGCCCGCCTCAAGAATACACTCCACTAAATACAACCTGCACCAACGTGATGTATGTAATGCATGGCGATTTAGCATTCCAATGACCAAGGAGATCGCTTCCAAACCCCAAAGCCGACCAGACAAAACACTGTGAGTTTCACCGCACAACCGGTCACACTATTGAGAATTGTTCTGGGCTGAAAAATTAAATTGAGCGCCTTGTCCGCCAAGGCCTCCTCAGAAGATTTCTGTAGGGACAAGTGCAAGGCCAACCAGCACAGCGCCAAGAAAGAAACAAGCAGAACGTGCCGCAGGGGGCACCAGATGCAAGACAAATGGTAGGCAACATCGAAATTATTGTCGGGCCCCTACTCCTCTCTACCCAGATATTTTTAGTAGGAACTGCAAATGAAACCTGCAAGAATCCGGGACTCAATCTAGATTCCACTATCTCTTTCGGAGAAGAGGACCTTCAAGGGGTGAAGATTCCTCATCAAGATCCGTTTGTCATTAGCACAGGGATAGGAGATCCCTGTTTTAACGTTAAAAGAATTCTAATAGATAATGGAAGCTTAATTAATGTTATGTTTTTGTCCACTCTCCGGAGCATGAAACTTACTCTACAACATATCAGTCCCACTGCAGGGCCTGTATATGATTTGTGAAACCACCCGATTTACGTTCAGGGAACAATCATTCGACCAGTGAAATTAGGAGAATTTCTGAGACAGGTTATTCAAAATATCCAGTTCGTCATCATCGACTAAGGTTCACCCTACAACGCCATCTTCGGAAGACCGGTCCAGTCAATCTTTGGGGCAATCCCGCCAATTCCTCACCAGTCCATGAAGTTCCCGACCCCAGGCGGCGTAAGGGTTGTACGTGAAAGTCAAGAAGCAACCTGTGCTTGCTACCTATAACGACCTGGTCCGGCTAAGCCAAGCACCAAGAGTCGCCGGCCTACCAGCAGCCTGGGTTTAGGCCCTTTAGACCGCCCCACGACACCACTGGTAGTAAGCCTAAACATCAAGGCATGTAGGCCCATTGCACCCCAACCAATTACTATGTCTTTTTCTCAGCAACAGTATGTTGTTGCCATGGGGTTTCGAACCCGCAACCTTGATAAGACTCTCTTCCAACATGCCTTGATGTTTAGGCTTACTACCAGTGGTGTCGTGGGGCTGTCTAAAGGGCCTAAACTCGGGCTGCTGGTAGGCCGGCGACGCTTGGTGCTTGGCTTAGCCGGACCGGGTCGTTGCACTAACTAAAGCAGGCTCAGCTGGAAGCAACAGTCTCATTTGAAGTCAGAGATATCAACCTATGCAACAAAGTCGTCGTACAACCTGAAAGCTCTCCGTAAGGGAGGAAGGCCTGCGCTAGCCGAGAGCAAGACCTTATTTTTGTCTTTTTATTTTCTTAAGCTCTAAATGACGTAAAAGTTGCGAGCCATGACTCGCACAGACTATCTTTGACTTAATTATGTCACATTATGTTTCTCTTATTTTCGTTTTGAGACTTCTTCGATCAGGCTAGGCCACTCACTGGATTGAATACTTACATTCTTTGATGAGTAATTTCCTACCAAGCTGGGACATTCTCTAGAAGCCGTTTCTTCTGCCAGGATAGGTTGTGCAACCAGATTGAATACTCACATTCTCTGGCAGTTAGATTGAATACTCACATTCTCCTCTGTTACTGTAGGCCAATGCCCCACCATCACCAGGCCCTGCCCCCCTCGCGATAATGCCTCTGGATTGAATACTTAAATTCTACACCAATCGGCTCATTGATAGGCTAGGTCATGCAACCATATTGAATACTTACATTCTCTGACAGTTGGATTGAATACTCGCATTCTCCTCTGATACTACAGGATAACGCCCCACCATTGCCCGGGCCTTCCGCCCTCGTGATTGCACATCCGGATAGAATACTTACATTCTCCGACAGTTGGATTAAATACTTACATTCTCCGACACCTGGATTGAATATTTAAATTCTCCGATAATGCCCTCTTGGATAGGTTTGGCCCCGCAATCGGATAGAATTCATACATTCTCCGACCCTTGGATTGAGTAAGGTACTCCCTGACGCTACCATGAGCCTGCATTCCACTAGATACCAGGACTCGGGACACAAAAGATAAAAGAGCAAGGACAATGTTAGTATATCAACATAGGCACAAATGCGCTACAAAAAATCACCAAAGGGCGATGACAAACGCACACCAGACACAACAATGCAAAAACAAATGTATCCAAGCATATAAAAAAAAAGAACAAGCTGCTACTCGCTGGTCATATCTACACCAAGCTCAGAACTCTCATCACCAGAGATATCATCAAAGCTAAGGTCGGATACGTCGCATCCCAAGCTCCTACCAACAAGACAAAAAGCCTTCGAAAGTCTACGCCTGAGGACCAGCTCTCAAATGTCTTCCATCCGAGGCTCCACCTCCTTGCTCCAGATCTCATCACGAACCTCCTCACTAATCAAACAACAATCTCGCATATAATCAAGGACTCCATGTACTCCGCAAGTCTAGCAGAATTCAACTCTTACACATGGCTATCAGAAGATAACACCTCCACTTGGGCTTTCACCGTACAAAGCTCTGTCTTTAAACGAGAAGTCTCCTCTTGAGCACGCTTTAATATTTGTGTACTCCTTTTCACCAGAGATTTCTCCACCGCCTGAGATGCTCGAGTCTCCTCCAAGTCCGCCTTCAGCTCTGATCCAATCTGACAAAATTGAGAAACGTCCCGCTCATGATCATCCTTCAGAGCGACAAGAGAACTCATCATAGCTCGAAACTTCTCCTGGAGGGATAGATACCCGTCCTTCAAGCTCATGTAATGATCATTCAAGGTGACGGCAATTTGAACCTGAGCCTCAATCTGCAAAAGAAAGGACGGAGAAAAGTTAGCACCAAACAACAATAAAGAAGAGCCAAGAATAAACCAAGCTCGCTTACCACTTCGTTCATCGCCTTTAAAGAAGAAGATAGCCTTGGAGCCGCCGCCTCCGCAGGGAAAGTCTGGGGGCCAGATGATCCAAGCACCTGTACCTCGGAAGGCGACCCGCCACGGCTGCCGGAAAGAGAGTCGTCATCCAAAGAAGACGATCAAGGCGCCGCGCTACCACTATCCCGAGAAACTAGAATGGCCTTCCATTTCCGATGGCAAACTAAAGATGTCTCATCAGTCCGCCCAGAGTCTTAAGAAATACCACACCGCAACAAGCGCTTCTCTTTCACAAACGAAGAAATACTAAACAAACGATTCGCTAACTCGCGGGGCTTTGAAAATCCAAGCACTGGAGAAAACTCCCGCTCTCTCCCCTTTTGACGACGGCAACGATCAGGTAGTGCGTTCCATAGCTCCGGCAAGCCCGAAGAGTTCCTGACATAACCAAACAAATTATTTCCGTGTCCGAATCTCAAAATCAAGCCAACTTTTGTTGCTATAAATCTCCACACGCTCACCACCATTCGAACGAATATCACACCAATCTCGGAAGCAGTCCAAAGAAATTTTCCCACCATGTTCGCGGAAAAAGACCACCAACCCCATGAGGCATAATACCCTTAAGGGAGTAAATTGAGAAATCGGCACGCCGCAGAATTTCAGAATCTCAATCAATTCTTCGCAGAGAGGGAACCAGAATCCCAATCTCAAGGTGATCTCGCAGATCGTCAACCAGCCACGTGGAGGATTTTGGACCCTCTTCTCAACACGCAGTATCCTCACTTCAAGGTCGGCAGGCAGGCCGAACCTCCTCCTCCAAATTGCAACCTGATCCTTGGCAAGAGAGGAGCGAAGACGCATCGACCTCGCAGTACGCATCGAACCCTGTCACAAAAATTAAAAATAAATTTAGACTAAAAGTCTGCAAATCAAAAGTCATCCTCCCCCAGCATGCGCATGAAGGCACGTCACCCAATAAAAACCAAAATTGTACGTGTGCACGCCCCCGACACGCAAGCACTGGCGCGGCAGGCCCCAACACACGCGCTCGCTCATAGCCACTCGCACACATCGTGCGCGCGCGCGTCCAGGCGCGCATGAATGCACGTCACCGCCGGCGGTCCTCCCCTCGCCGGCGAACTTGGCGGCGAGTTCGCCGGCCGCCCGCGGTGTGTGCGCTCGACCGTTCCGAGAGCTAAGACGGTCCAGGTTATTCCGGTCTGACCGGGATGTCGAGTTAGACTGCAACAATAGTCTTATTTTTTTTATATTTTTTTTGTTAAACCATATTGTTAAGGCATATTACGTATCTGAGAAAATTGAGAGAATTGGAACCGACAATGAAATTAACATTCTTAGGGATGACATTTAAATGTTATTCTTTTGCTATCACTTTAGATTGATGTTAAGATGATCATTAGCATTTTTAATCATGAATTTGTCTAATATTGATAATTGGCATGACAACAACTATGAAATAATGTTTGTCATTATGAGATTGAGTAATATTTAAAGGTAAAATGTGCATGAACCGGTTACTTCAATTTTATGGCGACATATTAATAGTAGTACACGATTAAGTATTATTTATAATAATTATTATTATCGAGATGAAAGAGTTCTAAAATAACTATCATTATTGTGCATGTTTGCTAATTACAACTCAACCTAAGTTATAATGTGATCATGATGTTTTAGGGTTATAAATTTAATTTTTGATTCAAGTGATTGGCAGTCATTGTAGGCTTAAACCTATAATTTACATGCGATGGATAAGTCTAATAGCTAGGTTCTTGATGTTAATCCTTAATGAATAGATGTTATAGGCTATATATATGATATCAGTTTTATGTTTTCACTTTCATTCCATCAAAATTTTGTATATTATGGAGTAAGTAGGAGAAAGATGTAACCCAAACTTCCGTAATACATTGATCATTAAGGCAATGTTTTGTAAGACGGTGATGGTCGGGAACGCTGTGGTTATGAACCGTCATTCACGAACACAAGACATCACATAATGTACTTCATTAATTTTTTTATGTTCAAATCTAGTGTTCTTCTTTTGGTTACGGTCATAACCATTGTCATGTCAAACATGCATTCAATGATGGTGGTGTTTTTGTACATACTCATCGGGGCAAAAACATCACGTCAAACGATCCTAAGTTTGATTTAGTTACCAATATCTTTTGATAATGCTATATTTTGTGTTGTTCACCTCATGCAATGGATTATAATTTTGTTATTGCAGTATTAGAATTTGAATCTATGAAGGTGGCCCAATGAATACTCCATCTCTATATATAGAAATATCTTTTTCATTCCCCAATATGACTTCATGCGGTCGGGGAGATGACTTTTTTAGAGTTATAGCGTTTTCTTTAAAAATGTGAAATCACTGTTCAGAAACTTCAAAATGAGAAACAAATTGAGGCTGTTGTTCTAGATATTTTGTCAAAATTTCTTAAGATGGTCAAGAGATAGCTCTGATATCAAGTAAAACTTTCAAAGCTATTAAGATGACATATTGATGAAGCGGAAAACGGAAACCAGGCGCAGGAACACTTCAACCACAACCAAGCTCAGTAAACCAGATGTAAGGAAAGTAACAAGCAGATCATGTAATAACAAATTTCTTTACAACAAGAGGTATACATAGCGAGACATGATTTCGTCAAGTACAACAAGGAAGCAGAGAACAACAAAAAAACAGAAGCCGGGAGGACTGAGGCCGAGACCGCCGAGACCGCCGCCATTGCCAAACTGAACATCGAAGTCCGCTGAGACCGCGAGGTCGCGCGGACTACCCGTTATTCAAGCTAAAGAAGAGCTGTCCGCAAACTGCAAGCTGCCTGACTGATGAGGTCTCCTAGCCGCCATTTTGACCGCGAACAAGCTGCTGCCGAACTGAAGACCAGACCGCCCAGACCTCCCAGGTCGGCGGACAGGTTATTGAACTGGAAATGCTGAAGGAGAGAAGATCGGCTGGCTGCAACTGCGACTTGCTGCTAACCGATAATTGTAAACCGCAAGCTTCACCAATCCCTAACCGCAGTCAGCACCAAAGTCCTGGCTTCTCAGTGTTCGCCGAACAACTTGCAAACAGCAAACCGATTATCCTTCTCAAACCGTGCGGACAGAAAATCCGAGGCCGCGACAATAAATCTAAGTCCAACTTACTATTCATTTAGTTAAATATGTAGTCACATGGGGGTCTTATTATAGGAATGGAGAGGAGTGTGGTCACTGTCCTAGTGGATAGAAACACCACCCCAGCTCGCAGTTAGCACCAAGCAGTCCGCCTAGACCGCATGGACATGGCCGGACAACAACCAACCTGCCAGGCACCAAGGGAGGGATAGACGCCAGTCTGCATCCCTGCGGACACCACCAACCTGCAAGCTCCAGCGGACACAGCGCCAGTCTGCAACAGCATGTCCATGACCAAGGCACGGATCGCCCGGTCAACCAGCGGACTTTGCGGACTCAACGATCGACCTGGACTTGTCAGAGGTCGTGACCAAGTCCAGCAACTAGAGAACCTCTGGCGCGAGCTCTGCGGACATAGACTATCAGTCCGCTCAGGCCGCCAGATCCAAACCAGTTTGCCTAGCCACAAACACCGCGATTACCTCCTAACTGCACCACCAAAGATCAAGGGCACATGCCAATGTCGATCTCACGAACTCAAATAATAGTCTGGATATAGCGAACTCTGCAGACTCTAAACCAGACCGCCCAAGCCGCAGATAAACAATCTATCTGCACGGCTTTCACCAAGGACAAACCACCAGGCCGCAAACAACAGACCGTACAGGCCACATACCAGTCCGCCAGACTGTCCGCCAAAGCCGCGCGGTCTGCGTAATCAACCCCCACTTTCTCTTCAAAAATTTCAACACTCCCCCTTAAAGTGAGAAGTGATGACCAAATCCAGCAGTCCTCGTAGCCGTTCAAATGGCCCCTTTGACAGCGGATTAGTGAAGATATCTACGATGTTTTCCTTGCTCCGCACATGCTCAACCATAAGAGACCCCTCCAGTACCTTCTCTGGAATGAAGTGGTGCTGAATCTCTATATGTTTGGTCCGCACGTGACAAACTGGATTATTAACTAGTTTCAAGGCACTCTCGTTGTCACCGCGAAGCAGAGTTGGATCTCGCACTTCTTCATGGACGTACACTAGTAGTCTCTTCAGTCAGATGGCTTCCCGAGCTGCCAAGGTCGAAGCCTTGTACTCTGCTTCCATAGTAGAGACGGACACCGAGTCCTGCTTCTTACTGTACCATGAAATACCCGTTGATCCACATGTGAAAACATAACCAGACGTCAACTTTCAATCGTGTGAGTCTCCCCCATAATCAGCATCAGTGTAGCCATACAGAGAAAAGGCCATGTTCTTCCTATACAGGAGTCCCATATCAGAAGTAGTCTTCACATACTTAAAAATATTTCTTGCCGCTACCAGATGAGACTTTCTTGGTTCCACCATATAACAACTAACTCGGCCTACAATATAAGCAATGCCTGGAATTGTTATCATCAGGTAAATTAAGCACCCGACCAGAGCCTGGAACACCAATGGATCAGGAAGAATCCTCCCCTCATCTCGTCGAAGCTTCAGGCCACAATCCAGAGGAGTAGAGCTACTCTTTCCCTCCCTCAAGCCGAATCGATAAACGATCCGCTCAGCATAACTCCTTTGAGAGACAAGTATCCCGCTCTTCTTCCTCTCTACCTCGAGCTCAAGGAAGTGGTGGAGTTCACCCAAATCCTTCATCTCGAACCGTATAGCTAGCTCGGCCTAGAGCCTAGCTACCACCTCCTCAAAGTTCCCTGTGACGATCATGTGATCCACATACAACAGCATCAGGACATGAAGCTCTCTCTGCTTCTTTATGAAGATGCTAGAATCTAAATCAGAGGCAAAGTATCCCCAGAATTGGAGGTATTCTGCGATTTTCCCATACCATGCACATGGAGCCTGCTTCAACCCATAAAGATCCTTCCGAAGCTTGCAGACGTAGTCCGGATGATCTTCAGATACGTAACCTTGTGGTTGATCCATGAAGATGTCTTTATCTATCTCCCCGTAAAGAAAAGCATTATTTACATCATGTTGCCACATCTTCCACCCTTGGCAAGCAACCAAATCGATCACCACTCGTGCTAAAGTCATTTTAGCAACTGGACTAAACGTCTCTTCATAGTCTTCGTCATACTGTTAGGATAACCATCGAGCAACCATACGAGCTTTGTATCTCTCGATACTCCCATCACCCTTCTTCTTCAGTTTGTATACCCACTTACACATCACAGGAGTAACGCCAACGAACTTAGGCACAAGGTCCCAAGTCTCATTCCTTCTGAGGGCTGCCATCTCCTCATCCATAGCATCATCCCACTCCTTAACTCTATTGACATCTTCAAACTTTGAAGGCTCCCGCTCATCCAGGGGGCCTGCGAAGAAACAGGAGACAAAGCTCATCATGTTCCCATCGCTGTATCGTGCTGGTGGTTTAATGGTCCTCTTCGATCTCCGCAGGGCCTGACCATTACTAACCACCTCCACTGCTTCTTTTTCACCAACTCCATTCTCGGGCAAACTTGGAGCAATGCTCCCCGTGCTTCCTGAACCAGAAGCTTCCACCCTAGAGCTTGAAACACTTAGAGCTCTGGGTGACACCGACAGCTCCACAAAAAGATCCTTAGCAGCTTCCACCTACCCACCATCAGACCTGCTCTCCTGCAGCTCAACAGAGATACCTCCGTACGACGTCAGTTGATGAGTCTGATTTATATAAGGTTTTTAGGACTCATCTAGTCTTATTTTCTTGCATGTGCACTACTTTTTCAATTGAAAAAGTTATATTTTTGTTTAGGGATTCACTTCACCAAAAGTGCATTGTTTTTGCACATGGGTGTGCAATTGCACATTCTTTTGTTGGGGTATGCACTTGGTGCTCCTTATAGCTCTTTTTGTGGTTCTGGATTGCTATGTGTTGCTGGGAGTTCGTGCTCCAATCTGATTCATTGTTGTGCAGGTAGTTGGGACATCCCAGACTCATTTTCCAATTTCTGTGTAAAACGCACGGTCGTGTGAATTTCATATCGCACAGTTTCTTGGCAATCGTGCATTTTACACAGCAATTCTGGGGACTTATGTGGCTACCCGTGCATTTTGTTCCCGCACGGTTTCGGCCAAACCGTACGAGAAGGAATCACACGGTCTGCATATTTTTCTTTGAGTTTTTGCTTTCTGTGGTTAATCGTGCGTTTTCCTTCACGCACGGGCAGAAGAGCCCGTGTGCGAGTAAAACTCACGATTCTCATGTACCATATTGATTTTCTCTCTGTGTTTACCCATGTGATTTCCTTCACGCACGGGCAGAAGCGCACGTGCACAAGTAAAACACACGGGTCAACGCATCTTCATCCGCAAGCTTGGCCTGAAAGTTAATAACGCACGGTTACCACACGTTCGTGAGCCAAACTGTATGCGCATATTTTTTTGACCTGCTTCTATTTAAAGCGCAGATTTTCCTCCATTGAAGGAAACTTCATCTTGAGCTATTCTAGCCGCAGTTTTAGGGCAAAGCTCCGCCCTTCATCCTCCACCCTTCATCTTCCACCAAGGAGAGAAGCTTCGGCCATGCTCGCAAAGCCTACACCTTGTCGGTGCTTGCTCTCGGCCTGCTCACACATTTCTTGAGCTCCATTTCATGGTTTGACGTTGTATCCATCAAGCAAAGGGAAGCTTGCAACTTTCTTCCGCATCGTGACACGAAGAAGACGGGTCCATTGGAAGGTAGTGACAACACTTCTCTACCCCGGACGTAGTTGTGGACCGATCTAGGACGTTGATTGACAGCCCGACGATTCCTTCCGCGACCCCTTGACGAGCCTTCGGATTCGGTCAATCTCTTGTCTTGTTCTTGCTTTCTTGCTGAATATATGTGTTTAAATCTATTTATGTGGATGATGTGCACTTTAGTTGTAATCAATATTAGTTTCATGTTTATGTGAGCTTGTATGGATTTACTTCTTTAGTTGCTTGAGTAGCGCCTTCATTTCTATCCGCCGCCACATCCCGTTTTGCCATTCTAGCAATTGCTAGAAGCGTGCGTAGCGAAGTGGTGCTTTTGACCCTCATTCCATAAGCCTACTCGTCCATCCGCCCAGCGATTCGGTGCATAGCGGCCCGTATAGTCTTCCATCCCGCCTGGCGAAGCGATGCATAGCGTCATTGCATAGGAGTAGTTGATAGTGTTTTATTTTCCTTTTCCACAACTATCAAAACCCCCCATCATTAACTCCGACCTAAGGACTTCAATCTCAAGTCCTCCTCAAAATTAAATCCACCTTACTATGTTCCCTCGAGATCGATACTTGGGGAAATTCGCCCATTTTATATTACTTGTGTGACCGGTAAAGTTGTCATTCAAACGCATCAAGTTCTTAGCATCATTGCTGGGGAATACAGGCGTAAGTGATCGGTGTTGTGTTAAGGTTGTTACGTAAGAGTTGTTGTTTTTGATTATTTTGTTCTACGTGGTGTGTTGTATGATCATATGGATTGCTTTGAAATTTCTGCAGAGTTAGTTGAATTTGTGTCTCACGGAAGATCCTTCTGTGGAGTCTCAGAGGATGACGCTCTTGATCATCTGCAGTATTTTCGTGAAGTTTGCAACACACTCAATTACGAAAAGGAGAAGTCAGATTGGGTCAAGATGAGATTATTCACATTTTCACTTGTTGGAAAGGCAAGGATATGGTATCGCAAATTTCTGACTGAACCGTTTGAGTCCTGGAGCAGGTTGAAGAAGAGTTTTTAAAGAAATTCTACCCCCGCGAGCGACTATGGGAGTTGCACAACGAGCTGCTTCTATTTTCGCAATGGGACGATGAACAACTGTTAGAAGCCTGGGAGAGATATCAAAAATTGCAAAAATTCTGCTTAGGGAATAGTCCGTCTGAAGCGGCGCAACATCAAATGTTCTACTTTGGGATTTTGACTCAGTACAGACACTACTTTGATTTAGTGGCAGGAGGATCCTTGTTCAGTAAGAGTTGTGCCGAAGCATGGGAGATAATTGACAGAATATCGCGGACCAGTGGAATGTGGCGCACATCTGTGGAGTAAGTTGAGGAAGTCAGTTCGATCGGAGCAGAGAATTGTGGGAAGGAAGAACCCTCTCAGGAACTCACCGAGGAAAATTTCTGCAAATTCACCGAATGCATTCTGAAATGTTTGGAAGCTCGGAGCGAAGCATTCCAGAAATTTCAATCTTTGGTGGCCAGCATTATAGCCGCCATCACTGCAATTTTTCAGCTGCCCACTGAAGCTGTGAATACCATGAAGCTTCGGAGTGGAAGATCCACCGCAGTTAGTAAGCCTTAGTTGGGGTCAACGGAAAGGCAATATAAAGAGCCCATAGAACAACCGAACGCCGAAGATTGCAATAAAAGTCAACCTTCAGAGGTTGTAATTCCAGTTGCAGACAAGATTTACCCCCACCCCCCCCCCCCCCCTTTCCCTCATCGATTAAAGGATAGGAGGAAGGAAAAACAATTTGTGAAATTTCAAAAAATGATGAAAGGAGTGCAGTTGAACATCCCGCTTGTTGACGCTCTGGTCCAAATTCCGCAGTATACGAGATATCTAAAGGATCTACTAGCGCAGACGGAACGGTTGGAGAGTGCTAATGCGCTTTCAACTGTCATCGTGCACTATGTGATTCTGGGGCCTCTATCAATTTGATGCCTCTCCGTCTCTTCTTGAAACTAGGAACGGGAACTTTGAAACATACCAACAATACAATTCAGTTGGCTGACCGGTCAAGGAGGAAGCCCATGGGGATTGTTGAGGATCTCACCATTACAGTTAACGGATTGGTTTTCCCAACTGACTTCGTCGTATGGACATCTCTCCGGATTCCACAGCACCTCTTATTCTGGGAAGGCCATTTCTAGCCACGGCACATGCGATCATTGATACCGAAAAGGGTATGCTAACGTTGTGTGCCGGAAGTTTGAGAACCACATTTGATATGTATAAAGCCGCGAGGAAGAAATTCTATGAGGAGAAGGAAGACATAGAATTCATTAATAGCACTATCCATGAACCCTTCCCTCTACTATCTACCGACGACTTTGAGGAGTTTTAGTGGGACGTTGATGGAATGGAAATCAATCAGAGTGAACACTACCCAAAACAATTCCTAAAAGTATATCTGCTGAACATCATCAATCTAAACTAAACTTTACTCTTAAACCACTTCCCCCAACATTAAAGTATGTATTTTTGGGGGAAAAACAGACATACCCGGTAATTATTTCGGCGTTGCTTTCTCCGGAGGAAGAGGAGCATCTCGGTGGTGTTCTGTGGTTACATAAAAGGGATTTTGGATGGAACATACAAGATCTGAAGGGGATCAGCCCAACTGTGTGCATGCACAAAATCCTGTTAGATGATAGCGCCAAGCCTTCTGCGCAACCGCAACGATGATTAAACCCGAAGATGCAAGAGGTAGTGCAGAAAGAAGTGATCAAGCTATTTGATGCTTGAATCATCTACCCCATCAGCGACAGCAAATGGGTAAGTCCTATTCATGTAGTTCCCAAAAAGGGCGGAATCACAGTGGTAGAAAATGAATGCAGTGAACTACTCCCTACCAGGATGATCACCGGATGGAGAGTGTGTATTGATTACAGGAAGCTCAACGAGGCTACGCGCAAAGATCATTTCCCACTCCCGTTCATTGATCAAATGTTGGAAAGGCTTGCCGGAAAGAAATATTATTGCTTCCTTGACGGATACTCAGGGTACAACCAAATTCTCGTTGACCCTGAGGATCAAGAAAAGACGATATTCACCTGCCCTGCCGGAACATTCGCATTCAAGAGGACACCTTTTGAACTGTGCAATGCTCCCGTGACCTTTCAACGATGCATGCTGGCTATCTTCCACGACATGGTTGGGAATTTGTTTGAAGTTTTTATGAACGACTTTAATATTTTTGGTGCAGATTTTGATGCGTGTTTGGCGAACCTAGCGACGATTCTAAAATGTTGTGAAGATACTAATCTGGTGCTGAATTGGGAGAAATGTCATTTCATGGTAGAGAAAGGTATAGTCCTTGGGCATGAAGTGTCAAGTATGGGTATGGTAGTGGATTAAGCTAAAGTTAAAGTCATCAAGAAACTTGTTAGGTACATTGGAAAATGTGTACCTGATTTGAAGAAGCCTAACTTAGCTTTATGATATACATCAAGGTGTATTTGATGTTATTTTGAGTTGACATGTGCAGATTAAGAAAGTACTAAAAGTACAGGAAATTATTCTAAGTCCATGTGTCGACACCAGAAAAAGCTATGTCGACACTTCAGAATAATTGTGTCAATACTTGAAGAAGGCTGTGTCGACACAGAGAAAGATAGTCGACCTCATTTATGTCGACACTGGGAAGCAGTGTCGACTCACAGAAGTATAGTCGATCTCAACTGTGTCGACACATTGAGGCAGAGTCGACACACAGAGGCAGAAGTCGACAATACTTGAGTCAACACCAGAAGACTGAGTCGACACATATTGGCAGAGTCGACAATTGTTGTGTCGACACCTGAAGGCAGAGTCGACACATATTATGTTCTGAATCTACAACAACTGTGTCGACACACAGGACCTGTGTCGACACACTGCAATGTCTAGACCAAGTCATTTTCTGAAGAATGATGAAGTGCTTGAGTCGACATAAATATTCTGTGTCGACTCATTCTCAAGATGAAGTTCTGAAGAAGCTGAGTCGACTTAAAGGCAAACCAGTCGACATCATCAATGGCTGTGTCGACATCTAAGTTACTTGTGTCGATACATATAGACAGTTGGTCTCGACACTTTCTGACAATCAGTCTCGACACTTTGCTGTCCAAGACAAAGGCACAGGATCTGTTTGAAGATTTGACAGCTGTGGGTTGCAACAGGTTAACTGAAGCTGTCAGACTTGTCAGAAGACAGTTAGAAACCGGATCAGCCGGTTACCATGAAGAAGGTCTATAAATAGACAGATTCAGATGGCGATATCAAGGATTTGATTTTGAGAGCAACAAACATACAAACTGATTGAAGAATCAAATCAAGAAAGTGCAAGGCTCGGAAGAAGATCTTCATCAGAAGATCTAAGAAGACGATCTCAGGATCTGTCTAAGAAGAGTTCTATCAAGAATTCAGAAGTATCATAAAAGGTGTTGGATAGAGAGGGATCCATCCACTTGAAGAAGAAGAAGGAAGCCATCACTGGTTTCTTAAGAAGCTGTTTGAGAAATCAACTCAGCTAAGTTCAGATTCAAGAAGCTTTGAAGAAAGCTCAGATTCAGTTGATTTCATTCATCAGCTGATCAAGAACTGTTTTGTCCTTTTCTCTCTCATCAAAGGCAAGATAATACAAACTCTTTTCTAATTTCTGTAGGGTCTATCAATATAGATCTGAGTTGTAAGCCTATGTTATAAAGGCAGAGTGTAGGAGAGTTGATCTCTGAGTGGTAGGGTTGTTGCCTGAGTGTAGGAGAAAGTTTTTCTCTGAGTTGTAGGCCTTGTGTCAAGGCTGAGGTAGGGATGTTGAGCCTGAGTTGTAGGAACCATTCTGGGTTCTGAGTTGTAGGAACCTTTCCAGGTTCTGAGCTGTAGGATCTGCTGATCTGAGTTAAAGAGGAAGTTTGGCCGAATCTAGCACACTGCTAGATAGGTGAAGGGGGAAAGTGGATGTACCCAGACCTTGGGGAACCACTATAAAACTGTGTGCAATCTGTGTTGTATGAATTTCTGTGATTGCTGTGTTGTGTGATTTAATTCAGTTGTTATATTGTGCCTAAAAGTGAGAACAAGCATTAGAATCTATTTACCCCCCCCCCCCCTCTTCTAGGTATTTAGGTAGTCTTGAAAGTAAAACTATCAAGTGGTATCAGAGGGAGGTTCCTCAAATAAGGACTTAACAGTCTAAGTAAGATCCCTAAGGCAGAATCAAGATTCAAGAAAATGAGTTCTAGTGAGAATCACAAGGAGTTAGGGTCAATGAAATTACCAATCTGTAGAAAAAAAATCTTTGGAATTTGGAAAGAAAGGGTGAGATTATTCATGGAGGTTTCTGACCCAAGGATATACATTACAGTACAGGAAGGCCCCTTCATTCCAATGAAGGTATCAGTTCTTGATGCAGATATCCAAACTCCAAAGAGTTATTCAGAAATGACAAAGGATGAAATCATTTTGGCAACCATGGATAAAAGAGCACAGAACATTATTGTAAGTGTCATAGATGATTCTACATTCCAAAATTTGATTCACTGCAAAACCTCCAAAGAAATGTGGGACACCTTGATTGTCTACATGGAGGGTTCTGAAGAAGTAAGACAGGATAGAAAGTCTATGCTCAACCAAGAGTATGAAAGTTTCAGACAAGGAAAATCTGATAGCATAACTGAATGCTATAAGAAATTCTACAGAATAGTGAATGAATTAATGTCCTATGAAAGAGTGTTCAGTACCTATGAACTGAATGACAAATTCTTAAGATCCTTGACAAAGGATTGGGACACTAAGATCTGTGCCATAAGAGAAGTGGCTAAGCTGGCAGAGATATCTCCTCCAACCTTGTTTGAAAAGTTGCTATCTTATGAAATGCAACTAATGGTTAGGAAGGAGGAAGAGAAGAATTCAAAAGGTGAGCATAGAGAGAAGTCAGTGGCCTTCAAGGCAGAAGCCACTAAAAATAATAGGAGGATATCTTCATCTCCTCCTAAAGAGGTTGCTGAAGTTAACTCAGATATTTCAGACAATCAGGTTTCAGAAAGTAGTGACTTAGATGCAGATTTTGCTGCATTTACAAGACAGTTTCAGAGATTCTTAAAGAAGAAGCAGTGGAAGTCTAGGCCCTCCACATCACAGCAAGTTGATGACTATTATCAGAAGAAAAAGTCATCAAGGAAAGAGAAGAGCAGAACAAAGCCCAGCAAGGCCACTACATCAAAGATAGTCTGATATTGCTGCAACAGGCCTGGACATGTAGTGGTTGATTGTCCTGATAAGAGAAAGGAGTCATCAGACAAGAAGAAGACTCATCAGAAAGGCAAGAAGGAGAAATCCTTTGTTGCAAAGAAGGAAAAGAGCCTAACAGATCAATCAACTTCAGAGTCAGAATCAGAAGCTGAAGCATATATTGGACTATATGCTGCTACTGAAGAAGAGGAGTTCATGCAATTGCTAGACTCCATCTATGAATAAGAGGATCATCAGTGCATGGGACTAATGGCTGGATCAGAAGAAGACATGTGCCAGAATCAGTCTAGTCCTAGTAAGGTACATTGTCCTTCTATAAATTCAGTTTGTAGTACTAGTGCAGAATCAGCTACATCTGCATCAAGTGATGTAGATGGATCTGAATCTGAAGGTGATGTCTATCAGTTGATAGATAAGTATGGGGACTTATTGCAGGCTCTTAAGAAAAGCAAGAATCTAGTCAAAGTTCAGGCTCAGGAAATTGCTGATCATAAGGTAGCTGCAACTGAGTTTGAAAAAGTAATGGATCAAAAGTTAAATGAGATTGCCAAACTGAAAAATATAACCTATATTCAGATGGGGACAATCAAATATAACAGTGATCAAATTAAGAGTCTGGAGGCCAGACTAAGAATAGAAAAAGATTTAGTGGCTAGTTACTCAAAGCCAAAATCTGTCTTACCCTTGATAGATGAGTTTGTGGCTCAAAAGGGTAAGGCAGGATTAGGGTTCAAAGGTAACCCCAGGGCTGCCCTATTCAAGAGAAAAGGCAAAGCTCCTGCCCAGCCACTAAACCTTTCAGTCCCTATTAAGTTTAGAAAGGTGCAAGTGCCTTCTAACCAATATGATCTTGAGAATATTCATGGTCATATTAAGGCTAATGTTCTGATAAACAAGGGTGTAAATGCCAACAGGTCTACCCATGTTCATAAACCTCATGGTTATAAGAAATCTATGGGTGAAGCTGCAGCAGCACCAGCATTGGACAGAAATTCTTTTGTCAAGGGTGTATCTAGATCTAGATACAATAAGTTTGAATGTTGGTGTTGTGGCAAGAGAGGCCATTTTTCCTTTGACTGCTGGCATAACACAAGTGTTAGGAAGAATAGTAGTCTACCAGTTAGAAGAGTTACTGGTAGTTTTGTTGGTGCTAACCTGAACTAAAGACCCAAGACTTACTTGGGTTCTAAGGGAAAGTAAATCTGTATTGCAGGTGAGTTCAAGTTGCCATGCCCCTATATAGTACTTGGACAGTGGATGTTCCAGGCACATGACTGAAACAAAGGGGCTACTGAAGGAGTACACATCTGTCAAAGATGGACCTAAAGTAATCTTTGGTGGATCTGAAAGAGGAGTCATCAAAGGGTTTGGTAACATTTCTTCTAACCTAATTACTATTACCCAAGTGGCTTATGTACAAGGTTTGAAACACAATCTGATAAGCATAAGCCAGCTGAGTGATTTAGGATATGACATTTCATTTGTTAAGGATGGATGTCATATCAAAAGATCAAGTGATCAAGAGATCATTTTGACTGGGTATAGGAAGAGAAATGTATATTGTCTTAATTTTGTATGTGAGAATAAGGCTTCTCCCATATGTCTTGTAGCTGATGATAATGCATCTCATTGTGTCAAGTGGCACAAGAGGTTGGCTCATCTTAATTACAAGACAATTGGCCAACTCTTTAGCAAAGAGTTAGTGAGGAATGGTCCTCAAGTTAAGTGTATAAAGGAAGGGATATGTTCAGCCTGTCAAAAGGGCAAGCAGACTAAATCCTCCTTTCATATCCTTGAAAACAAGGATTCTGTAAGGTGCTTATACCTCTTGCATATGGATCTTTTTGGTCCTATGCTAGTTCATAGTCTAGGTAGGAAGGTTTACACTTTTGTGGTTGTATATGACTATTCTAAATTTACATGGGTGTTCTTTCTGAGACAGAAATCAGAAACCCCAAGTGTCTTACTTAGTTTTATAAAGCAAATTCAGAATGAACTGAACAGTACAGTGGTCAAAATCAGAAGTGACCATGCACTGAATTTCAATCTGAAAGTATGACAAAATTATTTGAAGACTTTGGGATTCTCCAAGAGTTCTCCTCACCTAGAACACCTCAGCAAAATGGAATTGCTGAAAGAAAGAATAGAACATTAATTGAAGGTGGTAGAACACTATTGAGTGACACCACTCTTCTAGAATATTTCTGGGCTGAGACAGTAAACACTGCATGTCATGTAATCAATAGGGCTTCTATCACCAAGAGCCACAAAATGACTCCCTATGAGATTATGAAAGGTAGAAAACCAAATATATCCTACTTCAAGATCTTTGGTTGCAAGTGTTATATACTTAACAATGGCAAATCATATTTGACTAAGTTTGCTGCCAAATCCCAGGAAGGGATATTTGTTGGGTATAGCATAAATAGTAAGGCCTATAGAGTCTTCAACTTGACTACTCAAGTTGTAGAGGAGTCTGTTCATGTTGTATTTGATGAAATAAGATTAATCAACTGTGAGTTGTCTTGTAGATCAAATGATTCAACAGGTATAAGCCAAAGGATGGACAAGCTTTCCATTGCAGAAACATCAAAGGAAGATGGAGCATTGGAAAATGAAGGCTGTTGTCCAGGGGGAGTACAAGACTCTTTAGAAGATGATGAAAACCAGGAGGTACAGCATGATGAAGGAGCTGGAGATGTTCAACCTGAAGGAAACCTTCCTCCAGCTACAAGACATCTTAAAGATCATCCAGCTAATCAGATTATAGGTGATCCAAGACAGGGAGTGCAGACTAGAAGCAGAAATCTGAGCACAGTTCTGCATTCAAGTTTCCTATCTCAAATGGAGCCTAAGAAGTTTGAAGAAGCCATCCAAGACCAACACTGGATTGATGCTATGCAAGAGGAGTTGAATCAATTCAGAAGGTGCAATGTCTGGGAGCTTGTTCCTAAACCAAAAGGCCATAATATAATTGGCACAAAATGGATCTATAGGAACAAGTTGAATGAGAGTGGAATAATTGTGAAGAAAAAAGCTAGGTTGGTTGCTAAAGGATACAGGCAGGAAGAAGGGATTGACTTTGATCAAACATTTGCCCCAGTAGCAAGGCTGGAGGCAATCAGAATGTTCCTTGCCTATGCAGCATATCAATACTTTAAAGTGTACCAGATGTATGTGAAATCAGCATTCCTGAATGGTGATTTAAAAGAGGAAGTCTATGTAGAGCAGCCATCAGGTTTTGTAGATCCTCTTAAACCTGATTATGTTTGTAGGCTTAGGAAAGCTTTGTATGGGTTAAAGCAAGCCCCAAGGGCTTGGTATGAAACCATGTCTACTTTCCTTATTGAGAACAAATTCTCAAGAGGGAAAATAGATAAAACTCTATTCCTTAGGGAATCTAAAGGTAAGATCATCTTAGTACAGATCTATGTAGATGACATAATCTTTGGATCTACTGAGAACAACCTTTGCAAAAAGTTTGCCAAACTTATGCAAGAGAAGTTTGAGATGAGCAGTATGGGGGAACTTATGTTCTTCTTGGGACTCCAAGTAAGACAGACTGAAGATGGCTTGTCCATATCCCAGTCTAAGTTCACCAAGGAATTAATTAAGAAGTATGGTATGGAGTCATCCTCCACCATGAGAACTCCTATGGGAATAAGTATGCCTATATGCAAAGATGATGCAGGTAAACCTATTGATGAATCTTTGTATAGAGGAATAGTTGGCTCTCTACTATATCTCACTGCTAGTAGACCAGATATTATGTATGCTACATGTGTCTGTGCTAGGTACCAAGCCTGCCCTAAAGAATCTCATTATACTGTTGTCAAAAGGATTCTGAGATATCTTAAGGGCACAACTAATCTAGGCCTTTGGTACCCTAGGAATAGAGATTTTCTACTAACAGGTTATTCAGATGCAGATTTTGCAGGCTGTAGAGAGGATAGAAAGAGTACTACAGGTACTTGTCAATTCTTGGGAGGAAGACTGATATCATGGAGCAGTAAGAAGCAGACCAGTGTGGCAATATCCACAGTTGAGTCAGAATATGTTGCTGTTGGAAGCTGTTGTGCACAGCTATTGTGGATACAGCATCAATTGAAGGATTATGGTATTCAAGTAAGTAGAACACCTTTATTGTGTGATTCTAAGAGTGCTATTTCTATTGCTAACAATCCTGTTTCTCATAGTAGAACTAAGCATATAGAAATCAAATATCATTTTCTTAGAGAGCATGTAGAAAGAGAAGACATCTCATTGGAATTTGTTAAAACAGATTATCAAATAGCAGATGTATTTACAAAGCCACTGGATGAAACAAAATTCAATAAATTTAAAATTGAATTAGGAATGTTGACCATTGACTAGTATATCAATAAACTTTCAAGTGGTATCAACAAACAAATATTGGCTAAGTAAAATGGTGTCGACACTTATAGTGATAAAGTGTCGACTCAGTGAAGTCTGGTCGACTAGTCAGAGAAATTGTGTCGACACAGAGAATATGTGTCGACACTTAAGGGTCAAATAGTCGACTCATCCAGAAATATAGTGTCGACTTCACCAGAACATTGGTGTCGACACTTACAGATTTTGTGTCGACACTTGAACAAAGAGTCGACACAGAATTTCTGATGCTCTACTATGTATCTCAGGTGTCGATATATCCTCAATTGGTGTCGACACATAGTATACAGAATTGTTTGTCGAGACAATAGAAGTTTGTGTCGACACATTCCATCTATGTCGACACATTTAGATTGTTTTTGCCCGACTTTTGATCTTCTTTCTTTAGAGGGTATAAATAGGTCAACAACTTATTCTGGCGACACGCTAACAAGGTTTTCGAGACTAAAACCCTGTGTCGACATTCTCTCTCCTTCTCTCAAGCCTTCTCGACTGATTCAATGGCGCCTAAGGTTGAAGATAACGTGAATGAAGGATATGAGCTGGTTAGGGCTGCGTTCGACACCGCCGCACCAAAATTCAAACAAGTGATTTCCCTTATTGCTGACAATGGATTGGAATTTCTGGTTTCTGAACCAACAAAGATCTGGAAGAAGGAGGTACTTGAATTTTACACTTCTGCAACAGTGGATTCTTCTGGACTCAAGATCAAATCCACAGCTCATGGCACCAAGGTCAAACTTACTCTACGGAGTTTAAGAAAAATTCTTCAATTGCCACGCATTGAGAATGAAGAAGAGGTTCCAGCCTCTAAGACAAGGGAGGCTCTCCAATGGTGTAAGTTGGATCCAACCATAAAGATTGGAGCAGCCATCAATAGAAAAGGAATGAATCACCAGGGCAAATTTCTGTCTGAGATAGTTGGAAAGGTGATTTTGTGCAAATCTGGAGGACATGATAGTGTCTCAGCCTATATGTTCTGCCTTATGACAAGAATTGTTTTCAAAATTCCAACTGACTGGTCAGTAGTTGTATTTGATAGGATCAAGGAAGAACTTAAGAAGCCAAATCTGGCTAGGATTGTGAGTTTATACCTGACTGGAGTCATCCCAGAAGTTATGCAACAACTTTCTAGGACTAAGATTAATCACATGAGAAATATGGATATGAGATTATTCTCAAGATGGGATAGAGTTCTATCCAAAGAGATGCCTGAGGTGGACAGGCAGGATTCACCTGAGAAATCCCCAGGTCATGAACAAGGTACTGAGCAGCATCAAGAAGAACAAGTTAGAGAACCAACTAAGGACCTGACTAGATCTACTCCAGCTCAGAAAGAAACATTACCTGCACAGGAGCAGGGGGAGAAAGTTCATTCTCCTGCTCAGGATACTACTGATCCTGCACAGGTGCAGGGGGAGCAAGTTCATTCTCCAGCCCAGGACATTCCACATACTGAACAACCGCAGAGGGAGAAGATTTCTCAACCAGTGCAAGAGGAGGAACAACTAGATTTATCTAACGATTTGAACAGTACTGATCTAGATGATTCATCTTCTGTTCAAGCTCAGAAGGAATACACTCTAGATGAGTTGTTTCCTAATGTTGAAATTGCTACTGATAGAGTAGAGGAGGAGCAAGACATTGAGAAGGCAATAGACATGGAGATAGAGCAAGCAATTGAGATAGAGCAAGAAGTTGAAAAGGAACAAGAAATTGAGGAGGAGCAAGTTGTTGTGGGGGAGCCTGTGAATGTTGAGGATGAACAACATATCACTGAGACAGACATTCCTCCTCCTCCTCCTGAAAGAGTTCAGATAGAAAGCTCATCAGATTCTGAGAATGAAGAAGCCAGAATGGCTAAGAAGAGGAAACTTATTGTCTTCAAGAGAAGGAGCAAAAGCTATAAGCAATCACTACAAACCACAGCTCACCAATCTCCATCTGAATTTAATTACAACAAGTTCATGGTAGATTTACAGGTGAAGCTGGATGAACAAAGAGTGGCTTTAGAGAGATATGTTGATGAGAATAATAAGACTTCAGTTTGACTTGGCTCAAGATATTAAATCTATCATATTTGAGGTGAATATGAATAAAAAGGAAATGACAGATTGCTTCCATAAGGGAGGTAATGCTATAGTATTTTTGGCTAAACAACAGCAGTCCATTCTTACTAAAGTAGATGATATTGCTTTGAAGCAAGGTTATGTTTTGGAAAATCAGCTGAGGATGAATGATAATCTGGCTGAATCTCACTATGAGATTCTCAATAAGATATTAGATACTGCTGCAGGACTGTCTGCTGCAAGAGCTAAAGAAATGGAAGTGTATGCTCAGAAACTCAAGGAGGCTATCACTTCAGTTCAAACTGCTATCACAACCTCTCAGACAGAGATATCTACTAAGCTTCAAAAGTTGAAACCATATTTTAAAGAAGGTGTGAATTATCTTGATGGCCAGATCAGATTTCAGAAGGATGATCTCAGAGACCATATTGAAAGAGAAGTCCTAAAGGGGGAGAGATTATTAGTTCATGCTGGCTCAGAACACACCAAATGGGTGACTAATAGTATTCGAGCCACATTGGGACATCCACCTTTATGTGATGATGATATGGTGGCTGACTCAGGAATTCAACAAGGTTTACTTGAAGGCAATCAACATGAGGTTGCCCAAGTCATTTACCCCCCTGCAGATTTTGATATGATTAATCAGCAAGTACAGGCTATGTATAGTCCTCCACAGGAGGTTACAAATGTTGTTATTGAGAAAGTTGATAAGCATGATGCAAGTTTGAAAGAACAACAAGATGCTCTACTGTCCAAGAAAAGATTTAGAGAGCAAGCTGAACTTAGGCCTGACTTTGGGCAATGGAGTCCCACTTCAAGAAACATTATACTGACAGCATGGAAGGCTGTAAAGGATCAAGTCCAGGAAAGAGGAAAGTGGTATAATGAGATTGAATGGCAAAAGTATGAAGCTAGGCAGGATGCTATAGTTCAATATAGAAGAAAAGCCAAGATGGGGAGGCTACCACCAGATGCTCAGGAGCCAAGCAAATATTTTCCAAAGCCCTTTCACTACTTTGAGAGGCAAAGGCTCAAGGAAGAAGCTTAGAAGAAAGCTGATCTGAAAGGCAAGAAGCCTGCTGAGGTTGCTGAACCAGCTGTGAAGGCTCAAATTCAATCTGGCAAATGAATTATCATAAGAGAGCCTAATCAGTCTTAGCTTAAACTTACCTGTCCTTTCAATTGTTTTGTAATGTTTTGTTAAAGCAGCGTTTGGTTCGACTTATTTTCAAACCCCCGTTTTTTTAATTCCGCTCTTTTCTTCCTTACCCAAGCCGTGACTTTTTAATGCGGTGAACCGCAAAAGCCACACAGCTATTTTTCCTGCGCTGCCTCTCTTCCTCCCCGCGCCTCCGCACAGCATCGCATTTACCCTAATCACCCGATTCTCGCACCCTCGCCGGTTCTTCCGCCGTCTTTTGCGCCGGCTCTTCCGCCGGCTCGCTGGCTCTTCCGCCGGCTCTTCCGTCGGGGCTTCTGCCGTGTCTTCCGCACAGCAAGAGTTTGCCCGTTGCAAATTCCTATTCTTCCGGTTGTACATCTGGTGAGTTCCTCATTTCTCAGTAAACTGATCGTTGCTTTGAACTTGTTATTTCTCCAGTACATTCCTTTTTTTTACTCTTTTTCCAACATAATCCGCCATCTCAGCAAATTCCTGTTTTTTTACATTTCTCAGTAAACTGATCGGTCCTTAGAATTTATGGGTAAAGAAGTATTTCTCAGCAAGTTCCTCATTTCTCAGCTTAGAATTTTTGTTATTTCTCAGCAAGTTCCTCATTTCTCAGCAAATTCCTGTTTTTTTTTTTGCATTTCTCAGTAAACTGATCGGTGCTTAGAATTTATGGGTAAGGAAGTAAAGTATTTTGTTGAATTTCTTTGACTTCTATGTTATAGAGCAGTGCCCACGAAATTATTAAAAGATTTTGTTAAGTGCCTGAAGGGATATTTACCTATGAGCTAACATGCCCTTACTAGTTGGACCACTGGTAGTATCGAATGTAGATAGCCCATCAGTCTCAACACCTCTAACAATGCAATATATGTTATAGTTCTCATCATTCATGAAAAATGGCAGATGAGTTGTATGAAGCTACAACATAGGACATAAAGACGGGTATTTGTTCTATAAAACGTCTAAATCAAACATTTACTTAAAAAAAATTAATTGTTAGTACTTAAAAAATGTGGAAAAAAATTCACTCAAAACTCTGTTTTGTTTCCAAACAACTTTTTGAAAACTCTGTTTCGCAAACTCCATTTCACCCAAACAGTTTTTTAACAGAACTCCATTTTTCAGAATCAGCACTTTTTCTATCAGCAGCTTACCATCAGCAGCTTACCATCAGCAACAGCCCAACCAAACAGAGCCTAAGTCATTCAATGTAAACATCTGTAACAAACATTTCCAAGTTATAAACAAAACATTGTTCTGTAATCATTTATTAATATTCATCTTTATTCTGTGATGAATTTGCTGTATGTTTTGTTTATTAAAGTATTCCTGTAATGTCATGCTTTTATACATCATCATATTATATTTTTTAAATGGTGTATATCATTAGCTAAAAGGGTTATGACTTCTCCAAATAGGGGGAGATTGTTGGGTACATTGGAAAATGTGTACCTGATTTGAAGAAGCCTAACTTAGCTTTATGATATACATCAAGGTGTATTTGATGTTATTTTGAGTTGACATGTGCAGATTAAGAAAGTACTAAAAGTACAGGAAATTATTCTAAGTCCATGTGTCGACACCAGAAAAAGCTATGTCGACACTTCAGAATAATTATGTCGACACTTGAAGAAGGCTGTGTCGACATAGAGAAAGATAGTCGACCTCATTTATGTCGACACTGGGAAGCAGTGTCGACTCACAGAAGTATAGTCGATCTCAACTGTGTCGACACATTGAGGCAAAGTCGACACATAGAGGCAGAAGTCGACAATACTTGAGTCGACACCAGAAGACTGAGTCGACACATATTGGCAGAGTCGACAATTGCTGTGTCGACACCTGAAGGCAGAGTCGACACATATTATGTTCTAAATCTACAACAACTGTGTTGACACACAGGACCTGTGTCGACACACTGCAATGTCTAGACCAAGTCATTTTCTGAAGAATGATGAAGTGCTTGAGTCGACACAAATATTCTGTGTCGACTCATTCTCAAGATGAAGTTCTGAAGAAGCTGAGTCGACTTAAAGGCAAACCAGTCGACATCATCAAAGGCTGTGTCGACATCTAAGTTACTTGTGTCGACACATATAGACAGTTGGTCTCGACACTTTCTGACAATCAGTCTCGACACTTTGCTGTCCAAGACAAAGGCACAGGATCTGTTTGAAGATTTGACAGCTGTGGGTTGCAATATGTTAACTGAAGCTGTCAGACTTGTCAGAAAACAGTTAGAAACTGGATCAGCCGGTTACCATGAAGAAGTTCTATAAATAGACAGATTCAGAAGGCGATATCAAGGATTTGATTTTGAGAGCAACAAACATACAAACTGATTGAAGAATCAAATCAAGAAAGTGCAAGGCTCGGAAGAAGATCTTCATCAGAAGATCTAAGAAGACGATCTCAGGATCTGTCTAAGAAGAGTTCTATCAAGAATTCAGAAGTATCATAAAAGGTGTTGGATAGAGAGGGATCCAGCCAGTTGAAGAAGAAGAAGGAAGCCATCACTGGTTTCTTAAGAAGCTGTTTGGGAAATCAATTCAGCTAAGTTCAGATTCAAGAAGCTTTGAAGAAAGCTCAGATTCAGTTGATTTCATTCATCAGCTGATCAAGAACTGTCTTATCCTTTTCTCTCTCATCAAAGGCAAGATAATACAAACTCTTTTCTAATTTCTGTAGGGTCTATCAATATAGATCTGAGTTGTAAGTCTATGTTATAAAGGCAGAGTGTAGGAGAGTTGATCTCTGAGTGGTAGGGTTGTTGCCTGAGTGTAGGACAAAGTTTTTCTCTGAGTTGTAGGCCTTGTGTCAAGGCTGAGGTAGGGCTGTTGAGCCTGAGTTGTAGGAACCATTCTGGGTTCTGAGTTGTAGGAACCTTTCCAGGTTCTGAGCTGTAGGATCTGCTGATCTGAGTTAAAGAGGAAGTTTGGCCGAATCTAGCACACTGCTAGATAGGTGAAGGGGGAAAGTGGATGTACCCAGACCTTGGGGAACCACTATAAAACTGTGTGCAATCTGTGTTGTATGAATTTCTGCGATTGCTGTGTTGTGTGATTTAATTCAGTTGTTATATTCTGCCTAAAAGTGAGAACAAGCATTAGAACCTATTCACCCCCCCCCCCCTCTAGGTGTTTAGGTAGTCTTGAAAGTAAAACTATCAAAATTGCCTCCTCTAACTTCTGTGAAGGGTATCCGAAGCTTCTTGGGGCATGCCGGATTTTACCGGCGCTTCATTAAAGACTTCTCCTCTATCGCAAAGCCGCTGAGCAATCTTCTTGTTAAGGATGTGTTATTCAATTTCAACAAAAATTGCCTGCAAGCTTTTTGCACCTTGAAGAGCTGCCTGACTAGTGCCCCTGTTCTCACAGCCCTGGATTGGACATTACCATTCGAATTGATGTGCGATGCGAGTGATTTCACTGTCGGAGCAGTCTTGGGACGGAGGAAAGATAATGTTTTCCACACAATTTATTATTCTAGTCGTACTTTGAATGATGCTCAACAGAACTACACCACTACTAAGAAAGAGCTATTAGCAGCGGTCTTCACATTGGAGAAATTTCACCCCTACCTAGTGCTATCGAAGGTCGTGGTGTACACTGACTATGTCGCTCTTAAGTACCTCATGCAGAAAAAGGATGCAAAGCCACGACTCATCCGATGGATTTTAATGTTGCAAGAGTACGATCTGGAAGTGCTGGACAAGAAGGGAGTTGAGAACGTTATTGCAGACCATCTATCGCGGTTCGAAATGCATGACACTTCACAACATGATGACTCTATAATTTTCGACTCATTTCCAGATGAGACTCTTTTCTCTTTAACTACGGAACATGGTAAGGCTCCCTGGTTTGCTGACTTAGCTAACTACCTTGCGTGCAAAAAATTACCTCCCAATCTGTCCTTCCAGAAGAAGAAGAAGTTTCTCTCGGATGCTAAGTACTACTTATGTGAGGATCTGCTGTTGTTCTACACTTGTGCTGACAACATCATCAGAAGGTGTGTCCCGGAATCAGAACATGGATCGATTCTTCAGCACTATCACGATCGTGAGGCAGGTGGACACATAGGGGCGGCTAAGACAGCACACAAAGTTCTACAATGCAAGTTCTACAGGCCAAACCTGTTCAGAGATGCCTATATTCATGTGAAGGAATGCAATGAATGTCAACGGGCTTGGAATATCTCCAGAAAAGATTAAATGCCCCTCAACAATATGTTAGTTTGCGAGCCTTTTGATATTTGGGGAATTGACTTTATGGGGCCCTTTCCTCCACCGTTTGGAAAAATATATATTCTAGTGGTAGTTGATTATGTCTCGAAATGGGTGGAAGCTGAAGCAATTGCCGCCAACGATGGCCGCACTGTGCTGCAATTCTTGCACAAGAACATTTCTACAAGATTTGGAGCTCCGCGCTCTGTCATCTCGGACGGTGGAAGCCATTTCTGCAATCGGCAGTTCTCTAATCTCTTGAAGCGATTCGGAGTTCATCATAGGGTTTCTTTGGGCTATAACCCACAAACATGTGGACAAGTAGAAGTTTCTAATAGGGAATTAAAAATGATTCTAGAAAAGTCTATTCTTGGAAATAGAAGGGATTAGGTGAAGAGAGTAGACGAAGCATTATGGGAATACAGTACTGCTTATAAAACCCCTATTGGAATGTCCCCATACCAGCTTATTTTTGGCAAATCATGTCACCTACCGGTGGAGTTAGAACACAAGTCTTTATGTGCGACTAAACTCCTGAATATGGATCCCACCATAGCTGCGAAAGAGAGGGTGGCAAAACTAAATGAATTAGATGAATTCAGGGTACTCGCTTATGAGAACGCGCATAACTACAAGGAGCGAACTAAGCGATGGCATGACCGACATATCGTACCTAAGGATTTCAAGGTCGGAGATAAGTTCCTATTGTACAACTCTTGCTTGAAACTGTTTCCTGGCAAGTTGAAGTCAAGATGGAGCGGTCCTTTCACAGTGAGCGGAGTGTCACCGTTTGGAGCGATTGAAGTTAATGGTGAAAAGCTAGGGACATTAAAGGTTAATGGACAAAGGCTGAAGCATTACATTCAAGGGGAGACTGTCGACAAAGGACAAGTTATGGATTTAGCGAACCCTGTCGAAGATGTCACGTGAATCACATTTTTGATTATTTAGTTCAAATAAGTTATTTTGCAATATAATTAAAATTTTATTTTATTTTGCTTTTGAGAACACGTTAATACAGGTATTTGGTCCACCTTAAGGACAATAAAGAAAAGTGGTTTTTGGGAGACAACCCAATTTCGCTATTTTTAAATTGCTTAATTATGCTGCTATGAATATATATACATATTGTCTTCGTGTTGCGCTTGGAGGTAGTGTCTATTGCAGGCAAAGATCGTTTGGGGGCGTGGACTTTCGTCTGAAAATAACGCCATGCGACGTGTATGCTCAATTTTGAGCATAGGTACTTCTTACCCCTAGCTCTTTATTTTATTTGCAAAGTAAAACGTATTGTCGCATTCAAGTCTAGGGGTAGAGCTGCATGTGGTCACGACACAACACAATTTACTGCATACTAGTCTGTATTTATTTATTTCATGATCATTATTGCACAAACTGAATCACCCACACAAGCACGCTCTTAATCACGCGCGCGGCTCGAGTCAAAGGTATTATTTTTGTGTAAACTTTAAAATAGTGGTGTTGGCTTAGGATTTTGAGATAAATTAGTTCGAAACTCGTGCAGTGCTCCTAATCGAGTACTCATGGTTTGTGTAGAAATAGTATAAGTTTACTTTTTCTTTAGGCTCGTAGATTTATACTTTTTTGCAGATATAAATATTGTTTGTACTACTCGAAATTGTTGAATCTGGAGAAATCGAACGGTAGTGTAGGAATGAGTGTAGCCGTCACTAGACTCGTATTGCTCGAGTCGGGAGGAAGGATCATCTTTCTCGTTGGCTAAGAACTTGCTCCAAGCTACTCTCGAAGCATTGGTGCCCGGTTAATCGAGCGTGAGCGTGAGGTAGGCCATCATTTTGGCTAGTTTGAGCTTTGTGTACCTAGTCCTAGCTATTAACCGTTGTAAGCCAAATTTTTGCCAACCCCTCCTTTGATTCAGCTCCATCTTCATTCACCAAAGCCTAAAGCCAACCCTCCTATCGCAACCAAATCCTTGAGCTAGATCGAAGTTAATATTTTGATGAGTTGTGATATGTGGAATTCATGTGATGTGGTGATAAATTCATGAAATTTTAATTGCTAAAATTTGGGGATTGCTAAAAGAAAAAAATGAAAAAAATGAAAAAAAAATGAAAAAGAAAATCTAAATGAATTACAATGAGAATTGGAATCCCCATCTTGTTTATCAGTTTTTGGTCGAGTTAGGCCATGTGCACACCCAATTTTCAAGCAAAGTCTGGGGGTGTGTCACACGTGCATCTCTTAGTGGTTGTATGGGTTTAGCTTTTTGTTCGCTCGCTTTGGTTGCGTGTAGCCTCCATATTTATCATTGACTACCAAACCTTAGCCTATGCCCCATTCGATCCTACAAGTCCTACTGATTCACGTTCGAATCTACCTAGCATCGTGGAGAGAGTGTGAACGGGCAAGCATATGATCCCCGACATTGATGGATTTATTTGGAGGTGATCCTGAGCCCCGGTCTTTGCCAAAGCTCACCTTAGTGGTCTGCTTACTTTCTTCCTACGCGTGACCGGAAGATTCACGGTGATTCACTTTTTGAGTAGTAATAAAATTTTGATACGCATTGTGAAAATTGTAAACTAATTTGCATACTTAGAAATTTCCTCTATTTATATTTTTACGTGTACGAGCATGCGAATTCGCATGGTACTCCATATGACAATTTATATGTTAGCTAAATCATTTTCCCTATCTTCATAGATTTTGTTTGCTCGGGACGCGCAAATAGGTATTTCTGGGGGTGTGATGATTCCGATTTATATAAGGTTTTTAGGACTCATCTGGGACTATTTTCTTGCATGTGCACTACTTTTTAAATTGGAAAAGTTATATTTTTGTTTAGGGCTTCACTTCACCAAAAGTGCATTGTTTTAGCCCATGGGTGTGCAATTGCACATTCTTTTGTTGGGGGTATGCACATGGTGCTCCCCATGGCTCTTTTTGTGGTTATGGATTGTTATGTGTTGCTGGGAGTTTGTGCTCCAATTGGATTCATTATTGTACATGTAGTCGGGACTTCCCAGACTCATTTTCCAATTTCTGTGTAAAATGCACGGTCGTGCGAATTTAATCTCGCACGATTTCTTGGCAATCGTGCGTTTTACACAGCAATTCTAGGGACTTCTGTGGCTACCAGTGCGTTTTGTTCCCGCATGGTTTCGGTCAAATCGTGCGAGAAGGAATCACACGGTCTGCATATTTTTCTCTGAGTTTCTGCTTTCAGTGGTTAATCGTGCATTTTCCTTCACGCACAGGCGGAAGCGCCCGTGCGCGAGTAAAACGCACAGTTCTCATGTACCATATTGATTTCTGCTCTGTGTTTACCCGTGCGATTTCCGTCACTCATGGGCGGAAGCGCCCGCGTGCGAGTAAAATGCACGGGTCAACGCATCTTCATCCGCAAGCTTGGCCTGGAAGTTAATAACGAACGGTTGCCGCACGGTCATGCGCCAAATCGTGCGTGCCTATTTTTCTGACCTGCTTCTATTTAAAGAGCAGATTTTCCTCAATTGAAGGAAACTTCATCTTGAGTCATTCTAGCCGCCGTTTTATGGCAAAGCTCTGCCCTTCCACCTCCACCCTTCATCATCCACAAAGGAGAGAAGCTTCGGCTATGCTCACGAAGCCTACACCTTGCCGGTGCTTGCTCTCGGCGTGCTCCATCATATCTTGAGCTCCATTTCATGGTTTGACGCTGTATCCATCAAGCAAAGGGAAGCTTGCAAATTTCTTCTACATTGTGACACGAAGAAGACGGGTCCATTGGAAGGTAGTGAAGACCCTTCTCTACCCCGGATGTAGTTGAGGACCGAGCTTGGACGCGGATTGACAACCCGACGATTCCTTCCGCAACCCCTCGACGAGCCTTCAGATTCGGTCGATCTCTTGACTTGTTCTTGCTTTCTTGCTGAATATATGTGTTTAAATCTATTTATGTTGATGATGTGTACTTTATTTGTAATCAATATTAGTTTCATGTCTACGTGAGCTTGTATGGATTTACTACTTTAGTTGCTTGAGTAGCGCCTTCATTTCCATCCGCCGCCACATCCCGTTTTTCCGTTCTAGCAATTGCTAGAAGCGTGCGTAGCGAAGAGGTGCTTTCGACCCTCATTTCATAAGCCTACGCGTCCATCCGCCCAGCGATTCGGTGTATAGCGGCACGTGTAGTCTTCCATCCTGCCTGGCGAAGCGATGCATAGAGGCATTGCATAGGAGTAGTTGATAGTGTTTTATTTTCCTTTTCCGCAACTATCAAAAACCCCCATCGTTAACTCTGACCTAAGGACTTCAATCTCAAGTCCTCCTCAAAATTAACTCCACCTTACTGTGTTCCGTCGAGATTGATACTTGGGAAAATTCACCCATTTTATATTACTTATGCGACCGGTACACTTGTCGTTCAAACTCATCATCAGTTCATCAAAGACAACATCTTTTGATACAACAAACATTTTTGTCGCAGGATCCATAGACTTCCATCCCTTCTTCTGCTCATACCCCAGAAAGACAAGCTTCCTCGCCTTTGCATCAAGCTTGGTCCCAAGAGCATCCGGGACGTGTATGTAGTAGATTGATCCAAACACCCGAAGGTGTTCAACACTGGGCTTCTCCTTGAACATCAGCTCATGAGGAGACTTCATGTTGATCAGACTCAAAGGCATCCGATTGATGATATAAGTTGTGCAGGTCATTCCTTCCGCCCAGAAGGACCTCAGAATGCCCTTTGCATGAAGCAGCATTTGCAGGTTTCCGTCAGATGACAGATCTTCCTCTCCGCTACTCCATTTTATTGTGGAGTATGAGCACAAATAAGCTCCCTCTGAATGCCTTGATTCCTGCAGAAGTTAGAGAACTCAGTTGAAACGAACTCACCTCCATTGTCCGTTATCAACTTCTTGATCCCAGGCCAAGCCGATCCTCCACCAGCTCCTTGAACTTCACAAACAACCAGAAAGCATTTGACTTCTCCTTCATGAAGTACATCTACATGTACCTAGTATAGTCATCAATCAGCACGAGCATATACTTGCTCCCTCCAAGACTGGCAGTGACGACTGGTCCTATCAAATCATCATGAACACACTCCAATGGTTCTTTAGACCTGGTTTGTGACTTATCAAATGGAAGGAGATGTGCCTTTCCATACTGACATCCAGCACAAACAAGACCATCCCCGTAGGATGACAACTTAGGCAATCCTTTCACAAGGCTTCTCACCGCCATGACTTTCAGCTTGTCCATCCTTACGTGCCCCAGCCTTTCATGCCAAATAGTCGCGCTATCATTTGCCCCTATCTGATCATTATAGGAGCTTGTTGATAAAACAAACAAGTTCTTAACTCTCCTTCCAACGTGAGAAACATCATCCTTTACCACTGATACGTTCCGGAGAAATTTCACTTCTGTTGGGCCAAACAGAACGTGATATACCGCATCTACCGTGTTGGTCACTGATAAGAGTTTCTTTTTCATGCCCGGTACGTGATAAACACTCCTTAACGTGAGTGGATCCTTATCACTACCCAAAGACCCAACTCCTTCCTTCTCGAATGCACGCACAGAATCATCAGTAGTAATAATAGCTTCATTACCTGAGTAAGCCTGCAGTGAAGAGAACTTCGACTCATCCCCGGTAGTTGATGGAAGAAAAGGCACTGATACACACGCCCGTCAAGAAAGCATTCCCCCATCCAGCTCCCTCAGCACTGGAACCAGCCTCCTCCTTGCCTACAGCATGACCTGGCTGAAGCTTCACCTTGCAGTCTCGTCTGAAGTGACCCGGCTGATTACACCTGTAGCACATTGGTCCTTCCTTCTTCTTCTCACCATGCTTGGAAGAGTGACTCTTCTCTTGCTGATATGAAGTCGATGTACCATCGCGAGCAGGTTTCTTCTTCTTGTCCCATCTCTTCTTCTTCCCTAAGAATAGAGGCTCACTGTCTCCTCTAGAAACAGTCAAACTAGTCATCTGCCTTACTAAGCTCTCCTATAAAGCCAGTAAGTTCTCCAGCTATAGCAACGATGGCTGAGTGGCCCAACCTTGAACAGAGGTCACAAAAGCCATATACTCCTTCCGCAAACCATGGATGATGTGCCTCTTGAGCTTCGCCTCCAAGATAGGCTCATCAGGTTCTAATGCTGATATATTACTGCAGAGGTTCTTCATTTTAAGGAAGAAGATTGAGATTGACAAGTCTCCCTGAGTGGCCCTTGCAAACTTATTTTACAAGAACTATAACTGTGCTATATTCTTCTTATTGAACAATCCATCAAGGGAAGTCCAAATATCAGTAGCAGATGAACATCCGAGGATGTGATCAAAAAGCTCTGGTGAGATAACCCGCTTCAGAGTAAACTCAACCTTTGCATTCATTTTCCTCCAAGCTCGCACCTCTTTAGGAGACCCAGTTGCAACAGTAACCTCTGCCTTGTTGTCTCCACACACCACTTTCCACAAGTCCTCTCCAAGAAGATAGCTTTTCATGCACGACCTCCACTTCTTAAAGTTGATCGGCGTTAAAAGCTTAATACCCAGACCTCTTGCAAACCCATAATCCATTGCACTATCACTGATTTAACAAACTTCCAGAGAAGAGCAAACTTGGTGGCTGATCACTGCTCAAGCCTCTGTTCCCTCTAAAATCATGTTAAAATTTCTCAATATTGTCAAGAGATAGCTTTGATACCAAGTAAAACTTTCAAAGCTATCAAGATGACACCTTGATGAAGTGGAAAACGGAAACCAGGTGCAAGAACACTCCAACTGTAATGCCCCAAAACTCGTTTATGGTTGGGATGTGTTGCCTGAGCAACACGGCTTGGGACATGGGCGTGTCCAAAGCTGTGTCATGCTCTGTGTTTGCAACATGGCTTGGGACACGAGCGTGTCCAAATCCGTGTCCTTCTCTGTGTTGGTCGGGTTATGTCGATTGAGGTACACGGCCTATGATACGGGCATGTCCTAGTTTTACACGGGCATGTCCAGGGTTGACACGGACGTGTCATAAGTCGTGTCCTGTTCTGAGATCGATGATCTCTCGGGCGAAATTGAGACAAGTCCTGTGACACGGGCGTGTCACAAGCCGTGTGCGGCCCCAGTTAGACGATTTTAAGAGTGAATCGAGGCTGTTCGTTTTATTTCTAAGGGATCCGACGGCCAAGATTTCCCCCTATTGGTATATGGCTGAGAAATGAGGGTGAAAGTGAGTGAAAGATCTACCTTAACTCTAGAGGGGGGGTGAATAGAGTATTTTAAAATAATTTACAATTCAAAAACTGTAAAGTAGTGGAATTCTTGATTTATGTATATGTGTAAGGTGCTTGTAAAAAGAAAAACTAAGCAAGAAATAGGAAATCACACAGCACACAGCAAAGTAAAAAAGCACAGCAAACCAGATGACACAATGAGCTATAGTTGTTTCCCAACAACCTGGGTACATCCACTCTTCTACCACCCTAAGTAGGAATCCACTGCCGGAATAGTTGATCAGGTATCCTGGGCACCAATGAGCTTTTGATAAGGTGCTCAAAAACCAACACTAGATTTTTTGATAAGGTGTCTTGCCACCACTGAGTTTTGACAAGGTCTCAGAAACCAGCCACAAAACTTTTGAAGGGAGTTTTGAGAAACCCTTTTACATGAGAGAAAGGAAAAAGAAAATGAGTTGAGTTATTCTTCTATGTCAACAATCTGAGAGAAGACAAGTGGAAGATGTTGTCAAATCTCCCCCTGAGATCTGTAAGGGTTCAGGAAGATGAGCTTTGCTTAGGGTGATAGGTCTTCAGTTGCTTCAGATCTCCAGCAATAGATGATTTCAGCAGATGCTAAAATGTGTGTTGTCTTGAGTCCTTGATAATGAAGCTTTTGAACACTTGAAGCTTGAAGGAGTAGAACAGCAGATGATCTCCTTCACAAAGATGTTCCTTGTGTATTTGAAGAATTCTAACTCAGTAATTTTGTAAGCTTTTGTCTACTGAATCTATTCTCAGAAGATGAACTCTTGATGAGTAATTTTCTTGTTCTCTCTTCTGTATATCTTTTTCAAATCTTGTCTGTTCTCTTCTGAAAATTATTCTCTAAGGAGTATATCAGATTCTGACTTTAGATGGCCGTTACTCAGTCATAAATGACTTCCATAATTAACAACTGCCTCTGGGGAAAGTCCTAAGTAACATTCCAATTATTTTTCCTTGAAACTTGCTCCAGATTGCTTGAAACGGCTATAGAATCCTCTGTCATAAATGCTGAAAATAAATCTGAATGAATTCCATAACTGTCCTGAATTTTAATCCTGAAAACATCGACCTCTCAGAAAATCATCGATCTGAGCTCAGCTATCATCGACCTGAGCTCAGAGATTGGATTTATACTAGAGACAGAAAACGTCGACCTGAGCTCTACGATCGTCGACCTGAGCTCAGAGACTTGGAAAATAACTAGAAATAGAACGTCGATCTGAGCTCAACGATCGTCGACCGGAGTTCGACGACTGGCAGAACTGAGCTCAGAGAACGTCGAACTGAGTTCGACGTTTTGTCGACCTGAGCTCGACGAAAATTGTCTTTATCTCAGCACTTGAATTCTGATCTATAGGAGGTCTTGAGGGAAGCTTTCAAACCTAAGTACTAACCCTAAGACTCATTCTAATTGACCTATCAGACTATACAGCAAGGTCAAAACAAAAACCTAATCACATAGTGATCCTTACCCAAATTCATAATAGGGTGTTCCAACAATCTCCCCCTATTTGAATTAGGATTACTATTTACATGATAGAATATAAAAGAACAAGCATACATCAGGATAAAACAAATACAAAATAGAAACAACAATGCAGATAACATATGTTGAGTATTGCAGAACCACAGCAGGAATCACAGAATCAGTCAGAAATAGAATATTGTCAGCTTACATATTTACTTCTTTTCAGTGCCCTTCTTGAATAAGATTTCTCTATTGGGATTAAGGGATTCCTTCTTGGATCTCATGTCATCAGCAGCACCTAGAGAAGTTTGATATTTTGGCCTGGGAATCATAGCCTCTGGGTACAGCTTCATATAACTTTTTGGGTCAAAGAATTTTCTTGAAGCATATCTTTCTAACTCTTTCTTTCTCTGCTCTGATAGAGTTGTGATGTTGGAAGTGTCTCTTCCCTATTCTTTTGCTTTCTTAATCTGATCCAATGCAGCTAATTCTTTTATTCTAGCAGTCCAGGAGAGAGAATTGTTTTCAGGGTCTTCAAAAGGGACTGAAGGTTCATATCTGTTTATTGTCACTGAATCATCTGGAGGAATTCTTGTAGCAACAGTTTATTTTAGCTGGTAAGGGAAAGGACCAGAGGTTGAGTCAATAGGACCTTGTCCTTCCCTTTGGTATGGATGTTGTCTGGAGTAAGTTCTGTAGTCTCTTTGACTTCCTCTATGTTGTCCTCTTCTTGACTAATAACCTTTTTGATAATGTCCTCTTGGTTGATATCTCTGTGAAGATTGGGAGGAGCAATGTTTTCCAACAGATCTAGATTGAGAAGCAGATCCTCCACCAGTACCTGCATCTGGAGGAGGAGGAGGAGGAGGATAGAAGTGTGAAGATCCTTTATCATATTTGTCAAGCTTTCTCTTTTTATTCATTGCTTTGAGCTGGTTCTTAGAGTACTGCATCCAAGGTTCAGTGATTTGGCAGTCATGAAGAATGTAGTAGGGGATATCATTGTCATTTTTAACTTTCTCAGGAGGTACTCTCATCATTGCCTTACTTCTTGCTTTCCTTTTCTTAGCAATGGTGCCAGAAGAATCATCAGAGTCAGTGTTGAATTGATCACTATCTGAACTCTGGGGTCTGTCATATAGATCATCAATACTTTTGATATACTCTTCTCTTTGTTTCAATTTCTCAGGAGCAGTAGTAGGAGCAGAAACTATTTGAGTAGCAGCAGGAGCAGAGATAGAAACTTCTGAAACAACAGGTTCTTCTAAGCAAATAGCAAGTTCATCAGCAGCAGCAGCATCAACAGATACAAAAACTTCCTCAGCCTTAAGAGAACCGATATAAGAAGTAATTAGGCTGGGATCACAGACAGCAACAGGCACAATGGCCTTAGCAAAGTCTTCAACTCCCTTAGCTAGTAAGCAGCTGAAGTGAAGAAGGTCAAAATCAGATAGCAGTGACCTGAGGTTCACTGTTAGTACTGGTACTGGCGCTGGAGCTGAAGCATCAACAGCAATTTCTGGCAGCAATTCCTCTGAAATAGCAGGCACTACCACAACTTCATAGGGCATCTCCCCCTGCCTTGATTCAGTGAGAACTGGATCAAGGCACCCCATAGAATGGTTTGCCTGTGGAGTAGAGAGAGAGGAGAGCCTGTCAGATAACTCCTTTATGGACTGTAGGAGTGGAGCCATGGAGGTCTCCAGAAGGGCTACTAGCTTGGGAGCCAGTATCCCATAGAGCTTATCTGCTAGTGCTGAGAGATCCACTTGCTCAAGTGGAACTTGAGTAGAGGTGGAGGAAGAAATGACTGTGGCTGGTGATTGATGGGTTGCAAGAGGTGTGGATGGGGATGGTAGGATGGTTGGTTAAGATATGGGGATGGTGGAGATAGAGGTTATGGGTGTTGAGATGGATGGGGTGAAGGATGGTTGGGTGAGAATATCATGGAGTAGTTGTTGGTATGAGGAAGTGGAGGGAAGCTCAATAGGTGAGGAGGGGGAATCATCCATGAAGGAATCTTCCATAAGGTTGAAGGAGGGAAGATGAAGGGGTGGATAATACTGTATAGGGTGGAATTGTTCTATTGTAGTGGCTGGAGGAGGTGAGGGAGTGACAGAGGGGATGAAATGGTGATGGGGGAGGAGATTGATGTGGAGATTATTGAGGTGGATATGGAGGTAGAGATGGTTATAGTGGATGAGGGAATGGTTGAGGGAAGAACTGGAGAAGGTTGAGAAGAGGAGGAGGCATGCAATTCTTCAATGAGGGCAGGGGCCTGAGGGGAAGAGACTGCAACAGTCCTTGTGCCTGAAGCAGTAGTTATCCTGGTTGGCTAGACTATCTGTCTGTCCCAGTTCCCAAACAGGGCACATGTCAGCCTTTTTGATGCATTGATGTGCATCCCACTTGATACCAGCAGTTCAGGGCACCTGGAGTGTAGTAATAACCCTATTATCCTCCCAAAGTTTACCAGACTTTTGTTCACTTTCTTCTTAATCAAGTCAAAGAAGAGCTCTCCCCAGTTCAAATGTTTCTTATCCACAAGTGCTCCCATCAAGAAAAACTGATACCTAGAGATGACATCATGTGCTGAGTGCTTTGCCAATAGCACTTTCCCTACAACATCAGCAAGAAATCTATACTCAATTGATAAGTTCTTTTTCAACAATTTGTTAGGGTTAGCTGTAGAATGTCCCATTCTATCTAACATTGAGGCAAACTCCTCTCCAGAAAGCTCAATAGAATCATTTCCAATACTTAATTGAAACACTTCAGTCAGGAGAGTAGGTGTTAGGGATACCTGCGTCCCAGCTATCGTACCAACCAATGTATTCTGATCCAAATTGTGCGCTGTATATACCCATTCTTTTATTTTATCAGCAGCAATCTTCATCCTGGTTGTCATTATTTGCACTAGCTACTGTTCTCTGAATAGGTCCAGAATATCTTTGAAGATTTGATCGCTTCCATCGAAGGAGTCCATGTCGATATCAAAGCCTGTGTCGAATTTCATCTTGGCAAGAGCAGCAACAAACACAACCATTATGTACCTGTAAAGATGAACAAACACGACCAAGTACAGAAGAGTTTGGAGGGAAAGAAAAAGTTTGCAGAGAGTATGAAAGCGCAAAAGAAGAACGACGGCCGAAGAATGATTTTTATATTAGGGTTCGACGCCGGAAAGGAAAGATCGTTGAGCTCCATTCGACGATCTGGGCTTCTAAAGGAATCTGAAGAGTCTTCAATAACATCGATCTCCGTTCGTCGATATTGGAGAGCGTCGATCTCCGATCGACGATCGCTGACCAGAAGAAGATAGCCTAGCGCTATGAGGAAAACGCTGAACTCCGGTCGACGCTATTAGAAAGCGTCGATCTCCGTTCGATGCTTTTTGGGAAAAACGTTGAGCGCAGTTCAGAGATTAATAACAGCCTACAGACACTAAAAATAAGATTTTAGCCTAGTCTTGATCTGTTTTTAGAGTTTTAAAATCTTGGGATTTATTTTAGACTTCCTCCATCTAACATTCCTAACTGATTTAGGAAGAAGGTATGTTTCTTTTCATCCAAAGATTTGGTGAAAATATCTCCCCTTTGCAAATCAGTTGGGATATATTGAATTTCAATTTTATTTTTCTCAACATTATCTCTTAAGGAGTGATGCTTAATCTCTATATGTTTTGTCCTACTATGGAGGACTGGATTTTGTGCAATAGAAAAAGCACTAGTGTTATCACAAAATATTTTTTACCCTTCTAAGTTGTAGCCATAGTCTAGTAGCTAGTTTTGAATCCACAGAATCTTTGAGCAACAACTGCCTGTTGCCATGTATTCAGCTTCAGCAGTTGAAGTGGACACAGATGTCTGTTTCTTACAAAACAAGGAGACAAGTCTGTCACCAAGGAACTGACAAGTTCTACTTGTGCTTTTCCTATCAACTCTACATCCAGCATAATCAGCATCTGAAAATCCAGTTAATTCAAATCCATAGTCTTTTGGATACCAGAGGCCTAGATTTGGACAACTTTTTACATACCTAAGAATCCTCTTAACTAATGTTAGGTGTGACTCTCTAGGGCTTACTTGGAACCTAGCACATATACATGTAGCAAATATTATATCAGGTCTACTATCTGTAAGGTACAATAGAGAGCCAATCATTGCTCTATATGTTGTCTGATCAACATATTTTCCATGTTCATCAACATCTAATACAGCATTGGTAGGCATAGGTGTTTTCATACAAGATGCTTCAGACATACCAAATTTCTTAACCAGTTCTTCTGTATACTTAGTTTGAGAAATAAATATGCCTTCAGAATGTTGTTTGACTTGCAATCCTATAAAGAAGGAAAGCTCACCCATGCTACTCATTTCAAATTTAGAATGCATCAGATTTGAAAATCTTTTGCACAAATTTGAATAAGTAGACCCAAATATGATATCATCTACATATATTTATACTAGTAGGGTATGTGACTTATGGGTTCTAATAAAAAGAGTTTGGTCTACTCTACCCATTATAAAATCATTTTTCAGAAGAAAGCATGTTAAGGTCTCATACCATACTCTAGGAGCTTGCTTGAGACCATATAATGCTTTATGCAATTTGAAAACATGGTCAGGATAAGTTGAAGAGATAAAACCTGGAGGTTGTCTAACATAGACTTCCTCTTTGATATCTCCATTGAGAAACGCACTCTTCACATCCATTTGGTAAACCTTGAATCCTTTGTGAGCTGCATAAGCTAGGAATATTCTTATGGCCTCTAACCTTGCAACTGGTGCAAAGGTCTGGTCATAGTATATTCCTTCTTCTTGAGAATAACCCTGAGCAACTAGCCTTGCCTTGTTCCTTACAATAACTCCTTGATCATCCAATTTGTTCTTAAACACTCACTTTGTTCCAACAATGGAGTGATCCTTAGGCCTTGGCACTAGTTCCCAAACTTTATTCCTCTCAAATTGATGTAGTTCCCCTTGCATAGCAATGATCCAGTTTGGATCTTGTTCTGCATCTTGAATGGATTGAGGCTCAACTTGAGATAGAAAGCAAGTGTGCATCAGGTTCTGGTTGACCTGATTTCTGGTTTGCACACCAGCTGAGATGTTTCCAATCACTTGGGAGATTGGATGATCTCTTGTTATTACTAAGTCAACAGGGGGTGTTGATTGTTCACCAACCTGTATTGTTGTTTCCTCTTGTGGAATAACAACTGGCTCTTCAAGATGGTTTTCTCCAAGATGTTGAACATCTTCTTCGTCTTCACTGATTTCATCCTTATGTTGGTTAGGTGAATATACTGAATCCTTCTCTGCAATATGCAATCTGTCCAAATTTTCTGAAAGAAAGTTTACCTGCAAGGGTTCTATGGTAGAAGTAGACTTCTCCTTATAAAACATGTTAGTCTCATCAAAAGATACATGAACGGATTCTTCAATTTTAAGAGAAGTTTTATTATAAACCCTATAAGCTTTACTGATCATGGAGTATCCCAGAAACACTCCTTCATCAGCTTTAGCTTTAAATTTTGCTAAGTACTTCTTGTCATTATTGTGAATATAACAAATGCAACCAAAAATTTTGAAATAGTCTACTTTAGGTTTCTTCCCTTTTAGCAATTCATAGGGAGTCTTGCCCTTAAGTTTATATATCAAATTTCTGTTCAACACATGGTTGGAGGTGTTCACTGCATCTGCTCAAAAAGATAGAGGGAGGTGAGCATCTGTCAACAATGTAGTAACAGATTCAATTAGGGTTCTATTTTCCTTTCAGCTACCCCATTTTGTTGAGGAGTTCTAGGAGCTGAGAAAGTATGCCTGATCCTTTCACTCTGACAGAACTCTTGCATAAGAAGAGAATCAAACTCTATCTCATGATCACTTCTGATCAGGGCAATGTGAGTATTGAACTCAATCTGTATGCATTTGAGAAAATCTGTCAAACACTTAAAGTTATCAGACTTCTTCCTTAGGAAGAATACCCATGTGAATCTAGAGAAGTCATCTACAATTACTAAAGTGTAAGATTTACCTCCTAAGCTTTGTACTGTAATGGGTCCAAAAAGATCCATGTGTAACAGATACAAGATCCTAGGTGAATCACTCTTATTAAGTGACTTAAAACTATTTTTAGTTTGCTTGCCTAATTGACAAGCCCTGCAAAGTCCTTCCTTCTTATAGGGGCAAGAAGGTAGACCTCTACCAAGGTTGTCTTTGGATAGCCTAGCAATGGTTCTAAGGTTTATATGTCCTAGTCTCTTATGCCAAAGATTATTTGGTTTGCAAACTGAATTTAATAAACAGATATCTATATTTATTGAAAGGAAATCCACAAGATAAATGTTACCTTTCTTTTTACCTGTTAACACTGTTGTTGATGAAGACGGCAACTTCCTATATGTTAAAGATGTTGACGGCGACGGCGATGGCAATGGAGTTCACCTACATGTTGAAGATGATGACGACGACGGCGACGGCGATGACGTTCTCCTACATGTTGAAGATAATGCGGTGACGACAATGGCGACTTCCTACATGATGAGGATCTACATGATGAAGACTACCAAATAATATTTTGTTTTTTTTATTGGCATTCTATTTTATCATGTTGCATTTTAATTTATCATGTTGTTTGTTTTTTCATTTGGGCTGCTAATAGCCATAACTTTGTGATGGGCCTATATAAGGCCATGCTTGTGATGTTTTTACTTAGTGAATGAAAAAAATTAAGAAACCCTAAACCCCTTTGAATTCTCTTCTCCTCTTCTCCTTGGCCGCCCCCTTCTCTCCTCTCTCCCTCTTGGCCGCCGGCCTTCCTTCTCCTCCCCTCCCTTTGGCCTCTCGGCCTCCTCCTTCTACCCCTCTTCCCCTCCTTCTAGCATCCCGACATCTCCCACCTCCATAAACCTCAAGTTCGGCCACCCTCCACCATAGCCGCCAACCACCTCCTCCTCCTCCATCAAACCCAACCACACACATTAACCCCTTCACAAAACCAAGCAGCCTTAACCATCATAACCCGAGCCCCTCCCTCTTCCCTCACAAATCCGACCACCACCTCTTCATCTCCTAATCCGAGCCTCCCCTTTCCTCCATAAAACCGACCACCCCTTTTCCTAGAGAGATTTCGGCCAAGGGTCAAGATCTCTCCTTGTGAGATTTCCACTCCGGCGTGAAGCAAAGGAAGCGGACAAGTTTCTCTCCGGTCAGCGAAACTCCGGCGGAGTCGTGGAAGAACGATCCTTGAAAGTGAACCGGAATCATCTATTCCGGTTGGGTAACGAGATCTTCCACTGTTGTGTATTTATTATTTTAGATTTTCATCTTGGTGGATTGTTATTGTGTTAACTTAGAATCGTTTTATCTTTTGTGGTTTTATCTCCAATTGATATTTTCGTTTCTTCCTTCTTGTTAAATCTTCGAGAGGTTTCGGCGAGCCTCGCTTTCCGTTTTGTTGGGGGAGATCTACCATTTCCGAACCGTACTTTTCGGTAGATCTCTTTTGGTACAACCATCGCTCGTTCGGATCGATGGATCCTTTTAGCTCGAAAGAACAACGGCCTATAGCCTTTTGTTCGATCTTATAACGGCGTGGCTACCGTATGTTAGCGTTAACTTGATAAAGTTGTTCAATGAGTGTGATGCGTGACGAATGTGCGAGTGTAGGATTGAATTGTTGAGAGGCATATGTGGCTAATTCGTAGATCTAATTCGCACACAACGTGTTCGCTTAAATCTCCCATTGGAATCCCTCTTGTCTTTTCGTGCATTAATCCTACTTAGGGAGTGGCCAACATCAATTTGGTATCAGAGGGAGGTTCACGTCAATTTCCTAATTGTCACCCCTCCCCCATCTTGTGGCACGTTACCCACACTTCTGTTTGCACGTTAGTTGTCAAAATCACAAAAAAATTATTTTTTTTGTCTGCCAATAGCGGCTTAAATTTCTTATTTTTCAGCAAAAACATCAAAAAAAAAATTTATTAATACTCTTCATATTTATTTCAGTAAGAAAATCTATTTTATATTATTATTACCCTAGTGGTTAAGCGGGAACAATTCCGACAAACTTATTTTAATTGAGCCAGAAGCATTTTTTTTTCCTTGTATGTGCACAAATTCCGGATCGAGTCTTCTCTCCGGTTATCACAATATGACATATGACGTCAGTGCTTCCCGAGAAAAATCTTTAGGTTCCCTTAGAAACGGTAGAAAGCCATTCCATTGCTCGGTAGTGGATGATATTAAGGAGTTGATTGGCAGCCTTAGGGCTAGCCAAGTTGCACCATTTCTCCCAAGGCTTCCTAGTTACCCTACTGATGGCAATAGTTCCTTACCGATCTTTAGGAATGAAGATAAACCAAACGCCCAGGCCACGCGGCAAATAACTTATGATTTGGCTACCCTTAAACAAGGGAATAAGTCAGTCTCAGATTATATGCAACTCTTTAAAGATTTGACGGTTAGGAGCAGTGTGAAGGAATCGCCTGAGGTCACCCTTTCTAGGTTTCGTAGGGGGTTGAGCCCCTACATCCAGGGAAAGTTATTGTGATATGGTCACACCGATCTAGACGCCACCTTTTGCACGGCGTTGGAAATTGAGAAGCACCATATTCCTAGGAGTAAGGTTCCATGTCAGACGATTACTATAGGTGAGTCTAGTGGCAAATCTGGTATTGGCTCTATTGAGCGTCCTACCCCGAATACGCCCGTAGGACATCTTGAGTCTTCCCCTGAGTTGCCTGATTTAGAGGTTGATTCCCCTGATGAGCCTAAGGTCGTGCCTAGGACTGTGCCCATCACTGAGGGCGAGGATGAAATTACTGATGATAGTATTGATGTTGAAGAGATGGGTTATCCGAGTGACCTGGAAGATGATTTCTCCTCAGAGGAATCACCCCCATTCCCTTTCGACGATATTTTGGAGCCGTCTACCTTGATTTCCATGGAGTCTTCTGAAGACCCTGAGGCAGTTGATATTCCGGTTGAGTCGGAAGAATTACCTTATATTGAGAGCTTACCCACTCGTGAAGTAGGCGATGAAATGTTAGGAGTCGAGCTAGTTATTTTTAGTCTGAGACATATTGTAGTGCCCATTCCTGAGATTTTGACTGCGACTGACTTGGAAGTTATGACGGATGAGTTGGAAGAATGTCCTAGCGAGAGAGTTATATTTTTGGAAGACGTTATGGATGTATACTCGGATGAGCATCCCCTGATGCTAACTCTGTCGTATGAAGTTAATTTTGATCTTGACTCTCTCCCGGTTTTTAGTTTACCGACTCTCCCTCCTGATCCGCTAACTCGACTAGCTGACCATTTAGGACACGAGTTTGGAATGTCTGATCTTAGTAGTTTTATTGTACCACCTTATTTCATCCTATTAGTACCGCCTGATATAGTCCCGTTAGTGCCGACTGGTCGCATTATATTTGTGCCACCAGGTCACGTTATATTGGCGCCGCCTGATGTAGTTCCGTTAACGCCATTTGTTATGTCATGTAAATTTGCAGTAGTATTTGTCTCTCCTGTTCTCATTTTACATAAACACATTATGGTAGCGCTAGTCACACAAGTTTCTTCTTATCAATGTATCGCTAACCTACATAAGAGAGTGTCCCCCTATAAGGTTTACGGTTTACTCTTGGTGCGTCTTGCCCCTGAACGGATGCCTTCGGGCACTTTAAAAAGGTTGCCGATTCGGCAAGTTGGAATTTATCGGATTTTTAATCAATTAGGAGAAATCACATATCTATTGAAGTTAACCACTGAATGGGGTATTTCCCCTAGTTTAAACGTTTCTGATTTCACGCAATGTGTTTTTCCACCATTTGAAATATCTAATCGTACGTTTGGTGCCACTATATTGTCTATTGGGTTGGGGGGTGAGCTTGATCCTAGATCATTCTCTCCATCGATCTCCAATGGAGGTACGTTGACTGTTGATGCAGAAATTTTTCTTCTTTATTTGCCTAATGATTTTTCCAGGTTCCTATCTGGTGTTTTGGCCAGACAGGTTCATATTTGGTGTTTGCTCTCCTCTCCAAGCAGCAGTATTCAGCGTTACGTGATACGATGGTGTGATCGTCCGATCTCCGGCGACTCTTGGATCCCGAACTCGGCAGTGGTTCTTTTGGATGATGTTCTTTAGCGCCAGTACCTCCATGCCAACTCATCGGTGATGCGTTCTTTTGAGCGGGGGAGGATTGATGAAGACAGCAACTTCCTACATGTTAAAGATGTTGACGGTGACGGCGACGGCAATGGCGTTCACCTACATGTTGAAGATGATGACGACGACGGTGACGGCGATGGCGTTATCCTACATGTTGAAGATAATGCGGTGACGGCAATGGCGACTTCCTACATGATGAGGAGCTACATGATGAAGACTACCAAATAATATTTAGTTCTTTTTATTGGCATTCTATTTTATCATGTTGCATTTTAATTTATCATGTTGTTTGTTTTTTTCATTTAGGCTGCTAATAGCCATAACTTTGTGATGGGCCTATATAAGGCCATGCTTGTTATGTTTTTACTTAGTGAATGAAAAAAATTAAGAAACCCTAAACCCCTTTGAATTCTCTTCTCCTCTTCTCCTTGGCCTCCCCCTTCTCTCCTCTCCCTCTTGGCCGCCGGCCTTCCTTCTCCTCCCCTCCCTTTGGCCTCTCGGCCTCCTCCTTCTACCCCTCTTCCCCTCCTCCTTCTAGCATCCCGACATCTACCACCACCATAAACCTCAAGTTCGGCCACCCTCCACCATAGCCGCCAACCACCTCCTCCTCCACCAAACCCAACCACACACATTAACCCCATCACAAAACCAAGCAGCCTCAACCATCATAACCCGAGCCCCTCCCTCTTCCCTCACAAATCCGACCACCACCTCTTCATCTCCTAATCTGAGCCTCCCTTTTCCTCCACAAAACCGACCACCCCTTTTCCTAGAGAGATTTCGGCAAAGGGTCAAGATCTCTCCTTGTGAGATTTCCACTCCGGCGTGAAGCGAAGGAAGCGGATAAATTTCTCTCCGGTCAGCAAAACTCCGGCGGAGTCGTGGAAGAATGATCCTTGAAAGTGAACCGGAATCATCTATTTCGGTTGGGTAACGAGATCTTCCACTTTTGTGTGTTTATTATTTTAGATTTTCATCTTGGTGGATTGCTATTGTGTTAACTTAGAATCGTTTTATCGTTCGTGGTTTTCTCTCCGATTGATATTTTCGTTTCTTCCTTCTTGTTAAATCTTCGAGAGGTTTCGGCGAGCCTCGCTTTTCGTTTTGTTGGGGGAGATCTACCATTTCTGAACCGTACTTTTCGGCAGATCTCTTTTGGTACAACCATCGCTCGTTCGGATCGGGTGGATCCTGAAAGTGAGGATAGATACAACTCTAGAGGGGGGGTGAATAGAGTATTCAAAAATTATAACACCCTACTCAACTCCCTTAGAGTTAATTTGTGGAATAAGTTTATAGATATTTGAAACCCTAGAGCCTAACACAAAGTGTAGTGCACAAGAGAGAGCTAACTGTAATTACAGTTAAGCTTGGGTCCTATCACAGCAACTAGCAATCCTAGTTATTTCTACTCACAGCCACCGTGCAATAAATTAAATCAGCAACACAGACGACACAAGAACTTTATAGTGGTTCCCTCTAAATAGGTACGTCCACTCTTCTACCACCCTGGTAGGAATCCACTACAGGTTTTTGTTCAGGTGCCCTGCCACCAACTGATCTGCTTCAGGTAGATCAAGTAGACCCTTTGAGCTTTTGATCAGGAGCTCAAAATCCAACACAGGTTTTTGATCAGGTGCCCTGCCACCAAGGTTCACTTTTGAAGGGAGTAATAACCCTTTGTACAGGAGGTTGAGAGAGTTAAAGTTTCTTCTCTATTGTTAAAACAGATTAGAGAAGCTAGTGGATTGCACAGAGCTAGAAAGCTCTAAAGAATCAAGGCTCCCCCTAGCTTAGAGAATATCCAGGAAGGAGTCTTGCTTCAGGGTGCAGGAACTCTTCTGAACTAAGACAAAGAACTGTCTTGAGGTTCTGAAGGAGAAGCTTGAAGAAGACTCTTGATTGTTGAATGATTGTTCTTCTTCACAGGCTTTTCTTTCTTCTTCTTCTTCTTCTTGAGGCACTGAGTGAATGTTCCTTGCAGCAGGATGAACTCAGGATTGAAGAAGAAGGTTGAAGAGAGATGATCTTCTCAGTTGAAAGTATCAATCACTGAGAGTTGTAACTCTTCTTGCTTTTTTTTTATCTGTATATCGGGTGTCTCTGTATGTGTTCTCTTGGTCTTCTTTCAAAAGAAGCTCTTTATATATGGGCCTTTTCAACGGCTCTAATTTGAGTTTGAATCTTGTCTTCTTCTGAAATCTGTAAACTGGGCTGCAAATAGCATAAAGCAAAAACAAATCCTGCAGACAGATATCCTATACGAGGATAAAGCTTTCTAAGAAGCTGCAAATAAATCTGATAAAAGACTACTAGAGAAAGTCACATCAGAAGAAACTCTTTACGGCCAGAGAAGACTTTTTGAGTCTAACGGCTATAAAGGACAGCATGGCAGATAAAGCAATAGGATATGTCAACTAATAAGACAAACAACTTTATCAGAGAAAAGCCTAACTTATGCATAAAGAAGCAAGCAAGTATTGCTTAGAAATGATAGCATAAATTTACTAAAATAATCTTTTATAAAATATGCCAAATAAATATGAAATAAATCATAGAATAGAAGAGGACAAAATTACTAAAAAACATACAGCAGAACGTCGAACGACCCTCGGAGATCGTCGACCGAAGCATAGAGATCGTCGACCTATCAAACAGATAGTCGAACGATACAGATAGTCGAACTATCAAAGTAGATAGTCGAACTACCACAGCAGATAGTCGACCTATCAGAACAGATAGTCGAGCTATCAGATAGTCGACCTATCAAGACAGATAGTCGAACTATCAAGCAAAACAGATAGTCGACCTATCAAACAGATAGTCGAACTATCAAACAAAACAAATAGTCGACCTATCAAATAGATAGTCGAACTATCAAACAAAATAGATAGTTGACCTATCAAACAGATAGTCGAACTATCACACAAAACAGATAGTCGACCTATCAAACAGATAGTCGAACTTTCACACAAAACATATAGTCGACCTATCAAACAGATAGTCGAACTATCACAGAAAACAGATAGTCGATCTATCACAGAAAACAAATAGTCGACCTATCAAACAGATAGTCGAACTATTAAGCAACACAGATAGTCGACCTATCAGACAGATAGTCGAACTATCAGATAGTTGAACTATCCAAGCAGATAGTTGAACTATCAAGAAATCTGTCTGGTCAAAAGAAGTCGAGCGGGGTTCGACGATCGGCGAGGCAGATTCCACAGAATGTCGAGCAAACAAGAGTTGAACTAACTCAGAGATAGACGATCTGCTGACAGACAAACGTCGACCAACTGATAGACAATCGTCGAACAGTCGATAGACGATAGTTGAGCGGCGTTCGACCATAGTCGAACAAAAAACAACTTAACCAAATTTTCATATGGATAAGTGACAACTCTAACACTAGAGCAAACTAACTAAACAACTAACCTTTGACCATAGATAAATCTTGGGTCAAGAGACTAAAAGAGAAGACTGAACTCAAATCCAAACTAGGGTACCAACAATCTCCCCCTATTTGAGTTAAGTCTCTCAACAACAAAACACACAAAACAAACTACTGGAAATAAATAAAATACAGGAAGGGAAATATCTAAGCAGCAGAGAGCATCAATCAAACTGACAAATAAATAACTGTCAATCAATGAAATTTAAGAAGCTTCAGAATCTGGTTTAGATACAGAGGAACTAGGAAGAAAAGAAATTTTACTGAAAGGGTCTAAAGCTTCTTTCTTCGATAGCTTTAGATCTTGCTCTCCAATAATTCTAGATTCTGATGTCCTTGGAACAACTGCTTCAGGATGCTTTTCCATATATTTTGAAGGGTCAAAGACCTCAGGTCTAACCTGGAATTTATCAAGCTCCTTCTTTCTGAATTTAGACATTGTCGTTAATCCTGTAGTATCTTTTCCTTCAGCTTTGGCTTTTCTAATCTGGGCTGATCCAACCAGTTCAAGAAATCTAGCCATCCTGAAATCAGGATCAAGCTCTTGACTTTCATATACATTTTCACAGGTTGGATCTACAGGATTCACAGCTTTAAATTTAATAGAAAGATCTAACAGGCTTTCAGCTGGCTCTTTATTTTCCTGAATAACTAGAGAAGAAGGAGGAGCAAACTCAGCAAATTTCTTACTCGATTTTTCAGAGAAAATAACTCTTTTACCTTTTGAAATAGTTTTCTTTGCATGATCTGGATTTGAAGTAGATATGCTCTTGGTTTCTTTGGAAGGAGGAGGAGAAAAGGTTGGTTTCTAATAAACTACCTCCTTCACTTATTCTCTTGCATCAGCATCATGCCTTTGGTATCCAGATTGGGATCTGCTTTGATATCCTTGATTGCTTTTCTTTTGATGAGATTGGGATGGAGTAAACCTAGCAGACGGGGCAGAAGGATTTGCAGACAAATTGCCAGAAGCTCCTGCACTAGGAGGAGGAGGAGGAGGACCTCTAGGGGTCCATTTTGGAGTTGGACTGTCATACCTTTTAGATTTCTTTCTTAACTTTTGCTGATTCTTTGAGAATCCCATCCAATGCTGAAACTCTTTGGACTTGGGATCTATTCCTTTCAAGATATAATAAGGAATATCATTGTCAGGGTTAGGAGGAGGAGCAACAGCTTTTCTTTTCTTTTTGGCAGATTTCTTTCTCTTAGATTCTTCAGAGTCATCAGAATCATCCTCATCCTCAGAGTTTGATGATGGAGGATGATCATAGGGATCAAAAGCTTCTTGCACAGCTTTTTCTTTTTCTTTTAAAGCAGCTTTTTCTTTCTCTTTTTCCAAGGCATCCTATGCCAGAAGTGTGTCTATATCCAGTCCTGGGGTGTCATCCCAGACTGTAGATTTTTCTTCCTGAATTTCTGAAACATTCACTTGTTCAACTGTAACTGTCATGGAGACCAGTTCTTCTTGCACAACTATCTGAGCTGGTTGAGCAGACTTAGGATCTTGAATAGCAGGTTCTGGATAAGCTAGAACTTCTAGAGCATGTTGTTGAACAAGTTCTTGGACAGCTAAAACTTCCTCCACTAAATCTGTAGTATCAGGAACACAGATGTGCTAAATGAAATTGTATCATTCCTTCTAGGTATTCCCATACTAACATGTCAGTTATCAAGTCTAGAAAATGAGTGAAAGAAATACCTTCAGGAGACTCTTCAGAGCATTCTATTTCCCACATGTCATCTAGAAAGGAGGTAATGACTCCTTCTAGGAAACGAGCAACAAGGGGAGTAGAAGCTTCTTCGAGACAAGCTTTAAATGCAAATTCTACTTCCATTATAACATCAGAAGGCTTGAGAGCTGGAGCTGGAACTGCAGAGGATGTTGCAATGACAACTGGAGCTTCTGCTACATCTTGAATCTGAACTTGGGGCTCTGCTGGGCGAGAAACAAGAGGCAGTCCAGAGGTATCTTCCTCGAACATCTCCCCCTTCCTGATTTCAGTAGAAATTGAAGTCAGGCCCCTAATAGAAGATGGCTCAGCAGATTTTGAGATGGCAAGAATGGAAGATGATAATGTAGAGATGGAAGAAACGAGAGGAGCAATTGCTTCTTCAATCATGATTTTGATTGAAGGAGTAATTAACTCCAATATGCTTGAGATGAAGGCTGGGGTGATTTCAAATGATGGTGGGGGAATCACAGTAGAAGAATGAACAGCAGGGATAGTGTACTCCTGATGAGATGGAGAGTGAACTGGAGATAGATGGGTGGATGCAAGAAGATCAATATGATCTGAATGAGGAATTGGTGACTGAGGAGGAGTGGATAGCTCAGAAACCAATAAATCAAAAGTAGGATGAGAGATCCTAGCAAGATGAGGAGGGAGTGGAGATGCTGGTGATGATGCATGGAGAATTGTGGAAGAATCAAGAAGATGAGATGCAGAAGATGGAACTGAAGTAGATGGTGGCACTTCAGTAGAAGTGGATGGTAATGCAGAAGAAGTGGATGGAACTGAGAGAATGGCTGAGCCTGCTTCTTGAAGGAGGGGAGTGACTGAGGCAGTCCTTGTGCTCTCAGATGCAACTGGAGCTACCCCTGCTGGAGCAGGCTTCAAAAAGATCCTTTTCCATTTGACAAACAGGGTTGGGTCCATCTTTTTGCTGGCATTGATGGATGTAGAAACTTAAACCAACAAATGGGGATATTTCTCTTTTAGAAATATTCCAAGCACCCTACCCAGGGTGACTTCCTTCTTGCTATTCTTTTTCCTTATCAAATCAAACAAAACTCCTGCCCAGTTAATCTGTTTCTTGTTCATAATGGCACACATCAGAGAAAATTGTTGCCTGGTTATATTATCATGGGCAGAGTGCTTTCCCAGAAGCACTTTTCCGACTAGTTCAGCCAGGAACTTTATCTTCAACGGAAAGTTCACCTTAAGCAGCATAGAAGGAATGCCGTCGGCATGTCCTAATTCAGTCAACATTCTCCCAAATTCTGGGGTATCTTGCTCATAATCCTCTTCCCCATTCAATAATCCAAAAATATCAGTCAAAACGGCGGGAGTCAAAATTACCTCTTCTTCGCCTATCGTTCCAGTCATAGATTCGTCATTGGAGGACGAAGTGAAAGCCCATTCTTTAATCTCTTGAACGTTTATCTTTATTATTGTGGACATGAACTTTTCCAATCCTTGATCTTTGCAGAGGTTGAGGATTTCCACTATCGCAGACTCACAACAGCTGAAAGAGTCAAAGTCTACGCTGAAACCAGCATCGAACTTCACCACGGACAGGAGGGCTGGAGCAATCGCCATTGAAGGGGTTGGAGAAGGCGAGAGAGACGGCGAAGGCGAAATGGCAGAAATCGCGAGACAGAGAGCAAGCAGAAAGACGGAATGCGAAAAGACGCTCTCCGTCGATGATAAAAAGAACGATCTCTTAACCTAGGTCGACCATCGGTTTTATATTAAAACAGCAATCGTCGATCTATTTTAAAAGATACTGGAGACGATGGTCGAACGGTCATTCGACGATCGTTCCTGAAGCAGAGTAGTCGATCAATCGTTCGACTATTTCTGTCTTCACAAACAACAAGCTGTCGTCAACCATAGATCGACGATAGGCTCGACCTGTTCGACGATCTGCGAACGTCGTTCGATAATCTTCAAACAGGTTTCAACAAAGGCAGACGTCACACTTAGTCTTTTCCATTAATCATGCCTAGTTGAACCAAAAAGAACAGATGCTTCTGTTCATCTAAAGGCTTGGTGAAAATATCACCTCTCTGAAGGTCAGTGGATATGAACTCAAGGCTGATTTTATTCTTTTCCACACAATCTCTCAGGAAATGGTGTCTACTCTCAATGTGCTTGGTTCTAGAGTGGTGCACAGGATTTTGTGCAATGGAGATAGCACTGGTACTGTCACACATGATTTTTGTGTTCTTGTGTGTGTACCCATAATCCAAAAGCTGGTTTTGAATCCACAGAATCTGTGAACAACAACTAGCAGCTGCTATATATTCTGCCTCTGCAGTTGAAGTTGAGACAGAAGCCTGCTTCTTACAGAACCAAGAGACCAATCTCTCTCCCAGGAACTGACAAGTTCCTGAGGTACTTTTCCTGTCAACTCTACAACCAGCATAATCATAATCAGAGTATCCAATTAACTCAAATTCTGACTCAGCTGGGTACCATAGTCCTAGATTTGGACATCCCTTCAGGTATCTCAAGATTCTCTTGAGAAGAATCAGATGAGATTCCTTGGGGTTGACCTGGAATCTAGCACATAGGCATGTAGCAAACATTATATCTGGTCTACTTGTAGTTAAATACAATAGGGAACCAACAATGGCCCTATAATTCTTTTGATCAACTGGCTTACCCTGATCATCAGAATCTATAACTACATTAGTAGACATAGGTGTATGCATTGCTGAAGCATCAGCCATCCCAAACTTCTTTACCAATTCCTTGGCATATTTGGAATGAGAGATGAAGATGCCATTAGCATCTTGCTTTACTTGGAGACCAAGAAAGTAAGACAGCTCACCCATACTACTCATCTCAAACTTAGAATGCATCAAGTCAGAGAACTTTTTGCACAGTTTGGGATCAGTGAAACCAAAAATAATATCATCCACATACACTTGAACTAACAGGATTGTGTCCTTGTGGTGCTTGACAAAAAGGGTTCTATCAACTACTCCCCTAACAAAGTTGTGCTCTAACAGGAAACTAGCTAGAGTCTCATACCAGGCTCTGGGTGCTTGTTTAAGTCCATAAAGAGCTTTTTGCAACTTGAAAATATGTGAGGGCTGAGTTGAAGAGACAAACCCAGGAGGTTGTTCAACAAATACCTCTTTCTTTAGCTCACCATTTAGAAATGCACTTTTGACATCCATCTGAAAGACCTTAAACTTCATATAGGTTGCATAGGCTAGAAAGATCCTTATTGCCTCTAGCCTTGCAACATGAGCAAAGGTTTGATCATAATCTATACCTTCCTCCTGTCTGTAGCCCTGAACTACAAGCCTAGCTTTGTTCCTTACAATAATTCCATTTGCATCCAACTTGTTTCTAAACACCCACTTGGTGCCTATGATCAGTTGGCCTTTAGGTCTTGAAACCAAAGTCCATACTTTACATCTTTCAAACTGATTGAGTTCCTCTTGCATAGCAATGATCCAGTGGGGATCTAGCTCAGTATCTTTAATGGTGAGGGGCTCAATCTGTGAAAGGAAACAAGCATGCATCACATCCTGTCTTAATTAATGTCTTGTTTGTACACCAGCTGATATGTCTCCAATCACTTGAGATGTAGGATGATCTCTAAGTGTGACAATATAAGCAGGTGGGATGTGATCTTCAGCAACAGTTGGGATTAATTCCTCAGGAGGAATTAGATCAACTGTTGGTGGTACAGCAATAGCTTCTGCAAAGTCTTCATCACTATCTGAATCAATGATGTGAAGAGTTGATAGATGGAGAATCTCTTGAGTGACATCTTTATTGACTTCTGGTACCTGCAATGAACTTGAGGAAGGAGAAGTTTCCTTCTCGTTGTAAAACATCTGAGATTCATCAAAGGACATATGCACAGATTCCTCAATTTTAGAAGTTGATTTATTAAATACCCTATAAGCTTTGCTTACTTGGGAATATCCAAGAAAGATTCCCATTGAAGCTTTTGCTTCAAACTTTCTAAGGTATTCTTTATTATTATTATGAATGTATACTACACAACCAAACACTCTAAAATAATTTATTTTAGGTTTCTTTCCTTTAAGCAACTCATAAGGAGTTTTACACTTAAGCTTGTGTATAAGACTTCTGTTCAGAACATAATTAGCTGTGCTAACAGCTTCTGCCCAATAGGAGAGACATATTAGCATCTGCCAATAGTGTTCCTGCATCTTCAATCAGGGTTCTATTTTTCCTTTACACTACCCCATTTTGTTGGGGAGTTCTAGGAGCAGAGAAGCTATGTTTGATACCTTCTTTCTCACAGAATTCTTGCATGAGAAGAGACTCAAACTCAGTACCATGATCACTTCTGATCAAGGCCACATGAGTAGAATACTCAGTCTGCACACAAAGTAGAAAGTCTGTAAGAACCTTGAAGTTATCAGCCTTAGTTCTCAAGAAGAACACCCAAGTGAACCTAAAGAAGTCGTCTACAATTACTAAAGTGTAATACTTCCCTTCTAGACTCTGTATATTTATTGGGCCAAAAAGGTCCAAATGTAATAGATACAGGATTCTAGGTGAATCACTTTTATTTACAGATTTAAAGGAATTTTTGGTTTGCTTGCCTAATTGACAAGCCTTGTATAGGCTCTCCTTCTTGTAGGGGCAAGAAGGTAAACCTCTAACAAGGTTGTATTTAGATAACCTAGATATGTTCTTGAGGTTAACATGGCTAAGCCTTTTATGCCATAAGGTGTTGTTATTTGTTACTTCATTAAATAAGCAGATTTCAGAATGGGTTGAATTAAAATCTACTAAATAAATATTACCTTGTCTAATACCTATTAACACAACATTACTATTTAAAGTAATATTACAGAGAGAGTTAGTGAAAGATACCAGATACCCTGCATCACATAACTGACTTACTGAGATAAGATTATGCTTCAGTCCAGTTACATATGCAACCCTCTTGAAAGTTACTGCTCCAATGGTAATCCTACCATATCCTTCTGTTTGACCACAGCTAGAATCCCCAAAGATCACCTTTGGTCCAAGCTTGGCCTTGAATCTTGACAGATTTTCTTTATTTCCTATCATGTGTTTGGAACAACCACTATCCAAATACCATTTGTCTTTAGTATATGGATAGGTCTTCACCTGCAGAATAGACAATTAGACATTGTGGACCCAGGTAACCTTGGGTCCATTATTCTTTACATAATGAAAACTTGAAATGAAGGAATAAGCAGGTTGAGGTTTATAACCTAAGGGGTAAGATCTCCTAGGTGGGATGCTCCATGCAGTTAATGGGTCCACAAACCTAGGGTTTCTATTCATATTAAGGTTTCTAAGGTTCTGGTGGTAATTTTGAAATTCATATTGAAAATGTCGATCAGCGTTCGACGATGGATGCTCAGATCGTCGAGCTTCGTTCGACCACTGAGTCTGCGATCGTCGAGCAGCGTTCGACGCTTTTTGTATTTCCTTAAACTTTTGTTTTCTCTTTTCTCTCTTAGATTTATTTAAGGCTTGATTAACTTGTCTTACTTGCTCAGTGTTCTTTATCCCATCAGCTGAAATAAAGTTCACTGGAGTTGAAAGATGATTTTTAAGAATAATTGGGGGTTCACATGATGAAGCTCCTAAGCCTAGCTTATTATTGCCTGACCTAGTGTTTGTCATGCTGGTGATTTCTAGCAACTTAAGGCTTCTACCATTTAATGATTCTTCCAATCTCTTGGACTTTGCTAGTTCATTTTTAAGAAACTTTATTTCATCACTAGATTTAGTGAGTTCTGCTTCTAACCTAGCATTTTCAATGGAGATAGATTCTGATTCAGCTAACTTATTTCTAAGTTCCTTAATTTCCTTTTCTGAACTAATTAGATCTAAACAAATGGATTTAAATTCAGATTTAAATTCAGAAGAAGAAAAATCATATGAAGATAATACCTGATCTTCTGTAGGCATCTCTTCATCATCATCAGAACTCTCTGCAGCTGAGTGATTGTTGCAGGAATCAATAGCCATAAGGCAGATTTCCTTTGCCTTCTTCTCTTCCTCATCCTCACTGGAGCTTGAGGAGGAAGATTCCTCATCTGAATCACTCCAGGTCTCAGCAACAAATCCCTTCTCTTTTTTCTTGTTTTTGTAGGAGGAGGACTTGGGGTATTTCCTGTGATGTTCTTTTTCCTTTCTCTTTTCTTTGCTCTTTTCCTCTAGACACTCTGGTAGAATGTGTCCAGGTTTCCTGCAACCATAACAAATGATTTCTTTAGCAGGAGATCTATCATACCTTGGTTTATCTTCATATCTTGAAGATTTCTTTCTGAAGTCTTTTCTTCCCATCTTGAGAAACCTTTTGGCAAAGAGTGCCATCAGCTCCTCATTAGATTGGCTTCCTTCAGAAGCATCAGCAGCTTTGAGAGCAAGATTTTGCTCTTTTCTTGCTGGAGTTGGAGTCTTTACTTCATCCTCAGCTTCCCTGGTCTTCAGCACTTGCTCAAAAGACTTGAGCTTGCCAAGGAGAGCATCTGTTGAGATTTCAGTTGTACTTCTGGCATCCTTGATAGGCCAAATCCTAAGATCCCATATGCTGGGGAAGCACATCAGTATCTTATCATTGACCTTTGTCAATGTAATTTCCTTATCAAGAGCTCTCAGCTCATTGATGATTGAGCTGAGTCTGGTGTACATGGCTTCAACTGATTCAGCTTCAGTTTTCTTGAAGTTTTCATACTGGGATATAAGTTTGGACCTTCTGTCCTTCCTTTCATCAGCTGAACCAGCTACAATCTGGTTCAGTGAGTCCCACATGGCTTTTACAGAGGTGCAATCTGCCACTTTCTGGAAAATTTCATCAGACATAGACTGAGCCAGAATGTTCATAGCTTTGGCATCAGCTATCTTTGCCTTCTTGTAGGCATCATTGTAATCTGGAGGAGGCACTGCACTTAGATTTGTAGATGTTGTAGCAATGGTTGCAGCAGGAGGTGTTGGAGGTCCTGTCAAAATAGAGGAGAAGATGTCTTCATCAATAGAGTTCATATATAATCTTATTCTTGCCTTCCAGATGCTAAACTTAGCTAAGTTGCATACTGGAGGTCTGGTGATAGAGTAATCCTTGGACTGGGCCATGAAGTGAATATCTATAAGCTTGGTATCTATCAGGATCTTGTGACTCGGGTGTTAGCCTGTACAGTCAATCAACCTCCCTCTGATACCAATTGAAAGTGAGGATAGATACAACTCTAGAGGGGGGTGAATAGAGTATTCAAAAATTATAACACCCTACTCAACTCCCTTAGAGTTAATTTGCGGAATAAGTTTACAGATATTTGAAACCCTAGAGCCTAACACAAAGTGTAGTGCACAAGAGAGAGCTAACTGTAATTACAGTTAAGCTTGGGTCCTATCACAGCAACTAGCAATCCTAGTTATTTCTACTCACAGCCACAGTGCAATAAATTAAATCAGCAATACAGACGACACAAGAAGTTTATAGTGGTTCCCTCTAAATAGGTACGACCACTCTTCTACCACCCTGGTAGGAATCCACTACAGGTTTTTGTTCAGGTGCCCTGCCACCAACTGATCTGCTTCAAGTAGATCAAGTAGACTCTTTGAGCTTTTGATTAGGAGCTCAAAATCCAACACAGGTTTTTGATCAGGTGCCCTGCCACCAAGGTTCATTTTTGAAGGGAGTAATAACCCTTTGTACAGGAGGTTGAGAGAGTTAAAGTTTCTTCTCTATTGTTAAAATAGATTAGAGAAGCTAGTGGATTGCACAGAGCTAGAAAGCTCTAAAGAATCAAGGCTCTCCCTGGCTTAGAGAATATCCAGGAAGGAGTCTTGCTTCAGGGTGCAGGAACTCTTCTGAACTAAGACAAAGAACTGTCTTGAGGTTCTGAAGGAGAAGCTTGAAGAAGACTCTTGATTGTTGAATGATTGTTCTTCTTCACAGGCTTTTCTTTCTTCTTCTTCTTCTTCTTCTTGAGGCACTGAGTGAATGTTCCTTGCAGCAGGATGAACTCAGGATTGAAGAAGAAGGTTGAAGAGAGATGATCTTCTCAGTTGAAAGTATCAATCACTGAGAGCTATAACTCTTCTTGCTTTTTTTTATCTATATATCTGGTGTCTCTGTATGTGTTCTCTTGGTCTTCTTTCAAAAGAAGCTCTTTATATATGGGCCTTTTCAACGGCTCTAATTTGAGTGTGAATCTTGTCTTCTTCTGAAATCTGCAAACTGGGCTGCAAATAGCATAAAGCAAAAAACAAATCCTGCAGACAGATATCCTATACGAGGATAAAGCTTTCTAAGAAGCTGCAAATAAATCTGATAAAAGACTACTAGAGAAAGTCACATTAGAAGAAACTCTTTACGGCCAGAGAAGACTTTTTGAGTTTAACGGCTATAAAGGACAGCATGGCAGATAAAGCAACAGGATATGTCAACTAATAAGACAAACAACTTTATCAGAGAAAAGCCTAACTTATGCATAAAGAAGCAAGCAAGTATTGCTTAGAAATGATAGCATAAATTTACTGAAATAATCTTTTATAAAATATGCCAAATAAATATGAAATAAATCATATAATAGAAGAGGACAAAATTACTAAAAACATACAGCAGAACGTCGAACGACCCTCGGAGATCGTCGATCGAAGCACAGAGATCGTCGACCTATCAAACAGATAGTCGAACGATACAGATAGTCGAATTATCAAAGCAGATAGTCGAACTACCATAGCAGATAGTCGACCTATCAGAACAGATAGTCGAGCTATCAGATAGTCAACCTATCAAGACAGATAGTCGAACTATCAAGCAAAACAGATAGTCGACCTATCAAACAGATAGTCGAACTATCAAACAAAACAGATAGTCGACCTATCAAACAGATAGTCGAACTATCAAACAAAACAGATAGTCGACCTATCAAACAGATAGTCGAACTATCACACAAAATAGATAGTCGACCTATCAAACAGATAGTCGAACTATCACACAAAACAGATAGTCGACCTATCAAACAGATAGTCGAACTATCACAGAAAATAGATAGTCGACCTATCAAACAGATAGTCGAACTATCACAGAAAACAGATAATCGACCTATCAAACAGATAGTCAAACTATCAAGCAACACAGATAGTCGACCTATCAGACAGATAGTCGAACTATCAGATAGTTGAACTATCCAAGAAGATAGTTGAACTATCAAGAAATCTGTCTGGTCAAAAGAAGTCGAGCGGGGTTCGACGATCGGCGAGGCAGATTCCACAGAACGTCGAGCTGACAAGAGTTGAATTAACTCAGAGATAGACGATCTGCTGACAGACAAACGTCGACCAACTGATAGACGATAGTCGAGCGGCGTTTGACCATAGTCGAACAAAAAACAACTTAACCAAATTTTCATCTGGATAAGTGACAACTCTACAACTAGAGCAAACTAACTAAACAACTAACCTTTGACCATAGATAAATCTTGGGTCAAGAGACTAAAAGAGAAGACTGAACTCAAATCCAAACTAGGGTACCAACAGATCCTTTTAGTTCGAAAGAACAACGGCCTATAGCCTTTTGTTAGATCTTATAACGGCATGGCTACCGTATGTTAGCGTTAACTTGATAAAGTTGTTAAACGAGTGTGATGCGTGACGAATGTGCGAGTGTAGGATTGAATTATTGAGAGGCATATGTGGCTAATTCGTAGATCTAATTCGCACACAACGTGTTTGCTTAAATCTCCCATTAGAATCCCTCTTGTCTTTTCGTGCCTTAATCCTACTTAGAGAGTGGCCTACATCAGTTGTGGTATCCTCTGACTTGATCTTGCATAAGGATTTGTTGAATATCACTTGATAGCCTTCATCACAGAGTTGACTGATGCTGATTAGGTTGTGCTTCAGTCCTTCCACATAAGCCACCTTCTTGAATGTGACTGAGCCAATCTGAACAACACCATATCCTTTTGTTTGACCAAAGTTTGAATCACCAAATATCACTTTGGGTCCAAGTTTGGATTTGAAGTATGTGAGATTCTCCTTGCTCCCTGTCATGTACTTTGAGCACCCACTATCCAGATACCATTTTTGGTTCATTGCTGGATAGGTCTTCACCTGTACATAAACAATTTATATGTTTTTGACCTAGTTTACCTTGGGTCTAGGTTGATAACCTTTAAACTCAGAAATAAAAGACATCCCTGGCTGACTCTTATATCCTTCAGGATGGTATCTCCTAGGAGGCACTATCCATTCAGTATAAGGGTTGAAGCTTTGGGATGAGGGACTTCTAGGATTGATTTTAGATTTACCTCTAAAAGAATGTTCAAAGCTCTGAGCTCCGTTCGACGATCGTCGAGCTGAGTTCGACGATCGTCGAGCGGAGTTCGACGATCTTGGGTCAGATCGTCGAGCTCCGTTCGAAGATCGACTATACCAGAGTTCAGAGTTCAGAAGTTGTCGACCTGAGTTCGACGATTCAGCCTTGGATCGCCGAGCTCTGTTCGACGATCGTCGAGCTATGTTCGACGTTTTCTGTTGAACTTTGTTTTCCTTAGGTAAATCAGGATTCTTCTTAGCTACCTCTACAACACCCTTTCCTTTAACAGAAATAAATTTAATTGGGGTTGTTAATACTATAGGTTGGCTGGATGAAGCACTCAAGCCTAGTGTACTGTTGAATATTGAGTTCACTGTGCTTGTGATGTCCATCAGTCTGATGCTTCTCCCATTAAGGGATTCTTCAAACTTCTTTGCCTGGGATAGCTCACTTTTCAGTGAAGCTATCTACTCTCTACAGCATTCTAACTCCTCAGAGAGTTTGAGGTTGTCTGATTTTAAGGTGCTATGTTCAGACAATTGATTTCTAAGAGAGATAATCTCTTTCTCAGATTTTAACAGGTCTAAACAAAGTGCCTTAAATTGAGATCTAAAGTCCTCTGAATCAAAGTCAAAGGAGTCTATTACCTAGTCTTCTTCAGTTTGAGTTTCATATTCAGACTCTGACTCTTGTTATGCATCAGAATTTTGTTGGGAGGCATTGATATCCATCATGCAGAATTCCTTTTCTTCAGCATCATCTTCATCATCACTTGAGTTTGATGAAGCCTCTGATTCTTCTTCAGTTTCACTCCAGGTTTCTGCTACAAATCCCTTCCTTGTATGTTTATTTTTTCTAGAGGAGGATTTGTTATAATTGTTTCCCCTGGAGTCCTTGTCTTTTCTCCTATCTTTCCTGTCCTTCTTATCCTTATTCTGATTTTCTGGACAGTCAGGCACAATATGGCATGGTTTCCTGCATCCAAAACAGATTATTTCTTTATTATTTGACTTGTCATACCTTGGCTTCTCATGCCCTCTGGATGACCTCTTTTTGAAATCTTTCCTTGCCATCTTATAGAATCTTTTGGCCAGCAAGCTCATCAATTATTCATTGCCTGTGACCTTGTCTTCAGGCAGATCTTCTGTTGCTTTGAATGCTATTATCTTCTCCTTCCTGATAGCTGGAGAAGCAACCTTTTGTTCTTCCTCTCTGTTCTTGATGAGCAGCTCATAAGACTTGAGCTTTCCCAACAAAGCTTTAGTAGTAATCTCAGTTAGGCTTCTAGCATCCTTGATTGGCCAAATCCTTGAGTCTCAAGTGCTAGAGAAGCACATTAGGATCTTATCATTTAGTTCAGTTAGAGAGATCTCCTTGTCCAGTGTTTTTAATTCACTGACTATTAGGCTGAGCCTGTTGTACATGTCAGCCACTAATTCAGTTTCTCCCTTTTTGAAGTTCTCATATTGGCTTATGAGATGGGATCTCTTGTCCTTCCTTTCATCAGCAGATCCTGAGACAATTTCAGATAACTTGTCCCATATCTCTTTTGCTGAACTGCATTCAGCCACCTTTTGGAATATCTCATCAGACATAGTCTGAGCAAGGATATTAATAGCCTTTGCATCTGCAACTTTCCATTTCTTTATTTCTGCATCTGTTCCTGAAGGAGGTGGAATAGCACTTGTACTTGTAATTACTGGGGGTCTTGGACAAACTGTCAAAACAGAATTAAAAATGTCCTCATCAATAGAATTCATGTAAAGCCTAATCCTTGCCTTCCAAAGTGCAAACTTAGAAAGGTTGCACAATGGAGTTCTGGTGCTAGCATAATCTTTGTTCTGTGCCATGGTTTTGTATGAAAATAAATATAATACAAAAAGTAATGACCCTCTATAGAAGATTTATCTTATCAAGGATCTTTTGGTTTAGGTGTTATCCTGTTCAACCAATCTGTTGAAGATTCAGTTGTTAAGTAACCAACCTCGCTCTGATACCAATTGAAAGTGAGTGAAAGATCGACCTTAACTCTAGAGGGGGGTGAATAGAGTATTTTAAAATAATTTACAATTCAAAAACTGTAAAGCAGTGGAAGTCTTGATTTATGTATATGTGTAAGGTGCTTGTAAAAAGAAAAACTAAGTAAGCAAGAAATAGGAAATCACACAGCACACAGCAAAGTAAAAAAGCATGGTTCCCCAACAACCTGGGTACATCCACTCTTCTACCACCCTAGGTAGGAATCCACTGCAGGAATAGTTGATCAGGTGTCCTGGGCACCAATGAGCTTTTGATAAGGTGCTCAAAAACCAACACTAGATTTTTTGATAAGGTGTCTTGTCACCACTGAGTTTTGACAAGGTCTCAGAAACCAGCCACAAAACTTTTGAAGGGAGTTTTGAGAAACCCTTTTACATGAGAGAAAGGAAAAAGAAAATGAGTTGAGTTGTTCTTCTCTGTCAATAATCTGAGAGAAGATAAGTGGAAGATGTTGTCAAAGCTCCCCCTGAGATCTGTAAGGGTTTAGGAAGATGAGCTTTGCTTAGGGTGATAGGTCTTCAGTTACTTCAGATCTCCAGCAATAGATGATTTCAGCAGATGCTAAAATGTGTGTTGTCTTGAGTCCTTCATAATTAAGCTTTTGAACACTTGAAGCTTGAAGGAGTAGAACAGCAGATGATCTCCTTCACAAAGATGTTCCTTATGTATTTGAAGAATTCTAACTCAGTAATTTTGTAAGCTTTTGTCTACTGAATCTATTCTCAGAAGATGAACTCTTGATGAGTAATTTTCTTGTTCTCTCTTCTGTATATCTTTTTCAAATCTTGTCTGTTCTCTTCTGAAAATTATTCTCTAAGGAGTATATCAGATTCTGACTTTAGATGGCCGTTACTCAGTTATAAATGACTTCCATAATTAACAACTGCCTCTAGGGAAAGTCCTAAGTAACATTCCAATTATTTTTCCTTGAAACTTGCTCCAGATTGCTTGAAACGGCTATAGAATCATCTGTCATAAATGCTGAAAATAAATCTGAATGAATTCCATAACTGTCCTGAATTTTAATCCTGAAAACGTCGACCTCTCAGAAAATCGTCGATCTGAGCTCAGCTATCGTCGACCTGAGCTCAGAGATTGGATTTATACTAGAGACAGAAAACGTCAACCTGAGCTCTACGATCGTCGACCTGAGCTCAGAGACTTGGAAAACAACTAGAAATAGAACATCAATCTGAGCTCAACGATCGTCGACCGGAGTTCGACGACTGGCATAACTGAGCTCAGAGAACGTCGAACTGAGTTCGACGTTTCGTCGACCTGAGCTCGACGAAAATTGTCTTTGTATCAGCACTTGAATTCTGATCTATAAGAGGTCTTGAGGGTATCTTTCAAACCTAAGTACTAACCCTAAGACTCATTCTAGTTGACCTATCAGGCTATACAACAAGGTCAAAACAAAAACCTAATCACATAGTGATCCTTACCCAAATTAGTAATAGGGTGTTCCAACAGAGGGTTTAGGCCCCATTTCTTTTGACCCAACCTCTTTCTAAGAGGTAGAGAGAGGAGAGTAAAGGGAGAAGAAGGAGGAGGAATCCCGCCATTGTTGGAACTTTAGAGCTCCGAATCGCTAGCCGAGTCTAAATCCGCAGAGGTAAGTCCGTTGCGGTGCTTTTCATCCGGCTAGTTTTCCATGGAGCCAAATCGAACCTCTAGGGTAATGATTCTCTTCTTGGACATGTGAATTCCTCTTCCTTTTTGCATAGGAAACTCCCTCCTGCAAGTGAGGGGTGAGTGTGAGGTATTCCTTTGGGTAGATATGGTTTATCCCCGTCATTTTGCATTTAGAGTCCGAAATCGTAGTACGGACGTAGGCATGATGTGTGAAGCTTATCCGGACAAGTTGGTCTGGATCGGTGATGTTTTCAATATGCTTGTATTGTCGGAGAAGACTTCGTGCTGTTTGCTTTGTGGGTTTTCTACGTGGTAGATTGTAATAGGAAACCTTGGAGACTAATTCCAAGGTGCACCCGGAAAAATGGGCAGAAGCGCATTTCTGCCATCTTGGTGGCCTTGGAGCCAACCTTGTACATAACCGGGTTATGTATTATTATTTGATCATTACTTAGAGATTCGGGGAAGCTTGACCCACGTCGATGACTTAAACTGACATGGCAGTATAAGCAACGGGTTGAGTGGAATCGTACCCGCTCTATGTGGTTCGGTTAAAGAGACCTAGGGTACATGGCACTTGCCAATGAAATAGAGGACGGGTCTTAGGCTTCGGTCGAAAAAGACTTTTAGCTCGCGATGTTGCCGTCCTAGGGGCGGTGGTGGACCGAGTTCACCGAGAATGTGCCCTGAGAGCACGGGGTGCGTGGCCGTGTGTGCCTACACCTATGGTGAAGTGTGCTTAAATTGTACTTTCACTATCTTGGTTGTTATACTAATAAAATGCAGGGAAGGAGCATCGCCGCCTGAGTAAGGGGTGGGGTCGTTATAATTTGGTCAGCTTTAGCTGACCGTTGCCTTGTTTTGCCACCGTGCGGTGGATTGTTCATATGCAGGAATAGGTGAGCCTAGTGACAAATAGCGGGCTGAAGCCCTTGTTGTTGTTTTGGCCCTCGAAGGCCAAAGCTAAGTCTTTTTCTTATTATACTCATGTGTGGCCGGCCTGCGCGCCGATGTTTGGAAAATATATAATGTTTAAGTAAACACTTGTAAGGCCCTGAGGCCGAGACTTTTTTGTATTTTACTGTCATTCCTACTCTGGTTGTTGTGGACATTGATGTTATTGCATTTGGGTTCTTATCACGATTTTAACAGTTCTTGCTAGAATGCTCTGAGTTAGGATGCGTGTTCCTATTGCTGTCAATTTGGTATTCTTATGTAACTCCACTAACTGTCCATGAATTATGGCGTGGGGCCCCGGCCGGATCTTCTGTTATATTTCATGTGACGGATGAGGGTGTTACAATTTGGTATCAGACTAAGGCATTGGTCTTGCTTATTGGAAATCATGGGCGAATTCTTTTAAGGGGTGGTGAGCACACGTATGTGCGTCATCGTTATAACATGAAAAGAACCTATGAATGTCCACGTAGGAATGAAAATACACATGTTTGAGGAACCTGTGTGTTCCTATAATTGCTTTTTACAATTTTGTTTGGTTGTTTAATGGTGTTTTGTACTACTATAGGTGACTAGGAGTGGCGCAGGGCCGTCAGAACACCCGCTTTCTGAGGCAAGCAGTACACCTAATAACGTGCTTGCAACCCCTCCTTCAGCAGAAATAATAAGACTTGTGGCTGAGGCGGTGTTTGCGATGATAAAAGCCCAGCAAGGAACGCAAGTGCAGCATCCTTCCCCTGCAGGGGAGCAGGTACCGCTTCTATAAGCAGAACCTAGAAGGGTGTAACAAGTGGTCGTAGAGCCGTTGATACCTAGAAGAGAGATAGAGAAACAGCTCAAGCATGTAATGAGATTTAATCCTCCGGTGTTTTTGGGGACTGGAACCCCAACCCAGGCTAAATATTGGCTCTCTTGGGTGAAGAGAGTCTTGACATCCACTGAAATGGAGGAATGACAAAAGACCACCATAACCACCTTCTTGTTGGATGGAGAGGCGAGGTTGTGGTGGGAAGAGTTGGAGCTGCATCACTTGGTTGGAAGGCAACTCACTAATGTCTCGATGATGGAATTCTCGAGGTTATTCTTGGCAAGATACCTTCCCTCGCCACAGAGGATCGCTATGGAGAATCAGTTCCAGAGACTGACGCAGGGAGATAGTAGCGTGGATAAGTACCTCCGCGAGTTTACGCGGTTGGGTCATTATGCTAGCTCTACTTTTGTTGATTGGGAGCGTAAGACCAACCGGTTCTACGAGAGTCTGTATGATGACCTAAGGCTACTACTCTCGGGGCCTATGACGCAGGGATTCCTAACCCTGGTCAATATGGCCCGATCGTTGGAGAAAGATCTGAAGAGAGTACAAGAGAAGAAGGACTCTAGTGCAAAGAAGACGGAGTTCAAGGTGCCGACCTCCTCAAAGTCTGGGTTCCATAAGTGGAATAAGAAGGCTAGGACTTCGGGTCCAGCCCCTTCTTCTGGTGCATCTGGGGCAACTACAGGCCGAACCCCGGGCACATGTTATAACTGTGGGAAGCCGGGACACTTTGCCCGAGATTGTTGGAGCAGACTTCCAAAGTTCGAGAAGAAGCCTGGAGCAACTTATGAGGAGAAGGGCAAGGCGTTGGATTCAACCGCATCATATTATGCCCCAGCCCAGCCTAGAGTGTACAACCTTGGCTAGCAGAAGGTCATGAAGAAGGCTGACGTTGTGACAGGTATAGTTTAATTTATAGCAGTTTAGTTTTATATACCTGTTGCCTTATGCGTGTTAGCTTATGATTGGTTGTGCTAGGCTTTGTATCGATCTTTGATTTTCTGGCGAGAGAATTATTTGATACGGGAGCTTCGCATTCCTTTTTTTCCGAAGAGTTTATATCGCTCATCGGAGTACCTTCTTCGATGGCAGGGGACAAATTGGATGTGTTGCTGCCTAACGGGTGCTCTATGCACGCAGATAGAGTTTGTTGCATGAAGGTAGTGATTGAGAGTCATGTTTATGACTTGCGAGTGTCGCTACTGTCGATAGTGGAGTTCTATATGATCTTTGGAATGGGTTGGTTATCGGAGTAGCTTGCGTACATTGATTGCAACTATAAGGAGGTCAAGTTGGGACATGATACAGATCGTGAGACAACATTCTCAGGATTGAAGGGGTAAAGTAAGACTTTGATGTCTGCTCTCCAGGTGGTTAAGGCGGTTTGTGGTGGTGCGAAGCTGTTTCTCACTTTAGTGGAGAGTTTTAAGCCCAAGCCTTGTTTGGACAGCATCAAAGTTATATCTGAGTTCCCTGAAGATCTCCCTAGAGCTCCACCTCAGTGAGAGATCGACTTCACCATTTAGCTAGTGTCAGGTGCCAAACCTGTGTCACGCTCTCCGTATCGGTTAGCGCCTAAGGAGATTTCGAAATTGAAAGTACAACTTCAAGAGCTGTTGGAGCAAGGTTATGTGCGTCCAAGTTCGTCGCCTTGGAGTGCACCGGTCCTCTTTGTTAAGAAGAAGGACAAAAGCTTACAACTATGTATTGACTGTTGGGAGTTAAATAAGCTAACGAAGAAGAATAAGTATCCGATCCCAAGGATTGATGATCTGTTCGACTAACTGGTGGGGTCGACTGTGTACTCAAAGCTGGATCTGAAATCCGGATACTATCAGCTGCGGATAAGGGAAAGTGACATTCCCAAGACGGCTTTTAGCACACGTTATGGGCATTATGAGTTCACCGTCATGCCGTTTGGGCTGACGAATGCGCTATCCGTGTTTATGGATTTGATGAACAGAACTTTCAGAGAATACTTGGACCAGGTCATGATAGTCTTTATCGAAAATATACTGGTGTACTCACAATGCGAGGAGGATCATTTCAAGTATCTGCATATGGTGTTGGAGACATTGAGGAGGAACCAACTGTATGCCAAGTTCTACAAATGCGAGTTTTGGTTGTCCTCGGTAGCGTTCCTTGGTCATATAGTTAGTGGAGAAGGCATTGCGGTAGATTCGGCAAAGATAGTTGCTATACGCGAGTGGCCTGTGTTGTCTTCGGTGGCGAAAGTCCGTAGTTTTCTGGGGCTTGCCGGCTATTACAGGCACTTCGTGGAGAACTTCTAGCGGATAGCATTTCCCCTCACTTCTCTGACAAGGAAGGATCAGAAGTTTGTTTGGACGCCTGAGTGCGCACAAGCTTTCGAAGAACTAAAGTGTCACTTGACCACCGCACCTGTCTTATGTTCGCCTTGTGATTCTGAAGGCTTTGAGGTTTATAGTGATGCCTCTGGGAGCGGTTTAGGCTGTGTTCTGCTTTAGCACGGGAAGGTAATAGCTTATGGATCGCGTCAGTTAAAGGTGCATGAGAGGAACTACCCGGTCCATGACTTAGAGTTGGTTGCCGTGGTCTTCGCTCTCAAGCTCTAGAGGCATTACCTTTATGGAGTAAAGGTCGACATTTATTCAGATCAGAAGAGTATGAAGATATGATTGATCAAAAAGACCTGAACATGCGTCAGCATAGGTGGATGGAGTTCCTTGGGGACTACACCTACAAGATTCATTATATTCCCGAGAAGGGGAATGTTGTCGCAGATGCTCTGAGTCGTAGAACTCCTGCACATACCAACTGGATGCAAATGCATGACAAGCGGCTCATTCGTGATTTGGAGGCTTTGGAGATCTCATGTGTTGACAAGGGATCTAGTGCTAATGCATTCTTGAGTTGGACAGAGGTTCAATACGACCTCACAGACAAGATACGACAGGCCTTGGAGTTGAACGTAAGCTTGAAACGTCGCGTGGCAGAGTCCGTGGATGGGTCGAATGATCTATTCATTATTAACGATGGCCTTGTTTGGAAAGGTGGTCGGTTGTGCGTCCCTAATGTTGGAAAATTACAAGAAGAATTGATGTACGAGGCGCATTTTACCAAGTACTCAATTTACCCTGGGAACACAAAGATGTTCAAAGACATGAAGAGGCTGTTCTGGTGGCCCGGTATGAAAAAAGACATAGTGTTATACGCGGCGAAGTGTCAAACTTGTGCCTTGGTGAAGGCTGAATGCCAGAAGCCAGGTGGATTTCTAAATTCCTTGCCTATACCAGAGTAGAAGTTTTACGACATCTCTATGGATTTCGTGCACGGCTTGCCGAGATCAGATAAGGGGAACGACGCTATTTGGGTGGTCATGGATTGGTTAACGAAGGTGTCGCATTTCATACCCAATAGGAAGGATGATTCCGTGGAGAAGCTGGCGAAACTTTATGTGGATAATATAGTCCGCTTGCATGGTGTACTCCAGAGCATCGTTAGTGACCGTGATGGTCAGTCCACATCCAATGATTGGAGGCTCAATGATCAATTGTTGGGTACCAAGTTGAACTTCAGCATTGCTTTTCACCCACAGACAGATGGGCAAACTGAAAGGTTGAACAGGACAATGGAAGACATGCTTCGTATGTATGCATTGGATTTTTGTAAAAGGTGGGAGGACCATCTTTTCATGATTGAGTTTTCTTATAATAACAGCTACCAAGCCAGCATTCAAATGGCGCCTTTTGAGGCTCTGCACAGAAGGAGGTGTCGTACGCCATTGTCCTGAGTGGAAACAGGAGAGTCGAAGCTTTATAAGAGAAGAGAGGTTGACGATGCTACGTCAACGATTCGGTTGATTCGGGAACGGCTACTGATTGCTCAAGATAGACAGGTCAAGTACTACAACGCCAAGCATCAAAACATGGAGTTTGCGGTGGGCGACTGGGTATACCTCAAAATAAAGCCATTTAAAGGCGTATCAAGGATTCGATGCTTAAAGAAGCTTAGTCCGAGGTATGTTGGGTCTTTTGAGATCTTGGAGCGAGTTGGTGAACCCGCCTATCAGTTGGCTCTTTCGGTAGAGCTGAGTGGTTTACATGATGTATTTCACATCTCAGTCCTACGCAAAGCCATAAAAGAACAAGAGCAAGTGGTTGTTGCAGATCAAGTGTCGGTCGATAGTGGGCTAACAATGAAAGTTAAACCCATTCGAAACGAGGATATGGAGGTCAAGCAGTTGTGGAACAAAGCTATCAGGATGATCAAAGTCCGAAAGGACAATTGCGGTCGTAAGGAGCTTTCGTGGGAACGAGAGCAGACCATGCTTGAGGAGTATCCCGAGCTATTCTACTCAGGTACCATTTAAGTTTGTGTACTTTTCCATTCTATATTTTTGGGACAAAATTCTTTTAAGGGGAGGAGAATTGTAACGCCCAAAACTCGGTTATGGTTGGGTTGTGTTGACTGAGCAGCATGGCCTGGGACACGGGCGTGTCCAAAGCCGTGTCCTACTCTGTGTTTGTAACACGGCCTGAGATACGGGCATGTACAAAGCTGTGTCCTGCTCTGTGTTGGCCGGGTTGTGTCGATTGAGGCACACGGCCTATGACACGGGCATGTCCTGGTTTGATACAGGCGTGTCCAGGGTGGATACGGGCGTGTCAGAAGCCATGTCCTGTTCTGAGATCGACGATCTCTTGTGCGAAAGTGTGACACAGACGCGTCACAAGCCGTGTGCGGCCCCAGTTAGATGATTTTAAGAGTGAATCGAGGTCGTTCGTTTTATTTCTAATTGATCTGATGGCCCAGCTTTCCCTATGTTGGTATATGGCCGAGAAGAGGGTTTAGGCCTCATTTCATTTGACCCAACCTATTTCTAAGAGGTAGAGAGAGGAGAGCAAAGGGAGAAGAAGAAGGAGGAATCCCTCCATTGTTGGAGCTTCGGAGCTCCGAATTGCGAGCCGAGTCCAGATCCGCGGAGGCAAGTCCATTACGGTGTTTTTCATCTGGCTAGTTTTCCATGATGCCAAAGAGAACCTCTAGGGTAACGATTCTCTTCTTGGACATGTGAAGTCCTCTTCCTTTTTTGCATAAGAAACTCCCTCCCGCGAGTGAGCGGTGAGTGTGAGGTATTCCTTCGGGTAGATATGGTGTATCCCCGTCATTTTGCATTTAGAGTCCGGAATCGAAGTACGGATGTTGGTATGGTGTGTGAAGCCTATCCGGACCAGTTGGTCTGGATCGGTGATGTTTTTATTATGCTTGTATTGCCGTAGAAGACTCCGTGTCATTTGCTTTGCGGGTTTTCTACGTGGTAGATTGCAACAGGGAGCCTTGGAGACTAACTCCAAGGTGCACCCGGAAAACTAGGCAGAAGCGCATTTCTACCATCTTTGTGGCCTGGAACCAACCTTGTACATAACCGGGTTATGTATTATTGTTTGATCGTTACTTCGGGATTCGGGGAAACTTGACCCGCGTCGATGACTTAAACTGACATGGCGGTGTGAGCAACGGGTTGAGTGGAACCGTACCCGCTCTATGTGGTTCGGTTAAAGAGACCTAGGGTACATGTCACTTGCCGATAGCATAGAGGGCGGGTCTTAGGCTTCGGCCAAAAGAGACTTTTAGCTTGCGATGTTGTCGTCCTGGGGGCGGTGGTGGACCGAGTTCACCGAGAATGTGCCCTGAGAGCACGGGGTGTGTGGTCGTGTGTGCCTACACCTGTGGTGAAGTGTGCTTAAATTGTACTTTCACTATCTTGTTTGTTATACTAATAAAATGCAGGGAAGGAGCACCGCTGCCCCGAGTAAGGGGTGGGGTCGTTATAATTTGATCAGCTTTATCTGACCGTTGCCTTGTTTTGCTACCGTGCGGTGGATTGTTCTTATGTAGGAACGGGTGAGCCTAGTGGCAAAAAGCGGGCTGAAGCCCTTGTTGCTGTGTTGGCCCTCGAAGGCCAAAGCGAAGACTTTTCCTTATTATACTCATGTGTGGTCGGCCTGCGTGCCGAAGTTTGGAAAATATGTAATGTTTAAGTAAACACTTGTAAGGCCCTAAGGCCGAGACTTTTGTGTATTTTGCTGTCATTCCTACTCTGGTTGTTGTGTATATTCATGCTATTGCATTTGGGTTCTTATAACTGTTTTAAAATTTTAAGCTAGAATGCTCTGAGTTAGGATGCGTGTTCCTATTGCTGTCAATTTGGTATTCTTATGTAACCAGATGTAAGAAAAGTAACAAATAGGTAATGTTTTAACAAACTTCTTTACAACAAGAGGTATACATGACTAAACATGATTTTGCCAAGTACAACAGGGAAGCAAAGAACAACAAAAAATCCTGAGGCCGAGACTGCCGAGACTGCTGCCCTTGCTGAACTGAACATCGAAGTCTGCTGAGACTGCGAGGTCGCGCAGACTACCCGTTATTAAAGCTGAAGAAGAGCTGTCCGCAAACTGCAAGCTGCCTAACCGCTGAGGTCGCCTAGCAGCCAGTTAGACCACGAACAAGCTGCTGCCGAACTGAATAACATACCACCTAGGTCGGCGGTGTAACGTTTCAATTCACGCAAGGCCCCTTGTGCGTGTTTTTGGTGTCAGGAGAGATGGTGTAGGCTCAGGGAGGTGCAGGCGATCAGGTGCGCACTCGCAGGGAACAAGGAAATAAGCTGAAAACGTGTGTTGAGCTTGACACAGGTAGGGACACAGGCGTGTCCCTACCCGTGTTCAGTGGCGTTGAGTGACTATGGTGCTGAGTGATTCTGAAATGGTGTTGAGTGGTGTATCCCGAAAAGGACACGGGTAGGGACACGGGCGTGTCCCTACCTATGTTAAGTGGCGTTGAGTGACCATTGCTTTGAGTGAAATGGCTTTGAGTGTTTTGTCCTGAGCAGGACACGGGTAGAGACACGGGTGTGTCCCTACCCATGTTCCATGGCATTGAGTTCCATGGCTTTGAGTGCCATGGCTTTGAGTCTGTCCAGAGAATGACATGGGTAGAGACACAGGAGTGTCCCTACCCGTGTGCTCCAAGGCAAGCAAGACGAGAAGTATCCCGACCAGGACACGGGTATTGATACGGCCATAACCACGGCTGCGTCACCTATACACGGGTACCGACACGGGCGTGTCAGTACCCGTGTATGAGCATGAAATTCCAGTCAAACAGCTGATGACGTTTCGCCAGGACTGAATACGGGTAAGGACACGGCCGTATCACTTTTGTATAAAAAGGAAAAGTGAAACCTTGGCAATCTTATTCTCTTCCCAAACCCTATTTTTTGGTGAGAGATTTCTGGAGGAGGAGATCTTGCTGGAGCAAACCTTGGAGGAGGTGAAACGCCACCGCCGTCAAGGAAAAAGCGATGTCGCCGAGGAGGATGACAAGATCCATGGCCGTAAACGGTGGTACCGTTGGAAATGAGGTGAGCTTCCTCCCCTCTCCCTTGGTGCTAGATCCTTAGATATTCTTAGGCGAGACATCGACTCAAATGAGTCTTGATGTGTGAGGAGAAGGTTTTTAGGAAGACCTATCTAGAACTTTTGTTCTAATGACTAGTCATCTTCAACCTCCACTTCTTCAAAGTGATGATGAGGGTGGATTCGTGAAGAGGAATGACCTTGAGAGGGAGAATAAGGGTGGAGGAACTTCTGGTTGCGATTTGGGGTGATCGGCTTGAGGAGGAAGATGAACCGATGCCATTAATTTCGCTTCAAGATGCGTGCAAAATCTGTATTCTGCACGCAGCGACCTTCTTGGCTATTTTCAGGAAAGAAATGGCCCGATCTGGGCTTTCAACTAAATACCAAAGTTGTAGCCCTTGAAATTACCTTTCCAACGAGTAGTTACACGCCTTCGGGTGAAGCCTATAGCCACAGTAATGTTTGATCGAAGTAAGGGATGTAGACTAAGCGCACAGAAATTGTATTCTGTACGTTGTAGGCTTTGGAGCCAATTTCATGTGGGTTATAGTCTGATCTGGGTTGCAGGCTGAGCATGAAAGTTGTTGCCAATGGAAATACCTTTCCATCGAGGGGTAACACGAACTCACCGAATCCCCGTAGCCACGGGAATCCTTGATTGAAGTTACTGTCTTGATTTATTCTGCACCTAAATTTCTGGGTAGTGTATTACATGGATTTAGATTCGGTGGAATTAATGTTGCAATCTAACTCGAGGTTCGGGTGAACTCTTTTGTGGTAATCATCATAGTGATATGAAGGTTGAAGTTTATTAATTTGAATACATATAACGAGTTGTGAAGCAAGCTTAAATGAACGAAAGGGCTTGATATAAATTTGTAGACTATCATTTAAGCGCATTGTTTTATATTATGTTGAAATCATTAAGAAGGACATGTAGATGAATAAACTATGGCCATGATGTATGTTGAATTGATAGAATGAAATTTAGTAGTCCAATGCTTAGAGTGTCGTCTCCCTACGGGTAGCATTGTGGAAGTTAGTAAGTGCGGTATTGGTCGTCACTAGTCGGGATGGTGTTGAGATGAGTAAAGTGGATGGTTGGGCTTGGTCCTCGTGCTTTCTCCGAGGCTCCTTCCATGCCACGGTGTTGCGAAATTACATGCGGTGTGAGTCGACACGCGGTGTCATAATCTAGGGTTAAGGATAGTATGGCAAGTCTACGGGCTCGCCAATCGTCACACCGATGGGAGTTGACAGATAGACTTTGGGCGGTTGGGCTTGGTCCTCGGTGTTCATGTCCCGGGGCTCCTTCCGTGCCAAGTGAACGGTTGGGCTTGATCCTCGTGCTCATTTCCGGGGCTCCTTTTGTATCACACAATAGGCTAGTTCGGGGCTTGGATCTTGGTGCACATCTACCTGAGATACCCGCTGGGCCGTAGTACGTAGGTGAGCTCCGTTGGTGTGTTCTTAGCATTGAGGCGTACGGAGGCCTAAGTGAAGTAGTGTGGATCCACTTAGTAGTAGAAGTGCCCGTTCTACTATCACCGTCTGGCCACGACGGATGACGCCTGAGAGGTTAGTTACCTGCTCAAAAAGTAGGAACTACAAGTCTGTGTCGACATAGCAACTACATGTGCGTGAACATGGGTGAGTCATTTCATCGCATACATAACATTGCACCTCATTATATACACAAGACCCTCATCGTATAAGTTTGTATGGGCACTCATATACGATGAGTTATTAACTGCTGAACGATCCTCAACCTATATGTCGGTATGGGCATTCATATAAGTTGAGTTACCTTTGCTATAGTATTACTCATTTGTTGTGATAGATGGTAGAAATGCTAGAATATCTTATTACTTGATTATACACTACTTCATATACATAGTGATACCATACCTATACCACTTGCTTGTTTATACTCCTGCTTTATATATATATATATATATTGTATCTATCCCTTTCTCCGCCCGGTGCCGAGGAGTCATCAAGGGAGCAGATGTGAAGCCACTTAGTCTTTATGACTAACGGTTGCTACGTCTTCTTTTTTTAGGAGGAGACCCCACAGGTAGAGCAACAGCAGATTATGCAGCCAGACAGCCATGTCAGGACGACAGGGCCTAAAGGGATGATGTCGTCGCTATCGTCTGTTACAGATGCGAGTGTGTGAGAGTTTTGTTGTAGCCCTTTGGGGGAACTTTATAGTTATACTCTGATTTTGTAAAAGCATGTTTTAGCTTCCCTACTCTTGTACTTTTGGACTTATAGCTTGTGTGGATTTGACTTCTTCTTATTATTATATTTGGGTTGGCATATATATATTGATATTGGTTGTAGCCTACAAAATAGGCGTCTTGAGATACAGGCTAGCCCGGGTGCTAACGCTACCCCAAGGCGGTTGTTCTGGGCATAAGACCCCTCTCGTGCCGTGTTTTGTGTTCCGGGAGGAGGGGTCTTACAAATGGTATCAGTTTGCCACGATCCTCAACTAAAGAAGTCATTCAACAATGGAGCCACTCCCGTTCGACTAGTTAGTTTGGGGACAAACTGACATAGCGGAAGCAGTGGTGTGCCAATATGTAATTCACACTAAGTTTGTCCAACTCTGACCTTAAGATTAGCCAACCTGACTGTAAGTTTGCATTCTACATATAGATTCCATTGCATGTTGAGCCGTTGGGGGGCACTCCTACCCCTTCCATACCCACTCAGTTCCAATAGTCCGAGTTGGGGCAAACGCTCACTGCCATCTTGGATGCTTTTAGGGCACAGCAGCCTCCGGTGCTACAACAGGCCCCGGGCTCTAACTGGCTGAGCGCCTTCCGGGCTCTCTCCCCTTCCACTTACCTTGGGACGGAGTCAGCCGTGCGCACGGAGGAATGGCTTGACACAGTACAGGAGTTATTGGCTGGTATCCGTTGTCCAGCCAACATGGATGTGTCACTGGTGGTGTACATCTTGGAGCTACATGCTAAGAGGTGGTGGAAGTCACTCATGGGCTCCACCTTCCAAGGTCGAGTCTATACATAGATAAGTTGGAACGAATTATCGGATGTTTTCTTGGAGCACTTCATTCCTTCATCCGCTCGAGATGAACTTGAGGAGAGGTTTCTTCTACTGAAACAAGGATCGAAGACGGCTACGGAATACCAGCGAGAGTTCCAACATCTCGTAAGGTTCGCGGACTTATACGAGTTAGATGATAGTGGTTACGCCAAGCGTTTCTACAAAGGGCTGTGAGATCCCCTAAGGCAGGCCCTTTTGTTTATAGCGGATGCTAACTTGGCGGAGATTATCGATATGGCAAAAAGACTGGAGGCGGACCACTTGAGTAGTGGTAAGAGACCTACAGAGGGCGTTATAGAAGCTGGCTCGAGCAATAGAAGGAGACAGGATTTTAGAGGAGGAAGAGGATATCAAAGAGGTGGAGGGCGTGTCCACCGAAACTATAGGGTGGAGCATCCGGTTCCGCAACCGCCTGCGTTGCCTCCATCGCCACAGCCTTAGCAAATTCAGCAACTCGAGAGGCGTCGTGGGCTGGTGTGTTTTGAATGCAACCAACAGGGTCACATTCGACACTTTTGCCCGCAATTGTTTGGGAACGCCCCTCCCGCTCTCCCTCCGGCGGCCCCTCGAGGGCGGGGTTACATGCGTGGTCGAGGACGAGGACCGCGAGGAGGTAACCCCGGCCCTGCCCGAGATCAAGTGTACGCGCTAGACATGGCGCAAGAACCGAATCCCCAGAATGTTATTGCAGGTACGTGCAGTAAGCTTTCATGTTTTCTGTGTTAAACTTAAGTTGCTTACAATATACTAGATATCTAGTATACGTTTTGGTTATTGGTACTTAGGCACCGTGACAATTGGCGGAATGACGGTCTATGTGCTGTTTGATACCGGTTCCTCACACTCCTTTGTGTCCGAGGATTTCATTAAGGACATGGGGGGTGTGCAATATTTTACTGGAATAGCCCGACTAGTGTGCCTTCCGGACGGCTCGAATATGGTTGCAACCGCTAAGTGTGAGCTTGAAGTACTTATTGAGGGAAGAGCTTTCGTTGCGCCTGCCACTATCTTGAAAATGCTGGAATTTGACATCATTCTGGGCATGATGTGGTTGGACTGGCACTTTGCAAGGATCGACTGCGCGGAGAAGCGGATCTATTTGAGACATGGAGACTCCGACGTCATCTTCCAAGGTATTAACTTCGCACCTCGTTTGACGTTATCATCCGTTCAGGTTGTAAAATCCCACATGAAGGGGGATTAAGTTTTCATGATCTGGTTCGAGTTGAAGGAAGTAGCATTGGACGTAAAAGACGTACGGGTAGTGCGGGACTTCCCCGAGGTATTTCCTGAGAAACTGCTAGGATTACCCCCGCATAGAGAGGTTGACTTCCAAATTAATCTAGTACCGGGTGTCAAGCCTGTATCCAAGGCCCCTTACCGAATGGCCCCGAAAGAACTCGTGGAGTTTAGAGTTCAACTACAAGAACCGGTGGAGTCATGGTTTGTTCGCCCCAGTTCGTCACCCTGGGGATCCCCTGTATTGTTCGTAAAGAAGAAGGACGGAACCCTGCGTTTGTGCATAGATTATCGGGAACTCAATCGGTTGACGGTGCGGAACACTTACCCGCTACCTCGGATCGACGAGTTGTTCGATCAACTAGTAGGAGCGCATTGGTTTTCTAAGCTGGACTTGCGCTCAGGGTATTACCAGTTGAGAATACAAGAAGGGGACATCCAGAAAACAACCTTTAGTTCAATATATGGGTTGTACGAGTTAACTGTAATGCCGTTTGGGCTCACAAATGCCCCTTCAGCTTTCATGATCCTGATGAATAAGGTATTTGATCCCTATTTAGACATCTTCGTCATTGTTTTCATCGACGATATTCTAGTCTACTCAAGGACGGAGGAGGAGCATGGCGAGCACCTGACCATGGTGTTGAAGAAATTGAATGAGCACGCCTTGTACGCCAAATTTAGCAAATGCGAATTCTGGCTTAAGGAGGTTGCCTTCTTGGGTCATGTGATCAGTGGGGCTAGGCTAGTGATGGATCCGACCAAGGTGCGGGCCGTAAAGGAGTGGTCGCCTTTGAAGTCAGCGGCCGACGTGCGGAGTTTCCTTGGACTTGTCGGGTACTACTGCAAGTTCGTAAAAGGATTCTCCAAGATTGCCCTCCCACTTACTTCTTTGTCGAAGAAAGGGGTGTCGTAAGAGTGGACACCCCAATGTGAAGTGGCGTTCCAAGAGTTGAAGGATAGACTTACCTCCGCCCCCATCATTGTCCTTCCGTCTGGGAAGGAAGGATTTCAAGTTTACACGGATGCGTCATATCAAGGGTTGGGAGCGGTATTGATGCAGCACAGGCACGTGATTGCTTATGCTTCAAGACAATTGAAGAACCACGAAATCAATTACCCGATTCATGATTTGGAGCTGGGAGCAGTGGTGTTCGCCTTGAAGGTTTGGAGGCATTATTTATACGGCGTCCACTACGAGATCTTTTTAGACCACAAAAACTTGAAGTATGTTCATACTCAGAAGGAGTTGAACTTAAGACAACGGCGGTGGTTAGAATTTCTATGCGACTATGAGTTCACCTTGAACTACCACCCCGAAAAAGAAAACTCAGCAGCCGATGCGTTGAATAGAAAAATACCAGGCTCGAGCCCAGAGCCTCGGTTGATGAGTATGGAGTTGGCTCAGATGATTGAGGAGATGGATATTACTTTGATATTTAAGGCTCCTTCTGCAGAATATACGGAGTACTTGGCCAGCATGAGCATAGTTTGTGATATCCGGGACCGGATCCGGGTGGAGCAAGGAGTGGATGCGGCTCTGGCCCCGACAATCAAGTCAATCGAAGACGGGACTACCGACGAATACACACTAAAAGACGGCCTCGTTTATTTTCGCGGCCTGCTCTACATTCCCAAGGGAGGTAAAATCCTGGAGGATATCATGAGAGAGGCACATTGCTCTTAGTATTCAGTGCACCCGGGAATTGCAAAGATATACGCCGGCTTACGGAAGACCATGTGTTGGCTGGGAATGAAGAAGGATATCTGATATTTAGTTACACATTGTGAAGCCTGTCAAAGGGTGAAGGCAGAGTGCAAGAGTCCCGACGACTTTTTACAGTCATTTCCCATCCCCAAGTGGAAGTTCGAGGATATTTCCATGGACTTGGTACATAGGCTACCTCGCTCACGCTCAGGGAATGATTCAGTATGGGTGATCGTTGATCGACTGATGAAAGTAGCCCGGTTTATCCCTATGAAGAAGGAGGCTCACGTGGATGTCTTGGTACGCCTCTTTGAGGAGCAGTTTGTACGGTATCATGGCGTGCCTAAGATGATAGTTTCTGACCGTGATGGTCGCTTTACCTCCAAGGAGTGGAAGGCAGTACAGGCGTATTTGGGCTCGCGCCTTACCTTCAGCACCGCGTTTTATCCTCAGACAGACGGACAGTCTGAGCGGACCATCCGGACATTGGAGGATCTGTTGAGATTATGTGTGTTGGATAGGGGAGAGCTGTGGGAAAGGCTCTTACTCTGGTGGAATTCTCTTACAACAACAGCCATCAGGCGAGCATCGGCATGTCGCCCCATGAAGCCATTTATGGAAGAAGGTGTAGAACCCCCTTGTCTTGGGTGCAAGATGAAGACCCGAAGACTTTGGGAGTTGAGTATATAGATGAAACTGATGCGGTGGTTAGGCTAATACGGGATCGCATGTTAGAGGCTCAAAGTCGGCAGGCAAAGTATTATAATTCAAGGAACCGTCTGGTGGAGTTTCAAGTGGGTGATAAAGTATTTCTGAAAATCCGGCCGATACATGGAGTGTCACGGGTGCGTGGTGTGAAGAAGCTCAGCCCGAGGTATGTGGGTCCTTATACTATACTGGAAAGGGTTGGCCCGTTAGCCTATCGATTGGAGCTACCACCGGAGCTAGAGAATCTCCACGACGTGTTCCATGTGTCATCGCTTCGGAAGGCGCTGTTACGGCCCGATCAATACATTCCCACAACTGATGGTGTTGTTGTGTCGGATAGGTCTATGCGATTGGAGCCGGTGCGGATCGTAGACAACGAGATAAGAACCTTGCGCCGCAAGAGTGTTCCCTTGGTAAAGGTGTTATGGTCTAATCATGGGAAGGAGGAGTTTACATGGGAGCCAATGGATTTGATGCAAAGACGCTACCCGAAGTTGTTTGCTCCAGGTAATTTTATTTAAAAGCATATTTTGTTTTCTGTATGCTTCATTCCCCATAGCCTTAGCCTGATTTCGGGGACGAAATCTTTTATTTTGTTTATAGGATTTATAACGTTCCAATTCGCGCTAGGCCCCTTATGTGTGTTTTTGGTGTCAGGAGAGCTAGTGTAGGCTCAGGGGGGTGCAGGCGATCAGGTGCGCACTCGCGGGGAACAAGGAAATAAGCTGAAAACTTGTGTTGAGCTTGACACGGGTAGGGACACGGGCGTGTCCCTACCCGTGTTCAGTGGCATTGAGTGACTATGGTGCTGAGTGATTCTGAAATGGCATTGAGTGGTGTGTCCCGAGAAGGACACGGGTAGGGACACGGGTGTGTCCCTACCCGTGTTCAGTGGCGTTGAGTGACCATGGTTTTGAGTGAAATGGCTTTGAGTGTTTTGTCCCAAGCAGGACACAGGTAGAGACACGGGCGTGTCCCTACCCGTGTTCCATGGCATTGAGTGCCATGGCTTTGAGTCTGTCCAGAGAAGGACACAGGTAGAGACACGGGCGTATCCCTACCCGTGTGCTCCAAGGCAAGCAAGACGTGAAGTGTCCCGACTAGGACACGGGTATTGACACGTCCATAACCACGGCCGTGTCACCTGGACACGGGTACCGAGACGGGCGTGTCAGTACCCATGTATGAGCATGAAACGTCAGTCAAACCGCTGATGACGTTTCGCCAGGACTGAACACGGGTAAGGACACGGCCGTGTCCCTACCCGTGTCACTTCTGTATAAAAAGGAAAAGTGAAACCCTAGCAATCTCATTCTCTTCCCAAACCCTATTTTTCTGGTGAGAGATTTGTGGAGGAGGAGATCTTGCTGGAGCAAACCTTAGAGGAGGAGAAATGCCACCGCCGTCAAGGAAAAAAGCGATGCCACCGAGGAGGATGACAAGAACCATGGCCGGAAACGGTGGTACCGCTGGAAATGAGGTGAGCTTCCTTCCCTCTCCCTTGGTTCTAGATCCTTAGATATTCTTAGGCGAGACATCGACTCAAATGAGCCTTGATGTGTGAGGAGAAGGTTTTTAGGAAGGCCTATCTAGAACTTTTGTTTTAATGACTAGTTTTCTTCAACGTCCCCTTCTTCAAAGTGATGATGAGGGTGGATTCGTGAAGAGGAATGGCCTTGAGAGGGAGAATAAGGGTGGAGGAACTTCTGGTTGCGATTTGGGGTGATCGGCTTGAGGAAGAAGATGAACCGATGCCATTCATTCCGCTTCAAGATGCGTGCAGAATCTGTGTTCTGCACGCAGCGATGTTTTTAGCTGTTTTCAGGCAAGAAATGGTCCGATATGGGCTTTCGACAAAACACAAAAGTTGTAGCCCTTGAAATTACCTTTCCAACGAGTGGTTACACGCCTTTGGGTGAAGCCTTTAGACACGGGAATGTCTGATCGAAGTAAGGGCTGTAGACTAAGCGCACAAAAATTGTATTATGTACGCTATAGGCTTTGGAGTCAATTTCATGTGGGTTATAGTCTGATCTGGGTTGCAGGCTGAGCATGAAAGTTGTAGCCAATGGAAAGACCTTTCCATCGAGGGGTTACACGAACTCACCGGATCCCTGTAGCCACGGAAATCCTCGGTTGAAGTTGCTGTCAAGATTTATTCTACACCTAAATTTTTGGGTAATGTATAACATGAATTTAGATTTGGTGGATTTAATGTTGCAATCTAACTCGAGGTTTGAGTGAAATCTTTTGTGGTAATCATCATAGTGATATGAAGGTTGAAGTTTATTAATTTGAATTCGTATAACGAGTTGTGAAGCAAGCTTAATTGAACGAAAGAGCATGATATAAATTGGTAGACTATCATTTAAGCGCATTGTTTTATATTATGTTGAAATCATTCGGAAGGACATGTAGATGAATAAACTATGGTCATGATGTATGTTGAATTGATAGAATGAAATTTAGTAGTCCAATGCTTAGAGTGTTATCTCCCTACAGGTAGCATTGTGGAAGTTAGTAACTGCGGTGTTGGCCGTCACTAGTCGGGATGGTGTTGAGATGAGTAAAGTGGATGGTTGGGCTTGGTCCTCGTGCTTTCTCTGAGGCTCCTTCCATGCCACGGTATTGTGGAATTGCATGCGGTGTGAGTCGACACGCAGTGTCGTAATCCCGGGTTAAGGATAGTGTGATAGGTCTACGGGCTCGCCAATCGTCACACCGATGGGAGTTGACAGATAAACTTTGGTCGGCTGGGCTTGGTCCTCGGTATTCATGTCCCGGGGTTCCTTCTGTGCCAAGTGAATGGTTGGGCTTGATCCTCGTGCTCATTTTCGAGGCTCCTTCCGTGTCACACCATAGGCCAGTTTAGGGTTTGGATCTTGGTGCACATCTACCTGAGATACCCGCTGGGCCGTAGTACGCAGGTGAGCTCCGCTGTTGTGTTCTTAGCGTTGAGGCGTACGGAGGACTAAGTGAAGTAGTGTGGATACCCACTTAGTAGTAGAAGTGTTCGTTCTACTGTCACCGTCTGACCACGACGGATGACGCCTGAGAGGTTAGCTACCTGCTCGAAAAGTGGGAACTACAAGTCTGTGTCGACATAGCAAATGCTTGTGCGTGAACATGGGTGAGTCATTGCATCACATACATAATATTGCACTTCATTACATACACAAGACCCTCATCGTATAAGTTTGTATGAGCACTCCTATACGATGAGTTACTTACTGATGAATGATCCTCAATCTATATGTCTGTATGGGCATTCATATAAGTTGAGTTACCTTTGCTATAGTATTACTCATGTGCTGTGATAGATGGTAGAAATGCTAGAATAACGTATTACTTGATTATACACTGCTTCATATACGTAGTGATACCGTACCTATACCACTTGCTTGTTTATACTCCTGCTTTATATATATATTGTATCCTATCCCTTTCTCCGCCCGGTGCCGAGGAGTCATCGGGGGAGCGGATATGAAGCCACTTAGTCTTTATGACTAACGACTGTTGTGTTTTGTGTTCCGGGAGGGGGGTCTTACAGGAGGACATGTTATTAAACTAAAAATGCTAAAGGAGAGAAGACAGGCTGACCGCAACTGCGACCTGCTGTTAACCGCTGATTGTAAATCGCAAGCTTCACTGATCCATGACCGCAGTCAGCACCAAAGTCCTGGCTTCTCAGTGCTAGCCGCACAACCTGCAAACAACAAACCGATTATCCTTCTCCAACCGCGCAGACAGAAAATCCGAGGCCGCATCAATAAATCCAAGTCAACCTTACTGTTCTTTCAGTTAAATATGTTTTCACAGTGGGGTCCTATTTATAGGCACGAAGAGGAGTGTGGTCACCGCCCTAGTGGATAGAAACACCACCCTAGCTCGCACCTAGCACCAAGCAGTCCGCCCAGACTGCATGGGCATGGTCGGACAACAACCAACCCGCCAGGCACCAAGGGCAGGATAGACGCCAGTCCGCATCCTTGAAGACACCACCAACCCGCAAGCTGCAGCGGACACATCGTCAGTCCGCAACAACAAGTCCACTACCAAGGCACAGACCGCCCGGTCAACCAGCGGACTTTGCGGAGTCAACGATCGACCTGGACTTGTCACAGGTCGTGACCAACTCCAGCAACCAGAGAACCTCTGGCGCGAGCTCCGCGGACATAAACTATAAGTCCGCTCAGGCCGCCAGATCTAAACCAGTTCGCCTAGCTGCGAACTCCGCGATTACCTCCTAACCGCACCACCAGAGATCAAGGGCACAGGCCAATGCCGATCTCACGAACTCGAAGAACAGTCCACATATAACGAACTCCACGGACTCCAAACCAGACCGCCCAAGTCGCGGACAAACAATCTATTTGCACGGCTTTCACCAAGAACAAACCACCAGGCCGCAAACAACAGACCGCACAGGCCGCACACCAGCCCGCCAGATTGTCCGCCCAAGCCGCGCGGTCTGCTCAATAAACTCCCACTTTCACTTCAAAAATTTTAACATATTTGAGTAGTCGCTTTAGTGATATGACAATATATTCTATATTTCGATCAACAAAATCACACTGATCAAGCCTCTTGGTCACGACTTTGTGAGGGTGGTGCTATTTCTCGTCCGCTCGACGGATCGAACTGATATTACACGTCCTTACAATGGTTGAATTATCACATCAAGGAACTGAATCCAATTGTGCCAAAGCTTCAAGGAAACCTTATAATTTACAAGCATGACAAAGAGACTTCAGGCTTCGTTTGATTGAGCAGTGGCGGGAGGAGCCGACGGGTCGAAACGGAGGGGTCGAACTAGAAGCACGGAGATTGGGGTCGAAACGGAACGGCAACGCCGCTTTTCCTCCTTGTTGCGGGTCCAATCACGACAAACAGAAATAGAGGTTCGTTTGTTTCGCCGCTTCCTCCAAACGCTGCCCCTAAACGCATAACCAAATCACGAGTTGTAGTATAAGTTCTAAGTACCATTATGACAACAATCAACTCTTGTAATTAGTTCACATACATTTAATGCTAAGATAAACAAAGAAAAATAATACGCAACTATATATATATATATATATATATATATATATATATATATATATATATATATATATATATATAAAGTTATTCTTATAAAAATAAAATGATTTATAAAACAGCTTGCATTTATCAATCAGGCAGCTGATCATTCATTCTGCATTGACTGCTAACTTCATTAAGCCCCTTCTTAAACACGCCATTTGGTCGCGAGGGCTGAAGAAATAGCTGGCTCCTCTGGGGAGCTGAATATGATCATCTCCACTTAAGTAGATTGTCGCTTCGCGAGACTTTTCTCCGCATGTCTCATAACCTAGGACGTCAACCTTCGCCACAAAGTGTTCCTTCGGATTGTACTTAAACACTACCATATTCATTTATAGGCATTAATTAATAAAAACATATGCATCCAGTTTTAATTAATAGAAATGTATGCATCCATTAAAATTTATTTAGTACATATGCAACTAGTAAGTGTTTTGTGGAAGACTCTTGGGTTTTGTTTGGGACAGCTTATGCTGATGAATAATATCTATTTAAAACACAAACGTAATTTTATAGCTGTTTGTTTGTGAAGCTTATAGAAAATTACTTATTTTAAAATAGTTGATTTTTCATTAGGTATTAGGGTCTATCTTATACCTTATCATAAGCGATTATCTTTTTAAAAATTGATTTGCGGGATTTTTTTGCCTGAAAGTTATTTTTTTATCCGGACGCGATTTTTTCTTCCGGGCGCAAATTTCTCGTCCGCGAGAGAAATTCTGACGCGAAAGCGATTTTTTCGACCGGACAATTTTTTCGCAAGGGAGCGATTTTTTCGACCGGGCGCGATTATTTCACCTGACGGACTTTTTTCGACCGGGCAGGAATTTTTTCGTCCGGGCGCGAACTTTTCGTCCGAACGCAATTTTTTAGCTATGACATGTTTTTTGTGCCCGGGAGCGTTTTTTCGCCCGGGCGCGTTATTTTTCGCCAGAGCGATATTTTTGGCTCGGGTGCGGTTTTTTCGCCTCGGCGTGATTTTTCTGCCCGAGCGCGTTTTTTCGCCCAGACGCCTTTTTCTTTGCTCAAGCGCGATTTATTCACCCCGACGCGATTTTTTCGCTCGGGTGTGATTTTTTTGGTAGGACGCGTATTTTTTCGTCCAGGCGTGATTTTTTTACCCGGGAGCGATTTTTCCAACCGGGTGTGATTTTTTCGCTAGGACGTGTTTTTTCTTCCAGGCGCAGCGAGGAGCGATTTTTTTGCGCAGACACGATTTTTTTCGCATGCGCGCGATTTTTTGCCCGGACGTGTTTTTCGCGTAAGCATGATTTTTCACCTGGGTGCGCTTTTTTCGTTTTCTCCCTGGCAAAAAAATCGCACCACGGTGAAAAAATTATGCTTGGGCGAAGAAATTGCGGCGGGGTGAAAAAATCGCGCCCGAGAGAAAAAACGCGCTCTTTCAAAAAAAATCGCGCCCGAGCAAAAAAACGCACCCGGTCAAATAAACATGACAAGGCAAAAAAATGCACCCTAGCGAAAAAAACGCGCCCGGGCCAAAAAAACACGACTAGTCGAAAAAAAATCGCGTCTGGGCAAAAAAACCGCGACCGGGCGAAAAAAGCGCTACCGGGCGAAAACAACGCCACCGGCAAAAAAAAGTGTCAGGGCAAAAAATATCACCCCCGGGCGAAAAAAACGCGTCCGGGCAAAAAAACCGCTCGGGCGAAAAAATCACGACCGCGGAAAAAAATCCGTTCGGGCAAAAAATTCGAGTTTGGGCAAAAAAAAATAGAGCTGGGGCGAAAAAAATCGCGAACGGGCGTGAAAAACCCTTCAACCGGGTGAAAAACCACGTGACCGGGTCGCTGCCGGTCAAAATCCACTAGATTGCTGGAGGTTACAATTTGATGGGGAAATCGGGGCGACAGACCGCTCCCGTTACAATCTTGAGGAGAGAGAGAGTGTATGCAACCGTTGGTGGGCAACAGACTGCCTCGCCAACGGGACTTGGACGGTGGAATGTGCGGGATACTTCTGAGGTGTGCGCCTGGGGGCGGCGCGCTTGCGGGCTTCGACTGTCTCCTTTGCTCGGCTTCCTTTTCCTTTGGGTGCCTCCTTCCTAACTGCACGTTGATGGGGTGCCAATAGCCGATGGCGGGTGCTGATGGCCGCTGGAGGTCTCTGGTGGCCGCTGGTGGTCGCTGGTGGCCGCTGGAGGTCGCTGGTGGCCGCTGGTGGCGAGAGGTGGCCGGCACGGTGGAGGAGGCGGGAGAGCTCTCACCTGAGGAAGAGGGAGAAGAATAGGAAGAGAAAAAGATGAGAAATGAAGAGTGAAAGTGAAGGGATAGATACTACTCTAGAGGGGGGGTGAATAGAGTTATTAAATTTTGCACTAGACAAAACTCAATGGTCTACCCAACTCCCTTGGAGTAAAGTGCGGAATGAAAAGATTATAGATATAGATTTAACCCTATAGCCTAACACAAGTGATGTGCACAAACTCAAGCTAACTGTAATTAAAGTTAAGGCTTGGAAAACCTAACCAGCAACTAGCAATCCTAGTTATATCTAATCACAGCCACAATACAGGAATTAAACAATGGAATCCAGACGACACAAGGAAATTTATAGTGGTTCCCCAAACAACTTGGGTACGTCCACTCTTCTACCCACACGGTAGGAATCCACTCAGGTTTTTGATCAGGTGCCCTGCCACCAACAGGATCTGCTTCAGGTTGATCCAGAAACCCTTTAGACTTTTGATCAGGTGTCTAAAAACCAAGCACAGGTTTTTGATCAGGTGCCCTGCCACCAAGGGATACTTTTGAAGGGAGTAATAACCCTGTACAGGAGGGGGAAGAAGGTTAAGATATCTTCTCTATTTTACAAGGATTAGAGAAGCACGAAAACTTGCACTGAGCTAGAAAGCTCTAAAGAATCAAGGCTCCCCCTGGCTCAAAGATGTCCAGGTGAAGTCTTGCTTCAGTGCAGAAAAACTCTTCAGAAAGCTCTGAAGGAAAAACTACAAGAAGAAACTAAATAATGAAATTAAAGATCTTCAAGAAGCTATCTTCTTCTTCTTCTTCTTCAAGAGAACTCTGAGTTTGAACTTCCTGAAAGCAGGAGAACTCAGGTTGAAGAGGAGTAGAAGATCTTAACACTTCTCAGTTAGATGGAAATTGCTGAGAGCAGAAAGCTTGATCTTGATGAAGGCTTGAATGCTTGAAAATATCTGGGTAACTAGTTAGCTAGCTTCAATCCTTCTTCAAAGGGTCCTTTATATAACATCAGCAAGCAACGGCTCTCTTCAGTTTGAATTACTTGTCTTCTTCTGAGACTTGAGACCTGAGCTGCAAATAACACACAGCAAAACAAACTCTGCAGCAGGATATTCTATAAAAGGAATGAACCTCTTTCTAAGAAGCTGCAGGATCAAATCAAATAACAGAAGGACTAAATAAAGTCACATCAGAGAAATACTCTTTATAGCAAAGAGAAGACTTTTCAGTCTAACGGCTATAAAGGGCTGTCAGCAGATAAAGTAAAATACAAAGACAGCTAATAAGACAAACAACTTTATCAAAAAAGATTTTACTCAGGCAAAAAGAATAGAGCAGATATTGCCTGGAAATATTATCATAAATCAACTGAAAAGATATGCCAGATAATGTATTAATTAATTAAATATAATAAATAAATACAAAATATAAAGGCAGACAGAATGCGTCGAACGACCTTCGGAGATCGTCGACCGACGCACGGAGATCGTCGAACTATCGGGCAGATAGTCGAACGATCCAGATAGTCGACCTATCGAAGAAGATAGTCGACCTATCAGAGCAGATAGTCGAACTATCAGATAGTCGATCTATCAGGACAGATAGTCGAACTATCAAGCGCAAGCAGATAGTCGACCTATCAAGCAGATAGTCGACCTACCTCAGAAAACAGATAGTAGACCTATCAACAGATAGTCGACCTATCAAAAGAGACCAGATAGTCGATCTATCAACAGATAGTCGAACTATCAGATAGTTGAACTATCAGGACAGATAGTCGAACTATCAAAGACGACAGATAGTCGACCTATCAACAGATAGTCGACCTATCAAAGCGGAACAGATAGTCGACCTATCAACAGATAGTCGAACTATCAAAACAGAACAGATAGTCGACCTATCAACAGATAGTCGAACTATCAGGTAGTCGATCTATCATGACAGATAGTCGAACTACCACGCCAAGCAGATAGTCGACCTATCAACAGATAGTCGAACTATCAACGCAGACAGAGCGTCGACCAACTGATAGACGATCGTCAATCAGCCGATAGACGATAGTCGAGCGGCGTTCGACTATAGTCGAACGAAAAACTACTTAACCAAATTCTCAATCTGGAAAAGTGAGGACTCTACAGCTAGACTACTAACCATTGACCATAGATAATTCTTGGGTCAAGGAGCACAAAGGAGAGGACTAAACTCAAATCAAACTAGGGTACCAACAAAGAGCCCCTTGGGTCCTTTTATAGGCTCCAAGGGGAGATCATGGTGGGCCCCACCACTAACGTAGTGGGTTAGTGGGTGGTTTCCTCTTGATCGGACGGCCGTGGTAGCGCGCCATGATCGGATGGTGGAGGTTCGGGCGGCGAGCCACCGGCTGGCGGTGGACAGACGGCGGCGGCCGGGCGGCCGGGCGGCGGCGGCCGGGCGGCCGGGCGGCGGCGGCCGGGCGGCCGGGCGGCGGCGGCCGGGCGGCCGGGCGGCCGGGCGGCGGCGGCCGGGCGGCCGGGCGGCGGCGGCCGGGCGGCGGCGGCCGGGCGGCGGCCGGGCGGCGGCCGGGCGGCGGCCGGGCGGCGGCCGGGCGGCGGCCGGGCGGCGGCCGGGCGGCGGCCGGGCGACCGGGCGGCGGCGGCCGGGCGCCCGGGCGGCTGGGCGGCGGCCGGGCGGCGGCGGCCGAGCGGCCGAGCGGTGGCGGGCGGCGACGGTTGGTTGCGGCGGCGGTTCCCTCTCTCCCCTCTTTTCCTTTTTTATGGATCTCATTTTTGGTGGGAGAGAAAGAGGGGGGAATTGGATGGAGGAGATGAAAGATGAGAGAAAGTGGGCCCTCCACTTCTCCCATCATGAAGGGAATCATGGGGTTGACTAGTCAACCCCATGATTTCATTTTGGGGATTGCTATTTGCACCCCTAAAGCTAAAAATGGATCCAATCCCTATCAAATGCCCCCCAAATCCTTTGTTGTTGGTGAGCCGTGTGAGAGACAACTTAGGATTTTTAATCTTCTTCTTCCCCGCTTCCATGTCTTCCTCCGAAGAGAAGGCCGAGAAGGCGAAGAACGGTGCCTCGAAGGCATGCTCGTACTTATACGATTGGCGACGGTGGTGCTACATCAAATTGAAGGAGTGTCAACGGGGCTTCAGGCGAGGTGCTGGCGAATCCAATCGCGAAGGGGTCCGTGCGCTGGATGGTGCGGAGGCGTGCTAGCGCAACGGCGGGCGAGTGCAAAGGCATGCCTGGAAGCACGCAAGCGCGCGCGAGGGCGCGCTTGCGCATCCATGCGCGCGGGTGTGCATGCCCGACCCAGCGCGTCCGCGCTTGCGGGTGCGCGTGCGCGACCCAGCGCGCGGGTGCGCGCGCGCGGGTGCGCGCGCCCAACCCCGCGCGCGGGTGCGCGCGCGATCATGCGCGCGGGTGTGCTCGCGCGCGACCCAGCGCGCGGGTGCGCGCGCGCGACCCAGCGCGCGGGCGCGCCCGCGGGAGCGCGTCCCTGCGCGCGGGTGTGTGTGCGCGCGCGGGTGTGCGCGCGCGCGGGTGTGCGCGCGCGCGTCCCTACGCGCGTACGCGACCCTCCGCGTGGGTCCTTGCGAGTGCGGGTGCGTGCGTGTGTGCGAGGGCGCAACCCTATGCGCGGGTCTGCGCACGTGCGACCGTCCGCGCGGGGTGCGTGTGTGCAACCTGTGTGCGCGTGTTGTGCGCGCGGGCTCTGCTGGCGCGAGGGTGGCTCGTGGCTTAGGTTGCGCGTGAGTTGCGCTCGGTTTTGCGTGCGCGAGGGTTGCTCGCGGCTTAGGTTACGCGAGGGTTGCTCCCGACTTAGATTGTGCGAGGGCTGCTCGCGGCTTAGATTGCGCGAAGGTTTCTCGCAGCCTAGATTGCGCGAGGGCTGCCCACGGTTTAGGTTGCGCGCGGGTATGGAGGCAGTTGTTGTAAGGAGCGTGCTGCACGGAGGCAATTGCTGTAAGGAGCGCGCTGCACGGAGGCAGTTGCTGTAAGGAGCGCGCTGCACGGAGGCAGTTGCTGTAAGGAGCGCGCTGCACGGAGGCAGTTGCTGTAAGGAGCGCGCTGCATGGAGGCAGTTGCTGTAAGGAGCGCGCTGCACGGAGGCAGTTGCTGTAAGGAGCGCGCTGCACGGAGGCAGTTGCTGTGAGGAGCGCGCTGCACGGAGGCAGTTGCTGTTAGGAGCGCGCTGCACGGAGGCAGTTGCTGTCAGGAGCACGCTGCACGGAGGCAGTTGCTGTGAGGAGCGTGCTGCACGGAGGCAGTTGCTGTAAGGAGCGCGTTGCACGGAGGCAGTTGCTGTGAGGAGCGGGCTGCACGGAGGCAGTTGTTGTAAGGAGCGCGATGCACGGAGGCAGTTGCTATAAGGAGCAGTTGCTGTAAGGAGCGCGCTGCACGGAGGCAGTTGCTGTAAGGAGCGCGCTGCACGGAGGCAGTTGCTGTGAGTAGCGCGCTGCACGGAGGCAGTTGCTGTGAGGAGCGCGCTACATGGAGGCAGTTGCTGTGAGGAGCGTGCTGCACGGAGGCAGTTGCTGTGAGGAGCGCGCTGCACGGAGACAGTTGCTGTCAGGAGCGCGCTGCACGGAGGCAGTTGTTGTAAGGAGCGCGCTGCACTGAGGCAGTTGCTGTGAGGAGCGCGCTGCACGGAGACAGTTGCTGTAAGGAGTGCGCTGCACGGAGGCAGTTGCTGTGAGGAGCGCGCTGCACGGAGGCAGTTGCTGTGAGGAGCGCGCTGCACGGAGGCAGTTGCTGTGAGGAGCGCGCTGCACGGAGGCAGTTGCTGTCAGGAGCGCGCTGCACGGAGGCGATTGCTGTGAGGAGCGCGCTGCACGGAGGCAGTTGCTATCAGGAGCGCGCTGCACGGAAGCAGTTGCTGTGAGGAGCGCGCTGCACGGAGGCAGTTGCTGTAAGGAGCGCGCTGTACGGAGGCAGTTGCTGTAAGGAGCGCGCTGCACGGAGGCAGTTGCTGTGAGGAGCGCGCTGCATGGAGGCAGTTGCTGTGAGGAGCACGCTGCACGGAGGCAGTTGCTGTGAGGAGCGCGCTGCATGGAGGCAGTTGCTGTGAGGAGCGCGCTGCACGGAGGCAGTTGCTGTAAGGAGCGCGCTGCACGGAGGCAGTTGCTGTGAGGAGCGCGCTGCACTGAGGCAGTTGCTGTGAGGAGCGCGCTGCACGGAGGCAGTTGCTGTCAGGAGCGCGCTGCACGGAGGCAGTTGCTGTGAGGAGCGCGCTGCACGGAGGCAGTTGCTGTGAGGAGCGCGCTGCACGGAGGCAGTTTCTGTGAGGAGCGCGCTGCACGGAGGCAGTTGCTGTAAGGAGCACGCTGCACGGAGGCAGTTGCTGTAAGGAGCAGTTGCTATAAGGAGCGCGCTGCACGGAGGCAGTTGCTGTAAGGAGCGCGCTGCACGGAGGCAGTTGCTGTAAGGAGCGCGCTGCACGGAGGCAGTTACTGTGAGGAGCGCGCTGCACGGAGGCAGTTGCTGTGAGGAGCGCGCTGCACGGAGGCAGTTGCTATTAGGAGCGCGCTGTACGGAGGCAGTTGCTGTCAGGAGCGCGCTGCACGGAGGCAGTTGCTGTGAGGAGCGTGCTGCACGGAGGCAGTTGCTGTCAGGAGCGCGCTGCACGGAGGTAGTTGCTGTGAGGAGCGGGCTGCATGGAGGCAGTTGCTGTAAGGAGCGCGTTGCACGGAGGCATGTTGGGTACATTGGAAAATGTGTACCTGATTTGAAGAAGCCCAACTTAGCTCAATGATATACATCAAGGTGTATTTGATGTTGTTTTGAGTTGACATGTGCAGGTGAAGAAGTATTAAATAATGCAGAAAAATATTCTAAGTCCACATGTCGACACCTGAAGAAATTGTGTCGACACTTCAGAATATTTGTGTCGACACTTCAGAATATCAGTGTCGACACAGAGGAAGATAGTCGACCACATTTATGTCGACACTGGGAAGCAGTGTCGACACATAAAGAAAATCGTCGACCTCAACACTGGGAAGCAGTGTCGACACCGTGAAAGATAGTCGACCAGAGAAAGTTAGTCGACTAGTGAAAGATAGTCGACCAGAGAAAGATAGTCGACCAGAGAAAGTTAGTCGACACCGTGAAAGATAGTCGACCAGAGAAAGTTAGTCGACCAGAGAAAGATAGTCGACTCACAGAAGAAGATAGTCGACCACAACTGTGTCGACACTGGGTGGATGTGTCGACACCAGAAGATTGAGTCGACACATATTGGCAGAAGTCGACTATGCTTGTGTCGACACCAGAAGACTGAGTCGACACATTTTGGCAGAATTGAAGATTGCTGTGTCGACACCAGAAGGCTGAGTCGACACATACTAAGTTCTGAATCTACAACAACTGTGTCGACACACAGGACTTGTGTCGACACACTGTAGAGTCTAGACCAAGTTATTTTCTGAAGAAGCTGTGTCGACTTAAAGGCAACTTAGTCGACATCATCAAAGACTGTGTCGACACCAAAGTCACTTGTGTCGACACAGATAGACAGATTGGTCTCGACACTTTCTAACCGACTGTCTCGACATTTTGCTGTCCAAGGCTAAGGTACAAGAACTGTTTGAAGACTTGACAGCTGTGGGTTGCCACCGTTTAACTGAAGCTGTCAGACCTGTCAGAAAATAGTTAGAAACCGGATCAGCCGGTTACCATGAAGAAAGTCTATAAATAGACACATTCAGAAGGAATTAGAAAGGCAGCGAAGCTAAGAAAAATAATAGAAGAAGATCTAAGAAAAAGAAACAGAAGGATTACGATCCTGTTGAAGTTTCAATTCAAGAAAGTGAAAAAGAAGATCTTCATCAGAAGGTCTAAGAAGAAGAAGTCTGAAGTATCAGTAAAGGTGTTGGATAGAGAGGGATCCAGTCATCTTGAAGAAGAAGAAGGAAGCCATCAGTGGTTTCTCAAGAAGCTGTTTGGAAATCAACTCAGCTAAGTTCAGATTCAAGAAGCTTTGAAGAAAGCTCAGATTCAGTTGATTTCATCAGCTGATCAAGAAGTGTCTTGTCCTCTTCTCTCTCAACAAAGGCAAGACATCAAAATATCTTTTCTAAATTTCTGTAGGATCTGTTTACACAGATCTGAGTTGTAAGCCTGTGTTATAAAGGCTGAGTGTAGGAGAGGTAATCTCTGAGTGGTAGGGCTATTTGCCTGAGTGTAGGAGAAGGTTATTCTCTGAGTGGTAGGCCTTGAGGCAAGGCTGAGGTAGGGTTGTTGAGCCTGAGTTGTAGGAACCTATCCAGGTTCTGAGCTGTAGGATCTGAGGATCTGAGAATAGTGGAAGTTTGGCCGAATCTAGCACATTGCTAGATAGGTGAAGGGGGAAAGTGGATGTACCCAGATCTTGGGGAACCACTATAAAACATTGTGCAATCTGTGATGCTTAGTTGTCTGTGAATGCTGTGCTAGATTATTTAATTTGTAATTGAATTCTGCCTAGATTTATAGACAAGAAATTAGAACCTATTCACCCCCCCCCCCTCTAGGTGTTTAGGTTGTCTTGAAAGTAACACTATCAAGTGGTATTAGAGGGAGGTTCCTCAAAAAGGACTTAACAGTCTGAGGTAGATCTGAAAGGCAGAATTTAGATTCAAAAAGATGGGTTCAGGTGAGAATCATAAGGAGCTAGGGTCTATGAAATTACCCATATGCAAGAAAGAAATTTTTGGAATTTGGAAAGAAAGAGTCAGACTGTTCATGGAGGCATCTGACCCAAGGATTTACATCACAGTACAGGAAGGCCCCTTCATTCCAATGAAGGTATCAATTCTTGATGCAAATATCCAAACTCCAAAGAGTTATTCAGAAATGACCAAGGATGAAATCATCTTGGCAACCATGGATAAAAGAGCTCAGAACATTATTGTTAGTGCCATAGATGATTCAACATTTCAGAATCTGATTCACTGCAAGACCTCCAAAGAGATGTGGGACACATTGATTGTCTACATGGAGGGATCTGAAGAAGTAAGGCAGGACAGGAAATCTATGCTCAATCAGGAGTATGAAAGTTTTAGACAAGGAAAATCTGATAGCATAACTGAGTGCTACAAGAAATTCTATAGAATTGTGAATGAGCTTATGTCCTATGGAAGAGTCTTCAGTACTTATGAACTGAATGACAAATTCTTGAGATCCTTAACAAAGGATTGGGACACAAAGATCTGTGCCATAAGAGAAGTGGCTAAATTGGCAGAGATATCTCCTCCCACCTTGTTTGGAAAGTTGCTATCCTATGAAATGCAACTTATGGTGAGGAAGGAGGAGGAAAAGAATTCAAGAGGAGAGCATAGAGAAAAGACTGTGGCATTCAATGCAGAAGCCACCAGAAAGAATAGGAGGAAATCACCATCTCCTCCTAAGGAAGTTGCAGAAGATAGTTCTGAAAATTCAGATAAGGGTTCAGAAAGCTGTGATTCAGATGCAGACTTTGCTGCATTCACAAGGCAATTCCAGAGGTTCTCGAAAAAGAAGCAATGGAAGTCTAGGCCTTCCACATCACAGCAAGATGATGACTATTATCAGAAGAAAAGGTCATCAAGGAAAGAGAAGAGCAGATTAAAGCCCAGCAAAGCCACTACTTCAAAGATTGTCTGCTATTGTTGCAATAGGCCTGGACATGTAGTGGCTGACTGTCCTGATAAGAGAAAGGAGTCTTCAGACAAGAAGAAGACTCATCAGAAAGGCAAGAAGGAGAAATCTTTTGTTGCAAAGAAAGATAGGAGTCTAACAGACCAGTCAACTTCAGAGTCAGAATCTGAAGCTGAAGCATATATTGGACTATATGCTGTGTCTGAAGAAGAGGAGTTTCTGCAGTTACTAGACTCCATCAATGAACAAAAGGATCATCAGTGTATGGGGCTAATGGCAGGATCAGAAGAGGACATATGCCAGAATCAGTCTGGTCCTAATAAGGTACAATGTCCTTCTATTACATCTGTTTGTTGTACAAGTGAAGAATCAGCTACATCTGCATCAAGTGATGCAGATGCATCTGAATCTGAAGGAGATGTCTATCAATTGATAGACAAGTATGGGGATTTGTTGCAGGCCCTTAAGAAAAGCAAGAACCTAGTTAAATCTCAGGCTCAGGAAATTGCTGAACTAAGGGTTGCTACAACTGAGTTAGAGAAAGTTATTGATCAAAAATTAAATGAAATTGCCAAGCTGGAGAATATAACTATTATTCAGATGGGCACAATTAATTATACTAATGATCAAGTGAAGAGTCTGGAGGCCAGACTTAGAATTGAAAGGGATTTAGTGGCTAGTTACTCTAAGCCAAAATCTGTCTTACCCTTGATAGATGAATTTGTCACTCAAAAGGGTAAGGCTGGATTAGGATTTAAAGGTAACTCCAGGGCTGGCAGATTCAAGAGGAAAGGCAAAGCTCCTGTTCAGCCACTAAATCTTTCAGTCCCCATAAAGTTTAGTAAGGTGAAAGTGCCTTCTAACAAATATGATCATGAAGATATTCAAGGTTATATTAAGACTAATGTTCTGAAGAATAAGGGTGTAAATGCTAGCAGGCCTACCTATGGTCATAAACCTAATGGTTTTAAGAAATTAGTAGGTGAAGTTGCTGTAGCACCAGCAATGAACAGAAATTCTTCTGACAAGGATGTATCTAGATCTAGATACAATAAGTTTGAATGTTGGTGTTGTGGCAAGAGAGGCCATTTTGCACTAGACTGTTGGTATAACCCAAGTGCTATAAAGAACAATAGTCTACCTGTTAGAAGAGGTTATGGTAGCTTTATTAATGCTAACCTGAACCAAGGACCCAAGACTTACTTGGGTTCTAAGGGTAAGTAATTCTGTGTTGCAGGTGAATCCAAGTAACCATGCCCCTATATGGTACTTGGATAGTGGTTGTTCCAGGCACATGACTGGAACAAAGGGGCTACTGAAGGAGTATTCATCTGTCAAAGATGGACCTAAAGTGATCTTTGGTGGATCTGAAAAAGGAGTCATCAAAGGGTTTGGTAACATTTCTTCTAACCTAATCACTATCACTCAAGTGGCTTATGTAAAAGGTTTGAAACATAATCTAATAAGCATAAGCCAGCTAAGTGATTTAGGATATGACATTTCATTTGTTAAAGATGGATGTCATATCAAAAGGTCAAGTGATCAAAAGATCATATTGACTGGGTATAGGAAGAGAAATGTATATTGTCTTAATTTTGAATGTGAGAATAAGGCTTCTCCCATCTGTCTTGTAGCTGATGACAATGCCTCTCATTGTGTTAAGTGGCACAAGAGATTGGCTCATCTAAACTACAAGACAATTGGACAACTCTTTAGCAAAGAGTTAGTGAGGAATGGACCTCAAGTTAAGTGTATAAAGGAAGGGATATGCTCAGCTTGTCAAAAGGGCAAGCAGACAAAATCCTCCTTTTAAAGCCTTGAAAACAAGGATTCTGTGAGGTGCTTATACCTCTTGCATATGGATCTTTTTGGTCCTATGCCAGTTCATAGTCTAGGTAGGAAGGTCTACACTTTTGTGGTTGTAGATGACTATTCTAGATTTACATGGGTGTTCTTTCTGAGACAAAAATCTGAAACCCCAGGTGTATTACTTAATTTTGTAAAGCAAATTCAGAATGAACTGAATAGTACAATGGTCAAAATCAGAAGTGACCATGGTATTGAGTTTCAATCTGAAAGCATAACAAAATTGTGTAAAGACTTTGGGATTTTCCAAGAGTTCTCCTCACCTAGAACACCTCAGCAAAATGGAATTGCTGAAAGAAAGAATAGAACATTAATTGAAGCAGGTAGAACTCTGTTGAGTGACACCTCTCTCCCAGAATATTTTTGGGCTGAGGCAGTTAACACTGCTTGTCATGTGATCAATAGGGCTACTATCACCAAAAGCCACAAAATGACTCCCTATGAGATTGTGAAAGGCAGAAAACCAAATCTATCTTACTTTAGGATCTTTGGTTGCAAGTGTTATATACTTAACAATGGCAAGTCATATTTGACTAAGTTTGCTGCCAAATCCCAGGATGGGATATTTGTTGGGTACAGCACAAATAGTAAGGCCTATAGAGTCTTCAACTTGACTACTCAAGTTGTTGAAGAATCTGTGCATGTTGTGTTTGATGAAACAAGATTAATCAACTGTGAGTTGTCTTGTAGATCAAATGACTCAACAGGTATAAGCAAAAGTATGGATAAGCTTTCCATTACTGAAGTATCAAAGGAAGATGGGGCATTGGAAAATGAAGGCTTCAGTCCAGGGGGAGAACAAGACACTATAGAAGCTGATGAAAACCAAGAGATTCAGCTAAATGAAGGAGCTGGAGATGTTCAACCAGAAGGGAATCTTCCACCAGCTACAAGACATTTGAGAGATCATCCAGCTGATCAGATAATAAGTGATCCAAGACAGGGGGTGCAAACTAGAAGCAGAAATCAAAACACAGTTCTACATTCAAGTTTCCTGTCACAAATGGAGCCTAAGAAGTTTGAAGAAGCTATCCAAGACCAGAACTGGATTGATGCTATGCAAGAGGAGCTGAATCAATTCAGAAGGTGCAATGTCTGGGAGCTTGTTCCTAAACCAAGAGGCCACAACATAATTGGCACAAAATGGATCTATAGGAACAAGCTAGATGAAAGTGGAATAATAGTAAAGAATAAAGCAAGATTGGTTGCAAAAGGATACAGGCAGGAAGAAGGGATTGACTTTGATCAAACCTTTGCTCCTGTAGCAAGGCTGGAGGCAATCAGAATATTCCTTGCTTATGCAGCCTATCAAGACTTCAAAGTATACCAGATGGATGTGAAGTCAGCATTTCTGAATGGTGATCTTAAAGAAGAAGTATATGTAGAGCAACCATCAGGTTTTGTAGATCCTCTTAAACCTGATTTTGTTTATAAGCTTAGGAAAGCTCTGTATGGGTTAAAGCAAGCTCCAAGGGCTTGGTATGAAACCCTGTCTACTTTCCTTATTGAGAATAAATTCTCAAGAGGAAAAATTGACAAAACTCTATTCCTTAGGGAATCCAAAGGCAAGATCATCTTAGTTCAGATCTATGTTGATGACATAATCTTTGGATCTACTGAAAACAACCTTTGTAAAAAGTTTGCCAAACTTATGCAAGGGAAGTTTGAGATGAGCAGTATGGGGGAACTGAAATTCTTCTTGGGACTCCAAGTAAGACAGACTGATGATGGCTTGTCCATATCTCAGTCTAAGTTCACCAAAGAATTGATTAAGAAATATGGTATGGAGTCATCCTCCACCATGAGAACTCCTATGGGAACAAGTATGCCTATATGCAAAGATGATGCAGGTAAACCTGTTGATGAGACTTTGTATAGAGGAATAGTTGGCTCACTACTATATCTCACTGCTAGTAGACCAGATATTATGTATGCTACATGTGTCTGTGCTAGGTACCAAGCATGCCCTAAAGAATCTCATTATACTGCAATTAAAAGGATTCTGAGATATCTTAAGGGAACACCTAATCTAGGCCTTTGGTACCCTAGGAATAGAGATTTTCAACTAACAGGCTATTCAGATGCAGATTTTGCAGGATGTAGAGAGGATAGGAAGAGTACTACAGGTACTTGTCAATTCCTGGGAGGAAGACTAATATCATGGAGTAGTAAGAAGCAGACTAGTGTGGCAATCTCCACAGCTGAGTCAGAGTATGTTGCTGCTGGAAGCTGCTGTGCACAGCTATTATGGATGCAGCATCAGCTAAAGGATTATGGTATTCAAGTAAGTAGAACACCTCTTTTGTGTGATTCTAAGAGTGCAATTTCTATTGCTAATAATCCTGTTTCTCATAGTAGAACTAAGCATATAGAAATAAAATACCATTTTCTTAGAGAACATGTAGAAAAAGAAGACATCTCATTGGAATTTGTGAAAACAGATTATCAAATAGCAGATGTGTTTACTAAGCCCCTAGATGAGACAAAATTCAATAAATTCAAAATTGAATTAGGTATGTTAACCATTGATTAGTGTAATCACAAAATCATCAACAATAAAGTTGAAGTGGTAACAAGACATTCAAGTGATATTAAGACACATTGAAGTAGCATAAAGTACTTTGTTGTACTTATAAGTTGTGATGAACAAACAGAAATTGGCTAAGTAAGATGGTGTCGACACATTCAGTAATAATGTGTCGACTCAGGGTAGTAATGTCGACAAGTCAGAGATATTGTGTCGACACAGAAAATATGTGTCGACACTTAAGAATCTTATTGTCGACTTATCCAGGAATGTAGTGTCGACTTCACCAGGATAGTGGTGTCGACACTTACAGATTTTGTGTCGACACTTATACTAAGAATCGACACAGAATTTCTGATGCTCTACTATATATCTCTGGTGTCGACATAACCGCAAATTGGTGTCGACACATAGTAGACGAACTTGTAGTCGAGACAATAGAAGCTTGTGTCGACACAATCCATCTGTGTCGACACTTATAGTCTGTTTTTGGCGACTTTCGATCTTCTTTAAACAGAAGGTATAAATAGGTCAAAAACTCATTCTATCGACACGCTTACAAGGTTTTCGAAACCCTGTGTCGACATTCTCCCTCTCTCTCTCTTTCTCTCATCTTTCAAGCTTTCTCGACTGATCAATGGCGCCGAAGATTGAAGACAATGTGAATGAAGGATATGAGTTGGTGCGCCAGGCCTTTGCAGCTGCCCCTCCAGATGTTCTTGGGGTTATCTCTCTCCTCTCCGACTCAGGTTTAGAATTTCTGGTCTCCGAACCATCAAAGATATGGAAGAAGGAGGTGCACGAGTTCTTTTCCTCTGCATCTGTAAACTCTGAAAGTCATGAGATAAAATCCACAGTTCATGGGTCACCTGTGGAGATTACACCAAGAAAGTTAAGAACAATTCTGCAATTACCTACAATTGAGAATGAAGAGGATGTCCCTGCTTCTAAATCTAGGGAGGCTCTTCAATGGTGTGGATTGGAATCCACCATGAAAATTGGAGCTGCGTTCAATCGGAAAGGAATGAATCAACAAGGCAAGTTTCTGTCAGAAGTAGTTGGAAAAGTTATTCTGTGCAAGCCAGGTGGACATGATAGGATTTCTGCCTATATGTTCAGCCTAATGACCAGGATTGTTTTTACAATTCCTACGGATTGGTCATCTGTAATCTTTGAGAAGATTAAGGAAGGAATCAAGAAGCCAAATCTGGCTAGGATAATGAGTATATACCTAAGTAAGGAGATTCCTGAGGTTATGCAACAACAACCTGGAACTAAAATTAATCACATGAGAAGGATGGACATGAGATTGTTCTCCAGATGGGATAGGGTGCTGACCAAAGAGATGCCTGAAGTGGAAAGGCAGGATTCACCTGAGAAATCCCCAGGTCATGCTACCTGTACTGGGCATCCACAAGAAGAGCAAGTAAGACTAGAGGTTGAAGATCAGCCTGCATCTACACAAGTTCAGGATGCCACAATACCTGTAGTTCAAGAAGAAGAAGTCCAGGGGGAGCAAGTGCAAGACGATGCTCAAATTGATCAATCTCCAAATTTGAATACTGCAAATGATCAAGCCTAGAAGGAATATACTCTGGAGGAGTTATTTCCAAATGATGAAATAATTACTGATAGTCTGGAAGTGGAGCAAGAAATTGAGGGGGAGCCAGTGCATGTTGAGACTGTACAACATGGCACTGAAGCAGTTGTTTCTCCTCCTCCCAAAGAAAGAGTTGAAATTGATAGTACTTCTCCTCCAAGCACCCTACCCAGGGTGACTTCCTTCTTGCTATTCTTTTTCCTTATCAAATCAAACAAAACTCCTGCCCAGTTAATCTGTTTCTTGTTCATAATGGCACACATCAGGGAAAATTGTTGCCTGGTTATATTATCATGGGCAGAGTGCTTTCCCAGAAGCACTTTTCCGACTAGTTCAGCCAGGAACTTTATCTTCAACGGAAAGTTCACCTTAAGCAGCATAGAAGGAATGCCGTCGGCATGTCCTAATTCAGTCAACATTCTCCCAAATTCTGGGGTATCTTGCTCATAATCCTCTTCCCCATTCAATAATCCAAAAATATCAGTCAAAACGGCGGGAGTCAAAATTACCTCTTCTTCGCCTATCGTTCCAGTCATAGATTCGTCATTGGAGGATGAAGTGAAAGCCCATTCTTTAATCTCTTGAACGTTTATCTTTATTCTTGTGGACATGAACTTTTCCAATCCTTGATCTTTGCAGAGGTTGAGGATTTCCACTATCGCAGACTCACAACAGCTGAAAGAGTCAAAGTCTACGCTGAAACCAGCATCGAACTTCACCACGGACAGGAGGGCTGGAGCAATCGCCATTGAAGGGGTTGGAGAAGGCGAGAGAGACGGCGAAGGCGAAATGGCAGAAATCGCGAGACAGAGAGCAAGCAGAAAGACGGAATGCGAAAAGACGCTCTCCGTCGATGATAAAAAGAACGATCTCTTAACCTAGGTCGACCATCGGTTTTATATTAAAACAGCAATCGTCGATCTATTTTAAAAGATACTGGAGACGATGGTCGAACGGTCATTCGACGATCGTTCCTGAAGTAGAGTAGTCGATCAATCGTTCGACTATTTCTGTCTTCACAAACAACAAGCTGTCGTCAACCATAGATCGACGATAGGCTCGACCTATTCGACAATCTGCGAACGTCGTTCGACAATCTTCAAACAGGTTTCAACAAAGGCAGACGTCACACTTAGTCTTTTCCATTAATCATGCCTAGTTGAACCAAAAAGAACAGATGCTTCTGTTCATCTAAAGGCTTGGTGAAAATATCACCTCTCTGAAGGTCAGTGGATATGAACTCAAGGCTGATTTTATTCTTTTCCACACAATCTCTCAGGAAATGGTGTCTACTCTCAATGTGCTTGGTTCTAGAGTGGTGCATAGGATTTTATGCAATGGAGATAGCACTGGTACTGTCACACATGATTTTTGTGTTCTTGTGTGTGTACCCATAATCCAAAAGCTAGTTTTGAATCCACAGAATCTGTGAACAACAACTAGCAGCTGCTATATATTCTGCCTCTGCAGTTGAAGTTGAGACAGAAGCCTGCTTCTTACAGAACCAAGAGACCAATCTCTCTCCCAGGAACTGACAAGTTCCTGAGGTACTTTTCCTGTCAACTCTACAACCAGCATAATCATAATCAGATTATCCAATTAACTCAAATTCTGACTCAGCTGGGTACCATAGTCCTAGATTTGGACATCCCTTCAGGTATCTCAAGATTCTCTTGAGAAGAATCAGATGAGATTCCTTGGGATTGACCTAGAATCTAGCACATAGGCATGTAGCAAATATTATATCTGGTCTACTTGCAGTTAAATACAATAGGGAACCAACAATGGCCCTATAATTCTTTTGATCAACTGGCTTACCCTGATCATCAGAATCTATAACTACATTAGTAGCCATAGGTGTATGCATTGCTGAAGCATCAGCCATCCCAAACTTCTTTACCAATTCCTTGGCATATTTGGAATGGGAGATGAAGATGCCATTAGCATCTTGCTTTACTTGGAGACCAAGAAAGTAAGACAGCTCACCCATACTACTCATCTCAAACTTAGAATGCATCAAGTCAGAGAACTTTTTGCATAGTTTGGGATCAGTGAAACCAAAAATAATATCATCCACATACACTTGAACTAACAGGATTGTGTCCTTGTGGTGCTTGACAAAAAGGGTTCTATCAACTACTCCCCTAACAAAGTTGTGCTCTAACAGGAAACTAGCTAGAGTCTCATACCAGGCTCTGGGTGCTTGTTTAAGTCCATAAAGAGCTTTTTGCAACTTGAAAATATGTGAGGGCTGAGTTGAAAAGACAAACCCAGGAGGTTGTTCAACAAATACCTCTTCCTTTAGCTCACCATTTAGAAATGCACTTTTGACATCCATCTGAAAGACCTTAAACTTCATATAGGCTGCATAGGCTAGAAAGATCCTTATTGCCTCTAGCCTTGCAACAGGAGCAAAGGTTTGGTCATAATCTATACCTTCCTCCTGTCTGTAGCCCTGAACTACAAGCCTAGCTTTGTTCCTTACAATAATTCCATTTGCATCCAACTTATTTCTAAACACCCACTTGGTGCCTATGATCAGTTGGCCTTTAGGTCTTGAAACTAAAGTCCATACTTTACATCTTTCAAACTGATTGAGTTCCTCTTGCATAGCAATGATCCAGTGGGGATCTAGCTCAGCATCTTTAATGGTGAGGGGCTCAATCTGTGAAAGGAAACAAGCATGCATCACATCCTGTCTTAATTGATGTCTTGTTTGTACACCAGCTGATATGTCTCCAATCACTTGAGATGTAGGATGATCTCTAAGTGTGACAATATAAGCAGGTGGGATGTGATCTTCAGCAACAGTTGGGATTAATTCCTCAGGAGGAATTAGATCAACTGTTGGTGGTACAGCAACAGCTTCTGCAAAGTCTTCATCACTGTCTGAATCAGTGATGTGAAGAGTTGATAGATGGAGAATCTCTTGAGTGACATATTTATTGACTTCTGGTACCTGCAATGAACTTGAGGAAGGAGAAGTTTCCTTCTCGTTGTAAAACATCTGAGATTCATCAAAGGACACATGCACAGATTCCTCAATTTTAGAAGTTGATTTATTAAATACCCTATAAGCTTTGCTTACTTGGGAATATCCAAGAAAGATTCTCATTGAAGCTTTTGCTTCAAACTTTCTAAGGTATTCTTTATTATTATTATGAATGTATACTACACAACCAAACACTCTAAAATAATTTATTTTAGGTTTCTTTCCTTTAAGCAACTCATAAGGAGTTTTACACTTAAGCTTGTGTATAAGACTTCTGTTCAGAACATAATTAGCTGTGCTAACAGCTTCTGCCCAATAGGAGAGAGGCATATTAGCATCTGCCAATAGTGTTCCTGCATCTTCAATCAGGGTTCTATTTTTCCTTTCCACTACCCCATTTTGTTGGGGAGTTCTAGGAGCAGAGAAGCTATGTTTGATACCTTCTTTCTCACAGAATTCTTGCATGAGAAGAGACTCAAACTCAGTACCATGATCACTTCTGATCAAGGCCACATGAGTAGAATACTCAGTCTGCACACAAAGTAGAAAGTCTGTAAGAACCTTGAAGTTATCAGCCTTAGTTCTCAAGAAGAACACCCAAGTGAACCTAAAGAAGTCGTCTACAATTACTAAAGTGTAATACTTCCCTCCTAGACTCTGTATATTTATTGGGCCAAAAAGGTCCAAATGTAATAGATACAGGATTCTAGGTGAATCACTTTTATTTACAGATTTAAAGGAATTTTTGGTTTGCTTGCCTAATTGACAAGCCTTGCATAGGCTCTCCTTCTTGTAGGGGCAAGAAGGTAAACCTCTAACAAGGTTGTATTTAGATAACCTAGATATGTTCTTGAGGTTAACATGGCTAAGCCTTTTATGCCATAAGGTGTTGTTATTTGTTACTTCATTAAATAAGCAGATTTCAGAATGGGTTGAATTAAAATCTACTAAATAAATATTACCTTGTCTAATACCTATTAACACAACATTACTATTTAAAGTAATATTACAGAGAGAGTTAGTGAAAGATACCAGATACCCTGCATCACATAACTGACTTACTAAGATAAGATTATGCTTCAGTCCAGTTACATATGCAACCCTCTTGAAAGTTACTGCTCCAATGGTAATCCTACCATATCCTTCTGTTTGACCACAGCTAGAATCCCCAAAGATCACCTTTGGTCCAAGCTTGGCCTTGAATCTTGACAGATTTTCTTTATTTCCTATCATGTGTTTGGAACAACCACTATCCAAATACCATTTGTCTTTAGTATATGGATAGGTCTTCACCTGCAGAATAGACAATTAGACATTGTGGACCCAGGTAACCTTGGGTCCATTATTCTTTACATAATGAAAACTTGAAATGAAGGAATAAGCAGGTTGAGGTTTATAACCTAAGGGGTAAGATCTCCTAGGTGGGATGCTCCATGCAGTTAATGGGTCCACAAACCTAGGGTTTCTATTCATATTAAGGTTTCTAAGGTTCTGGTGGTAATTTTGAAATTCATATTGAAAACGTCGATCAGCGTTCGACGATGGATGCTCAGATCGTCGAGCTTCGTTCGACCACTGAGTCTGCGATCGTCGAGCAGCGTTCGACGCTTTTTGTATTTCCTTAAACTTTTGTTTTCTCTTTTCTCTCTTAGATTTATTTAAGGCTTGATTAACTTGTCTTACTTGCTCAGTGTTCTTTATCCCATCAGCTGAAATAAAGTTCACTGGAGTTGAAAGATGATTTTTAAGAATAATTGGGGGTTCACATGATGAAGCTCCTAAGCCTAGCTTATTATTGCCTGACCTAGTGTTTGTCATGCTGGTGATTTCTAGCAACTTAAGGCTTCTACCATTTAATGATTCTTCCAATCTCTTGGACTTTGCTAGTTCATTTTTAAGAAACTTTATTTCATCACTAGATTTAGTGAGTTCTGCTTCTAACCTAGCATTTTCAATGGAGATAGATTCTGATTCAGCTAACTTATTTCTAAGTTCCTTAATTTCCTTTTCTGAACTAATTAGATCTAAACAAATGGATTTAAATTCAGATTTAAATTCAGAAGAAGAAAAAGCATATGAAGATAATACCTGATCTTCTGTAGGCATCTCTTCATCATCATCAGAACTCTCTGCAGCTGAGTGATTGTTGCAGGAATCAATAGCCATAAGGCAGATTTCCTTTGCCTTCTTCTCTTCCTCATCCTCACTGGAGCTTGAGGAGGAAGATTCCTCATCTGAATCACTCCAGGTCTCAGCAACAAATCCCTTCTCCTTTTTCTTGTTTTTGTAGGAGGACTTGGGGTATTTCCTGTGATGTTCTTTTTCCTTTCTCTTTTCTTTGCTCTTTTCCTCTAGACACTCTGGTAGAATGTGTCCAGGTTTCCTGCAACCATAACAAATGATTTCTTTAGCAGGAGATCTATCATACCTTGGTTTATTTTCATATCTTGAAGATTTCTTTCTGAAGTCTTTTCTTCCCATCTTGAGAAACCTTTTGGCAAAGAGTGCCATCAGCTCCTCATTAGATTGGCTTCCTTCAGAAGCATCAGCAGCTTTGAGAGCAAGATTTTGCTCTTTTCTTGCTAGAGTTGGAGTCTTTGCTTCATCCTCAGCTTCCCTGGTCTTCAGCACTTGCTCAAAAGACTTGAGCTTGCCAAGGAGAGCTTCTGTTGAGATTTCAGTTTTACTTCTGGCATCCTTGATAGGCCAAATCCTAAGATCCCATATGCTGGGGAAGCACATCAGTATCTTATCATTGACCTCTGTCAATGTAATTTCCTTATCAAGAGCTCTCAGCTCATTGATGATTGAGCTGAGTCTGGTGTACATGGCTTCAACTGATTCAGCTTCAGTTTTCTTGAAGTTTTCATACTGGGATATAAGGTTGGACCTTCTGTCCTTCCTTTCATCAGCTGAACCAGCTACAATCTGGTTCAGTGAGTCCCACATGGCTTTTACAGAGGTGCAATCTGCCACTTTCTGGAAAATTTCATCAGACATAGACTGAGCCAGAATGTTCATAGCTTTGACATCAGCTATCTTTGCCTTCTTGTAGGCATCATTGTAATCTGGAGGAGGCACTGCACTTAGATTTGTAGATGTTGTAGCAATGGTTGCAGCAGGAGGTGCTGGAGGTCCTGTCAAAATAGAGGAGAAGATGTCTTCATCAATAGAGTTCATATATAATCTTATTCTTGCCTTCCAGATGCTAAACTTAGCTAAGTTGCATACTGGAGGTCTGGTGATAGAGTAATCCTTGGACTGGGCCATGAAGTGAATATCTATAAGCTTGGTATCTATCAGGATCTTGTGACTCAGGTGTTAGCCTGTACAGTCAATCAACCTCCCTCTGATACCAATTGAAAGTGAGGATAGATACAACTCTAGAGGGGGGGTGAATAGAGTATTCAAAAATTATAACACCCTACTCAACTCCCTTAGAGTTAATTTGCGGAATAAGTTTACAGATATTTGAAACCCTAGAGCCTAACACAAAGTGTAGTGCATAAGAGAGAGCTAACTGTAATTACAGTTAAGCTTGGGTCCTATCACAGCAACTAGCAATCCTAGTTATTTCTACTCACAGCCACAGTGCAATAAATTAAATCAGCAATACAGACGACACAAGAAGTTTATAGTGGTTCCCTCTAAATAGGTACGTCCACTCTTCTACCACCCTGGTAGGAATCCACTACAGGTTTTTGTTCAGGTGCCCTGCCACCAACTGATCTGCTTCAGGTAGATCAAGTAGACTCTTTGAGCTTTTGATTATTAGCTCAAAATCCAACACAGGTTTTTGATCAGGTGCCCTGCCACCAAGGTTCATTTTTGAAGGGAGTAATAACCCTTTGTACAGGAGGTTGAGAGAGTTAAAGTTTCTTCTCTATTGTTAAAACAAATTAGAGAAGCTAGTGGATTGCACAGAGCTAGAAAGCTCTAAAGAATCAAGGCTCTCCCTGGCTTAGAGAATATCCAGGAAGGAGTCTTGCTTCAGGGTGCAGGAACTCTTCTGAACTAAGACAAAGAACTGTCTTGAGGTTCTGAAGGAGAAGCTTGAAGAAGACTCTTGATTGTTGAATGATTGTTCTTCTTCACAGGCTTTTCTTTCTTCTTCTTCTTCTTCTTCTTCTTGAGGCACTGAGTGAATGTTCCTTGCAGCAGGATGAACTCAGGATTGAAGAAGAAGGTTGAAGAGAGATGATCTTCTCAGTTGAAAGTATCAATCACTGAGAGCTATAACTCTTCTTACTTTTTTTTATCTGTATATCTGGTGTCTCTGTATGTGTTCTCTTGGTCTTCTTTCAAAAGAAGCTCTTTATATATGGGCCTTTTCAACGGCTCTAATTTGAGTTTGAATCTTGTCTTCTTCTGAAATCTGCAAACTGGGCTGCAAATAGCATAAAGCAAAAAACAAATCCTGCAGACAGATATCCTATACGAGGATAAAGCTTTCTAAGAAGCTGCAAATAAATCTGATAAAATACTACTAGAGAAAGTCACATCAGAAGAAACTCTTTACGGCCAGAGAAGACTTTTTGAGTCTAACTGCTATAAAGGACAGCATGGCAGATAAAGCAACAGGATATGTCAACTAATAAGACAAACAACTTTATCAGAGAAAAGCTTAACTTATGCATAAAGAAGCAAGCAAGTATTGCTTAGAAATGAAAGCATAAATTTACTGAAATAATCTTTTATAAAATATGCCAAATAAATATGAAATAAATCATAGAATAGAAGAGGACAAAATTACTAAAAACATACAGCAGAACGTCGAACGACCCTCGGAGATCGTCGACCGAAGCACAGAGATCGTCGACCTATCAAACAGATAGTCGAACGATACAGATAGTCGAATTATCAAAGTAGATAGTCGAACTACCATAGCAGATAGTCGACCTATCAGAACAGATAGTCGAGCTATCAGATAATCAACCTATCAAGACAGATAGTCGAACTATCAAGCAAAACAGATAGTCGACCTATCAAACAGATAGTCGAACTATCAAACAAAACAGATAGTCGACCTATCAAACAGATAGTCGAACTATCAAACAAAACAGATAGTCGACCTATCAAACAGATAGTCGAACTATCACACAAAACAGATAGTCGACCTATCAAACAGATAGTCAAACTATCACACAAAATAGATAGTCGACCTATCAAATAGATAGTCGAACTATCACAGAAAATAGATAGTCGACCTATCAAACAGTTAGTCGAACTATCACAGCAAATAGATAGTCGACCTATCAAACAGATAGTCAAACTATCAAGCAACACAGATAGTCGACCTATCAGACAGATAGTCGAACTATCAGATAGTTGAACTATCCAAGCAGATAGTTGAACTATCAAGAAATCTGTCTGGTCAAAAGAAGTCGAGCGGGGTTCGACGATCGGCGAGGCAGATTCCACAGAACGTCGAGCTGACAAGAGTTGAATTAACTCAGAGATAGACGATCTGCTGACAGACAAACGTCGACCAACTGATAGACGATAGTCGAGCGGCGTTTGACCATAGTCGAACAAAAAACAACTTAACCAAATTTTCATCTGGATAAGTGACAACTCTACAACTAGAGCAAACTAACTAAACAACTAACCTTTGACCATAGATAAATCTTGGGTCAAGAGACTAAAAGAGAAGACTGAACTCAAATCCAAACTAGGGTACCAACAGATCCTTTTAGTTCGAAAGAACAACGGCCTATAGCCTTTTGTTAGATCTTATAACGGCATGGCTACCGTATGTTAGCGTTAACTTGATAAAGTTGTTAAACGAGTGTGATGCGTGACGAATGTGCGAGTGTAGGATTGAATTGTTGAGAGGCATATGTGGCTAATTCGTAGATCTAATTCGCACACAACGTGTTTGCTTAAATCTCCCATTAGAATCCCTCTTGTCTTTTCGTGCCTTAATCCTACTTAGAGAGTGGCCTACATCAGTTGTGGTATCCTCTGACTTGATCTTGCATAAGGATTTGTTGAATATCACTTGATAGCCTTCATCACAGAGTTGACTGATGCTGATTAGGTTGTGCTTCAGTCCTTCCACATAAGCCACCTTCTTGAATGTGACTGAGCCAATCTGAACAACACCATATCCTTTTGTTTGACCAAAGTTTGAATCACCAAATATCACTTTGGGTCCAAGTTTGGCTTTGAAGTATGTGAGATTCTCCTTGCTCCCTGTCATGTACTTTGAGCACCCACTATCCAGATACCATTTTTGGTTCATTGCTGGATAGGTCTTCACCTGTACATAAACAATTTATATGTTTTTGACCCAGTTTACCTTGGGTCTAGGTTGATAACCTTTAAACTCAGAAATAAAAGACATCCCTGGCTGACTCTTATATCCTTCAGGATGGTATCTCCTAGGAGGCACTATCCATTCAGTATAAGGGTTGAAGCTTTGGGATGAGGGACTTCTAGGATTGATTTTAGATTTACCTCTAAAAGAATGTTCAAAGCTCTGAGCTCCGTTCGACGATCGTCGAGCTGAGTTCGACGATCTTGGGTCAGATCGTCGAGCTCCGTTCAAAGATCGACTATACCAGAGTTCAGAGTTTAGAAGTCGTCGACCTGAGTTCGACGATTCAGCCTTGGATCGCCGAGCTCTGTTCGACGATCGTTGAGCTATGTTCGACGTTTTCTGTTGAACTTTGTTTTCCTTAGGTAAATCAGGATTCTTCTTAGCTACCTCTACAACACCCTTTCCTTTATCAGAAATAAATTTAATTGGGGTTGTTAATACTATAGGTTGGCTGGATGAAGCACTCAAGCCTAGTGTACTGTTGAATATTGAGTTCACTGTGCTTGTGATGTCCATCAGTCTGATGCTTCTCCCATTAAGGGATTCTTCAAACTTCTTTGCCTGGGATAGCTCACTTTTCAGTGAAGCTATGTACTCCCTACAGCATTCTAACTCCTCAGAGAGTTTGAGGTTGTCTGATTTTAAGGTGCTATGTTCAGTCAATTGATTTCTAAGAGAGATAATCTCTTTCTCAGATTTTAACAGGTCTAAACAAAGTGCCTTAAATTGAGATCTAAAGTCCTCTGAATCAAAGTCAAAGGAGTCTATTACCTAGTCTTCTTCAGTTTGAGTTTCATATTCAGACTCTGACTCTTGTTATGCATCAGAATTTTGTTGGGAGGCATTGATATCCATCATGCAGAATTCCTTTTCTTCAGCATCATCTTCATCATCACTTGAGCTTGATGAAGCCTCTGATTCTTCTTCAGTTTCACTCCAGGTTTCTGCTACAAATCCCTTCCTTGTATGTTTATTTTTTCTGGAGGAGGATTTGTTGTAATTGTTTCCCCTGGAGTCCTTGTCTTTTCTCCTATCTTTCCTGTCCTTCTTATCCTTATTCTGATTTTCTGGACAGTCAGGCACAATATGGCATGGTTTCCTGCATCCAAAACAGATTATTTCTTTATTATTTGACTTGTCATACCTTGGCTTCTCATGCCCTCTGGATGACCTCTTTTTGAAATCTTTCCTTGCCATCTTATAGAATCTTTTGGCCAGCAAGCTCATCAATTCTTCATTGCCTGTGACCTTGTCTTCAGGCAGATCTTCTGTTGCTTTGAATGCTATTATCTTCTCCTTCCTGATAGCTGGAGAAGCAACCTTTTGTTCTTCCTCTCTGTTCTTGATGAGCAGCTCATAAGACTTGAGCTTTCCCAACAAAGCTTTAGTAGTAATCTCAGTTAGGCTTCTAGCATCCTTGATTGGCCAAATCCTTGAGTCTCAAGTGCTAGAGAAGCACATTAGGATCTTATCATTTAGTTCAGTTAGAGAGATCTCCTTGTCCAGTGTTTTTAATTCACTGACTATTAGGCTGAGCCTGTTGTACATGTCAGCCACTAATTCAGTTTCTCCCTTTTTGAAGTTCTCATATTGGCTTATGAGATGGGATCTCTTGTCCTTCCTTTCAGTAGCAGATCCTGAGACAATTTCAGATAACTTGTCCCATATCTCTTTTGCTTAACTGCATTCAGCCACCTTTTGGAATATCTCATCAGACATAGTCTGAGCAAGGATATTAATAGCCTTTGCATCTGCAACTTTCCATTTCTTTATTTCTGTATCTGTTCCTGAAGGAGGTGGAATAGCACTTGTACTTGTAATTACTGGGGGTCTTGGACAAACTGTCAAAACAGAATTAAAAATGTCTTGTTGGAACACCCTATTACTATTTGGGTCAGGATGACTATATTTCTATAGGGATTTTGTGTTGTGACCTCCTTGTTGTTATAAAGGTCACATAGGTTAGTTAGAGTCTTTCTCAGCTCGACGCAGAGTCGACTTTAGCTCGACGCAGAGTCGAACTCAGCTCGACGCTGAGTCGACCTCAGCTCGACGTGGAGTCGACCTCAGCTCGACGTTCCGTCAAGCCCAGTTCTGCTTTCTAAAATCACTCTCTGGCCGACGTGTGTCGTGCTCAGATCGGCGTTTTATTGTGAGCTCGATGTTTTCCAGGCTCCCGTCAGTTTTGAATAGGAATTCAAATTCCTTCTGTCAGAACAATTAATGCTGAAGATTTATTGGCCGTTACAGCAAATCTGGTGCATGGCTCAAGGAATTTTCTAAGGAATGTTTGCCTGGCACTTCCTTTGAGACATGGACATTTAAGGAAAGCATTTAATGCTGGCTGCCAACGGCTATCAAAGACTCAGAAGAAGAATTCAGAGATATTATTCTATCAGTCAACAGAGAACAACACAATTCTTCTTTCTCTTGCTCTCTGTGATATTCATTCAAGCTTACATACAGGAATTCTGATTGCTTCAGACAACAACCATCCAACCTGTTTGGATCATCTCTTGCTGGAGCAGATCAGATCATTGAAGACCTATCACCCTTGTGCAAAGCTCCTCTTCCTGAACTACTTCTTGATCTCAGGTGGAGCTTTGACAACATCAACTGATCCACTTTGCTTCTCTCCACTTATTGATAGAGAAGACACCATCTGCCTTTTTTTTTTCTTTCTGTACAGGGTTTTAACTCCCTTCAAAAGTTACCTTTGGTTTTGCTGAAACCTGGTCAAAAATCAGCCCCTTTGGTTTGTGAGAACCTGGTCAAAAACTCACTGGTGCTCAAGACACCTGATCAACTCATCTTGAAGTGGATTCCTATCAAGGGTGATAGAAGAGTGGACTACCCAAGATTTTGGGGAACCACTATAGCTCCTTGTGCATTCTGATTGCTTGTTTCTTTGTGTTTTGCTTTGTGCTGTGATTCTTTTCTTACTTTGATTAGTTGCTACAGCACCATACACTAAGTAAATCTAAGCCTTCTCTTCACATAAGTTTTAATTTGCAAAACTATTTTAAATCACTCTATTCACCCCCCCCCCCCCCTCTAGAGTTAGGATTGATCTTATCCCTCACTTTCAATTGGTATCAGAGGGAGGTTGATCATTCATACAGGCTAACACCTGGATCAAAAGATCTCTGATAAGATCATTTCTCTCAAAAGGGTTATTCCTTTTAGTTTTACTTATCTTTAAAACTCATGGCACAAAACAAGGACTTTGCTAGCACCAGACCTCCTATGTGCAATCTCTCTAAGTTTGCACTATGGAAGGCAAGGATTAAACTTTACATGAATTCATTTGATGAGGACATCTTTAATTCTGTGTTGACAGATTGTCCAAGGCCTCCCACAGAAACAAGTACATCAGCTGTTCCTCCTCCTTCAGGAACTGATGCTGACATAAAGAAGTGGAAGGCAGCAGATGCTAAAGCCATGAACATCTTGGCTCAAACCATGTCAGATGACATTTTCCAGAAAGTAGCTGAATGCAATACTGCCAAAGAGATCTGGGAAAAACTTTCAGAAATTGTATCAGGTTCTGTAGATGAAAGAAAGGATAGGAGATCCTACCTCATCACCCAGTATGAGAACTTCAAAAAGGCAGAGTCTGAGTCAGTTGCTGACATGTACAACAGACTGAGCCTAATCATCAGTGAGCTTAGATCACTAGAAAAGGACATATCTCTCACTGAGATAAATGACAAGATACTGACTTGTTTCCCTAGCTCTTGGGACTCAAGAATCTGGTCAATTAAAGATGGAAGGAATGTCTGTGAGTTATCCACAGAAGCTCTTCTAGGAAAGCTCAAGAGTTATGAGCAATTCATTAAGAAGAGAGAAGAAGAGCAGAAGATATCCACACCAACTGAAAAGGTTGAGAAAACCATAGCCTTCAAGGCACAGGAAGAACAACCTAAAGAAAAGGTGTTGGGAAATGAAGAGCTTATGAGCCTACTTGTCAAAAGGTTCAATAAGCTGACTAAAAAGAACTTCAGAAGATGGTCATCCAAAGACAAATACAAAGACAAGCCAAGGTATGACAGATCTACTAATAAAGATATTATCTGTTTTGGCTGCAGGAAACCAGGACACATTGTCACCAACTGTCCAGAAAATCAAGATAAGGACAGAAGGGACAAGAAGGAAAGAAAAGATAAAAGGAAGGATAAGGAGTCAAGGAAGTACCATGACAAGCCTTCCTCCAGCAACAGCAAGTACACCAGAAAAGGATTTGTGGCTGAATCCTGGAGTGACTCTGATGAGTCTGATTCATCATCCAGCTCTAGTGATGATGAGGATGATGCAGAAGAAAAAGGATTCTGCATGATGGCCATCAATGCATCTCAAAAGAATACTGATTCAGAGCTTGATGCTGACTACCTATCTGATCAGGAACTTACTGAGGATCAGGTAATAGATTCATTTGATTTTAATTCTGATGAATTTAAATCTGAGTTCAAATCTATGTGCATTGACTTGATTGAATCTCAAAAGTTAATTATAACTCTTAGAGAACAATTGATTGAATGCAAATCCATTAACTCAGATAATCTTAGACTCTTAGAAGAGTTGAAGCAGTGTGGGGAGGAGATAGCTTCACTGAAAGGTGAACTATCTAAGGCCAAACAATTTGAAGAAACCCTTAATGGGAGAAGTATCAAATTAATGGACATCACAAGTACAGTGAACTCAAGATTGAATGGTTCACTGGGCTTGGGTGCTTCATCCAGCCAACCCATAGTGCTGACAACTCCAATCAAATTTACCAGTGACAAAGGTAAAGGAGTCTTGATAGTGGCTAGGAAGAATGCTGACTTAACCCAGGAAACTGGACAAAACACGTCGAACGAAGCTCGACGGAGGTCGAACAGAGCTCGACGTAATCGCAAGAAAACGTTGAACTCAGTTCGACGCCTTCTACCTTCTGAACAAAGCAAGACTTCGCCGTCGAATGGAGCTCGACGCACTCACCAGAGTCCGTCGACCGAAGCTCGACGTGCGTCGAGCCAAGTTCAGAGCAAAAGTCAGTTCTCAGGGGTTAATTCAAGATTTGATGCCAGCTCCACATCTCATCACTTTAACCCTTATGCTGAATGGATAATACCTCCTAGGAGATATCATCCTGTAGGCTATAAGAGTCGACCTGAGATGTCTTTTATTTCAGAATTTAAAGGATATCAAGAAAGGCCCAAGGTAAACTGGGTCAAAAACAATTGATTTGTTGTATATGCAGATAAAGACCTATCCAATTGAGAACCAGCAGTGGTACTTGGACAGTGGGTGCTCAAAGCACATGACTAGCAACAAGGAGAACCTTGTGTCCTTCAAAGCCAAACATGGACCCAAAGTAATCTTTGGAGATTCAAATTTTGGACAAACAAAAGGCTATGGCCAAGTCAAAATAGGGTCAATTACATTCAAGAAAGTGGCCTATGTGGAAGGACTAAAGCACAACTTAATCAACATCAGCCAGCTATGTGATGCTGGTTATCAGGTTTGGTTTACCAACTCAGCATGTAATATTGCATTAAATAACAACATTGTTTTAATTGGTAATAGACAAGATAACATATACCTAGTTGATTTCAATTCATCTAAAGTAGATATTTGTTTATTTAACTCCCTTAGCAAACCTAATGAACTATGGCATAAAAGATTAGGACATGTGAACCTTAGAACCATTGCTAAGTTATCCAAAGACAACCTTGTTAGAGGACTACCTTCTGGTCCCTACAAGAAGGAAGGACTTTGCAAGGCTTGTCAATTAGGCAAGCAAACTAAAAATAGTTTCAAGTCACTTAATAAGAGTGATTCACCTAGAATTTTGTACTTATTGCACATGGACCTTTTTGGACCAATTAATGTACAAAGCCTAGGAGGGAAATCTTATGCTTTAGTAGCTGTAGATGACTTCTCAAGATTCACTTGGGTGTTCTTTCTGAGAAAGAAGTCTGATAACTTCAAGATTTTGACAGATTTTCTCAAAGGCATACAGATTGAGTTCAATACTCACATTGCCCTGATCAGAAGTGATCATGGGACAGAGTTTGATTCTCTTCTTATGCTAGAGTTCTGTCAGAAGGAAGGTATCAGGCACACCTTCTCAGCTCCGAGAACTCCTCAACAAAATGGGGTAGTTGAGAGAAAAAATAGAACCCTTATTGAATCTGCCACAACATTGTTGACAGATGCTCACCTTCCTCTAACCTTTTGGGCAGAGGCTGTGAACACCTCCAACTATGTTTTGAATAGAAGCCTGATACATAAACTGAAGGGTAAGACTCCCTATGAGTTACTCAAAGGGAAGAAACCTAAAGTAAATTATTTCAAAATTTTTGGTTGCATTTGCTTCATTCACAATAATGACAAGAAATACCTAGTTAAATTTGAAGCCAAAGCTGATGAAGGAGTGTTTCTGGGATACTCCATGATTAGCAAGGCTTATAGGGTTTTTAACAAGTGCTCTAATAAAATTGAAGAATCCATGCATGTTACTTTTGATGAAACTAATATGTCTTATAAGGAGAAGGAGACTTCTACCATAAGCAATTTGCAGGAACATTCAATTTCAGAAAATCTAAAGCAGCTTACCATCACAGACAAAGATTCATTACCTTCAACAATTCAACAAGACATTGAACTTAGTGACAATGAATAGGAATTTCAGGTTTTGGAAAGCTCAAATGGTCAACAAATTGAAGAACCAGTTGTTGTTCCACAAGAGGAAACAACAACACAGGTTGGTGCACCATCAACACCCCTTGTTGATTTAGTACCAACAAGAGATCAACCAATTTCACAAGTAATTGGAGATATCTCAGTAGGTGTGCAAACAAGGAATCAAGTTAATCACAATATTATGCACACCTGCTTTCTTTCTCAAATTGAGCCTCAAACAATACAAGATGCAGAGCAAGATCCAAACTGGATCATTGCAATGCAAGAGGAGTTGAATCAATTTGAAAGAAATAAAGTTTGGGAATTAGTACCAAGACCAAGGAACCAGCAAATTGTTGGAACCAAATGGGTATTCAGGAACAAGTTGGATGATCAAGGAATAATTGTGAGAAACAAGGCAAGACTTGTTGCACAAGGATATTGCCAAGAAGAAGGGATTGATTATGACCAAACCTTTGCACCAGTTGCAAGGTTGGAGGCCATAAGAATCTTTCTTGTATATGCAGCTCACAAGAGATTCAAGGTATATCAGATGGATGTCAAGAGTGCATTTCTCAATGGAGACATCAAGGAAGAGGTTTATGTAAAGCAACCTCCAGGTTTTATCTCTCCAACCTCTCCTGATCATGTTTTTAAACTGCATAAAGCTTTATATGGTCTCAAGCAAGCTCCTAGAGCATGGTATGAGACCTTAGCTTGTTTTTTATTGGAAAATGATTTTAAACGGGGTAGAGTAGACCAAACTCTCTTTATTAGAACCCATAGGTCCCATATCCCACTAGTACAAATTTATGTAGATGATATCATATTTGGGTCTACTGATTCAAACTTATGGAAAAAGTTCTCACAACTTATGCATTCAAAGTTTGAAATGAGTAGCATGGGTGAGCTTGCTTTCTTTCTAGGATTGCAAGTTAAACAACATGTGGATGGCATTTTTATTTCTCAAACCAAGTATGCAAGAGAACTGGTTAAGAAATTTGGAATGTCTGAAGCATCTTCTATGAAAACACCTATGCCTACAAATGTTGTTTTAGATGCTGATGAATCTGGAAAACCAGTTGATCAGACAAACTATAGAGCAATCATTGGCTCATTACTTTATCTAACAGCTAGTAGACCAGACATAATGTTTGCTACATGCATTTGTGCTAGATTCCAAGTAAGCCCTAGAGAGTCTCACCTCACATTAGTTAAGAGGATTCTTAGGTATATAAAAAGTTGTCCTAATCTAGGTCTCTGGTATCCACATGACTCAGGATTTGATCTAACTGGATTTTCAGATTCTGATTATCCTGGATGTAGAGTAGACAGGAAAAGCACCAGTGGAACTTGTCAATTCCTTGGTGATAGACTTGTCTCCTGGTTTTGTAAGAAACAAACTTCTGTGTCCACATCAACTGCTGAAGCTGAATACATGGCTGCAGGCAGTTGTTGCTCACAGATTTTGTGGATTCAAAACCAGCTCCTAGACTATGGCTACAACTTAGAGATGTCTAAAATCTTTTGTGATAATACTAGTGCAATTTGCATTGCACAAAATCCAGTTCTCCATAGTAGGACTAAGCACATAGAGATCAGACATCACTTCTTAAGGGATAATGTAGAAAAGAAGAAAATTGCACTAGAATACATTTCCACTGACCTGCAAAGAAGAGATATTTTCACCAAGCCCTTGGATGAAAAGAAGCACTTCTTCTTCCTCAATCAGTTGGGAATGATAGATGGAGACAGTATAAATTAAAACTCCAAGATTTTGAAACCCATAATTAACAAGAATAGGAAAAATTTCATTTTAAAAATCCTCTGTCTGAGTGGTTTCTTTGAGCTCTGAACTAAGCTCGACGCTGCGTCGAACTAAGATCGACGGTCCGTCGCCCTCAAAAGCATCGAACGTCGACCTCAACTTCTAGCGTTGAACTAAGTTCACAGCTCCCTGGCTTCTTGCGTTTTTCTCCCTTCGGTCGACGCCTTCGTTCAACGTCGACCTGAGCTCGACGTATAGCATCAGCCCAAGCGTCGAACGTCGACCTAAGCTGCACGCTGTTGAGCCGTTTCAGTTCCCCTAGAGCCTTAGAGCGTCGACCTGAGCTCGACGTTCTTTCCATTTCTGCGTCGAACCCTAGTATAAAATCATTCTTCTCCGTCGTTCGCAGTTGCGCTCTCATATTTTCTGCTCAAGCTTTTTCCCTCCAAATCCTTTACTCTTGATCTTGGAAGGTATCTCTTTGCAGGATAATGACGATTGCTGCAGGTGTATTGGCGGCAATGAAGTTTGATTCAGGTTTTGACATCGACATCGACTCCTTTGATGGATCATCGCAGAATTTTCTGGATATTCTGGAGCTATTCAAAGAGCAGCACCTGGTTAACTTCATGACAACCAGGATTCCTCTTCCAGAAGCTGAAATCAAAGAATGGATTTTTACTGCAGTGAATTCAGATAACAGTACGATGACTGGAACAATTTCAGGGAATGAGGTAGCCATTTCTCCTCAAATCATTTCAGAGGTTTTCGGTTTTGCTGTTGGAAATTATGAGATAGAACTCTCTGTGGAAGAGTTTGCTGTGATGCTAGACAGAATGGGGCATAATTCTGGTAACCCCTCTAAACTTTTAAAAGTTAACCTAGCTATTGAGTTTAGGCTGTTAGCAGATATCACAGGCAAGGTGATTTGTGCAAAGAGGACTGCACATGATGCCATTACTAGGCATCAGTTTTGCATTATGGCTGCAATTTTGGATAAGAAGCATCCCAATTGGGGTTTGATTGTTTTTGATATGCTAAAGAAGAAAATGGATAAGAACTTTGTCCACTTTGGAAGGGTTCTTGGTTTGATTCTGAACCACTGTTGCCCTCAGTTGCTTGTGTCCTCAAAGAAGCACATCAATGCTTCTAAGAGGCTCACCTGTGCACTGATTGGCAAGTGGGACAGGAAGATTGTGAACTTCAGGGCAGCTGCAGCAATGAGGACTTCTGCAGACACCAGGACTGTAGAGGTCACTCTTCCTCAGTCTACTGGCCCAGAAGCAGGGGTTTTGCCATCTTCCTCCATCATCCTCCCATCCTCTTTCATTCCAGCAACAATAATCATCTCATCCACTCAACCCATCCCTTCATCCATTTCTACTATTGCATCCTCCATTCCACCACTCATCACTTCTTCTTCCATGAGCTTGGACTTCTCATCTCATGAGGACTTCTTTTCCCTTGACATTCATGATGAATCCTTCATGGATGCCTCTCCCTCCTCTCCTCATGACTTCCATCCTTCATCAACATTTTCAGAACTTCTCCTATCCTCCATCCATGAATCAGCTATCCCTCCCATGTCTGCACCACCAACAACATCTTCTACCTTCACCTTCTCTGCTGCTCCCTCTACCTCTACTCAAGTCCCACTTGAGCAAGTAGATCTTTTGCTTTTATCCAATAAGCTTTTTGATATTTTGGCCCCTAGGCTCTCCTCTCTATTGGATGCCAAGCTGGCTCCTCTAGTCCTTTCCCTGAGCTCTCTCTCTGCCTCAGTCTCATCCCTCTCATCTTATCTGGCATGCCCTTCTTCTGGGGGCCTAGAGTCAGCTGCCACTGATTCTAGGCAGGGGGAGATGTCAGCAGAAGAAGAGCTGCAGCCTTCAGCAGTACAGGTAGTACAGGCTTGTTCAGAGACAGTCTCAGCAGTAGAAGTTCAGATGACCTCTGAGGCTCCTCCTCAAGGTTCAGTTCAGATGATCAGCAGTGCCTTAGACTTTCAGTCCTTGGCATATTCTGTCCAGATCTTCCACCTTCCAGCACATCTTTACTTCAGAAACTACAGCCTCCTGCCTCCTCAAGAAGACCTGTCTAGGGCCATTGTCCCCTTTCAGAAGATCATTCCATCCTTCTTGGCTGTTGATGCCATGATCCTTGATGAAGCAGTGGTAGCTGTGGCTCCTGCTTGTGATGATGTTGTTGTTGAAGCAGTAGTAGCTGCTAAGACTGTTCCCTTAGAAACTTCAGGTGAATTGATTGAGACACCAGATGAAGTTGAGACCATTGTCTCCCAAGTTCTTCAGGAACTAGCCACCTCAGCCTCTATGGCTCCTGAGGCTATTTCCTTTCCTGCAGTGTTAGACTCCTCTTCTACACTGTCAATAGACCTTCCTCCAGTTACTTCTTCAGATGCTCCAGCCCCCATCAATTTTCCTATCTCAAAGAGAACTTACATAGATCCTTATGATGAATCTCAAAGCTCAGAGGATGAATTTGCAACTGATTCTGATGACTCTTCTGCAACCATTGCAAGGAAGAGAAAAGCAAGATCCAAAGCAATGAAAAGAGTTCCATTGGCTAGATCCACAGATCATGACATCCCTTACTACATCAAGTACAACTGTGAAATCACTGAGCCCTGGATGCAATATTCTCTAAACCAAAGAAAGGCAATGAAGAAGAAAAGAAAGTTCAATGAAGGCCCCTCCAAGTCTGTCCATCAGCCTCCACCTCCACCTCCTCCAGATGCAGGTGCAAGTGCAAGCCTCTCTTCCAATCCTGCCCCATCATCTCTGCATGGCAAGACCTATCAGTCAAGAAGATCCCAAGGGTATAATCAGCAAAGTGGAAACCAGCAAAGAGGATACAATAGAGGCAGGCAGTCCAGAGGAAGATCAGGATCTCAACCTTACCAAAGGGGAGGACCCATTGATCCAACCTCTGGTCCCTATCCTTACAGACCCAGAGTTGACTTCATTCCAAGAACTCATCAAGAACACTCTGCAAACAGATATGAACCAGCTATTCCTTTTGAAGATCCTACTAAAACTCCAGCTTACTGAAAGGCCAGGATGACTGAGATGGCTGCTCTGAATGAGATTGACAGAGCTAAAGCAAGAGGTCTGGACACCTCTCACATCAGCACCATGTCAGATGAAAGGAGAGAAGAATTGGAGAAATACAACTCAAAGAAATTCTTTGATTCTGATAAGTATATGCAGCTTCATCCTGCAACTGTACCAGCTAGTGGAAAAGGTCAGAAATCCTTAGGTGCAGCTGAAGATTACAGATCCAAGAAGGATGCTACAAATCCTAACAGGGAAATTATCTTCAAGGGAAGTGATCAAGACAAAGCTCCAAAGGAAAAGTAATGTAAGGCATTTTATTTCTTTTTTTCTGCTGGATACAGGACATTAAACATTAATGCTACTATATAGTGTTATATATATGCTGCTTTATTCTGTCATATGTCTGGTTGTATTTTATTCAGCTCTGTTTTGCTTTACTTCTTTTTGAATTCCTAAATTCATGTAAATAGTAATCCTAATCCAAATAGGGGGAGATTGTTGGAACACCCTATTACTATTTGGGTCAGGATGACTATATTTCTATAGGGATTTTGTGTTGTGACCTCCTTGTTGTTATAAAGGTCACATAGGTTAGTTAGAGTCTTTCTCAGCTCGACGCAGAGTCGACTTCAGCTCGACGCAGAGTCGAACTCAGCTCGACGCTGAGTCGACCTCAGCTCGACGTGGAGTCGACCTCAGCTCGACGTTCCGTCAAGCCCAGTTCTGCTTTCTGAAATCACTCTCTGGCCGACGTGTGTCGTGCTCAGATCGACATTTTATTGTGAGCTCGACGTTTTCCAGGCTCCCGTCAGTTTTGAATAGGAATTCAAATTCCTTCTGTCAGAACAATTAATGCTGAAGATTTATTGGCCGTTACAGCAAATCTGGTGCATGGCTCAAGGAATTTTCTAAGGAATGTTTGCCTGGCACTTCCTTTGAGACATGGACATTTAAGGAAATCATTTAATGCTGGCTGCCAACGGCTATCAAAGACTCAGAAGAAGAATTCAGAGATATTATTCTATCAGTCAACAGAGAACAACACAATTCTTCTTTCTCTTGCTCTCTGTGATATTCATTCAAGCTTACACACAGGAATTCTGATTGCTTCAGACAACAACCATCCAACCTGTTTGGATCATCTCTTGCTGGAGCAGATCAGATCATTGAAGACCTGTCACCCTTGTGCAAAGCTCCTCTTCCTAAACTACTTCTTGATCTCAGGGGGAGCTTTGACAACATCAACTGATCCACTTTGCTTCTCTCCACTTATTGATAGAGAAGACACCATCAGCCTTTTCATTTTCTTTCTGTACAGGGTTTTAACTCCCTTCAAAAGTTACCTTTGGTTTTGCTGAAACCTGGTCAAAAATCAGCCCCTTTGGTTTGTGAGAACCTAGTCAAAAACTCTTTGGTGCTCAAGACACCTGATCAACTCATCTTGAAGTGGATTCCTATCAAGGGTGATAGAAGAGTGGACTACCTAAGATTTTGGGGAACCACTATAGCTCCTTGTGCATTCTGATTGCTTGTTTCTTTGTGTTTTGCTTTGTGCTGTGATTCTTTTCTTACTTTGATTAGTTGCTACAGCACCATACACTAAGTAAATCTAAGCCTTCTCTTCACATAAGTTTTAATTTACAAAACTATTTTAAATCACTCTATTCACCCCCCCCCCCCCCTCTAGAGTTAGGATTGATCTTATCCCTCACTTTCATGTCCTCATCAATAGAATTCATGTAAAGCCTAATCCTTGTCTTCCAAAGTGCAAACTTTGAAAGGTTGCACACTGGAGTTCTGGTGCTAGCATAATCTTTGTTCTGTGCCATGGTTTTGTATGAAAATAAATATAATACAAAAAGTAATGACCCTCTATAGAAGATTTATCTTATCAAGGATCTTTTGGTTTAGGTGTTAGCCTGTTCAACTAATCTGTTGAAGATTCAGTTGTTAAGTAACCAACCTCGCTCTGATACCAATTGAAAGTGAGTGAAAGATCGACCTTAACTCTAGAGGGGGGTGAATAGAGTATTTTAAAATAATTTACAATTCAAAAACTGTAAAGCAGTGGAAATCTTGATTTATGTATATGTGTAAGGTGCTTGTAAAAAGAAAAACTAAGTAAGCAAGAAATAGGAAATCACACAGCACACAGCAAAGTAAAAAAGCACAACAAACCAGATGACACAAGGAGCTATAGTGGTTCCCCAACAACCTGGGTACATCCACTCTTCTACCACCCTAGGTAGGAATCCACTGCAGGAATAGTTGATCAGGTGTCCTGGGCACCAATGAGCTTTTGATAAGGTGCTCAAAAACCAACACTAGATTTTTTGATAAGGTGTCTTGCCACCACTGAGTTTTGACAAGGTCTCAGAAACCAGCCACAAAACTTTTGAAGGGAGTTTTGAGAAACCCTTTTACATGAGAGAAAGGAAAAAGAAAATGAGTTGAGTTGTTCTTCTCTGTCAATAATCTGAGAGAAGATAAGTGGAAGATGTTGTCAAAGCTCCCCCTGAGATCTGTAAGGGTTTAGGAAGATGAGCTTTGCTTAGGGTGATAGGTCTTCAGTTGCTTCAGATCTCCAGCAATAGATGATTTCAGCAGATGCTAAAATGTGTGTTGTCTTGAGTCCTTGATAATGAAGCTTTTGAACACTTGAAGCTTGAAGGAGTAGAACAGCAGATGATCTCCTTCACAAAGATGTTCCTTGTGTATTTGAAGAATTCTAACTCAGTAATTTTGTAAGCTTTTGTCTACTGAATCTATTCTCAGAAGATGAACTCTTGATGAGTAATTTTCTTGTTCTCTCTTCTGTATATCTTTTTCAAATCTTGTCTGTTCTCTTCTGAAAATTATTCTCTAAGGAGTATATCAGATTCTGACTTTAGATGGCCGTTACTCAGTCATAAATGACTTCCATAATTAACAACTGCCTCTGGGGAAAGTCCTAAGTAACATTCCAATTATTTTTCCTTGAAACTTGCTCCAGATTGCTTGAAACGGCTATAGAATCCTCTGTCATAAATGCTGAAAATAAATCTGAATGAATTTCATAACTGTCCTGAATTTTAATCCTGAAAACGTCAACCTCTCAGAAAATCGTCGATCTGAGCTCAGCTATCGTCGACCTGAGCTCAGAGATTGGATTTATACTAGAGACAGAAAACATCGACCTGAGCTCTACGATCGTCGACCTGAGCTCAGAGACTTGGAAAACAACTAGAAACAGAACATCAATCTGAGCTCAACGATCGTCGACCGGAGTTCGACGACTGGCATAACTGAGCTCAGAGAACGTCGAACTGAGTTCGACGTTTCGTCGACCTGAGCTCGACGAAAATTGTCTTTGTATCAGCACTTGAATTCTGATCTATAAGAGGTCTTGAGGGCAGCTTTCAAACCTAAGTACTAACCCTAAGACTCATTCTAGTTGACCTATCAGGCTATACAACAAGGTCAAAACAAAAACCTAATCACATAGTGATCCTTACCCAAATTAGTAATAGGGTGTTCCAACAGAGGGTTTAGGCCCCATTTCTTTTGACCCAACCTCTTTCTAAGAGGTAGAGAGAGGAGAGTAAAGGGAGAAGAAGAAGGAGGAATCCCGCCATTGTTGGAACTTTAGAGCTCTGAATCGCTAGCCGAGTCTAGATCCGCAGAGGTAAGTCCGTTGCGGTGCTTTTCATCCGGCTAGTTTTCCATGGAGCCAAATCGAACCTCTAGGGTAATGATTCTCTTCTTGGACATGTGAATTCCTCTTCCTTTTTGCATAGGAAACTCCCTCCTGCAAGTGAGGGGTGAGTGTGAGGTATTCCTTTGGGTAGATATGGTTTATCCCCGTCATTTTGCATTTAGAGTCCGAAATCGTAGTACGGACGTAGGCATGATGTGTGAAGCTTATCCGGACAAGTTGGTCTGGATCGGTGATGTTTTCAATATGCTTGTATTGTCGGAGAAGACTTCGTGCCATTTGCTTTGCGGGTTTTCTACGTGGTAGATTGTAATAGGAAACCTTGGAGACTAATTCCAAGGTGCACCCGGAAAAATTGGCAGAAGCGCATTTCTGCCATCTTGGTGGCCTTGGAGCCAACCTTGTACATAACCGGGTTATGTATTATTGTTTGATCGTTACTTAGAGATTCGGGGAAGCTTGACCCACGTCGATGACTTAAACTGACATGGCAGTATAAGCAACGGGTTGAGTGGAACCGTACCCGCTCTATGTGGTTCGGTTAAAGAGACCTAGGGTACATGGCACTTGCCAATGAAATAGAGGACGGGTCTTAGGCTTCGGTCGAAAAAGACTTTTAGCTCGCGATGTTGCCGTCCTAGGGGCGGTGGTGGACCGAGTTCACCGAGAATGTGCCCTGAGAGCACGGGGTGCGTGGCCGTGTGTGCCTACACCTATGGTGAAGTGTGCTTAAATTGTACTTTCACTATCTTGGTTGTTATACTAATAAAATGCAGGGAAGGAGCATCGCCGCCTGAGTAAGGGGTGGGGTCGTTATAATTTGGTCAGCTTTAGCTGACCGTTGCCTTGTTTTGCCACCGTGCGGTGGATTGTTCATATGCAGGAATAGGTGAGCCTAGTGACAAATAGCGGGCTGAAGCCCTTGTTGTTGTTCTGGCCCTCGAAGGCCAAAGCTAAGTATTTTTCTTATTATACTCATGTGTGGCCGGCCTGCGCGCCGATGTTTGGAAAATATATAATGTTTAAGTAAACACTTGTAAGGCCCTGAGGCCGAGACTTTTTTGTATTTTACTGTCATTCCTACTCTGGTTGTTGTGGACATTGATGTTATTGCATTTGGGTTCTTATCACGATTTTAACAGTTCTTGCTAGAATGCTCTGAGTTAGGATGTGTGTTCCTATTGCTGTCAATTTGGTATTCTTATGTAACTCCACTAACTGTCCATGAATTATGGCGTGGGGCCCCGGCCGGATCTTCTGTTATATTTCATGTGACGGATGAGGGTGTTACAATTTGGTATCAGACTAAGGCATTGGTCTTGCTTATTGGAAATCATGGGCGAATTCTTTTAAGGGGTGGTGAGCACACGTATGTGCGTCATCGTTATAACATGAAAAGAACCTATGAATGTCCACGTAGGAATGAAAATACACATGTTTGAGGAACCTGTGTGTTCCTATAATTGCTTTTTACAATTTTGTTTGGTTGTTTAATGGTGTTTTGTACTACTATAGGTGACTAGGAGTGGCGCAGGGCCGTCAGAACACCCGCTTTCTGAGGCAAGCAGTACACCTAATAACGTGCTTGCAACCCCTCCTTCAGCAGAAATAATAAGACTTGTGGCTGAGGCGGTGTTTGCGATGATAAAAGCCCAGCAAGGAACGCAAGTGCAGCATCCTTCCCCTGCAGGGGAGCAGGTACCGCTTCTATAAGCAGAACCTAGAAGGGTGTAACAAGTGGTCGTAGAGCCGTTGATACCTAGAAGAGAGATAGAGAAACAGCTCAAGCATGTAATGAGCTTTAATCCTCCGGTGTTTTTGGGGACTGGAACCCCAACCCAGGCTAAATATTGGCTCTCTTGGGTGAAGAGAGTCTTGACATCCACTGAAATGGAGGAATGACAGAAGACCACCATAACCACCTTCTTGTTGGATGGAGAGGCGAGGTTGTGGTGGGAAGAGTTGGAGCTGCATCACTTGGTTGGAAGGCAACTCACTGATGTCTCGATGATGGAATTCTCGAGGTTATTCTTGGCAAGATACCTTCCCTCGCCACAGAGGATCGCTATGGAGAATCAGTTCCAGAGACTGACGCAGGGAGATAGTAGCGTGGATAAGTACCTCCACGAGTTTACGCGGTTGGGTCATTATGCTAGCTCTACTTTTGTTGATTGGGAGCGTAAGACCAACCGGTTCTACGAGAGTCTGCATGATGACCTAAGGCTACTACTCTCGGGGCCTATGACGCAGGGATTCCTAACCCTGGTCAATATGGCCCGATCGTTGGAGAAAGATCTGAAGAGAGTACAAGAGAAGGACTCTAGTGCAAAGAAGATGGAGTTCAAGGTGCCGACCTCCTCAAAGTCTGGGTTCCATAAGTGGAATAAGAAGGCGAGGACTTCGGGTCCAGCCCCTTCTTCTGGTGCATCTGGGGCAACTACAGGCCGAACCCCGGGCACATGTTATAACTGTGGGAAGCCGGGACACTTTGCCCGAGATTGTTGGAGCAGACTTCCAAAGTTCGAGAAGAAACCTGGAGCAACTTATGAGGAGAAGGGCAAGGCGTTGGATTCAACCGCATCATATTATGCCCCAGCCCAGCCTAGAGTGTACAACCTTGGCTAGCAGAAGGTCATGAAGAAGGCTGACGTTGTGACAGGTATAGTTTAATTTATAGCAGTTTAGTTTTATATACCTGTTGCCTTATGCGTGTTAGCTTATGATTGGTTGTGCTAGGCTTTGTATCGATCTTTGATTTTCTGGCGAGAGAATTATTTGATACGGGAGCTTCGCATTCCTTTTTTTCCGAAGAGTTTATATCGCTCATCGGAGTACCTTCTTCGATGGCAGGGGACAAATTGGATGTGTTGCTGCCTAACGGGTGCTCTATGCACGCAGATAGAGTTTGTTGCATGAAGGTAGTGATTGAGAGTCATGTTTATGACTTGCGAGTGTCGCTACTGTCGATAGTGGAGTTCTATATGATCTTTGGAATGGGTTGGTTATCGGAGTAGCTTGCGTACATTGATTGCAACTATAAGGAGGTCAAGTTGGGACATGATACAGATCGTGAGACAACATTCTCAGGATTGAAGGGGTAAAGTAAGACTTTGATGTCTGCTCTCCAGGTGGTTAAGGCGGTTCGTGGTGGTGCGAAGCTGTTTCTCACTTTAGTGGAGAGTTTTAAGCCCAAGCCTTGTTTGGACAGCATCAAAGTTGTATTTGAGTTCCCTGAAGATCTCCCTAGAGCTCCACCTCAGCTAGAGATCGACTTCAACATTTAGCTAGTGTCAGGTGCCAAACCTGTGTCACGCTCTCCGTATCGGTTAGTGCCTAAGGAGATTTCGAAATTGAAAGTACAACTTCAAGAGCTGTTGGAGCAAGGTTATGTGCGTCCAAGTTCGTCGCCTTGGAGTGCACCGGTCCTCTTTGTTAAGAAGAAGGACAAAAGCTTACAACTATGTATTGACTGTTGGGAGTTAAATAAGCTAACGAAGAAGAATAAGTATCCGATCCCAAGGATTGATGATCTGTTCGACTAACTGGTGGGGTCGACTGTGTACTCAAAGCTGGATCTGAAATCCGGATACTATCAGCTGCGGATAAGGGAAAGTGATATTCCCAAGACGGCTTTTAGCACACGTTATGGGCATTATGAGTTCACCGTCATGCCGTTTGGGCTGACGAATGCGCTATCCGTGTTTATGGATTTGGTGAACAGAACTTTCAGAGAATACTTGGAGCAGGTCATGATAGTCTTTATCGAAAATATACTGGTGTACTCACAATGCGAGGAGGATCATTTCAAGTATCTGCATATGGTGTTGGAGACATTGAGGAGGAACCAACTGTATGCCAAGTTCTACAAATGCGAGTTTTGGTTGTCCTCGGTAGCATTCCTTGGTCATATAGTTAGTGGAGAAGGCATTGCGGTAGATTCGGCAAAGATAGTTGTTATACGCGAGTGGCCTGTGTTGTCTTCGGTGGCGAAAGTCCGTAGTTTTCTGGGGCTTGCCGGCTATTACAGGCACTTCGTGGAGAACTTCTAGCGGATAGCATTTCCCCTCACTTCTCTGACAAGGAAGGATCAGAAGTTTGTTTGGACGCCTGAGTGCGCACAAGCTTTCGAAGAACTAAAGTGTCACTTGACCACGGCACCTGTCTTATGTTCGCCTTGTGATTCTGAAGGCTTTGAGGTTTATAGTGATGCCTCTGGGAGCGGTTTAGGCTGTGTTCTGCTTTAGCACGGGAAGGTAATAGCTTATGGATCGCGTCAGTTAAAGGTGCATGAGAGGAACTACCCGGTCCATGACTTAGAGTTGGTTGCCGTGGTCTTCGCTCTCAAGCTCTAGAGGCATTACCTTTATGGAGTAAAGGTCGATATTTATTCAGATCAGAAGAGTATGAAGATATGATTGATCAGAAAGACCTGAACATGCGCCAGCATAGGTGGATGGAGTTCCTTGGGGACTACACCTACAAGATTCATTATATTCCCGAGAAGGGGAATGTTGTCGCAGATGCTCTGAGTCGTAGAACTCCTGCACATACCAACTGGATGCAAATGCATGACAAGCGGCTCATTCGTGATTTGGAGGCTTTGGAGATCTCATGTGTTGACAAGGGATCTAGTGCTAATGCATTCTTGAGTTGGACAGAGGTTCAATACGACCTCACAGACAAGATACGACAGGCCTTGGAGTTGAACGTAAGCTTGAAACGTCGCATGGAAGAGTCCGTGGATGGGTCGAATGATCTATTCATTATTAACGATGGCCTTGTTTGGAAAGGTGGTCGGTTGTGCGTCCCTAATGTTGGAAAATTATGAGAAGAATTGATGTACGAGGCGCATTTTACCAAGTACTCAATTTACCCTGGGAACACAAAGATGTTCAAAGACATGAAGAGGCTGTTCTGGTGGCCCGGTATGAAAAAAGACATAGTGTTATACGCGGCGAAGTGTCAAACTTGTGCCTTGGTGAAGGCCGAATGCCAGAAGCCAGGTGGATTTCTAAAGTCCTTGCCTATACCAGAGTAGAAGTTTTACGACATCTCTATGGATTTCGTGCACGGCTTGCCGAGATCAGATAAGGGGAACAACGCTATTTGGGTGGTCGTGGATTGGTTAACGAAGGTGTCGCATTTTATACCCAATAGAAAGGATGATTCCGTGGAGAAGCTGGCGAAACTTTATGTGGATAATATAGTCCGCTTGCATGGTGTACTCCAGAGCATCGTTAGTGACCGTGATGGTCAGTCCACATCCAATGATTGGAGGCTCAATGATCAATTGTTGGGTACCAAGTTGAACTTCAGCATTGCTTTTCACCCGCAGACAGATGGGCAAACTGAAAGGTTGAACAGGACAATGGAAGACATGCTTCGTATGTATGCATTGGATTTTTGTAAAAGGTGGGAGGACCATCTTTTCATGATTGAGTTTTCTTATAATAACAGCTACCAAGCCAGCATTCAAATGGCGCCTTTTGAGGCTCTGCACAGAAGGAGGTGTCGTACGCCATTGTCCTGAGTGGAAACAGGAGAGTCGAAGCTTTATAAGAGAAGAGAGGTTGACGATGCTACGTCAACGATTCGGTTGATTCGGGAACGGCTACTGATTGCTCAAGATAGACAGGTCAAGTACTACAACGCCAAGCATCAAAACGTGGAGTTTGCGGTGGGCGACTGGGTATACCTCAAAATAAAGCCATTTAAAGGCGTATCAAGGATTCGATGCTTAAAGAAGCTTAGTCCGAGGTATGTTGGGTCTTTTGAGATCTTGGAGCGAGTTGGTGAACCCGCCTATCAGTTGGCTCTTTCGGTAGAGCTGAGTGGTTTACATGATGTATTTCACATCTCAGTCCTACGCAAAGCCATGAAAGAACAAGAGCAAGTGGTTGTTGCAGATCAAGTGTCGGTCGATAGTGGGCTAACAATGAAAGTTAAGCCCATTTGAAACGAGGATACGGAGGTCAAGCAGTTGTGGAACAAAGCTATCAGGATGATCAAAGTCCGAAAGGACAATTGCGGTCGTAAGGAGCTTTCGTGGGAACGAGAGCAGACCATGCTTGAGGAGTATCCCGAGCTATTCTACTCAGGTACCATTTAAGTTTGTGTACTTTTCCATTCTATATTTTTGGGACAAAATTCTTTTAAGGGGAGGAGAATTGTAATGCACAAAACTCGGTTATGGTTGGGTTGTGTTGACTGAGCAGCATGGCCTGGGACACGGGCGTGTCCAAAGCCGTGTCCTGCTCTGTGTTTGTAACACGGCCTGAGATACGGGCATGTACAAAGCTGTGTCCTGCTCTGTGTTGGCCGGGTTGTGTCGATTGAGGCACACGGCCTATGACACGGGCATGTCCTGGTTTGATACAGGCGTGTCCAGGGTGGATACGGGCGTGTCAGAAGCCGTGTCCTGTTCTGAGATCGACGATCTCTTGTGCGAAAGTGTGACACAGACGCGTCACAAGCCGTGTGCGGCCCCAGTTAGATGATTTTAAGAGTGAATCGAGGTCGTTCGTTTTATTTCTAATTGATCTGATGGCCCAGCTTTCCCTATGTTGGTATATGGCCGAGAAGAGGGTTTAGGCCTCATTTCATTTGACCCAACCTATTTCTAAGAGGTAGAGAGAGGAGAGCAAAGGGAGAAGAATAAGGAGGAATCCCTCCATTGTTGGAGCTTCGAAGCTCCGAATTGCGAGCCGAGTCCAGATCCGCGGAGGCAAGTCCATTACGGTGTTTTTCATCTGGCTAGTTTTCCATGATGCCAAAGAGAACCTCTAGGGTAACGATTCTCTTCTTGGACATGTAAAGTCCTCTTCCTTTTTTGCATAAGAAACTCCCTCCCGCGAGTGAGCGGTGAGTGTGAGGTATTCCTTCGGGTAGATATGGTTTATCCCCGTCATTTTGCATTTAGAGTCCGGAATCGAAGTACGGATGTAGGCATGGTGTGTGAAGCCTATCCGGACCAGTTGGTCTGGATCGGTGATGTTTTTATTATGCTTGTATTGCCGTAGAAGACTCCGTGTCATTTGCTTTGCGGGTTTTCTACGTGGTAGATTGCAACAGGGAGCCTTGGAGACTAACTCCAAGGTGCACCCGGAAAACTAGGCAGAAGCGCATTTCTACCATCTTTGTGGCCTGGAACCAACCTTGTACATAATCGGGTTATGTATTATTGTTTGATCGTTACTTCGGGATTCGGGGAAGCTTGACCCGCTTCGATGACTTAAACTGACATGGCGGTGTGAGCAACGAGTTGAGTGGAACCGTACCCGCTCTATGTGGTTCGGTTAAAGAGACCTAGGGTACATGTCACTTGCCGATAGCATAGAGGGCGGGTCTTAGGCTTCGGCCAAAAGAGACTTTTAGCTTGCGATGTTGTCGTCCTGGGGGCGGTGGTGGACCGAGTTCACCGAGAATGTGCCCTGAGAGCACGGGGTGTGTGGTCGTGTGTGCCTACACCTGTGGTGAAGTGTGCTTAAATTGTACTTTCACTATCTTGTTTGTTATACTAATAAAATGCAGGGAAGGAGCACCGCTGCCCCGAGTAAGGGGTGGGGTCGTTATAATTTGATCAGCTTTATCTGACCGTTGCCTTGTTTTGATACCGTGCGGTGGATTGTTCTTATGTAGGAACGGGTGAGCCTAGTGGCAAATAGCGGGCTGAAGCCCTTGTTGCTGTGTTGGCCCTCGAAGGCCAAAGCGAAGACTTTTCCTTATTATACTCATGTGTGGTCGGCCTGCGTGCCGAAGTTTGGAAAATATGTAATGTTTAAGTAAACACTTGTAAGGCCCTAAGGCCGAGACTTTTGTGTATTTTGCTGTCATTCCTACTCTGGTTGTTGTGTATATTCATGCTATTGCATTTGGGTTCTTATAACTGTTTTAAAATTTTACGCTAGAATGCTCTGAGTTAGGATGCGTGTTCCTATTGCTGTCAATTTGGTATTCTTATGTAACCAGATGTAAGGAAAGTAACAAATAGGTAATGTTTTAACAAACTTCTTTACAATAAGAGGTATACATGACTAAACATGATTTTGCCAAGTACAACAGGGAAGCAAAGAACAACAAAAAATCCTGAGGCCGAGACTGCCGAGACTGCTGCCCTTACTGAACTGAACATCGAAGTCTGCTGAGACTGCGAGGTCGCGCAGACTACCCGTTATTAAAGCTGAAGAAGAGCTGTCCGCAAACTGCAAGCTGCCTAACCGCTGAGGTCGCCTAGCAGCCAGTTAGACCACGAACAAGCCGCTGCCGAACTGAATAACATACCACCTAGGTCGGCGGTGTAACGTTTCGATTCACGCAAGGCCCCTTGTGCGTGTTTTTGGTGTCAGGAGAGATGGTGTAGGCTCAGGGAGGTGCAGGCGATCAGGTGCACACTCGCGGGGAACAAGGAAATAAGCTGAAAACGTGTGTTGAGCTTGACACGGGTAGGGACACGGGCGTGTCCCTACCCGTGTTCAGTGGTGTTGAGTGACTATGGTGCTGAGTGATTCTGAAATGGTGTTGAGTGGTGTGTCCCGAAAAGGACACGGGTAGGGACACGGGCGTGTCCCTACCTATGTTAAGTGGCGTTGAGTGACCATTGCTTTGAGTGAAATGACTTTGAGTGTTTTGTCCTGAGCAGGACACGGGTAGAGACACGGGTGTGTCCCTACCCATGTTCCATGGCATTGAGTTCCATGGCTTTGAGTGCCATGGCTTTGAGTCTGTCCAGAGAATGACATGGGTAGAGACACAGGAGTGTCCCTACCCGTGTGCTCCAAGGCAAGCAAGACGAGAAGTATCCTGACCAGGACACGGGTATTGATACGGCCATAACCACAGCTGTGTCACCTATACACGGGTATTGATACGGCCATAACCACGGCTGTGTCACCTATACACGGGTACCGACACGGGCGTGTCAGTACCCGTGTATGAGCATGAAACGCCAGTCAAACAGCTGATGACGTTTCGCCAGGACTGAATACGAGTAAGGACACGGCCGTATCACTTTTGTATAAAAAGGAAAAGTGAAACCTTGGCAATCTTATTCTCTTCCCAAACCCTATTTTTTGGTGAGAGATTTCTGGAGGAGGAGATCTTGCTGGAGCAAACCTTGGAGGAGGTGAAACGCCACCGCCGTTAAGGAAAAAGCGATGTCGCCGAGGAGGATGACAAGATCCATGGCCGGAAACGGTGGTACCGTTGGAAATGAGGTGAGCTTCCTCCCCTCTCCCTTGGTGCTAGATCCTTAGATATTCTTAGGCGAGACATCGACTCAAATGAGTCTTGATGTGTGAGGAGAAGGTTTTTAGGAAGACCTATCTAGAACTTTTGTTCTAATGACTAGTCATCTTCAACCTCCACTTCTTCAAAGTGATGATGAGGGTGGATTCGTGAAGAGGAATGACCTTGAGAGGAAGAATAAGGGTGGAGGAACTTCTGGTTGCGATTTGGGGTGATCGGCTTGAGGAGGAAGATGAACCGATGCCATTAATTTCGCTTCAAGATGCGTGCAGAATCTGTATTCTGCACGCAGCGACCTTCTTGGCTATTTTCAGGAAAGAAATGGTCCGATCTGGGCTTTCAACTAAATACCAAAGTTGTAGCCCTTGAAATTACCTTTCCAACGAGTAGTTACACGCCTTCGGGTGAAGCCTGTAGCCACAGTAATGTTTGATCGAAGTAAGGGATGTAGACTAAGCGCACAGAAATTGTATTCTGTACGTTGTAGGCTTTGGAGCCAATTTCATGTGGGTTATAGTCTGATCTGAGTTGCAGGCTGAGCATTAAAGTTGTAGCCAATGGAAATACCTTTCCATCGAGGGGTAACACGAACTCACCGAATCCCCGTAGCCACGGGAATCCTTGATTGAAGTTATTGTCTTGATTTATTCTGCACCTAAATTTCTGGGTAGTGTATAACATGGATTTAGATTCGGTGGAATTAATGTTGCAATCTAACTCGAGGTTCGGGTGAACTCTTTTGTGGTAATCATCATAGTGATATGAAGGTTGAAGTTTATTAATTTGAATACATATAACGAGTTGTGAAGCAAGCTTAATTGAACGAAAGGGCTTGATATAAATTTATAGACTATCATTTAAGCGCATTGTTTTATATTATGTTGAAATCATTAAGAAGGACATGTAGATGAATAAACTATGGCCATGATGTATGTTGAATTGATAGAATGAAATTTAGTAGTCCAATGCTTAGAGTGTCGTCTCCCTACGGGTAGCATTGTGGAAGTTAGTAAGTGCGGTGTTGGTCGTCACTAGTCGGGATGGTGTTGAGATGAGTAAAGTGGATGGTTGGGCTTGGTCCTCGTGCTTTCTCCGAGGCTCCTTCCATGCCACGGTGTTGCAAAATTACATGCGGTGTGAGTCGACACGCGGTGTCATAATCTAGGGTTAAGGATAGTATGGCAAGTCTACGGGCTCGCCAATCGTCACACCGATGGGAGTTGACAGATAGACTTTAGGCGGTTGGGCTTGGTCCTCGGTGTTCATGTCCCGGGGCTCCTTCCGTGCCAAGTGAACGGTTGGGCTTGATCCTCGTGCTCATTTCCGGGGCTCCTTTTGTATCACACAATAGGCTAGTTCGGGGCTTGGATCTTGGTGCACATCTACCTGAGATACCCGCTGGGCCGTAGTACGTAGGTGAGCTCCGTTGTTGTGTTCTTAGCATTGAGGCGTACAGAGGCCTAAGTGAAGTAGTGTGGATCCACTTAGTAGTAGAAGTGCCCGTTCTACTATCACCGTCTGGCCACGACGGATGACGCCTGAGAGGTTAGTTACCTGCTCAAAAAGTAGGAACTACAAGTCTGTGTCGACATAGCAACTACATGTGCGTGAACATGGGTGAGTCATTTCATCGCATACATAACATTGCACCTCATTATATACACAAGACCCTCATCGTATAAGTTTGTATGGGCACTCCTATACGATGAGTTATTAACTGCTGAACGATCCTCAACCTATATGTCGGTATGGGCATTCATATAAGTTGAGTTACCTTTGCTATAGTATTACTCATTTGTTGTGATAGATGGTAGAAATGCTAGAATATCTTATTACTTGATTATACACTACTTCATATACATAGTGATACCATACCTATACCACTTGCTTGTTTATACTCCTGCTTTATATATATATATATATATATATATATATATTGTATCTATCCCTTTCTCCGCCCGGTGCCGAGGAGTCATCAAGGGAGCAGATGTGAAGCCACTTAGTCTTTATGACTAACGGTTGCTACGTCTTCTTTTTTTAGGAGGAGACCCCACAGGTAGAGCAACAGCAGATTATGCAGCCAGACAGCCATGTCAGGACGACAGGGCCTAAAGGGATGATGTCGTCGCTATCGTCTGTTACAGATGCGAGTGTGTGAGAGTTTTGTTGTAGCCCTTTGGGGGAACTTTATAGTTATACTCTGATTTTGTAAAAGCATGTTTTAGCTTCTCTACTCTTGTACTTTTGGACTTATAGCTTGTGTGGATTTGACTTCTTCTTATTATTATATTTGGGTTGGCATAGATATATTGATATTGGTTGTAGCCTACAAAATAGGCGTCTTGAGATACAGGCTAGCCCGGGTGCTAACGCTACCCCAAGGCGGTTGTTCTGGGCATAAGACCCCTCTCGTGCCGTGTTTTGTGTTCCGGGAGGAGGGGTCTTACAAATGGTATCAGTTTGCCACGATCCTCAACTAAAGAAGTCATTCAACAATGGAGCCACTCCCGTTCGACTAGTTAGTTTGGGGACAAACTGACATAGCGAAAGCAGTGGTGTGCCAATATGTAATTCACACTAAGTTTGTCCAACTCCGACCTTAAGATTAGCCAACCTGACCGTAAGTTTGCATTCTACATATAGATTCCATTGCATGTTGAGCCGTTGGGGGGCACTCCTACCCCTTCCATACCCACTCAGTTCCAATAGTCCGAGTTGGGGCAAACGCTCACTGCCATCTTGGATGCTTTTAGGGCACAGCAGCCTCCGGTGCTACAATAGGCCCCGGGCTCTAACTGGCTGAGCGCCTTCCGGGCTCTCTCCCCTTCCACTTACCTTGGGACGGAGTCAGCCGTGCGCACGGAGGAATGGCTTGACACAGTACAGGAGTTATTGGCTGGTATCCGTTGTCCAGCCAACATGGATGTGTCACTGGTGGTGTACATCTTGGAGCTACATGCTAAGAGGTGGTGGAAGTCACTCATGGGCTCCACCTTCCAAGGTCGAGTCTATACATAGATAAGTTGGAATGAATTATCGGATGTTTTCTTGGAGCACTTCATTCCTTCATCCGCTCGAGATGAACTTGAGGAGAGGTTTCTTCTACTGAAACAAGGATCGAAGACGGCTACGGAATACCAGCGAGAGTTCCAACATCTCGTAAGGTTCGCGAACTTATACGAGTTAGATGATAGTGGTTACGCCAAGCGTTTCTACAAAGGGCTGTGAGATCCCCTAAGGCAGGCCCTTTTGTTTATAGCGGATGCTAACTTGGCGGAGATTATCGATATGGCAAAAAGACTGGAGGCGGACCACTTGAGTAGTGGTAAGAGACCTACAGAGGGCGTTATGGAAGCTGGCCCGAGCAATAGAAGGAGACAGGATTTTAGAGGAGGAAGAGGATATCAAAGAGGTGGAGGGCGTGTCCACCGAAACTATAGGGTGGAGCATCCGGTTCCGCAACCGCCTGCTTTGCCTCCATCGCTACAGCCTTAGCAAATTCAGCAACTCAAGAGGCATCGTGGGCTGGTGTGTTTTGAATGCAACCAACCGGGTCACATTCGACACTTTTGCCCGCAATTGTTTGTGAACGCCCCTCCCGCTCTCCCTCCGGCGGCCCCTCGAGGGCGGGGTTACATGCGTGGTCGAGGACGAGGACCGCGAGGAGGTAACCCCGGCCCTGCCCGAGATCAAGTGTACGCGCTAGACATGGCGCAAGAACCGAATCCCCAGAATGTTATTACAGGTACGTGCAGTAAGCTTTCATGTTTTCTGTGTTAAACTTAAGTTGCTTACAATATACTAGATATCTAGTATACGTTTTGGTTATTGGTACTTAGGCACCGTGACAATTGGCAGAATGACGGTCTATGTGCGGTTTGATACCGGTTCCTCACACTCCTTTGTGTCCGAGGATTTCATTAAGGACATGGGGGGTGTGCAATATTTTACTGGAATAGCCCGACTAGTGTGCCTTCCGGACGGCTCGAATATGGTTGCAACCGCTAAGTGTGAGCTTGAAGTACTTATTGAGGGAAGAGCTTTCGTTACACCTGCCACTATCTTGAAAATGCTGGAATTTGACATCATTCTGGGCATGATGTGGTTGGACTGGCACTTTGCAAGGATCGACTGCGCGGAGAAGCGGATCTATTTGAGACATGGAGACTCCGACGTCATCTTCCAAGGTATTAACTTCGCACCTCGTCTGATGTTATCATCCGTTCAGGTTGTAAAAGCCCACATGAAGGGGGATTAAGTTTTCATGATCTGGTTCGAGTTGAAGGAAGTAGCATTGGACGTAAAAGACGTACGGGTAGTGCGGGACTTCCCCGAGGTATTTCCTGAGAAACTGCTAGGATTACCCCCGCATAGAGAGGTTGACTTCCAAATTAATCTAGTACCGGGTGTCAAGCCTGTATCCAAGGCCCCTTACCGAATGGCCCCGAAAGAACTCGTGGAGTTTAGAGTTCAACTACAAGAACTGGTGGAGTCATGGTTTGTTCGCCCCAGTTTGTCACCCTGGGGATCCCCTGTATTGTTCGTAAAGAAGAAGGACAGAACCCTGCGTTTGTGCATAGATTATCGGGAACTCAATCGGTTGACGGTGCGGAACACTTACCCGCTACCTCGGATCGACGAGTTGTTCGATCAACTAGTAGGAGCGCATTGGTTTTCTAAGCTGGACTTGCGCTCAGGGTATTACCAGTTGAGAATACAAGAAGGGGACATCCAGAAAACAACCTTTAGTTCAATATATGGGTTGTACGAGTTAACTGTAATGCCGTTTGGGCTCACAAATGCCCCTTCAGCTTTCATGATCCTGATGAATAAGGTATTTGATCCCTATTTAGACATCTTCATCATTGTTTTCATCGACGATATTCTAGTCTACTCAAGGACGGAGGAGGAGCATGGCGAGCACCTGACCATGGTGTTGAAGAAATTGAATGAGCACGCCTTGTACGCCAAATTTAGCAAATGTGAATTCTGGCTTAAGGAGGTTGCCTTCTTGGGTCATGTGATCAGTGGGGCTAGGCTAGTGATGGATCCGACCAAGGTGCGGGCCGTAAAGGAGTGGTCGCCTTTGAAGTCAGCAGCTGACGTGCGGAGTTTCCTTGGACTTGTCGGGTACTACTGCAAGTTCGTAAAAGGATTCTCCAAGATTGCCCTCCCACTTACTTCTTTGTCGAAGAAAGGGGTGTCGTAAGAGTGGACACCCCAATGTGAAGTGGCGTTCCAAGAGTTGAAGGATAGACTTACCTCCGCCCCCATCATTGTCCTTCCGTCTGGGAAGGAAGGATTTCAAGTTTACACGGATGCGTCATATCAAGGGTTGGGAGCGGTATTGATGCAGCACAGGCACGTGATTGCTTATGCTTCAAGACAATTGAAGAACCACGAAATCAATTACCCGATTCATGATTTGGAGCTGGGAGCAGTGGTGTTCGCCTTGAAGGTTTGGAGGCATTATTTATACGGCGTCCACTACGAGATCTTTTTAGACCACAAAAACTTGAAGTATGTTCATACTCAGAAGGAGTTGAACTTAAGACAACAGCGGTGGTTAGAATTTCTATGCGACTATGAGTTCACCTTGAACTACCACCCCGAAAAAGAAAACTCAGCAGCCGATGCGTTGAATAGAAAAATACCAGGCTCGAGCCCAGAGCCTCGGTTGATGAGTATGGAGTTGGCTCAGATGATTGAGGAGATGGATATTACTTTGATATTTAAGTCTCCTTCTGCAGAATATACGGAGTACTTGGCCAGCATGAGCATAGTTTGTGATATCCGGGACCGGATCCGGGTGGAGCAAGGAGTGGATGCGGCTCTGGCCCCGACAATCAAGTCAATCGAAGACGGGACTACCGACGAATACACACTAAAAGACGGCCTCGTTTATTTTCGCGGCCTGCTCTACATTCCCAAGGGAGGTAAAATCCTGGAGGATATCATGAGAGAGGCACATTGCTATTAGTATTCAGTGCACCCGGGAATTGCAAAGATATACGCCGGCTTACGGAAGACCATGTGTTGGCTGGGAATGAAGAAGGATATCTGATATTTAGTTACACATTGTGAAGCCTGTCAAAGGGTGAAGGCAGAGTGCAGGAGTCCCGACGACTTTTTACAGTCATTTCCCATCCCCAAGTGGAAGTTCGAGGATATTTCCATGGACTTGGTACATGGGCTACCTCGCTCACGCTCAGGGAATGATTCAGTATGGGTGATCGTTGATCGACTGATGAAAGTAGCCCGGTTTATCCCTATGAAGAAGGAGGCTCACGTGGATGTCTTGGTACGCCTCTTTGAGGAGCAGTTTGTACGGTATCATGGCGTGCCTAAGATGATAGTTTCTGAATGTGATGGTCGCTTTACCTCCAAGGAGTGGAAGGCAGTACAGGCGTATTTGGGCTCGCGCCTTACCTTCAGCACCGCGTTTTATCCTCAGACGGACGGACAGTCTGAGCGGACCATCCGGACATTGGAGGATCTGTTGAGATTATGTGTGTTGGATAGGGGAGAGCTGTGGGAAAGGCTCTTACTCTGGTGGAATTCTCTTACAACAACAGCCATCAGGCGAGCATCGGCATGGCGCCCCATGAAGCCATTTATGGAAGAAGGTGTAGAACCCCCTTGTCTTGGGTGCAAGATGAAGACCCGAAGACTTTGGGAGTTGAGTATATAGATGAAACTGATGCGGTGGTTAGGCTAATACGGGATCGCATGTTAGAGGCTCAAAGTCGGCAGGCAAAGTATTATAATTCAAGGAACCGTCTGGTGGAGTTTCAAGTGGGTGATAAAGTATTTCTGAAAATCCGGCCGATACATGGAGTGTCACGGGTGCGTGGTGTGAAGAAGCTCAGCCCGAGGTATGTGGGTCCTTATACTATACTGGAAAGGGTTGGCCCGTTAGCCTATCGATTGGAGCTACCGCCCGAGCTAGAGAATCTCCACGACGTGTTCCATGTGTCATCGCGTCGGAAGGCGCTGTTACGGCCCGATCAATACATTCCCACAACTGATGGTGTTGTTGTGTCGGATAGGTCTGTGCGATTGGAGCCGGTGCGGATCGTAGGCAACGAGATAAGAACCTTGCGCCGCAAGAGTGTTCCCTTGGTAAAGGTGTTATGGTCTAATCAAGGGAAGGAGGAGTTTACATGGGAGCCAATGGATTTGATGCAAAGACGCTACCCGAAGTTGTTTGCTCCAGGTAATTTTATTTAAAAGCATATTTTGTTTTCTGTATGCTTCATTCCCCATAGCCTTAGCCTGATTTCGGGGACGAAATCTTTTATTTTGTTTATAGGATTTATAACGTTCCAATTCGCGCTAGGCCCCTTATGTGTGTTTTTGATGTCAGGAGAGCTGGTGTAGGCTCAGGGGGGTGCAGGCGATCAGGTGCGCACTCGCGGGGAACAAGGAAATAAGCTGAAAACTTGTGTTGAGCTTGACACGGGTAGGGACACGGGCGTGTCCCTACCCGTGTTCAGTGGCATTGAGTGACTATGGTGCTGAGTGATTCTGAAATGGCATTGAGTGGTGTGTCCCGAGAAGGACACGGGTAGGGACACGGGTGTGTCCCTACCCGTGTTCAGTGGCGTTGAGTGACCATGGTTTTGAGTGAAATGGCTTTGAGTGTTTTGTCCCAAGCAGGACACAGGTAGAGACACGGGCGTGTCCCTACCCGTGTTCCATGGCATTGAGTGCCATGGCTTTGAGTCTGTCCAGAGAAGGACACAGGTAGAGACACGGGCGTGTCCCTACCCGTGTGCTCCAAGGCAAGCAAGACGTGAAGTGTCCCGACTAGGACACGGGTATTGACACGTCCATAACCACGGCCGTGTCACCTGGACACGGGTACCGAGACGGGCGTGTCAGTACTCATGTATGAGCATGAAACGTCAGTCAAACCGCTGATGACATGAAATATTCTGCAGGTAACGAAATTACTGTTAAGAAATAACAGAGAGACAACCAGCAAACAACTAACAGAGATTTGATGCTCAGCCATATATAATACTAGGATCTGTTTTTTTTCTATTTATTGCTTATATCTGAGTTGCAGGAGAAGTACAGGGATGCGGGCTGCTTTTATAAGCTAGAAAATCTTCCAACGGCCAACCCGCCCTGCACTATTAATTTAAAAATACTAAGTAATTATCATTATTATTTTATTTTTATCCTTATATAAACGCAGCAATTACTGGCTGGCCGGGTTTCCAACAACTGATCGGGTTTTTCTACGGAACCTCCAATTACCGGCCATGCACATTTGTATAATACATATATTGAAAGATTAGGATGCTCTCTTGGAGACAAATGACACGATTGGTTGGGGGCGACGACATTGCTTGTGGATAGCGAAATTGGTCGTGGGTGGCGAAATTGGTCGTGGGCAGCTACATGGGTCATGGGCGGGGATCTCGGTCGTAGACATGGACATAGGCCGTGGGAAGCGACATTGGCGACACACGGCAGGGTGGCGACACACGGCAGGGTGGCGACACTCGATGGGGGTGGCGACATTCGGCGGGCGTCTAAACTCGGCGGGCGGCGACACTCGGCGGGGTTCTACACTCGGCGGGCTTCTACACTCGGTGGGCGGCTACACTCAGCAGGCGGCATCATTCGGCGGGCAACACAGAATGAGTGGCAACATTCTGCGGGTGACATCATTCATCCATGCTCAACTACGTGCATGAACGGGTTGCTCCTCCGTACAATATTCATAATGCATAAGGATTTTGTTAAATGTAATTGGTTAAATGATATTGTCTTTGATTTTATTAGAGATTTTTTTGTATAGTAATATTAATCAATATGGATGCATTGTCTTAGGAAGAATCACACAACTATCTAAATAATTTGTTTATGTCGATTGGTAGCAACATACAATCCTCATAGAATATGGGTATCATTACATAATGTTTTATTTAAGATGAAAAAAAGGCAGATGAATCATTACAGCCAGTTCTATCTATTTTAGTACCAAGATGCATAAAGCTTATTAACACAACACAAGCATGAATCAAAGCTTAAAAGCAGTGCATAAAAAAATTGAGATTTTTTTTTGGTGATAGTAGGTTTACATTATCTAGTTGACAGAGGCCTGACGATGATGACACCTTTGGAACTCAAGTTTTTCTTGGCCTCAAATCTATATGCAAGAAGTTCAAAGACATCGATGTAGTTTAAATAGGAAATACTGCACATTTCTATATTTATAGTGGGCACCAATGATACCTTCAGTTAATAAAAAAAATGCATGGTAAAATATATGGGCTACATGTTCCCTATTGTGCACAACTTCATGTCAAAATATGTTATAGATAATGCATTTCCCACACTGTAATTAGAATTGACAAATAAAACATAAATAGCTTATACAAATACATAATCAAAATTGAACGTAAATTGAAGATTGTTGTGGGTCGCCTGATTTTTTTCCGGTCCGGAGAAATCAGACCGCTTTAATTCGGAACGGGTGAAAAACAACGTGGAAACCGGACCGCCTTAGCAAATGACAAGAGACGTTTTTTATGTGGAACCGTCAAAAAGGGTGAAAAACCGCGTGGCTGGAACTGTGCCAAGGCAAAATCTACTAACTTCTCGGAATTGTACAGAGTTTGATTAGATCTCGGTGAGCGACTCACCACTACTCCGTTATAGGTGCAGAAAATGAGGAAAATGACGAAGTCCTCGGAGCCTTGATGGAAGCGCTCCGACCTTGAAATGTTGCTGAGCTCGCGGAACCTTGGTGGGAGCGTTTCAGCTGGAAAATCATCTAAGTACACAGAGCTTCTTGAGGGAAAGCTCTCATTAATGTGAATCCTTGATGGGAGCACTCTCGCGGAGGCGATTGACATGGCTTGGAGCGTGTAACACCCCGAAACTCAAAAGAGGGACGGGTGACGTTTTAAGCCCAGTCTGAATTTCGGAGCAGGTGTCACGGGCGTGTCACGGGCGTGACACGGGCGTGTCACGGGCGTGACACAGGCGTGTTCGGCCACGAGTCATGAGGTCGACGTTTTGACGATCAGAGATCGTCGAGTTGAGGCACACGGCCTGGGACACGGGCGTGTCCCAGGGCGTGTCCCAGGGCGTGTCACTTTGGGCAGTTTTCTGATTCATGCACACGGGCCATGATACGGGCCCAGACACGGGCGTGTCACATGCGACACGGGCGTGTCGGGTGCCGTGTCGCAGGCCGTGTCCTTCTCGGGTTGGGAAAGCTGGCCGATTGCACACGGGGGGCGTGACACGGGTCTCGACACGGGTCTCGACACGGGTGTGTCACATGTGACACGGGCGTGTCGTAGGCCGTGTAGAATGTCGTGTGCTGGTTTTCGAGTCGGTCGAGACGGCGAATGGGTGACACGGCCAGGCACACGGCCGTGTTGCAACCCGTGTTCAGCCCAGATTTTGTAAAATTGGGCTGAATCGCAGCCGTTCGATTTCTTGATTTGAGATCCGACGGTTCAGGGCTGTTGCTGGCATGTTATATCCAGGAATAGGGTTTAGAAGCCCTCATTTATCTTGGGCTTTATCTCTCTAAGATCTAGAGAGAAGGGAGAGCTAGGAGGAGGAAGAAGACCAAAGATCCGGTCACCGGCGGAGCTTCGGAGCTCCAAATCACGATCCGAGTCCGGATCCGCGAAGGCGAGGCCGATACGGTGCTTTCCATCCGACTAGATCGTCATGGCGCCGAGGAAAAACACAAGGGTAACGATTTCTCATCCTAGGGCATGTGAAACCCTCTTTTCCTTTGCATAGGAAGCCCGCTCTCGCGAGTGAGCGAATAGTTGGAGCATTCCTTAGGGTAGATATGTGAAGTCCCCCTTGTATAGAGTCTGTATGCGAAAACGGGCATAGGCATTGTGTGTGAAGCCTATCCGGACAAGTAGAGCCGGATCGGTGATGTTGCATTGCATATGAACCGGGGAAGACTCCGGGTGTTTGGGCGTTTTTCGGGTTTTCTACGTGGTAGATTGCAATAGGGAGCCTTGGAGACTAACTCCAAGGTGCACCCGGAAAATTGGTCAAAAGCGGGTTTTGCCAACATGGTGGCCGGGGTGCCAACTTGAACATAACTGGGTTATGTGCTTGTGTGATCGAATTTTGGGATCCGGGAGAAGCTTGGCCCGCGCGTACGTCTTAATGTGACTATGCGGTGTCAGTAACGGGCAAGTGGACGCGGACCCGGGGCTATGCGGTTTGGTGACAGACATCTGAAAAAGAGACTGGCCATTGGCATGGTTGCGTGAGTCTTAGGCATGGACCGGAAAGACTAGATTGCTCACGAGTTTTGCCATCCAAGGGGTGGTGGTGAAGCCACGGATTTTACCGGATTCACCGAGTATGTGCCCTGAGTGCACGGGGTGTGTGGCCGTGCGAGCCTACGTCTGTGATGTAGTGTGATTACACTATTAACTGTTGCCTATACTAATAAAGTGCAGAGAAAGAGCATCGCCGCCTCAATTCTGGGGGCGGGGTCATTATAATTTGGTCAGCATAGCTGACCGTTGATTTTGTTTGCCACCGGACGGTGGTTTGTTGCTTGCAGGTGCTGCGGAGCCGAGCGGAAAATAGCGGGCTAAAGCCCAAGTTGCTGAGCCGGCCCTTGAAGGCCTAATTTTGAGTGTTTCATTGTAATCATGTGTGGCCGGCCTGTGAGCCGAAGTATGAAAACACTTTTATATCAAGCAAACTGTGTAAGGCCTTAAGGCCATTTCTATTTTCTGTGTATTGAAACATTCTGATAGTTTTACTTTCAAGACTACCTAAACACCTAGAGGGGGTGAATAGGTTCTAATGCTTGTTCTTACTTTTAGGCAGAATATAACAACTGAATTAAATCACACAGCACAGCAATCACAAAAATTCATACAACACAGATTGCACACAGTTTTATAGTGGTTCCCCAAGGTCTGGGTACATCCACTTTCTCCCTTCACCTATCTAGCAGTGTGTTAGATTCAGCCAAACTTCCTCTTTAACTCAGATCAGCAGATCCTATAGCTCAGAACCTGGAAAGGTTCCTACAACTCAGAACCCAGAATGGTTCCTACAACTCAGGCTCAACAGCCCTACCTCAGCCTTGACACAAGGCCTACAACTCAGAGAAAAACTTTCTCCTACACTCAGGCAACAGCCCTACCACTCAAAGATCAACTCTCCTACACTCTGCCTTTATAACATAGGCTTACAACTCAGATCTATATTGATAGACCCTACAGAAATTAGAAAAGAGTTTGTATTATATTGCCTTTGATGAGAGAGAAAAGGACAAGATAGTTCTTGATCAGTTGATGAATGAAATCAACTGAATCTGAGCTTTCTTCAAAACTTCTTGAATCTGAACTTAGCTGAGTTGATTTCCCAAACAGCTTCTTAAGAAACCAGTGATGGCTTCCTTCTTCTTCTTCAAGTGGCTGGATCCCTCTCTATCCAACACCTTTTATGATACTTCTGAATTCTTGATAGAACTCTTCTTAGACAGATCCTGAGATCGTCTTCTTAGATCTTCTGATGAAGATCTTCTTCCGAGCCTTGCACTTTCTTGATTTGATTCTTCAATCAGTTTGTATGTTTGTTGCTCTCAAAATCAAATCCTTAATATCGCCTTCTGAATCTGTCTATTTATAGACCTTCTTCATGGTAACGGGCTGATCCGGTTTCTAACTGTCTTTTGACAAGTCTGACAGCTTCAGTTAACCTGTTGCAACCCACAGCTGTCAAATCTTCAAACAGATCCTATGCCTTTGTCTTGGACAGCAAAGTGTCGAGACTGACTGTCAGAAAGTGTCGAGACCAACTGTCTATATGTGTCGGCACAAGTAACTTAGGTGTCGACACAGCCTTTGATGATGTCGACTGGTTTGCCTTTAAGTCGACTCAGCTTCTTCAGAACTTCATCTTGAGAATGAGTCGACACTGAATATTTGTGTCGACTCAAGAACTTCATCATTCTTCAGAAAATGACTTGTTCTAGACATTGCAGTGTGTCGACACAAGTCCTGTGTGTCAACACAGTTGTTGTAGATTCAGAACATAATATGTGTCGACTCTGCCTTTAGGTATTGACACAGCAATTGTCGACTCTGCCAATATGTGTCGACTCAGTCTTCTGGTGTCGACTCAAGTATTGTCGACTTCTGCCTCTATGTGTTGACTCTGCCTCAATGTGTCGACACAGTTGAGATCGACTATACTTCTGTGAGTCGACACTACTTCCCAGTGTCGACATAAATGTGGTCGACTATCTTTCTCTGTGTCGACACAGCCTTCTTCAAGTGTCGACACAATTGTTCTGAAGTGTCGACATAGCTTTTTCTGGTGTCGACACATGGACTTAGAATAATTTCCTGTACTTTTAGTACTTTCTTAATCTGCACATGTCAACTCAAAATAACATCAAATACACCTTGATGTATATCATAAAGCTAAGTTAGACTTCTTCAAATCAGGTACACATTTTCCAATGTACCCAACAATCTCCCCCTATTTGGAGAAGTCATAACCCTTTTAGCTAATGATATACACCATTTAAAAAATATAATATGATGATGTATTTAAGCATGACATTACAGGAATACTTTAATAAACAAAACATACAGCAAATTCATCACAGAATAAAGAAGAACATTAATAAATGATTACAGAACAATGTTTTGTTTATAACTTGGAAATGTTTGTTACAGATGTTTACATTGAATGACTTAACAAAACATTACAAAACAATTGAAAGAACTGGTAAGTTTAAGCTAAGACTGATCAGGCTCTCTTATGACAATTCCTTTGCCAGATTGAATTTGAGCCTTCACAACTGGTTCAGCAACCTCAGCAGGCTTCTTGCCTTTCAGATCAGCTTTCTTCTGAGCTTCTTCCTTGAGCCATTGCCTCTCAAAGTAGTGAAAGGGCTTTGGAAAATATTTGCTTGGCTCCTGAGCATCTGGTGGTAGCCTCCCCATCTTGGCTTTTCTTCTATATTGAACTATAGCCTCCTGCCTAGCTTCATACTTTTGCCATTCAATCTCATTATACCACTTTCCTCTTTCTTAGACTTGATCCTTTACAGCCTTCCATGCTGTCAGTATAATGTTTCTTGAAGTGGGACTCCATTGCTCAAAGTCAGGCCTAAGTTCAGCTTGCTCACTAAATCTTTTCTTGGACAGTAGAGCATCTTGTTGTTCTTTCAAACTTGCATCAGGCTTATCAACTTTCTCAATAACAACATTTGTAACCTCCTGTGGAGGACTATACATAGCCTGTACTTGCTGATTAATCATATCAAAATCTGCAGGAGGGTAAATGACTTGGGCAACTTCATGTTGATTGCCTTCAAGTAAACCTTGTTGAATTCCTGACTCAGCCACCATATCATCATCACATAAAGGTGGATATCCCAATGTGGCTCGAATACTATTAGTCACCCATTTGGTGTGTTCTGAGCCAGCATGAACTAATAATCTCTCCCCCTTTAGGACTTCTCTTTCAATATGGTCTCTGAGATCATCCTTCTGAAATCTGATCTGGCCATCAAGATAATTCACACCCTCTTTAAAATATGGTTTCAAATTTTGAAGCTTAATAGATATCTCTGTCTGAGAGGTTGTGATAGCAGTTTGAACTGAAGTGATAGCATCCTTGAGTTTCTGATCATACCCTTCCATTTCTTTAGCTCTTGCAGCAGACAGTCCTGCAGCAGTATTTACTACCTTATTGAGAATCTCATGGTGAGATTCAGCCAGATTATCATTCATCCTCAGCTGATTTTCCAAAACATAACCTTGCTTCAAAGCAATATCATCTACTTTAGTAAGAATGGACTGCTGTTGTTTAGCCAAAAATACTACAACATTACCTCCCTTATGGAAGCAACCTGTCATTTCCTTTTTATTCATATTCACCTCAAATCTGATAGATTTAATATCTTGAGCCAAGTCAAACTGGAGTGACTTATTATTCTCATCAATATATTTCTCTAAATCTACTCTTTGTTCATCTAGCTTCACCTGCAAATCTACCATGAACTTGTTGTAATTAAATTCAGATGGAGATTGGTGAGCTGTGGTCTGTAGTGCTTGCTTATAGCTTTTGCTCCTTCTTTTGAAGACTATAAGTTTCCTCTTCTTAGCTATTCTGGCTTCGTCATTCTCAAAATTTGATGAGCTTTCTATCTGAACTCTTTCAGGAGGAGGAGGAGGAATGTCTGTCTCAGTGATATGTTGTTCATCCTCAACATTCACAGGCTCCCCCACAACAACTTGCTCCTCCTCAATTTCTTGTTCCTTTTCAACTTCTTGCTCTATCTCAATTGCTTGCTCTATCTCCATGTCTATTGCCTTCTCAATGTCTTGCTCCTCCTCTACTCTATCAGTAGCAATTTCAACATTAGGAAACAATTCATCTAGAGTGTATTCCTTCTGAGCTTGAACAGAAGATGAATCATCCAGATCAGCACTGTTCAAATCGTTAGATAAATCTAGTTGTTCCTCCTCTTGCACTGGTTGAGAAATCTTCTCCCTCTGCGGTTGTTCAGTATGTGGAATGTCCTGGGCAGGAGAATGAACTTGCTCCCCCTGCACCTGTGCAGGATCAGTAGTATCCTGAGCAGGAGAATGAACTTTCTCCCCCTGCTCTTGTGCAGGTAATGTTTCTTTCTGAGCTGGAGTAGATCTAGTCAGGTCCTCAGTTGGTTCTCTAACTTGTTCTTCTTGATGCTGCTCAGTACCTTGTTCATGACCTGGGGATTTCTTAGGTGAATCCTGCCTGTCCACCTTAGGTATCTCTTTAGATAGAACTCTATCCCATCTTGAGAATAATCTCATATCCATCTTTCTCATGTGATTAATCTTAGTCCCAGGAAGTTGTTGCATAACTTCTGGGATGACTCCAGTCAGGTATAAACTCACAATCCTAGCCAGATTTGGCTTCTTAAGTCCTTCCTTGATCCTATCAAATACAACTGCTGACCAGTCAGTTGGAATTTTGAAAACAATTCTTGTCATAAGGCAGAACATATAGGCTGAGACCCTATCATGTCCTCCAGATTTGCACAAAATCACCTTTCCAACTATCTCAGACAGAAATTTGCCCTGGTGATTCATTCCTTTTCTATTGATGGCTGCTCCAATCTTTATGGTTGGATCCAACCCACACCATTGGAGAGCCTCCCTTGTCTTAGAGGCTAGAACCTCTTCTTCATTCTCAATGCATGGCAATTGAAGAATTTGTCTTAAACTCCGTAGAGTAAGTTTGACCTTGGTGTCATGAGCTGTGGATTTGATCTTGAGTCCAGAAGAATCCACTGTTGCAGAAGTGTAAAATTCAAGTACCTCCTTCTTCCAGATCTTTGTTGGTTCAGAAACCAAAATTCCAATCCATTATCAGCAATAAGGGAAATCACTTGTTTGAATTCTGGTGCGGCGGTGTCGAACGCAGCCCTAACCAGCTCATATCCTTCATTCACGTTATCTTCAACCTTAGGCGCCATTGAATCAGTCGAGAAGGCTTGAGAGAAGGAGAGAGAATGTCGATACAGGGTTTTAGTCTCAAAAACCTTGTGAGCGTGTCGACAGAATAAGTTGTTGACCTATTTATACCCTCTAAAGAAAGAAGATCAAAAGTCGGGCAAAAACAATCTAAATGTGTCGACACAAACTTCTATTGTCTCGACAAATAATTCTGTCTACTATGTGTCGACACCAATTGAGGATATGTCGACACCTGAGATACATAGTAGAGCATCAGAAATTCTGTGTCGACTCTTTGTTCAAGTGTCGACACAAAATCTGTAAGTGTCGACACCAATGTTCTGGTGAAGTCGACACTATATTTCTGGATGAGTCGACTATTTGACCCTTAAGTGTCGACACATATTCTCTGTGTCGACACAATTTCTCTAACTAGTCGATCAGACTTCACTGAGTCGACACTTTATCACTATAAGTGTTGACACCATTTTACTTAGCCAATATTTGTTTGTTGATACCACTTGAAAGTTTATTGATATACTAGTCAATGGTCAGCATTCCTAATTCAATTTTAAATTTATTGAATTTTGTTTCATCCAGTGGCTTTGTAAATACATCTGCTATTTGATAATCTGTTTTAACAAATTCCAATGAGATGTCTTCTCTTTCTACATGCTCTCTAAGAAAATGATATTTGATTTCTATATGCTTAGTTCTACTATGAGAAACAGGATTGTTAGCAATAGAAATAACACTCTTAGAATCACACAATAAAGGTGTTCTATTTACTTGAATACCATAATCCTTCAATTGATGCTGTATCCACAATAGCTGTGCACAGTAGCTTCCAGCAGCAACATATTCTGACTCAGCTGTGGATATTGCCACACTGGTCTGCTTCTTACTGCTCTATGATATCAGTCTTCCTCCCAAGAATTGACAAGTACCTGTAGTACTCTTTCTATCCTCTCTACAACCTGCAAAATCTGCATCTGAATAACCTGTTAGTAGAAAATCTCTATTCCTAGGGTACCAAAGGCCTAGATTAGTTTTGCCATTAAGATATCTCAGAATCCTTTTGACAGCAGTATAATGAGATTCTTTAGGGCAGGCTTGGTACCTAGCACAGACACATATAGCATACATAATATCTGGTCTACTAGCAGTGAAATATAGTAGAGAGCCAACTATTCCTCTATACAAAGATTCATCAACAGGTTTACCTGCATCATCTTTGCATATAGGCATACTTGTTCCCATAGGAGTTCTCATGGTGGAGGATGACTCCATACCATACTTCTTAATTAATTCCTTGGTGAACTTAGACTGGGATATGGACAAGCCATCTTCAGTCTGTCTTACTTGGAGTCCCAAGAAGAACATAAGTTCCCTCATACTGCTCATCTCAAACTTCCCTTGCATAAGTTTGGCAAACTTTTTGCAAAGGTTGTTCTCAGTAGATCCAAAGATTATGTCATCTACATAGATCTGTACTAAGATGATCTTACCTTTAGATTCCCTAAGGAATAGAGTTTTATCTATTTTCCCTCTTGAGAATTTGTTCTCAATAAGGAAAGTAGACAGGGTTTCATACCAAGCCCTTGGGGCTTGCTTTAACCCATACAAAGCTTTCATAAGCTTATAAACATAATCAGGTTTAAGAGGATCTACAAAACCTGATAGCTGCTATACATAGACTTCCTCTTTTAAATCACCATTCAGGAATGCTGATTTCACATCCATCTGGTACACTTTAAAGTCTTGATATGCTGCATAGGCAAGGAACATTCTGATTGCCTCCAGCCTTGCTACTGGGGCAAATGTTTGATCAAAGTCAATCCCTTCTTCCTGCCTGTATCCTTTAGCAACCAACCTAGCTTTGTTCTTCACAATTATTCCACTCTCATTCAACTTGTTCCTATAGATCCATTTTGTGCCAATTATATTATGGCCTTTTGGTTTAGGAACAAGCTCCCAGACATTGCACCTTCTGAATTGATTCAGCTCCTCTTGCATAGCATCAATCCAGTGTTGGTCTTGGATGGCTTCTTCAAACTTCTTAGGCTCCATTTGAGATAGGAAACTTGAATGCAGAACTGTGCTCAGATTTCTGCTTCTAGTCTGCACTCCCTGTCTTGGATCACCTATAATCTGATTAGCTGGATGATCTTTAAGATGTCTTGTAGCTGGAGGAAGGTTTCCTTCAGGTTGAACATCTCCAGCTCCTTCATCATGCTGTACCTCCTGGTTTTCATCATCTTCTAAAGAGTCTTGTACTCCCCCTAGACAGTAGCCTTCATTTTCCAATGCTCCATCTTCCTTTGATGTTTCTGCAATGGAAAGTTTGTCCATCCTTTGGCTTATACCTGTTGAATCATTTGATCTACAAGATAACTCATAGTTGATTAATCTTGTTTCATCAAATACAACATGAACAGACTCCTCTACAACTTGAGTAGTCAAGTTGAAGACTCTATAGGCCTTACTATTTATGTTGTACCCAACAAATATCCCTTCCTGGGATTTGGCAGTAAACTTAGTCAAATATGATTTGCCATTGTTAAGTATATAACACTTGCAACCAAAGATTCTGAAGTAGGATAGATTTGGTTTTCTACCATTCATAATCTCATAGGGAGTCATTTTGTGGCTCTTGGTGATAGAAGCCCTATTGATTACATGACATGTAGTGTTTACTGCCTCAGCCCAGAAATATTCTGGAAGAGAGGTGTCACTCAATAGTGTTCTACCACCTTCAATTAATGTTCTATTCTTTCTTTCAGCAATTCCATTTTGATGAGGTATTCTAGGTGAGGAGAACTCTTGGAGAATCCCAAAGTCTTCAAATAATTTTGTCATACTTTCAGATTGAAATTCAGTGTCATGGTCACTTCTGATTTTGACCACTGTACTGTTCAGTTCATTCTGAATTTGCTTTACAAAACTAAGTAAGACACTTGGGGTTTCTGATTTCTGTCTCAGAAAGAACACCCATGTAAATCTAGAATAGTCATCTACAACCACAAAAGTGTAGACCTTCCTACCTAGACTATGAACTGGCATAGGACCCAAAAGATCCATATGCAAGAGGTATAAGCACCTCACAGAATCCTTGTTTTCAAGGCTATGAAAGGAGGATTTAGTCTGCTTGCCCTTTTGACAGGCTGAACATATCCCTTCCTTTATGCACTTAACTTGAGGACCATTCCTCACTAACTCTTTGCTAAAGAGTTGGCCAATTGTCTTGTAATTAAGATGAGCCAACCTCTTGTGCCACTTGACACAATGAGATGCATTATCATCAACTACAAGACATATGGGAGAAGCCTTATTCTCACATACAAAATTAAGACAATATACATTTCTCTTCCTATACCCAATCAAAATGATCTCTTGATCACTTGATCTTTTGATATGACATCCATCCTTAACAAATGAAATGTCATATCCTAAATCACTCAGCTGGCTTATGCTTATCAGATTGTGTTTCAAACCTTGTACATACGCCACTTGGGTAATAGTAATTAGGTTAGAAGAAATGTTACCAAACCTTTGATGACTCCTCTTTCAGATCCACCAAAGATTACTTTAGGTCCATCTTTGACAGATGTGTACTCCTTCAGTAGCCCCTTTGTTCCAGTCATGTGCCTGGAACATCCACTGTCCAAGTACCATATAGGGGCATGGCAACTTGGACTCACCTGCAATACAGATTTACTTTCCCTTAGAACCCAAGTAAGTCTTGGGTCCTTGGTTCAGGTTAGCACCAACAAAACTACCAGCAACTCTTCTAACTGGTAGACTACTATTCTTCCTAACACTTGTGTTATGCCAGCAGTCAAAGGAAAAATGGCCTCTCTTGCCACAACATCAACATTCAAACTTATTGTATCTAGATCTAGATACACCCTTGACAGAAGAATTTCTGTCCAATGCTGGTGCTGCTGCAGCTTCACCCACAGATTTCTTATAACCATGAGGTTTATGAACATGGGTAGACCTGTTGGCATTTACACCCTTGTTTATCAGAACATTAGCCTTAATATGACCATGAATATTCTCAAGATCATATTGGTTAGAAGGCACTTGCACCTTTCTAAACTTAATAGGGACTGAAAGGTTTAGTGGCTGGGCAGGAGCTTTGCCTTTTCTCTTGAATAGGGCAGCCCTGGGGTTATCTTTGAATCCTAATCCTGTCTTACCCTTTTGAGCCACAAACTCATCTATCAAGGGTAAGACAGATTTTGGCTTTGAGTAACTAGCCACTAAATCTTTTTCTATTCTTAGTCTGGCCTCCAGACTCTTAATTTGATCACTGTTATATTTGATTGTCTCCATCTGAATATAGGTTATATTTTTCAGTTTGGCAATCTCATTTAACTTTTGATCCTTTACTTTTTCAAACTCAGTTACAGCCACCTTAAGATCAGAAATTTCCTGAGCCTGAACTTTGACTAGATTCTTACTTTTCTTAAGAGCCTGCAACAAGTCCCCATACTTATCTATCAACTGATAGACATCACCTTCAGATTCAGATCCATCTACATCACTTGATGCAGATGTAGCTGATTCTGCACTAGTACTACAAACTGAATTTATAGAAGGACAATGTACCTTATTAGGACCAGACTGATTCTGGCACATGTCTTCTTCTGATCTAGCCATCAGTCCCATGCACTGATGATCCTCTTGTTCATAGATGGAGTCTAGCAATTGCATGAACTCCTCTTCTTCAGTAGCAGCATATAGTCCAATATATGCTTCAGCTTCAGATTCTGACTCTGAAGTTGATTGATCTGTTAGTCTCTTTTCCTTCTTTGCAATAAAGGATTTCTCCTTCTTGCCTTTCTGATGAGTCTTCTTCTTATCCGATGACTCCTTTCTCTTATCAAGACAATCAGCCACTACATGTCCAGGCCTGTTGCAGCAATATCAGACTATCTTTGATGTAGTGGCCTTGCTGGGCTTTGTTCTGCTCTTCTATTTCCTTGATGACTTTTTCTTCTGATAATAGTCATCAACTTGCTGTGATGTGGAGGGCCTAGACTTCCACTGCTTCTTCTTTAAGAATCTCTGAAACTATCTTGTAAATGCAGCAAAATCTGCATCTGAGTCACTACTTTCTGATACCTGATTGTCTGAAATATCTGAGTTAACTTCAGCAACCTCTTTAGGAGGAGATGGAGATATCCTCCTATTCTTTTTAGTGGCTTCTGCCTTGAAGGCCACTGACTTCTCTCTATGCTCACCTTTTGAATTCTTCTCTTCCTCCTTCCTAACCATTAGTTGCATTTCATAAGATAACAACTTTCCAAACAAGGTTGGAGGAGATATCTCTGCCAGCTTAGCCACTTCTCTTATGACACAGATCTTAGTGTCCCAATCCTTTATCAAGGATCTTAAGAATTTGTCATTCAGTTCATAGGTACTGAAGATTCTTCCATAGGACATTAATTCATTCACTATTCTGTAGAATTTCTTATAGCATTCAGTTATGCTATCAGATTTTCCTTGTCTGGAACTTTCATACTCTTGGTTGAGCATAGACTTCCTATCCTGTCTTACTTCTTCAGAACCCTCCATGTAGACAATCAAGGTGTCCCACATTTCTTTGGAGGTTTTGCAGTGAATAAAATTTTGGAATGTAGAATCATCTATGGCACTTACAATAATATTCTGTGCTCTTTTATCCATGGTTGCCAAAATGATTTCATCCTTTGTCATTTCTGAATAACTCTTTGGAGTTTGGATATCTGCATCAAGAACTGATACCTTCATTGAAATGAAGGGGCCTTCCTATACTGTAATGTATATCCTTGGATCAGAAGCCTCCATGAACAATCTCACCCTTTCTTTCCAAATTCCAAAGATTTCTTTTCTACAGATTGGTAATTTCATTGACCCTAACTCCTTGTGATTCTCTCCAGAACCCATTTTCTTGAATCTTGATTCTGCCTTAGGGATCTTACTCAGACTGTTAAGTCCTTATTTGAGCAACCTCCCTCTGATACCACTTGATAGTTTTACTTTCAAGACTACCTAAACACCTAGAGGGGGGGGGGTGAATAGGTTCTAATGCTTGTTCTCACTTTTAGGTAGAATATAACAACTGAATTAAATCACACAGCACAACAATCACAGAAATTCATACAACACAGATTGCACACAGTTTTATAGTGGTTCCCCAAGGTCTGGGTACATCCACTTTCCCCCTTCACCTATCTAGCAGTGTGCTAGATTCGGCCAAACTTCCTCTTTAACTCAGATCAACATATCCTACAGCTCAGAACCTGGAAAGGTTCCTACAACTCAGAACCCAGAATGGTTCCTACAACTCAGGCTCAACAGCTCTACCTCAGCCTTGACACAAGGCCTACAACTCAGAGAAAAACTTTCTCCTACACTCAGGCAACAGCCCTACCACTCAGAGATCAACTCTCCTACACTCTGCCTTTATAACATAGGCTTACAACTCAGATCTATATTGATAGACCCTACAGAAATTAGAAAAGAGTTTGTATTATCTTGCCTTTGATGAGAGAGAAAAGGACAAGACAGTTCTTGATCAGCTGATGAATGAAATCAACTGAATCTGAGCTTTCTTCAAAGCTTCTTGAATCTGAACTTAGCTGAGTTGATTTCCCAAACAGCTTCTTAAGAAACCAGTGATGGCTTCCTTCTTCTTCTTCAAGTGGCTGGATCCCTCTCTATCCAACACCTTTTATGATACTTCTGAATTCTTGATAGAACTCTTCTTAGACAGATCCTGAGATCGTATTCTTAGATCTTCTGATGAAGATCTTCTTCCGAGCCTTGCACTTTCTTGATTTGATTCTTCAATCAGTTTGTATGTTTGTTGCTCTCAAAATCAAATCCTTAATATCGCCTTCTGAATCTGTCTATTTATAGACCTTCTTCATGGTAACCGGCTGATCCGGTTTCTAACTGTCTTCTGACAAGTCTGATAGCTTCAGTTAACCTGTTGCAACCCACAGCTGTCAAATCTTCAAACAGATCCTGTGCCTTTGTCTTGGACAGGAAAGTGTCGAGACTGACTGTCAGAAAGTATCGAGACCAACTGTCTATATGTGTCGACACAAGTAACTTAGGTGTCGACACAGCCTTTGATGATGTCGACTGGTTTGCCTTTAAGTCGACTCAGTCTTCAGAACTTCATCTTGAGAATGAGTCGACACTGAATATTTGTGTCGACTCAAGCACTTCATCATTCTTTAGAAAATGACTTGATCTAGACATTGCAGTGTGTCGACACAAGTCCCGTGTGTCGACATAGTTGTTGTAGATTCAGAACATAATATGTGTCGACTCTGCCTTCAGGTGTCGACACAGCAATTGTCGACTCTGCCAATATGTGTCGACTCAGTCTTCTGGTGTCGACTCAAGTATTGTCGACTTCTGCCTTTGTGTGTTGACTCTGCCTCAATGTGTCGACACAGTTGAGATCGACTATACTTCTGTGAGTCGACACTACTTCCCAGTGTCGACATAAATGTGGTCGACTATCTTTCTCTGTGTCGACACAGCCTTCTTCAAGTGTCGACACAATTGTTCTGAAGTGTCGACATAGCTTTTTCTGGTGTCGACACATGGACTTAGAATAATTTCCTGTACTTTTAGTACTTTCTTAATCTGCACATGTCAACTCAAAATAACATCAAATACACTTTGATGTATATCATAAAGCTATGTTAGGCTTCTTCAAATCAGGTACACATTTTCCAATGTACCCAACACATTCCTACGGGTGTTATTGTAGTGGACATTCATGCTTTTGGCAGGGTTCTTAATTGTGCAACTTAATTTTAATGCTTCCGCTAGGTGTTGTGTAGGGCGTGCAATTGGTTAAATGGTTTCAACGCGTAACCAACCGGTCTGTCCGTAGTATATGGCGTCGGGCCCCGGCCGGACCTACTGCTATATGCTATGCGACGGATAGGGGTGTTACAGAGTGTGCTGAAACCATAGTGCAAGGAGAAGAGCTGAGAGAATTCCTGAGCAATGAATTGACCTAATTTCATGATCCCGACGAAAAAGCTCAGAGCTTTTCCTTTCCTCTGGAGTTGCGTGTTTTCAAATGAATGCATGAGGGTCTATTTATAGTTTTCGAGAGTTTCATGGCAGAAATTTCATCTGGGAGTGATTTATGCTGGTGTATGACATTGGTTCGTTTCAATCACCTAGATCGCCATTTTTGCTGAAATAATGGAAGTGCCCCCCAGGCAGTTTGGGCGGCCCAAGTAAGGTGCTCAGAGTCGGCGGCGGATGGAGGCGGCCAGAGACGACAAGGGTCGTCGGCGGCGGCGATGACCGCCACAGGAGTGGGGGCTCGTGCCATACGTGTGGCGCGCTCACGGGGCGTGCGGCCGCGCGGCACACGGCCCTGCTGTGCGGACGCAGGGAGCACGGCCGTGCGGGGGTGTAACACCCCGTGAATTTTTGATGATTAATTTTGATCTTCTTTTGACGTAATATTGACATAAGAGCTTTACGTTAGTGCGAAGTTAACCGTGTGATGTCGTTAGTGTGTTTTCATTCCCGTTTGGTCAAGTCGACTGAACTTCGAACTTGCTAGAGTGTAGAATCTTCTTACTTCAAAAAATTGAAGTATGTAATTTTAATCGTGATTGTCAAGTTTCGTTGTGATCCGAGCTATTTTGAAAGCCCGGCGAATTTTCAAAGATTGAAATGATTTATCGTTGCCGTAAACAGTAGGAATAAATCTTAACTTGATATCGGCTCATCGAACTTTGATTTCGACTTCGCCGTTGGATTCGTAGGACGAGTATTTTACCTTAGGGGCAAATTTCGTCGAAAACCAAGTTGTTCTTAGTTCAAATCGTCAAATGAAACTTTAAGATCATTTATAAATCATATTATATATATACACACAAAATTTCTGTATAAAAGGCCGGCCCAAACTTAGGATTTAGGTTTTCTCGCCGTTCTTCTTCCTATTCCGCCGAACCGAAGCACGCGAGGGAGAGGGAGAGGGAGATCGTCCTTCTGGGAGCTTTTCGACGACCACCACAGGAGCTCTAGTGTACGAAATTTTCGTCAGAGTATAGATCTGGAAAGCCCTCGCCGAGATCTACGTGTGTGCGGTGAGTATTTCTAGTTTCATGGATAGCATTGGAGTGATTAGACCTAACTGTCCTTTTAGTCCAAATCCTTTCAGATTTTTGTTGTCGTGGTTTCCTTTCGGCCGATCCTTGACATTGAGTGCTTAGGAGGTTGGAAATCAGAAGATTAGAGGCAAGTGGTGGACTATCGCTCTTGCTTAGTCTTATTTTAATTCCTTTTCTTCTTCTTTCTTTAAATTTCTAAGGCTCATTGACATTAATTTTGCTTTCTCGACATTGGTCTTTTAGAGTTCTTGTGGTTTCGATTGTCCTTAGTAGAATGCGTCGAGTAGTTACTTGAAATTTGTTGAGTAGTTACGTGAAATTCGTCGAGTAGTTACATAGAATTAGTAGAGTAGTTACGCAAAGTTCATCGAGAAGTTTGCCTACTACATCGAGTGGTTATGTCGAGTGGTTATGTCGAGTGGTTAAGACGAATTCGTCGAGTGGTTAAGTCGAATTCGTCGAGTTATTAAGTCGAATTTGTTGAGTAGTTAAGTCATTTGTCGAGTGGTTAAGTCGAATTCATCGAGTAATTAAATCGAATTCGTCAAGTAGTTAAGTCGAGTTCGTCGGGTAATTAAGTCGAATTTTTCAAGTACTTAAACCGAATTTGTCGAGTAATTAAGCAGAATTCGTCGAGCAGTTAAGTCGAATTCGTCGAGCAGTTAAGTCGAATTCGTCGAGTAGTCAAGTCGAATTCGTCGAGCGGTTAAGTCGAATTCGTCGAGTGGTTATGTCAAGATCGTCGAGTGTTCTTGTAAATACGTCGAGTTGTTACGACATTCATCGAGTGATCGCGCCGAATTCAACGCATGGTCTCGACCAGGGGTGGATCTAGGAATTGTAACTAGGGGGGCTAAGTGGTGGCGGATTTTGGGGGGGTTTGGGGGGCAGCGGCCCCTGATTGGGGGTTCGGGGGCAGCGTCCACGAAATTTTTTTTTGCAGCGATATTTATTTAAGGACTTTAATACAAATTTTCTGCTTGCTCCATATCATTGCAGATGAATGAAATCATTATGAATTATGATCATGCATAATCACAAATACAAGAAATTTTTTATTTATTTTGGGATAGGAAACGACGGGATGAAAAACTCACAAATGTTTTTACAATATCATCTATTTCAAGAGATTTTGCAATGCCCTTTTCAATATAGATAATCATAAGATTAACCAACCAATCATCACCCATAGTCATGCGCAAACGAGTTTTGATGATTTTCATTGCTGAAAAAGCTCGTTCGGTGGTTGCAGTAGAAAATGGGAGCGCTAAAATTAGTCGAATCAACTTAGATAGTCTGAGAGAAGGAGACGGAGAAAGTCCTTAAAATTAAACCCTATACGAATCGCGATCAGACCAGCCTCTTATAAATTTTTTTTTAAATTCAGGGGGGTCAATTGACCCCCCTGGACCCTTATTACGTCCGCCCCTGCCGGGGGGGGGGGGGGGGGGGGGGCTGAGCCCCCCTACCCCCCGGCCCCCCTTGTACCTCCTCCCCTGGTCTCGACGAATTCGTCATGAAGGGCTGTTTTTACTTGAAATTTCTGGGTTTTTCTTTCCTTGTGTCGTTGTGATGATCCGATGTCAAGTCTTGTGTGGTGCCAGATTTTTGATATGATCTTTTTGGACTGTAGGGTTGGGTTGCATTGATGACCACCACCACAGTGTCTATTTATGAATCATTACACTAGTGGCCTTATTATGGACTGTTGGGTTGGGTTGGATGGATGACCACCACCACAATACTTTTTTCTTTGGATGTTTTGATCTGATGATTTTTGTTGGAAAGAATGTCACCACCTCAGCACCGTTTTATGGCCGGTGTTAATGATTCACTTTTCGAGTCGAACCGTCTCTCGTATATATATACTATTACATAGAAATATAATTTTAACTCCACGACAAGCCAAATAAGACACGAATTAAATCATAGCAGTTCATTATAAGTTAGGGTTAGCCCAAATATATATCAGGATCGAGAAAAAAAACCACCCAAAATTCCAATCAGCCTCCTCCCTCCCGCGACATCTCCTCCTCTAGGGCATCGCAAACCCACTCCACCGTCCGCAAATCACCATCGGCAAAACTCCCCTGCGCGATGATACACAGACCGTGATTCGCTGGCGAACTCCTCTCCTGTCCTTACCTCCATCGCTGGTACGCATTTCCTCTTCTTCACTCCTTTGGCTCTCTGTGACGGGGTTCTGCAGCTTCAGTTCAGGGGCTTCCTCCACTTTCAATAAAGGCTTCTGACTCCAACTTCGACTCTGACTTCTGTTTCGAGCAGGAGAGGCTTCCACCAACTGCAAAAGCCAGTCGACTCCAAGAAGATCTACAGCCGCTACAGTATGGTGTCGACCCACTCTTTCAAGATTTCTGCCGGACCGGTCTTCCGCCTCTTCGACATTCTCGGTAAAATGACTTCTTCACCTCTTTGATATTCTCATCATTTCAGATTTATATTAAAATGACAAAAACCTAAAACAAACCACTTGTAAATGGTGCCCTGTCAAAATGTAATGGTTCATGCTTTTCATCCCAGTAGAGAACTCTGTAACCAAAACGTTCATCCACGAACAATGCAGTCATAGGCCCTGTTCAATGCAGTCATAGGCCCTGTTCTTGGACTAAAATTAATTCTAGAGTTAAAAATATCTTTGCCTAAAAATGCACGACTAAAGACAAGTCTTCTTGAAGGAAGAAATAATCATGTCAAAATCCTATCAAATCACAAAACAGAAGGATGACAGTCAATGTTGAGCAAGAATATTTGATGTTGGACTGTCAAAGCAACAATCGAGCAGGTTTTCAAATTGCTTGGCTATATTAGTGATAAAGAACTGTTTGTTGAGTTCTACAGTAAGTTTGTTTCACATTATTGATACATTTAGGATGTTATTGATTGCGGGATTACTATATTGATGCTAAATATTTTCTGAGAAAAGAAGCTTTTGATCACCATCATCTTCTAATTAGGTAATTGCATGATTAGCGGGTTGTTAATCAACATTTGTACACACAAAATGCAACAGATTTAATCCAAATTATTCAATTCATATTACATTTTTGTTGAAATGACATGGTTATGAAATTATAGATTCAAAATAACAGATATAACTTCTCTCTCATCATGATGTTCCACTGGGTGATCTGCTTCAAAAATTGCGTGTTTGTTGCTCTGATTTCTATACTTCCCGGTGGCTTTGACATATTTTCTATTGAATGCAAAATTAAAATGAGTTGTCTTACTCTGCTATTAGGGCTTCTATTTTTTCTCCATTGATGTACAAATGCAATTAATGTGTACAACAATCTTTTAGAGAACGTATTAGATTGTTTTTTATAAATTATAAATGAAGTTATGCAAGATCCTATTAATGTTTTATTTAACCATTAATAGGATCAATCGTTAGATCAATCCTTTAGTAGAGCTTCAAGTATTATTCTTTGTTCGTCTGCATCTGATGCAATCAATCGTTAGATCAATCCTAATTGTGGTGGACAAGAGCATGTATCGACAACAATTGACAAGAGGTGATGGCAGAATGCAACATAGAAAAACAAGCTCTTAAGCATGCACATAGACAGACTGAGCAATAAGGTGCTTACCCTGTCCTTTGATTTATCATATCTCATATCATTGCTTTTGATTCTCATTTTATATTTAATTGATGTATTATGCACATTGCAATTTATATGTAGCCTATTAATGATATTTTGTTGCCAGAATTAATCATTAAAAAAATGGTATCCTCCAATTAAATATGGATATAAGAATACCAAATTATAAAACGTCACCCCCACGACAAACGTCGCCCCCACGACAAACGTCGCCCCCACGAAAAACGTCGCCCCCACGACAAACGTCGCTCCTATGACAATGTCGCCGCCCACGACAAATGTTGCCGCCCACAACAAATGCCTCCACAATAAATGTCGACCCACGACAAATATCGACTCCACGACAAATGTCGTCCCCCACGACAAATGTTGCACCGATGACAAATGTCTCCCCCACGACAAATGTCATCACCCACAACAAATGTCTCTCTACGACAAATGTCGCGCTACGATAAATGTAGTCGCACACAACAAATATCTCCCCCTACGACAAATGTCGCACCACAACAAATGTAGCCGCACACGACAAATGTCTCCCTCACGATAAATGTCGTGTAACATCCCGACTTTTATTGGGCACCGGAACCTTAATGGGCCCAATAAAAATGACCTGAACCTCTACCCGTGACCCATACTTAGGTAGGAGGTAACCCTAGTCGGGAGTTTGGACCTAGAAAACTCCAATTTAAGTTATGCAAGTTCCTGTGGCCTCGTATAGTCGATACAAGTGCGTTGGAACTCGTTTTGTTGAATTCCAGGATTATATGGTGGATATGATAGTTCCTCGTAGAATGTTGCAAAAACGAGATTTTTGAATATCGAGCCAGAGAACTTCAACCCGAGTTCTGTCAATTCATATGGCTTTGTATAGTCGATACGAACACATTGGATCTCGTTGCATCGCAATCTGAAGTCTAATGGTGAATATGAGCGTTTTGGCCATTTCAGTGCACCGCGACGCGCAAATTTTGAATACTAGCAAATGAACTCTTATTCGACCCCGGTCAGTGACATTGGATTTGTATGATCAATATAACGTTAACGGAATTCATCCTGGTCAGGTTTCATGATGGGTGATCAATCCATGGTCAAATCAAGCTCAGTCATGCACCGAAAAATGTGCGCACATCAATTATGACACGACATCCCAACTTTGACATGACCCCCGATGACTTGGACCTATTTTGACTTTATCCAGGAAAGGGGGACCGACCCTACGGTTTACTTTGGTCAAACCCCCGTAAAAGTCCATTTTTTGGAATTTTTCTCATCGAGGATCCCACCTCCTCTCCATGGCTTGAGTAGGGCTTTGCTTCACTTCACTTTTGGGCCATCAAGTCAGCAAGCAAGATAGGAGATGGGCCATGGGCCAAGGTAAGGCCCAACACCCTCACTCCTAAGCCCAACCCATTCCCCTACCCTTTATGATGCTGCCACCTAGTTGTAGTACCCACCTCTGATGGTGCCATTTGGCCGGAGATAATGGAGTGGAGGAGAGGTGGAATTCCTCCTCTCGGGTTAATCCCACACCGGGGAGGGAGGAGCAAGGGGCCTCCTCCCCAGCTATATATAAGCTTGCCTACTCCCTCTTCTCCTCACTCACCTCAGGCAAGCCTAAACCCCCCTTGTCGGAACCCTGGGTCACCGGAAAAACAGAATCTAAAACCCGCCACCCCCTTCCTCCACCACATTTAATGGAGGCTCGGCCGGGACCATCCTGAGCCCCTCTAGCCTAGGTGGAAAGCTTCTCCCTCCTCCTTCCCTACTTCCCCAACGTGCTGCATGGGCCTCTGGGCGACCGGAGTGCCGCCGACGCCACCCGATCCTTGCTCCAGGTCGGGTGGTGGTCATGCGCCAGCATCTATGGTGGCGTCGGGAGGGTGTCCCACCACCAGGGAGGCTTATCCCCGGTGGCGGATGGTCTTGGTGCCACCGGAATTCACCGCTCTGGCGGCACCTGATAGAGCAATAAACTGCTCTATTTTAGTTTCTAAGACAGAGGTCGATGGCGCCAGGACCCCGGACCACCGCCGGAGAGGAGCTTGTCCCCCCGACGTGCCGACCAAGGGTGGTTCTGTGGCAGGTGAGACACTAGAGTTGCACGTGGCGTGGCATCACTGGGAGCAGAGCATTCCGCGCCACTGCTCTGGGGTTGGAGAAATTTGACGGTGGCCGGCGATGCTGGGCCACCGGACCACCCCCAGGTGTTTGTTGGCCCCCAGCGAGTCAATCGGAGGAGGCACCGATACCTCTCAGTCGCCAGCCAATGGTGGCAGAAGCTTTAACTTCTGCACCGCCGATGACTCACAATTGCCGTCCGGTCTGAAGATGATGATCAGACGACAACTGTTGCATTAAATTATGCACCTCTATAGATTTCTGGAGCTCCACAACGGATCTGCACCTGATCCGTTGTGGGTGATAGAAGAACCAATCTGCTGTCTGGCTCATTCTAAACCGCGCAATAATGGTTAATCTGGCTAATTACAGACCAAATTTTTTTTTAAAAAATTTGGTGATTTGTTTAAGGGAAATCTAAGCTCATAGAGAGAAAGTTTTGAACATAAAAGTTGTTCTCCTTGATACGGGCAATCTCCCCAAAAATTTTGGGATGTTTTGGAATTGATGTGGTATTTTTAAAAGTCTAAATAAGAATTAATTGGCCAATTTAAAGACCCAAAATTGCTTGAAATTTTTTGAGAAAATTTCTAGGCTCTTTTTAGGTCCTCTTAAATATTGTATTAAAATTTGAGAACCTTGAGATAAAAATTGAAAAAAATTCGATTTCTTGGAGCCTAGGGTCGTGTTCGGAAATTGAGACTCTTAAATTCTTTGAAAATGAAAATCAAAGCGCGCGAACAAATTCTATAATGAATATTAAGTTCAAATGTTAAATCAACGAGAGTTATTGAAACAAGATTTCCAGCTCTGGGTGTTTTGAGATTTTTAAAATCACTGAGCGGCTCGTTTTTTTTAAAATAACTCTCGTGCATTTTGGGTGAACTCGGAAGATGAAACTATGAGCTTCGAGTAAAATAATCCCCAACCTTATTTTGGATGAAGAATTTCCCTCATGTGTCGGAAATAATTTTCGAGGTTGAAATTCAAGGAAACATGTGTCCTTTAACGAGATTCTCAGATTTAATCCGACGCAAACAATTGAGTTAATATTTATTCTTTGATGAATAATAAAGGTGTAACTCATAATTAGTCTCCTGATTCGATTAAGCCGTGACTGAAAGGCGCAACTGAATTATTATCAAATATTAATAATGGGTGAAATTCAAAGAAACCTCCTATAAACTGACATGGAACTGAACATGCCTCCGAGAATGGAGGTGGAACTAAACATGCCTCCTATAAAGGGAGATGGAACTGAAGCCTCTTGAATGGAGTGATTGGACTACTAACCATTTTCTTTATGATTTATTCCAGTCTCATACTACTCCAATTCCTTTATTTATTTCAGTTCAGTATTTTCTTTTCAGTACTCTAGTCTCGTACTGGTCCTGCTTATTTACATTCAGTTCAGTTCATCTTATAAGTACTATTCCAGTCTCGTACTGCTCTAGTTCCTTTCAGTACTTACTTTCAGTTCTTTCAGTTCAGTACTACTCCAGATTCGTGTTGGTCCTATTTAATTTTAACATTTTAATACTACAACTTATATTCTCAGCAGCTTTTATTACTGCACTTTTATTCCTACAATTTATCATTTTAAGCACGGATCCTGCTCTGATAAGTAGTCTTCTATTAGGTTGAGTCTTAATTAGGGGAAGGCGTGGGCAAGAACTCCTCGTCACCAGCCTCAAGAGCCCTCGCCAAAGTATCTATGTAACCTAGCAAGAAGCTGCGGTCAGTATCAAAATGTTAAGGCGAAAAGGGGAGGACCGGCGGTTTACCTGGAGTTGGAATGGATCTCCCTCCTGGAGCCTAGCGGGAAGTATTGGGTCTTACCTCAAAGGATCCCGCATATAGGCTGTGACCAGTTTTTCCCCATCCTGGATGAGTGGGCGTTTGCGCCGGCAAGTGGGTTTCGACATGAGGGGGAATTTCCAGAGCCTTCCCGGTCGAGGGTCTAGATTTTGATGTCGGTTCTTTGGGGATCTCGGTTGTCGGTGTCTGTAAAGATGGGCTGACAAGGCCTATGGTCCCAAAAGGAGCTTAAAAGGAAGAAGCATAAGCAAGAGCTTAGTCGATGGAAGGGATGCGAGAATTGAAGATAACTGTCAGTCATACCTGGGGTGGCTGTGGTATCGGCACCGGTATCCTGGGGGGGGGGGCAGTCTCCGGAGCCGGCTGCTTGTACCCATCAGGGAGCAGTAAGGTCTCGGCATTCGCCGGTGGAGCAGCCGCTTCTCTCTCCGGCAAAACCACCTATGAAGGGATCTAGAATTCAAAGTCAAAAAGAGCTTAAAAGAGGTATACCAGAGGAAACTGAAGTACCTCCATAATAGCGGCAGGGTCCTCGTGGCTGGGAGTCGGTGTCGGAGAGGCATTTTCTTCCGTCGCCGGGTGTCGCCGAATCATTTTTGCCCTTCTTGGCCGATAGGGCAGATCGGTCGGCCTTCTGGAAGACAGCCATGGAGCGTATTTAGAGGCCTTGGATCTGGCCTTCTCCTGTACCGCCGCGATACGGTCTATCAGGTCCTGCGAGAGGGGTCTCTTGGACAGCCGTTTGAACATAATGATAAAGAACAAGAGCTCGAGGGGCGATTTAGGAACGAACAGGGACATCAACTCCTAGGTCTTCCTGTTGTATTTATAGAACCGTGGAGGAACCCAAAAAAGATTCCATTCCAGGTCAGCAAGCGCTCATCAAATACCAGGGGTTGGATGATTTTTTCCGACCTTTGCGGAAGCTTGCAAAGAGCGGGGATTGTGTACAACCCTGTATTTGATGAGTGGGTTCCCCCTCCAGGATCAGTTCTTTGTGGGGTCTTCAGAGGCAAGAGGGCTCAAGGCACTGAACCGTACCACTTCCGCCCCTTGCATTGAGTGAAGCTTGCGCACTCGACACCTTCAGTTCCTAGGCATTGGGTGAAGCTTGCACAGTCAACCCCTTCCTCCCCTGCATTGAGTGAAGCTTGCGCTCTCGACCCCCTTCACCCTTGGCAATTAGCAAAGCTTGCGCTCTCGACGCTTTCAGTTCCTTGGCGTTGAGTGAGACGAGTGTTGTGGTCGCCTTCTGATCTTGGCTCAGGAAGGCGAGCGAGCCCTTCCCGAATAGATTTTGCCTAGGGATGGTGAAAGGGCTCTCGCCCATGGAAGATAGGGGGGCTCTCGCCCGAAAAAGCATAAAAGGTCTCGTCAGTGCTAAGCGAGTGCCCTTTAGATCCCGCATTCATCCAAAGTGGGTGTGCCGTGGAGGCAAGTGCCTAGCTTCCCCATCACTCGCCCCTTTTGGCGAGTGGTGCCCCCCTTGGACCACTCACCCAGTGGGGTCTAGAGGAAAAATTACCTGGATTCCCTTATAGGGTTGCAAATTGTCTTCCATAATAGCATAGTTTGGCTGTTGGCATACCACTTTTGGCTACATAGCTATTTAGAACAGCGGAGCCTCGCTATTTGTACGCCAGACTCAGAAATCTATAAATAAACCCAAGGGGTACCTCAGAAAGCAACCTTTTCTAGTTCTCTTACTCTCTTGTCATATAGCACTTTCTGAGGTACCCTTAGCTCAACACTGGCTAAGGAGGGGAAGCGTTCTAAGATCTTCCGGGTATGTGGTGGGACCTCCGTGCTGGAGCCTTGGGTTAATTCTAAGCTTTAAGTCTTCGATCAGTCAAGTTTGCTAGGCAAAGTAAGTATGTGATCACCCTTTCCCCAAGGGTTCGGACTCAACAAGAAGTCGGTTTCCGGTTTCAACATGTCTATGGATGGAAGGCAGTGCAAAAGTACAACTTGGTCCCCAAGTATGCTTGCACCCTCCTCCACTCCTTGGATGTGAAACATCCATCATGATACGATATAATGGACTTTGGCACTCTGTGGAACTGGAGTACTTGTTCTATAAACAACCTGGTAAGAACGTTAACTCCATCACCCTGTCAGGTTGGAATAAACCGTGCTAGCTTGGTAAGTTGATCCAAGACAACCCATATAGAGTCATTTCCAGCGCTCGATTGAGGTAAGTCGTGAACAAAGTCCATAGAAATATCCTCGAATTTCCACTCTAGTATCGGCAAGGGCTGCATCAGGCCTCCTAGATTGCGGCATTCAAATTCAACCTTTGATAGGTCTGGCACTAGGCCGCGAAGTTGGTGACATATCTTTTCATTCCTTGCCAGTATATAGTCCTGCGCAGGTCAATATACATCTTAGCCACACCAGGATCAATAGAATATCTCGACTGGTGTGCTTCTTGAAGAATCTTTTCTCAGATTCCTCCGAAAGAGGGGATGAATATGTGGTGCCTTAACTGCAAGATCCCATCATGCAAATTGAACTCCTCCTATTCCCCATCTTGTAGGGACTGGATGATCGGGACAACTTCCGGATCGACCTTCTGGGCCTCTCATATTCGATCCCGGATATCGCATTATATCTCTATCTAATATAACTGGGACCAATACTCCTCTGGATCCCTTGGAGCAACAAGAGTAATCTGCAAGTTTAACAAAGACTGAAACAATTCCCTTGGAATCTGCTCCATCCAACTCCCAGCTATCGAGGGTTGGCGACTCAGTGCGTCATCAACTTTATTAGCTTTCCCGAGGTGATATTGGAGAGCAAAATCATAGTCACACAGAAATTCCAAACATCGGCGTGGCCGCAGGTTCAACTCCTTCTGAGTGAAGATATACTTGAGGCTTTTATGATCAGAGAAGACCTCACATCTTAATCTGTATGAGTAGTGCCTCCAAATCTTGAGGGCAAAAACAACGGTGCTCAATTCTAGATCGTGGGTTGCGTAATTCAGCTCGTACGGCTTTAGCTAGCGAAACGTGTATGTTACTACTTTTCCATACTACATCAGAATAGCTCCCAATCCCTTCAGGGATGCATCCATATAAATCAGGAACCCTTTAGTTCCTGAGAGAATCGTAAGAATTGGGGCAGAAGTTAATCTCTTCATTAATACAATGAACACAGCCTCACATTTCGGCGTCCATCAAAACATAACATCCTTTCTCGTAAGAGTTGTGAGGGGTAACACAATCTTGGAAATACCTTCCACAAACTTATTGTAGTAACCGACAAGACTGAGGAAGATTCGAATGTCTATTGCCATCTAGAGTGATGACCAATTCTAAATTGCTTGGATCTTGGCCTAGTCTATCGCTACTCCATTCTTGTTGACGGTGTGGCCCAAGAATCTGAATTCCGCTAACTAGAATTCACACTTACTGAACTTGGTGAAGAGCAAGTGCTCACGAAGCTTGAGTAGCATCATAGGCAAGTGCCTGGTATGATCTATCTTGGTCTTCGAGTAGATCAAAATATCGTCAATGAAGTCGATTATGAAGTGATCTAGGAAGGGTTTAAATACTTTATTCATTAATTCCATAATGCAAAGGGTGTGTTAGTGAGTCCGAAAGGCATTACCTAGAACTCATAGAGACCATATCCGGGGCTAAAAGCGGTCTTGGGAATATCCTCTTCCGAGATCCGCAACTAATAGTAGCCAGATCTCAAGTCCATCTTGGAAAAGAAAGACACACCTTGTTGTTGATCAAACAACTCGTCAATTCGTTGGAGGGGGTACGTGTTCTGTATGGTGAGCTTGTTAAGCTTTATATAATCTATGCATAGCTGTAGTGTCCTGTCCTTCTTTTTTACAAACAGCATAGGGGCTCCCCAAGGAGCGGAACTCAGACAGACGAACCCTGCATCAATTAGTTCCTTAAGTTGAATCTTTAACTCTGCCAATTACTTAGGGGCCATCCGGTAGGGTGTTCGGGACACCGATCGGGCTCCAGGCACGAGCTCAAATTGAAAGTCCACCTCTCGCTGCAGTGGCAAACTTGGAAGAGATTCGGGGAAATATCTGGAAAGTCCCGTACTACTGGGACTTTAAAGAGCACTTGAGTTTTGTTTTCCTTTTCAAAATAGATAAGATATTCCTCGCCCTTTGTCAGACTGACTTTATTGTCTTGACAGAGGTCAATATAATGAGAGAGATGAAGGGTATACTTGTCACTGTAATTACCTATCCGTCAAAGTTCTGGAGCTTGACCTCTCGTGTTGCACAGTTTATATGGGCCTTGTGCTCGGCCAGCCAATCCATTCCCAGGATGATGTCAAATCCGATTATTGTTAGGATTTTCGCGTAAATCTCAAATTCTACGTCCCCTAACATAGCCTGGAACAAACATTTCTCTATAGATGACATATCTGAACCATCAGGTAGACGAATTTGTATAGACAGTCCGACTGAGCGGACAACATTCCCTTTGGGTGCAATAAAATATTGAGAAACAAAGAGTGTGTCGCTCCAGTATCGAAGAGAGTTTTCACGGGATGTCCTTCTACCAAAAGTAATCCTGATGAGATAAAGGTGTACAAATATCATATAACAAAACATACATCTGATGTAGGCACACATATACATATAGCATAAACTCTAGGTATCAATATCCAATGTATCTATAATGTCTAAGATATATACATATCACTATATCGGGGGTCGGTTCATGCTGAAGGTCTAAAGCATAAGCCTCCAAGGGAGCAACTCGGCCCTGTTGACCTCTCCTGATGGATCTACCTCTTTAGCCTCTCTTGCCCAGTCCTCGCGGTTCCTGCTCTCCCTGAATTGCTCCTAAACCTCGCCTTCCTGCTGCTTGCGAGAAGAAAGCTCTCATGTGATATGGCTGCTTGCACAAGAAGCAGTTCCCAGCAAAGGTAACATCTCGTCAGGATACTGGAGTGGGTTGGAGTGTTGGAGCTAGCCTGGGATCCTGCTGATGTGTTGGTCGGGGTGTTGGGGGTGCTGGTGTATGTCTGGGTGGGGGTGGGCGCTTGTAGGGCTGCTTGTGCTGTCTCTGCCTACGCTCTCTCTCCTATCGGCAGGGAGAAGCTCCTCTATCCCATCCCTGACCTCTGGGAACCTCTATCTGAACTCGGCATTACTGGGCCACCATCCTTTGATTTAACTCCTACATGGTAGCATAAGTCACTATGGTGTGGATGGTGGACAGGGAGATCATAATCAAAGCATGCCTTAAGTCATCTCATGGGCCTTGGTAGAAACGGGCTGCCCGATCGCTTTCAGTGGTTGCAAGGTTTCCAGCAAAACGGGCCAGGTGGATGAACTCTCTCTCGTAGTCTGGCACCGTTCGGTCACCCTGACGAATGTGCAGGAAAATCTCCTACAATGCAGCTCGGTCGGTGTCAGAAATGAAGTGCTCTAGAAATGCCTAAAAAAACTCCCCCTATAGGATAGCGTTCATCAGTCTCCCCCTGAACGTCGAGCAGCTGGCCGCTCTCCACCAGTCTCTGGCATACTCCTATAACAACGTCACCACTAAGGAAACTTCAGCAACAACTGGGCACATCATGCGCACTAGAAGCTCCTCTAAGCGCTTGACCCACTCTTCTCCCTACATGGCAGTCTCTGAACCTCTAAAAGTGGGAGGCCTTAGCCCCCAAAAGGTCGTTAGTAGGTCAGTGGGTACCACCAACTACTATAATGGATGTGTCATAGCCATCCGAAATGTCACCAGAATAGTTGTTAATGTTTACCCCAGGTCTGTCTTAGAGAACGGTAGAGCTGTAGGGGCAACTAGGTTTGGAGGTGGAGTGGCGGGGACATATCCTCTAGAGGAGGATCTTCTGTTACTGGACTCTGGTATCTAGAGAAGTAATAGGAAACAAGTGTCAGTACTTTGCAAAAGTAGGGGAAATTTACAAAAACTTGACTAAGCGGGAACAAAGGTGTGCGGGTGTGCTATCATACAGTCTAGAATCTCTAAGTATTTACACTAGGGTTCACTAGGCTTCGGTTGAATGGTTCGTCCCGAACCAAGGAACGAAGCAAGGGACAGAGGGATCCTAAGACTACTCCACAAGGATATATCATGATAGCTCTGATCCATTTGTAAGATTGCCTTCCTAAACCTTAGCCCGGGTCAGGTCGGAGGGGATCTTACTTACCCAAGACGTCCACCCAATGCTTCTTATGTGGTATCAAACCGCACGACTAAGCGATAGTTGGCCCCCTTACTCGGCTTGAATCACAATATTCACATCGCATCACAGAGTATTGTGGAAGCATTAACAAGAAGCCACATCAATTATATATATAACAATATATATCCAAAAGAGTACGCAAAGGTCATAGCCACTATTTATACATGAAGCCCATAGGCTACAAAAGTACTACTACTACAAACTCCTCATATTTTCAATCCTGCTCGCTAGTACTCACATCTCGAAACTATGGAGATGACGGGGATGTCTCTGCTCGGGCAGTCCTATCAACTGGCGTATCATCCTGTGGTAGCTGGTCATTACGGTGCTCCGTCTCCTGTGATTGGTTATAACATAACCGTTAGTCACGGAACTAAGTAGAAACACATCTCCTCCCCGGATCCATATCATGGGGATGAGCTCATGCACCCAACAAAAGTAAATAGCTGAAGCATGAGAGGGTTAGTACAGCATTTTATACATAAGATAGGAGCAATAATCGAAAGAACATGCAGTATTGTATAACTGGAATAGTAGTGATATTATACGTCACTTGTAACTCAAGCTCCACTAGCTATCAACACCTCAGGTATTCAAAACCTGTGATCATACCGCAGGTATTCAAACCTGCTAACACGTCGCGGGCATTCAAAGTCGCGCATACACCCAATGTCGACATAATATGGACCGCATTAGCGAGTTCCACGGGCCTCAATGATATGGCCGTCGGTGATAGTGGACAGCCCTGCCACTTTTGGGGGTGATCACACCGCACAACCCAGGCCCCAACGTATAATCTCGTGTACTCTTGGATGTGAGAGACATCTGACGATTCAACATTTTGGCCGACTAGGGGAGGAAACCCAACGGGAAAAATCATAATAGTTGGTCACCGGTGCTACTCATCTCCCTATCGCCTTGAGTTGTCTAACTACCCGTACCAGTACGAACGGTCTACAGAAGTGACTGACCTGCCATGATTTGTCGCAAACAATTTACAAGCAATTAAATTTATCAATTTTTGCTAGCATGCACTGGGTCTGTGGCGGCCTGCCCTACTATGCTTCAAATAATTACAGATAAGCGGCACACAGCTCGACTTCCAACAAGGAGCATGGAAGCTCTTTATTTGGGACTAATCCTGGAGGAATACCTTAACTCCCGTAATCCCCAGCGATCTCGCCACCTTCCTTGGGGATCTTGGAGATGCCAAGATATTCAAGCACCCAACGGTGGAGGTGCTGGCCAAGATGATCTGGATGCAGCGAGATGACTCTCGCAGGGCGGATGCGTTCTAGGCAGCGACGGAACGGCGGCTAGGGGTCCTTGAGCGAGATTATGCACACTTGGTTGGGGAAATGGTGAGGCAAGGCGACGGATGCGCGGAGACCTCTCCCAGGAGGCATACCACGCGAGCTCAGGACAAGATGCGCCTGGTCAAACAGGAGCTGACGTCCGTGAGTGCCTACCACTATTCGCGAGTGCCCCCGCGGTCAGGTAGGCGAGGCCAAGGTTACTGGCAGTGGATTCAATATTAGGCACGAGGGTTCTTTCCTCCTATCCTTTTGGGCTTTCCGCATAGTTTGTAATAATAGTAATAATAACATTTATATTCTTCCCTCGCCCGACGAGTGGCTTATGTGTGTAATTAGACTGCTTTCTTTAGCTTTTAATGTGTTTGCGCCGAATGCACTCATTTTTTTTTTCCATTTTTCATTCTTCGTTATGCCTTTCGCTTACCCAGGAACTGCCTGGAAGCTTTTCGCCATTCACAAGTAAGGAGTGGAAGCAAGGTCGGGTGGATTACGAGGCGTCAGAATATATGATAAAAAATGCTATCCACACTGTGCCGCCTTCAGGAAAATGTCATGATTGCCGAGATTTTCTATAAATAGGCCAGGTCACCAATCATTTACTCAATTAGATCCCTAGCCTCATCTACCCTCCACACGATTGCTTTCTAGAGCACTCGCCTCCTACACAAACCATTCCTTCTCCCATCCCTCGTGAAGATGTCGGGCGAGACCGATGGCAGAGCAAATGTGTGTAAGGCTTCCTAAACCACGACTTCCTCCCCTGTAACCTGATAGAGAAGGAATATCTCTCGGTGGTGGGGCACTACATCCCGCCAGGCTATGCCGCGCATCGTCCAGAAAGCGACGATAAGATGAATTCCCTGTCAGAAGGGGAACTGGCAATTCCCTTGGATCATTTTGAGGTGGAGTTTCGCCTTCCACTCTGGTCGGAAGTGCGGCACGCCCTTCGCTATTTCGGGGTGGTCCCGACACAGCTCAACCCAAATTCCGTTGCGCTCCTAGTAGCTTTCGCATGCTACATGCGCGCGAAAAAGATTGAGTTCAATCTTCCGGTATTCCGGAAGCTATTCAATTTCAGAGTCAAGGGTGGGATAGTTTTCTTCTTGGGCCAAACGATCAAGACCATTGACCTTGCTAACAAAAATCACAACTGGGCCCAGAAGTTTGTGTTCGTTTCCGGTGGTTTCGGCAACATACCCCTCTCGCCAGTGCAATATGACGAGGCGACCTATAGGCCTCCCGTACTTGGGGGGGGGGGGGGGGGCGAGGCTGCCCTCATCACATTTTTCAGGACCAAGAATTTTGACATCAAGTTCTTGAGGCAGAACGTGCACCATCTCTGAAAGTCTCTAGTGTCAACTAAATCCACCTATGGGGGGGGGGGGGGAATAGGTGTCGTGCAGTCTTTTGCGGAATTTAAATTACCTGCACAAATAAACAAACACAGCACAAAAAAGCACACAAGCAATTATAGTGGTTTCCCGATTTGGGTACGTCCACTCTCCCCCTTCGACCTATCTCCCACCAAGGGACGACTCGGTCACTTCACCAACCAGATTGAAATCCAATCCTCACACTACGGAAGGAAACCTTCCAACCAAAGGAGTCACTACTCCTCCACCACGGGTTGCACCCAACCCTTACAACTAGGAATAAAAATTCCTTTACAACAAAACAAAAATTGAATGTACAAGAAATACAAACAAACTTGTGGAGAATCCGATGTCGCTCTTCGTTCATTGATGCTTTCTTGAAAGAGACGAAGAGTCCACGACCGGAGTACTCTCTTGGAGAGGATCTTATCAAGATCGGCGGCGGCAAGTGGTTGCGGCGGCGATGCTTTGTGAATCCAATCTTCTTGACGAAGCAAGCAAGGTCTACCAACGATCTCAATCGGATTAGTCGTCTCAATCGATTCGGAATGAAGAACTATCCTCGTTCAACAAATCGACAGACAAGAGATCTCGAGAGAGAAGCGTTAGACGCTAGGCTTGCCTCGGTACTGTCGTCGGAAGATCACAGAATCTCTAAGATCAGCGGCGGCGACTAGCTTGCGAGCAGCGACGACGATCAGTGAAGTTCCGCGATCGGCTAGGGCACACTCGGCCTTTTGATTTTTCGTGAATAGATTCGATACTTCGGTATGTTAAAATACGCGAGTATATATACTGGAAGCCAACCCTTAATGACCGTTGTGGGGCCCACAAGGAGAAGCCCTAGTCCCGGTCAAAACGGCGCACAACGAACTTGGTTCGGTCCAGCGAACGGGAATTTTGCCTAAGGCAAAATCGGCGAGAATCGCTGGTGATTCCCGTCGAAGTCGGCGGGAATCACTCACGATTCCCGTCGAATTTGCCTTGGCAGAATTCCAGTTGGAAATCTGGTCATCCGGAGGGAATCAGCGGGAATGCAAGGTGATTCTCATCGAATCAGCGAGAATCACTTGGTGATTCCCGTCGATTCTTCCTTAGCAGAATTCTTGTAGGAGGACAGTCAGCCGGATGAAGCCGGCGGGAATCACTGACTGATTCTCGACGATTAGGCGGGAATCACTAATGATTCCCGTCGAATCGGCGAGAATCACTTAGTGATTCCCGTCGATTTTGACTTAGAATAACTTGTCATCCTTCCTTTCCTTTGATGACTTGGTCTTTGACCCCATCTTTGCTCCTCTTCTTCTCTTGATCTATCTTGACCCTGTACTTGAAAATAAGTACACTCCAATAGAGAGAGCACACGTGAGTCAACACACTGATATGCTCAACGAGGGATTACGTTGCGCAGACCCGTGTATATTGACCCACTGCACCCTTACATTGGTGTGTACTTAGCATGGAATAGCTGCAAGCACAACTTGATAGAAGATCGTCAAATACATTGTCAATTCAACTTAGATTGTTCAGGGGCTTCTTCAAATCAGGTACATTGTGGATACAATACCCAACAATCTCCCCCTATTTGAAGAAGCCTAAACTCTACAAGCTAAGATGAATAGACTAAATGAGAATGAAAATCATAAACTAAAAATTCAGTTGAGAGTGAAATTCATTACCATTTTTCTGAAAGCATACTTAACATTGGCAGCCACCTTAGCCTTAGCCGAGAGGGTAATCTCCCCCTTTTCGGCTTCTGCAAATCTGGGACTTCACTTGGAGCCAAATGCTCCCCCTCAGTTCTTGCATCCGTGCTCGATCTTGAGTTCCTTGCTGATGCTCCCCCTTGATCCAAGAGCCTTGAGCCCTTTAATCTTCATAGTTAAGCATGCCGAGTTCAGTTTTGAAGAGACTGAACTTGGCCTCATCTAGGGGCTTTGTGAAGATATCTGCAATTTACTTATCCGTGGGGACATAGCAGAGAGAGATATCTTTGTTTTCCACATGCTCCCGAATGAAGTGGTAGCGCACTTCAATGTGCTTTGTTCTGCTGTGCGACACAGGATTGTTCGCAATTGCTATGGCGCTCGAGGAGTCGCAATACATAGGAACTTCTCTGAACTGCAAGTCATAATCTTCGAGTTGATTTCTGATCCATAGAAGTTGTGCGCAACAGCTGTCTGCAGAGATGTACTCAGATTCAGCCGTGGAGGTTGCGACACAGTTCTGCTTTTTACTGTTCCATGAAATAAGCCTTCTTCCGAGGAATTGGCACGCCCCGGAAGTGCTTTTCCTATCATCCCTGCTTCCTGCAAAGTCAGCATCTGAAAAGCCTATCAGCTCGACGTCATTGTTTCTTGGGTACCACAAGCCAAGATTTGGTGTACCTTTAAGGTATCTAAGAATTCGCTTTGCAGCGACATAATGAGATTCCTTAGTGTTCACCTGATATCTGGCACAAACGCATGTTGAAAACATAATATCCGGTCTACTAGCAGTAAGGTAGAGCATGGATCCAATTATGCTTCTGTATTTGGTTTCATCAAAAGGTTTCCCTTTCTCATCCTTGTCCAGAGACACAGTGGATCTCATTGGAGTCCTCATAGAGGTTGCATTCTCCATTCCGAATTTCTTGAGGAGTTCATTTGTGAACTTCGTCTGAGAAATGAAAATTCCATCCTCAGGCTGTTTCACTTGAAGTCCCAAGAAATACTTTAGCTCTCCCATGCTGCTCATTTCAAACTTTCCTTGCATAAGTTTAGAGAACTTCTTGCAAAGATTGTTGTCCGTTGAGCTGAATATTATGTCATCGACATAGATTTGCACCAGCAAGATCTTGCCTTTGACTTTCCTAAGAAACAATGTCTTATCTATTTTTCCTCTCGAGAACTTGTTCTCAAGAAGAAAACTAGACAGAGTCTCATACCAAGCTCGAGGAGCTTGTTTTAAGCCATATAATTATTTATTAAGAAAATAGACATGATTAGGGAGCGATGAATTAACAAAACCTGGGGGTTGCACGACATATACTTCCTCTTTCAAATTTACATTTAGAAACGCATATTTCACGTCCATCTGATAGACAGTGAATCTTTTGTGAGAGGCATATGCCAGGAACAATCTGATCGCCTCCAGCCTTGCAACTAGTGCAAAGGTTTAGTCGAAGTCAATCCCCTCCTCCTGTCTGTAACCTTGAGCCACCAGTCTGGCCTTGTTCTTGATTATGACACCGTGTTCATCCAGTTTGTTTCTGAAGATCCACTTAGTGCTGATCACATTATGGTTCTTTGGTCTAGGAACAAGCGTCCAGATGTTGCATCGTTCGAATTGATGCAGTTCATCTTGCATGTCAAATATCCATGACGCATCTTTGTTCGCTTCGTCGAACTTCTTTGGCTCAACCTGTGACAGAAAACTAAGGTGCAAAATCTCGTTAATTGCACCTCTCCGAGTTCTGACACCGTCACGAGGATCTCCTATGATCTGATCTCTGGGATGATCCCTCACGTGTCGGAGCTCTAGGAGTTTGGCATCTGGAGCTCTGACAGCTTCTCGGGCTTCTCCTTCTTCTGAGAGATTTTCTCCATCCTGATCGTCAACTTCTCTAGTTGGCATTGAGGTGGAAACCTTGACGTACTTGGGAGTTGCATCTTTAGCAGTCTCATCGAGACTTAGCTGTTCAAGCCTTGCACCTGCATCTTCAAGAATGCCACTGGAAGAATTGCTATGAAGCAAGCTTCCATCATCAAAAACAACATTAATGGACTCCTCTACCACTAGGGTTTTCTTATTGAAGACCCTATATGCCCGACTATGGCTACTATAGCCCATGAAGATGCCTTCGAAGCATTTTTCTCCGAATTTAGTACGTGGGTACTTCCCATTTTTGAGTACATAGCATCTGCAACCAAAAATCCTTAAATAGGACATGGTCGGTTTCCTGCCTTTCAGTTGCTCATAAGGCATCTTACGATGATTCTTGTTGATCAATGCCCGGTTCTGCACATGACAAGCCGTATTGACAGCCTCTGCCCAGAAGTACTCTGGAAGAGAAGCGTCATTCAACATTGTCGTACATGCTTCAATGAGCGTTCTATTTCTCCTCTCCGAAACTCCGTTTTTGCTTAGGAGTACGCGAGGAGGAAAACTCATGAAAGATACCATGTTCTTCACAGAATTCTATCATAGCACCAGAATCGAATTCTGTTCCATGGTCACTTCTGATTTTGACCACGGAGCAGTTAAGTTCGTTCTGAATCTGCTTGATAAAATTAGTGAGGATGTCAAACGTATCTGACTTTCGTTTCAAGAAGAACACCCACGTAAACCGAGAGTGATCATCAACAATCACTAGCATATACGATTTACCTCCTAAGCTATGAACATGCACTGGACCGAACAAGTCCATATGAAGAAGATAAAGACATCTGGAGGAGTCTTTGTCTACAATTCCCTTAAAGGTAGCCCGAGTCTGTTTGCCCTTCTGGCATGCAGGACAGGGGATATCTTTGATGCACTTAATAGTAGGGGAATCCCTTACTAAATTCTTAGAAAACAACATATTAATAGTCTTGAAATTAATATGTGCTAATCTCTTGTTCCATTGCTCACAAAGAGATGCACTGCCTTTTACTACTAGGCACACAGGGGTAGAAGAGTCTAAGCTAAGAAAATCTAAGCAGAAGATATTTCTGCTCCTAATGCCAGTTAATACCGTCTCCGAAGAGGCACACAATATTATCAAGCACTTATCCTTGCAGAACTTAACGTTATATCCTTTATCACACAACTGGCTTACACTGATCAGGTTATGGTTTAACCCTTCAACATAGGCCACGTTAGTGATAGAGAATACACCGTTGGAAATCATACCATAACCCCCGGTGACTCCTCGATCAGATCCTCTAAAGATGACTTTGGGTCCATTTTTGACTGGGGAGTAATCACGCAACAAGCTTCTTGTCCCGATCATATGCCGGGAACATCAACTGTCCAAGTACCAGATTGGCGTTTTGGTGGCCTTTGGACATACCTGGAAAACAGAATTAGTTTCCCTTAGGAACTCAATTGAACTTGGGTCCTAGATTCCTTGTTAGCACACTCCCTCTCGGGTGGTTAACCCTACGAGTGGTCGGCCTCACATTGCTAACATGAGGAGTCTCGTTGAATCGTTGATTAAACCAGCAATCCACGACAAAGTGACCAACTTTGCCACAACACCAACAGTCAAATCTGTTGTACCGCTTCCTAGACTCCAGCTTCACCCTTAGACCGATGGGTCCAGCCGGGGCCTTGGATATGGAGGTGGAGTTATCATGATGACAACAGTCACATGATTTCTTCACTTCCTATTCCTTCAGTATAACAGGCTTGGCTTTTGGTGCCTACTTCCTATTATGGCCGCTAGAGAAGTGGCCATAATTCTCCACTTGGATTTCCTCATAAGGTGCCTTGAAAACACTCTCACCGTAGTTTCGGGGGAAGGTCCAACCATCATACCGGCTCTTGGGCTTTTCAACTGAGGGCCGGAAGAAGTGGCCATAGGTTGACTCAAAGTCCTGCTCATTGCAAGGAAAGCTAGGCTTTCTGAATACAACAGGGTCGAGTGGGGCCTTTCCCTTTCTTGCAGCAGAGGCCTTCTTAGCAGCCTTATTTTTCCTCTGTTTTCTGTTTTTCCTGGATGATTTACCAGGCACACCCACATGCCCTAAGCCAGCCCCCTTAGCCTGAGCAGAGAATTTATCAACCAGAGGAAGAACGGTCTTGGGCATGGAGAAGCTTTTGACAATCTTCCTTTCTACCGCAAGCTGTTCTTCCAACTTGTTGATTTCTTCCTGTTTTTGGTTAAGGAGCCTTAGAGACTCTGAATGCTCAGAAGTCAGGTCCAGGTGTTCCTGTCGGAGAGAGATCAAGCTAGTGATCTCTTCTCTTAGAGACAAACCCTCAGCCTTAAGGAATTTGACTTCCTTTTTCTGAGCCCTCAACCTCTTGCGGCATTCCTCAAAGGTATTGAGCAGAAGCTCATACTTTTCGAGAAGCTCAGCTTCACGGGCAGATGGGCTGTCCTCGAGATCATCATCAAGAGACTCAGAGTCAGAGTTAGAGAGGGGGGTACGATCTTTTACCTTCCCAGTAAATGGGGGGCAGTCTCTTTCTGAGTCGGATCGACCCATTAGCCCGAAGTAGGCTTCCTCATCATCACTGGAGTCTGAAGAATCAGATTCACTCAGTGTCTTTGGCTTTTTAACAATGTTGCTCCTCTCCTTCTTCTTATCTCTAGAGGACATGTCCTCCTCTCCCTTCCCCTTCTCTCTCTTGCTTTGGTGGCAGTCAGCAACGACGTGGCCTGACTTATTGCATCCAAAGCAAATAATGTCATCAGAGCGATGTTTGTTCGGTTTGGATTCATACATGTCAGAAGAATAATTCTTCTTCTGATGTCTAGAGGAGGAGCCGTCTCTCTTTCTTTGATTCCTCAACTTGAGGAACTTCTTGAACTCTCGAGTGATGAGGGAGAAGTCTTCTTCAGATAGCTCTGAGCCAGAAGAGCATGGCTCAGAGTCTTCTTCCTCATCCTTTTTCCGAGAGCGGGATGAGGCTGCACCCTTGCCTTTCCTTGAGTGATTGGCTTTCAGAGCTACAATCTTTTCTTTGGCAGCGGCTTTCTTGGCTTCTTCTTCAGCTTTTCTGGTGTTCAGCTGAAGCTCATAGGACATAAGCTTCCCAAATAAAATCTGGGGATCAGTTTCAGCCAGCTTGCCAAACTCTCTGATGGCGCAGATTTTGGTGTCCCATTCCTTAGTAGGGGACCTAAGGAATTTGTCGTTTAGTTCACCATCGGTGAACACTCTGCCATAGCCTTTCAGGGAATTGACGATCTTCAAGAAGTTCTCGAAAGTCACTCTTATTTCTTCCTTGGGACCTTTCCTGAAGGCCTCATACTTTTGGTTCAGAAGGGATCTTCGATCATCCCTTACTTCATCTGTGCCTTCCATCAGGATGATCAGACAGTGCTAGATGTCCTTGGCAGTCCTGCAGTTACTGAAATTCTGCATCATGGAGTCATCAACGGCGCTGACCAGAATGTTCTGAGCCTTCTTGTCAAGACCGACAAGCACAATCTCATCCTTATCAATTTCGGAGAGCTTCTTGGGCACCATCTTGGTAGGATCAATGGTGGAGGCCTTAGTAGGGATATAAGGTCCCTCCTCAACTATCATGAAGAGTCGGGGGTCGACTGCTTCCATGTAAAACCTGATTCTTTCCTTCCAGATAGGAAAGTTCAGGTTGGTGCACACTGGGATCTTTCCTGAATACTTGAGTCCGTCCATTTCAGAGATCTTCTTTCTTCTTGACACTAGAGGCAGGATCTTACTCAAGGTGTTAACCTTATTGATGAGTAACCTCCCTCTGATACCACTTGAAAGTCTCTAGTGTAAACTAAATCCACCTATAGGGGGGGGGGAAATAGGTGTCGTGCAGTCTTTTGCGGAATTTAAATTACCTGCACGAATAAACAAACACGACACAAAAAAGCACACAAGCAATTATAGTGGTTCCCCGATTTGGGTATGTCCACTCTCCCCCTTCGACCTATCTATCACCAAGGGACGACTCGGTCACTTCACAGACCAGATTGAAATCCAATCCTCACACTACGGAAGGAACCCTTCCAACCAAAGGAGTCACTACTCCACCACGGGTTGCACCCAACCCTTACAACTAGAAATAAAAATTCCTTTACAACAAAACAAAAATTGAATGTACAAGAAATACAAACAAACTTGTGGAGAATCCGATGTCGCTCTTCATTCGTTGATGCTTTCTTGAAAGAGACGAAGAGTCCATGACCGGAGTACTCTCTTGGAGAGGATCTTGTCAAGATCGACGGTGGCAAGTGGTTGCGGCGGCGATGCTTTGTGAATCCAATCTTCTTGACGAAGAAAGCAAGGTCTACCAATGATCTCAATCAGATCAGTCGTCTCAATCATTTCGGAATGAAGAACTATCCTCGTTCAACAAATCGAGAGACAAGAGATCTCGAGAGAGAAGCGTGAGACGCTAGGCTTGCCTCGGTACTGTCGTCGGAAGATCACAGAATCTCTAAGATCAGCGGCGCCGACTAGCTTGCAAGCGGCGACGGCGATCGGTGAAGTCCCGCGATCGGCTAGGGCACGCTCGGCCTTTTGATTTTTCGTGAATAGATTCGATACCTCGGTATGTTCAAATACACGAGTATATATACTGGAAGCCAACCCTAAATGACCGTTGTGGGGCCCACAAGGAGAAGCCCTAGTCCCGGTCAAAACGGCGCACAACGAATTTGGTTCGCTCCAGCGAACAGGAATTTTGCCTAAAGCAAAATCGGCGAGAATTGCTGGTGATTCCCGTCGAAGTCGGCGGGAATCACTCACGATTCCCGTCAAATTTGCCTTGGCAGAATTCCAGTTGGAAATCTGGTCATCCGGAGGGAATCAGCGGGAATGCAATGTGATTCTCATCGAATCGGCGAGAATCACTTGGTGATTCCCGTCGATTCTACCTTAGCAGAATTCTTATAGGAGGATAGTCAGCCGGATGAAGCTAGTGGGAATCACTGACTGATTCTCGACGATTATGCGGGAATCACTAATGGTTCCCGTCGAATCGGCGAGAATCACTTAGTGATTCCCGTCGATTTTGACTTAGAATAACTTGTCATCCTTCCTTCCTTTGATGACTTGGTCTTTGACCCATCTTTGCTCCTCTTTTGCTCTTGATCTATCTCGACCCTGTACTTGAAAATAAGTACACTCCAATAGAGATAGAACACGTGAGTCAACACACTGATCTGCTCAACGAGGGATTACGTTGCGCAGATCCGTGTATATTGACCAACTGCACCCTGACATTGGTGTGTACTTAGCATGGAATAGCTGCAAGCACAACTTGATAGAATATCGTCAAATACATTGTCAATTCAACTTAGCTTATTTAGGGGCATCTTCAAATCAGGTACATTGTGGATACAATACCCAACAATCTCCAGCTCGTTCCCGCTGGGGAAGGTACCCTCTCGCCTACCTTGTTATTTTTTACTAACACTAAAACTGAACTTTGGCTCCTGTGCAAGAGAGCGAGAGATTCTCGTCATCCAGCCCTATGATGAATCCGGGACTCTCGCCCCTGGCTTGACACTCGCACAATTAGCGGCCAAGGACTGCCAGGTCGTGCCGGCGACCTCATCTCAGCTGAGTGTCCGGAAGCAGAATCCGGACACTCCGCCCCCAGCTTCCTCCAAGAAGTCCAAGACACCTGCGCAGGACAAGGGCAAGTCTGTTGTGGAGACCCCTGCCAGGATCTCGCTGGCAGCTGGTTCGGCAGGCATTGCCGAGAGGATCTCTGCTGTTGCCAAGAAGGCCCCCGAGGGACTAGTGTCGAAAGGGCATCAGAACTTTGGGCTCGGCCAGAGGCATCTGGACGAGACTGGCCAGCCGCTTCTCCAGTAGGACCCCGAGGTAAACCGGGCGTCCATCTCTGTCCTCCTGCTGACTTAGATTGAGCAGGATACTACCAGCAGCGATGCCTATGCACTCGTCTTTGGGCTATACAACAGGGAAGAAAACAACCACTTCAATAAGGAATCCACCAGGATCCTTGCGCATGAGACTACAAGAGCCTGGCTGTGCACCCTGGAGCTTGCGCACATGTCCTCCTGCCGGACCCTTTATACTAAACGGAACCTGAACGAGGTTCAAAAGTGCTGGGAACTCTCTGATGCCAAGGCGGTATCCATGTAGGAGAAACTTGCTACCGCCGAGGTGCTTTTCGCCAGCAGACAGGCACAAGGGGTAAGCTGATTTCTTGCTAGCCTTTCATAGTATCTCCCTTCATGGCTAACTTTCCCTTGATATTGTTTCAAGACTCCGCGAATACTGATAAGCTCCGCACACAGGTGGCCAGCCAAGAACACGAGATCGCTGGGCTAAAGACGGAGAATAAGCGCCTGCAGGAGACCCTTCTCCTGCCTCCCCCGGGCGAGAAGGTCAAACGTCACCAATACAACAACTACAAAATCGAGGTTATAATGTAGGAGAACGCCCAGAGGGCAGACAAGCACACCATCGAGGTTTTGCGGGGGTGACAGATTGCTGAACGAGAAGGGTGAAAGGCTAACGACACGCAGCATCCTGCCGTGGCTATACACCCCCTATCAAAGTTCCCGCGGGCGAGGACAACCAGCAGGGCGAGTTTGATTGGGACGCACTCTTGGGCTTTGAGTCCTCCGGCGAGAAGTCCAGCGGTTCATCCTGAAGGCTTTCCGGGAACCATTTTTATTTTGTACTTGTGTATATATGTTTTTGACACATGTAATGGGCGAGACCCATGTGTAACTATACCCTTCTTTTGTATATATACATGATTTTGTTTTTGTGCTGTTCGTGTTTATTTTGTCTCTGATGAATTTCTTTTCGCCTTTCACTCGTAGTTATGTGCGCATTCTTTTGCTCACTCGCGCATGCCTTAGGCTCTCAGGTGGTGACCCCAGTACTACTCGCAACCCGTTCTCGCGATACATTGTGAGAACTATGCAGAGAGACATGCCGGGAGGACCATACAGAGAGCTATGCCGAGAGGGACACGATGGTTGGTATGCCGAGAGGGCTATGCTGAGAACTGGGCCGAGAGGGCTACGTGGCGCGGTATGCTGAGAGGGCTATACTTTCTCAATGACCTTTCTTGGAGCACCTTCTCGAAGCCTACAACGTCTACCGAGGGACCAATAGCTTCATCAACTAGGTGGGATCTTTACAATGGGAGACGAGTATCGATCAGACATATTTCTCTACCCCTCCATCGGGCACTACTACTGGCCTGATCAGCTAGATGAGAGCCTGACAGCGGATATCGAGTATCAACCGGAAGGGAGATGCTCTCGAGTGATATCCAGCCCTGCCAGCTAGTGGGAGCCTGACAGCGGGATCTGCTCGGGGTCTGTGAGACGTTCTTGAGTGAAATCCATCCCTACCAGCTAGTGGGAGCCTGGTAGCGGGATCTGCTCTAGGTTTGGGAGACGCTCTCGAGTGACATCCAGCCCTATCAGCAAGTGGGAGCCTGGCAGCGGGATCTGATTGGGGGTTTAGGAGACGCTCTTGAATGATATCCATCACTGCTAGCTAGTGGGCGCCTTGCAGCGGGATCTGCTCGGGGTCTGGGAGACTCTCTCAAGTGACATCCAGTCCTGCCAGCTAGTGAGAGCCTCAACAGAATCTTCTCGGGGTCTGGGAGATGCTCTCGAGTGACATCCAGCCCTACCAGCTAGTGGGAGACTGGCAGTGGGATCTGCTCGGGGTCTGGGAGATGCTCTTGAGTGACATCTGACCCTGCCAGCTAGTGGGAGCCTAGTAGCGGGATCTGCTAGGAGTCTGAGAGACACTCTCGAGTGACATCTGTCCCTTCCAGCTAGTGGGACCCTGACATCGGGATCTGCTCGGGGTCTGGGAGACGCTCTCGAGTGATATCCAGCCCTGCCAGCTAGTGGGTGCCTGGCAGCGGGATCTGCTCGCGATCTGGGAGATACTCTCGAGTGATATACATCCCTACCAACGAGTGGGAGCCTGACAGTGGGATCTTCTCGGGGTCTGGGAGAAGCTCTCGAGTGACATCATTCCCTATTAGCTAGTGGGAACATGGTAACGGGATCTTCTCGGGGTCTAAGTAGACTCTCTCGAGTGACATCCAGCCCTACTAGCTAGTGGGAGCCTGACAACAAGATCTACTTGGGGTCTTGGAGATGCTCTCGAGTGATATCTAGCCCTGCCAGCTAGTGAGAGCCTGACAGTGAGATCTTCTCAGGGTCTAGAGTAGACTCTCTCAAGTGACAAGCAGCCCTGCCAGCTAGTGGGAACCTGGCAGCGGGATCTGCTCTGGGTCTTGGAGATGCTCTCGAGTGACATCCATCCTTGCCAGCTAGTGGGAGCCTAGCGGAAGGATCTTCTTAAGGTCTGGGGAGACTCTCACGAGTGACATCCAGCCTTGCCAGCTAGTGGGAGCCTAACAACGAGATCTTCTAGGGGTTTAGGGAAGACTCTCTTGAGTGACATCCAGCCCTGCCAGCTAGTGGGAGCCTGACAGCGGGATCTGCTCGGGGTCTGGGAGACGCTCTTGAGTGACATCCAGCCCTGCCAGCTAGTGGGAGCCTGGCCGCGAGATCTTCTCAGGGTCTAGGGCAGACTCTCTCGAGTGACATCCATCCCTACTAGCTAGTGGGAGCCTGGCAGCGGGATCTGCTCGGGGTCTGGGAGACGCTCTCGAGTGACAACTATCCCTGTCAGCTAGTGGGAGCCTGCCAACGAGATCTTCTCGGGGTCTAGGGAGACTCTCTCGAGTTACATCCAGCCCTACCAGCTAGTAGGAGCCTGACAGTGAGATCTTCTCAGGGTCTAGGGTAGAATCTCTCGAGTGACATCCATCCTTGCCAGCTAGTGGGAGCCTAATAGCGGGATCTTCTCGGGGTCTATTTCATGAACATCACCCGCCACACAAATGTGCAAAAAGGTCTGAAAAGTTGCGATATCTCGTATTTATAAAAGAGGATGTTATATACTTTTTTCACGGATAGAAACACTTCAAGTCAACACCGCTCTAGGTGTGACTTAGGGTCTCTCCCTCCATATTCTGGAGGCGACACCCCCCTAACTTCAATACCTCTCTGATAATGTATGCACCTTCCCAGTTTGGGTTGAGATTCCCCATGGCTGTTGACCTTCTTGAGGCATCTACCTTCTTGAGGACTAAGTCCCCTTCCGTGAACTGCTTGACCCTAACATGCTTGTCAAAGTACTTGGCTATCCGCCACTTGATTTCTTCCTATTTAACAGCGGCCACATCTCAGAATTCCTCTGCTAGATCTAAGGAGAGTCACAGCTCGTCCTCATTCTCGGCTCTCCATCCCTCTCTTCCTTCCTCTGCTTCCACCACCCGCGTTGTTCGGACCTCGAATTCTATTGGGAGCACAACCTCACAGCTATGGGAGAGCTTGAATGGGGTCTCCCATGTAGCCGTATTGGGGGGTAGTTCTAGCCCACAGGACCGAGGGGAGTTGCTTCACCCAGCTCCCCTTCAAGTTTTCCATCTTCTTCTTCAGCAAGTTCACAATGATCATATTTGCGGCCTCCACCTGCCCATTGCTCCTGTGGAGGTGGACCGATGAAAACCGGAGATCGATCCCAAGCTGTCCACAAAAACTAATAAATTCAGCACTGCTGAACTGTGACCCATTATCCGTTACAATGGCCTAAGGTAACCCGTGTTGGCAGATGATCTCCCCCACACAAAATTTCGAACCACCTGAGATGTTACCTTAGTCAGCGCCTTCACCTCTAACCACTTAGAAAAATAGTCAATCATTACCAATAAGAACCTCCTTTGCCCACTGGCCTGAGGGAAGGGCCCTACTAGGTCCATTCCCCAAATGGCGAAGGGCCAGGGCATGGTGATGCTCCTTAGCCTTTGAGCTAGTAGCAGTTGGAGCGAGGTGAAAAGCTGGAACTTCTGGCACTTCTTGGCAAACTCGGTGGCATCCCCACCCAGGGTCGGCCAAAAGTACCCTTGCCTCACTATCCTCCCTTCCAAGGTCCTGCTTCCCGAGTGACTCTCACATTCTACGACATGAACTTTTTCCAAGATCCTCTAAACCTCCCGCTCGGCACACAACTGCTAGGAGCCCTAAGAGGGTCTTGTGATATAACTTCCCCTTACGCATAAGATAGTACGCCGAATTGTGCTTGAAATGCTTCTTATCCAGGCCTTTCAGAAACTCACCTGTGGATAAGAAGGCGGCGAAGGGGTCTATCCACGAAGGGCTCCGATCTTCCTTCATTAGCTATTCTTCTTCAATAGAGGGGAAAAAAAGGTCGGTGATGGTTCCCCCCACCCGGGATCCATGCTTGGCCAAATTATCTACCTGCTCATTCTCCCCCCGCGACACATGTTGAATGTAGAATGTTTGGAACATGCCAATAACTCCCTTTACCTTGGCTAAATACAATTGGAGAGTATGCTCCCTTGCCTCAAACTCCCCATTGATCTGAGAGGCCACAACCATGGAATCTGTGAGTACTTCCATATTATCCACCCCCAACTCCCTTGCCAGACGAAGCCCCGCTATTATCGCCTCATATTCTTGTTGGTTGTTGGTAATGGGGAAGTGAACGACCACCTTCTGCTCGATCTTTGTTCCCTGGGGGCTCTCCAGGATCACCCCTACCCCCAAGAAATGCCTGCTAGAGGCGCCATATACTATTACCTTCCAAGGAACTAGGCGAGTGAGCTCCACCTCCGCCACCTCGACCACATAATCAGCCACGAAGTCGGCCATCGCTTGAGCCTTGATCGAGAGGCGGGGAACAAAAGATATATCAAATTCACTCAGCTCCACTGACCACTTCACCATCCTTCCAGAATGCTCCACCCCCTCAAAGATGTTATGGAGGGGATTGTCAGTCACCACTCGGATGGAGTGTGCTTAGAAGTAGGGCCGAAGCCTCCGAGTCGAGATAACTAGGGAAAAAGTAAACTTTTCTAAAATTGGGTATCGGAGCTCCACCTTCCTTAAGACCCTGCTCACGTAATAGATGGGTAGTTGTTTCTTCCCCTCTTCCCAGACTAGGACAGAGCTCAAGGCCTCGGCCCTGACCCCAAGGTATATGGATATATCTTCCCCCTCCTTTAGTCCCTAGAGCAGCATAGCCTGGGTAAGCAGCCTCTTCAAGGCTTGGAACGCTTCCTCGCATTCCTTAGACCATTCGAATTTCTGATTTCCCCTCAGTGCTTTGAAGAAGGGGGAGCACTTCTCTCCTGCCCGAGAGAGGAACTTGCTCAACCCTTCCAACTTCCCCGTCAGCCGCTAGACCTCTTTAGCATTCTGTGGTGACCCCAACTCCATGATCACCTTCAACTTATCAGGATTGGGTTCCACCCCTGCGGGAGTAAGGAGATGACCTAGGAACTTTCCCCTCCTGGCCTCGAAGACACACTTCAAGGTGTTCAACTTCATCTTATACTTCTGCATTGTACTGAAGGTCTCCTCCAGGTCCCGGAGGTGAGAGTCCACGTCCAGACTCTTGATCACGAGGTCATCCACACACACCTCCAAATTTCTACCACTTTGCTCTCGGAAGACCCGATCCATCATATTATGGTATGTTGACCCTGCATTTTTTAGCCTAAAGGGCATCATCTTATAGCAGCAGCACTCGTCCCTGGTGATGAAGGAGATATCTTTTATATCGGGCGGGTGCATTCTGATCTTATGATAACATGAAAAAGCATTGATGGGCCGCGAAGCCGACTCTTATTTAGGTGGTTGGTTCGATTGGTCGAACGTCGCAGACTGCTAAAAAGTGAGTTTTAAACGAAAGGAGGCAAGTGCACCTATCGCATGTAGTACTCGATATTCGGTGGGAATATCGAGGTCGTATTGTTCTCGGGGTCAGGTTCATTATATTTACTCTTTCCGGAGTAACTATTATTTTACCGAAAATACGGTGGGGATTTTAATTAACTAAGGCGGATAAAATAAAAGTACAAAAACGAGTTAGGAAATTTGATGAAGGGTTAACGCTCGGCATCGAATCAGATTAAAACTAAAACAGTAACTTGGCCGTGGAGGTTCCACAAATATAAGCTCACCTAGCTATAGGGATATCGCTCACCTGAACATTAAGACTATTCGACCGAACTCTCATCCGACGAAGGATTCCTCTTAATGCTCGCTTTACGCTAAGAACCCCGCTATTGGGTGGGGAACCCAATCCGATAGAGTTACGCTTCCCCTCTCTCGAGGGTAGGCACGCAGCTCTTTTTACACAAGGGTGATCAGTTTATACACACGGCCTCTCGGCTAGCTAGCGTATGGATAACGGAAATAGAGCCCACACATCGATATGTGGTTCTACACATCGTATACCCGGGGAAACCTTAAGCCCTTTAATTAAAGTGAGAAAAAGATCCTTTAATTATTTAGAGAGATTTCATATGTATCAATGCTCTTCGATTCCGAGGGCTAAGAACGATTAGCCACTCATCGGTATGGGGGTGGCTTATGATTTTAATGAGGCGAGAGTTCGAGACTAAGCGCTAAAGGATTACAAAAAAAAGGGACAGAAAAGAACACAACGTTAGAAAATTATAAAACTAACTAAAACGAAAACTCACACCTTTCAAAATCATAAAATAAAAAGCTAAGTTACACAAAAAAGAGAAATTACAAGTTCTACTCGAATGAGTAGACGAGAAATAAATGCATTACAAGTCCTCCTCAAACGAATAGGCGAGAAATGACAAGTCCTACTCAAACGAGTAGGGGGGAGATGACAAGTGCTAATCAAACGAGTAGGCGGGAAATGAAAGCGAGTCCTACTCGAATGAGCAGGCGGGAAGTAAATGCGCACACACACACTCTACATAATTGAAAGAAAGCAATGCAAATTATCTCATACACACACACACACAACAAAAAGAAAGAAAGAAAACAAACTTATCTAAAAAATTTAAAATAACAACCTTTTCATTGTTATAATTGTATAAAAGAGTTTAAAAACTTGAAAAAAGTTGAAAAGAATAAAAAGTTTTACAAAAATAAATAGACTGTAACGCCCCAAAACTTAAAAGTGAAACGGACGGTGTTCGAATCAAGTTCGGGTCTTGTTAGGGTGAACACGGCCTCTGACACGGGCGTGTCACATGGCCGTGTCGTGCTCGGGTAGTCGAGTCGAGGCCGACGAGTGTTGAGTGCTCGAACATGGCCTGTGATACAGGCATGTCACAGGGCGTGTCAGGAACATGGCATGTGATACGGGCGTGTCACACGGCCGTGTACTCCTCTAGAAGTTTGGTTCTGTGCCGACTGAGGGACACGGCCCTGAACACGGGCATGTACTGTATGACACGGATGTGTAAGATTTGGCACGGGCGTGTGGCCACCCGTGTCCACCAAGGGACGTGACGGTTTGCGTGGTGGTTATGCGTGATACGCCCCTAGTCACGGGCATGTCGATGACCCGACACGAGCGTGTCAGGTTGGGACACAGGCGTGTCCTTACCCGTGTGCTTTTCTGTACTCAACAATCGTGTCTGGATCAAGGAACACGGCCTAGGACACGGCTGTGTGCAAAGCCATGTTCGGCCTATTTTAGTGACTTTTTTGCTGGATCCGAGCCATTCGTTTTCTTTAAATCAGATCTGACGGCTTAGGATTAATCCTCCTTCCTTAAGGCCGGGAGTGAGGGTTATACTCCTCATTTTCTTTTGGCCTTTCTCTTTCTTAAGTCTTAGAGAGAGGAGAAAGCAAGGAAGAAGGAGGAGGAGGATCCCAGCCGCCGGCAGAGCATCAGAGCACCGAATCAAAAACCGAGACCGGATCCGCGGAGACATTCTCGTTGCGAAGCTTTCCATCCGGCTAGTTTTTCATGGCGCCAAAATGGACTTCAAGGGTAACGATTCTCAACTTGGACATGTGAAGTCCTCTTCCTTTCTGCATGGGAAACCCGCTCCCGCGAGTGTGCGGTGAGTGCGCGGTGTTCCTTGGAGTAGATATGTGAAGTCCCCCTTGTTTAGAGTCCAGAATCGAAGTACAGGCATATGTATTGTGTGTGAAGCCTACCCGAACGTGTTTGTCTGGATCGGTGATGTTTATTGTGCATTGATTGTCGGAGAAGACTCTGTATTGTGTTATTTTTCGGGTTTTCTATACGGTAGATTGCAACAGGGAGCCTTGGGGATTAACTCTAAGGTGCACCCGGAAAACTGGGCGGAAACACATTCTCGCCAACTAGGTGGCTTGGGGCCAACCTTGTATAATTGGGATTGTATGTGCGAGGCCTGTCTCCAGGAGACATGTAGGGTCTTTCTTTGGAAAACGGTGAGCCCATATGGTTCAGAATTATTAGGCCAGGGAGCCGAATAGGAAAGACAAAACTGACCCGCGCCCTGTAGGTTTGGCCATGAGTACTACGGTATTCAGAGACGGTAGAGCGACTTGAGCAACGGGAAATGGTGGAGCTGTACCTGCGTTATGTGGACTATGACATGAGAGTAGCAGAAATTGGCTCTCGTCGGTGGCATAATGAGAGTCTCAGCCAGGGGCCGTAAAGACTGAGATGCTCAAAGTAATCCGTCAAGTCAAGGACCTCTGAACGGAGGTTGTATCCGGGAAGTCCGGTACACCGTCAATGTGCCCTGAGTGCACGGGGTGGGTGGCCGCGCGAGCCTCCTCCTATGGTGAACTATGCTAGGTAGTACTTTCACTAGGATTTTTGGATGGTAGTGAAGTCACGGAATTGACCAGATTCACTGAGAATGTGCCCTGAGTGCACGAGGTGTTTGGCCTAGTGAGCCTACACCTGTGGCAAAATATACTTATGCACTTAATTGTTTAGCTGGGCTAATGAAATGCAGGGAAGGAGCACCGCCGTCCCGAATAAGGGGCGGAGTCGTTATAATTTGGTCAGCTTTAGCTGACCGTTGCTTTGTTTTTTACCGTACGGTGGAATGTTGCTTGCAGGTGCGGCGGAACCAAGTACCTAATAGCGGGCTGAAGCCCAAGCTGCTGTGCTGGCCCTCGAATGCCAAAGTGAACTGTTATTTTATTTCTATCATGTGTGGCCGGCCTGCGAGCTAATGTCTGTAAACCACTATGTTGTTAAGTGAACATTTGTAAGACCATAAGGCCAAGTACTTTTATGTATTGTGATATTTCTTTCCTAATGTGGTTAGTGGACATTCAAGTTTCATACTATCTGTTATTTGGGTTCTTTCAACTAATTAAAAACTTTCGCTAGTTGCTCTGTGAAGGACGTTTATGTTTGGGAGAATAGTATCATTCTATAACCCTTCAGTCTGTCTGTAGTATATGGCGTCGGGCCCCGGCCGGACCTACTGCTATATACAATGCGACGGATAGGGGTGTTACAATTTGGTATCAAATTACCGGTTCTGGTCTTGCTTATTGGAATTTGTGGGCAAATTTTTTTAAGGGGTGGTGAGCACATGTTTGTGCGTCATCGTTATAACATAAAAGAACCCATGAATGTCCACTTAGGAATGAAAATACCCTTGTTTTTGAGGATCCTGAGTGTTCAAGTGATTGCTTTTAGCAATTTGTATGTCGCCTAATCGATAGTTATTCTTTATAGGGGACTACGAGTGGTGCGGGGAAGTCGCAAGGTCAGCACTCCACGGAGAGTAGTGCACTTAACAGCGTACCTGAGACCCTTCTTTCTATTGAAATCATAAGAAGGATAGTTGAAGTTGTGTTCGCAGTGACTAAAGCACAACTTTGAGGGCAAGTGCAGCCCCCTGTCCCTGGGGTGACTTCAACACCGAGTGGTGTGATGGAACAACTAGCATGTATAAGACCTTTGGATCAGCAGTTGAACATGATTTTAGTGTAGGATACGCACTCAGTTGAGGAGTATTTGCAGGTGTTTCTTATTATAAGGTGCTACCCAGTGTTTGATTTGGAGAACGAGCAGACTATAGTTAATAGATTCTACAACGGTCTGCGTGATGAATTACGACTGCTACTCGTAGGACCAAAACTACTTGGATTCCGAGCGTTAGTGGAGGCGGCTAGAGCTTTGGAAGTAGATCTTGTCAGAATCAACTAGATGTCAGTGTGCAGGTTACCAAACTCCCTAGGTCCCGCAAAGTCTGTGCACCGAAAGAGGAGTAAAGTGAGGCCTGACGTATCTGCTAGTCAAACTCCATATTACTATTATAAATGTGGAAGGTTTGGTCACTTTGCCCGAGATTGTCGTAAAGACGATCAGGGGACAGAGAAAGCTATGAAGGGAGTCCAAGAGAAGAAAGACTCCAGTGCTGAGAAGATAAAGTTCAAGGCGCTACCCACCTCGAAGTCCGGTTTCTGTAGATGGTGTAAGAAGGCAAGGAGGTCGGGTCTAGTTCCTTATTTTGGTGCGTTTGAAACAATTATTGGCTGAGACTCGGACGCATACTTTTGCTGTGGAAAGCTGGGACACTTTGCCCGAGAGTGTCGAAGCAGACGTCTGGAGTCCGAGAAGAAGCCTAGAGCGACTAACGAAAAGAAGGGCAAGGGGTTGGAGACTGCTACACCTCAATATGCTCCATCCCAACCTAGAGGATACAACTTTGGACATCAGGAGGTTATGAAATATGCTGACATGGTGACAGGTATGGTTTAATTTTTGGTATGTCAGTTTTAGATACTTGTTGTTTTACGCATATTAGCCTATGTTTGGTTATGATAGGATTTGTATTGATTTTCTGAGTGTCCGACGAAAACACTGTTCGTTATGGGAACTTCCCATTCCTTTTTGTCCGAAGGACGTATATCATGCATCAGAGTTCCTTCTTCGATGGCAAGAGTCAAATCGAGGGTACTGCTGTCTAACGGGTACTCATTACACCCAAATAGAGCCTGTTGTTTGAAGTTACGGTTAGGGAGTCAGGAGTTTTGACTTACAAGCGTCGCTACTGCTGTCTGTAGAGTTCGATGTAATCTTTGGAATGATTGGCTCTTGGATCAGCGTGCGTACATCAATTTCAAATGTAAGGTGGTCAGTTTGGTACTATCTATGGTTGTGAGATGTCGGAACTGAAGTATTACTTCAAGAGCTGGTAGAATAGGGTAATGTGCGTCCAAGTTTATTGCCTTAGAGCACATCGGTCCTCTTGTTAAAAAGAGGATGGAAGCTTACAACTATGTAATGGTTGCTATAAGTTGATTAAGTTAACGGGAAAAGATTAAGTATCCAACCCAAGGAGTGATTATCTGTTAGATCAACTCAATGGGTCAAGTGTGTACTCAAGTTGAATCGGAAATCTGGATACTATTATTTGTCGCTAAGGGAAAGTGATATTCCCAAAACGGCGTCCAGCACACGATATGGGCATTATGAGTCCATCGTTATGCCGCTTGTGCTAACAAATGTGTCATCAGTGTTATGGATTTGAGGTATAGGGCGTTCAGTGAGTACCTGAATCAGTTCGTGATAACCTTTATCGACGACATACTGGTATACTTTCGGTATGAGGGTGATCATTCCAAGCATCTGGATTTGGTATTTGAGACGTTAAGGAGAAATCTGTTTTATGCCAAATTCTCCAAGTGCGAGCTTTGGTTACCCTCAGTAGCGTTTCTTGGTCACGTCTTCAGTGGAGAAAGTATCGTGGTGGACCCGTCAAAGATATTTGCGATACATGAGTTGCTTGTGTTATCTGCGTTGGCTAAAAGTTCGAAGTTTATAGGACTGGCCGGCTAGTACAGACGCTTCATAGAGAACCTCTAGCGGATAACATTACCCCTCACGACTTTGGCGAAGAAAGATCAAAAGTTTGTGTGGTCGCTGGAGTGCGCGCAAGCTTTCGAAGAGCTGAAAAGTCGGTTGACCTCGGCAACTATTCCATGTTCATCGAGTAGGACCGAAGAAGTTGAGATTTACAGCGATGCTTGGGGCAATGACTTGTATTGTGTTCTGCTCCAGCATGGGAGTGTAATAATATATAGCTCGTGTTAGTTGGAGGTACCCGAGAGGATTTATCCATTCCATGAATTCGAGTTAGCGGCCGTGATATTCGCCCTGAAGCTTTAAAGACGCTACCTAAACGGCGTGAAGGTCGGTATCTAAATTGATCTCAGGAGCCTGAAGTACTTATTGGATAAAAAAGATTTAAACTTGTGGCAGCGGAGATGGATGGATTTATTGGGGGACAACACCTTCGACATACATTTTGGCGCATGTTTTGGAGATATTGGAAATCTCTTGCGTGGACAAGAAGATCACGGATGATGCTTTTGATAGGTCAAATCCCCAATATGGTTTTGAAGACGGACTGTTGTGGAAGGACAGTCATCTATGCGCCCCAAGTGTGGAGAGTCAGCGGCAGAACTTGATGTAAGAGGCTCATTATACCAAGTACTCAATTCACCCGAAGTGCACAAAATGTTTAGAGGTTTGAAGAAGTTGTTCTGATGGCTCGAACTGAAAAAGGATGATCCGGTGGAAAAGTTAGCCAAACTCTATATGGATAACATTGTTCGGTTGTATGGTGCACCCCGCAGTATTGTAAGTGACTGAGATGAATGCTTCACGTCCAACGATACAAGGCTGGTGCATAATTTTTTGGGAACTAAGCTAAGCTTTAGTACAGTCTTCCATTCACAGACGAATGTTCAGACCGAATGAGCCAGCAAACGATGGAGGACATACTTCACATGTGCGTCTTGGATTATTGAAGACAGTGGAAAGATCACATGTACATGGTGGAGTTTGCGTATAACAACCGCTACCAGGCGAGTAAACAAATGACACTTGTCGAGACCTTGTATGGGAGAAAAAGGTCGCACGCCATCGTCTTGGTTGGAGACGGGTGAGTCGATGTTGTACAAATGTCAGACAGTGGAAGACGCCACTTCAACGGTACATACAGTTCAGGAATGGTTGCAGATCGATCACGACAGACAGGCAGAATACTATAACGCCAAAACATAGGAACGTGGAGTTCGCTGTTGCCGATTGAGCATAGTTGAAAATCAATCCATTCAATGGTGTCTCGCGAGCTCGAAGCCTGAGGAGGCTGAGTCCGAGGTACCTTGGACCGTTTGAGCTCCTGGAGCGGAGTGGTGAAGCAGGGTATTGACTGAAGTTGTCTGTGAACTTGAGTGGGCTACATGATGTGTTCCACATATCGGGGTTGCAGAAGGCGGTGCTAGAGCCTTTGCATGTGGTTACGGTCGATCAGGTGCTAGTTGATTGTGGGGTGACGACAAAGGTCAAGCCCGTATGTATTGAAGACTTTGAAGTCACACGACGCTGTAATAAGAAGTTTTCGTATGGTTAAAGTTCGTTGAAATGATTGCGGTCGTGAAGATCTTTCATGGGATCGAGAGCAGATTATGTTGGAGGAATACCCCGAGTTATTTCATTTGGGTAAATCTTAGGTTGTGTATCTTTACATAATTTCGTGGACGAAATTCTTTAAGGGGGGAGATTTGTAACGCCCTAAAACTTAAAAGTGAAACGGACGGTGTTCGAATCAAGTTCGGGTCTTGGTAGGGTGAACACGGCTTGTGACACAGGCGTGTCACATGACTGTGTCGTGCTCGGGTAGTCGAGTCGAGGCCGACGAGTGCTCGAACACGGCCTGTGACACGGGCGTGTCACAGGGCGTGTCAGACACACGACATGTGACACAGGCGTGTCACATGGCCGTGTACTCCTCTGGAAGTTTGGTCCTGTGCCGACTGAGGGACACGACCCTGAAATCGGGCGTGTACTGTATGACACGGGCATGCCAGATTCGGCACGGGCGTGTGGCCACCCGTGTCCACCAAGGGACGTGACTGTTGGTGTGGCGGTTATGCGTGACACACCCCTGGTCACGGGCGTGTCGATGACCCGACACGAGCGTGTTAGGTTGGGACACGGGCCTGTCCTAACCCATGTGCTTTTCTGTACTCAACAATCGTGTCTGGATCAAGGCACACGACCTAGGACACAGCCGTGTGCAAAGCTGTGTTCGGCCTATTTTAGTAACTTTTTGGCTCAATCTGAGCCGTTCGTTTTCTTTAAATCAGATCTGACGGCTTTGGATTAATCCTCCTTCCTTAAGGCCGGGAGTGGGGGTTAAACTCCTCATTTTCTTTTGGCCTTTCTCTTTCTTAAGTCTTAGAGAGAGGAGAAAGCAAGGAAGAAGGAGGAGGAGGATCCCAGCCGCCGGCGGAGCATCGGAGCACCGAATCGGAAACCGAGACCGGATCCGCGGAGGCATTCTCGTTGCGAAGCTTTCCATCCAGCTAGTTTTTCATGGCGCCAAAATTGACTTCAAGGGTAACGATTCTCAACTTGGACATGTGAAGTCCTCTTCCTTTCTGCATGGGAAACCCGCTCCCGCGAGTGTGCGGTGAGTGCGCGATGTTCCTTGGGGTAGATATGTGAAGTCCCCCTTGTTTAGAGTCCGGAATCGAAGTACGGGCATAGGCATTGTGTGTGAAGCCTACCCGGACGTGTTTGTCTAGATCGGTGATGTTGCATTGTGCATTGATTGTCAGAGAAGACTCCATATTGTGTTGTTTTTCGGGTTTTCTACATGGTAGATTGCAACAGGGAGCCTTGGGCATTAACTTTAAGGTGCACTCGGAAAACCGGGCGGAAACACATTCCTGCCAACTAGGTGGCATGGGGCCAACCTTATATAATTGGGATTGTATGTGCGAGGCCTGTCTCAAAGAGACATGTAGGGTCTTTCTTTGGAAAACGGTGAGCCCATGGGGTTCAGAATTATTAGGCCAGGGAGCCGAACAGGAAAGGCAAAACTGACCCGCGCCTTGCAGGTTTGGCCATGAGTACTACGGTATTCAGAGACGGTGGGGTGACTTGAGCAACGGGAAATGGTGGAGCTGTACCTGCATGTTGAGACCGAGCGGTCTGTCGGCTGAGACCGGGCGGTCTGGAGGTCTGGCGGCTTGTCCCAGCAGTTTGGTAGCCGGGTTGGAGACCGGGCGGTCTGGCGGTTTGTCTGGCGGTCTGGGCGGTCTGGCGGCTTGGGGATCTTGGCCGGCTGTCTTCCTCTTTGTTGTGGCCGTGCGGTTAGTCTAACCGCGCGGCTTGTGCTGCTTGTATAGTTTCAGGTTCTTGTAATTATTAGTCCCACATTGCTTATTTGTAATCTCTCTTCTCTCCTCCATTCTATAAAAGGGAGGTCATACCTTTGTAATAGTTATCTTTTTGGATAATAAAACTTTCAATTATTCAAAATTCCGGCTTCTTTTTAGTTGTTTGTTCGCTACTTTAACATGGTATCAGAGGACTCGATTTTCTCCTCCTGATTCTGTGCGTCCTCTCTGACCGCGCGACCTATCCGCGCGGCTTGCCTCTTCTTCTCGCGACTTGTCCTCGCGACTTGTTTCTTCCGCCTGCTTGCACCCTGTTCGGGCGGCTTCTTTCTTTCCTTGTCGTTGCCCTTTGTGTGCGCGACCTCTTGTTCTCCTTTCTTCTCGCCGTGACCTGTGCTTAGTCGCCGCGCCCTCCGTTCTAGCTGCTCCTCTTTTCTTATCGCCTCGGCCTGTTGTCGCGACTTGTTTGCCCTGTTTGCCTCCCAGCGGATTTTTCTCTGTTCGCGTGGTGTCTCTTTCTTCTGTTCGCGCGGGTTGTTCTCTAGCCGCTCGACTTCTTTCCCTCTGCTTTGTTCTGCGACTTGGTCGTGGCTTTTCTGGTCGCTGGTGTCTATCATCGTGACAGCTGCAGATCTCTTTCTCCTAACCGCTGCGATTTCTCTCTGTTCGGGCGGTTTCTTCCTTATTTTGGCGGCCTCTCTGCCCTTCTTCCTTTGCCGCTCTCTCTCTTAGTCCCCGCGACCTGTCTCTAAGTCGCCGCGACCTGTGCCCCTTTGCTCATCTTCCTCTCTCGTTGCTCTTGCCCCTTGTCGTCGCGGCCTGCTTCTAAGTCGCAGCGGCCTGTCTTGACTCTGTGCGGTCCCTCCTTTAACCGCTTCTGCTTGATTAGTCGCCGCGACCTCCTTTTTAAGTCGTGCGACTTGTTCTTCTCTCTTCTTTCCCTTTGCCTTGCTCTGCACCTTGGTCGTGGACCTTCTTGCCGCTGGTGTGCTGTCACCGTGACCGCTGCAGTTTTTCTTCCTTCATGGCTTTCACATCCTCCTCAAAGCCGTTCGTCTCGGTGGTCACGTATTCTAGTAGTGCCCATGTTGTTACTCAAGGAAAATGGCTGATCTACACCGGTGCTACCAATCATATGACCGGCAATCTCAAGTGTTTTTCTCTCCTAGAAACACATGATCGGTTACCCTCGGTTATTCTCGCTGACGGCTCTTCATCATCCGTCAATGGGACGGACATGGTTCATGTCACTCCGTCTCTTCGCTTGGCGAATACTCTCTAAGTGCCCAAGTTCCCGTGCAACTTATTATCTGTTACCTCTCTATGCAGACAATTACAGTGTTCCGTCACATTTACTTCTACTTCTTGTTCCTTTCAGGATCCGGACTCCCAACGGATGATTGCTACTGGGACTGAGAGTGGCGGCCTATACTTCCTTGATAACGTTTCTGCTTTGTCCACATTCTCCTCCACCTCCACCGATCTTTTGCAATGACATCTCCGACTTGGTCATGCTCCTCCACATCTTCTTCGTCAACTTCTGCCCCACCTTCCTCCACAAAGTCCTCCCCTCAACTGTGAGGCCTGTCAGCTTGGCAAGCATCACCGCTCCTCCTTCCCTCCAAAGCACGTTCGTGGATCTACCCGTCCGTTTGATCTCATCCACTCCGATGTTTGGGGTCCTTCTCCTACCCTTACTGTTGGTCGGGGTAGTTCATATTTTGTCACGTTTATTGATGATTTCTCTCGCTGTACGTGGGTGTATCTGTTAAAAGATCACTCTGAATTATTCTTTGTATGGACGTCCTTCTATCTCATGATCAAAACTCAGTTTAATGTTTCTATTAAAGTTTTTCGATCTGATAATGCCCAAGAATATCTCAGTCATGACTTTTTTACCTTATGCATGCAAAATGAGATTATTCATCAAACTAGTTGTGTCTACACTTCACAACAAAATGGTGTGGTAGAACGCAAAAACCGTCACCTCCTCGATGTTGCTCGCTCCTTGATGACCCAGATGCATGTTCCTCGCTCCTATTGGGGCTATGCTGTTCTCCTTGCTTGCTACCTTATCAATCGCATTCCCTCCACGGTTCTTTACGGAAAAATCCCATTCTCCATTCTGTATCTGGGCAAGGACCCTTTTCCTCTCCCTCTCCAAATCTTTGGGTGCACTGCCTTTGTGCATGCTCTATCTGCCACCCGTGATAAGCTCTCCGCTCGCTCCACCAAATGTGTCTTTCTGGGATACTCCACCACTCAGAAAGGCTATTGTTGCTTTGATCCCGTTCTTCATAAGCAGTTCGTCTCTGCTGACGTCACCTTCTTCGAGAATACCTCCTACTTCTCGGATGACTCCTCTCCTCTTCCCCCAACTTCTTATTCTCCTGCTGTTCCCTTCGTTCCCTCGTCTCCTACTATGATCTTCACCCCTACACCGTCTCCTCCTCTCTCTCCCTCTTCTCCGCCACCATCTCCCTCATCTTCGCTGTCGTCGCTCTCTACTCCCGGGCCAGCTCTCTCTGCCACGGATGCTCCGGATGCCGAGGGACCTGCAGACCTGGATCTTCCTATAGCTCTTCGCAAAGGGGTGCGGACGTGTACCCTACACCCCCTTGCTGCTGTTGTTTCATATGATCGTCTTACCCATTCTCGCAGGGCCTTTGCACTGGCTATCTCTGCCACTGCCACTCCCCGCTCCTACCAGGAGGCCCTCGCCATTCCTCATTGGAAGATGGCCATGGATGAGGAAATGGCAACCCTAACTGAGCGGGGTACCTGGACTCTTGTTCTACCCCCTTTGGGCACGGATGTGGTTGGTTGTCGATTGGTATTTATTGTGAAATTCTGTCCGGACGACAGTGTGGATCGATACAAGGCCTGCTTAGTCGCCAAAGGCTTCACTCATACTTATGGGGTTGACTACTTTGACACATTCTCTCCAGTTGCTCGTCTCAGCACCATTCAGGTTCTTCTCTCTGTGGATGTCAACAGGGATTGACCCATTTCTCAGCTGGATGTCATGAATGCCTTTCTCTATGGTGACCTTCAGGAAGCGGTTTACATGGAGCAACCTCCTGGGTATGTTTCTCAGGGGGAGACACGAGTATGTCCTCTGAAGAAGGCCATCTATGGCCTAAAGCAAAGCCCTCAGGCTTGGTTTGATAAGTTCAGTGGCATTGTTGCAGCCATTGGTTTTGCACGAAGTTCAGCCGATCACTCCTTATTCATTCGCAAAACCTCCTCTGGTATGGTGGTCCTTGCTGTATATGTGGATGATATTCTTCTGACTGGTGACGACCAGCTGGGGTTGCTCTGACGAAGAAACACCTCCGACAATATCTGGTCACTAAGGATATGGGCTCTCCCAAATACTTTCTGGGGATTGAGATTTCTCGAAAACCCAACTCTTTAGTTCTCTCCCAACGAAGTATGCTCTTGACTTACTAAAAGAGGCATGGTTGACTGGTGCTAAACCTGCTAGATGTCTCATGGCTATTGGGGAAGACAAAACGTGGACAGATGAATCGCCTCCTCTATCTGATTCTTCGAGGTACCGGCGTCTAGTGGGCAAACTCATTTATCTCACAGTGACCAGACCCGATATCTCCTATGCTGTAGGCAAGGTTAGCCAATTCATGCAAGCTCCTAGGGAGTGTCATCTATAGTCTGCCCTGAGGATATTGGAGTATGTTAAAGCAGCTCCAGGGAAAGGACTGCATTTTCAGAAGAATGGTCATTTGATGGTTGAATCGTACTCAGATTCAAGCTATGCTGATGATAAAGGAGACCGCAAGTCAACACCGGGTTTTTGCACATTTGTTGGAGGAAATCTTGTGAGCTGGAAGAGCAAGAAACAGTCTGTGGTCTCCAGGTCTAGTGCAGAAGCGGAATATCGTAGTATGGCATCAACACAATGTGAGTTAAAATGGTTACGGGCTCTCATGCTTGACCTAGGGGAGGTCTACAACTATCCTCTTCCTATGTTCTGCGACAACAAGGTTGCGATATACATTTCCAAAAATCCGGTCTTTCATGAGAGAACAAAACACATAGAGGTCGACTGCCACTTTATTCGAGAAGAGATTTTGAAGAAACTGATTTGTACTCCGTTCGTCACTTCTGACAACGAGTTGGCAGATGTCTTCACCAAGCCGATGTCCGCTTCTTTGTTTCATATTTGCGACAAGCTGGGCATGATTGATATCTATGCTCCAGCTTGAGGGGGAGTGTTGAGACCGAGCGGTCTGTCGGCTGAGACCGGGCGATCTGGAGGTCTGGCTGTCTGGCGGCTTGTCCCAGCAGTTTGGTAGCCGGGTTGGAGACCGGGCGGTCTGGCGGTTTGTCTGGCGGTCTGGCGGCTTGGGGATCTTGGCCGGCTGTCTTCCTCTTTGTTGTGGCCGTGCGGTTAGTCTAACCGCGCGGCTTGTGCGGCTTGTATAGTTTTAGGTTCTTGTAATTACTAGTCTCACATTGCTTATTTGTAATATTTCTTCTCTCCTCCATTCTATAAAAGGGAGGTCATACCTTTGTAATAGTTTTCTTTTTGGATAATAAAACTTTCAATTATTCAAAGTTCCGGCTTGTTTTTAGTCATTTGTTCGCTACTTTAACATTGCGTTATGTGGACTATGACATGAGAGTAGCGGAAATTGGCTCTCGTCAGCATAATGAGAGTCTCAGGCTAGGGGCCGTAAAGACTGAAATGCTCAAAGTAATCCGTCAAGTCAAGGACCTCTGAATAAAGGTGGTATCCGGGATATTCGGTACACCGTCAATGTGCCCTGAGTGCATGGGGTGAGCTGCCGTGCGAGCCTCCACCTGTGGTGAACTGTGCTAGGTTGTACTTTCACTAGGATTTTTGAATGGTAGTGAAGCCACGGAATTGATCGGATTCACTGAGAATGTGCCCTGAGTGCACGGGGTGTTTGGCTGAGCGAGCCTACTCCTGTGGCGAAATATACTTATGCATTTAATTGTTTAGCTGGGCTAATGAAATGCAGGGAAGGAGCACCGCCGTCCCGAATAAGGGACGTCGTCGTTATAATTTGGTTAGATTTAGCTGACCATTGCTTTGTTTGCCACCGTACGGTGGAATGTTGCTTGCAGGTGCAGCGGAACCAAGTACCAAATAGCGGGCTGAAGCTCAAGCTGCTATGCTAGCCCTCGAAGGCCAAAGTGAACTGTTATTTTATTTCTATCATGTGTGGCCGGCCTGCGAGCCGATGTCTGTAAACCACTATGTTGTTAAGTGAACATTTGAAAGGCCATAAGACCAAGTACTTTTATGTATTGTGGTATTTCTTTCCTAATGTGATTAGTGGACATTCATGTTTCATACTATTTGTTATTTGAGTTCTTTCAACTAATTAAAAACTTCCGCTAGTTGCTCTGTGTAGGATGTTTATGTTTGGGAGAATGGTTTCATTCTGTAACCCTTGGTCTGTCTGTAGTATATGGCGTCGGGCCCCGGCCGGACCTACTGCTATATACAATGCGACGGATAGGGGTGTTACATAGACTAAGTAAAAAATAAAGATAGAAAGTGATGTAGGGTAGGCTAGTGATGCTTGGAAACTATGACTCTAAGTGTTGGTGCAGGATGACACACTAATGCAACTCCAGATGCAATGCAACCGTCGGTCGACGATGAAAATTAAAATAAGCAATGAGATTAATAACGCCACACGAATAATTGAAATAAAGAAACAGATAATTAATTTTTAGCAATTAAGCAACGGCTTCCTCCGCTCGGAGGGCCTAAGCAAGCGCGCGGCGAATAATTCCTCCTGCAATTATTAGTATAAGAGAACCACTTTCTAGGCAACAATAATCCCAACAAAATATGATAAAACACCGAATGAAAAATGTCAAGTCACAGAATACAATATCACAAATCCTCACAACGTAGAGGGCTGAACCGAGGCACCGGAGAATTTGAAGGCCGGATGTAAAGACGGGCGATCGGAGGCGAGAACGGTGGCACGGTGGCGGCGAGGTGGCTGCCCACGGTGGAAAAGAGGGGAGACGGGCCGGAAGCGGAGAGATCCGGCCGCTAGGAAATAGATCCGGGTGTAGGTGGATAGATCCGGTGTTTTGACGGCGGATTCGGGCTACGGGAAGGGGAATACGGATGAAAATGATGGATCGGAGGGTGGTAGCACTAGATCAAAATAGATCTTGGGTTTTCGGAGCGGTGGGAGGGGTGGATCCACGAAGGGAAAGGGAGAGGAGTGGCCGGCTAGGGTGGAGACTCCTCTAGGGTGGCGTGTTTTGGTGAAAGGAGGTGGTGGTGGGGGCTGGTTATGAGAGTTGCTGGCCGGCTGTGCGTATAGGGAGAAAGGGGAGGGGCTGCGGAAGCAGGCGGCTGGAATAGGCGGGCACTGTTCCGGAACTATAGAAATGAACAGTGAAATGCATTTTTGAACAGTAAAATGAACAGGGAATTACATAAAATCTGCTGTTTTAAGGGTTGCTGTTTTAAGGGTTGCTGTTCAGCGGGATGTGGGGGAGTTTCTGGGCGGTGGAAGAGGGCTTTGTGGTGGGGAAAAGGAGGGTATGAATATGTAGTACCTTGGGGAGGAGTTTGGCGGCCTAGGAGTCGTCACCTAGGGTTCCACGGCGTCGGCACCGGGGAGGGATCGCTGGAATCCGAGAATACTTCTTCTCCAAATTCTGCAATGATTCAATTCAGCCTCTAACACTCCTATTTATAAGAAAAGACAAGCTAGGGCATCCCCATCAACGGCTATGATTGGCCGGTGGGTTAGCCCCTTAAAATACATCAAAACAAACTCAAAAAAAATAAACAAATATAGTTTTTTGACTCGCGGCGATGTTCCGGACGCAATCGCGGAGTCCGATCGTCGATCCGGGCACGCCAAATATGGAAAGTTGCCAAATCAGCCCCGAACGGGCCCAAAACGCGTCCTCGCCTCTGCTCCGCATCAATCTCCCCGGCTTGAAAGAATTCATCTCCTGATGAATAGGGATCAAAATTCTCTCGCTGCATGCCGGGTAAAACTCGAAGAAGTCCACTAGAGGTCGCCCAAGTGTCGTCGCTGGAAAGTGTCCTCGCCAGTCAACTCCCCCTGACTGAAAAGCTGTCATCTCCGGTGAATGGAGACGGACGTGCTGAAGTCGAAGTCCAGGGGCGAATCGATCAAGCTCTGCTGCAAGTACCCAAGAGTCAACAACGTCTGTAGTGGGAATGTGCTGGTGGAGTCTGGTCTCCATGAAGCTCTCAACGCTCAACTCACGAGTGGTGGATCCCGATGCGATCGGTGGTGCCTTCGGTGAAACCAAAGAAGACGAGTCCCCAGGTGGGTGGAGGTCAACAATGGGTGAGGAGGTATGAGGGTGATATGGTAACGACAGTGGGGGTGGGGGTGGCTGGGTATCTCCACTGCTCGGGTCCACATACTCATGAGGTTCATAGTATGAAGTCAGATCTTCAACATTAAACACAAGGTGAATTCTCATACTGGCCGGGATGTCAAGTCGGTAGGCGTTGGTCCCAATACGACTAATAATGGAGTACAGACTCATTCGCCTCACGCTTAACTTCTTGGCAGGCCCCGAAGGGAGCCTCTCAGAGCGGACTCGCGCCATTACCTTCTCGCCTACATTAAATATTTGCTCTCGCCTTCGCTTATCTGCATGGGCTTTGTAATTTTCATTGCTTGTTATTATTCGTCGGCGAACCGACTCATGTAATGCATGCAAATGATGAACAAGTGACCTAACTGACTCGTGCAAATGAAGCGAACGATGCACATAGAGCACAACATACTCAACAAACTCATGCAGGTAATGCAAATGATGCAAAGACAACACGACAGACACAACACACTTCTTATAGGAAAATCTAATAATGCATGAGATGTCTCTAAAATGGGGTGACTTATCAGGAGGTTCTTTCGGTGGAGTGTAGACAAACTCATCTCGTGTGTGATAAGTGCTTCGATAACTGTGAGAGACAACTATAGTCAAATACGAGCTCGTAAAGAGCCAAATGTCTCTCGGGAAACGTAGCACATCAGGGGTATCCCCAAGAGGTGTGTAAGAAAAGTCATCACGAAGGAGACGACCACCTAAGTGAAAATCGTGTACACCGACAAGAGGTCGTGACTCTAAAATATGGTAAGCGCCCCAGACAAGAAAGAACTCATCGGGTGGCTCAGCGGGTGGCGTGTCCCAAAACTCATCCAGAGTGTGAGGCGTTATAAGGTAGGTCCTCACAATTTGAGTATACTCAAGTGGACTTAAGGTAGGCCCTGCATATGTCATGCTCCACTCAAGGTCCCTTCTCTGGGGCAAGGCCAGAGATGATAATGAAAGAGGCGTCATACCTGAGTGACTCACCCAAGTCTCAACCTCACCAAGATGTGGTGGATCATCAGGAGGCTCAACAGGGGGCTCATCATAGGGCTCGTCACTAAGGTCAAGGTCCTCCCGATGAGTACCATCGAAAGGGGTAGTGCCCCTGTGCATGGGTGACATAGCCACTACGAGATCAACACCAAACTCAGAGCTCTCGATCGTAACGTGGCTCAGGGTAATGCCAAGGGAAAAGTGACATAAACCTACGCTCAAGACTGGGTCTGCGGGTGCGGTGTCAAGACATGAGTCTAGGGTATGAGTGTTAATCAAACCCGGACATGCCAAAAGTGGAGGTGTGGGTGAGGGGCACAACACGACATACTCAATAGGTCGCTCAGGCTCACTCTCAGTCAGTGCCACTAGAGGAGCGTCAGAAAGCAAAGGTAGGTCACTCACTGGGCTAAGCACCTCACTGGGGTGGGAGCAATCCGCACCAGGCATCGTGGTGTCCTCAATAGGGGAGGGACTCGTACTGCGGAGGTCAAGGAGAGAATCCCATCGACCAGCTCTTGCGGATCTCAAGGACTGTTCATAGCGGAGGGCGAGCTGATATGTCTGCTCGAGGGACTTCGAACTGTGATAAGCCACCTCAGTACGTATATCAGATCGAAGTCCAGACCGAAATCGGGTGGTGGTCATGGCTGGGTCCTCTCGGATATCACTTCTCACAACCAACTCATCAAAACGATCCATATACTCAGCGACAGACATAGATCCTTGCTGAAGGGAAAATAATTGGTCGAGCAAGCGACTCCGATATGATGAAGGCAGATACCTCTGGCACAAAATACGCTTCATGCCCACCCAACTCGTGACACGATGAAGACGATCTCGCTCGCGAGTCCTCTCTACGCTAGACCAATATGCTCTCGCCTGATCTAAAAGCCTAAGTTTCGCAAACTTGATGCGACGCTCACCGAATAATTCAAAATAATCGAGATAATACTCAATATCCACGAGCCAATAACTGAAAAACTCGGGACTCGATGAGCCGTCAAAGGAAGGGGAAACTGTACGAAACCGACTCTCAAGATCTCTCTCAAAGTGACGATCCTCATAATAGTCATCCCTAAGGTAATCGGGTCGAGTCGAAGGATCAACACGATCCGCTCGCGTGCAAAGATATGAACGACGACAATCATCATACTGATCGTCTCTGGCATAGTGAGGTTGTGTCGGTGGGTTGACACGATCTCGGAAAGTGGTGTGCCGCAGATGATAATAATCATCATGATAACGTGAGGATTTCTCTGAAGTCGCTCTTTGAGATTGGAAATAGGCGGACTCAGAATCTCTCAAGAGAGGAGAGGAACGACGCCGATAATTAGTCATGAATGAACCTAGAGACTCTATATGACCTACCACTACAAAACATGCAAATGGTCAAACCGGCCTCTGATACCAATTTGATGTAGGGTAGGCTAGTGATGCTTGGAAACTATGACTCTAAGTGTTGGTGCAGGATGACACACTAATGCAACTCCAGATGCAATGCAACCGTCGGTCGACGATGAAAATTAAAATAAGCAATGAGATTAATAACGCCACACGAATAATTGAAATAAAGAAACAGATAATTAATTTTTAGCAATTAAGCAACGGCTTCCTCCGCTCGGAGGGCCTAAGCAAGCGCGCGGCGAATAATTCCTCCTGCAATTATTAGTATAAGAGAACCACTTTCTAGGCAACAATAATCCCAACAAAATATGATAAAACACCGAATGAAAAATGTCAAGTCACAGAATACAATATCACAAATCCTCACAACGTAGAGGGCTGAACCGAGGCACCGGAGAATTTGAAGGCCGGATGTAAAGACGGGCGATCGGAGGCGAGAACGGTGGCACGGTGGCGGCGAGGTGGCTGCCCACGGTGGAAAAGAGGGGAGACGGGCCGGAAGCGGAGAGATCCGGCCGCTAGGAAATAGATCCGGGTGTAGGTGGATAGATCCGGTGTTTTGACGGCGGATTCGGGCTACGGGAAGGGGAATACGGATGAAAATGATGGATCGGAGGGTGGTAGCACTAGATCAAAATAGATCTTGGGTTTTCGGAGCGGTGGGAGGGGTGGATCCACGAAGGGAAAGGGAGAGGAGTGGCCGGCTAGGGTGGAGACTCCTCTAGGGTGGCGTGTTTTGGTGAAAGGAGGTGGTGGTGGGGGCTGGTTATGAGAGTTGCTGGCCGGCTGTGCGTATAGGGAGAAAGGGGAGGGGCTGCGGAAGCAGGCGGCTGGAATAGGCGGGCACTGTTCCGGAACTATAGAAATGAACAGTGAAATGCATTTTTGAACAGTAAAATGAACAGGGAATTACATAAAATCTGCTGTTTTAAGGGTTGCTGTTTTAAGGGTTGCTGTTCAGCGGGATGTGGGGGAGTTTCTGGGCGGTGGAAGAGGGCTTTGTGGTGGGGAAAAGGAGGGTATGAATAGGTAGTACCTTGGGGAGGAGTTTGGCGGCCTAGGAGTCGTCACCTAGGGTTCCACGGCGTCGGCACCGGGGAGGGATCGCTGGAATCCGAGAATACTTCTTCTCCAAATTCTGCAATGATTCAATTCAGCCTCTAACACTCCTATTTATAAGAAAAGACAAGCTAGGGCATCCCCATCAACGGCTATGATTGGCCGGTGGGTTAGCCCCTTAAAATACATCAAAACAAACTCAAAAAAAATAAACAAATATAGTTTTTTGACTCGCGGCGACGTTCCGGACGCAATCGCGGAGTCCGATCGTCGATCCGGGCACGCCAAATATGGAAAGTTGCCAAATCAGCCCCGAACGGGCCCAAAACGCGTCCTCGCCTCTGCTCCGCATCAGAAAGTCACTTTGAAAACACTTGTATAAAACCATAAAAATGAAATTAAAGTACTAAAAAAAACTAAACTTAAACAATCCCAAGGGACAAGAAAATAAAAGTTATCATAACAACTAATAACTATGAAAGAAAACTTAGAACAAAAGCTAAGCAAAACAAAACTATGAAAACATAAAAACATGAAATTACACTCATACACACACACACACACACATTTTTAAGAGAAAGACAAAGAAAAACAAAGGATAAAAAGAGAACAAAAGTGGGGCACTCACATCCATTTCAAGACAACATAAGGAGAGAAAATTCTAACATATTTTATTAAGGAAAAAGATGATTACAAAGCTAAAATAAACATAAAAGAGAGGGGGAGAAAATTCTCCTTACATAGCAAGAAGTGCACTAAGAAACCCACAAATAACAAAATTGGTCCAAAAAATTTGAACCCTTTGACCTTAAAGAGAAGTTCTACTTATAGAAAAAAATCTTACAAGAGGTGGCATGCTGTAGTGCAGGGAAAGATGAAATTCGATGACTGGCCTGGTTTTGGAAGCATCTGGAATCGGGACAACACATTTTTATTTTTACTGGAATTGTCGAGCGCAGCTGGCAGTTTTTCGCCGAGCGGAAATTTCGTCGGGCTCAGCTCAATGACTTTGAAGCTATGCTTGAGATTTTTCATCGAGCGCTAAGAAGGTCGGCAAGATTTCGTTGAGTAGATATAAGCTGGAATATTTCATCGGGGGGAGAACCGCTGGCATAATTTTTGCAGTAAAATCGTCAAGCTCAGAACCGCTGAGAAGATTTCGTCGAGCGGAAATTTCGTCGACCCCTGGACGAATTTCGTCAAGTGGAGTTTTGCAGCAAATCATCGAGCTCAGCTCTGGGAAAATTATCGTCGACCGCTGAGATGCTGGCAAAGGTTCATCGAGCGGAGATGCTGGCAATGGTTCGTCGAGCGGAGCTCGACGAAAGTGGAGCTCCAGTCGACGAATTTTTTATATACAGAATTTTTCCATCGGGCAAAGTGTCAAATCGTCGAGCTCAGCTCGACAAAATTCGAGCTGAGTTCGATGATTTTTCTGACATGGCATTTCTGCAGAATGCAGATATTTTCTAAAAATAATAAAAATAAAATAAGTTAGAAAGTAAAAATATATAAAAAGGAGCTTATTATTTAATAAAAATAACAAAAAGACTATAAAATACCCTAAAATTACTTATCTAAAGTACTAAAAAAGAAGAATATTTACAACTCATCAAATACCCCCATACTTAAGCTTTTGCTATTCCAGATCAAAAGTTAGAGATATATTTATAAGGAATTAGAGAAATCCTAAGTTTAGCTACCGCTTGAATTAATTAAAAGAAAGATCAAAATGAACATACGAGGCATAAGAGTTAAGTCCTAAAATTTTGAACATGATTTAAATAGAGGAAAAGTTTTGGCAAAAAGACTTCTTGATGTACTCAAATAGAAGCAAAACTTTGTAATCGTTAGCTTAACAAAAATAGTTTGGAATTATCGAAATTTTAGCTTGTGGGATTTTTACGGGAAATAACGCAATTTAAAAATTATGCTCTCAAAATGATTTTAAATTTAGTCTAGAATCATTGAAATTGGCTGGGAGGGGGGGGGGGGTTATTTTGGTTTATAAAGTGGACTTAAATTTAGAGGTGAGGTAATTTTTTCTCAAACCTCTAATATTTTTTTTTGTATTTGGATGTTTTAGGAAAATAAAATCTTATTTTTCTTAACATATACAATTTTGGAACAACTTCAAATTAACCCAATGTATATGTATATGAGAAATGAATGTTATCCTCTTACTTCGCAACTTATAATCTTTTTAAATATTGGATGCCTATGTTTACGAAATGAAATCTTGTTCCCATTGACATATGTTCTTTTAAGAGTAAAATTTTGTTATCATGCCAAGTAAGACATGATAAATATGAGGAGAAATGGTTTTCAAAGAAAGAACTAGATTTTAATAAAAAAGTTTGAGAGTAACATTTATAAATTGAACGTTCCTGTGTTTCAGAAAGCTAGAAGTAAACATAATTGAATCCTATAGTTGTTTATTTCTAACATAATACACGTGCTATATTTATGATAAATTAGAAGTAGTGCTGAAAATGAGTCCCCTATCTTAAGAACAAAGTATAATAAATTCTATAAAACTTAACCCAAGATATTTAAATCTATCAATCTATAATTAATAAACGAATAGGAAAAAAAGAATTAATGAAATTCACTTATAAATAAACTTGCAACTTTATTTTTGGAGAGCAAAACGGGTTAAGAATGAAATATATTCGATTTGTTTGTTTTATAATTTTTGGATTTTTAAAGTTATCATCTTTTTTTCAGTTTTTAATTTATTTGTGTAATATATACATAAAAAAATGCGAGAAATATATATATATATATATTTATATATTTTATGTTTGTTTTCTAAATTTTTTTGTATTTTTGAGATTTTTAAAATATTTACAAGAGAGAAAAAAAAGAAAAGTTTTTGTTACAAAGAGGAGGAAGAAAGGAAGAGGGGGGAGAGAAGAGAATATTTACAAAAAATATATACAGAAAATATTTATGAAGAAAAATATTTACAAATTAAATCTAAATATATATTTTTTGTTGAATTTTTTATCTGTAATTTTTTTTTGATAATTTTTTTTTGAGTTTTCATTTTATAATTTGTTTTTGTTTTCGTTATTTTGTTTTTTTTTAAATTTTCTTTTAATTGCAGAAAATGGGAGTGCAGGAAGGAAAGCACGAAAACACCCTCATACTAAATCCCAACATTGTCCCCAATGTTGCAATATAAGTATGTGGAATAAAAATGAAATGTAATATGTACAAAAAATAAAACGGGAGGGTAGGAACTTCCCTGGAACGTGTTCGGGGAGGCCCATTCAAAATACCTGCATTATTAGAACAAGTAGGAAACAAAATAAGGAAAGAGCGAAAAATGTAGACGTGGGGTGCCTCCTAGGAGCGCTTTGTTTATAGTCGTGTAGCTTGACTATTATGGCCGGGTTATAATGTTGTGGAAAGTTATGGTTTCGTTAAAACTGATCACTAGATCGCCCACTATGTATGACTTTAACGGATGACCGTTTACTTTAAACAAACCTTTTTCTGGGTGGGAGATGAGTACGATCCTATATGGCCAAACCTCTTCAACTTTGAAGGGGCCAGACCATTGCGATTTTAGCTTACCTGGAAAAAGTATAAGATGTGAATTATAAAGGACAAGATTGCCCAGAGAAAAAATTTTGGGGACTTGATTTTTCGATCGTGATAGAACTTAGAACGCTCCTTATAGAGCTTATTGCTCTCGTAAGCATTTGCACGCCATTCATCGAGCTCGTTTAGGTGCACTTTTTTTATTTTGAGCGACTAAGTTAGTGTCGAGGTTTACGAGTTTTAGAGCCCAAAGAGCGCGATGCTCTAGTTCTACGGGGAGATGACACACTTTGCCATAGACTAATTGAAACGACGTACAACCAATTTCGGTTTTGTATGTCGTTCGATACGCCCACAACGCATCGTCGAGTTTGACGGACCAATCTTTCCTATTAACTGAAATGATTTTTTCTAATATACGCTGAATCTTTTGATTTACTACCGCGACTTGGCCACTCTTTTGTTGGTGGTATGAGGTGGCAAGTTTGTGTGTGACTCTGTATTTAGCTAACGTCTTAGCCATTTGGGCGTTACAAAAATGTGTTCCCCTATCACTCACAATAGCCCGAGGTGTGCCGAAGCGTGAAAATAATTATTTAAGAAAGGTAACGATGACTCACGCATCATTGGTGGGGAGAGCTTGCGCTTCCGCCCACCTTGATATGTAGTCGACCGCCACCAAAATATAAATATTTTTAAAAGAAGGAGGTAGGGGGCCGACAAAATCGATGCCCCGTAAATCAAAGATTTCGCACTCTTAAAATAAATTTTGGGGCATCTCGTCGCGACGAGAGATGTTACCCGATCGCTGATAGCTATCGCATGAGGGCACATAATTGTGAGCGTCTTTAAAGAGAGTGGGCCAAAAGAAGCCCGCCTCTAGCGCCTTTCGCGCGGTTCGGTTAGCTTGATAATGCCCACCGACCGAACCTCGTGGCAGTGCCTAAGTTTTTGCAAGCACTCCACACCCGCGATGCATCTTCGTACCGCTTGGTCTGCGCAGATATGAAAAATAAAAGGGTCCTCCCAAAAGAAAATTTTAAAGTCAGAAAAGAATTTCTTCTTTTGCTTGCTCGAAAAATCCTTTGGAAGCACTCGCACAACTAAGTTGTTAGCAAAATCTGCGAACCAAGGAGAGGAAGACGAGATAGTATTAAAGGCTAGGAGGCGTTTCTCGGGGAATCTGTCATTTATGTCAGATTTGACAAGCCCTTCCGTACCTGGATTTTCTAAACGGGAGAGGTGATCGGAGGCTAAATTTTCCGCTCCCTTCTTATCCCGGATCTCCAAATCAAATTCTCGAAGGAGGAGAACCCATCGAAGAAGGCGGGGCTTGGCGTCCGTTTTGGCTAGTAAATATTTAAGGGCGGAGTGGTCGGTGAATTCGATAACTTTAGATAGCGTTATATACGAGTGAAACGTATCAAATGCGAAAACGACGGCTAAGAGCCCCTTTTCCGTCGTCGTGTAGTTTACTTTTGCAGAAGTGAGCGTCTTGCTAGCGTAATAAATTTGTTGAAAGTGTTTGTCTATGCGTTGGCCAAGGACGACACCTAAGGCAATATCACTAGCATCGCACATAATCTCGAATGGAAGGGACCAATCGGGCGCCACTAAAATGAGTGAGTTGATAAGTTTTGGTTTTATAAAATTAAATGCGAACTCGCATTCGCTATTAAACACAAAACTAGATTCCTTTTCCAAGAGGCGAGTAAGCGGCTTTGTAATTTTTGAAAAATCTTGAATAAATCGTCTATAAAAGCCTGCATGGCCTAAGAAACTCCAAATGGATTTAACGTTGATTGGCGGTGGAAGTTTTTCTATAATTTCTACCTTGGCCTTATCTACCTCCATCCCCTTAATCGAAATCCTATGACCGAGAATCAAACCTTCTCGAACCATGAAGTTACATTTTTCCCAATTCAAAACGAGATGCTTGTCCTCGCATCGCAGGAGGACACGATCTAGATTACTAAGACAAGCAGGGAAAGAGCATCCGAATACAGAGAAGTCATCCATTAAGATTTCCATGATATCTCCTACCAGTTTGCCAAAGATTGCTAACATACATCTTTGGAATGTAGCTGGCGCATTACAGAGGCCAAATGTCATTCTTCGGTAGACGAAGGTGCCAAACGGGCAGGTAAAAGTTGTTTTCTCTTAGTCATCGAGGGAAATGGGGATTTGGAAAAACCCCGATAAACCATCAAGAAAACAATAATACGGATGATCAGATAAACACTCCAAAATTTGGTCTAAAAATGGTAGTGGAAAATGGTCCTTACGGGTGGCATCATTAAGTTTCCTATAATCGATGCACACCAACAAACCCGTAATAGTACGAGTTGGGACGAGTTCATTGTGCTCATTTTCCACTACGGTTAGACCGCCCTTCTTGGTCACGAAATGAATGGGACTAACCCAAGCACTATTTGAGATGAGATAAATAATCTCCGCATCTAATAATTTAATTATTTCGGCTTTTATGCCATCTTTCATGTTTGGGTTAAGACGTCGCTGCGGCTGAATGGTTTTGCGGCAATTATCACTAAGGCAGATCTTATGAGTGCAAAAAGAGGGGTTAATCCCCTTAAGGTCGGAAAATTGCCACGCAATTGCGTGGCGATGCTTAATTAAAACTTCCTATAAATCGTAAGTCTCTGAATCACTCAAATACGAAGAAATGATAATGAGAAGGGTATCATTTTTTCCCAAAAAAGCGTATTTGAGAGATTCGGGCAGGGGTTTGAGGTCTAGGATCGGCGGTTCTTCTAGCGAGGTTTTGATTCTAATGTCTTTCAAACTAATTGGTTCGAAAGGCAAACCTATAGTTTTATCCTCTTCGCAAATAAAAGTTTTGAGCGCAAAAATATCTTTGTTAAAAAAAATTGACTCGAAAACGGGAGAAGAACGATCTACGAAAAAAGTATCTAAATTATAACAGAAATCATGCTCGATGATGAGTCCTCTATCGAGGAATTAATAGAGAAAGTAACCTCATCATCTCCCACCCGAAGGAGGAGATGACTGTTACTCACATCAATTAATGCACGAGAGGTGGCGAGAAAAGGGCGACCGAGTATAATTGGTACATCGGTGTCCTCCTCGATGTTCAAGATGATGAAGTCTATCGGGAAGATAAACTTGCCAACTCGGACAAGGACGTCCTCCACTACCCCGATGGGGAACTTAACCGAGTGATCCGCTAATTGGATACGCATATTAGTAGGGGCCGGAGTGCCCAAACCTAATTTTTGAAAGAGCGAGAACGACATCAAATTAATACTCGCACCAAAATTTGCTAGAGCATATTTCACTAATATATTGACAAAAAGGCACATGATAGAAAACTGTCCCGGGTCATTTTGTTTTGGGAGCAATTTATTAGTAAGAGCCACTGAGCAGTCTGCGTTGAGAGAGATATGCAAAATATTTTCTAGTTTTTGTTTATTAGAAAGAAGTTCTTTCAAATATTTCGCATATTTAGGCACTTGAGAGATCGCCTCGCAGAATGAAATATTAATATGAATTTGTTTTAATAGTAAAATAATTTTTTTGTATTGCGCGTCCTTACGTTCACTATCTAACTTATGCGGATACGGAAGGGCCTTGTTTAAAATAATTTTTTCATTTAAAATCGTTAAAGGTGGCGTAATTGAAGGAGGGGGAAGATGGGTCGGAGGAGAAATATGTACCTGCGGATCGATCCGTTTTGGATCGACCACCTCCTTACCGCTACAGAGGGTTATAGCGTTGGCATTCTCCCGATGGTTGGGCTCTGTGTTCCCCGATAGTGCCCGTGCTCGGGCATCATTCTCACAAGCTGTCCAACCTGTTGTTCAAGATTTTTTTAGCGATCCGGTAATGTTCTGGATATTTGACTCGTTGGACGCTATGTATTTATAAAAATTTTCCTCAACCGGAGAAGGTTTCGGAGGAGGAAGAGGGAAAAATGCAGGCACAAAAGAATTAGTGGGGCGCTGCGCGTTGTTCGCATTGCTCCAAGAGAAATTGGGGTGATTCCTCCAATCCGGATTATAGTTATTACTATAAGGGTTGTTGTTGGGGTTGAAGGAAGGACAGCCCGAATTTCCAATGAAGTCTATGAACTCTTCGACCACACAGACGTTGGGGGGAATAAAACAAGGCGCAGTGGAGGAGACATTAGTCATCTCCGCCACCTGCTTTGTTAACCTTTCAACTTGAAGGGTTAACAGAGCAGTGGCATCCACTTAAAAAAGGCCGGCCGCCAGCTTGGCGCATCCCCGAGGGACGTTCCATTGTTAGGCGTTCATAGCCATCTCTTCGATAAGAACTTGGGCGGCCTCGGGGGTTTTATTGTTTAAAGTGCCCCCGACAGCCACGTCAATCATTTGACGCGTCTGATAGTTTAGCCCATTATAAAAGATTTGGACCTGTAACCACGCAGGCAGCGCGTGGTGCGGACACTTGCGGAGGAATTCTTTAAACCTCTCCCAAGTCTCAAATAGAGACTCAGAATCGTTCTGCACAAACGAAGAAATGTCAGCGCGCAACTTTGCAGTTTTTGCGGGCGGAAAATACTTCGTTAAGATCCGTTCCGCAAGCTCGGCCCAGGTGGTGATACATCCTCACGGGAGGGAATTAAACCATGCCTTCGCTTTGGATTTAAGGGGAAAAAGAAATAAGCGCAAGAGAATGTTGTCATCAGTGACGCCATTAATCTTAAAGGTGTCGCAAATTTCTTAAAAGTTAGACAAGTGAACATTCGGGTCCTCATCCGGCAGTCCATCGAACTGCACAGCATTTTGGATCATTTGAATGACACTCAATTTTATTTTAAAATTATTATTCGCCTCCGTAGGGCGAACAATGCTAGACCCTGTATCATCCAGGTTAGGCCGGGCGTAATAAGACATAGTACGCTCAGCCGCTTGGGCAGGGTTAGGGTCGACCATAACTACGACAGAGGTTTCTCCGATAGATTCTTCAGGGTCTAAAAAAGGAATTCGGCGTTTAGATCGAATAGGCGCAAGATAGCGTTCGATTTCAGGATCAAAATCAAAATTTTCAGACTCCGAGGCTTGTCCACGAGTCATACATCATAAAATATAAACTAAATAGTAAACTCTTTTTTTTGATTTTTTAAATAGAGTTTTTAAGTTTTTTTAAAGTTTTTAGAAGATAGGGAAAAGTAATAGACTCCGGAATTCAAAATAATAACTCGAAGACTCCTCAGCAACGACACAAAAAACTTGATGGGCCGCGAAACCGACTCTTATTTAGGTGGTTGGTTCGATTAGTCGAACGTCGCAGACTGCTAAAAAGCGAGTTTTTAACGAAAGGAGGCAAGTGCACCAATCGCATGTAGTACTCAATATTCGGTGGGAATATCGAGGTCGTATTGTTCTCGGGGTCGGGTTGATTATTTTTACTCTTTCAGGAGAAACTATTATTTTATCGAAAGTATGGTGGGGATTTAAATTAACTAAGGCAGATCAAATAAAAGCATGAAAACGAGTTAGGAAATTCGATGAAGGGTTAATGTTCGACATCGAATCAGATTAAGACTAAAACGGCTCTTAATAATTAGAGAACCAAAATTTCAAATTAATTAAAGGCAACTTGGCCATGAAGGTTCCACAAATATGAGCCCATATAGCTATAGGGATATCACTCACCTGAACATTAAGACTATTCGGCCGAACTCTCGTCCGACGAAGGATTCCTCTTAATGCCCGCTTTACGCTAAGAACCCCGCTATTGGGTGGGGAACCCAATCTGGTAGAGTTACGCTTCTCTTCTCTTAGTGTATGCACGCAGCTCTTTTTACCCAAAGGTGATCAGTCCATACGCACGGTCTCTCGGCGAGCTAGCGTATGGATAACGAAAATAGAGTCCACACATCGATATGTGGTTCTACACATCGTATACCCGAGGCAAACCTTAAGCCCTATAATTAAAGTGAGAAAAAGATCCTTTAAATATTTAGAGAGATTTCATATGTCCCAATGCTCTTCGAAGCCGAGGGCTAAGAACGATTAGACACTCATCAGTATGTGGACAGCTTATGATTTTAATGAGGCGAGATTCGAGACTAAGCGCTAAAGGGTTATAAAAAAGGGACAAAAATAACTCAACGTTAGAAAATTATAAAACTAACTAAAACGAGAACTCACACCTTTCAAAATCATAAATAAAAAGCTAAGTTACACAAAAAAGAGAAATTACAAGTCCTACTCGAATGGGTAGGCGGGAAATAAATGCATTACAAGTCCTACTCAAACGAGTAGGCGAGAAATGACAAGTCCTACTCAAACGAGTAGGCGGGAAATGACAAGTCCTACCCAAACGAGTATGCGGGAAATGACAAGTCCTACTCAAACGAGTAGGCGGGAAATGACAAGTTCTACTTAAACGAGTAGGCGGAAAATGAAAGCGAGTTCTACTCGAATGAGTAGGCGGGAAGTAAATGCACACACACACTCTACATAATTGAGAAAACGATAAAAGAAAATAAGAAACATTATCTCATACACTCACACACAAAAAAAACAAACAAACATATCTAAGAAAAATTAAAATAACAACTTTTTCATTGTTATAATTTTATAAAAAGAGTTTAAAAAGTGGAAAAAAGTTGAAAAGAATAAAAAGTTTTACAAAAATAAATAGACTAAGTAAAAAATAAAGATAGAGAGCCACTTTGAAAACACTTATATAAAACCTTAAAATTGAAATTAAAGTACTAAAAAAAACTAAACTTAAACAATCCTAAGGGACAAGAAAATAAAAGTTATCATAAAAATTAATAACTATGAAAGAAAACTCAGAACAAAAGCTAAGGAAAACAAAACTATTAAAACATAAAAATATGAAATTAAACTCATACACACACACACACATTTTTAAGAGAAAGACAAAGAAAAACAAAGGATAAAAAGAGAACAAAAGTGGGGCACTCACATCCATTTCAAGACAACATAAGGAGAGAAAATTCTAACATATTTTATTAAGAAAAAAGCTGATTACAAAGCTAAAACAAACATAAAAGAGAGGGGGAGAAAATTCTCCTTACATAGCAAGAAGTGCACCAAAGCAGACCACAAACAACAAAATTAGCTCAAAAGTTTGAAACCTTTGACCTTAAAGAGAAGTTTTATTTATAGACAAAAAATTTACAAGAGGTGGCACGCTGGAGTGCAGGGAAAGCTGGAATTCGATGACTGGCGTAGTTCTGGAAGCATCTAGAATTGGGACAACACATTTTGATTTTTACTGGAATCATCGAACGCAGCTGGCAGTTTTTTGTCGAGCAAAAATTTCGTCGGGCTCAGCTCAATGACTTTCGAGCTGAGCTTGAGATTTTTCGTCGAGCGCTAAGAAGGTCGGCAAGATTTCGTTGAGCAGAGAGAAGTTGGAATATTTCGTCGGGGGGAGAACCGCTGGCATAATTTCTGCAGTAAAATCGTTGAGCTCAGAACCGCTGAGAAGATTTTATCGAGCGGAAATTTCGTCGACCCCTGGACGAATTTCGTTGAGCGGAGTTCTGCAACAAATCGTCGAGCTCAGCTCTGGGAAAATTATTGTCGACCACTGAGATGCTGACAATGGTTCGTCGAGCGGAGCTCGACGAAAGTCAAGCTCCAGTCGACGAATTTTCCATATGCAGAATTTTTCCACCGGGCCGAGTCAAATTGTCGAGCTTAGCTCGACGAAATTCGAGCTGAGTTTGACGATTATTCTGACAGGGCATTTCTGCAGAATGCAGATATTTGCTGAAAATAATAAAAATAAAATAGTTAGAAAGTAAAAATAAAAAAGGAGCATATTATTTAATAAAAATAATAAAAAGTCTATAAAAATACCCTAAAATTACTTATTTTAAGTACTAAAAAAGAAGAATTTTTACAACTCATCAAGAATCTAGAAAACTCATTACAGAAAAATCGACAGCTGAGTCACCAACGTGTCGATCCGAGGCAAGGAGTAACAATCTTTAGGACATGATTTTTTCAAAAGAGAGAAATCTACACACATCCTCCAGCGACCGTCTCCTTTTTTTAACCATTATAACATTAGAGACCCAGTCTGGATACTTGATCTCTGAAACAAATCCGACCCCACCTCCTCCCGGATGGGCTTGGATAACTTGTCCACAGTAGAACTCTTCTTATACCGGATGGGGCGAGCCTCAGGATCCAGGTTGAGGCGGTGGTAGGAGACATCTGCATCGATCCCGGCATGCCCGTCGCACTCCATGCGAAGACATCCACGTTCTTCCAGATGCACTCCAACATCCTCCCCTGGTCCTCTAGACTCAGCCCCCCGTTGATCCGCACCTTCTCCACCCTGCCTTCCCGGGTGAGAATCTTTATCTCCACCATCTCTTCCACTGCCTCCAGGTTTGCTTCTCCTCCCACTCACCAACAACCCTCTTGCCTGGGACTGGAGCCTCCTCATCCTCGACTTCCTCCATGACCATCAGCTCAGCCTGCTCTTCCGAAGCTTCTTCTACCGCCCCCACCTAGGCACGAATCTCTTCCTCCTCCACCTCCATTTCCGCTGTTCCCCCTTCAGCCTCCTGCCTAGACACTTCCTCCATCCTCCTCTCCATCTCCTCAGCTCCCTCCTTCTAGGATATGGTGTTGATCGCAGTCACGTAGCATTCCCACGCTACCTTGGGATCTCCCAGACCTAGATGCCCTCGACATTGAACTTGAGGCACTGGTGGAATGAGGAGGGCACACAATGGAAGGCACTGATGAGGGGCGGTCCGAAAATGACATTATAGCTGCTGGGAGCGTCCACGTTGACGAACCGACAGTTTCTGGACTATCCGCCAAGGGTAACATGGACTCCCACTCCTCCTTCCTTTCCCTGATGACTCGGTATATAGTGTGGAGTTCTGCAGCAAATCGTCGAGCTCAGCTCTGGGAAAATTATTGTCGACCGCTAAGATGCTGACAATGGTTTGTCGAGCGGAGCTCGACAAAAGTCGAGCTCCAGTTGACGAATTTTCCATATGCAGAATTTTTCCACTGGGCCGAGTCAAATTGTCGATCTCAGTTCGATGAAATTCGAGCCGAGTTTGACGATTATTCTGACAGGGCATTTCTGCAGAATGCAGATATTTGCTGAAAATAATAAAAATAAAATAAGTTAGAAAGTAAAAATAAAAAAAGGAGCATATTATTTAATGAAAATAATAAAAAGACTATAAAAATACCCTAAAATTACTTATCTAAAGTACTAAAAAAGAAGAATATTTACAACTCATCAAGCATATAGAAAACTCATTATAGAAAAATCGACAGCTGAGTCACCAATGCGTCGATCCGAGGCAAGGAGTAATAATTTTTAGGACATGATTTATTCAAAAGAGAGAAATCTACACACATCCTCCAGCGGCCGTCTCCTTTTTTAACCATTACAACATTAGAGACCCAGCATGGATACTGGCTCTGAAACGAATACGACCCCACCTCCTCCCGGATAGGCTTGGATAGCTTGTACGCATTAGACCTCTTCTTCTACCGGATGGGGCGAGCCTCAGGATCTAGGTTGAGGCGGTGGCAGGAGACATCCTCATCGATCCCTGGCATGTCCGTCACGCTCTATGCGAAGACATCCACGTTCTTCCAGATGGACTCCAGCATCCTCCCTTGGTCCTCTAGACTCAGCCCCCCGTTGATCCGCACCTTCTCCACCCTGCCTTCCCGGGTGAGAACCTCTATCTCCACCACCTCTTCCACTGTCTCCAGGTTTACTGCTCCTCGCACTCACCAACAACCCTCTCGCCTGGGACTGGAGCCTCCTCATCCTCGACTTCCTCCATGACCATCAGCTCAACCTGCTCTTCCGAAACTTCTTCTGCCACCCCCACCTGGGCACAAATCTCTTCCTCCTCCACCTCCATCTCCTCTGTTCCTCCTTCAGCCTCCTGCTTAGACACTTCCTCCATCCTCCTCTCCATCTCCTCGGCTCCCTCCTTCTAGGATATGGTGTTGACCGCAGTCACGTAGCATTCCCTCACTACCTTGGGATCTCCCGGGACCTGGATGCCCTCGATATTGAACTTGAGGCACTGGTGGAATAAGGAGGGCACGTAATGGAAGGCACTGATGAGGGGCCATCCAAATTTTTCATTGTAGCTGCTGGGAGCATCCACAATGACGAACCGACAGTTTCTGGACTATCCCCCAAGGGTAACATGGACTCCCACTCCTCCTTCCACCTCCTTCCTTTCCCCGGAGAATCCGAAGAGAGGGCCATCCAAGGCCAAAACCCTCCTGGCATCTACCTTCATGGCTTCGAATGCCTTCTTGAAGATGACGTTGATGGATCTCCCATTGTCCACGAGGATCCGGGAGATGGTAAATTTTTTGACGGTGGCTTGGACTACCAGTGCGTCGAAGAAGTGTCCTCATGGTCCGGTATGTCCTTCCTAGAGAAGGTAATCTTCTCATCTGGGGGTGGGGTTAGGGATGTGGAGGCAACGCTCCGTCGGTATTTAGTTTGGAGACTCGGCTTTTGGGCAGCCTCTACTCCCCCCCCCCCCGTGGATCACTCTGATCCCTCCTCGGGCTCCAATATCGACCCAATCCTCACACCTATCCTCCTCTTCCCCGGGCATGATTTCCTCTATCCGCACCTCCTAGCGGTGCTGCTGCTGGGCTTGCCCTATATCCCCCCTTATCTCTAGGAACTCCGGGCTGGTATCCATAACGTGCCCTTCTTCCTGGTGGAAGTCACAGTAGGGCAGCACCGCTTTACCCTCCATCCTGCTCCTCTGCACTCTCCTCCTTCTCCCTAGAGCTTTCACCATAGCTTGGTGTTGATTGGGGAGATGGGGCCTCTGGACCTTCCTCCAATCTGGAGGGTTGAACTGGCCTTGCACCCCCCAGGCGAGCCCATTCTCGCAAAGGTCCGCTCGGCAAAGGGATCTTCCCGGTATTCTAGGCATGCACCGGCGGCGGCCTGACCCTGAATGCGTTTCCTTGTGAATTTTCAACAAGGGAGAGCGAGGTGCGGCTCGTAGGCGAGCGGAGTGTTCGCGAGTCTGGCCGCAGCCGATGCTCAGGGCCCCTCAGCGAGCACGAATCCTAACTCACGTGCATTCTAGCGCTGAAGGTACAAAAGAAGAGAAAATTTTTATCATTATAATTTCAAAAAGGGGGGCTCGCCTCGACGAGATTACAAAAAGGTGGGGGGAAACAGATTACACAAAGAATGCAGAAAGTGGGGGGGGGGGGGGGGAGATCCGGTCAGCTCTCGCCCTCCTCCCCCGAAGGATGGTCCTCCTCCTTGCCTCTGATCAGCGACTCCTTGCCCTTCGCCTCATCGAAAAGAGAGCCGAAGCTTTCCTCTTTCCCGCTAGGTGGTGACGGCGGAAATAGAATTGGCAGAAGGTATCAGACCGCCACTCCCTCACAGCCCTCGGCCAGGATCCCCGATCACCTCATGGCGCCCAGGAGGCATTCGGCAGACTTGATCGAGTTGAATCGCAGTCTCTCCATGACCTCCCCGTCGCAGAAGACCCGAGGCCGCTTATAGGGAAAAGGGGGCTCAGCGCTGTCCGGGGGGAAAAGGGCTTCCGTCAGCCGACAGACCTCGCCTTGGAGACCACGATTCTGCTCCTTCAGCACCTCCATCTCGGCTGCCGACCGAGTAGCAAGAGCTCCCTGCTCGGCAACACGAGTCTCCTGCTCGCGCGAACTGGCCTCCTGATCCGCGAGGCGGACCCGCAGCTGGGCGACCTCGCCCTCCAGCTCGCCAGCACGAGCCTGTAGCACCCTGACGAACTCGGCATCCTGAAAGACAAAGAGGTCAGATTCTTGGTGAAAATATTTTTCTAAGTTAAAATGAGAGTGGGTTAGTTCTTACCAGCCCGCCCGAGGCTTCGTTGAGTGAGCGCTCGGCAATGCCGAATCGCCGCTCCGCGTCGGCAGCTCTCTCCGTCGCCAGGTCGTGCTCCTGCTCGGCCTTTTGCATGAGCTGGCTTAGCTGAAAGCCATGGCAAACCATCATGTGATGGAGTTCGAAGGCCCTCAGATGGGCCTGCAGACCCTCGTGGCCTATCTGCCGAGGAGTCATGTTTTTGTAGGCCTCAGCGCCATCCCGGCCGTATAGGCCGAAACCAAGGGAGAACGCGTGGCCCGTAGGAGGCCGGCAAGCTCCCCAGGAGGGGGCGTGAGTAGAGACAGAAACTCGGTGGGCCCCCTCATCCCAGCTCAGCATCGGCTCGCCGGCCGCGTCCTTGCTTCTTCCCCCCTTGCCGAAGTGGGGGTGGTCCTTTGGAATTCCCGGATCGCCGGGAACAACCTCCTCCACGTAGGGAGGGGAGGAGGACCCGCGCTTCTTCCCGCGGGGGGATGACGCCTCCTTTAGTGGGCTCGCCGGGGCTTTGTCAAAAAAAACCTCCGGCGAGCTCATAAATCTGACAGGCGACGAGGGTTGCTGTGGCTGGCCTCGCGAGATAACCCTCGCCTTTTTATACTTAAGGTCTGAGGGACGGTGGAGCGAGCTCGGCCCTCCAAGCTCCAGCCGCCTCTTGCTGGGAGGCTTGCCTCTCACCTTCTCTTCTCGGCACGCCTCGGCCGCAGCCCGAGCTCGCTCGAACGGGTCCGAAAACACCCCCGGGTCAGCAAAGGGAGGGTTCACCGGGACCAGTCGCTCCCCTGTAAAAAGGACTTAGCCGAACAAAAGGTTTTGACCGATCAGGCCGAGTATGACGAGCAGAAAGTGGGCGAGACATACCTTCGCCAGGAAGGACAGGCGGTAGGGACTCGAGGCCGCGGCGAAGGAAGGCGACTTCAAAGTCCTTGTATATGAAGAACTTATGAAGCTCGGCATCATTGCCGGACACGGACGGTGGGCGGTACACCTCCTCGCTTTTCTGCAGGGGCGAGAAGGGAATATTGCCGAGGTCGCCCTGGATTAAGACAATCTTCGACATCCAGTTGTGGTTCTTGTTGGCGACCTCGCGGATTTTTATGGAAGAACCATCGAAGAAGGCGACCCCGTCGGCGTTGGCCTTGTAAGAAAAGAGTTTGCGGAAGACGTTCAGATTGAACTCAATCCGCTCTCGGCGGAGGTAGCATGCAAATCCAACTACCATAGCGATGGCGTTGGGGTTGAGTTGCGCGGGCACGACGCCGTAATACTTAAGGACCTGACGGACCTCAGGCCAGAGCGGCAGGCGCAACCCCACCTCAAAATGCAAGATGGGGAAGGCGAGCTCGTCCTCGAAGAAGGAGTTTATGGCCTCATGCTCCACCGGGAGGCGGGCCACGAAACCGGCAGGAACATAGTCTGCCACAAACTCAGCGAGCTCGTCCGCCGTAGTATTTCCCTCAAAGAAGCAATGGTCGGCGAAGTTCTGGGCGCACTTGACGCGACCATCGGAATCGGGGTGTCCCTTTCCCATACTCGCCGAGGGGAGGAAAGCACGCGAGCAGAAGGCAAGGGAGACAAGGAGGGGAAAAGATAAGAAGGCAATAAAGGCGTAGCCAGGGGGTAGGTGGGGATCCCTATTTATAGAAAAAGGGGAGGATAACCGGAGCCGACTGACCAGCCCGGCTCACTTACTCCGTCTCGCCGCTCTCTGCTCGCCGACCTCGGCGAGTCTGGATAAGGAATTTGAAAAGACATGCACCATTTAAAGGAAATAAAACACGCTCGCATAACGAAAACTTATACAATTTATTAGCATAAAGAGAGCAAATTGTCCAGGACAAGGAATGTTAAAAGCACACGCATGGACCAGACGACAGCAGGGGCGAGTGCCGGTCGGCTCGCAAGGGAGCCGTCCTTAATTACCCCGTTCTCGCAGGCCCGATGTCGCCAGTCGCTGCGCAAAGAGTTGCCGAAGCTGCCCCAGGTTCCTGTTCGCCGCTCGCAAGTTCTCATAAATCTCGTCGAAGAGAATGGAGGAAGACGTTGCCACATAGGCCGAGCTGACCCTTGCCTCGCCAGCAAGCTGCGCGCACTCCTCCTGCAGCCTGGAATTGTCTTTCTTCAGCTCGTGGAGCTCGCGCACTAACTTTTTGAGGACCAGTTGGCTTCGCCTCGACCGTTCGGGGCTATCCACCTCTGAGTCCAGGAAGATGTCTAAAGCGCGCGGTGATGGAAGAGGCGAGTAGCCAGCCCGTTCGGCTGAATCATCAGCCCCAGATCGGCTAGGAAGGCCTGCATAGGGGAGTCAGGATAGCGAGTGGGAGGAGCGAGCACCAATTGGAATCGGACGCAATAGGAGGGGATCAGAGACATACCTTTAGAATTTCGGGGGGAATCAAGAGCGGATGTGTGCTCGGCATCCTCCCTAGTAGCCATGGGAGCGGAAGAGGGTTGTTGTGAAGGGATGCGAGCCGGCGACCCCAGCTTCCGCGAGTCAAGCTCCATAGTTTCGGTGGCAAGGAGCGAGTCTCGCGGACGTGGTTCAGAGGTTGGTTCAGGCTCCTTGGCAGGAAGATTCTCGACCCTCGGTGTGTAGACCTCGCCGCCATGGTCTTGTTCGGTGGTGAAGTCCACAATGTCTTTACCTTGGGGAGCCAAAGTAGGACGGTTGGAGGAGTCTTAGCCATTGACCAGGGTGTTTTTCAAGTCAGCGAAGATTTGCTCGGCCTCGGGAGGAAAGAACCTTGCCCTCTTGACCGAGCCAAATTCAGTGAAGCGGCGAGCCGGGATGTTCAGATCCGTTAGGGTCGCAGCACGAAGGGCAGTCTCCTCAAGAGATTTTGCGAGTCGCTCCATGACCTCTTTGGGGAGTGGCATCTCGGCAGGGCTCAAGCAAAGGGAAGGGCGGAGGTCAGCCGGGTATGCTGGGTATGTATATATAGCCTTCGGTGGGACCCACCAAGAGATTCCTTTTGGCTCCTGTCGCACTCGCAGGATCCTTAGGGGGTTGGATGTTTCTTTCCGAGTTTGTGCCAACCTCGCAAAGAGCGGGGATTGTATACAACCCCATATCCAGCGAGTAGGCTAACAGGAGCCAAACCGGCTGGCTCAGACCACCCCAGGCGAGTTCAACAGAACATGCCGAGCCCAGCGTGCCGAGTACGGGCTCGGCAATCGTCAGGCTGAGCTCGGAGTTCGTAGAGCTGAGCTCGGCGGAAGTCAATTTATCGGGCGAGCAGATCCGGCCGAGTACGTGTTCGCCCAGAGCCAAGGGGTGGGCGAGTGCCAACACACCCGTCACCCACGAGCAGGGGTTTCAGGGTCAACTCGCCCAGGCCCAAGGCGAGGCGAGCCAGGCCTGTGGCGTTGAGAGAGGCGAGCTCACTCAACGCCTTCTCTCGTGGCGTGTAGTAAGGCGAGCCAGGCCTGTGGCATTAAGAGAGGCGAGCTCACTCAACGCCTTCTCCCGTGGCGTTGAGTGGGGCGAGCACCCTCACCGCCTTTTACCTCGGCGTGGGGGGAATCTTTCCCGCTGCAGTATTCGCCACCCTTGCCTAGTGGATGTTATCTCAGGGCCAGCTCGCCCTTCAGATGTGGTGTATTTTTACCATGTTACCCCCTTCGGACGGCCTATAGTCCTCGAAAACAGTGAAGTTTGGATATTTGCAGACCATCTTTTCCTATAAATAGGACCCAAGGGGTACCTCAGAAGACACGCTTTCTTGTGCCCGGTCTTCTAGCGCTTTCTGAGGTACCTTAGCTTCAGCACTTGACTAAGGAGGGGAAGCGCTCTAAGATCTTCCGGGTGTGTGGTGGGACCTCCGTGCTGGAGCCCTGGGTCTGTCCCTGGTCCTTTTCCTTTGTCATTTGAGCTCGTGAGGAGAGAAGTAAGTGTGTGATCACCCCTTCCCCAAGAGTCGAACTCCTCAGGGACCGATTTTTCGGTTTCAACAATGACATAGACTAACCTGAATGCATGAACTAAAACATATATCAAATACATACTTGTGTATATCATTGATTTGAAAGGGATTCTTCAAATCAAGTACTTTATTTCTAATGTACCCAACACATTCCTAACTAGCTCTTCACCAAAGAGCTTGCTAATTGTCTTATAATCTAAATGAGCTAGTCTCTTATGCCATTGCACACAATATGAGACATTCTCATTTGCCACTAGACAAATAGGAGTGTTTGTATCTAGACACAGAAAGTTTAAGTAATAAACATTTCATCTCCTAGTGTCTGTTAAGATGACCTCTTGGTCACTTGAACTCTTAATCTGACACTCATCCTTGTGGAAGACAATGATATAGCCAAGATCAGAGAGTTGACTTATGCTTATAAGGTTGTGTTACAACCCTTCAACATAAGCCACTTTTGAGATTGTGACTATTCCATTGGTAATCGTACCATATCTCTTGTCACTCCTCTATTTGAACCACCAAAGATAACTTTGGATCCATCCTACTCTGGAGTGTACTCCTTTAAGTTGCTCCTTGTTACAGTCATGTGCTTGGAACAACCACTATCCAAGTACCATATGGGGGTATGGACACTTGAACTATTCTGCAAGACATGATTTAGTTTCCCTAAGGACCCCAATAAGTATTGGGTCCTAGGTTCTGATTAGTTTAAAAAAAGACTTGTATACCAACAGCTTTTCTGACTGGTGGACTAACTATTGCTTTAGCCACACTAGGATTACGCCATCAATCTACTGAATAGTGGCCCACTTTCCCACAACACCAACACTCATGAATGTTGTATCTTTTTTTCTGAGCTGGTCTGCTAGCTGTGCTGACAGTAGCTCTCTATCCAGAAGGAAAAAACAACAGCCTTTTTCAGGTTCCTTTCAACTAGGATTTGGCTGAAGGTAAGTCTTCTAGTAGACTTATTTGGCCTGCTTTGAATGCCATCAACAACAGTCTTCTTTGCAAAAGAAATGATCTTGATAGCATTAGAAATAACCAAATCAGGCTTGCTAATAGACTGACCCTTGTTCAGAGTCTTTGCTAGATGGCTCGGAAATTTTGCTGCAGCCATATTCTTGAGCATGGGGGTTAGAGCACCAAAGATAAATGGTCCATGATGGATCATTTGAATTTCTTCATGAACTGCCTTGAAGGCACTCATCCCCATTCCTCTTCTCCTTCCATTGGAAGGTACACTTGTATTCTTCCAGGAAGAATTCCCATTCTTCCAGTGACCATACATGGAGTCCTGGTCATACCTGTTAGAAGGGAGTATTACCCTTTCAAAGGTAATTGGTGGCTGAACTGGAGCTTTTACCTTTCCTTTGAATGGTGCAGCTCTTGTGTTTCTCTTAAATCCTAAGCCACTCTTGTTTCTCTGAGAGGAGGAGTCAATGATGGGTAACACATAATTGGGCTTAGAGAAGCAAGCTACAATCCTCTTCTCCCTCTGGAGTTTCTCTTCAAGATCTCTAATGAGACTATTCTTGTACTTGATGGTGCCTATATGGATGAGAGTAATGTTCTTGAGTTGACTGACTTCCCTAACCTTCTTATTCAGCAAAGATGCTATCTCAGCCTGCTGGGAAGCAGCAAGCTGAAGGGAGGTTATCTCCTCAGACGGCTTCTTAGTCAACTTCTTACTTTTATTGAAAGCATTCAACAATTCACCATACTTGTCAATCAACTAATTGACATATTCCTCAGAAATTGAGCCCTCTTCATCACTGGATGAAGAAGCATCAGAATCTGGACTAGTATCATAGCCTGTCTCAGAAGAAGAATTCGGTAAGGAATGTACCTTGCTTGGACTAGATTGATACTGGCTGGATTCTTCATCAGACCTGGCCATCAACCCATAGCATTTTATGGCATCTTCTTAATCATTATCCACCTCAGTATCACCTTCTAAGTGTAATAAAGGGGCCCTTTTACTTGTCCCATCATCAGTACAGTATTCAGCTTCATCTGCAATAGAAGCAAGCATCCCAATGAAGGCTTCTTCTTCAGCAACATAGGGGCCTATGTAGGCTTCTTCTTCTTCATCTTCAGACTCTGATGAAGATGAGTTAGCCCATCTCTTCTCCTTATTTGCAATGAAAGACTTCTCATTCTTCCCTTGTGCTGGCGAACCTTCTTCTCACCAGCTTCCTTTCTCTTGACTGGGCAGTCGACTATAAGATGCTCTGGCTTGATGTAGTAGTAACACACAACTTTAAAAGAAATGTGTTTACGAGTTTTAGAGTTATACCTGTCCTCCTTGAAGGGTTTCTTCTCAGTTTTGTAGTGGTCCTTCTTGTGATGAAAGGAGGAGGAAGGTCTGCTCCTCCACCTCTTCCTCTTCATAAGCTTCAGAATTTGCCTAGAGAAGACAACAAATTCCTCATCAAACATATTATAGTCTTATGTGCTTGGTTCTGAGTTGTCTGACTCAGCTGACCTTCTTGGAGGAGAGGAAATCCTCTCCTTGCTCCTCTTTGAGCTCTCTGCCATGAAGGCCACAGCCTTCTCCCTGATCAGGGATCTGCTGCTTGTCTCCTCCTCTTTCCTGGCAGTCAGCTGCATTTAATATGACATCAGCTTCCCAAACAGAGTTGGTGGAGGAGTATCTACCAACTTGGTCACCTCCCTAATGACGCAAATCTTGGTGTCCCAGTCTCTAGTTAGAGACCTTAAGAACTGGTCATTAAGTTCATAATTGTTAAAGACTCGGCCATAGGTCCTTAGCTCATTTACTATTCTGAAGAATCTTTCATAGCAGCTAGCTATACCCTCTTCCTTGGATTGCCTGAAAGCCTCATACTCTTTGTTGAGCATGGACTTCCTGCCATCTCTAACCTCTTCTGTGACCTCCATGTAGACCACCAAAGTGTCCCACATCTTCTTGGAGGTCTTGCAGTGCACCAGATTCCGAAAGGTGGAGTCATCTATGACACTCACAATAATGTTCTGTGCCCTCTTATCAAAGGTGGAAAGAATGACCTCATCCTTGGTCATCTCTGAATAAGTCTTTGGTGTCTGGACTTTTTCATCCAGAGCCGAGACTTTCATAGGGATGAAAGGTCCCTCTTTGATAGTGACAAAGATCCTTGGGTCAGATGCTTCCATGAAGAGTCTGACCCTCTTCTTCTAGATTCCAAAGTCTTCCTTCCTGCAGATTGGAAGCTTCATGGAACCAAGCTTCTTATGGTTCTCTCCTGAACCCATAAGTATACTCTGACTGCTATCCTTGGAGATCTACTCAAACTGTTAATTCTTTCTTGAGCAACCTCCCTCTGATACAACTTAAAAGTCTTTGATTTCAAGGGTAGCTAAACACCTAGAGGGGGGGGGGGGTGAATAGGTTTTTAGGTATTTTTACTTTATTTTAGACTTTATCTGAGTTAATGTCTATTGTGATTAGTTAGTATTGCTATAACACCCCAAAAGGAGTAGGAAGTAACATGCTAAAATATCGAACGGAGTTCGACGAACATCGAACAGAGTTCGACGAATGTGGTTCTGTTATATGTCATGCATCATCTCGGCGAACGTCGAATGGATTTCGGGAAGGTCGATGAATGTAGTGTTGTATCCTTTCGACGAACGTCGAAAGGATTTATCGAGTAACAGCGGTGCCAGCTGGCTGGTCAAAGCGGTTTGGGTGACTTTACAACTCAAATCCAGGCAAGTGCTTCATTTTGATGGAGTGATCGTGTGGCTGGGGTTTAACCTGAGGCCACATATGCAGAGGTGTTGGGATGAGGAAATCATTATTTCCTTCTCACCTTCTCTCTCTTTATTTCAACCAAGTTCTGTAGAAGAGAACTAAAGGCTGTAGCTAAGGGTTTGCGCTGACCTTTGTGAAGGTGCTGAAGGAGATTCCCTCATCGGAAGCGGGATCCGAGGCTATATCCGCAAAGGGGAAAGTTAGGAGCTCATTTCCATCCGGGTAGAAAAGCTTTGCAATGGATCATAAGAGAACTACAAGGGTAACAACCTCCTACTTGGACAAGTGAAGTCCTAATTTTGCATGTGCATGGAATCCTCCACCAAAAGGTGGAATTGATAAGAGAATTCCGTGGGTTGATACGTGTTATCCCCAATTAAATTTCATATTGGTCCGGAAATGTGTAGTATGGAATATGCATACTATGTAAAGCCCATCTGGACAGGTTATTCTGGATTGGTGATGCTTTATTTTGTGAACCGGAGAAGAATCTGCGTATAAATGGGTATTTTACTGAGTCTGTGGGTTGTGCCTGTGAAGTGGAGTAGCATGAAGTACTAGAGTGGAGTTCCAGGAAAATACCCTAGGAATTCATGTAATGTATTCCATGGAGAGACCAATTTTTCTGGCACTACAGGATGATGCAGGGTTTGGGTTGAGTGTAGGCGCAGAAAGAGAGCTTCTGTTGGCCCCGCCAAGCGATCATGACGAACGCTGGCACTAAATCCCCTTTTGTTTGTGAAGTCAGTCCTTGGAGGACAGTGTGGCTATTGTGAGCTGTGAGCTCTTAAAGGCCATCGAGTCGAACTGACAAGGGGAAGCCGACCCGCGTCACTCTAGACATTGAACTGGCGATTTGAGCAACGGGCAAGGGTTGAATTGTATCCGCGTTATGGTTGTATAACTTGAGTGCCTAAGTTATTGGCATTTGTTAGGATCATATAATGAGAGTCTTGGGCTATTCGCCATCAAGACAAAAGTCTCCGACTGTGGGTTGTGCAGTATGAATGCTCAATGTTTACCGTTGGGTCTGGAACCTCTGAACGGTGGTGGGACCCTGGTTTTCCAGTACACCGATAATGTGCCCTGAGTGCACGGAGTGTCGGGCGGTGCGGCCGATATTTGTGATATATTAAACTGTGCGTGAGTGCACATTTTGTGATATATCTGCTTGTGAAAATACAATGCCTGCAGGGAAGGAGTACCACTGCCCCGGGAAAGGGGTAGGGTTGTTATAAATTGGTCAGCTGAGTGCTGATCGTTGCCTTGTTTGCCACCCTAGCGGTGGATTGTCTCTGTGCAGGTGTTGGGGAGTCGAGCGAGAAATAGCGGGCGGAAGCCCTTGCTACTAAGCTTGCCCTTGAAGGCCAAGTGGAAAAGTTTTACTATTTTCATGTGTGACCGGCCTGCGTGCTGATGTATGTAATCCACACCTGTGAATTATAACTGTAAGGCCTTAAGGCCAAATACTTTTGTGCATTTCTGTATACATTCCTATGGTATATATATAAATGTGATTATTTATATATAGTGGACATTCCTGATTGTTTAGTTCAAGAGTAACCCCTAAAGCTTCCGCTAGAATGCTCTGAGTTAGGATGCTTGTACTAGTTTTTGATATTAATAAGTAACGTCGCCGACTATCTGTAGAATATGGCGTGGGGCCCCAGCCAGACCCTCTGTTATATTTCATGTGACGGACGAAGGTGTTACAATTTGGTATCAGCTTGTCTTGGTCTTCCTCTTCTGAATTCGTGGTTGAATTCTTTTAAGGGGTGGCAGGCACATGTATGTGCAACCGTTATAACATAAATGAACTCAAGAATGTCCACTTAGGAAAGAAAATACACCTATTTGCGGAACCTGCGCATTCCTATTCATCAGTGTTGCTTTTGCAAGGTCGCTAAATTGTGTCTTGTACGCTTATAAGTGACTCGAAGTGGTGCGGGGTAGTCTAAGCCCCAACATTCTGTTGAAAGTGCGACACCAACTGAAGTGCCCACACCTCCTATGACAGTGCATTTAGTTGCTGAGGCGTTGCTTGTAATGATCCATGCACAATCTACTAGGCAGGCGCTGCCTGATAAGGTACTAGAACAGGTTGGTGTGAGGCAAGAACCTGTGGAGGCTGTGGTAGATGTACGAGTAGTAGAACGACAACTGAAGCAGTTCATGAGTTTCAGTCCTCCTACATTCCTGGGGGAAGGATCCCCAACGCAAGCAAAGGGCTGGCTTGCCCACATCAAAAGAATTTTGACGACATTACGAACTGAGGAGGAACACAAAGTCACCTTGGCCACTTTCCTGTTGGAAGGAGAGGCTCAGCTTTGGTGGGATGAAGTGGAGCTGCACCACTTAGTTGGCAGACAAATAATGGAGGTCTCGATTGGGGAGTTTTCGAGACTGTTCTTGGCGAAGCATATGCTGTTAACGCATCGTATGGCCATGAAAAATGAGTTCCATCGTCTAACTCTAGGAGAAAGTAGCGTTGATACTTACTTACATTAGTTTATAAGATTGGGACGCTATGCGGGGTCTACCTTCGCGGAAGAAGAGCGTAATACGTACCAATAGGTTCTACGAAGGACTTCCTGATGAGCTAAGATTTCTGCTCTAGAGTTCGGTGAACTAAGGGTTTCAAGCGTTGGTAGATATGTCCCGTGCATTAGAAAAATATATGAAGAGGGTATAGGGCAAGAGGGACTTAGCAGTGACAAAGTCGGAGTTCTAAGCACCGCGTCCTGAAAAGTCGGGCTACTGCAAGATATGGGGTAAGAGGTCCAAGTTTTCTGGACAGGCTCCTTCCACAGTTGTGTATGGAGCAACTTCTAGGAAAGACCCTCGTGCCTGTTATACATGCGGAAAGGTAGGTCATTTAGCCCATGACTGTCGGGTTGGTCCGCCAAAGGTTGAAAAGAAGGCAGGAGATACTTATGCTGAAAAGGGAAAGGCGGTGGAATCCACTACATCCTAGTATTCTCCAACCCAACCAAGGGTGTACAATCTTGGACAATAAGAGGCCATCAAACAGGCTGATGTGGTCACAGGTATGAGTTAAGATACAGTTTTTACTGCTTTCCATACTTAGTACCTTGTGCATTACTTGTGCATGAATTGTTTATGTTAGGCATTGTCCTTATTCGGGACTGTCTAGCGAGAGCACTGTTCGATACAGGTGCTTCACATTCGTTTCTATCTGAGGACTTCGTGTCTCGGAGCGGAGTGCCTACTCGTATGAAGACAGATAATGTGCAGGTGTTATCGCCTAACTGATGCGTGATGCATGCAAATAAGTCTTGCTGTAATGAGGTGCGGATAGGAATTCGAAATTTTGGATTGGAAGCATCTGTGGTGCCGATATCGGAATTTGATGTAATCTTTGGTATGGACTAGCTCTCAGAGCAACGTGCCTTTATAGATTGCAACTCAAAGGAGATCACACTAGGTCAGAATACCGAGCTAGAGACTATATTCACTGGTATGAGAGGAATGAGCAAGATACTGATGTCTGCTCTCCAAGTAGTTAAGGCAGTTCGGAAGGGCACAGAGTTGTTCTTCACGCTTTTAGAGACTGTTGAGCCAAAGACTAGTTTGAGTGACGTTCCGATTGTATCAGAGTACGTAGATGTGTTTCCGAAGGATCTTCTCGGGTTACCTCCCTAAAGGGAAATAGACTTCGCAATCGAGTTGGTGCCAGGTGCGAAACCTGTGACCCGCTTGCTGTTCCGAGTAGCGCCAAAGGAAATGACGGAACTTAAGTTTCAATTACAAGAACTGCTAGAGCAAGGATATATACGCCCAAATATGTCTCCTTGGAGCGCACCGGTTCTTTTTGTGAAAAAGAAGGATGGAAGCTTGCGGTTGTGCATCGACTATCGAGAACTGAATAAGTTAACAGAAAAGAATAAGTATCCGATTCCACGGATAGATGACTTGTTCGACCAACTGGTGGGATCAATTGTGTATTCAAAGATGGATTTGAAGTCTGGCTTCTACTAGTTGAGGATTCGGGAACGTGACATTCCCAAGAAAGCGTTTGGAACACACTACAGTCATTACGAGTTCACTGTGATGTCATTTGGGCTAAGTAATGCGCCATCGGTGCTCATAGATCTAATGCACCGAACGTTCCGAGAGTACTTGGACTTATTTATGATCATCTTTATTGACGACATATTAGTATACTCTTAGTCTGAAGAGACCATGCGAATCATTTACAGATGGTGTTGCACACCCTGAGGAGGAACAAGCTCAATGCCAAGTTCTCGAAGTACGAGTTCTAGTTGTCGTAAGTGGCCTTTCATGTTCATGTGGTTAGTGGAGAGGGCATTGCGGTGGATCCTGCGAAGATAGTTGCGATACGGGAGTGACCAGTGTTATCTTCTATAGTCGAAGTCAGGAGTTGTAATGACCCCATCCGTTCAATAACATACAATAAAAGGTCCGGCCGGGGCCCCACACTATATGCAACAAAACAGGCGGCGAGGTTACAGATTAATACCACAAACATACTAGCATCCTAACACAGAGCATACTAGCGGAAGAATTTAACATTAATATTGAACTCAAACCATGAATGTCCACTTATATTAACTCTTGAAGGAATGTACATCAAATTCTCAAGAGTTTGGCCTTAAGGCCTTACAGTTACGCTTTACAAGTCAGGATTACAAACATCAGCGCATAGGCAAACCACACATGAACATAAGAAAAGTCTTTGCTCAGCCTTCAAGGGCCAGCAGCAGCAACAACAGCAGGAGCAGGGGCTTCAACCCTTTATTTCCTGCTCCGTTCTCCAGCACCTGCATAGGGACAACCCAACATAATGGTGGGAAACAAAGCAATGGTCAGCATTTAGCTGACCAATTTATAATGACCATACCCCTTTTCCCGGGGCAGTGGTATTTCTTCCCTACATGCATAGCATTTCACAAGCAATTATATCATATAATATGCACTCACGCACAATCAATATATCACAACCATCGGCCACACGACCCGACGATCCGTGCACTAAGGGCACATTCTTGGTGTACCAGAAATACTAGGGTCCTACCACCGTTCAAGGTCCGAAACCCAACAGTATTGAGCATTTAGTCTTAATGGCGCGCATGCCTAAGACTCTCATTATACCATAGACGAAAGCCCAATGCCTTGGCACTCTCTTATCAAGCCGACATAACGCAGGTCCAGCTCCACCATTACCCGTTGCTCAAGTCGCCATATGATGCATAAAGATCACGACAGTGAACCGGTCGCACAAGTAATATAAAATGGGCGAGTTTTCCCAAGTATCGATCTCTCAAGGAACACAGTAAGGTGGAGTTAATTTCTAGGAGGACATGAGATTGAAGTCCTTAGGTCGGAGGTAACGAAAGGGGGTTTGGATTGCGATAAAAGAAAGTAAAAATCTATCAACTACTCCTATGCAACGCCGCTATGCGATGCTTCGCCAGGCGGGATGGAAGACTAGTCGGGCCGCTATGCACTGAATCACTAGGCGGATGGGCGAGAAGGCTTGCGGAATGAGGGTCGAGAGCACCTCTTCGCAACGCACGCCACTAGAAATTGCGAGTGCGGCAAGGGTGGATGGAGGTGGATGGAACAAGGCGCATCTCAAGCAATAAATAATGAAAATACAAATCACATAAGCATGATTTCATATAAATGTATTCTACAATTAAGCGTACATCATCTATAAATGAAGTTTACAACAACACATAAACAACAACAAAGGAAGAACAAGACAAGAGATCGACCGTATCCGAAGTCTTGCTGAGGATTCACGGTTGGAATCGTCGGGTTGTCAATCCGCGTCCAAGCTCAGTCCTAAACTGCGTCCGGGGTAGAGAAGGGCTGTCACCACCTTCCAATGGCCCGTCTTCTTCGTCTCACGATAGCGGAATAAAGTTGCAAGCTTCCCCTTGCTTGGTGGATATGGCGCCAAAACTTGAAATAGAGCCCGAGAGATGACGGAGGAGGCCGAGGGGATGCTCCAGCTTTGATTTGGCGGTGAAAGCTTTCCCGGAGCCCCTCCCTAAGGTGGAGGATGAAGGGAAATGGCGGAACCCTTCGTCGGGGACGAAAACGGCGGAAGAAATCGGAGGTTTTTTATTAGGGCGAGACCTGCGCTATTTATAGAAAAAAGAATTAAACACTGCGCACGATCACAGGCGCACGACCAGTGGTCGTGCGCGCTATGGCCCTGTGATCGTGCGATATGGTGGCAGAACCTGCACAAAAGCAGGCATGATTGCGCACAACCGGCAACGCACGAGCAGTGATCGTGCGCGGTATAGCTGGTGACCGTGCGATTTGGCGGGGCAGAACTTTCACAAGAGAAGCCAGACTGCGCACGACCGATGATCGTGCGCAAAAGAGGTCGATGGTCGTGCGTGGGTAAAAACGCACGACCATTGACTCCTTTGCCAAAAATGGTTAAATCCCTATCCCGGACGCCCACACGATCCCCGAACCTGCAGGAAAACTGGACGGGTTGTCGATCATGACAGTCACAGATATCAATAAAATGCATAGCAAGAGGGAAATACACACACGCACAGAAATAGGCTAATAAAGAGCACAAGACGTGGAATGTCGTAGCGAACCAAAAGGAGTGCTAATGACGCTAAATGGTAGTGCAAAGTCATGAAATGAAGCCTAGATGAGTCCAGAATTCGATATGAAATGGGGACTCATCAGACCCCACAACTTAAACGTTTGCGCGTCCCGAGCAAACACAATCTAAGCAGGTAGGGGAAAATAATCTAGCTGACATAGAAATTGAAATACGGAGTACCATGCGAAGTCGCATGCTCGCGTGCATAAAAATATAATAGAAGAAATTCCTAAGTATGCAAAATAGTTTATATTTTTCACAATGCGTATCAAAATTTTATTATTACTCAAAAATGGAATCACGGTGAATCAACCGGTCTCGCATAGGAAGAAAGTAGACTGGCCACTAAGGTGAGCTTTGCCAAAGATCGGGGCTCAGGATCACCTCCAAAGGAATCCACCAATGTCGGGGACCATACGCTTGCCCGTTCACACTCTCTCCACGACACTAGTTAGACTCAAGCGCAAATCTGTAGGACTTGAGGATAATCACGGGGCTTGGGTTACGGTGAGGTAAACAATGATAAAAAGATAGGCTATGCACCTAACCCAAATGAGCTAGCCTAAAAGAATCCCTCAGCACCCCACAATATAACCAGGTGCACCACACCCCCAGACTTGATTTTTGCAACATGGGTGTGTGCACCGCCTACTCCAAATCAAAATCATCTCAAATATATATATATTTTTTTAACTTTTCTTTTCCACAAATATTTTTCCTTTTTTACATATTCTTTATTTTTATATTTTTCAGCACAAATAAAAGTGAGAGCATGACCACCTTTTCACAAGAATAGCACCACATCAACACCCCAACATGAAAATATAAACTCTAAAGCTCGACTTGGGTGTGCGACTAGGATAGGCTATAAGGCTTTGGTGAAATATAGATGGAGCTGAATAAAAATAATGGTAGGCACAACGGGGCTAGCGAGGATATGACGTTAGGAACGGTACAATGCTCAACCGGGCCAAAATGATGGCCTACATCACGCTCACGCTAGACTAACCATGTACCCATGCTTCGAGAGTAGCTTGGGGCAAGTTCTTAGCCATCGAGAAAGATAATCCTTCCTCCCGACTCAAGCAAAACGAGTCTAGTGACGGCTACACACATTCCTACACTACCGTTTGATTCACACCGGATTCAACACCTTTTGAGTAGAATAAAAAGATTTTACGCAAATAGAAAATTATAAAACTATAAGCATAAAGAAAAATTAAATCTACTCAAATATCTACACAAGACGAGAGCAATTGACTAGGAACACAGCAAGACCAACATTTTACTCTGTCTTATAATCCTAAGCCAGCACCATAATTTCCAAAATCTTACAAAGACACGAGTTTAACTCGCAACACGCAAAAAGTTAATCACACACTCATGTGGGTGTAGCGGTGTGCAATGCAATGAACTAAACAAAATAATACTACAAAAGCTTCTAGTATGCAAATCCAATGTGCACGTGCAAAAGGTAATAACTTACTCTCCCCCAGACTTAAACTACGTAGCACAACATAATGATATGACAGTGAAAATCAAAACAGAAAGCTAGGGGAGAAGTTACCCAATGCTCAGCAAGTGAGCATACCAGAAGACTAGTGAAAAACTGAAGCAGGCCCGCCAAACGAAGAATCACAACCCCGCTAATACGAAGTTGTCATGAATACCTGCAGGGGTGAGCTCCGCAAAAACAAAAGAAAAATACACAAAAAAAATGTTAAAATGAAAATAGACATGAAAATAAGAATGCAGAAAATAAGATAACTACTGAGGTTACTGTCATCCCAACATGACTTATTAAATTCGATACAGTTCTAGCTAATGAGCCTATGAAAAGAAAAATGAACAGGTAACTGTTCCATTATCCGTTGCAGTAGCAAGTACCGATACGGAGAAAGAGCAGTTACCCCTCTGCCTAAATAATCATACCTACTCCTCGCAAGCAGAGGAAATAGGAAGTAAGATGAGGAGGAGGCCTGGTCCTCACTCATCTCACCACAAAAAACATCCTTGCCTAGCAAGGTATCGTCCACCACAGGTTCGTAGGAAGCGACGACAGCGGAAAAAATGCCAGGCGCATCGACAACCTCACATACCCGTGGAGATTCCACCTGCACAGGCTCAAATAAAGAAGGGGGATCAAGAAATAAAAAAGACGAAGAACATAAGGAAATAATCGGGGGAGTGGTCCCGGTCTCACTCCCCAAAGGCTGAGGTAGAAAAATATTGTCGGCATTGTCGACAATGCTACAAGACTCGGCCGGATCCATAGAGGTCTCCACTAAGACTTGGACTTTCTTCTTTGGTATCGAGGGAGAATCCTCGAAACCAGGAAGGTTGTCCTCCTCCATGGGAGTGGAAACAATCCATGTATCGCAAGCCTCAACTTGTGTTGCATCGTCGAAAATGTCGTAAGAAACGACTGAAGTAGAATGCACAAAAGACGGAAGAACTGTGCTTGGATAAAAGTCAAGCGCAGGTTCTTCACAAAGAATCAGCTCCACACTTGGAGATGTATGCACAGGAAAGATGGGCTCAGCCATGTCGAAGTCTAGATCAGCCACACATCTGGTGGTTGTGTCCACATCATTCCCTTCAACAGATGAAGGTGACATGGATACATAACCAGACGATGAAGGTGTGCCACCAAGGGTAGGAGTCGGGATGATCCGGATGTCCGGCTCATCATCCTCTTCCAACACACGGAGGTACTCGGCACAGTCCTTCAGTACATGATCTGTTCTACGACAATACAAACACTTTCTCCCAGTACTCTTCGATCCTTGTAGGGCCGGAGAGGAATAAGAGAACGGTGTATGAGGCGAGGACGAATGACCATAAGCCCGGGGCATAGTGTTTGAAGGGCTGTACGAATACAACATCTCATGCATTGTGCGCTGAGGCTTATGCTCAATATCTCTCGTAGGGCATTCATGACTAGCGTGGGAGGAATTTCCACACCAACGACATTGGGCATAAGAATTCCCCACATGGTGTCAAAATAGCAGATTCAAAATAAATTGTGCAAATTACAAAATCCAACAATATATTACTACAGTTGCCTAAACAAACAAGAAAAAGGAAAGCTAAACAGAAATAGAACAAAACAAAAGTGATTTACAAAGGAAAAGGAAAGCAATTTCAGGTCTCCCTCTCCAGCAACTCACATGACTGTGTTCCCCGGCAACGGCGCCAAAAACTTGATGCATAAAGATTACGGCGGTGAACCGGTCGCACAAGTAATTTAAAATGGGCGAGTTTTTCCAAGTATCGATCTCTCAAGGAACACAGTAAGGTGAAGTTAATTTCGAGGAGGACTTGAGATTGAAGTCCTTAGGTCAGAGGTAACGAAAGGGGGTTTGGATTGCGATAAAAGAAAGTAAAAATCTATCAACTACTCCTATGCAATGCCGCTATGCGATGCTTCGCCAGGCGGGATGGAAGACTAGTCGGGCCGCTATGCACCGAATCACTAGGCGGATGGGCGAGAAGGCTTGCGGAATGAGGGTCGAGAGCACCTCTTCGCAATGCATGCCACTAGCAATTGCTAGTGCGGCAAGGGTGGATGGAGGTGGATGGAACAAGGCGCACCTCAAGCAATAAATAACGAAAATACAAATCCGAAAATACAAATCACATAGACATGATTTCATATAAACGTATTCTACAATTAAGCGTACATCATCTATAAATGAAGTTTACAACAACACATAAACAACAACAAAGGAAGAACAAGACAAGAGATCGACCGTATCCGAAGTCTTGCTGAGGATTCACGGTTCGAATCGTCGGGTTGTCAATCCGCGTCCAAGCTCGGTCCTCAACTGCGTCCAGGGTAGAGAAGGGCTGTCACCACTTTCCAATGGCCCGTCTTCTTCGTCTCACGATAGCGGAAGAATGTTGCAAGCTTCCCCTTGCTTGGTGGATATGGCGCCAAAACTTGAAATAGAGCCCGAGAGATGACGGAGGAGGCCGAGGGGATGTTCCGGCTTTGATTTGGCAGTGAAAGCTTTCCCGGAGCCCCTCCCTAAGGTGGAGGATGAAGGGAAATGGCGGAACCCTTCGTCGGGGACGAAAACGGCGGAAGAAATCGGAGGTTTTTTATTAGGGAGAGACCTGCGCTATTTATAGAAAAAAGAATTAAACACTGCGCACGATCACAGGCGCACGACCAGTGGTCGTGCGCGCTATGGCCCGTGATCGTGCGATATGGTGGCAGAACCTGCACAAAAGCAGGCATGACTGCGCACGACCGGCAACGCACGAGCAGTGATAGTGCGCGGTATAGCTGGTGACCGTGTGATTTGGCGGGGCAGAACTTTCACAAGAGAAGCCAGACTGCGCACGACCGATGATCGTGCGCAAAAGAGGTCGATGGTCGTGCGTGGGTAAAAACGCACGACCATTGACTCCTTAGCCAAAAATGGTGAAAGCCTTATCCCGGACGCCCACACGATCCCCGAACCTGCAGGAAAACTAGACGGGTTGTCGATCATGGCAGTCACAGATATCATTAAAATGCACAGCAAGAGGGAAATACACGCACGCACAGAAATAGGCTAATAAAGTGCACAAGACGTGGAATGTCGTAGCGAACCAAAATGAGTGCTAATGGCGCTAAATGGTAGTGCAAAGTCATGAAATGAAGCCTAGATGAGTCCAGAATTCGGTATGAAATGGGGACTCATCACCATACCATCGCCGAATACCTCAGTACTCATGGCCCAACCGCAGATACGGGTCGGCTTCACCTTTCTTGTTCGGCACTAAGCCTTCAAGAGCTCGTATCTCATAATAGCCACACTTTCCACCAACGACTGGCTTCACAATCCAAAAGGGGAGCTAATGCCAGCGTTCCTCGCGGTCGCTTGGTGGGTTCAGTAGAAGATCTCTTTCTGTACCAAAACTTAACCCAAACATAGCATACAACACAATAATCACGAGGGTATTTTCCTAGACTTCCACTCTAGTACTTCCTGTTACTACCCTTCACTGGCACAACCCATCAACTCCACAACATACGCGTTTATACGCGGATTCTTCTCGGGTGCGTAAAATGAAACATCACCAATCCAGACCAATCTATCCAGATGGGCTTCACACAACATGCCTATTTCGTACTACACATTTCCGGATCTATATACAAGACTGGGGATTTCAAGAATCAACCTTAGGAAATCCCTAAAAAGCCACCTTTTGGTTGGGGAATCCATATACATGCCAAAAGAAGGACTTCACATATCCAAGGAAGAAAAATCATTACCCTTGACGATCTCTTTGGGGCCATGGAAATCTAGTCGGATAGAAAGCACCGCAACGGCCTTGCCTCAACGAATCTGGACTCGGTTCGCGATTCGGGGCTCTAAAGCTCCACCAACGGACAGATTCCTTTTCCTCCTCCTTCCTTGCTCTCCCTTCTCTCTATATCTTTTATAAAGATAATGTACAAGATGAATGAGAGATAACTCTCACTTCCTGGACTTATTACAGCAGGGAAAGTCCTGGACCAGTGGATCCTAGGTGAAGGAAATGAACGACCACAAATCGCCATGAAATCTCCTTTTTTGGCTGAATACGGCTTGTGACACGCCCGTGTCATATGCCTTTTAGCTTAAGCAGCAAACAAACTGACTTGACCTGAACAAGACATGGCCATGTGACATGCCCGTATCACAGGTAGTGTGCCCTGACACAGCTTTGGACATGCCCGTTTCAAGCCCGTGTTCACCAGGCCATACATCCCTGGCCAAATCCAGAGAAGGACACGACCTTTGACACCCCCGTATCACAGGCCATTTGTCCAACTCGACTTGCCTCTCGAGGATCGTCGAGTGTATTTCGTTGAGTGCATTTCGTCGACCCATAGTATGTTGGATCCCTAGTTGGATTTGGGTAAGGTTCACTAACTTAGGCTGAGTATGTACCAACATTGTATAGCTAGGGTTATGAATAGTAGTCCTAGAGTTTAGGCTAAGTCCTGATTAGTGCTACCTCCTTGGATAAGCCAGAAGTGGACTTCAGAGAATCAAATTTAGCAGCTTTCAAAAGACAGTGATCAGTTTGAAATTCTTCGAACTCAGCTCGATGATCGTCGATCTCAGATTGACGAACTCAGAGTTAATTCTCTGAGCTGAGCTCGACATTCTCAGAGCATAGGTCAATGCTTAGTTTTCTTCTATCAGTTTCTTAGCTCGACGAACTCAGAGTGCAGATTTGGAAAGTTATTCTCAGTTAGCAAATCGCAGAGCTCAGGTCAACGAACTTGAATTCCCTGGTCGATGATCTTTGATCTCAGGTCGACGAATTCTGTTTTGCGTTCGAAGTTTTCTGTGTAGTTCCAGCATGAGTCCTTCACTCTTCTGTTCCTTATTAGCAGTATTATTCTGAGCATTTAATGCAAATATTCTTCTGAATATAGTCTTTATTTGGCTGCATTAAATGGGGTATTCTTCAGAATAAATATTTGCTTATTCTATCAGGAATAGTTTGGAAACTCATTAATGCTATTATTCTAGCCGCTTTCTATCCCCCATAGCAGTCAACATTTATAGAAAGAATTCAAAAATTCAAAGAGAATTTTTCAGTAGTGGAATAAAAGTAATTCTCTCCTCTTCATGAAATACAATAGACAAGAACGACAGTCAGAGAGACAGAAAAAAAAGAAAATCGAGAAGCACTGCACAGGAAATACTGAACAAGCACTCGACGCTCTCAACGCTTTTTCTTTCTCTCCAACACTATAGTTTGAAGAAGAATAAATCATCAAGATCAAGAGTCTTCTTCAACTTCTGTTTTAGAAATCCTCAGAGACATTCTATTCAACATCTGTTACTGGATTTCCTAGACCTTGGCAGATTAAGCTGAAGACCTACTCATCCTTTAGCAAAGCTCTGTTCTTCCTGAAGCATTCTACTTCTCAGAAGGAGCTTTGACAACACAAGAATCCACACAGTCTTCTAAGTTATATTCAGAAAAGAGAAGACTTCCATCAACATCTTCCATCCCATTATACAGAGTTATAGCTCCCTTCAAAAGTTAGTTTGGCTGAAAAGTCTCCCTCTAAAAGACTTGAAGTTTGTTTTTGGGCACCTGATCAAAAGACTGAAGGGTTTCCTGATCTACTTGAACCAGATCTTGTGGTGGCAGTCACCTGATCAAAACCTGCTAGTGGATTCCTACCAAGGGTGGTAGAAGAGTGGATGTACCCAAGTTTTGGCAAAACACTATAAACTTCTTGTGTTGTCTGGTTTCTCCTTTTCATTTGTTTTTGCTGTGCTTGTGATTGCTGAATTGTTAGCTTAGTTTTTCTTATTCCTTAACTAATATTTGGTACACTATATTTACTCTGATATAATCTAGAAAAAGAGCCAAAGTTTTAATACTATACTCACCCCCCCTCTAAAGTAATCAGATCTAACACCCTCCTTTCAATTGGTATCAGAGGTTGTTTTTGTTTGGTTGTACAAGTTAACACTTGAACCAAGATCCAGTTAGATCAGATTTTCCTCTTCCCAAATATTCTCTATCACAATGGTACAAAACAAGGATTATGCAAGCACTAGACCTCCAGTATGCAACCTAAATAAGTTTGCAATCTGGAATGCAAGAATTAAGTTGTATATGAATTATATTAATGAGGATATATTTAACTCTATCTTGATAAGACCTCCTACTGCAACAACTACTTCAATTTCTACTTCAAACACTCATGCTGTTCCACCACCTGAGTGGAAAGATGCCCTGAAGAAAGCCAAGATTTTAGATGCAAGAGCCATGAACATTTTAGCTCAGACTATGTTTGATGACATTTTTCAGAAAGTGGATGAGTGCACTTGAGCAAAAGCCATCTGGGATTCCCTAAACCAGATGGTTGCTGGATCTGCTGATGAGATAAAGGACAGAAGATCCAATCTCATCTCCTAGTATAAGAACTTCAAGAAGGAATAAGTTGAGTCAGTCATTGACATGCACAATAGGCTAAGCTCAATTATCAATGAGCTAAGGACCTTAGACAAGGAAATTACCCTGACTGAAGTGAATGACAAGATCCTTATGTGCTTCCCCAACATATGGGATTCAAGGACCTGACCTATCAAAGAAGCTAGAAGCATGACTGAGATATCAACCGAGTCTCTCCTTGGAAAGCTCAAATCATATGAGCAACTGATGAAGACCAGAGAAGCAGCAGCTGAAATAAAGGCTCCAACACCTACAAGGAAGGAGCATAACATTGCTTTCAAGGCTGCTGAGGACTCTGAAGGGACTCTAGTCAATGAAGAACTGATGAGTCTATTTTCCAAAAGATTTTTTAAAGTGGCAAAGAAGTACTTTAGAAGGAAGTCATCTAGACAAGATGACAAATTAAGGTATGACAAAACACCTTCTAAAGAAATTGTCTGTTTTGTTTGCAGGAAGCCAGGACACTACATCTCTGAGTGTCTAGAAACTTAGAAGGAAGATAGGAGAAGAGAAAAAGAGTCAAGAAGAACTCATCATAGCAAACCCTCCTCAAGCAAGCACAAGAGGAAGGAAAAGTGTTTTGTTGCTGAGACCTGGAGTGATACAGAAGAAGAGTCATCCTCTTCCAGCTCCAGTGATGATGAAGAAGAGCAAAAGGCAAAGGAAGTTTGCCTAATGACAATTGATGCCTGCAGCAGCAAATTAGATGCTGAAGATTCAGATAATGAAGAATCAATGTCTGCTGAAGATCAGGTAATTGCTTCCTATGATTTTGAATCAGAAGAATTTAAATCTGAATTTAAAAATCTTTACTAAGACTTAATAAGCTCTGAGAAGGAAATCAAACTTTTTAGAGAGAAATTAATTGATTAAGATAAATATCTTGCTGAAAATGCTAAATTGTTAATTGAACGAAATTCAGCTAATGAACAAATAGTTTTTCTGAAAATTGAACTAAGGCCAAAAAACTAGAGGAATCTCTAAATGGCAGGAGCAGGAAATTACTAGATATAACTAGTACCTTAAATGCTAGGACTAATAACTGTAATATAGGATTAGGTGCCTCATCTAGTGAACCACCTCTAATCCAGAAGAACAATATATCAAAACCTGTAAACTTCATTTCAAATAAAGGCAAGAAGAACACTGAATAGGTTAATAAAGTTAATGAAGTTTTAAAGCAAATGGAATTAAAACAAAAATGTAAGAACAAGAAAAATAATAGATATAATAATGTTCAGCAGTTTTTGTCAAACTCAGATTGACGAAAGGTGAACAGTTCGTCGACCTCAGAACGACGAACTTTGAACACAAACCATAATAATAAGAATTCTTTGATCTACGGTCGACGAAACCAGTATGGTTCGTCGACCAGAGATCGACGATATTGGTGCCCTGAGAATGAATACTTTCCTACTTCAAGCAGTGATCGTAGATCTAATTCCAATTCGGCGAGCTCAGGTTGACGAACTCACCAGAATTCGTCGATCCCAGATCATAATTACAGAAACTTAAATTCCAACAGAAACTGTAACATTAAACCTAACCAACATAAGGAGAACATCAACCCATTAACCCAATGGATAATTCCTCCTAGGAGATTTCACCCCTTAGGTTATAAGAACCAACCTGAATGTTCATTTATATCAAGTTTTTCATTTGAGAAGAAACAAGGACCCAAGGTTACCTGGGTACGAACTTTAAATTTGTTTCATTGCAGGTAAAGACCTATTCTATCACTCAAAATAAGTGGTATCTTGATAGTGGGTTCTCTAAGCACATGACTGGATGCAAGGACAGCCTCATCAACTTAAGGGTAAACTTGGTCCTAGAGTCATCTATGGAGATTCAAGTTTTGGACAGACTGAAGGCTATGGAGACTTCAAAAGTGGAGATGTCTCTTTCAAAAAGGCGGCATATGTTAATGCTCTCAAGCATAACCTCATATCCATAAGTTTGTTATGTGATTCAGGTTATCAGGTTTGCTTTTCTGAATCACAATGTATTATTTCTGCAAACAATCAAATTGTTTTAACTTGAATTAGACAAGGTAACATATACTTAGTAAACTTTAAATCTTCCAGTTCAGAAATCTATTTATTGAATCTTGTTAGAAATCAAAATGATTTGTGGCAAAAAAGATTAGGTCATGTAAATATGAGAAACATAGCTAGGCTTTCTAAAGATAGACTTATTAGAGGATTGCCTTCTTACCCCTATAAGAAGGAAAGTCTCTGCAGGGCTTGTCAGTTAGGCAATAAAATTAAATCTAGTTTTAAATCATTAAACAAAAGTTACTCACCTAGGATATTGTACTTACTACATATGGAACTTTCTGGCCCTATAGCAGTAGAAAGCCTAGGAGGGAAATCTTATACTTTAGTGATTGTAGATGACTTTTCTAGATTCACTTGGGTATTCTTTCTGAGATCTAAGTCAGATACTTTCAAGGTTCTTACAGATTTTCTCAAGAACATACAGATTGAGTACTCTACTCTAGTTGCATTGATCAGAAGTGATCATGATACTGAGTTTGAGTCTCTTCTTATGCAAGAGTTCTGTAGGAAAGAAGGTATCAGACATTGCTTCTCAGCTCCTAGAACACCTCAACAAAATGGGATTGCTGAAAGGAAGAATAGAATACTAATTGAATCTACATGCACATTACTTGCAGATGCTTATTTGCTCCTATCGTTTTGGGAAGAGGCTGTAAGCACAACAAATTATCTGCTGAATAGAAGTCTTATACACAAACTTAAGAATAAGACTCCTTATGAGTTACTGAAAGGGAAAAAACGTAAAGTCACATATTTTAAAGTATTTGGTTATATATGCTATATTCATAAAAATGACAAGAAATATATTAGAAAATTTGAAGCAAAGGCTGCAACGAGAATTTTTCTAGGATATTCCCAAGTCAGCAAACCTTATAGGGTGTTTAATTAATCATCTTTAAAAATTGAGGAATTTGTGCATGTAACTTTTGATGAATCTAATATGTATTGCAAGGAGAAATAAATTTCTACCAATGAGCTATTGCAAGTACCTCACTTGTGTGAGAAAATGGATGAACTAAACCTTAAACCAAAGGTTATATCAAATCCTCCTCCACAATGTGATGAAGAAAGTGAAGAAGAAATTGTGGAAGCAGTTGAACTTCCTCCAACAGCAGATGTAATTCCACAAGAGGAATTCATTCTAAATGTTGCTGCTGAACTAACTCCACCATCTTATCTTATCACACTAAGGGATCACCCTAGATCTCAAGTGACTGGAGACATGTCAGTAGGTGTACAGACAAGGCATCAACTCAACCATGATGTGATGCATACCTATTTTCTCTCTCAAGTTGAGCCTCAATCCATAACAGATGCAGAGCAAGATCCCCACTGGATTATTGCAATGCAAGAAGAGCTCAATTAGTTTGAGGGATGTAGAGTTTGGGACTTGGTTCCAAGGCCTAAAGGCTATCTAGTAATTGGGACCAAGTGGGTTTACAAGAACAAGCTTGATGCTCAAGGTGTGATTATAGGGAACAAAGCTAGGCTTGTTGCTCAAGGCTATATGTAAGAGGAAAGGATTGATTATGATCAAACATTTGCACCTGTTGCCAGGCTAGAGGCAATAAGGATTTTCTGTGCTTATGCTGCTTTCAAGAAATTCAAAGTCTACCAGATGGATGTAAAAAGTGCATTTCTTAATGGAGAACTAAAAGAAGAGATTTATGTTGAACAACCTCCAGGTTTTATGTCTTCATCTCATCCCTCCTATGTTTTTAGATTGCATAAAGCCTCTATGGTCTAAATCAAGCTCCAAGAGCTTGGTATGAAACCTTAGCTAGCTTTCTTTTAGAGCATAAGTTTTCCAGAGGCATGGTAGATAGAACTTTGTTTTTCAAGCATCATAATGATAAAATTCTTTTGGTACAAATATATGTAGATGACATAATATTTGGCTTTACAGATCCCAAACTATGTAAAAGGTTTTCTAACCTAATGCATTCCAAGTTTGAGATGAGTAGCCTGAGTGAGCTTTCCTACTTCCTTGGCCTCCAAGTGAAGCAGACTCCTGATGGCATTTTCTTATCTCAATCTAAATATGCTAAAGAGCTGATTAAAAAGTTTGGGATGGCTGATGCCTCAGCTAAGAAAACACCTATGGCTACAAATGTTATGGTTGATTCTGATGAACAGGTGAAACCTGTTGATCATAAATTGTATAGGGCCATTTTTAGGTCCCTTCTATATCTCACAGCAAGTAGGCCTGATATAATGTTTGCTACATGTCTTTGTGCTAGGTTCCAGGTGAACCCTAAAGAATCTCACCTAATTTTATTAAAAAGGATTTTAAGATATATAAAGAGATACCCAGATCTAGGACTCTGGTATCCAACTGAATCAGAATTTGAGTTAATTGGATACTCAGATGCTGACTTTGCTGGATGTAGAGTGGACAGGAAAAGCACTTCAGGCAATGCCAGTTTCTTGGTGCTAGACTTGTCTCCTTGTTTTGTAAAAAGTAAACATCTGTGTCTACATCAACTACAGAAGCTGAATATATAACAGCTGGCAGTTGCCTCTCACAGATGCTATGTATACAAAATCAACCCCTGGATTATGGTTACAACTTAAATAATTCAACTCTATTTTATGACAGTTCCAGTGCTATATCTATAGCACAGAATCCAGTGCATTTTTCTAGAACCAAAAATATAGATGTTAGACATCACTTCGTTAGAGAATGTGTGGACAAAAAGAAAATTAATATTACTTTCATTCCCACTGATTTGCAAAGGGCAGACATCTTCACCAAATCCTTGGATGAGAAGAAACATCTATCTTGTATGAATCAGCTAGGCATGATGAAAATGGTGATACTTTAATTTAATTCTCTGTCTGTGGTCATAGAACTTACCAAAATTTGTCGACCTGAGATCAACGAACTAAGGGAAGTTCTTGAGATTTTTCGTCGACCTGAGATCGACGAACTCTCTATGGAAGCCATTTATCGTCGACCTGAGATCGACGATCTTGCTTCAGAAAAGTTTTCATCGACCAGAGTATGATGAAAAGTTTTCCCTTCTTTTGATTGAGATCGACGAATTCTTTTGACTATAAAACATTTCGTCGACCTCAGATCGAAGATTTCTCTTTTTTCGCAGGACGGAGTTTGTCGGTTCATATTATGAAAAACCTTATAACTAGGTTTTCTTCGACCTCCATCCCGCCCATTCTGTTCCCCGACACTTGATCTTTTTTGCTTTCGTGTTACATGCAACTAATGGTGATTCTAGCAGGAGCTCTTTCTAGCATGAATTCCGATATGGGTTTCGACATCGATTTCGATTCTTTTTAACAATCAGACCAGATCTTCAAAGATATTTTACAGTTATTCGAGGAACTTAATTTGAAGACCCTAATGTCTACCAGAATGACGATAGCTGGTTCTGAAATAAGAGAGTGGGTTTATACTTCATCTACTCCAGATGCTGATACGATGGTTGGATCTATATCGGGTATCGCTGTTTCCTTAACCCTAGATACTTTTTTTAAAATCTTTGGACTAGTTAATGGTGAAGAAGATATTAATCTTGAATCTTTTGAATATGAGGAAATGTTGACTTTGATGGGTTATTGTGGAGACAACCCAAATAAATTGCTAAAGAAGCACCTATCTGCTGGATATAAATTTCTTGCAAATGTAGTCGGTAAAGTGTTGCTGGGCAAGCATACAGCCCATGATCACATTACCAGGCAGCAGTTCTTAGTGATGAGTGCTGTGGTAAATAAGAAGGCTGTTAATTGTGCCAAAATTTTGTTCAATCTGATTAAAAAGAAGAACAACAAGAAAGAAGTTTGCTTTGGAAGGATTCTTGGAATCTTCTTTAATACAAAGGCCACTGAATCCCTGGTCGCCCCAACCATATTCATCAACGCCTCTAAGAGGCTGACCTGCGCCTTGTTTGGCAGGTGGGAGAGGACTATCCCAAAGCCGTCCAAGGCTTCCTCCTCTAAAACCTCAGAAAGTACTAGGGCAGTACCAACCACTCCCCACCCTGCCGAAGAAAGTTCCATTCCCTCTCTTGACCAAACCCTTTCATCATCCCTCCAACAAATTTCCTCAGCTCCAGCATCTCTACCTATACCTCCTGCTTCCCCCATCCACCCTGCTTCTCTAGTTCATCAACCTACATCTCCTCAGTCCCCCATCATTTCATCTCTAGTGCAACAACAACAACCTCTAGAACAATCTCAATCTCCAGATTCTACAACTCCACCTTTATCCCCCTTCCATATCATCTTCAAAATCTCACTTCTCTACCCTCTTTCAACCTTCTTTCATCCCCAAGCAGATCTTCAGATGAACCAATGTTAGATTGTCATCACTCATCCTCTTCTATCATCAATCCATCTATCTCTACCCAAACCCCTCCTAAATTCATATATTCATCTTCTACCTCCATCTCTCTCATCTTAGCATCCATCACACCCCTTCTCAAACAGCTGATAGCATAGGCTATTTCACCTCTTGCTATGTCTATCTCTACCCTTGCTGCTAATCTTTCTACCATCTCTATCACATCCTCTTCTGGCAGGGGCCTGACTCTAGTAGCCACTGAAACCAGGCAGGGGGAGATACTCAGTGAAGAGGTTGCTCAAGCAACAGTAGCAGATACAGTAGCTGATACAGTAACAACAGCATATATAGTAGCAGATACAAAATTTATAGCAGAAGTTGACATTATTGATACTGAATTTACTGATGCAGATCTTGTTGAGTTTTTGGATACTGACTTTGAGAGCAATCCTTTGGAAATTATTTATGGAGATTGCCTCATTGCTCCAGATTTTGACCTAGATTCAGTTCTAAGATCTTTTGATCTTTTGTACAGAAATTGTCTTCTTTTTTGTATCTTTTCATGGGTGTATAGATATCGTTTGCTACTCAGCTCCCATCAGTATAGAGACTTTGCAACAGATACAGAAAAGTTTTGAAGCTCCTGAGCCTGAACTCATCTTAGTTCCAGAGGATGAGCTTATCCAGGATATGGATCTGGAAATTGAAGAAGTCCCTACTGAAATCATTCCCCCTCCAGCAGTTCCTCTTCCAGTTGTCCCTCCTCCAGCTGGAAAGCAAGTTCCAAAAGAAGTCATTGCTGAGATTGATGCTATATATGATAATCATTAAGGATCTTTTGATGATGATCAATCTGATGACTCAGACTTTGATGACAGTAGAAAGAAAGTGTCTAAGAAAAGGAAAGCCCCTCCTAAGGCTGTTCCAAAGCCAAATCTAAGTAATGACACTCCATACTATATATTGCAAAAGATTACTCCCTACCCTGATATGCCACTGTGGATGTGGTTATCTAAGAATGAGCAAAAGGCTAGGAAGAAGAGAAGAAGGTACTCTCCTCCTCCGCAAAAGTTCAGGAGAGGTCCTCCACCTCCTCCTCCCTCTTCAGGTTCCCCAGGCAATTTATCTCAGAAGCCTGCTTCTGTGACAAAGACTTATCAGAGACAACCCAGAAAAAGCTATCAATAGTCCTCTTCAAGCAATCGACCTTCAGAGTCTTCAAAGAAAGTTCCTACTGAAGAACCAATACAAGATTCTAGTTCAAAAAGGCCAGAGTCTCCTCCAATTCCTTTTGTTGATCTAGAACATGAGACTTCTGCCAGGATGGCTAGATTCCATGAGCTTATAGGACTTTCTCAGATTAGCAAAGCAAGAGCTGAAGGCAAAGATATTTCTCAATTCTCAACTATGCCAACCTACAAAAAAGAAGAATTGTTCAGGTATGCTAAGGCTAATAAATTTTTCAATGTTGATGATTATATGAAACTGCACCCAGAGGCTTTTGTACCCAGAACCTCATCTCAGACTATGATTGGAGCATCTGACATGTATATGTCAAAGAAAGAAGCTGCCAACCCTAATAGATTAATCAAATTCAGACAACCTTCTGAAGATTCAGACAAAGACAAAGCCCCGAAGAAGAAATGAGTTTCCTTTCTTTTATTTTCTAGTTGTCTTTTGAACTCTATTCTCTTAGTTTATCATGAAGCACAACTCTGTAAATATCTGCTGAATATTTTTCTTCTGTCAGATATATTTTCTTCTGCTTTATGATTATTTTGTTTTTGTGTTAATGACCTCAACCAAATAAGTGGAGATTGTTGGATCCCTAGTTGGATTTGGTCTAGGTTCACTAACTTAGGCTGAGTATGACCCAACATTGTATAGCTAGGGTCATGAGTAGTAGTCCTATAGTTTAGGCTAAGTCCTGATTAGTGCTACCTCCTTGGATAAGCCAGAAGTGGACTTCAGAGAATCAGATTTAGCAGCTTTCAGAAGACAGTGATCAGTTAAAAATTCTTCGAACTTAGCTCGACGATCGTCGATCTCAGATCGACGAACTCAGAGATATTCTCTGAGCTGAGCTCGACGTTCTCAGAGCTCAGGTCGACGCTTAGTTTTCTTCTATCAGTTTCTCAGCTCGACGAACTCAGAGTGCAGATTTGGAAAGTTATTCTCAGTTAGAAGATCATAGAGCTCAGGTCAACGAACTTGAATTCCCTGGTCGACGATCTTTGATCTCTGGTCAACGAATTCTATTTTGCGTTCGAAGTTTTCTGTGTAGTTACAGAATGAGTCCTTCCCTCTTATGTTCCTTATTAGCAGTATTATTCTGAGCATTTAATGCAAATATTCTTCTTAATATAGCCGTTATTTGGCTGCATTAAATGTGATATTCTTCAGAATAAATATTTGCTTATTCTATCAAGAACAGTTGGGAAACTCATTAATGCTATTATTCCAGCCGCTTTCTCTTCCCCAAAACAGCCAGCATTTATGGAAAGAATTCAAAAATTCAAAGAGAATTTTTCAGCAGTGAATAAAAGTAATTCTCTCCTCTTCGAGAAATATAACAGACAAGAAAGACAATCAGAGAGACAGAAGAAAAAGAAATTTGATAAGCACTGCACAGGAAATACTGAACAAGCACTCGACGCTCTCAACCCCTTTTCTTTCTCTGCCAACACTTTCGTTTGAAGAAGAACAAATCATCAAGATCAAGAGTCTTCTTCAACTTCTGTTAAGGAAATCCTTAGAGACATTCTATTCAACATCTATTACTAGATTTCCTGGACCTTGGAAGATCAAGATGAAGACCTATACACCCTTTAGCAAAGCTCTGTTCTTCCTGAAGCATTCTACTTCTCAGAAGGAGCTTTGATAACACAAGAATCCAAAAAGTCTTCTCAGTTGTATTGAGAAAAGAGAAGACTTCCATCAATATCTTCCATCCTATTGTACAGGGTTATAGCTCCCTTCAAAAGTTAGTTTGGTTGATAAGTCTCCCTCCAAAAGACTTGAAGTTGGTTTTTGGGCACCTGATCAAAAGCCTGAAGGATTTCTTGATCTACCTGAACCAGATCTTGTGGTGACAGTCACCTAATCAAAACCTGCTGGTGGATTCCTACCAAGGGTGGTAGAAGAGTGGATGTACCCAAGTTTAGGGGAACCACTATAAACTTCTTGTGTCGTCTGGTTGCTCCTTTTCAATTGTTTTTGTTGTGCTTGTGATTGCTGAATTATTAGCTTAGTTTTTCTTATTCCTTAACTAATATATGGTATCGCTATATTTACTTTGATATAATCTAGAAGAAGAGACAAAGTTTTAATACTCTATTCACCCCCCTCTAGAGTAATATGATCTAACACCCTCCTTTCAATTGGTATCAGAGGTTATTTTTGTTTGGTTATACAAGTTAACACTTGAACCAAGATCTAGTTAGATCAGATTTTTCTCTTCCCAACTATTCTCTATCACAATGGCACAAAACAAGGATTATGCAAGCACCAGACCTGCAGTATGCAACCTAAATAAGTTTGCCATCTGGAAGGCAAGAATTAAGTTGTATATGAATTTTATTGATGATGATATATTTAACTCTATCTTGACAGGACCTACTGCAACAACTACTTCAATTTCTACTTCAAGCACTCATGCTGTTCCACCACCTGAGTGGACAGATGCCCAGAGGAACGCCAAGATTGCAGATGCAAGAGCCATGAACATTTTAGCTCAGACTATGTCTGATGACATTTTTCAGAAAGTGGCTGAGTGCACTTCAGCCAAAGCCATCTAGGATTCCCTAAACCAGATGGTGGCTAGATTTGCTGATAAGAGAAAGGACAGAAGATCCAATCTAATCTCCCAGTATGAGAACTTCAAGAAGGAAAAAGTTGAGTCAGTCAGTGACATGTATAATAGGCTAAGCTCAATCATCAATGAGCTAAGGACCTTAGACAAGGAAATTACCCTGACTGAAGTGAATGACAAGATACTTATGTGCTTCCCCAGCACATGGGATTCAAGGATCTGGCCTATCAAAGTAGCCAGAAGCATGACTGAGATATCAACTGAGTCTCTCCTTGGAAAGCCCAAATCATATGAGCAACTGATGAAGACCAGAGAAGCAACAGCTGAAATAAAGACTCCAACACCTACCAGCAAGGAGCATAACATTGCTTTCAAGGCTGTTGAGGACTCTAAAGGGACTCCAGTCAATGAAGAACTGATGAGTCTATTTGCCAAAAGATTTTTCAAAATGACAAAGAAGGACTTCAGAAGGAAGTCATCTAGACAAGATGACAAACCAAGGTATGACAAAACACCTTCTAAAGAAATTGTCTGTTTTAGTTGCAGGAAGCCAGGACACTACATCTCTGAGTGTCCAGAAACTCAGACGAAAGATAGGAAAAGAGAAAAAGATTCAAGAATAACTCATCACAGCAAACCCTCCTCAAGCAAGCACAAGAGGAAGGAAAAGGATTTTGTTGCTGAGACCTAGAGTGATACAGAAGAAGAGTCATCCTCTTCCAGCTCCAGTGATGATGAAGAAGAGCAAAAGGCAAAGGAAGTGTGCCTAATGACAATTAATGCCTGCAGCAGCAAATCAGATGCTGAAGATTCAGATAATGAAGAATCAATGTCCGCTGAAGATAAGGTAATTGTCTTAATATGATTTTGAATCAGAAGAATTTAAATCTAAATTTAAAAAATCTTTGCTTAGACTTTATAAGCTCTGAGAAGGGAATCAAACTTCTTAGAGAGAAATTAACTGATCAAGATAAATATCTTGCTGAAAATGCTAAATTGTCAATTGAACTAAATTCAGTTAATGAACAAATAGTTTTTCTGAAAATTGAACTAAGTAAGGCCAAGAAACTAGAGGAATCTCTAAATGGCAGGAACATGAAATAACTAGATATAAATAGTACCTTAAATGTTAGGACTAATAACTGTAAACTAGGATTAGGTGGCTCATCTAGTGAACCACCTCTAATCCAGAAGAATAATCTATCAAAACCTGTAAACTTCATTTCAGATAAAGGCAAGAAGAACACTGAACAGGTTAATAAAGTTAATGAAGTTCTAAAGCAAATTGAATTAAAATAAAAATCTAAGAATAAGAAAAATAATAGATATAACAATGTTCAGCAGTTTTCGTCAAACTCAGATCGACGAAACGTGAACAAGTCGTCGACCTCAGAATGACGAACTCTGAACACAAACCATAATAATAAGAATTCTTCGATCTACGATCGACGAAACCAGTACTTTTCATCGACCAGAGATCGACGATATTGGTACCCAGAGAATGAATACTTTCCTTCTTTAAGCAGAGATCATAGATCTCATTCCAATTCGTCGAGCTCAGGTCGACGAACTCACCAGAATTCGTCGATCCCAGATCATAATTACAGAAACTTAAATTCCAACAGAAACTGTAACATTAAACCTAACCAACATAAGGAGAACATCAACCCATTAACCCAATGGATAATTCCTTCTAGGAGATTTCACCCCTTAGGTTATAAGAACCAACCACAAGGTTAATTGCTATTCAACAAAAAACACATAAACAATGAGTATAGTTAGCTAGTTCAGCAAGGATTAACTATCAACAATAATCTATTTTATAATTTTATAGATATTAATGAAAAATTAATACTAATCAGCTCAAGAGGGTGTATCATTAACACCAATCATAAATTGGCATTGAGGCAGTGACTCATATTCCAACACAAACCATCAGTCCAAAACAACATAAAAGATACTGTGGTGGTGTATATCTTTCCAACACAACCCAACCGTCCAAATTTTCACTAGAATGCACTGTGGTGGTGATTATCTTTCCAACACAACCCAATAGTCCAAAACAAGGTCATCTAGTGTAATGATTCACAAACAGACACTATGGCGGTGGTATAGTCGACTAACACCCATAATCCAACAAATATCATATCATAAAACAGGCACCGTGGTGGTGCCATCTATCTCATTTACACCAACTGACTACAAAGTTCCAAGAATTGGGAAAAGAACAACACATGAGTTCCTGAGTAGAAGATACACATATTTTGCCGTTAAGCCTGAACTATGATGTCGACAAATTAGTTTAGCTGATGCTGTCGACAAACCGATCAAGTCAATACAGTCGATGTAGTTGACAAAAGACGTGGATGTAAAATCTAAACTATGCAGTCGATGCAACTGATATAGTTGACAAAATACTTCGATGTAAAATCTGAACTATGTAGTAAATGCAGCCGATGCAGTTGACAAAAGTCTTGGATACAAAATATAAACTATGCAGTCGTTACGACCGATGCAGTCGACAAAAGACTTAGATGTAAAATCCGAACTATGCAGTTGATGCATCCAATGCAGTCCACAAATGACTTAGATGCAAAATTTAACTATGCAGTCGATGCAGCCAATGTTGGGTCCATTGATCATAATTTCGCAGATTTGAAGAAGGCCAACAAGCCAATAGTATACACATGGATGTATTTGATGCATACCATTAGTTCAATATATGCAGGTTGTTCTCTGTTGAACTGATTTGACAGGTTGTCAAAGTCACAAAGGAAGATGGACTCATGACAAGAAGATGGCATAAAAAAATTTGGTTAAGTCTAGAAGCGTTGAGTGAAGACAGTTCACTCAACGCCAAGAGGCTAAAAGCGTCGACTGATGGTCAGGCAGTCAAAGCCTCAGTTTTGCCAAAGCAAAAATCTGGTTAAGTCCAGAAGCATTGAGTGAAGGCAGTTCACTCAACTCCTAGAATCAAAAGCGTCGACAAAACAACATGTAGTCAAAGCTGCAGAGTTGCTACCAAAGAAATTTGACTGAGTCCAGAAGCGTTGAGTGAAGGCTGTTCACTCAATGCCTCCTCAACTGACAATTCTACCAAATATAGAAGCGTTGAGTGAAGACATGCCACTCAATGCCTCATCAAGAAAATAGACTAAGTTTGAAAGCATTGAGCGAAGAAGCCTCACTCAATGAATTCACACAAAATAATTCGACTAAGTCAAGATGCATCGAGTGATGAAGGTTCACTCGACGCCTAAGCTATTAGACCATAACTGTCTACATTCGTTGAGTAATAAAGGACAACTCAATGAACTCAATGCCACCATTTTGAATTCAGCTAAGTAATAGAGCGTTGAGTGACAATGCTTCACTAAACGCCCAAGCAAAATTAGTGAAATTTGTACTAAGCCCACAAGAGCTGAGTCATGCTCACGACAACAGAAATTCAAACAACATGGGATCGTCTTGCCACAGGACAAAAGGCGCTGCTTTCCATTAGTATAACTGTGATGCAAAAAGGAGGAGTGGCAGCTGTAACATCCCACAAACCACCAGATCCCTAGGAAGTTTTTGTCATGACTAGGTCATGACAAAGCTATAAGAAGACCAAGAGGACCATGGGTGCTTAGATAAATAGGTGAAAGCACCTTGGTCTGCAAATAGAAGTTTCTGGACACCTAAGCTAGGGTTTGGCCAATGGATCCCAACATGACTACTTGACCCCACCATACCACCTTTAACATCAAAGGCACCCAAGACACATAGTTGACTAGTCAACCTACTCATTTGACCAAGTCAACACCCTCCAAGTCAACCTTGGTCAAGCAAGCTCAAATGGGAAGGAAAATTAAGCCCAAAATTAGGAAGAGGGTCAAAACCAACTTCAATCCAATTGGGCTAGGCCCAATTATGATGGCCCACTAGTTACAACAACTAGAAATTACTTAGAATGCCACTAAAATTATGGATTGTATGACTAGGAGAGAGAAAGTGGAAATTCTACCTAAGGGAGGAGAGTGAAAGAGAAGCATTCATGGCTTTGGAAGACCATGGGGTATTCAACTCCCCCTTAATGGGCTCATTCATCCCCCTTGGTCAATCAGAAGGAGATGGAGGGGTTTTCTCGGCCACTTAGGGGTGGAATTTCAAGAGTTTGGAGGTGGCCGAAATATCCAATTCAAGGTCATTAATTGTCATTCATGGTTTGTCTCTCCCACTTCCCAATAGAACCCCTACATCAGTTTTAAAAACTCCCAAGCAATCAAAACAAATCTTTACATCACTGGTTTGGGTGAAAGATTGAGAATTCAGCTAGGTAAAGCTTGGAGACCGTCGGCCTTCGCACACTACCACCACACTCCCGCCAGGCCTGCCTGCATGTATAATCCTCTTTCTTCTCCTCTGTGCTAGATATATAGATCAATAGGTGGATAAATCGGGCTCAATAAAGCCCGATCAGTGAGGTGAAAATGTGAGTTTTCCGTGAAAAAAATCAACCCCTCGGGTTTGCAGGTAACGGCCCCTCCGACGGCTGTGCCTCCACTAGGAGATACCCACCACCTCGACAGAGGTGGTGGTGGTCGGTCAGGGAGGTGGCTGGGTGGCCGGAAAATGGAGTTAGAAAAGCTCCAGGTCACATTGATCCTGACCCTTGGCTCATCAGGGATGATGCCCCGTGGCCGTTGGATCGGCATGATCAGTTATACGCAAGCAAGTTTTTAATTTGTATATATATAGACATTTGTATTCTGTCACATTTTATCAGTTACTTGATTTAATTATTAAAAATACTTAGAGTAATTTGCTGTGAATGTGCTCAACATAGAAAACTTAGCCCTTGGAGTCCAGTTTAATCCAAAATTTAAATCAATCCATTTGGACCACTGGATTTCCCCCAGCACACTTTTTGGTGCAAGGTTTCCAAAGGCCAACAAGAAATTAAAATGAGTGCCCCTAGTGGCCTACTCAGTTAAATGACCTGAAGTTTAGACCATAGGTTGGTCTAACCATGACCCACAACTTATCCAAAAATCAGAATTTTTGGAGATGATTTTTCCATTGTTTTTGTTACAATTTAATAATTCATATATGTGACTTAAATAGGGTCTATGGACCTCCAATTTTCCCCAAAATCTGGTGGATGTCCAGAGGTGATATTATAAGGCCAAGAAAAAATATCAACCCAATTAGAGTTGATTTGGTGGGGTAACTTGGTGAACAAAGTTTTCCACCTCAGGGTAATATGCCTAGTTTCAAGAGTACACTAGTAACATGCATTAGGTGCGTCGACTAGACTCGATGAAGCGTTGAGTGCGTTGACTGGTTGGTAGGCGTCGAGTGATACTCGAAGACTTGAATAATTTGACTTAGAATAATCCTGGAATCAGGAAGCATCAAGTGCGCTGACTAGACTCGATCAGGCTTTGAGTGATCTCGACGCCATTCGATGAGGCATCGAGTGATAGTTGACGCATGCGACGCTTTGACTTAAAAAATTCTGGACTCAATGAAGCTTTGAGTGATCTCAATGCTATTCGAAGCGACGTCGAGTGATACTCGACACATACGACGCCTTGACAAAAAATCCTGGACTCGACAAAGCGTTGCGTGATCTCGACGCCATTCGACGAGGCATTGAGTGATCTCGACGTCATTCCTATCTAATGCAGATACATGTCATAACAGTATTAAATGGTCATGAAACTTGGGTGAAGGGCCTATAGTGATGTTATAGATGTCTGTAATTTTTATCATAATTTTTGGACGAAGAATTTTTGTACCTTCTTTATAATTCTAGAAATGGATGATTAGACAAATACTTGTTTCAGGACAAACTGAGTACTGAAAATTTAAGAAACTTGTCCAGTAAACTTTTTAGACCACAATAGTGCCTTGTTAATTTTTTTGTAATTTTTGGAAGTAAATAAATAGAAGTTCCTTCACAAGGTGCCCTAGGTGAAATTTTTTTCATTAATTTATTTATGTGGCAAAAGAAAGTTAGAAGATTATAAAATTTAGGCAGTGACACTTTCTGACCATTAATGATCTAAGGTAATTTTATTATAATTTTTGGATGACAAAATCTTGTAGCCCCTTGTTAATTATCATTTTGATCAAAAAACTTATAATTTGGTTTATGATAGAAATAATTTCTGAAAAATTATGAAACTCATACCTTGCTGTTATCTAGTCAATAAGAGGCTGTGGAAATTTTTGGTGTGATCATTGCATATCAGAAACTTATAATTCATTTCAAGTCTTAGGATTCATGATTTAGGGAAAATTATTTAAAGACTGAATTAATTAGGGAAAAATACCAAATTCTTGATTTGGGCTCAACATGTCATGGTAGACCCCTAGTAATAATCCTAAGGTTGTGGACAATGTAAATGGAGTTTTCACCTTCACACACTTACGATAGTCGGTTAGTCTGCATAAAGTGAATAAAAGTGGTCAAGGTAGAAAAGTAGGCGTCAAATGGGGACAATATAGTGGGTGCACCTAATTTGGGTGGAGTCTTGATGAGGTCACCCTTAGGGGCAATGCTAGGTTGTTTGGTTGACAAGGAGAAGGGGTTCTGCTCAGGGCTGACGAAGTATCGTCTTCACCCTAAAGGTAATAATTCACTTAGGTTTAGTTAAAGAGAAATGGGAAAAAGGGAAGTTGGTAATAAATAGCTACCCATAAAAGTGAGTGTCTTTAGAAATGGAGCTTTGGGCTTCAGATCATCATAGTTCTTAGTGCCCTCGAGAGCCCTTCACCGGGCATGCCCTGGGCAGTCCAAGGTTAACCCTAAGCTGTAAGAATAAGCTGACAGAAAGAGAAACCAATAATAATCCACAGGTACATACACTTACCCCGTCACCTCGGGAGGATAGTTGGTTTAGATTGACGAGCAGTAGGCTCGGTATTGATAGAATTAATGGCTTAGATTGGTGAGCCGATGGCTCGGGAGCTCTCTATAGCATGTGTACATGTGCATTAAGTGGTGGGTCCATGATATCGGACTATCGTTCACACTGACGTCGATACGCTGACTCGGCATGTGTAAGTGCTCACTTAGCCCATAAAAGAATGGTGGTTTGCCAGCACTAGTACAAGAGGCTCCATAGCACCTGACTGTGGGTGTACCGAGTAGTACGTATGGTCTAGGCTGTGTAGTGTGAATACCACCCTAGGAGTGGGGAGGCCCAACCCACTGCCTCCGAATGCCATTGCGGAAGGTACCTGAGAGTTTAGCTAACTCCAAACGGGGGAACTAAAGGTCTGTACGCATAGAGTCGGGTGGGTGAGTTACACTTGTGTAAGACATATCATTCAGCATGCATAACATTTCATGTCATACGTAACTTGCATAAAACCTCTACCCCAAACATATAAATTATAATGGGATCTTTTATACATTAGGCCTTGCAAAATGATCCCTTAATTTATAAGTTTATATGAGCATTCTAATAAATTGAGGTTACATTCTCAGTGATGATAGTTAGTTATTCTACCTTTAATTTATTCTACTGCTTCTATCATATTGCTACTTCTACCTTTTGCTCTTCCATATACCTATTATTACTATGATAGTTACTTTTAGCATATGTAAGATAGGGCCACGGTCACCTGCTCTTGCTTACTCTCAACTTTCAGTACCTCCCTTTTATTCCTCCCCCGTACGATGCCTAGGTATCGCGGGGGAGGGGGACCATGACTTAGTTAAACTAACGGCCTGATGGGCAAAACACCAGGGACTCCAGCCGGGAGACAGGGTACATCACGAGGGGAACCAGCACATCCAAGAGGAGGTGAACCAGCCTAGTCCAGGTCTGGAAGCAACACTAGCAGTCATGGGATCAGTGAGTGACTAGTAGCTTTACTTCCGCGAGCATTATGTAGTGAGGACTATATGTACTGGGAAGGAGCCCCTTTATCTTCTCTTTCAGACTTATTATTTCATGTTGATCAGCTTTTGAATTTGTGTGGACTTTCTTATGTTGCAATATGAATGTGGACTGGATTCATATCTATATATGTTTACTTCTTTTCTTCTGTGATATATGGTCGAGTATTTACCGGCAGAATCAACGATTTGTGGCGATGACCTCCTCGGGAGTTGGTGTCATCACAAAACGGCGGTTCTTGGCATAAGACCCGAAAAAATGGGGTCTTACAACTGGTATTAGTAGGAAACCTTGACCCAAAGAAAAGAAGTCCACAAACCCTAGGACACCTCCGCTCAAGTTTAGTTTGGGGACAAACTAAGTAGTGAAAGCTATGGTGTGCCCATAAAGGGAATCACAAGCAACAATCCACTCTTTACTAGATTTTAGTCAAACACCTTATTAGAAAACCCTTCCTTTTGAAACTTATAACGAACCCAAACCTTTGAGCATGGAACGCCTCCTGTTCAAAATGATGTTCCACCCCCACCAGTTCCCATTCCGTTCTAGCAATCGGAGATGGGACAGACACTGACTGCTATCTTGGAGGCTTTTAAGGCATAGCAGGCTCCAGCTTCTCAACCAAATCCCGAGGCAAACTAGCTGAGCGTCTTCCGAGGCCTGTCCCCTCCATCATATCTGGGGACAGAGTCAGTTGTACAGATAGAAGAATGGCTGGACATCATCCACGAGATGTTGGCCAGGATACGATGCCTGGCTGATATGGCCGTATCTCTAACTATTTCATATTTGGAGTCCCACGCTAAGAGGTTGTGGAAGTCCCTTCTGTAAAATACCTATGCACGATTTGAGGGCACAGACGTCACCTAGGATGAGTTCAAGACAGGGTTCTTGGAGCACTTTGTGCCACAATCTGCGAGAGATGAGCTAGAGGACAAATTCCTTCAGTTAAGGCAGGGCAGCAGGTCAGTTTTGGAGTACTATCGGGAGTTTACTCACCTGGCTTGCTTTGCGGATTCATACCAACTGGATGATGTTGGCTACGTGAAGAGGTTCTAAAAGGGCCTTCGGGATGACTTTAGACAAGCACTCCTTCTTGTTTCCGATGGTAGCCTGGCCCGGATCCTAGAGATGACAAAGAGTTGGAGGCAGACTAGCTCACAGTTCGTGGAAGGGAAAAAAGACCGGTAGACGACGCAATTATTCGTGGCAGGAGGGAAAAACAGTGGGATCAAAAAAATGGGGATCAACCCCGCCCGAAGCATAGAAAGGAGCAGAGGGATCCATAAGTATTGACCCCTCAGCCATTACATGTAACACCCCTATCTGTCACATAGCATATAACAGTAGGTCCGGCCGGGGCCCGACGCCATATACCACAGACAGACCGACGAGTTACTAGATGAAACCATTCAACCAATACACACGTCCTACGCAGAGCATCTAGCGGAAGCAATTATTAAGTTGTGAAAGCAAGAACCCAGCCACAAGCACAAATGTCGACTAACATAACCCAGTAGGAATGAACTACAAAATACACAAAAGTACTGGCCTTATGGCCTTACAATAGTTCACAAAATATAAATAGTGTCTTAAAAACTTCGGCTCGCAGGCCGGCCACACATGATTTAAACAAGGAAACAAACAAGGCCTTCGAGGGCCGGCTCAGTAACTTGTGATTTGGCCCGCTATTTTCCGCTCGGCTTCGCAGCACCTGCAAGCACAATTCACCGCAACAGTGGCAAACAAGAATAACGATCAGCTAAAGCCGACCAAATTATAACGATTCCGCCTCAAAACTCGGGGCGGCAAAGCTCCCTCCCCGCGCTTGTTAGCGTAACCAGCAATATAGTGAATAAACACACCATCACAGGTGCAGGCTCACACGGCCACACACCCCGTGCTCTCAGGGCACTAACTCGGTGAACCCGGTCAAAACCGCGGTCTCACCACCATCCCTTGGACGGCAAATCTCTTAAGCATTTATTCTTTCCGACCTAAGCCTAATACTCGCACGACTATGCTAGTGGCCAATCCTTTTTTCAGGTATCTGTCACCAAACCACATAGCCCGGGTCCAGTTCCACAAGCCCATTGCTCACACCGCACTGTCAAACTTAAGACAAGTGCGCGGGTCAAACTTTGCCGGATCCCAAATTCGTTCATACAATCACATAACCTAGTTATGTTCAAAGATGGCTCCCAGGCCGCCAAGATGGCAGAAATGCGTTTCCGCCTAGTTTTCCGGGTGCGCCTTGGGGTTAATCCCCAAGGATCCCTACTGCAATCTACCACGTAGAAACCCCAAAACAACCAAAGGCACAGAGTCTTCTCCGTCTAAACATGCATAATAAAACATCACTGATCCAGACCAACATGTCCGGGTAGGCTTCACACACCATGCCTATGTCTGTTTCTCGATTTCAAACTCTCAATGCAAACAAGGGGGACTTTATATATCTACCCCAAGGAACACTGCAAACTCGCCGCACACTCGCGGGAGCGGGTTTTCCCTATGCAAAAAAAGAAGAGCATCACATGCTCAAGTAGAGAATCGTTACCCTAACATTCCTCTTTGGCGCCATGGAAATCTACACGGATGAAAAGCACCGCGATGATCTCGCCTCCGTAGATCTGGACTCGGTTTGCGATTTGGCACTTCGAATCTCATTCGGCGACCGGATCTTCCCTCCTTTTCCTCCTTGCTCTCCCTTCTCTCTAGAACTTAGAAAGAGAGTGGCCAATGAAAAGTGAGTGTTTAAACCCCCAATCCCGGCCTTAACCTTAGGATGGAGAGGCTTGAACCGTTAGATACCAAAATAAGGAAACAAACGGCCACGATTCACCCTTAAAATAAACTTTGTGGGCCGAAAAGAGCATGCGACACGCCCGTTTCCAAGGACATGTAACTCATTCGCCGTCACTCAAGAAAATCCGGACCATGAAACGGCCTACGACACGGCTTGGAACATGCCCGTATCCCATGTGACACGCCCGTGTCACGGGCCGTGTGCCTCAAATGACATGGGACCAAACACGTCTCGAGCACGATACGTCCATGTAATATGCCCGTGTCATATGCCGTGTGCTAGACACGCCCTGGGACACGCCTGTGTCCCAGGCCGTGTAACTCCCTCAGAACAAACCAGCAAACTGCCCGAGCAGGACACGACCACTGACACGCCCGTGTGTCAGGCCGTGTGACCTCACTCAACGCTCGTTGAGTGAAAATCATTGAGTGCTCATCAAGGTGTCAAACACGTGCCTGGCACGGCCCTGGGATACGCCCGTGTCCCAAGCCGTGTGACCTTTACCAAGGCCCAAACATGCCTAAAAATGCCGCCCATTGCTCTTTTGAGTTTCGAGGCATTACAACTCTCTCCCTCTTAAAAGAATTTCGTCCACGAAATTACCAAAGGAAAAGATACAGAAAACAAAAAGCGGTACCTGAGTGGAATAACTCTGGGTACTCCTCAAGCATGGTCTGCTCCCATTTCCATGAGAGCTCCTCCCGACCTCAATTGTCCCAACGGAGTTTGACCATCCGAATCTTCTTGTTACGAAGTCGCTTGACTTCAGAGTCCTCAATACGAACGGGTTTGACCCTTGTCGTTAACCCTTTGTCCACCGGTACTTGATCAACTGCGATCACCTGCGAAGGCTCTTGCACCGCCTTCCGCAACACTGATATATGGAATACGTCGTGTAGACCACTCAACTCCACCGATAGCTTTTGACGATAAGCCGCTTCACCAATCTGCTCCAGAATCTCAAATGGTCCAAGGTATCTCGTGCTCAGTTTCTGCAAGCGTCGTACCCGTGAAACACCCTTGAATGGATTTATCTTCAGATACACCCAATCGCCAACCGCGAACTCCATGTTCCGATGCTTGACATTGTAGTATTTAGCCTGCCTTTCCTGAGCGATCAGTAAACGTTCTCAAATGGTTCGTACCAATGAAGTGGCTCTTTCCACCTCTTGCTTTTTGTACAACCTCGCCTCACCCGTTTCCAACCACGACAGCGGCGTGCGACATTTTCTATCATATAGGGCCTCAAATGGCGCCATTTGTAAGCTCGCTTGGTAGCTGTTGTTGTACGCAAACTCCACCAAATACAGATGATCTTCCCACTACTTTCAGAAGTCCAGGACCCACATGCGAAGCATGTCCTCCATCGTCCTGTTGACCCTCTCGGTCTGCCCATCCTTCTGTGGATGAAATGTTGTGCTGAACTTCAACTTAGTTCCCAGCATTTGCTGCACCAACCTCCAGTCATTGGACGTAAAACGCCCATCTCTATCGCTCACGATGCTGCGGGGCACACCATGCAGTCTAACAATGTTATCCATGTAAAGCTTTGCCAGTTTCTCCACCGAATCGTCCTTCCTATGCGGAATGAAGTGAGACACTTTTGTCAACCGATCTATGATCACCCAGATGACGTCATTTCCCTTCTGCAACCTTGGCAAACCATGCACAAAGTCCATCGAAATTTCGTCGAACTTCCACTCCGGAATCGACAAAGACTTCAAGAAACCCCTGGCTTTTGACACTCTCCCTTCACTAAGGCACAAGTCTTACACTTCGCCTCATATAATGCCACATCCTTCTTGAGTCCTGTCCACTAGAACAACTTCTTCAGATCTCGGTACATCTTCGTGCTCCATGGGTGAATTGAGTACTTGGTATGATGAGGCTCGTACATCAACTTCACCTGTAAATTACCCACGTTTGGGAAGCACAAACGACTGTCCTTCCTTAGCAGTCCATCTTCAACTGTAAATTGGGAATTTGACCCATCCGAAGCTGCATCCATGATTTCCTTCATGCTGCTATCCAAATCCATAGTCTGCCGAATCCAATCAGCCAGATCATACTGAACTTCCGTCCAGTTCAATAATGCTTCGGCGCTAGTCTACTTGTCAACACAACAGATCTCTAACACCTCCTACTCCCGAATCAACCGCTCATCATAAATCGACAACCAGTTGGCTTGTGCGGGAGCTCTGCGACTCAATGCATCCGCAACTGCATTGCCTTTCCCGGGCACGTAATGAATTTTGAATGTATAGTCCCCCAGGAACTCCATCCATCTCCACTGCCTCATGTTCAGATCCTTCTGGTCCAACAGGTATTTCAGGCTCTTGTGGTCGGTATAAATATCGACCTTTACGCCGTACAAATAATGCATCCACAGCTTTAGCACAATAATCAGGGCCGCCAACTCCAAGTCGTGGATCGGATAATTCCTCTCGTGCACTTTCAGCTGACCCGAGCCATACACAATAACACTTTCATGTTGCAGTAGCACACAACCCAATCCACTGCCCAAAGCATCGCTGTAGATCTTAAAGCCTTCGGTTCCACTCGGCAAACTTAGCATTGGCGCCGTGGTCAACCGACTCTTCAACTCTTATAAAGCTTGTGTGCACTCGCGCATCCAAACAAACTTATGATCTTTCCTTGTCAACATTGTGAGAGGCAACGTTATCTGCGAGAAGTTCTCTACGAAACGTCTGTAATAGACGGCAAGCCCCAGAAAACTCCGGACCTCCGCTTCTGTAGACAACACAGGCCACTCCCGTATCGCAACTGTCTTCGCCAGATCCACCGCAATCCCTTCTCCACTGACTATGTGACCAAGGAACGCCACTGAGGATAACCAAAACTCGCATTTGGAGAACTTTGTGTATAGTTTGTTCCTCCTCAGCGTCTCCAAAACCAAATGTAGATGATATAAGTGATCTTCTTTGCACTGCGAGTACACCAATATGTCATCAATAAAGACGATCACAAAATGGTCTAAGTACTCCCTGAACGTCCTATTCATCAGATCAATGAACACTGATGGCGCATTAGTCAGCCTGAACGGCATGATCGTAAACTCGAAATGCCCATACCTTGTGCTGAATGCTGTCTTTAGGATATCACTCTCCCTTATCCTCAGCTTAGAGTAACCGGACTTAAGATCCAATTTTGAGTACACCGATGACCCGACTAACTGATCAAAAAGATCATCAATCCTTGGGATCATGTACTTGTTCTTTTCCATTAACTTGTTCAGCACTCTATAGTCGATATTGAGCCGCAAACTTCTGTCCTTCTTCTTAACGAAAAGGACCGGTGCACTCCAAGGTGACGAACTTGGACGCACATAGCCCTTCTCCAATAACTCCTTTAGTTGAACCTTTAGCTCTGCCATCTCCTTAGGCGCCAACCTATAAGGAGAGCGTGACACAGGTTTGGCACCTGACACTAACTCAATTGTGAAATCGATCTCCCGCTGAGGTGGGGCTCCGGAAGATTGTCCGGGAACACGTCAAGGTACTCACACACTACTGGGATACTACCCAAAGTGGGTTTAGGCTTTACAGCCTCCACTAACGTGAAGAATAGCTCTGTACCAGTACGGGCTGCCATAACCACCTGAAGAGCAGACATTAAAGTCTTGCTCGGCCCCTTCAATCCCGCAAACGTTTTCCCCCGCCCAACACCCAGCTTGACTTCCTTACGGTTGCAATCTATGCATGCCTTCTGCTCCGAAAGCCATTCCATACCAAAAATGACGTCAAACTCTACAAGCGGCAGTAACGATGCTAGTAAGTCGAACTCCTGACTTCCAATACGAATCTTTACGGTACATACTCTGTCCGCACGCATAAAACACACATTCGGCAGCAACACATCCAATTTGTCTTTTCCCATCGAAGAAGGGACTCCGATGCGTGATATGAAACCTTCGGACAAAAAAGAGTGCGAAGCTCCCATATCGAATAATGCCCTTGCCGGACTATCACAAATCAGAACAAAGCCTATACAAACACTAATAAGCTAACAAGCACTAGGTAACGGTATTTAAAGCTAACTTGCTATAAATTTAAACCATACCAGTCACCATATCCTCTTATTTGATGGCCTCCTGCTGCCCTAGATTGTAGACTCTTGGTTGAGTCAGAGCATAATGGGATGCGGTTGAATCCACTGTCTTGCCCTTTTCCTCGTAAGTTGCTCGGCTTCCTCTCAGACTTTTGACGTCCGCTCCAACAGTCATGGGCAAAGTTCCCCATCTTCCCACAAGTAAAACAAGCGCCCGGGGTTCGGTTGGTAGTTGCCCCTGAGGCACCCGAAGAAGGAGTTGGACCCGATGTCCTAGCCTTCTTATTCCACCTGCAGAAACCGAATTTTGAAGAAGGCACCTTGAATTCTGACTTCCTACCACCAGAGTCTTTCTTTGCCTGAACATTCTTCATGTCTTTTTCCAAATATTGGGCCGTGTTGACCCAGGTCAGGAAACCCTACGTCATCGGCCCCGAGAGTAGTAGTCTCAAATCATCCCTTAGACCTTCGTAGAATCAGTTTGTCTTTCGCTCCTCATCGGCGAAGATAGCGCTTGCAAACCGACCTAAGCGAGTAAACTCGTGGAGATATTCATCCACGCTACTCTCACCTTGTACCAACTTTTGGAACTCATTTTCCATAGCAATTCTCTGAGTCGAGGGGAGGTATCGAGCCAAGAACAGTCTCGAAAATTCATCTATCAAGACGTCTGTAAGCTGTCTACCCCTCAGATGGTGTAAATCCAAGCCTTCCCACCATAATATTGTGTCACCATCCAACAAGAACGTGACAATAGTGGTCTTCTGCCACTCTTCCATCTCCGTAGCTATCATTACTCTCTTAACTCTGGAGAGCCAATCCTCCGCTTGGGTTGAGGTTCCCGTCCCCGAGAACACTGGAGGATTGAAGCCCATAACGTGCTTTAGCTATTTCTCCGTTGCTCTCCTAGGCAACACTGGCTCCACTACAACCTGCTCCACTCTCCTTGGCTCCGCTGCTTGGAGCGGTACTTGCTCTACAATAGGGGCAGGCTGCTGCACCTGCCTCGCAGGCTGCGCATTAATCATCGCAAACACTACCTCCGCTACCAATCGTATGGTCTCAGCCGAAGGAGGTGTTGCCGGCGCATCATTTGGTGCGCTACTCTCCTCAGAAACTGGACGTTCTGACAGCCCCGCACCACTCCTGGTCACCTATAGTCGTATAAAACACCGATAAGAGACCAAAAAATATTGCAAACAGAAATTATAGGAACACGCAGGTTCCTCAAACATGTGTATTTTCATTCTTAAGTGAACATTCATGAGTTCTTTTCAAGTTATAATGATGACGCACACACATGTGCTCACCACCCCTTAAAGTGAATTCGTCCACGAATTCATTTAAGTATGACCAAAACCGGTAGTCTGATACCAAATTATAACACCCCTATCCGTCATATAGCATATTTCAATAGGTCCGGCCAGGGCCCGACGCCATATACCACGGACAGACTGACGAGTTACTAGATGAAACCATTCAACCAATACAAACATCCTACACAGAGCATATAGCGGAATAAATTATTAAGTTGTGAAAGCAAGAACCCAGCCACAAGCACGAATGTCCACTAACATAACCCAGTAGGAATGAACTATAAAAATACACAAAAGTACTGGCCTTTTGGCCTTACAATAGTTCACCAAATTTAAATAGTGTCTTACAAACTTAGGCTCGCAGGCCGGCCACACATGATTTAAACAAGGAAACAAACAAGGCCTTCGAGGGCTGGCTCAGCAACTTGGGCTTTGGCACTCTATTTTCTGCTCGGCTTCGCAACACCTACAAGCACAATTCACCGCAACAGTGACAAACAAGAATAACGGTTAGCTAAAGCCGACCAAATTATAACGATTCCACCCCCAAACTCGGGGCGGCAAAGCTCCTTCCCTGCACTTGTTAGCGTAACAAGCAATATAGTGAATAAACACACCATCACAGGTGCAGGCTCACACGGCCACACACCCCGTGCTCTCAGGGCACTAACTCGGTGAACCCGATCAAAACCGCGGTCTCACCACCATCCCTTGGACGGTAAATCTCGTGAGCATTTAGTCTTTCTGATTTAAGCCTAAGACTCACACAACTATGCCAGTGGCAAGGCCCTTTTTTAGGTATCTGTCACCAAACCACATAGCCAGTGTCTGGTTCCACAAGCCTGTTGCTCACGCCGCACTGTGAAACTTAAGATAAGCGCGCGGGTCAAACTTTGCTGGATCCCAAATTCGTTCATACAATCACATAATCCAGTTATGTTCAAAGCTAGCTCCCAGGCCGCTAAGATGACAGAAATGCGTTTTCGCCCTGTTTTTCGGGTGCGCCTTGGGGTTAATCCCCAAGGATCCCTGCTGCAATCTACCACGTAAAAACCCGAAAATAACCAAAGGCACAGAGTCTTCTCCGGCTAAACATGCATTGTAAAACATCACCAATCTAGACCAATATGTCCGGGTAGGCTTCACACACCATGCCTATGTCTGTTTCTCGATTTCGGACTCTAAATGCAAACAAGGGGTACTTTACATATCTACCCCAAGGAACACCGCAAACTTTCTGCACACTTGCGGGAGCGGGTTTTCCCTATGCAAAAGAAGAAGAGCTTCACATGCTCAACTAGAGAATCGTTACCCTAACATTCCTCTTTGACGTAATGGAAATCTTCACGGATGAAAAGCACCGCGATGATCTCGCCTCCGTAGATCTAGACTCGCTTTGTGATTTGGCGCTCCGGATCTATTTCGGCGACCGGATCTTCCCTCCTTCTTCCTCCTTGCTCTCCCATCTCTCTAGAACTTAGAAAGAGAGTGGCCAATGAAAAGTGAGGGTTTAAACCCCCAATCCCGGCCTTAACCCTAGGATGGAGAGGCCTGAACAATTAGATCCCAAAATAAGGAAACGAACGGACACAATTCGCCCTGAAAATAAACTTCCTAGGCTGAACACGGCTTGCGACACGCCTGTGTCCATGGCCGTATAACTCATTCACCGTCACTCGGGAAAATCCCGATCATGACACGGCTTGGAACACACCCGTGTCCCAAGTGACACGCCCGTGTCACGGGCAGTGTGCCTCAAATGACACGGGACCAAACACGTCCCTAGCACGACACGATAATGTGATATGCCCGTGTCACATGCCGTGTGCTAGACACGCCCTGTGACACGCACATGTCCCAGGTCGTGTAACTCTCTCAGCACAAACCAGCAAACTGCCCGAGCAAGACACGACCACTAACACGGCTGTTTGTCAGGCCGTGTGCCCTCACTCAATGCTCGCTGAGTGAAAATCATTGAGTGCTCGACGAGGCATCGAACACGCGCCTGACACGGCCCTGGGACACGCCCGTGTCCTATGTGCCGTATGACCTTTACCAAGGCCCAAACAAGCCTAAAAATGCTGCCCATTACTCTTTTGAGTTTCGGGGCGTTACATTATATATACAGGAGATGCCAAGGCTAGAGGATGGGGCACCTCTTCCGCCAGTGTGCTACCACTGCCACCAGCCTGAACACATTTGGATTAACTGCCTCAGAAGAGAGGCACCACTACCAGCACCTCAGGATGCTCCACCTGCTCAGTAGCTCAGGGGCCAGGGATGTGGTCAAGGACGTGGATTCCAAGACGACGACCGTAGGCTTGATAGAGATCAGATGAATGCTTTGGATCTTGCTCAACCCTGGGACCTGGAGAGGGTTAAAGCAGGTAACCTAGCAATTTTATTTCTTATCCTTCTGATGAGTACAATTATGTATGTCTTTTTACTATCATAATTGTAATCATGTCCACTATTTTTTACCTCCCATTTGTAGTAATTGTGCGAGAATAGTTAAGAATTTGTATTATCATTAATAGAAGAGCAAGTATGGAGTTTCTATTATTTCCTGTATTAAGCTATTCATTTATTTACTCAACTTCTAAATGCAGGTATTGGAAACTAGTGGAACTAAAAGTCTTGGAGCAAATAGAAGAGTTCGTGGATCCAACATGGCTAATGACAGGACTGGAATTGGGCACACACGGGTAGGAACACGCCCGTGTCCCTACCTGTGTCCTATTCGGGAAAGATCAGAAGAGTTAGAAGAAAAGATAGAGCACCATACGAGTGGGAACACGCCCGTGTCCTTTTCGGGTAAAATTGAAGACCTGCTGCCAACCAACCCGTGTGCGAAGAACACGAAGAACAACACGACCGTGTCATCACCCATGTCAGATGACACAGCTCACGACCAGACACATCTATTCGTGTTTAACCACCTTGGAACCATCCACACGGCCTGTGACACGGCCGTATTGGAACCCGTGTTTGACCCTGTTTGCAAGGAGACTATAAAAACCTATAGGAAAACTAGAATTGGGACTTTTGGATCAAAGCATTTAGAGAACTTCTGGAGGACGAAAGTAGAGCATTCAAGGGAAGGAGGAATTGAAGGAGATTATTCGTATGGTTTTAATCTTCATGTATCTCTTTTAATCTTTCCTTTCTCTTGGTGGATCTAACTTTATTTTTTTTTTATTTCACATGAAACTTATCTTTGAACAATTTGATAATCATGTATGCTATTTTTTATATCAAATTTGTGGTATTTTATTCATATGTATGCTTTCAAACAAAGAGATTCATCCTAGATTTGAATTTATTATTTGTTTTATATGAATTCCAAACTTCTAAATTGAGAAATTGGAAGGTTGTGATGATGTTTATATGTTCATATTTTGGTGTTATTCCTCTTTGTATTTCAAATTGCATGATCGAGAGATATGTTGTTTGGATTAAGGTAATACAGATAATTGGACTCATGGTATCTTAGAGATAAGATTTCATGGATTTATGTATTAGATAGGGTATTTTATATTACTGCAAATTTGAGGGTTGTGAATTATTCGAGAGAAAATTTACTCAACTTATGTTTAGGTTTTGAATTGCTCGAGAGAGAATTCGATAAATGTTAACCTTTATAATACAACGAATTTGATAATCTTGTTATTTCATGATTACATAGAATTGAATTAATGAATGATTATTCTCATGTGATTATCCTTAGACTATCTGCTTTTTATTATCCTTAATCCTCCAATGTCTAATTATCCAAATAGTCCTATTTAGGTTAGTTTAGATTAAACAACCAATTTGAATTATAGGTACGATAATAGAGTGAGAGTGAGTACGAGTACTTGAAAAGACCTTGTGGAATACGACACGAGATGTAGATTTCTCCCATACTATGATTGATATGTGCACTTGTCTGATATTAAAATCAATCTAGCCTATGCCTATCTACATAGTTTATACATAGAGCAAAAATATTGCATCAAGTTTTTGACACCATTGTCGGGGACTCGTTTTCAATATTTTGAAAGCTTAAACTCTATTAATCTACCAATTTTGGAATACTAAACATATAATTGTAAATTAGTTTATTGCATAATTATATCGATTAATCTTGTTTTGTAGTCAATTAGTCTATGACCATGGGGAGAAATTCTGGGCTAGAGCCATTTCATCCTGACCCAGAACAATTTATTCACAACACCAACCAAAGGGACTTGAGAAATGATAACACAGTTAATTTAAACGGACTTTCAGAAGAGGAAATAGTAAACTTAGGAGATCATAATCCAGATATCATGGAAAATCAGGACGTGCAAACCATGTCTTACTTTGTTAGACCTAATCTTCCGGGTACTGGGTCAAGCATCGTTAGACCACCAATTGTCACCAACAATTTTGAATTGAAGCCGAGTGTTATACAGATGGTTCAACAGTATGTCCAATATGATGGCCTGTAAGATGAAGATCCCAACACACACTTAGGCTCTATTTGTTTGGGCGTTTCGCTGCTCCATTTTGGGCAAACACTGTCGGAAGGAGGGTAAATAAATGAACCTACGGCGGCATTTGCTCCGTTTCCACCCGCCCGCCTGGAGAAACTCCCCCAAAAAGCTCTGTTTGTAGCAGCCACTTCCCCCCTCCAATCCGAACACTCCGTTTCCACCCGCCGGATCGACCCGGCACCGCCGAACCAAATGAAGCCTTATCCAGATTCTTGGAGATATGTGATACATTCAAGATCAATGGCTTTTCCAATGATGCCATTCGATTGAGGTTGTTTCCATTCTCACTAAGGCACAAGGCGAAGTAGGGTGTTAATCTTATTACCTAGAGGGTCGATTACTAAATGGGATATGATGGTTGAGAAGTTCTTAATGAAGTGTTTTCCACCGATGAAGACTGGAAAGCTAAGGAATGACATTTCTACGTATGTTCAACTTGAATTTGAATCGTTATATGATACATGGAAATGATTCAAGGATCTATTAAGGAAGTGTCCCAATCATGCACTTCCTTCCTGGCTTCAAATTCATACCTTCTATAATGGTCTCAACCCATCCACTAAACAGATGATCGATGCAGCTAGTTGAGGCACCTTGAACAATAAGACACCTGAAGCGGCTCAGTAGTTGATAGAAGACATGGCAATGAACAACTATCAATGGACTACCGTGAGACCAAAGCCTAATAAGCATGTAAGAATGTATGAAGTGGATGTCATCACTGCTTTAGCTATTCAAGTGGAGAAGCTTCACCAGAAGATGAATAACTTATCTTTAGCATCACCCTCCATGGTAACTCAACAATGGGACCCTTCATTTAGTGGAATGCCTGGTTGTGAATCTCAAGTGCAAGAACATGTTGACTATATGGGCAACAATACCAGACCTCCTTTCAACCTAGCAAACAACCCATATAATTTTACATATAATTCTGGATGGAGGAACCACCCCAAATTCTTTTGGGGAGGACAATGAAATCAAGGCAAGCAACCTGTGTTTGGACAACCACAACAACCAGAGCCAAGGAAGCCTACATTTGAAGATGTACTTACCAAGTTCATGCAAACAACGGATGTAGCTTTCCGGAATCAAGAGGGCTCTATTCGAAATTTGGAGAACCAGATTGGTCAGCTCGCAAGGATTGTATCTGAAAGGCAACAAGGAACACTTCCGGGTAATACTAAAACAAACTCGATGGAGCATGCAAAAGCAATCCAATTGAGGAGTGGAAAGGAATTACAAGACAAAAGGCTTATAAAGGAAGCACCCCAAGAGGAGTCAACTGGTGAAGGCCAGAATGAGATGCATTCAAAGCCAATGGAATATCAACCAACAATACCATATCCATCAAAGCTGAACAAGGAGCGCATGGATGCGCATTATGGTAAATTCTTATCTATGTTTAAACAATTACATGTTAATTTACCTTTTTCTGAAATAATTCAAATGCCTAAGTATGCTAAATTTCTAAAGGACTTAATTTCAAATAAAAAATAGAAGAATTATCTTTAGTAACACTTAGTGAAGAATGTTCCGCTATTTTACTGAACAAATTACCACAAAAACTTAAGGATCCCGATTCATTTTCTATTCCATGTTTAATCGGTGATTTACAAGTGAATAAAGCTTTAGCGGACTTAGGAGCTAGTATAAACTTAATGCCTTATAAACTATATTTGAAACTAAGTCTAGGAGAACTTAGCTCTACTAGAATGATTATTCAACTAGCAGATCGGTCGGTTAAGTATCATAGAGGAATAGTAGAGGACGTATTGGTTAAGGTAGATAAGTTTATATTTCCCGCCGATTTTGATATTCTAGATATGGACGAAAATATTTAAGTGCCACTCATACTAGGTTGTCCATTCTTAGCTACATCTAGAGCTCTTATTGACATTTTTGATGGTAAATTAGTTTTGCAAGTAGGGGAAGATGAATTCACTTTTCAAATTGGCAATACAATAAAGCAAACTTTGGATAATGATGATCGTTGCTACTTTTATCATGGAGTTGATAATTTTATGACTTTTATAAATTTTGATTTATATTGTAGAGATCCTTTGGAAATTTGCATCACTAACTGTTATCTAGAAGAAGACAAAAGTGAAGATGTTGTTGAACATTTATATTATCTAAATAACTCCGTTTCGATGTATAAGAAGACTGAGTATAGTTTGATTTCCCAAGGAGATCTTGAAGTTCTTAAGAATAATACTAAGGATCCACCGATAGTAAAACTTAAAAAATTACCGGATCATCTTGAGTATGCATTCTTAGGAACTAATTCTTCTTACCCAGTTATTATTTCTTCTAATCTTTCTAATACTGAAAAAGCTAAATTAATAACTGTGCTGAAGAAAAGTAAAGGTGCTATAACATGGCAAATATCTGATATAAAAGGTATCAACCCTAGTTTTTGCACCCACAAAATCCTTTTGGAAGAAAACTATAAGTCATCTATTCAACCGCAGTGTAGGCTAAATCCAAATATGAAAGAGATAGTGAAGGCTGAGATTGTTAAGTTGTTAGATGCTGGAATGATATACCCTATTTCGGATAGTTCATGGGTTATTCTTGTACAAGTCGTTCCTAAGAAGGGGGATTTAACAGTAGTAGCAAATGATAAGAATGAGTTAATTCCAATGCAAACAATAACAGGTTGGCATGTCTGTATTGATTATAAGAAGTTAAATGATGCCACTTGGAAAGACCATTTCCCTCTACCATTTATTGATCAAATATTAGAATGTTTATCAGGACATTCTTATTATTGTTTTCTAGATGGGCTTTCTGGATGTTTCAAAATCCCTATAGCACCAGAAGACCAGGAGAAAACAACATTCACTTGCCCATTTGGTACATTTACCTATAGACGTATGCCATTCAGTTTATGTAATGCACCCGCTACTTTCTAAAGGTGCATGTTAGACATCTTTAATGAATATGTTGAAGAAATTATGGAAGTGTTTATGGATGATTTCTTTGTGTTTGGTGATTCGTTTGACTTTTGTTTGAATAATTTAGAGAAAGTTCTAAGGAGGTGTGAGAAAACAAACCTAGTGCTTATTTGAGAGAAGTGCCATTTCATGGTGCAAGAATGGTTAGTACTTGGCCATAAGATCTCAAGCCAAGGAATTCAAGTAGATAGAGAGAAAATTGAAACCATAGAAAAGTTGCCACTACCAACCTCCGTTAAGGCAGTGAGAAGCTTTTTAGGTCACGCCGGATTTTACCGTAGGTTCATTAAAGACTTCTCTAAAATCTCCAAACCACTTACTAGGCTTTTAGAAAAAGACACACGTTTTATTTTTGATCAAGAGTGTTTGAAAGCCTTTGAGTTTTTTAAAAAAATATTAATTAATTCTCCTATTATGATCGCACCTGATTTTGCTCAACCTTTCGAGATCATGTGTGACGCTAGTAGTTTTGCAGTAGGGGCTGTTTTAGGACAACGCCGAAACAAACACTTTCACCCTATATATTATGCTAGTAAAACACTTAATAACGCACAAGAGAATTATACAACTATGGAAAAAGAACTCCTAGCAGTGGTATTTGCCTTTGATAAATTTAGATCATATTTAACATTATCTAAGGTGGTAGTATACACAGATCACTCTTCCCTAAGATATTTGCTAGCCAAGGCAGAAGCCAAACTTTGTTTAATCCGTTGGGTTCTTTTATTGCAAGAATTTGATTTGGCAATTAGGGATAAATGAGGAGCAGAAAACTTAGCGGCAGATCATCTCTCACGTTTAAAAAATCCACTACGAGCAATGTTAGATGAATCTGAGTTTTGTGATACATTTCCGGAGGAATCGTTATTTGCATTATCTACACATATAAATGCTGATTAGCCGTGGTTTGCCGATTATGCAAACTATCTTGTGGCTATGGTCCTTCCAAAAGTATTTTTATATCAACAAAAAAAGAAACTTTTCTCTGACTTGAAATATTACTTCTGGGAGGACCCTTTTATTTTTCGGATATGTGTAGATTCCGTTATACGTTGGTGTGTATCAACGGAGGAGGGTTGGAAAATCCTGGAGCAGTGTCATTCAGGCCCGATAGGTGGTCACTATGGAGCAAATCGCTCAGCCAAAAAGGTTCTTGATACTGGTTTTTATTGGCCCCTTCTATTCAGGGATGACCAAAGGTATGTGCTTTCATGTGATTCTTGTCAAAATCAGGTAATATCTCTAAATTACATGAAATGCCGCAAATATTTATTCTTGAATGTAAAGTGTTCGATGTGTGGGGGATTGACTTTATGGGACCATTTCCAGTTTCTTACGAGAATAAATATATTTTGGTAGCTGTAGATTATGTATCGAAGTGGGTAGAGGCGCAATCTTTCCCTACTAATGATAGTAGAGTAGTGATTCAATTTTTGAAATCCTTATTCGCACGATTTGGAACACCACGCACACTTATTAGCGATAGGGGTACACACTTTTGTTAAATAAAGTATTACAAAAATATGGAGTTACACATAGGATAGCCACTCCTTAACATCCACAAACTAGCGGTCAAGTTGAAGTTTCAAATAGAGAACTTAAGAGAATCATAAAAAAATCTATAGAAGGGAATAGGAAGCAATGGTAAAAAAAACTAAACGATTGTTTGTGGGAATATAGGATCGCCTTCAAAACACCTATAGGGACCACCGCCTTTAGATTAGTCTATGATAAATCATATATATCAACTGCCTATAGAATTAGAACAAAAGTCGTATTGGGCAATACACTCTTTGAATTTTGACACTAATTCTATAGGGGAGAAACGAAAACTTCAGCTTAACGAATTAGATGAGTGGAGAACCATGGCTTACGAGAACTCCCGGATATATAAGGAGAAGACTAAATTATTCCATGACCATCACCTTCGCAAACCTAAGACATTCCAAAAAGGTGACCAAGTCCTCCTTTTTAATTCCCGACTTCGTTTATTCCCAGGAAAGTTAAGGTCTAAGTGGTCCGGACCCTTCCAAGTCAAAGAAGTTTTTCCCTATGGCACCATCGAGCTGACCCACCTTGAGAATGGAGATTTTAAAGTCAACGGGCACCGATTAAAACTTTACTATGGTGCGTTTCCTCAAGATTTCGCTCGTCAAGAATCATGCCTCCTTCTAGACTAGGATTAAGTATAATGTAGTAATTTTTCTAAGTTTATAAAATTTTTAGTAAAATTATTGTTAAATGTTAATATAAAAAAAATTCTTTATAGAAATCACTTAGGAGGTATTTCAAATAAAAAGGGGCACATGGGTTAATACACGGCCGTGTCCATAACACATCCCTTAGCTCTGCCATGTTCTATTTAAAATAAGTAGGAAGCCTTTTTTCCCAAGCACCACACGGCTTGACACACACTCGTGTGCCATGCCGTGTCGCTTTAGCTTTTTTTAACGCAGCCATCCAGAGCAGGACACGGGTTAACACACACCCGTGTTGGTGCCCGTATACCGATTTTGATTTTGACGAAGCATGATCCCAAGCAGGACATGGGTACATACTCGGCCGTGTGCTCCGCCGTGTCACTGCTCGACGATATTCATCCCGAGAAGGACACGGGTTGATACCCATCCGTGTGCGAACCCGTGTCGCAGGTCGACGAGGTTATTCCCAAGAAGGACACAGGTCCACACACACCTGTATTGTGGACCGTGTCTGCCTCTATCCCCCTGTCAGTTTGACCACACGGGTCTACACACACCCATATTGTGGACCGTGTTTGCCTGGCGCTGTCCTATCCCATTAGATTGACCACATGCCTTTTGGAGACCATGTATTGTGCGGTTACAGATTAATGAACACGGGTTCACACACGGCTTTGTGTCAACCCGTGTTCGGCTTCTTTATATAGGGTTGTGTACTAGTCATCTTCATCTTCTGGTTTCTACCCTATTCTCCCGCACTTCCTCTTCCCAGAACCGGCTTGAGCTTTTTTCCTTCAACGTTAGTGGATCCGCCTCCACTCCGTTTGATCTATCTCCCTAGGTAATTTTTTTATGTTCTTATTTCTCAATTTCTTATTCTTCTCCACTCACTTCTTCTCCATGTTCTTCTCATTCTTCTTCCTCTCCTTCTCCTCTTCCTCATTCTTAAAAATCCTTCCGCTTATCTGCAGATCATGTCAACGAGACGTGCACATGGGGGACGCCGTTGTTGCCCAAATATCACAGCATTAGCAACAGAAAGGCGCGACGCTCATGCGCCATAAGAGTTTACTGATCCGGCACATAATAACCGTTATAATTGCCTCCAGTCTAAAAAATTTCAAGACATTCGAACTATTGACTGGAGCGTTCTGGAGGAGATTTATTTAGCTGCAGATGTTTGGGAGTTAATCTCTGTATTAGGGTTGGAATAGTTTTTTGGTATTGAGGAGTTAGGATTTAAGGAACTCACGTTAGAGTTCATGTCCTCTTTTTACCTAAATATTAGGCTGACCATTACTAAGCACACAAACACGCAAGAGGGGGTCATTTTATTTCGAGTAGCGGGAACTACTTACACTTTTTCCCTTCTCTAATTCACCCAATACTTAGGTGTGTATGAGGACTCATTCCTCTATAGTGCCGCCTACTCCGACCTTTATTTTGATCTCCCCACTCGTGACCATGCATCAAATATCTGGGCTCATCTTACTTCAATCTATCTCCTTATGAGGCCAAGAGGTATAAGGCCTCTAAGGTGCGTTCTCCCACCCTCCATTACATACATCATCTACTGAGTCACACCTTGAGTGGCTGAGTTGAAAGCTCTGGTGTCGTTAGTAGGCAGGATATGTTGTATCTCTATAGCATGTCGTCGCGTTATCATATTCATTTGGGTTTTATACTAGCGCAGTTCATTCTTCACCAGACCGATAACTCACGTATAGGGTCTATCTGTGTAGCACCCTACTTCACGCGCCTGACGAAGAATATGAACATATTCTATTCGCTTCCTCTGATGACTGTGGTCGTGAAGACTGTGCCTATCACTCTGGCCAGTATTCAATCTCTCCGCCTCGTCACCACCCGTCAGGGTCAGGGTGGCATTATTTTTTCCATTGCGAGACATAGACCACATGTTGATGACGATGAAGACGACGATGTTGATCCTGACCTCGATGAGCCCCTGATCCCTCCAGCCAAGTCCACTTATACTTAGGGAGAGTCTTCTGCTCCTCCACAATTGCGCTCCAAATACTCGCATGTTTTCCTTCACTTTTATGAGACCGAGCTTTCGCCGTGACTACAATGTATAGAGGATTCACAGAAGAGGATATAGGATGCAATATATCAGATCAGGGATCACTTGGGGATCTCCAGCCCACAACTGACAGCTCCTCGCCCGCCTCACTTCCCTGACGATCAGGCCGACCCGCCAGCTTATTTTTGACATGTATTAGTTATTTGGACATGTATCTCAGTATCATCTATTTGTACATGTATTATCAGTTAATATATATGTTATCATATTTGCTCCTTTTTTACTTCGTATGCTCTTTTATATTCATGATAGTCAGTTCTTTACATGCTGGTGAATTTGCTCTCTTAGTTCGTTACATTGCAATGAGGACATTGCCAATTTTAAGTCTGGGGGTGGATGTTCTTCAATTTTTATATTTTCGTGTTGGACACGATTACAATTGGTTATATATTTGCTAGTATAGTATAGTACTCAAGATTGTTGAACACCCCTAATAAAATTGTTTTTACTTCTTTAAGCTTTCATTAATTCACTCATTTTGGATTATAACTAGCTAATTTACTTTCACACGCTGATTAAAATGAATTGATGTAGATTCCTTGAGTGTTCAAATTTGTTGATTAGTAATTATGTATAGAAATTCATTAGCTTAATTTTCTCTATATAATTTATTTTTAGGATTAGTCCTTTATATTATTTACAAACAATCACTCTATTTTAGAAAATATAATTATCTATAATAAAGTGAGTCGATGAGTGTAATATTTTTATAATTTTGTATTAGGGAATCAAAATAAAGAATACTCTCTATTGGTGTTTAGAACTTACCCTCTAGTGATCCTCAAAACTTTTGCATAAGTTAATTAGTGAGGGCGGAAATGACTTTGGCCTCCCTTTGGATAGCTTGAGCCTTGCAATCCCAAAACCCTAAACATTATACCCTGCACACCAAATTTGGACCAAATCCCTATGCCTTTTGATACTCTACTACTAAAATTCTCCAAGGCCAAATCCTTACCAATTAACACACCTATCTTTGAGATCTTCTTGAAATGAGTTTGTCCATAGTGATATGAGGCCTAAGTGTGTGTATACCTACACCAACTTGGAATGATCCCTACTATGGACCCTTAAAAAACATAGTGATATGTGGCCTGAGTGCGTGTACACTTACACCCACTCGGAATGATCCCTACTATGGACCCTTGGATAAGAAAAATTAACAAAATTATAGAGTATCCATCAGAAAAAAAAAGGAAGTATAATAATTGCAAAGTCTGGGGGTGCTTTTATGACATTGATGTATGTTGAGGTAATTACATAACAAAAGGGCTCAATCGTTATCTAGGTGTGATATGAACCATCAAATTTATCGTTGATTACCTCACCTATACTCTTCTATCCTAAGCCAAAAGGTTACACCATAATACAAGTCCTAAGGATCCAACTTTGCTAATCCTAACTAGTGACGTCGAGAGGGTGTGTAAAGGCAAGCTCATGACTATCAATATTGGTTCTTATAAGTTTTTAAATACTAATGCATATCTTATGGAGATTGTTATTTTCTCCTCACAATTGTTATGGAGGACTGCAATCCTATTTCTAGGAAAGAGTGAAAGATAGTTAACAGATATATTAGAGGAATTTTAAGATAAAATTATATTTAGAAAAGTATGCTACACTATTTCCTATACAATTGCAACATCAAATTTCTCTTTGAATTCATAGCAACCAGTGTGCGGAAGAAAAATTAATTATTGGTAACTCAAGTATTTGAATTAGTTTGCTTAGGGACAAGCAAACATTTAAGTCTGGGGGTAATTGATGAGTATAATTATGTATGTCTTTTTACTATCATAATTATAATCATGTCCACTATTTTCTACCTCCTCTTCGTAGTAATTGTGCGAGAATAGTTAAGAATTTGTATTATCATGAATAGAAGAGCACATTATGGAGTTTCTATTATTTCTTGTATTAAGCTACTCATTTATTCACTCAACTTCTTAATGCAGGTATTGCAAACCAGTGAAACTAAAAGTCTTGGAGAAAACAGAGGAGTTCACGGATCTAACATGGCTGATGACAGGACTGGATCAATTGGGCGCACACGGGTAGGAACACGCCCGTGTCCCTACCCGTTTCCTATTCGGGAAAGATCAGAAGAGTTTGAAGAAAAGACAGAGCACCACACGGGTGGGAACACGCCCGTGTTACCACCCGTGTCCTTTTTGGGAAAAATTGAAGACCTATTGCCAACCAACCCATGTGCGAAGAACACGAAGAACAAGACGACCGTGTCAGATGACACGGCCCATGACCAGACACATTTATTCGTGTTTAACCACCTTGGAACCGTCCACACAGCCTGTGATACGGCCGTGTTGGAACCCGTGTTCGACCCTGTTTGCAAGGAGACTATAAAAACCTGTAGGAAAAATAGAATTTGGACTTTTGGATCAAAGCATTTGGAGAACTTCTGGAGGATGAAAGTGGAGCATTCAAGGGAAGGAGGAATTGAAGGAGATTATTCATATGGTTTTAATCTTCATGTATCTTTTTTAATCTTTCCTTTCTCTTGGTGGATCTAACTTTATTTATTTTTATTTCTCATGAAACTTATCTTTGAACAATTCGGTAATCATGTATGTTATTTTTTATATCAAATTTGTTCTATTTTATTCGTATGTATGCTTTCAAACAAAGAGATTCATCCTAGATTTGAATTTATTATTTATTTTATATGAATTCCAAACTTCTAGATTGAGAAATTGGACGGTTGTGATGATGTTTATATGTTCATATTTCGGTGTTATTCATCTTTGTATTTCAAATTGCATGATCGGGAGATATGTTTTTTGGATTATGGCAATACGGATACTTGGACTCATGGTATCTTAGAGATAGGATTTCATGGATTTATGTATTATATATGGAATTTTATATTACTGCAAATTTGAGGGTTGTGAATTGTTCGAGAGAAAATTTACTCAACTTAAGTTTAGGTTTTGAATTGCTCGAGAGAGAATTCGATAAATGTTAACTTTTACAATACAACGAATTTGATAATCTTGTTATTTCATGATTATATAGAATTGAATTAATGAATGATTATTCTCATGTGATTATCCTTAGACTATCTGCTTTTTACTATCCTTAATCCTCCAATGTCTATTTATCCAAATAGTCAGAGTTAGGTTAGTTTAGATTAAACAACCAATTTGAATTATAGGTATGATAATAGAGTGAGAGTGAGTACGAGTACTTTAAAAGACCCTGTGGAATACGACACGAGATGTAGATTTCTCCCATACTATGATTGATAGGTGCACTTGCCTGAGAATAAAATCAATCTAGCCTATGCCTATCTACATAGTTTATACATATAGCAAAAATATCACATCACCTTCTTTTTCCCTAAATAATAGAACTGTTATTAAACTGGTAGAACTAAGGAAGAAAACTATACAACTAGCCACCTAAGATTATTTAACAAATTCAGGAATAGTAACAGTATGTGGCAAGCCAACCCATACCTTATTTGATACGGGAGCATCTCACAACTTTATCGCAGAGGATTTTGTCAAGGACTTATACTAGGTCAAACATTTTATGGGAGTCACCAGGAGGGTGCGTCTTCCTAATGGGATGGAGATCCTATCTACTGCAAAATGCCTTCTATAGGTGAGCATCGATGACCTAACCTTCGAGGCTTCAACGATGATTTTGAAGATGTCGGACTTTGATCTTGTCTTGGGAATAACATGGCTCACCTGGAACTATGCACATATTATTTACCCGACAAGGAAGGTCGTGCTGAGATACAGCGACACCTACACGAACTTCGAAGGTACTACCGCAGTGAAAGATAATCCTATGGGTAGATAATCACCTAGAGGGGGGTGGGGGGTGGGGGGTGGGGTGAATAGGTGTCTTTTAAAATTCTTTGTCACTTAGATTAACTGTTCGATAGATATTATGTTCAGCAGATAATATACTTGAGAAATAAGCTTCACAATAACTCAACACATGCAAATCTCAGAACACAACACAAGCATAAGCAAATCACAACACACAGAGAATTTATAGTGGTTCCCCTATCTAGGGTACATCAACTTTTCCCGTTCTTCCTCACTAGCAATGTGCTAGATAAGGTTATATCTCCCCCTCTTCAACTCAGATCCAAAGATCTTACAGGCTCAGTTTCTGTTAAGAAACCTACACTCAGACCAATAGGTCTAACCTCAGAGATTCACCCAATCTCCTACCTCAGGTCCCTCAAGAAACCTACCTCAACCTTTATAACATAGAATTACACCTCACTAATCCCACTCAAATTACCTACCTCAGGTCCCTCAAAAACCCTACCTCAGCCTTTATAAATAAGGCTTATAACTCTGAGATTAACTCTCCTACCCACTCAGATCTCATAGAGATCTTACAAAAATTAAGAGGTAAATATAATCAGAAAACCAATCTTTAATCTGACTTATCTGAATAAATTCAAATTCTTCAATTCAACTGCACTTGATTAAATCATGATGAAAAATCAGGCTGAAGAGATACTTCTCTCGATCTGCAATCTTCTTGATGATCGGCTTGATTTCCTTGAAGAATTTGTAGAATAGATCCACTTGAATCTTCTGATCACTTGATGAAAGGACCTGAAGATCTTCTTGAAGACTTTTGTCTTCCTCCTCTTCCTTGGAATTGTCGTCCTTCCCTAACTTGGAAGAAATTAGAATGAGAATTTTTGATATGTTAGTTTTTTTCTTATGTGAAGACAAGCCCTCTTTCAATTGCCTTTGTGGATTGCTAGATTCTGATTGATGACATCAACATGTGACATCATAATTCAAATTCTCCTTTAAATTATTTTTGTTGAGATACCACGTTACTGTAGCTGATGTGACATTTCTGACTTATCTTGACACTTCTGTGTTGAATTTGCACATCTTCAGAAACATAAGCGTCGAGTTTTCCAAAGTTTCTCGACACTATATTACTGAAGTGTTCTTAGAAGGCGTCGAGACATCTTAGTAGTCTCGACACAATTTTACTTAAAAGAATTTTCAGGCTGAACTTGAAAGTGTCGAGACAGTTGACTTGTCTCGACAAAACTGTCATCCGTGTCGACATCTGTAAATCTGCACTGTGTCTAGACAGTTGAATTGTCTCGACACAACTGTCTGTTGGTTGTTGAAACTTTATACTTGCTTTAATTCTTCACTGTGTCGAGACAGTTGAATTATATTGACACTCTAGTCTGTTGGTGTCAACATTTGTTTAAGTCTATACTTTAGTCTTCTTTGTGTTGAGACAGTTGTATTGTCACGACACAATTGTCTTAAGCTTTAAAGTGTCGAGATATTTGACTTGTCTCGACAATGCTGACTTAGTCTCCAAGGTGTCGAGATTGCTGACTTGTCTCGACACTAATGTTATTGAATCTTCATTGTAACGAGTTAGCTGACTTGTCTCGATACTGCTGACATAGTCTTCAAAGTGTCGAGATAATAGACTTGTCTCGACACAACTTCTGCAAAGGTGTCAATATAGTTGGAGTGCGTCGACTCTTTTGTACGTTGCCAATTTTCTGCACTGCAAGTTGCTAGATGCTGACTGTGCTGACTTCACTCAGCACTTTGCTGACTTCACTCGATGCTTTTGTACTTAGACAATTTTCTTCACTTTGTAGTCAGCTTTTTAGAGTCCACCTTTCAATGTAACTTGGACTGTCTGTCAAATCTATATGACATAGGCAAGCTGCAAGCATGAACTGAAATATACATCAAATACATATTTGTGTATATCATTGAGTTGAAATGACTTCTTCAAATCGAGTACATTGTGTCCAATGTACCCAACAATCTCCCCCTATTTGGAGAAGTCATAACCCCAATTCAATGATATACACCATAATACCAAAAATATATTAATTATGATGTATAAGAAAGATGCTAAACAAAATATAAAGGAACATAACAATAATAACACAGATATCACCAGGTGCAACCAAATTTTTCATTCGAATTTATTCAAATATTACATCTTTAAGTTTTTTTACAATGTTCTTAAAGCCAAATTACATAGTTTTTTAGAAAAAAAAGATAAACTCAGAATCCTTTGGCTCTTTGATGACAATGCCTTTTCCTGACTATATTTTAGCTTTTACTTCAGGCACTTTGTCATCAGCCACTTTCTCCTTTCCTTTGGCATCCTTAGCTTTAGAAATTTCTTCTTACTTGAGCCTCTGCCTCTCAAAATAGTGATAGGGCTTGGGAAAATATTTGTTGGGTTCAATAGAGTCAGTTGGGATATTCCCTGCCTTTAGATCTTTTCTGAATTTGTAAAGGATCTCCTGCTGCTTTGTGTGTTTGACCTACTCTTGCTCTAAAAACCATTTTCCCTATAAACTGCATTGGTATTGATTGATTTCCATGTAGTGAGAATAATGGATCTAGAAATTTGAAAGTGAGGGATAGATCTAACTTTACTCTAGAGGGGGGTGAATAGAGTATTTTAAAACTTTGATTTATTTTTATAGCGTATTTTAAATAAAGTGATATATATATATATATATATATATATATATATAAATAAAAATCACAACACACAAGTAAAGAAAGCAATCAATTAAAAATGACACAAGGATTTATAGTAGTTCCCTAATAAACCTGGGTATGTCTACTCTTCTACCACCCTGGTAGGAATCCACTATGGGTCCGTTCGTTTCGCGGGAATTGGTCCATTGGAATTGGAATTCATTTACCAATTCCAATTCAAAGCGTTCGGTAGCTAAACAAAACCCGGAAATCGGCATTCAATTCCGATTTCCATCGGAAATGGGCATTATGTAAACACGGCTCACGCATTTCCGACCTGGATAGGTCAGATTTCGCGATTCTTGCGATTCTTCGCTTCGCTGCTCCGCTCCGCTCCGTCTCCGTTGCTCGCTGCTCCTCCCGGCTCCCGATTATCCGCTCCGTCTCCGTTCTTCTTCTTCTTCCCAAAAAATTCTTCCCAAAAAATTCTTCCCAAAAAATTCTTCCCAAAAAATTTACTACTTCCAGAATTTCTGGATCCAGAACTTCTGGATCCAGAATTTCTGGATCCAGAATTTCTTGGATCCAGATTTTCTGGATCCAGAATTTCTGGATCCAGAATTTCTGGATCCAGAATTTCTGGATCCAGAATTTCTGGATCCAGAACTTCTGGATCCAGAATCCAGAATTTCTGGATCCAGAATTTCTGGATCCAGAATCCAGAAGTTCTGGATCCAGAATTTCTGGATCCAGAATTTCTGGATGACAGCATAGACGTTTTTTTTAATTTCTGGATCCCCCTTATCAGTCATTCATTTTTGTGTTGATATGTCATGTGTGGTGTCCTTTACAAATTTATAATGCAATATCTTTAGTTCTCTTATAACTTGATTAGTTCTCTCATAATGGTTTAGTTCTCTTATAACTTGATTAGTTCTTTATAATGCAATATTTTTGTGTTAAATATCTTATTGATGATAACTTGATTAGTTCTCTTATAATGGTTTTGAAATGTTGGCTAACTTCAAAACTTTTTATTATGAATTTCACACTCAGCTTTAAGATAAAAAGTTATTAGATTTGACAACGCTCAAATATAGTTTGTTCATGAATTTTAGCTTGTCATGGACATCTTATACAAACTTGTCTGTTTTATACCCTTCAAACAAAATTGAGTGGTTTAGCTAAAGAACCATCTACTTGAGGCTGCGAAGCCGTATCTATTACAAATGTATTTACCCTTCAAACAAAAGAGTTTTTTGACTTTTGTTATTCTAGCCTCATATTTTCTGCCTTTTTAAAATAATGTGCATTTTTTTATGTTTAGATGGATGAAACAGTGAAACGTCGTAGACGTAGGAGAGCAGCTGTAGCTGCTGCGCTTGCTGCTTCTGTCATAGTGTTGATGAAATGTGGGGTTAGAAGAAATATCGTGCATACTGATGCAAAAAATGTTGTAAGGGAAAGTTTGTTTAGGCGGTTGTATGGCGGAACAGATATAAATTGTTTTAACCAGCTTCGGATGAATAGAAGCTCGTTCGAAGTTTTGTGTAACATGCTAACCCAGCGTGGTTTGTTGAGAGACACAAAAAATGTAGGAGTTAGAGAGGCAGTCAGCGTTTTTTTACATGTTTTGGGGCACAATAAAAAATTTAGGGTTGTTGGCGGGACTTATCTACGATCAACAGATACAATTAGCCGTCATTTCAACACGGTGTTGCGAGCAGTTCTGAAATTAGGTCCTGACCTTATAAAACTCCCTGATGCGTCAACAGTACAAAGATGGCGTCATTTTCATGTATGTTAACAATATCTAAATTTTACAATATATTTACTTTAAAATATATTTAACAATATCTAAATTGTTCATATGTCTACATAGGATTGCATTGGTGCTATTGACGGCACTCATATTGAAGTTACAGTTCCTAGTCAAGACCAGGGTAGGTATCGGAATAGGAAACAGGCCATTACAACGAATGTAATGGCCGCATGTGATTCAAATATGAGGTTTTTGTATGTGTTACCTGGATGGGAGGGGTCCTCATCGGACTCCAGAGTTTTGCGCAATGCACTCGAAAGAGCAGATCGGTTTGAGGTGCCAATTGGAAAGTACTATTTGGTGGATGCGGGATACACCAATGGGCCTGGCTATCTAGCTCCATTTAGGTCAACCAGATATCACCTAAAAGAGTGGGCGGCACAAGGCAATAACCCTACCAATTATAAAGAGTTATTCAATCTCCGACACTCAAAGGAACGGAATGTCATAGAGCGGACATTCGGCCTCCTTAAAAAAAGATGGGCGATTTTGAGGGGACCATCATTCTATGGCATCAAAGTCCAGGTATACACATTTAAATCTTAACATTCGAATAAGTTAATTCATAATGTGTTTTTAATTACCTTTTACTTTTAACAGGTTCAAATTATAAATGCTTGCTGCATTCTGCATAATTTTCTTATAGAGAGGAGATTAGAAAATCATGGTCGAATGCTTGCCGAGGTAGATGCAGACATATTAAATCAAGATACAACTTCTGCTAGTTTCGAGTACGCGGATACATTGGCTCCAGTCCAAGCAACACCAGAGTGGAGCACGTTTAGGGAAACTATGGCTATGAATATGTTTAATGAATACTGTGCTCATCGGGGCAATTAAAATATGTTTGTTGCGTTAATTTCTGACTTATTTTAGGGAAACTATGGCTATGTCTGTGTACATTTTGTTAACTTCTTTATAATGAATTTATGTTCTGCAATGTTGGTATGTTATGTGCACGTGTTACCTGTATGTTTTGTTAACTTTTTTTTTAATCCATTTATGTGCGTGTCTGTGTAAATTTGGTTAACTTCTATTTAATCACTTTTTTGTGTGTCTGATTTATATATGCAGAAATAAATGGATAAAAAAGGAAAGGGGGCCAAGACAAGTGAACGGTCCTATGTTCCGTGGACATTGCAGATGGATTGTGCGTTATCGACTGCTCTCCTTGAGCAGCAAAATCTGGGAAATAAGGCGGCTAGCGGCTGGAAAAGTGTCGCGTACACGGCGGCAATACAGGCTTTGAAGGATGATTGCCATGTTGATATTAGTAAGGAGAAGATAATGGCAAGGATTAAAACATGGAACAAATACTACCAGGAAATATCGACAATGCTGGATACCAGTGGTTTCGGATGGGATTGGGAGCGTAATGTGGTGAAGGTTGACAGCGAGGAAGTCTGGGCTAACTACGTACAGGTAAAATTTTAATTGAGCAAATATTTAACTGTGTAGAAACTATATTAAAATTTGATTCTAATTTAGGGTAAACTTGTAGGCGCATCCGACAGTGAGACATTATCGGAGCAAGGTGATCGTCAATTGGGGGGACTTAGCTATGATTTGTGGGGTTGATCGGGCCACTGGAGCTAATGCTGCTACTGCGACTGAGCAAATGAACGAGATCCACATTGAAGACTCAGTGGACGAAAATGGCATGGAGGAGGTTGAGCCAAAGAGCAAGAAGAGGAAGGAGAAAACATCCGCGGTAGATATTATTGCTGATGCTGTTTCTGTGATAGCGAGGAACATGGAGCATGATAGCAGCGTGACTTCTCAGCCGCCACCACCACCACCGCCGATCTCAAGGGCAGACAGGATATATGCGGCCATTGCAGCTATTACGGATTTAACTGAGAGTGAGGTCATACAGGCTATCGATATGCTGAGTGTTGACGACAACAAGGCCGACGTGTTCATGGCTTTACCGATGCCAATTAGGAGGACCTGGCTCCGCTTACATCTACGCGATTGATTAGTTTATGTTTAGGACTTTTGGTTGAATGTGCGGACTATTATAATGTTGTAGACTATTTTGAACTATTTTGAAATTTTGTTAATGTTCGGTGTATGAACTATGAATTTTTATTCTGTTGAAGTATGATTTTTATTTAGCTATTTCAAATCATTTAGTAATAAAAATTACAAATTTGAATTCTCTACTTTGAATTCCAGGATACAACCGAACATCGGAATTGCTAATTCCAATTCCTGTGACAGAATTCCTGCATTTAGCCGAACAGCAGCATTGGAATTGAATTCAATTCCAATTCCTGCGGGAATGGGAATTGAATTCAATTCCAATTCCTGCAGCTCAATTCCCGCGAAACGAACGGACCCTATAGGTTTTTGATCAGATGCCTTGCCACCAGAAGATCGATTTTCTATGGGAGATCTTGCAACCATTTTAGCTTTTGATCAGGTGCTCAAAAACCAAGATTAATTCTTTTGATCAGGTTACATATGAACCAAGAGATAACTTTTGAAGGAAGTTAAAAACCCTGTACACAGTTTAAGAAATAAACTAAGAGAGTTGATGATGTCTTCTCTATCAAATTTCTCTGAGAAGACTTTAGTGGATGAAGATGCAAAAAGCTCCTTCTGATTTGAGTAGATATTTGTGATCAGGAGAGGGAGTCTTTTATTCAGGGTATATGCCTTCTTATTTCTGATTGATTGAAGACTTTTCACTTGCAGAAAATCTGTTAAAAAATATGTTGATATGTAAGTCTCTAAATCAGTAACAGTGTGTCACCCTAAATGTCTAACTTTGTAAACTTATAAGATCTATAAGAGTGTGTATATGTGTGTGTTTAACCCTTTGAAGCAGCAATAATTTGAATATATAACCTCTGAGAAGAATTCAAACATTTGAATTAAAACCTTTTCAAATGCCTGAAGAATCTCTGAGAATTGTAACTGCTCTAGGTAATTAATTAGAATTAAACTCTATGATAAATCCATATTTAATGCTGCCTGAAACGTCTATATTCACTAAGAATATTTAGTATTAAATATCAGAGTGTAACTGACTAAATTTAAGCCTTTCAAAAAACTTTTTTCTTCAGAATATAAAACTGCATGAATATTGAATACTGCAAGAAATTCATTGAAATGATCCTTGAGATCGTCAAACTGAGCCTGGAGTTTGTCAAACTGAGCCTAGAGTTCGTCAAACTAATCCTGGAGTTCGTCAAACTAAGCCTGGAGTTCATCGAGCTGAGCTTCTGAGTTGTGATCATCATTCGTCGAATGGAGCCCAGAGTTCGTCAAGCTAAACTCAGAGTTAGAACTTTGAGTTCGTTGAACTGAGCTCGACGTTCGTCGATCTGAGCTCAGCTTTCATCGATCTGAATTCTGTGTTCGTCGAATAACACTTCTCTGGAATTCTTCTGAAGGAGCAACCCTAGAAATAAACCTATGACCCTAGAATATACACATTGGGTCAAACTAATCATCCTAAATAAATAATAATGATCCTAGCCCAAATAAGTAATAGGGTTAAAACAATCTCCCCCTATTTGGGTGAGGATACTATCAAAAATAGAAAAACACAAAGCAAAAATAATCTGACAGAATTATAAAATTTTCAGCAGATATAAAGAAAGTGCTTTGAGAGTTCATAGTCATCAACAAAGTTTAAAACTTATAAACAAAATTAAGAGTATTTCTGAGGAGCTGCTGAAGGAGAATCTGAAGATGATTTGGTGAAAATTAGCTTTCTGTTTGGATCTTTAGATTCCCATTTACTCATTGTTAGGTCTTGAGAACCTATGATTTTTAGGGTGGTGGTTCTTGGAACAACTACCTCTGGATGCAGACTCATGCACTTATCAACATTGAATAAACTCTTCTCTGAATATTTGTCCAGTTCCTTTTGTCTGTATGAGGACATAGTGGTGAATTGTGAGGGGTCCTTACCATCTATCCTAACTTTCTTAATCTGAGATAGAGCAACTTGCTCATTAAACCTTGCCATTCTAAACACTGGGTCTAGTTCTGGATCATAGACTGGAGAAGGTGGCCTTTCTTGACTAGATTGTTGTTGGCTGCTTTGACTTCTTTGAGTATCATACCTTGTTGGTTGCCTGTGTTGAGTATATTTAAAGTGATGATGAGAGGAAAGACTTTGAGAAGAAGAAACATAACTAGCTGACCCTGTTGCTGGAGGAGGAGGAGGAGGTCCTCTACAAGAATTTTGAGGTGGAGATGTTATCTCCTCATCTTCTTCTTATTTTTCTGCTCATTTTTGGAGAATCTCATCCAGTATGGAAGGTCTGGAGTAAGGGGAATTCCATGCAGAATGTAATATGGAATATCTTCTGTTGATGAAGGTTGAGAAGCAACCTTTACTAGAGCCTTCTTCTTGAACTTTCTTTTCTTAGACCAAGAGTCTTCTAAATCATTTGACTCTGAGTTATCGTCAGATTCTTCTGCTGGCTGATCATATAAATCATCTATCTGTTTATATAAATTAGTATTATCCTCTGGCTATTTATACACACTATCTGTATCAGCTGCTTCTTCCATATCTTCATTAAGAAGATCATCAAAATTTGGCATTGGATTCTCATCCCATATAGGAGGGGAGAAATCCTGCTCTATAACATCTACTATATTATCAATAGTTATTGGCTGAGGGACTGGAGTAATACTAGTAGAAATAGTTTTGAAACTAGATCTAAGCTGTTTTAGAGTAATGGGATCAATAGGAGCAGAATATCAAAATACTGCTTTAAAAAGATTTTCTTCCAAAACTTGTAAACTAGAAATAAAACTATGCAGAATGTCAAAATCTGATAATAGAGACTGCAAATTGACTGTGGGATGGATAAACATATCACCAATAGTAACAACTTCTGGTTTTGCTAACAACTCATCTTCAATCGAAACTTCAATCATTTCTAAATCTGAAACTACTGCTACTGCTGCACTGGCTGTGATTGCTTCTGCAACTGAAACTTCTTCATAAAACATCTCCCCCTGCCTAGATCTAGGGAGACCTAAATCTAGGCCCCCAAAAGAAGGGAAAATTTGGGAAGAGGCTAGTTGGGAAGAAAGATCTGAGATAGATCATCGTTCGTCGAACGGAGCCCAGAGTTCGTCGAGCTAAACTCAGTGTTATAACTTTGAGTTCGTCGAGCTGAGCTCGACGTTCGTCGAACTGAGCTCAGGTTTTGTCGATCTGAATTCTGCGTTATTCTAATAGCTCTTCTCTAGAATTCTTTTGAAGGAGCAACCCTGGAACTAAACCTATGATCTTAGACTATACACATTGGGTCAAACTAATCATCCTAAATAAATAATAGTGATCCTAGCCCAAATTAGTAATATGCTTCCAACAATATCCCCCTATTTGGGTGAGGATACTATCAAAAAAAGAAAAACACAAAGCAAAAATAATCTGACAGAATTATAAAATTTTCAGCAGATATAAAGAAAGTACTTTGAGAGTTCATAGTCATCAACAAAGTTTAAAACTTATAAGCAAAATTAAAAGACTTTCTGGGGAGCTGCTGATGTAGAATCTGAAGATGATTTGGTGAAAATTAGCTTTTTGTTTAGATCTTCAGATTCCCTTTTACTCATTGTTAGGTCTTGAGAATCTATGATTTTCAGGGAGGTGGTTCTTGGAATAATTGCCTCTAGATGCAGACTCATGTACTTATCAACATTGAATAAACTCTTCTTTGAATATCTGTCCAGTTTCTTTTGTCTATATGGGGACATAGTGGTGAATTATGAGGGGTCCTTACTCTCCATCCTAGCTTTCTTAATCTGAGATAGAGCAACTTGCTCATTAAACCTTGCCATTCTAAACACTGGGTCTAGTTCTGGATCATAGACTGGAGAAGGTGGCCTTTCTTGATTATTGTTGGCTGCTTTGACTGCTTTGAGTATCATACTTTGCTGACTTCCTGTGTTGAGTAGATTTAGAGAGATGATGAGAGGAAAGCCTCTGAGAAGAAGAAACATAACCAACTGACCCTGCTGCTGGAGGAGGAGGAGGAGGAGGTCCTCTCCAAGATTTTTGAGGTGGTGAATGATATCTCCTCATCTTCTTCTTATTTTTCTGCTAATTTTTGGAGAATCTCATCCAGTGTGGAAGGTCTGGAATGATGGGAATTCCATGTAAAATAGAATATGGAATATCTGCCATTGATGAAGGTTGAGGAGCAACCTTTGCTGGAGCCTTCTTCTTGAACTTTCTTTTCTTAGACCCAGAGTCTTATGAATCATCTAACTCTAAGTTATCATCAGATTCTTCTGCTGGCTGATCATATAAATCATCTATCTGTTTATATAAATTAGTATTATCCTCTTGATGTTTATACACACTATCTGTATCAGCTGCTTCTTCCATATCTTCATTATGAAGATCATCAAAATTTGGCATTGGAGTCTCATCCCACATTGGAGGGGAGAAATCCTACTCTATAACATTTACTATATTATCAATAGTTATTGGCTGATTGACTGTAGTAATAATAATAGAAACAACTTTGAAACTAGATCTAAGCTGTTCTAGAGTAATGGGATCAACAGGAGCAGAATAGCAAACTACTGCTTTAGAAAGATTTTCTCAAAAAATTGTAAACTAGAAATTGATCTATGCAGAATGTCAAAATCTGGTAATAGAGACTTCAAATTGACTGTGGGATGGATAAACATTTCACCAACAGTAACAATTTCTGGTTCTGCTAACAACTCATCTTTAACTGAAACTTCAATCATTTCTGAATCTGAAACTACTGCTGCTACACTAGCTGTGACTGCTTCTGCAACTAAATCTTCTTCATGAAGCATCTCCCCCTGCCTAGATCCAAGGAGACCTGAATCTAGGCCCCCAAGAGAAGGGATAGTTTGGGAAGAGGCTAGTTTGGAATAAAGATCTGAGATAGATAATCATTCGTCGAACGGAGCCCAGAGTTCGTCGAGATTAACTTAGAGTTAGAACTCTTAGTTCGTCGAACTGAGCTCGACATTCGTCAAACTGAGCTCAGCTTTCGTCGATCTGAATTCTGCGTTTGTCGAATAACACTTCTCTGTTATTCTTCTGAAGGAGCAACCCTGGAAGTAAACCTATGACCCTGGACTATACACATTGGGTCAAACTAATCATCCTAAATAAATAATAGTGATCCTAGCCTAAATCAGTAATAGGGTTCCAACAATCTCCCCCTATTTGGGTGAGAATACTATCAAAAATAGAAAAACACAAATAAAAAATAATCTGACAGAATTATAAAATTTTCAGCAGATATAAAGAAAGTGCTTTGAGAGTTCATAGTCATCAACAAAGTTTAAAACATATAAACAAAATTAATAGTCTTTCTGGGGAGCTGTTGATGGAGAATCTAAAGAGGATTTGGTGAAAATTAGCTTTCTTTTTGGATCTTCAGATTCCCTTTTACTCATTGTTAGGTCTTGAGAACCTATGATTTTCAGGGAGGTGGTTCTTAGAACAATTGCCTATGGATGCAGACTCATGTACTTATCAACATTGAATAAACTTTTCATTGAATATTTGTCCAGTTCCTTTTGTCTGTAAGAGGACATAATGGTGAATTGTGAGGGGTCCTTACCCACTATCCTGGCTTTCTTAATCTTAGATAGAGCAACTTGCTTATTAAACCTTTCTATTCTAAACACTTGGTCTAGTTCTGGATCATAGACTAGAGAAGGTGGCCTTTCTTGACTAGATTATTGTTGGCTGCTTTGACTGCTTTGAGTATCAGACCTTGCTAGCTTCCTGTGTTGAGTAGATTTAGAGTGATGATGAGAGGAAAGCCTCTGAGATGAAAAACATAACCAGCTGACCCTACTACTGCTGGAGGAGGAGGAGGAGGTCCTCTCCAAGACTTTTGAGGTGGAGAATGATATCTCCTCATCTTCTTCTTATTTTTTGGTCATTGTTGGAGAATCTCATCCAGTGTGGAAGGTCTGGAGTGAGAGGAATTCCATGAAAAATGTAATATGGAATATCTGCTGTTGATGAAGGTTGAGGAGCAACCTTTGCTGGAGCATTCTTCTTGAACTTTCTTTTCTTAGACCTAGAGTCTTCTGAAACATCTGACTCTTAGTTATCATCAGATTCTTCTGCTGCCTGATCATATAAATCATTTATCTATTTATATAAATTAGTATTATCCTCTGGCTGTTTATACACACTATCTGTATAAGCTGCTTCTTCCATATCTTCATTAAGAAGATCATCAAAATTTGGCATTGGAGTCTCATCCCACATAGGAGGGGAGAAATCCTGCTCTATAACATCTACTATATTATCAATAGTTATTGGATGAGGGACTCGAGTAATACTAGTAGAAACAACTTTGAAATAATATCTAAGCTGTTCTAGAGTAATGGGATCTACAAGGGCAAGAATAGCAAACTACTGCTTTAGAAAGATTTTCTTCCAAAACTTGTAAACTTGAAATAAAACTATGCAGAATGTCAAAAATCTGATAATATAGAATGCAAATTGACGGTGGGATGGATAAACATATCACCAACAGTAACAACTTCTGGTTCTGCTAATAACTCATCTTCAACTGAAACTTCAATCATTTCTGAATCTGAAACTGCTGCTGCTGCTGCTGCACTGGATGTGACTGCTTCTACAGTTAAAACTTTTTCATGAAGCATCTCCCCCTATCTAGATCTAGGGAGACCTGAATCTAGTCCCCCAAAAGAAGGAATAGTTTGGGAAGAGGCTAGTTTGGAAGAAATATCTGAGATTGAAGCAACAAGAGGAGCCAAGGCTTCATCTATTAGTTTCCTAAGAGTAGGAGTGATGAAGTCCAAAAGATTATTGGCAATGGATGAAAAATCCAAATATATAAACTCAGGTGGAGCCTGACTAGATGCAGATGATGGAATGGAAGATGAGGGATTAGAAATGGATGAAATAGAACTATTAGCACAGTTTGGACATAGGGAAGATGATTGTGGTATAGAAGTAAGATTGATGACAGGGGGAATGACATCAGAAAGTATTTCCTGTATAGATGAGTGAGGTGGAGATAATTATTGTGGAGATAATTACTGTGGAGATGAATGAGGTGGAGATGAATCAAGCAGAGAGAAGTGAAGAGGAGATGAAAGAAGTGGAGAAGAATGAGGTGGAGATAAGAGAGGTGACTGATTTATCCCTGAAAGAGGATTTAGGGATGAAGATGGAACATCTACAGACAAAGTATATTGTAGAGTAGGTGGTGTTGAATGTCTAGGTGAATGGTGAGGAGATGGTAGAGGAGAAGAAGCATGTTGAGCAGAGACCTCTTCTGGGTTTGAGAGAGTGGATGGAATAGCCCTAGTGCTTTCAGAAGCAACCCTAGAGGGAGTAACCCTTAGAGGCTTAGGGATTACCCTCTCCCATATTCCAAACAAGGCAGAGGTCATCCTCTTGGAAGCATTAATATGAATGGTATGAGAGACCAAAAGTTCTGGACACTTTGCCTGTAGGAAAATTCCTAAGATCCTGCCATAACCTCCAGACTTGCTGGTGATCTTCTTCTTAATAGAATCAAAAAGAATTGATCCCCAGTTTATGTTCTTCTAATCAACCAGCAAAAGGAATTGATGCTGAGTAACATAGTTATGGGCTGAATGCTTGCCCAGATGTACTTTTCCGACTATATCATCTAAGAATTTGTATTTAATAAAAAAATTCTTTTTCAAAAGGTGATTAGGTTTTCCTTGGGAGTGACCCAATCTATGTAGCATTATCTCAAATTTTGAACTAGATAACTCTATATCATCATTTCCATTGATAAAACAAAAAATTTCAGATATAATTTTTGGGGTAAGAGGAACCTGATTCCCTGAGATAGATCCAATAATAATTGGGTTATCCAGAAATTTGGCAGTATGAATCCATTCTTTGATTTCTGCCACTGGAAGCTTGATCCTGGTAGACATAAACTGACGCAGATTCTGAGCCTCTAAGAGTTTCAGAATATCCTGGAAAACTTGATCAGAATGACTAAATTATTCCATGTCAATATCGAAGCATGCATCAAATTTCATTGATGAGAGAATTGCCTGAGAAATCGCCATTAACCTGCAAAACAGAAGAGATCAAGTGCAAGAGAAATGGGAAATGAGCGGGATAGAGTTCGATGAAAACCTAATTATTATAAGTTTTCTGAAGTTTAAAAGACGAATTCTGTCTGACGAAAAACAAAACATCGAACTCTGTTTGATGAAAAATTTCTCAAAAGAAATACATTTCGTCGATCTCCATTCGACAAAAGTTTTGCGAAAGGAATACATTTCGTCGAGCTCCGTTCGATGAAAAGTACTAGAAACTAATCCGTCAATCTCCATTTCACGAAAGTTTCTCAAAGAAAGTTTGTCGATCTCCGTTTGACGAACGTTTCACGAAAAGTTCACAGTTCATCGATCTCTGTTCGACGAAAGGTGTCCAATTCGTCGATCTTAGAACAAAAATCAAATTAATGATTCTCCATTTATCATTCCTAACTGATTTAAGAAGAATATATGTTTCTTTTCATCTAAAGGTTTAGTGAAAATATCAGCTCTTTGAAAACCAGTAGAAATAAAACAAGATTAATTTTATTTTTGTCTACATTATCTCTTAGAAAATCATGCCTAATTTCTATATGCTTAGTCCTACTATGATGCCCAAATCAGCATAGATTTTTGAATTTTCTTCATCACTTGCATCATCAGTAATCTGTTGAGAGTATGAAATGTATCCTCTTGTGTTAGGATTAATTCATCCAGTTTCTCACACATATTTGGTACCTGAAAAGAATTTATGGTACAGGTATCTCTCTCATTGTAAAACATGTTAGTTTCATCAAAAGATACATGTATTGATTCTTCTATCTTGAGGGTAAATTTATTAAAGACTCTATAATCCTTACTGACATGAGAATAACCAAGAAATATTCCTTGTGCAGCTTTGGATTCAAATTTTCTTAAGTATTTCTTGTCATTATTATGTATGTAACATCTACATAAAAAACTTTCAAATAATTAACTTTAGGTTTCTTATTTTTAAATAATTTATAGGGAGTCTTACCCTTCAGTTTATGAATGAGACTTCTGTTAAGAACATAATTTGCTGTTCTTACTACCTCTGCCCAAAAGGACAGGGGTAATTAAGTATCTACAAGCAATGTTCCAGCAGATTCAATTAGAGTTCTATTTTTCCTTTCAGCTACCCTTTTTTGTTGAGGAGTTCTAGGAGCAGAAAAATAATGCCTGATACCTTCTTTCTCACAGAATTCTTTCATCAGAAGAGATTCAAACTCAGTGACATGATCACTTCTGATCAATGTTATCTAAGTAGAGTACTCAATCTTGATGTTCCTAAGAAAGTATGTAAGAACTTTAAAGTTATATGAATTGTTTCTAAGAAAGAATACACAAGTGAATCTTGAGAAATCATCAACAATAACTGAGGTATATGACTTTTCTCCCAAACTTTGTACTGCAATAGGTCCAAAAGGTCCATTTGTAGCAAATACAAAATCCTGGGTGAATCACTTTTAGATATGGATTTAAAACTATTTTTAGTTTGCTTGCCTAATTGACAAGCCCTACACAGTCATTCCTTCTTGTAAAAACCAGAAAGTAGTCCTCTGACAAGACTGTCCTTAGATAATTTAGCAATAGTTCTAAGATTTATATGTCCTAATCTTTTATGCCAAAAATTATTAGTTTTACTTATCTGATTAAATAAACAGATTTCTGATTTTGCAGAGTTAAAATTAACTAAGTAAATATTACCCTATCTAATCCCAGTTAAAACAATTTTGTTTAAACTAGATATAATAAAACATAATGTTTATTAAAAGATACCTAATAACGTTCATCACATAATTGACTGATGGAGATAAGGTTATGCTTGAGACCTTTCACATAAGCTACCTTCCTGAAGGTAATTGCTCCAACCTTGACATTACCATTGCCTTCTGTCTGTCCACAGTTGGAGTCTCCAAAGATGACTTTAGGTCCAAGCTTTGCTTTAAAATCTATTAGATTAGCCTTTCTTCCTGTCATATGTTTTTAACATCCACTATCCAAATACAACTATTCCTCTGATACCAATTGAAAGTGAGGGATAGATCTTACTTTACTCTAGAGGGGGGGGGTGAATAAAGTATTTTAAAACTTTGATTTATTTTTATAGTGGATTTTAAATTAAGTGATAAATATATATATAGAAAGAAAAATCACAGCACACAAATAAAGAAAGCAATCAATCACAGATGACACAAGGGTTTATAGTAGTTCCCCAATAAACTTGGGTACGTCTACTCTTCTACCACCTTAGTAGGAATCCACTATAGGTTTTTGATCTTGTTCCCTGCCACCAGAAGATTTATTATCTTTTGATCAGGTGCCCAAAAACCAAGATTAAGTCTTTTGATCAGGTGACTTATGAACCAAGAGATAACTTTTTAAGGGAGTTAAAAACTCTGTATATTGTTTAAGAAATTAACTAAGAGAGTTGATGATGTCTTATCTATCAAATTTCTCTGAGAAGACTTTAGTGAATGAAGATGCAAAAATCTCCCACTTATTTGAGTAGATATTTGTGATCAGGAGAGGGAGTCTTTTCTTCAGGGTGTAGGCCTTCTTGTTTCTGATTGATTGAAGACTTTTCACTTGCAGAAAATCTGTTAAAAATGATGCTGATATGTAAGTCTCTAAATCAGTAACAGTGTGTCACCCTAAAAGTCTAACTCTGTAAACTTATGAGATCTGTAAGAGTGTGTATATGTGTGTGTTTAACCCTTTGAAGCAGCAATAATCTGAATATATAATCTCTGAGAAGAATTCAAACATTTGAATTAAAACCATTCTGAAATGCCTGAAGAATATCTGAGAATTATAACTGTTCTGGGTAAAAAATTAAAATTAAACTCTGTGATAAATCCATATTTAATGCTGGCTGAAATGATTATATTCATTAAGAATATTTAGCATTAAATATCAGAGTGTAATTGACTGAATTTAACCCTTTCAAAATAATTCTACCTTCAGAATATAAAACTGCCTAAATATTGAATACTGCAAGAAATTCGTCGAACTAACCCTGGAGATCGTCAAAATTAGCCTGGAGTTTGTCGAATTGAGCCTGGAGTTCGTCAAGCTGAGCTTCTGAGTTGTGATTATCGTTCGTCAAATAGAGCCCAGATTTCGTTGAGCTAAACTCAGAGTTAGAACTCTAATTTTGTCGAACTGAGCTCGACATTCGTGTTACTGAGCTCAGCTTTTGTCGATCTGAATTCTGCGTTCATTGAACAACACTTCTCTGGAATTCTTCTGAAGGAGAAACCCTAGAAATAAACCTATGACCCTAGACTATACACATTGGGTCAAACTAATCATATTAAATAAATAATAGTGATCCTAGCCCAAATCAATAATGGGGTTCAAACAAAGTTGGACTCCATTGCTCAAAATTTGGCTTTGCTTAAACCTGTTCCCTGAATCTTTTCTTTGATAGTTGAGATTCTTTTTCCTTTAACAATGTAGAAGCAGTCATCTCCACCTCTTCACATACTATATTCTGAATTTGTGGTGGAGGACTGTACATGGACTGGAAAGCAGTTTGAATAGCCTCAAAAGGAGCTGGTTGGCAACCAAACTCAGCAGTTTGGTCTCCATCATACCATATGGGAGGATGGCCAAGAGTGTCTCTGATGCTTTTTGAGATCCAAGTAGAATGCTCAGAGCTTGCCTTTATCATTACTCTCTCCCCTATATGACTTCTCTTTCAACATAATCTCTTAAGTCATTCTTGTGAAATCTTACTTGCCCATCTATATAATGAATTTCTGAGGATACAGAATTCCTTACTTTGACTAAATGTTCATCCAATTCTTTGTGAGAGTCCTTCACTTCCTTAAGCAAAGAGGCTGAGTGAGTAGATAGCTGAGTTTCAAAATCTTTGGAGGTTGAGTTTATCTTGGTCTCAAGAGTAGGAGTTTGCTCAGCTATTTTTAACAATGTAGCATCATGCATTATTACGTTATTCTCATTCATTCTATTCTGATTTTTAAGGACATAGACTTGTTTAACAGCTATTTAATCTTCAATTTTCTTTGACGCCACTTGCTATTTAGCAATACACACCACAACATTGGCTCCTCTCTGAAAGAAATCAATCATATATTTCGTCAACAGATTTACCTTAAATCTAATTGACTTGATTTCTTGGGCCAATTGGAACTTCAACTCCTTGTTGCTCTCATCTACATACTTCTCAAGTTGAGTTCTTTATTGATCTAACATAATTTGTTGTTGAACCATAATTGAACTTAAATCCATAGAAGGAGCATGTGTTGTTCCTAACTGAATGATCTTCTTAAAGCTTTTACTCCTCTTTTTGAGTTCATTTATTTTCCTTTTCTTTAGTTGAGAGGCTTCTTCCTCCTCAGATTCTGAAGAACTAATTACCTCAATAGATGTAGGCTCTTTAGCTGTTTCAGAAGTTGGGGTCTGATCTGCTAACTCCCCCTCAACCATTACAACTTCTTCACCAATGTTGGTGTTGTACAGGTTAACCTCATCTTGTTATGCTATAACAGCAGAAATAGTGTCCTCTGGAAGTTCATTCATCTCCCCCTTGATATTTATTTCTTTATTCAGAAGGATTTCTTCTTCAGTCTCCTTGGGGATTGCATCCTCAATCTCTTGGTCAGTCATTCCCTGTTTAGGAACCTCTGCTTGCTTCAGCACATTGTCCATCTCTTGTACTACTTCCATTATTATTGTATTTACTGTATCCATTTCTATATCTGGCAAATCATCGAGGTTCTCCCCCTCAATTGGATCCCTATCTTGGATTGTCTCCCCCTACACCTGATCAGCAGTTCCAGGTGAGGGCCTTGGAGATTTGTTAGCTATTTTATCATCCTGTTTTGCTGAGGTAGAACTTTCTTATTCTTTAGATTCACTGGAAGAATCGTCTTCCACAACAACAACCTTCTTCTTTTTATCCTTCTCCTTCTCCACTACAGGTTATTCCTTGGATAGGACTCTATACCAGCTTACTAAAATTCTCATATCCATTCTTCTCATATGATTAATATTAGATCCAATATTAAGATTTATATTGTTAGGAATGGCTTGCACCAAGTATAGGCTTAAAATTCTGCCCATATTAGGCTTCTTGATACTTTCTGTAATTTTGTCAAAGACTACTCTACTCCAATTAGTCTTGATTTTGAAAATAATTCTGGTCATCAGCTCAAACATAAATGCTGATATCCTGTCATGTGCCTCTGTATTGCACATCAGCACCTTTCCTACTATTTCAGACAGGAATTTTCCCTGGGTATTCATACCCTTCCTATTCAAGGTGCTTCCAATCTTTGTGGTTGGCGGCAATCCACACCACTTCAAAGAATCAGCAGTCCTGGCAGAATCAAGATCATAATCTTGATCAATTCTTGGTATTTGAAAAACCTTGGCCAATCTCCTGGTTGTGATTTAAACTTTTGCTCCATTCACTTTAGACTTGATCTTGTCTGAGTTTGAATCCAGATGAGCATTGGAGAAGAATTCTGAAACTTGTCGTTTCCAGATATTTTACGGTTCAGAGAGCAGATATTCTAGACCTACTTTATTGACTAGGGTTATCACATTTCTAATTTCTTCATCCACTGTGTTTAATCAATTGCAAACTAGCTCATACCCCTCAAAGATGTCATCGTCAATCTTAGGAGCCATTGGAGAGGAGAGAAAGGATTGATGAGTGTTGACTGATCTGGGTTTAGGTCTCGACACTCTGGAATCAAAAACTCTAGAAATCAAGAAAGCATAGTCAACTCCTACTCTCACACCCTATTTATAGTCTAATCTTTCCTGAAGACAAAAGGACACGCTGTATTTAGACTTTTCCAAAATTTTAATGTAAATACCTAGTCTTGACACAGGGAAAAATTATCTGTCGAGATGTGTCGACACAAGTCAACACAAGGATAATGTCTCTCAATATATACCTTTGGGTCTCGACACTTGCTTTAGTGTCTCAACACTTTGCAGTTATGCTGTGTCGACACACTTTCTGGTGTCTCGACACTTTCTTCGATATCTCGACACATTCTCTTGTATCTCGACACAACTTAATTTTGTCAAAATTTTGTTCTCTAAAATGTAGATACTTGGCATTTATGAGGTCAATTCTTAATATCTAAATGAGCAAACTTAATTACTGACTAATTATTTTATTCTTATTTTGTATCAGTTTTTATGTGTGCATCAATTACTCAAGATTCAACATTCTAAGTTCAAACTTAAAAAAATTAAATTTCTCTTCTTTTAGGGGCTTAGTAAAAATATCAGCAATTTGTATATTTGTGGGAACAAATTCTAAACTAATATCTTTATTTTCTACATGCTCCCTAATAAAGTGATATCTAATTTCAATATGTTTTGTTCTACTACGAGACACAAGGTTATTTGCAATAGAAATAACACTGGTAAAATCACAAAATAAAAGAATTTTACTTAGCTTTATGTTGTAATCTTGTAATTGATGCTGAATCCAAAGCAATTGTGCACAGGAACTTCAAGCTGAAATGTACTCAGATTTAGCGGTGGATATTGCTACACTTGTTTGCTTTTTACTGCTCTAAGATACTAGCCTTCTCTTAAGAAATTGACATGCACCTGATGTGTTTTTCCTATCTTCCTTACATCCTGTATAATCAGCATCTGAAAAGCCTGTCAGTTCAAAATCACCATTCCTGGGATACCATAGGCCAAGATTAGGTGTGCCATTTAGATATCTCAATATTCTTTTAACTACTGTATAGTGAGATTCTTTAGGGCATGATTGATACCTAGCATAAACACAAGTGGTATATATTATGTCTGGTCTGCTGGCCATTAGATAGAGTAGTGATCCAACTATGCCCTTATACAAGGTGATATCAATTGGCTTGCCAGCACCATCCTTGTCTAAAGACATACTGAACCCCATATGAGTTCTCATTGAAGTGGTTGTTTCCATGCCATACTTCTTGATTAACTCCTTGGTGAACTTAGACTGACTAATGAAAAGTCCATCTATAGTTTGCTTAACTTGGAGACCCAATAAAAACTTGAGTTCACCCATGCTACTCATCTCAAACTTACCTTGCATGAGTTTGACAAACTTAGTGCAAAGTGACTCATCAGTAGAACAAATATAATGTCATCTACATATATTTATACTAAGATGGTCTTGCGTTTGACTTCCCTTAGGAATAGTGTTTTGTCTATTTTCCCTCTTGAGAATTTATTCTCTAGAAGGAACTTAGACAGAGTCTCATACCAAGCCCTTAGGGCTTGTTTTAATCCATAGCGAGCTCTTAATAACAAATAAACATGATTAGGTTTTGTAGAGTCAACAAAACCTGATGGTTGCTCAACATAGACCCTTTCTTTAAGGTTACCATTTAGGAAGGCTGACTTCACATCCATTTGGTAAACTTTGAATCCTTTGTAGGCTTCAAATGCTAGGAAGAGTCTAATAGAATCCAATCTAGCCACTTGTGCAAAGGTTTGATCAAAATCTATACCCTCTTCTTATTTATATCCCTTTGCAACCAATCTAGATTTGTTTCTGACTATAACACCATTCTCATCCAGTTTGTTCCTGTATATCAATTTAGTTCCTATAATGTTACAGTCATCTAGTCTGGGAACCAACTTTCAGACTTTACATCTCTTGAACTGGTTCAATTTTTCCTGCATTGCACCTATCCAAAATGGATCTACATTGACCACTTTAAATTTCTTTGGTTCTGTTTGAGACAGAAAACTTGAGTACATCACAGTGTTATGATGTCTAATTCTTGTGGTCACACCCTGAGCTGCATCTCCAATGATTAATTCCCTTGGATGATCCCTTAGATGTCTGATAGCTACTGGTAATGTGACTTCTTCTCTTGTACCAACTACATCTTGTTGCCGAGTTTCTTCTTCTGGCTGTTCCTGTGCAAGCTCTTCTTCAACAATGTTGACTCTATCTTCTATATTTGGCTTGTTGGAACTGAATCTTCTATAGACAGCTCCTTTAGCATGAAGTCTTCTCCTGTTGTGCTTGATGTACCTGGCTTATCATTGTAAACATAGAACTTTCATCAAATACAACATGAATAGACTCCTCCACAACTTGATCCCTTAAGTTATAGACCTTATAGGCCTTACTGTGATTACTATAACCAATAAATATGCCTTCATAGGACTTCTCAACAAATTTAGTTATGTATGTTTTCCCATTATTAAGGACAAAACATCTACATCCAAAGATTCTAAAATAGGTCAAGTTTGGTTTTTTGCCCTTCATTAGTTCATAAGGAGTTTTATTCAACCTTTTGTTGATTCAAGCTCTATTAAGAACATGATATACTGCGTGAATTTCTTCAGCCTAGAAATATTCTGGGAGAGAAGAATCACTCAGCATGGTTCTTCCAGTTTAAATAAGAGTTCTGTTCTTTCTTTCAGCAATTTCATTTTGCTGGGGTGTTCTTGAAGCGGAAAATTCTTGCTAAATCCCAAGTTCTTCACAAAGCTTTGTCATGCATTTAGATTGAAATTTAGTTCCATGATAACTTCTGATTCTGACCACAGAACTGTTCAATTCATTCTGTATTTGTTTGACAAATGTCTTGAAGACATCAGGAGTTTCATACTTTTTCCTTAGGAAAAAAACCCAAGTAAATCTTGAATAATCATCAACAATCACAAAAGTGTAGACTTTCCTTCCTAGACTATGAACTGGAATAGGGCCAAACAAGTCTATATGCATGAGGTATAAACACCTCATTGAGTCTTTGGTTTCAATACTTTTGAATGAAGCTTTGGTCTACTTGCCTTTTTGGCATGCAGAGGAAATGCTCCCCTTAGAGCATTTAGTGTTAGGACCATTCCTAACTAGCTCATTATTGAAAAGTTTACCTATGACCTTGTAGTTCAAATGAGCTAGCCTCTTATGCCATTTGACACAGTGTGAGGCTTTCTCATTTGCAACTAGACATAAGGGTGAGTTTGAATTTAAACAAAAAAATTCAAACAATACATATTCCCACACCTAGTGCCTATCAAGATGACCTCTTGGTCACTTGACTTATTTATTAGGCACTCATCCTTGTAGAATGAAATGTCATAGCCAAGTTCACAAAGTTGGCTTATGCTTATAAGGTTATGTTGCAACCATTCCACATAAGCTACTTTAGTGAAAGTGACTAAGCCATTTGAGATCTTACCATAACGTTTAGTAATTCCTTTGTCAGCTCCACCAAAGATCACCTTTGGTCCATTCTTTATAGGGATAAATTCCCTTAAATTTCTCCTTGTTCCAGTCATGTGTTTGGAACACCCACTATCCAAGTACCATATGTGCCTATCTCTGGTGCTTGGACATTCCAGCAAAATTAGAATTTATTTTTCCTTAGGAACCCAAATTATCTTGGGTCCTAGGTTCTTGTTAGTTGTGGCTCCATTGAGACCACCTATGAACTTCTTAATTGGGTACATTTTCTGAGCATGAGACACAATGTTATTGAACCAACAGTCCAAGGAAAAGTTTCCTACCTTTTCACAACACCAGCATTTATATCTGTTGTACCCCCCTTTGGAGGAACAAAAGGAACTTTGTGCTGACATTACAAACTTGACAATTGTATTTTGACTAGGAGCAAAAATGGTTGTTTTGTCTTTTAGTTACAATAGTCCTCCTTGGAGCAATCACATTAGGAATAGCTTTCCTATTCACATATGATTTTTGTCCAACTGGTCTAGACTTCTGGGTTTCTTTTCCCTTAGTCTGAAACACAGGTTGTGGAATAACTGGATCATTTTGTCCTGTCAGTTTTTTGCCTCTTCTTCTCTTAGGTTTAACATAACCAAGTCCACTTCCAGGTGTTCCTGCAAAGGTATCTATAATGGACATCATAGTTTTAGGTTTAGAAAATAGCTGTACTAGTCTTTTCTCATTCAAGAGTTTGAGTTCTAACTCCTATATGATTGCATCTTTTTGTTTTATCAACATAATTTGATTATCAATTATCTTAGTCAGCTTTGCTAACTTTGAGCTTTGAAGACCTATCTTCTGAGTATCCATCTTATTATGATACTAAAGACCTTTTAGTGATGCAATTTCTATAGCTTATTCTTTGACAAGCTTGTTGCTATTTACAAAAGCTTCCAACAGTTTTCAAAATTTGTCTGTGAGCTGTTGTAGTTCAGTCTCAGGGTTAGACTTATGTGAATCAAACTTTGAGTCATATGAGTCTAGCTCATCCACAGTCTCATGAATAGAATATGTTGAACAACAAGAATTATCAAAGATTACCTGAGTATCCTGGCATTCAACAATTTCTGTATCTGGATTATCAGACAGTACCATCAAATTAACCTCCATATCATCTTCAGAATCACAATAGTGTGATGAAGTTGTGGAGTTATTGCCCTTGTATATGGCCTCTCTAATGAATTCTTCTTCATAAGAGAACATTCCAGCATGTTCTTCTTCTGATTCAGTTAAATCAGTATCACTATCAGATAAGATCTTTGGCTTCTTTGCCATCAGACCCTTTTCTGATTTCTTGTCTTTATAGAATTTCTTTTCTTTTGAATTTTTGTTCTCCTTTCTTTTTACTAGACAGTCAGCAATGACATGCCTAGGCCTATTACAGCAATAACAGATAATGTCAGTCTTAAATTATTTATTCTGATGAGAATTATACCTGACCATAGATTTGTCTCTGTGTTTGTCTTTGATTTTACTGGAACTTGGTCCAGTTGATTTCTTCTTATTCCACTACTTCCTTCTTCCCATCATTTTCTTGAATTACCTAGTAAATAGTGCTAATTCATCATCTGATAATTCTTTTGATGAAGAGCAGGTTCCGTTGATATCTGTATCTTCGTCCCTTCTTAGTGATGATGAGATTTCTCTTCTAGACATCTTTGATGTATCTGCTTTGAAGGCCATAGATTTAGTCTGAGTAGAACTTCTGGCAGATTCAGCTTCAACTTTTCTAGAATTTAGCTGAAGCTCATGTGACAATAGCTTCCCATATAAGTCTTGGGGTAACATGTTTCTCAGATTCCCCATTTCTCTTAAATCTCAAATCTTGATGTCCCACTCTTTATTTAGGGATCTCCGAATTTGTCATTAAGCTTATAATTTGAGAATTCTTTGCCATAATTCTGTAAGTCATTTACTATTTTAAAGAACTTTTCATAACATAGTTTTATAAAATCTGTCTTTCTTTGTCTGAATGCCTCATACTGCTAATTTAGTAGAAACTTTCTGTCATCTCTTACTTCTTCTGTACCTTCCATGTAGACTATGAGAGTGTCCCACATCTCCTTGGATGTTTTACAGTGCATTAGATTCTGAAAAGTTGAATCATCTATTACACTGACAATTATGTTTTGAGCTCTTTTATCCATGGTGGCAAGAACCACCTCATCCTTTGTCATTTCAGTTAGTTTCTTAGGAGTTTGAACATTTGCATTTAGGACAGATATCTTCATTGAAATATATGGTCCTTCTTGTACAGTGACAAAGATTCTTGGATCTAAAGCCTCCATAAACAATCTCACTCTCTGCTTCCATATAACAAAGTTATCCTTAGTACATATTGGCAGTTTCATATAACAGAGTTCTCTGTGAGATTCAGAAGACATTAGATCAGATATTTTTTAACTACCCTTTGGATCTTTTTCTGACTGTTAAGTCTTTCTTGAATAACCTCCCTCTAATACCACTTGAAAGATAATCCTATGGGTAGATAATCACCTAGGCGGGGGTGAATATGTGTCTTTTAAAATTATTTGTCACTTAGATTAACTGTTCAACATATATTATGTTCAGTAGATAATATACTTGAGAAATAATCTTCACAATAACCCAATACATGCAAATCTCAGAACACAACACAAGCATAAGCAAATCACAGTACATAGATAATTTATAGTGGTTCTCCTATCTAGGGTACATCAACTTCCCCCTTCTTCCTCACTAGCAATGTGCTAGATAAGGTTATATCTCCTCTTTAACTAAGATCCAAAGATCTTACAGGCTCAGTTTCTGTTAAGAAACCTACACTCAGACCAACAGGTCCTACCTCAGAGATTCACCCAATCTCCTACCTCAGGTCCCTCAAGAACCATACCTCAGCTTTATAACACAGGCTTACACCTCAGTGATCCCACTCAAATCTCCTCCCTCAAGAACCCTACCTCAGCCTTTATAAATTAGGCTTATAACTCAGAGATTAACTCTCCTATCCACTCAAATTTCACAGAGATCTAAAAAAATTAAGAGGTAAATATAATCAGAAAATCAATCTGTAATCTGACTTATTTGAATGAATTCAGATTCTTCAATTCAGCTGCACCTGATTAAAGCTTGATGAATAATCTCACTGAAGAGATACTTCTCTGGATCTGCAATCTTCATGATGATCGGCTTGATTTCTATGAAGAATTTGTAGAACAAATCCACTTGAATCTTCTGATCACTTGATGAAAGGATCTGAAGATCTTCTTGAAGATTTTCATCTTCATCCTCTTCCTTGGAATTGTCGTCCTCCTCTGACTTGGAAGAATTAGAATGAGAATTTATGATCTGTTAAAAAAAAATTTCTGTGAAGAAAACCCCTCTATTTATAGCCTTTGTGGATTGCTGGATTCTTATTGATGACATCAGCATGTGATATCATGCTTCAAATTCTCCTTTAAATTGTTTCTGTTGAGATACCACGTTACTATAGCTGATGTGACATTTCTGACTTATCTTGACACTTCTGTGTTGACTCTGCACATCTTCAAAAGCATAAGTGTCGAGTTGTCCAAAGTGTCTCAACATTATATTACTTAAGTGTTCTTAGAAGATGTCGAGACATCTTAGCAGTCTTGACAAAATTTTACTTAGAAGAATTTTCAGGCTGAACTTGAAAGTGTCGAGACAGTTGACTTGTCTCGACAAAACTATCATCTGTGTTGACATCTGTAAATCTACACTGTGTCGAGACAGTTGAATTATCTCGACACAACTGTCTGTTGGGTATTTACACTTTTATACTTGCTTTTATTCTTCACTGTATCAAGATAGTTGAATTGCTCGACACTCCAGTCTGCTGGTGCCAACATTTGTTTAAGTCTATACTTCAGTCTTTTTTGTGTCGAGACAGTTGTATTGTCTCGACACAATTGTCTTAAGCTTTAAAGTGTCAAGATAGTTGACTTGTCTCGACACTGCTATTATTGAATCTTCAATGGTTCGAGTTAGCTGACTTGTCTTCACACTGCTAACTTAGTCTTCAAAGTGTCGAGATAACAGGCTTGTCTCGACACAACTTCTGCAAAGGTGTCAACATAGTTGAAGTGTGTTGACACTTTTGTACTTAGCCAATTTTCTGCATTGCAAGTTCCTAGATGCTGGCTGTGCTGACTTCATTCATCACTTTGCTGACTTTACTCGATGCTTTTGTACTTTGACAATTTTCTTCACTTTTTAGTCAGCTTTTTAGAGTTCACCTGTCAATGTAACTTGGACTACCTATCAAATAAATATTACATAGGCAACTTGCAAGCATGAACTGAAATATACATCAAATACATATTTGTGTATATCATTGAGTTGAAAGGGCTTCTTCAAATCAAGTACATTGTATCCAATATACCCAACACCCAGTCTCCTGCTGTCTGCTTTCTTCTATCCAGGCCGTCAAGGCCCACCTGCAGGGAGACGGGGTTTACCAGGTGTGGTTTGAGATGATTGAGGAAGAGACTTCTATCTCCAACATTCCAGTGGTACGGTATTTTGTTGATGTCTTCCCAGAGAAGCTACCAGGACTACCACCGCACCGTGAGAAGGACTTTCGGATTCAGCTAGTGTCAGGAGCTAAGCCAGTATCTAAGGCTCCATATCGGATGGCCCCAAAGGAGCTAGTGGAATTTTTGAGCCAGCTACAGGAGTTGGTTGAAGCTGGATTTGTCAGACCAAGCTCCTCACCATGGGGAGCACCAGTATTGTTTTTAAAGAAAGAGGATGAGACTCTCAGATTATGCATAGACTATAGAGGACTGAACAGGCAGACGGTACAAAACACGTACCCTTTACCGAGAATAAACAAGCTTTATGACCAGCTAAAGGAAGCCCACTAGTTCTCGAAGCTAGATTTGAGGTCGGGGGATTATCAACTCTGGATCCAAGAAGAGGACATCCCGAAGACTACATTCAGTAGCCGGTATGGCCTTTATGAGTTCACGATAATGCAATTTGGCCTAGCGTACTTTAGAGGTAGAGTATATATAGTAGCAGGAGGTCAAATTTGAGAGGATATTTTGACTGAAGCACACACTAGTAGGTACTCAGTGCACTTGGGATCACGAAGATGATAGCCAATCTGAAGAAGACCCTATACTGACTAGGTATGAAGAAGGAGATCACCTGCTTTGTGATGCATTGTGAGACTTGTCAACTCGTGAAGGCTGAATGTAAATGCTCGACGGGATTGCTATAGCTCCCAGAGTGGAAGTTCGAGGTCATCGCGATGGACTTTATACATGGACTCCCTCGTTCCTATGCTGGAAATGATTTGATCTAGGTGGTTATTGACAGACTAACGAAGGTTTCTCGATTTATCCCAGTCAGGAATGATGCTCTGGTCGGAGTTCTATTACAGAGATTTGTGGAGCAGCATGTCTGTTATCATGGTGTACCAAGGACGATCATATCAGATAGGGATGGATAGTTTACGTCTAAGGAGCGGAGAGCAGTTCAGGCTTACTTAGGCTCCCGATTGACTTTCAACACTGCATTCCAACCCCAAACAGATTGTCAAACAGAGCGTACAAACCGGACATTAGAGGATCTCTTACGCCTATATATTCTGGATCGCGGAGAATTGTGGGAGAGACTGTTGCCGCTTATTGAGTTCTCATATAACAACAGTCATCAGTTTAGTATAGGTATGGCTCCATATGAGGCAATGTATGGACGAAGGTGCAGGACTCCACTATCTTGGATGTAGGATGAGGATCCGAAGGCACTTGGCTCTGAGTTTGTGGAGAACACAGAAGTTCAGATATGATTGATTCGAGACAGGATGCTGGAGGCCCAGAGTAGACATGCCAAATACTACGATGTGCATCGTCGTCAGGTGGAGTTTCAGGTTGGTAATCGGGTGTTCTTGAAGATATGCCCGATGCATAGAATCTCGCAGGTTTGCGGGCGAAGGAAGCACAGTCCAAGATATACGGGGCCCTATAGGATTCTAGAGAGAATCGAAACCTTGGCCTATAGACTGGAGATACTGCCCGTGTTGGATGGCTTACACGATGTATTCCACGTCTCTTCTCTTAGGAGGGCTCTAATACGGCCAAAGCAACAGATTTCCACCACGGCTGGTCCAGTAGCATCTGACCGATCAGTCTGCTTGAAACCAGTTAGGATAGACGATATAGAGGTACGATTCCTGCGATGAAAGAAGGTTTCACTGGTAAAGGTCCTGTGGTCGAATCACGGATAGGAGGAGCACACTTGGGAGCCTCTAGCCCTTATGTGGCAGAATTATCTGGAACTCTTCATGGCAGGTATAACCGTAAACACCCAAGAATTTTAAATTAAGTAATTTTTAGTGCAAACCCCGTAGGACTAACCTTAATTTCAGGGACAAATATTTTTTTTTATGTATTGAGATTTGTAACATCCCACAAACAACCGGACTCCTAGGAAGTTTTTGTCATGACTAGGTCATGACAAAGCCCTAAGAAGACCAAGAGGACCATGGTTGCCTAGGTAAATAGGTGAAAGCACCTTGGTCTGCAAATAGTAGTTTCTGGACACCTAAGCTAGGGTTTGGCCAGTGGCTCCCAACATGATTACTTGACCCCACCATACCACCTTCAACCTCAAAGGCACCCAAGACACTTAGTTGACCAGTCAACCTACTCATTTGACCAAGTCAACATCATCTAAGTCAACCTTGGTTAACCAAGCTCAAATGGGGAGGAACATTAAGCCCAAAATTGGGAAGAGGGTCCAAACCAACTTCAATCCAATTGGGCTAGAACCAATTATGATGGCCCACTAGTTACAACAAGTGGAAATTACCTATAATGCCACTAAAATTTTGGATGGGATGACTGGGAGAGAGAAAGTGGGAATTCTACCTAAGGGAGGAGAGAGAAAGAGAAGCATTCGTTGCTTTGGAAGACCATAGGGCATTCAAATCCCTCTTAATGGCCTCATTCATCCCCTTTGGTCAATCAGGAGGATATGGAGGGGTTTTCTCGGCTACATAGGGGTGGAATTTCAAGAGTTTGGAGGTGGCCGAAATATACATTTCAAGGCCATTAATGGTAATTCATGGTTTGTCTCTCCCACTCCCCAAAAAAACCCCTCCATAAGTTTTAAAAACTCCCAAGCAATCAAAACGAATCTTTACATCACTGGTTTGGGTGAAAGATTGAGAATTCAAGCACGGAAAAATCTTGGAGACTGTCGACCATGGTACACCGCCACCACACTCGCCGCCAAGCCCGCCTGCAGGTCTAATCTTCTTTCTTCTCCTCTGTGCTAGATCTGTAGATCTTTAGGTGGAGAAATCGGGATCAATCGAGCCCGATCAGTGAGGATAAAATTTGAGTTTTTCATGAAAAAAATAAACCCCTCGGGTTCGCCGGAAATGGCCCCTTCGGCGGCTGTGCCGCCTCTAGGCAGTAGCCACCACCTCAACGGAGGTGGTGGTGGTGGCCGGCCAGGGAGGTGGCTGGGTGGTCGGAAAATGGAGTTATAAAAGCTCCAAGTCGCATTGATCCTGGCCCTTAGCTCATCGAGGATAATGACCCATGTTCGTTGGATCAGCGTGATCAGTTATACGCAGGCCGATTTTTTTATTTGTATATATATATACATTTGTATTCTGTCACATTTTATCAGTGACTTAATTTAATTATTAAAAAATACTTCGAGGCATTTGCTGTGAATGTGTCCAACATAGAAAACTTATCCCTTGGAGTATAGTTTAAGACAAAATTTAAATCAACCCATTTGTACCACTGGATTTCCCTCAGCACACTTTTTGGTGCAATGTGTCCAAAGGCTAACTAGAAATTAAAATGAGTGCCCCCAGTGGCCTACTCTGTTAAATGACTAGAATTTTAGACCATATGCTTGTCTGACTATGACCCACAACTTATCTAAAAATTTGAATTTTTGGAGATGATTTTTCTATAGTTTTTATAACAATTTAATAATTCATATATGTGACTTAAATAGGGTCTATGGACCTCAAATTTTCCCCAAACTCTGGTGGATGACCAGAGGGATATTATAAGGCCAAGAAAAAAAAATCAACTCAATTGGATTTGATTTGGTGGGGTAACTTGGTGAACAAAGTTGGCCACCTAAGGGTAATATGACTAGTTTCAAGAGTGCACTGGTAACAAGCATCGAGTGCGTCTACTAGACTCGACGAAGTGTTGAGTGCGTTGATTGGTGGGTAGGCGTCGAGTGATACTCGACGCTTAGAAGAATTTGACTTAGAATAATCGTTGAATCAGGAAGCATAAAGTGCGTGGACTGGACTCAATGAGGCATTGAGTGATCTCAACGCCACTCGACGAGGCGTCGAGTGATACTCGACGCATGCGACACTTTGACTTAGAAAATTCTGGACTCAGCGAAGCGTTAAGTGATCTCGATGCCATTTTATGTCGCGTTGAGTGATACTCGATGCATACGACGTCTTGATAGAAAATCCTGGAATCAACAAAATGTTGAGTGATCTCGACGCCATTTGATGAGGCGTTGAGTGATCTCGAAGACATTCCTATCTAATGCAGATACATATCATAACTGTATAAAATAGTCATGGAACTTGGGTAAAGGACATATAGTGATGTTATAGATGCCTGTAATTTTTATTATAATTTTTGGACGAAGAATTTTTGTACCTTTATAATTCTAGAGATTGATGATAAGGGAAATACTTGTTTCAGGACAAACTGAGTACTGGAAAATTAAGAAACTTGGCCAGTAAACTTTTTAGACCACAATAGTGCCTTCTTAGTTTTACTGTTATTTTTGGAAGTAAATAAATAGAAGTTCCTTCACAAGGTGCCCTAGGTGAAATTTTATTCATTAATTTATTTATGTGGCAAAAGAAAGTTAGAAGATTATGAAATTTGGGCAGTGACACTCTCAGACCATTAATTATCTAAGGTAATTTTAATATAATTTTTAGATGACAAAATATTGCAGCCCCTTGTTAATTATCATTTTGATAAAAAAGCTTATAATTTGGTTTTTGATAGAAATAATTTCTGAAAAATTATGAAACTCATACCTTGCTGTTATTTAGTTAGTAAGAGGCTGTGGAAATTTTTGGTGTGATCATTGCATGTCAGAAACGTATACTTCATGTTCAAGTCTTAGGATTTATGATTTAGGGAAAATTATTTAAAGGCTGAATTAATTAGGAAAAGAAAATCAAATTCTAGATTTGGGCTCAACATGTCATGGTAGACCCTTAGTAATAATTCTAAGGTTATTGACAAAGTAAATGGAGTTTTCACCTTCGCACAGTTAAACTAGTGGTTGGTCTGCATACAGTGAATAAAAGTGGTTAAGGTAGAAAAGTAGGCCTCACATGGGGGCAATATAGCGGGTGCACCTAATTTGGGTGGAGTCTTAATGAAGTCACCCTTAGGGCCAATGCTAGGTTGTCTGGGTACCAAGGAGAAGGGGTTGTGCTCAGGGCTGATGAAATATCGTCTTTGCCCTGAAGGTAATAATTCACTTAGGTTTAGTTAGAGAGAAATGGGAAAAAGGAAGTTTGGTAAGAAATAGCTACCCATAAAAGTAAGTGTCTTGAGAAAGGGAGCTTTGGGCTTCAGCCCATAGTAGTTCCTAGTTCCCTCGAGAGCCCTTCACCGGGTATGCCCTGGGCAGTCCAAGGTTAACCCTAAGCTATAAGAATAAGTCGATAGAAAGTGAAACCAATAATAATCCACAGTCACATAGACTCACCCCGTCACCTCGGGAGGATAGTTGGTTTAGATTCACGAGCAGTGGGCTCGGTGTTGATAGAATTGATGGCTTAGATTGGTGAGACGATGGCTCAGGAGCTCTTTATAGCATGTGTGCATGTACATGTATTAAGTGGTGGGTCCTCGATATCGGATGGTCGTTGACACTAATGTCGTTACGTTGACTCAACAAGTGTAAGTATTCACTTAGCCCATAAAAAACTTGTGGTTTTCCAGCACTAGTACAAGAGGCTTTGTAGCACCTGAATGTGGGTGTACCGAGTAGTATGCATGGTCTAGGCTGTACAGTGTGAATACCACCCTAGGAGTGGGAGTCTTAACCCACTACCTCCGTGTGCCACTGCGGAAGGTACCTGAGTTTTAGCTAACTACAAATAGGGGAACTAAAGGTCTGTGAGCATAAGTCGGGTGGGTGAGTTGCACTTGTGTGAGATATATCATTCAGCATGCATAGCATTTCATGTCATACATAACTTGCATAAAACCTCTACCCCTAACATATAAATTATTATGGGATCTTTTATACGTTAGGCCTTGCAAATTGATCCCTTAATTTATAGGTTTGTATGGAAATTCTTATAAATTGAGGTTACATTCTCTGTGCTGATATTTAGCTCTTCTACCTTTACTTTATTCTGATGCTTTTATCATATTGCTTATTTTACTTTCTGTTCTTCTATATACCTGTTATTACTATGATAGTTACTTTTAGCATATGATAGATAGAGCCACTGTCACCTGCTCTTGCTTACTCTCCACTTTCAGTACCTCCCCTGCACGGTGCCTAGGAATCGCAGGGGAGGGGAGGGGGGACCAAGACTTAGTTAAACTAACGACCTTGTTGGATCCCTAGTTGGATTTGAGCTAGGTTCACTAAGTTAGGATATGACCCAACATGTATAGATCAGGGTCATGGTTGTGTCCTAGAGTCTAGGTTAAGTCCTTTGAGTCAACAGTACAAAGGACCAGCCTCCAACACTGCCAGAGACTCAAGACTTAGAGAATTCAATACTTAGAAAAAGGAGTTCTACATTCGTCGATCTTCGGTCGACGAAATTCGAGCTCAGCTAGACGAACTCAGGGACGATTCTCTGAGCTCAGCTCGACGAACTTAGTTCTCAGCTCGACGAACTCTGGACAAAGTAAAAACTCCTCTAAGTCAAACCTCAGTCGACGAACTAAGAACATCAGCTAGAAGAACTCTGTTCTCTGGCCGACTAATTTTGGATAAGGTGATTCAACACTCAACATCAGAAAATATTCTAAGTCTAGACTGCAGACTCAGCTTGACGATCTTAGACCCCAACTGGACTAACTCTGTTCTCAGGGCTCAGCTCGACGATCTTGGATCTCAGCTCGACGAACTTGATGCACAGATGAAGAAAGTTATCAAGCAACATTCAGAGGTCGACGATCTTGGATCTCATCTCGACGAACATCCATTCTCAGCTCGACGAACTGTGGACTCAGGTCGACGAATCCAGTCTTGGATGTTTTCCTCTTTTGTCCTTATTATGTGGCAATGATTTCTGAGTAATTAATGCTCTAATATTTTCTGAATATTACCGTTAGACAAGAGCGTTAATTATGGTCTTCATCAGGATTACTGCCTGCCGTTTTTATAAGGGACAGTTGGGGAAACAAATAAATGCCAAAAATATTCCAAGGCCGTCAGCATTAATTGCAGAAGGAATTTCAAAATTCAAATTAACATTCACGTTGGAAATATTTAAAAAAACAAAGATTATTATTCCTTTCAAGTGAATTAGATACAGAGAACAACATTTTGAGAGACATATTGAATTCTTGAGATTGAAAATCGATCAGTCAAGAATCAACAGCGGCTAGACAAGAAGAAGAACAATTCTGAAGAAGAAGAACAACCATCCAAATCAAGTGTCTTCTTCTATCATACTCTCAGGAACTCTCTGAAGGATAACAATACTGCATCTGTCAAAATAGTTCCTGAAGTTCTTCTTGTCAAAATTGAAAGATTGAAGTCCTATCACCCTGAAGAAAAAGTTCCATCCCTCCCTGAATAAACTCAATATTTCAGGAGGAGCTTTTTGTCAACATGAACTCCTCTAGTCTTCTCAGTTGTATTGAGAAAGAGAAGACACCATTACTCTCTCACCCTCTCTGTAAAAAGGGTTCTCTACTCCCTTCAAAAGTGATTCTTGGTTGCAAGTCTCCTAACCAAATGACTTTAGGTTTGGTTTTTGAGCACCTTACCAAAAGCTCATTGGTGGCAGTCACCTAATCAAAAACCAAAGTGAATTCCTACCAGGGTGGTAGAAGAGTGGATGTACCCAGTTTTGGGAACCACTATAAATTCTTGTGTTGTCTGGTTGCCCCCTTTTTTGTTCTTGCTGTGGCTGTGTTATTTCGTTTCTCCTGTGATTTCATTTATTTCATTCGGTATTCTGTGATATAGTACCTAAGTTTAGGAGTACTTCTTATAGTTCAGAAAAAGTGTTAAATATACCCATATACTCTATTCACCCCCTCTAGAGTATATCAGATATAACCCTTACTTTCAATTGGTATCAGAGGAGGTTCTTTTGGTTGTACAAGTTAAAATCTTGAACCAAAGATCCTATGCTAGATCTGTTCTTTAACTTTGCTAGACTTATCTATACAACATGACACAAAACAAAGAATATGCAAGCACCAGACCTCTAGTGTGTAACTTGTCTAAGTTCACAATCTGGAAGGCAAGAATTAGGCTTTACATGAACTCTATTGATGAAGATATATTTAATTCTATCTTAACAGGACCACCAACTCCAGTGGCTTAACCCTCAACTAGATCAACTTACCTGAGTGTAGTTCCACCCCCTGGATGGACAGATGCACAGAAGAAGGCTAAGATAGCTGATGCCAAAGCCATGAACGTACTGGCTCAAACTATGTCTGATGAAATATTTCAAAAAGTTGCTGAGTGTCAATCAGCCAAGGAGATTTGGAATTCCCTGAACCAAATGGTGGCTGGATCAGCAGAAGAGAGGAAAGACAGAAGGTCAAATCTCATCACTTAGTATGAGAACTTCAAGAAGGATCACTTAGTATGAGAACTTCAAGAAGGTTGGGCATAAGACCAGGGACTCCAGCTGGGAGATAGGGTGCAACACCTGGCGAACCAATACATGCAGGAGGAGGTGAACCTGCCTAGTCCAGGTGTGGCAGCAACACCAGAAATCATGGGATTAGTGAGTGACTAGTAGCTTTACTTCCACGAGCGTTATATAGTGAGGACTATATGTACTGGGCAGGAGCCCCTTTATCTTCCCTCTCAGACTTATTATTTCATGTTGATCAACTTTTGAATTTGTGTGGATTTTCTTATGTTATAATGTGAATTTTGACTAGATTCATATCTATATATGTTTACTTCTTTTCTTCTGTGATATATGGTTGAGTATTTGCCGTCAGAATCAGCAATTTGTGGCGATGACCACCTCAGGAGTTAGTGTCACCACAAAGCGGCGGTTTTGGGCATAAGTGTTAAAATTCTCAAGGTGATCAAGGAGATAGCTCTAATACCAAGTAAAACTTTCAAAGCTATCAATATGACACCTTGATCAAGCGAAAAACGGGAACCAGGCGTAGGAACACTCAACCATAAACTAAGCTCAATAAATCAGAAATAATAGAAGGCAACAAACAAGTCTTGCATTATCAACACTCTTCTTTACAAGGCAGGACATATATGACGAGACATGATTCACCGATGTACAAGTAAGAGCATACAAACAAAGAAAGAACAAGCTGGGCGGACTGCCTCAAAGACTGCCGAGACTGCCAAGCTTCTACTGCACCGAACTGAACTATGGAGCCCGCGTAGACCGAGGATAACCCGTTATTCTACTGAACACCTTTATCCACTCATAGCAAGCTTACTAACCGCAGAGGTCGCCTAGCTGCCAGAGTCCGCGAACAAAGCCGCTGCCGAACTGAAGAACAAACTACCGAGACCGACGGTCAAGTTATTGAACTAGGAAAGCTAAAGGAGAGAAGACCGGCTAGCCATAACCGCGACCTACTGCAACCTGCTGATTGTTAACCGCAAGCTCCACTGAATCATGACCGCAGTCAGCACCAAAATCTTGTCTTCTCAGTGCTAGCCGCACAACCTGCAAACAGCAACCCGGTTAACCTCCTCAAATCGCGCGGACAGAAAATCCGAGGCCGAAGTAATTAACCCACATTCAACTTACTGTTCATTTAGATAATTATGATGTCATAGGGGGTTCCTATTTATAGGCGTGGAGAGGAGTGTGGTCACCTCCCTAGTAGATAGAAACACCACCCAGCCCCCAGCTAGCACAGAGAAGTCCGCCCAGTCCGCATGGACAAGGCCGGACACCAGCCTATCTGCCTGACATCAAAGAAGACAGGATAGAAGCCAGTCCGCATCCCTATGGACACTGTACTAGGACAAAACAACAATGTCCACGACCAAAGGAACAGACCACTCGGTCAACCAGTGGTCATTTCGGACTCCACGATCAATCTGAACTTATCACAGATCGTGATCAAGTCCCAAACAAGAGAACCTTTAGTGCGAGCTCTGCGGACACGAACAACAGTTCACCCAGTTCGCCAACTCAAATCTAGTCTAACTAGACCGCTGATATCCAACCTATTCGCATGGCTACCACCAAGGACACTAACAGGCCATAACACAAGACTTCTCAGGCCACCCCACTAGTCTGCAAGACTGTCCGCCCAGGCCTCGCGGTCTGTGTGATCAACCCCCACTTTCACTTCAATAATTTCAACACTCCCCCTTGAAGTGAGAAGTGGTGACCAGCCCTAGCAATTCCCGTAACCATGACCATGACCTCTCCGATAGTGGCATCGAGAAGATGTCCGCAATATAGTCCTCGTTCTGCATATACCAGACCATAAGGTATCCATCCAACACCTCTCAAAAGGAGTCATGCTTCCCTCTGCCTTCTTCTACAACTTCAATACCCACTTGAACGTCACAGGAGTAACACCAAACTTGGGTACAAGGTCACACGCCTCATCCCCCCTTAGGATAGTCACCTCCTCATCTTTTGCATTAAACACCTCCTCGACTCCATTGGTGTCATCACAGTTAGAAGGCATCCGCTCGACCAGAGGGACTTCGAAGAAACAAGAGACCGAGCTCACCGTATTTCCTTTATAAAATTGAGTTGGTGGGTTGATGATCCTCATCGACCTCCAAAGAGTCTAATAACGGCTAACCACCTCTGCTGCTCCTTCTGAACTAGCTCCATTCCCGGGCAATCTCAGAGCATTGATCCCCTTGCTTCCTGAACAAGATGCCACCTCCCTAGAACTAGAAGTGCTTGGAGCATCGCTCCCCCTCCTTCCCGAGCCAAAAGCCGCTTCACCGGAGATAGAAACACCTGGAGCTCCTGGTGACACAGGAAAATCCACCAGAATATCCTTAGCAACAGCCTCCTGCCCTCCATCCGACCTACTCTCTTGCAGCTCCACAGATGATCTGCCTCCATATGACATCAGTTCATCGAAGACAACGTCTATGGTCATGATGAACTTCATCGTCGTAAGATCCATACACCTCCATCCATTCTTCTGCACATCATAGCCCACGAAGACAAGCTTCCTTGTCTTCGCATCCATCTCTAACTTGAGTTTTGGGTTTTTGTGGATTGCACAACACTTGTGCATGCAGCGGAAATAAGAATAAGAAAAACCCAAACAAGATCGGATCTAGCAATATTCATGAATCAAGAAGTAAAGCATGCTGTAATAAAATTACCTTTGATGGATTGAGTCAATACTCAACCTAGATGCTTTAGGAAAATTCCAACCGATCACAAGCAGCTTGAGTTTACAGGATATACGACGAATCTTCGAGTATTAATTTATACTCGACGAATCGTTGAGTATCTTATAGCATATATGACGAACTCAAAGCTCTCAACGCTTTCTGTGCCAAAGGTCAAATTCGTCGAACGACATTCGTCGAATGGAATTCGTCGAAATGCATTCGTTGAACGACATTCGTCGAACTACATTCGTCGAACGACATTCATCGAACTGCATTCGTCGATCGTCATTCGTCAAACTGCATTCGTCGAACGACCTTCGTCAAACGACGCACTACTTCTGCGCCAAAGGCCAAATTCATCGAATGGCGTTGAGTGAATACAATACACTCAACGCCTAAGTGCCAGATTTGCCAAGTAAACTCTTTACTCGACAAAGGCGTTGAGTTCACTCAATTCCTAAGACCCATACTTGTCAAGTAAACTCCTTTACTCGACGAATCGCTGAGTGGACTCAACGCACTCAACTCTTAAGTGCGACAGTCGACGAATCAACACTTGATACTCGACAAATTGGTGAGTCAACTCAACTCACTTAACGCTATCATTCGACGAGTTAACACTTAACTCGATGAAATCGTTGACTAGTCTCAACGCACTCAACACTTCTTGCCTTAGAATATTTCAGTCCCTTTTGCTCATCATATGAGCTATACCATACAGATCCAAACTCTCGATTTCTCCACAATCTTATGTGCGACCCTAATAGGCTCATATTGAGTTGGAAGTGAGGCTATATGCTTGATCACTTGTAGATCACTATGGTAGCACCAACAATCTTCCACTTGATCTAGAAAGTATCAAAGAAAAGCTTGACAAATAATGAGAGACATCTAGAAATACATCATTGCTCCTCAAATAGTAAGAGTTTATAAACTCATAAGCTATTATGGCCAATGTTACAGTGTTGTCATGTCCCTTCGTACCTTACATCTTGATAGAACTAGAGGTATAGACCGTGTCACCCTCGTAATTATTCAATCGCAGTTTCCTGATCTAGAATGGACTTTCAGAAATTGGTGAGTCCAATATCATATATTGACTCAACCAAACATGACCATGAATTTTCTCAGTCCCATTCCATCAAGGGGCCCATGGATGCAACTCCTATCATAGAGGACAAATCCCATCTCTGCTCACACGTAAACACCCAAATGATTCGTAACGTACCCAATAACTACCTTTATCATCCATCTTTCTCAAGACTGTACTTTTGATGGCATCAAAGCACGCTCTTCCTCACTCAGTGAGTCCTGTAACTTCAGGTAAAAGGACCACAAACACCATAGCCACTTGAGCCATACTTGTGACATGTTCATATAACAATCCACAAAGTATTCTCACGGTGGGTCTGTCCAGTACAACTTGTTGATAACAGGTACCCATGTTATTACTTGATATCACAATATCATGACCTATGAGGATGGGTCATCAGTCAACACACATGCTAGTCTCAAAGGCATCATCATTGTTCTTAGCTTTTAAGATGATACAACGACCAGGGACCTTTAAGAATGAAGCTTCTAGGATCATAGGTTCTCACATCGAGTCACTACTTGACCTATGGAAGCAAACATCACCTCAAATGGAGGTGATGTTCTCTGAGAAGCTCTCTACTGTGACACGAGAAATCCATATCTCTCAGGCTCAAACCTTGTTCTACCAGATCTACTTGGAACTTGTGTTTCTTGAGCAGGTTCTCCAGCTACAACAACTTGTAGTCCCGACTCAGGTTCCAATTCTAGTTCATTCATAGTTTGTGGTTTCTGAACTTCTTCAAGTTCTACCTTAGCAGTCTTTCTACTTAAGAACTCTTTTTTAAGAAAGACACCAGTCCTCGCGACAAACACTTTGCCCTTAGATGGTAGGTAAAAGTAGTACCCTTTGGTTTCCCTAGGATACCCCACAAGATAACACTTATCTGATTTGGGTTCCAGCTTATTAGGAATATTACGTCATACGTATGCCTCACAGCCCCAAACCTTAATGAACGACATACTGGGACGCTTTCCAGTGAATATCTCATATGGTGTCTTTAGAACCGCTTTCGTTGGAACACGATTTAATGAGAAAGCAGCAGTTTCTAGAGCAAAGCCCCAAATGGAAATAGGCAGATCTGCATGACTCATCATCGATCGCACCATGTCTTACAAGGTTTGATTCCTCCACTCAGACACACCATTATGTTGTGGTGTTCTAGGTGGAGTGAGCTGTGATACAATACCACACTCTTTCAAATGATCACAAAACTCATGACTTAGGTATTTGCCACCTCGATCAGATTAGAGTGTTTTAACCTTCTTACCCAATTGGTTCTCTACTTCATTTTTAAACTCTTTGAACTTTTCAAAGGTTTCGGATTTGCACTTCATAAGATACGCGTATCCGTATCTACTGAAATCATCAGTAAACGTAGTAAATTAGAAAAACCCACATATAGCCATATAACTCATGGGTCTATATACATCATTATGTACTATACCCAAGAGATCATCAACCCTCTCATTGAAGCCAGTGAAAGGGACTTTATTCATCTTGCCTAACAAACAAGATTCGTATCTCTCAAATGATTCATAATCAAATGAGTCCAATAGTCCATCTGTATGAATCTTGGATATATGTTTCTGATTTATATGACCCAAATGACAATGCCAAAGATACGTAGGGTTCGAGTCATTCATTCTTAGTCTTTAAGTATTTTCAATATTATAGATCGGATGTTTTAAGACCATTAAACATTTAGGCTACACCATAACAAACATCATTCTTAAATATTAAATAACAATTGTTCTTAATAATAAAAGAAAAACCTACCTTGTCTAAACATGAAATGGATATAATGTTTCTAATTATGGTAGGAATAAAATAATTATTATCTAATTCTATTACAAGCCCACTGGGCAAAGCAAGACGATAAACCCCCACGACAATAATTTCAACTCTTGCCCCATTGCCAACGTGCAGGTCCACCTCTCCTTTACTCGGTAATCTTCTCCTTCCCAGTTCCTGCACATTTATACAAATGTGAGAACCACATCCGGTATCTAATACCCACGATGAATGAGCAGAAATGTTTATCTCTATAACATATATACCTAAAGCGGAAGTCATCCCTCCCCTCATCTTTTACAGACCCTCAATTTATGAAGGACAATTCCTCCTCCAATGACAAGCCTTGCCACAGTGGTGACACTTTCCTTCTTTCCCTGAGCCTTTCTTTTTCAGTGCAGAAGACTTGGGCTCCAGTCAAGACTTACGTCCCACCTTCGTCTTCTTGAAGTCCTTGGCCTTGCCCTTGCATTTATGCACCATCAATATGGGGCTAGCATGCTTGGCCTTCTTCATGTTTATCTCGGCAGTTCACAATATACCTAGGAGCTTGGGAAGTGTCTTATCTATTTCATTCATGTTATAGTTTAAGACAAACTGCTCATAACTGTCTGGCAATGATTGCAGGATCAGGTCTGTTGCCAACTCTTGGACTAGAGGGAACCCTAGTCATTCAAGGTTCTCTATATACCCAATCATCTTGAGTGCGTGAGTCCCTACTAGGTCCCGAGCTCCCATCTTGCACTGTAACAACGCCTTTGTGACATCGAATCTCTCTTTATGAGCTTTCCCTTGAAACATTTTCTTGAGATGCTTGTCAATTTCCTTGTAACCCATGCTCTTGTGTTGCTTTTGGAGCTCAGAGTTCATGGTCGCAAGCATGAGACATTGGATGTCTAAGGAGTCGTCAAGATACTTCTTGTAAGCATCTTTACCAGCATGGGACGCATTCCCAGCAGGCTCATCAGGGGATACTCTTCCAAAATATAGAGCTTGCGCTCTTGCCTGAGAACAATTCTCAGGTTCCTGTAATAGTCCAAATAATTTGTTCCACTCAGCTTTTCCTTCTCAAGGATCGCTCTGAGGCACAGGGTGGAGTGTGAACCACTTGCCATGGAAATCTACAAGGATACAAGCAAAGCAAATTAGTATTATATTTCAAAAATATAATTTTATTTTTTTGATTTGGACTTTAATCAAAATAACTCCCACTATTTTTATCAAACTGATAACCCTCGATATCAATTCGAAGAGTTTAGCGAGTAACCCTCTTAGTGGACATGATCCATATTTCACTAACACTATGAGTCAGCTTTGGCTTTTCTCTCACAATGCAGTTATTTAAGTAGGTAATGTTTGCCAATTATATCACTATGCAATTCTTGTATGGCTGGTGAATAACTCTTTATTCGCATCCATCATATGGTGTATTCCAACCCCATGCCTCTGGGCACTCAACCTTTGAGGTCACCCAGTTAAGCTTGACCCGATGTCGACAGTGGGATATCACAATTATCCGCTCACACCCTTACCAAGATAGATTAATGCACCTTGCTTTGTCAAGCCCACACTTCATCGATCGAGGGAGGAAGAGTGTCATCAATTAGAAGGCATCCGAAAACTTAATATTTCTTAAGGGATTTTGATATTCGATTAACTCTTTAATCTTGGTTAACACTTAACCAGTGTGCACATTAAGCAAAATAAAATCAGCCGGCATAATCCAAATGCATCCCAGATGTGCACAAGAAGATCATCAACACTTGATGAGCCGGGCTAAACCTGAACATCCAAGACACTTCTAAATCTTCAGATTTACATGCTTAGGACATGAGAGACACAAACTCAACTTACACAGTAGACAAACTCATCACTTCATGTGAGATTCAAAATCTAACACATGCTAAGTCTCACAAACCAACAAAGTGATAGTTACTGTTAAGGAGTAAACTTCAAAGAAATCGCATGCGTTCTTGGGAAGATCCAAGACTAGATTTGGGCATTTAGAACACTTCTAAATCTCCAAATCTACACTCCATGGATTCAGCAACTTCTGAAATTATGAATATTGTCGCCAACCTTCCTCTAATACCACTATTGGGTTTTTGGGGATGACACAACATTTATGCACGCAGCGGAAATAAGAACAAGAAAAATCCAAACGAGTTTGGATCTAGCATTATTCATGAATCAAGAAGTAAAGCATGTTGTAATAAAATTACCTTTGAAGTATTGAGTCAATACTCAACCTAGATGCTCCAGGAAAATTCCAACAGGTCACAAGCGGCTTGAGTCTTGAACGCAGAAAGTATATTCTCGCCTCTACAGGAAATCCACAAGATCGGGAGAAACCGTAGCAACTTATTGCAAAAGTTCAAGGTTGGGAGAGGACACTCAACGTCTCCACAGACTGATAGGTCTGTTGAAGGTGAGGCGATGGTGACACTCGCCGGGATCGGGCTGGGTGACGGGATCGACGGAACGCTTCCGTCGACTTTTAGGGTTATCGGTCTTTTGCATAGTGATAGCTCGTTTGCTTAGAAAGAAGTAATAATCGCTTACGGTTCAAGCACTAAAGTTTCCTATTTATACCCAAAGAGAATAAACAAAACAGCCCGTCGCTAATCGCAGACCAAGAACTTAGACAAAATAGACCTTCGGCCAAACAATAATTTGTCTGGATGAATCGTCGAATATCTATAGGATATACGACGAATCATCGAGTATCAATTTATACCCGATGAATCGTTGAGTATCTTATAGCATGTACGACGAACTCAAAGCTCTCAACACTTTCTGCGCCAAAGGCCAGATTCGTCAAACGACATTCATTAAATTGCATTCGTCGAGCGACATTCGTCGAACTGTGATGTTTTTAGTTGTCTACCTAAATCACCTAGAGGGGGGTGAATAGGTGAGGTCTGCGTCTTTTTGCGGAATAAAAATTGAACGAACGAAGCGCAAAAAATAAGCAAACAAATCACAGAGAACACCAGATCTATAGTGGTTCCCCAATCTTGGGTACGTCCACTCTCCACCTCACCGATTTAGTAACATGCTAGATTCGGCTACTTCACTATTACCTCGTATTGAAAACCAATACTACAACTCAGAGCAACGCCTCTACAACTCGATCCTGAACATGAGATCTACACTCGGAAGAAAAACAGCCTATGTGGGAACCCTAGTTTTGATTTGGGCAAGGAGTACTATTAGGATGTTTTAGATTGACCCAAAATGTATAGTCAGGGTCATAGGTTTTTCTTCCAAGTCTGCCTCAAGAGTCTCCTGAGAAATGTTACAGAAAGAAATCATGCAGAAATCAGTTTTGTCAAAAGAAGAAAATCAGTTCGACGATAGTCGAACTCAGTTCGACGAATGTTTAACTCAGGTCGACGAAACTCATAGTTCTATCTCTGAGTTGAGCTCGACGATCTCCGAGATCCAATCGACGATAGCTGAATCTCAAGACAAAATCTCAACTCGACGCAAAGATTATTCAGGTCGATGATCTCTGAGCTAAGGTCGACGAATAGCAGACTGAGGTCGACGAAATCTGTGCAGTATTCAAGCAGAGTTATTTACAATTGGCAGGATTAATTAAGGCATTTAATATCTCTCAGATTTAATGCATATAGCCATTCAACAACAACAGTAAATGTGATCAGTTTTAGAAGTTAATTCTGAGTTAATTCCCTAGGCTTATTTCGCTCTCAGGAAAAATGCTTCAAGCCTTTCAGTCATAAAGAATTAAAATATCTGAATTCTTCAAGGGAATATAATATAATACAGCTTTTCAAAAGAAAAGTATAGAAGAGAGAGAGACAGTAACCGAGAACAGAGATCTTCATCTACAGAATTACATCAAGTTGCAGAGTTCTTCATCTTCTCCAGGCTTTCAAGAGACAAGAAATACATATCAGTCTAAAAAGCTTGCTGGAGAGCTACATCAATCTTGAGGCCTACACCCTAAAGCAAAGCTTCCATTTCCCGATCATCTACAAAATCTCAGAGGGAGATTTGACATCATCAACATCCACTAGTCTTCTCTCATATCATTGACAGAGAAGACAACATTATTTCTTTTCCCTTTCTTGCGTACATGGTTATTAATCCCTTTAAAAGTGAAACCTCTTGGTGGCAGGGCACCTAATCAAAAACCTGTGTGTTGGTTTTTGGGCACCTGATCAAAAGCTAAAAAGGTTGCTATATCTCCCTTAGAAAATAGATATTGTGGTGACAGGGCACCTTATCAAGAACCTGTAGTGGATTCCTATCAGAGTGGTAGAAGAGTGGATGTACCCAGTTTTGGGGACACACTATAATCCTTGTGTCATCTGGATTACTTGCTTTCTTTTTTTTATTTTTTTTTGGCGTGCTTACTCTTTTATATAACATATATATTTAACTAGATTAAGTCAGATCTATCCCTTTCTTTCAATTGGTATCAGAGGGTCGTTTCTTTGGTTGTACAGGCTAACACCTTAACCAAAACGATCTGATAGATCTTATTTTTTTTAGAGTTTATCATGGTACAAAATGAAGAATTTTCATGCACTAGACCTCCTATATGCAATCTAGATAAGCTTGCACTATGGAAGGCAAGGATTAGACTATTTATGAATTCTATTGATGAAGCCATTTTCAATTCCATTTTGACAGGTCCTTATCAACCATTGGAAACAACAAGCATGAATGTTGTTCCATCATCTCAATGGACAGAAGCCCAAAAAAGGCAAAAGAAGGCTAATGTACAAGCAATGAACATTTTTGCTCAATCAATGTCTGATGACATTTTTCAAGAAATTACTAAATGTTCCTCAACAAAGGACATCTGAGACTCCCTCACAACAATGGCTGCTGGATCAGCTAAAAAGAGAAAATATGATGCTGATACTTGGAGTGATTCTGAAGCTTCATCCTATACAACTGAGGATGAAGAAGAAATAAGAGCAAGATAATTCTTCTTAATGATAATTAATACATCTTGCAGCAACTATGAGGAAGAATCTGAATCTGATGAAGAATCAGAAGCAGAATCAGAAGAGGATCAGGTTATCTCTTCCTTTGATTTCTCTTCAGAACATTTTAAAGAAGATTTTAAAATTTTATGCAATGATTTGATTCAATCTGAGAAGGAAATAAAACTTCTCAGAGAGAAAGTAATTAATTTATCTTCTGAAAACATTCAACTCAAAGAAGATTTAACAATTACTTCAAAAAAATTAGCTTCATTAGAATATGTTAAAAGCAAAGAAAAGATAATAGACTTAGATAAAATAACTGAATTTTTATCAAAACCAACTAAACATTTTCATAAAATTTGTGTTCAACATAATTCGTCGAACAGAGCTCGATGAAAACAACCCTCTTCGTTAAACTCAGGTAGACGAACTCTGAACAAAGATTTTAATTTTAACCAGTCTGGAAATTATGATCGACGAAATCAATATACTTCGTCGAACCGAGCTTGATGATCGTGGAACATAGAAAACAAATTTTACTGTTCTGTGAACAGAGATTGATGATCTCACTACTCTTCGTCGAACTCAGATCGACGAAATTATTTTTCGTCAAACTCAAAATTTAAGAACAGAAATTTTTATCCTTTTGAAAATTATAATCAAACTCAAATATTCAAAAATCCTTTTACCCAGTGGTTCATACCTTCTAGGAAATTTCACCCTCTAGCTTACAAAGATCAACCTGTATGTTCTTTTATATCTAATTATTATGAAAAAGAAGCAGGACCCAAGGCAATCTGGGTTCAGAACTCCTAACCTCTCTTCTCAGGAAAAGACTTATCTTACCACAGAGGAACAATGTCATTTGATAGTAACCAAAAGCTTGGTCATAGTCAGCAATAGCTTTATTAGGGGGAGATTGTGTAGGGGGAGATTGGTGCTGAGGATATAGTAGCAGTAGTCTCAATTATTAAGGAATCTTGAAGATGATTTCAGGAAAATTGTTGGAACCACATTTCAGCATATCTGAAATAAGCTCAATTGAAGATTAGCAAAAGAACAGCTACAGAGCCTATCAGAAGTTTTTCATATTTATATTTGAAAACTTTGTTATTGTTTATTTTATTTCTAAAAGCACCTATTTTAAATTTGCTTTGTATTCCTTTGTGTAAATAGTATCCTCACCCAAATAGGGGGAGATTGTTGGAACCCTAGTTTGGATTTGGGCAAGGAGTACTATTAGGATGTTTTAGATTGACCCAAAATGTATAGTCAGGGTCATAGGTTTTTCTTCCAAGTCTGCCTCAAGAGTCTCCTGAGAAATGTTGCAGAAAGAAATCATGCAGAAATCAGTTTTGTCAAAATAAGAAAATCAGTTCGATGATAGTCGAACTCAGTTCGACGAACGTTAAACTCAGGTCGACAAAACTCATAGTTCTATCTCTGAGTTGAGCTCAACGATATCCGAGCTCCGATCGACGATAGCTAAATCTCAAGACAAAATCTCAACTCGACGCAAAGATTATTCAGGTTGACGATCTCTGAGCTGAGGTCGACGAATAGCAGACTGAGGTCGACGAAATCTGTGCAGTATTCAAGCAGAGTTATTTACAGTTGGCAGAATTATTTAAGGCATTTGATATCTCTCAGATTTAATGCATATAGACGTTCAATAGCAGCAGTAAATGTGATGAGTTTCAGAAGTTAATTCTGAGTTAATTCCCTAGGCTTATTTCGCTCTTGGGAAAAATGCTTCAAGCCGTTTCAGTCATAAAAAATTTAAATATCTGAATTCTTCAGGGGAACATAATATAATGCAGCTTTTCAAAAGATAAGTAGAGAAGAGAGAGTAAGTAACAGAGAATAGAGATCTTCATCTGCAGAATAACATCAAGTTACATAGTTCTTTATCTGCTCCAGGCTTTCAAGAGATAAGAAATACATATCAGTCTAAAAATATTACGGGAGAGCTACATCAATCTAAAGGCCTACACCCTGAAGCAAATCTTTAATTTCCAGATCATCTACAAAATCTCAGGGGGGGAGCTTTGACATCCTCAACATCCACTAGTCTTCTCTCAGCTCATTGACAGAGAAGACAACTTCATTTCTTTTCCCTTGCCTTTGTACAGGGTTATTACTCCCTTCAAAAGTAAAACTTCTTGGTGGCAGGGCACCAGATCAAAAACCTGTGTGTTGGTTTTTGGGCACCTGATCAAAAGCTCAAAGGGTTGCTATATCTCCCTTAGAAAATAGATATTGTGGTGACAGGAAACCTGATCAAAAACCTGTAGTGGATTCCTACCAGGGTGGTAGAAGAGTGGATGTACCCAATTTTAAGGAACCACTATAATCCTTGTGTCATCTAGATTACTTTCTTTCTTTCTTTATTTTTGTGACGTGCTTACTCTTTTATATAACAAATATATTTATTTAGAGTAAGTCAGATCTATCCCTTTCTTTCATCCTACACAAATCTCGAAGAATAAAAACTCCTACAACTCGGAGACAAAATCTCCTACAAGAATAAAAGATTGTATAAAGAAAAATTATACAAACATAAATTATTTAGATCTAGAATCTTCAGCCGATCTTCCTTCTTGAACTTGGAGCTTTGTCAGAAATAATCGAAGAAGACGGCGTCTAAGTCTCTGGATCTGAAAAGCTTAGGATCAACACGATCAAGTGAGAGATCTGGAGAGATTGATCGACTTGATCTGATGACTGATTCTTGTTCTGAATATCTTTGAATCGAATAAGAACTACGACGAGAACGACGATGAGGAGCGACGGCTTTCCCGATTTAGAATGAACAGAAAAATTCAGAATACTTGATTTCGCTTCTTAGGGTTATTCGAAATGGATAAGACCTTTTATAGGAAAAGCCTAACGGCCATAATCATAAATGATTGTACACGTGGACCAATACGAATCTAGATTAGATTTGAAATTGATTCCGTCTGGACTTAACAAAATTTCAGAAAAAATGTTCTGCATTTATCAAGTGGTTTATAGACTACTCGAGTACTAACTTCTGATTCTCGAGAGGAAGGGTGTAAGGTTCTCGAGAACAAGACTTAGTGAAATTTCGAACGTGGATCCTGGCTTCTCGAGAAGTGACTTCTACTTCTCCGAGAAGTGACTTCTACTTCTCGAGAACTAGTAAAACTTCTCGAGAACTAATATGACTTCTCGAGAACCAGACTTCTTCTCGAAACAAATTTTCTTCTTACTCGAGTAGTAGTCCTCTGACTTCTCTAGACAAGGCTTAGCCTTCTCGAGTATTGGCTTCTGCTACTCGAGTATAACACTTAGAAATTGTTTGAAATGAATTATTTAGTAAAATTGAGACATAGATAACTAGTACTCGAGTACTCGAAGGCTTACTTGAGTAATGGACTTAGCTTTCTCGAGAGTGATTTCTGTTACTCGAGAACTTTACTTAGTATACTCGAGAATTCATTCCAGCACTACTCGAGTACAACATATACTACTCGAGTAATAGACTTAGAAAAAATTTTGCTTCCTGAAAATTATTTTTCTTCAAATGATATCAATAACCATTCTTCTTTCCATTGCTTTAGTGCTTGAAAATGAAGTGTGTCCCAATAGAGAGGTTACACATGAGTCAACACCATGGATCACACAATGAGGGATTATATTGTATGGTCCTGTGTTTGGTGACTCATTATAGACTGACATTGGTCTACACTTAGCAATTATATTCTGCAAACACATAACTCAACAAGGGCATCAAATATAACTTAATTCATCTTAGTTCAAGGGTGACTTCATACAAATCTGGATTATCGTGGATACAATACCCAACATTCTCCCCCTATTTGTAGAAGTCAAAACCTTCTACACTAAGGTGAATTACATCAAGATAATCATAACATATTAACTAGTAAACACAGTAATACTGAGAAAAGCTAAGCAATGAAAAATCAGACCATCAAAATAGAAGATTTATATATATAGAAAAAGTCCATGAAATCTAATTCAACAAGATATCATAAGTAAAATTTCTGATCAACTTCAGCTTCCAGTAGCTCTGTTAATTTTGTTGTTTGTCTCTCTTCTCTTGATGTCTCTTTTGGTAGCTGTAAGGCTTGGGATAATATTTTGGAGGTTTAGGAGGAGCCTTGGTGTTATTCTTACCATACTGTTGGATCCCTCGTTTGATTTGGGCTAGGTTCACTTACAAGGTTAATTGACCCAACATGTATAGCCAGGGTCACGTCTGTGTCCTAGAGTTTAGGCTAAGTCTTTAGAAATAACTACACATGGACCAGCCAACAGAGGACATAAAAAGATTCAAGACTTAGAAGGAAATCAAGTTCAGGAAAGTGAGTTCGACGTTCGTCGAACTCAGCTCGACGAAAGTCGTGCTCCGCTCGACGAACTCAGAGAATCCTCTGAGTTGAGCTCGACGATATTCGATCTCAGGTTGACGAATTCTGGAAGTTCATCTTAACAGTCCAGAATCCTTTCTTTGAACTCAGGTCGACAAACTCGGTTCTCAAGTTGACGAACACAGTTTCTCTGGTCGATGAACTTGGGACTCGGGTCAACGAAATCTGCTCTCTACTCAATGAATTCTGTGCAGTCCCAGACTTGGAATTTTCCCTCATCTTATCCTTATTCTCTTGTAGTAATTCCTGAATAATCAATGCTTATATTCTCTGAATATAGTCATTAGAAACATTATTGATTATGCTCTTCATCAGGAATATTACTTGCCATCTTTAATGGGATAGTTGGGGAAATCCATTAATGCTAATATTCTCTCCAAGCCATTTTTCGTTCTCCAGGCCATCAACAATTAATGGAATCGAATTCGAAATTCAAAAAACAGAATTTGAATGAAGATATAAAAGAAAAATACAGCATACATAGAGATTACAGATAGTGAATACAGAGCACATAGAGAAGAGAAAAACATCAACAATACTCTGAACCTTCTCTATACTGAAAAGAAAACTATTTTCTCCTTGACATTGCTGAAGAAGAAGAAGAACAATAATTTCAAATCAAGAGTCTTCTTCAACCTTCACTCTGGGATTCTTCAACAATAACAAACTTCTATTAGTCAGAAGTCCCAGGATCTCTCTCTCAAGTCAAGGCTGAAGACTGAAGACCTACACCCTGTGTAAGACTCCAAGTGTTACTCAAAGGAGTTCTTGACAACAACATATCCACTAGTCTTCTCTGTTGAAAAGAGAAAGATAAGACATCATCAATCTCTCTCCCCCCACTATAAAAAGGATTCATTAACTCCCTTCAAAAGTTTATTTTTGTTGCAAGTATCCTGATCAAAAGACTTGAGATTGGTTTTTGAGCACCTGATCAAAAGCTCAAAGGTGGCAGTCACCTGATCAAAACTGTTAGTGGATTCCTACCACGGTGGTAGAAGAGTGGATGTACCCAGGTTGGGGAACCACTATAAAAGTTCTTGTATTGTCTGGTTGCCCTTTCCTCTTTGTTCTTGCTGTGGCTGTGATAGCTTAGATCTGTGTTCTGAGTTATATTAGTTTTACTTAGGTTGTTTTCTTGCTTACTGATAATCTTGGTATTCACTAGTCTTTCTACTCTAATTATTTTTTAAACAGCAAAAGTTTTTAAGTACTCTATTCACCCCCCCTCTAGAGTAAATCAGGTCTAACTCTCTCTTTCACATACTCTCTATTATATATACTTCTCTTGGTAATAGATTTCTCATACAAGTCCCATTCATTGGAGCTGGAATGATCATGTCTATTCTCATTATAATCAATCACTTGTTTGAGAGTATCAAGAATTAAAGATTTAGAAGTTGGGCTCCAAATTTCAGCAAATTCTTGGGTTCTCCTTCTTTCAGCTTCTGGATTGGGAGTGGTCCTGCTAGCAGAGGCACCATCACCATACTTTCTTTTCTTGTGCCCTGGGATTTCTGGAGGAGGAGCTTGAGGCATTTCAGATTCTGGCCATGCTTGAGCATAACTATCTGGAGGTGGTTCTTGATCTTCAGGTTTGGGAGAGAAAGTTAGTTGCTGGGCAAGAGGCTGTTGGGTAGGAGGATGCTGAGCAAGAGGGTTAAGATGAGAGATAATATTGTGATCAGCTTGAAATTCAGGGAATATCTGATTGTGCATCTACACTGTTGTGTCATAAGTATGAAATTTGACACCATCAATTTGATTCTGGACATCAACATGTAGCTCATTCAACTTTGCTTCCCATTCAATCTTCTTCCTTTCTTCAGATTTTCTGAGAATTCTTTCACTAGGCTCTTTCCCTTTCTGACTTCTATTGATAGGGTGGCTATAACATCCTCTTTGAATGTCCCTACTTCTTCACACATCTTGAATGTTTGTTCTTGAGCTTTCTTTTCTAGTTAGATTTGATTATTTGCTAGATTTACTGACTGATCCATCACCTGACCAATACTGGTGATGGTGTGGTGTTGGGGTCTATTGCCCACAATGTCCTGGATTTGAGTAAAGTAAATATTATCAATGCCATAAATATGTTTGTAGATGACTATGATAGGTCAGGTAGCCTAAGTGGCTATGTTAGGTAAACACTTACCCATGGTGTGGGATGAAAAAAAATGTATAAGTCCATAGGTGTTAAGTGAAGATCAGTCACTCAACGCCAGAAGGCTTATAGTGCTGAGTGAAGCCTATATAGTCAAAGTCAAGGCCGTGGCAAGCTGGGAAAATGGCCAAGTCAACTCACTCAACGCCATACAACAAAAGGCTGTGAGATAGGCTACAATAATAAAAGCCTGAAGTTGGAATGAGCTAAAATATGGCTAAGTCCACATGCATTGAGTGAAGTCAACTCACTCAATGCCATGCTACTGAATAAGCAAAAAATTGCCTAATGCAGAAAGCGTTGAGTGAGGCATGTTCACTCAACGCTCTCAATGCTTATGTTGCTGAATAAGCAGAAAAATTGATTAAGGCAAAAAGCGTTGAGTGGAGGTTACTGACTCAATGCTATCAACGCCTAGTGAAGACAAAATTTTGTCTAAGGGGTTTGGAATTTAGTAATGCTTACTCACTTAATGCCAAACAGTTGAAAGCTGATAAAGCAAGATTGGCATTGAGTGGAGCTGAATCACTCAACGCCTAAAATCAGTCTTAATAATATAATTAGTTTGGCATTGAGTGAAGGTGACTCACTCAACGCCAAGAGACAGTGAATCTTTCTAAGTGTTTTGGCATTGAGTGATGCTTACTCACTCAACGCCTATTCTCTGATGCTCGATTTTGGCTAAGTCCACAGGTGCTGACGTCAGTAAAATCGACAAAGTCAACTAACGTCAAATCAGACATGGGGAAGCTATACTACACGACAAAACTTGCCGTGAAGCTACTGTACGTCTTCTTCCATTATAGCAAGGCGCAGCTGGAAGTTGTAGGTGGGGCCCACCGATCTCTAAGAGTCGTTGATCGGCGAACTACAAAAAGGAAGAGATAGGGCCAAGACAAACTGAATTTTTAGAGCATACATTATTCAAATAGGAGAGCAGCCTTCTTCATCGTCTTCGCCATTGCGGCAAGTGAAAAAGCTTGAAGCTCTCCAACAAGAAAAGTTATGTTAGCTGTGCAAGTTTCTAACTGCCACAGTAGATTCATAATCTGTTCTAAAGAAAGAAGAACCTTCATCTTTTGGCAGGTTCAGTGGGCTGTTTAAAGACTCAAGATCAAAAGATCTTTAGCCTTCAGCAGCAAGTTCAGAAGTTTTCTTCTGAGTTCCTCCAACAAATCCTTTCCGTGTTGTGAGGAGAGTATGAGTAGAAAGTTTTCTATTCAAGTGGTTGACACAGAGAAATTTCTCCGTTTCAAAGTTAATTAAACTATTTCTCTTTGTAGGATCCTTCTGGATCTGAGCTGTAAGACCTTTGGGTCTGAGGTAGGGCAAATTTTCTTGAGCTGTAGGAGAGTGTATCTCTCTGAGGTAGGTAAGTGTTACTCACTAACAAGTAGGGCAGTATTGCCTGAACTGTAGGAGAGTGTATCGATCTAAGCTGTAGGAGCAAGCTTGCTCTGAGGTAGGGCTATCCTCCATAGCCTGAGTGGTAGGGCCTAAGTTCCTGAGGTAGGTGATACTTGTATCACTGAGTGTAGGCCTTTCTGGCTAAGGTGTTTGTCTTGGAGGAGACTGAGAGATCCCGAGAGATCTGAGATGTAAGCTCCTTGGAGCATTGGCTTGGAGAAGTGCCTTGACTAACATGAAGTTAGTAAGGTGGGAGGAGAGTGGATGTACCCATAATTTTGGGGAACCACTATATAATACTTGTGTGCTTTTCTGTGTTTGCTTTTGTTTTCTTAATTATAGGTGCTAAGGACAAGCTCTAGATCACTAGAAGCTGAAAACTTAAAGAAATAATCAAGTGATTTAAAAAGACTCTCAAAATACATAAGCAGACCTATTCACCCCCTGGTTGCTAGCTATCTTGAAATTAAAGACTTTCAAGTGGTATCAGAGGGAGGTTGCTCAAAAAGGATTTAACATTCTGAGTGATCCTCCAAGGTAGCTGTTGCTAAGTGGTCATAGGATATGGAGAGAGCTAGATAGAGCTGAGTTTAATGAAACTCCCCATCTACAGAAAGTTGCAGTTTGGAATATGGAAGGAGAGGGTAAGGCTATTCATGGAAGCCTATGATCCAAGAATTTTTGCAACTATTAGGGAGGGACCTGTCATTCCCATGAAGGTCTCTGTTCTGGATACCAACATCCAGACACCAAAGACACTTTCTAAAATGACCAAAGATGAGGTCATACTAGCTGGCCTGGACAAGAGAGCCAAGAACATCATAGCCAGTGTTGTAGATGACTCAACCTTCCTGAACTTGGTTCACTGCCATACCTCCAAGGAGATGTGAGACACCCTTGTGTTCTACATGGAGGGTACTGATGGGGTAAGAGATGATAGGAAGTCACTGCTCAACCAAGAGTATGAGGCTTTCAGGCAAATCCTGAAGGAAAACATAGCTACCTGTTATAAAAGATTCTTCAGGATCATTAATAAGTTGAAGACCTATGGAAGAGTCTTCAATAATTATGAAATTAATGACAAGTTTCTCAGATCTCTCACTAGAGACTGAGATACTAAGATCTGTGCCATAAGAGAGATGATCAAGCTTGCTGACACTTCTCCCCAAATATTGTTTGGGAAGCTACTCTCCTATGAGATGCAGCTTGCTGCCAGGAAGGAGGAGAATACCACCAACAAATCACTGGCTAAAGAAAATTCCTTGGCCTTCAAAGCTGAAAGCTCAAGGAAAGGCAAGGAAAGGATTCCTTCTCCACCAAGGAGACCAGCTGAGTCAGACAGCTCTGTCTTAGAGGCATCAGACAAAAGCATGTCTGATGAAGATTTTGCAGCCTTTTCCAGACAACTCCAGAGGCTAATGAAGAAGAAGCATTGGAAGAAAAGGCATTCCAATTCCATCCATCACAGAAAGAACCAGTCCAAGAATGACAGGTATGGTTCTAAACATAATAAATATAACTCCTCTAAAGTAATTTTCTACTACTGCAGCAAGCCTGGGCATGTGATAGCTGACTGCCCAGAGAAGAGGAAGGAGACTAGGAGAAGAAGCAACACTAACACAAAGGAAAGAAGGAAAAGTCATTCATGGCCAAGAAGGAAAAGAGTTGGACAGACTCATCATCTTCTGAGTCTAAAGAAGAGGAAGCCTATATTAGGCTAGTTGCTGCTATGTTACAGATGAAGCTATTGTAGCAGGAGAAGTCAATCCTCCAAGGAGGATTGGAATCAGGGCCCCTCTGACACTGTCAGATAGTGAGTTAGAGGTGGATGAAGATGTCCATATATACATAGGGCTGATGGCAATGACTGATGAGGAAAGCAACCAGGATTAGCTTGGTCAGAGCAAGGTACATCTACCACCTGAATCTGCTAATCTATCTGAGTTTGAGACTAGTCCTTGCTCAGAAGTCTCTTCACCCTGTAATGAAGAAGATTCTGGATCTGAAGGAGATGTCAATCAATTGATTGACAAGTATGGAGAATTTCTGAATGCCTTCAAGAAGGTCGATAAGTTATCTAAGAAGCAATGTAAAGAGATCTCTTCTCTTAAGCTAGCAGTTGCCTAGCAGACTGTAACACCAAATCTGCGGGACTAGAAAGCTAGGGAAATTATCCAACGGAAGTCCCTCTTGAACATTCAGGTTGCCTCCATCAATCACAAGAACTGTCTCATCAGGGAGCTTAAAGATAAGCTTGAGAAGGAGAAAAGAATAGTGGCTAGCTATTCTAAGCCAAGCACTGTCCTCCCCTTGATAACTCCTTCTCCTCTTAAAAAGGAAAGAAGAGGTTGCGATTCAAGGGAAGCACAAGAGTTGCTCCTTCCAAAAGGAAGGTTAAAGCTCCAGTTCCACCTCAGCCTTTTGCTTCTAAGCCTCCCATTCTTTTTAGAAAAGTGTTGATACCTTCTAACAGGTATGACTAAGAAAGTTCTTATGGTCATTGGGAGAGGGGTTGTTCATCTGGAGTGAATAAAGATGTTCATTATCATGATGAAATTTTTGGCAGGGTGTGTGCAGTCAAGGATGCCAATGAGAAATTTCAAATGGACCAATCTAGACCATTCGTCTTTGGTGCTTCTGCACAAACTCTTAAGAATGTTGCTGCAGCCAAGGCTCAAAATCTGACAACAAAGGTTATGACTAAGGGCAAGTAAGAGAATCAGGCTGATCTGGGCATATCTGAAGCCATATGAAGCATGCTTTCTGAAAAGAAGCTAGCTACTGCTGGCACTCAGGGCAGACCAAATCAGCTAGCTATAAGACTTACCTTCAATCAAATTCTGGCTGAAAGAAATCAGAAAAAGCCTGCAGCACATCTTCCTTCTGTCAAAGTTGTAGATCATCAAGCTACAGGGCCTTTATCGAAAATAAGATTTCACATACATGAGAGCTGGTGCTGTGGTAAGATAGGGTACTTTGTCGTTGACTGCTGGCACAATCCCAATGTGGCCAGAGCTAGGGTCAGTCAACCAGTCAAAAATTCTACTGGTGGACATGTTCAGTTTCATGCTAACATGCACCTAGGACCCCATAGATATTGGGGTCCTAAGGTTAAGTAATTTGCATATTGCAGGATAATTCAAGGTACCATACCCCTATATGGTACTTGGACAGTGGTTGTTCCAGGCACATGACTGAAACAAGGAGCAACTTGAAGGAGTTTACTCCAGTAAAAGATAGACCCAAAGTCATCTTTGGAGATTTAGATAGAGGTATAACCAGAGGGTATGGTAAGATCACCAATGGCATAGTCAACCTCACAAAGGTGACTTATGTTGAATGGTTGTAGCACAACCTTATAAGCATAAACCACCTTTCTGATCTTGGCTATGTAATTGTCTTCCATAAGGATGAGTGCCTAATTAGGAGGTCAAGTGACCAAGAGGTCATCTTGACAGACACTAGGAGTGGAAATCTTTATTGCTTGAACTTTCTTTGTCTAGACATAGATTCTCCTATCTGTTTGGTGGCAAATGAGAAAGTCTCCTACTATGTCCAATAACACAAGAGACTAGCCCATTTGAATTATAAGACTATTGGCAAGCTCTTCAGTCAAGGGCTAGTTAGGAATGACCCCAATGTGAAGTGCTCTAAGGAGGGCATTCGTTCTGCATGCCAAAAGTGTAAGAAGACAAATGTCTTCTTCAAGGGTATTGGGACCAAAGACTCTGTGAAGTGCTTATACCTCTTGCACTTGGATCTTTTTGGTCCAATGCCAATTCATAGTCTTGGTAGGAAAGTCTACACCCTTGTGGTAGTTGATGACTATTCCAAGTTTACTTGGGTGTTCTTTATTAAGAAGAAGGATGAAACCCTTGATGTCTTCATGAGGTTTGTCAAGCAAATTAAGAATGAGCTTGGCTGTTCTGTGGTCAAAATCAGAAGTGACCATGAGACAAAATTCCAGTCTGATAGCATGTCAAAGTTCTGTGAAGAGCATGAGATTCATCAAGAATTCTCCTCTGCTAGAACACCACAGCAAAATGGGATAGTTGAGACAAAAAATAGGACTCTCATAGAGGCTGATAGAACACTATTGAGTGACATATCTCTCCCAGAATATTTCTAGGCTGAGGCAGTAAATATTGCATGTCATGTCCTCAATAGAGCCTCTATCACCAAAGGCCACAAGAAGACTCCCTATGATATCTTGAAGGGCAGGAAACCAAATCTGGGCTATCTCAGAATCTTTGGTAGTAAATGCTTTGTGCTTCATAATGGCAAGTCCTATGTGACTAAGTTTGCTGCCAAATCCTATGATGGAATATTTGTTGGGGTACAACAATCATAACAAAGACTATAGGATCTACAACTTGAAAAGCCAAGTTGTAGAAGAATCAGTTCATGTAGTCTTTGATGAGTCTACCATGATTAATAATGGAATGCCTAGTTCCTCTTATAGTACTGCAGGTACAAAACTGATGATGGACAAGTTGACCATCAAGGAAGTATCACCAGTCATCCAAGATGATATGGATTCTCCAGAAGATCTACCTGGCACACTAGGAGAGGATGAAGATCAACAAGAAGATGCCCCTATTGCTGAAAGAAGACTGCCACCTGCAGTCAGACATATGAGAGATCATCCAGCACACCAGATCATTGGTGAGGCTAGTCATGGAGTAATGATAAGGAGCAGAAGTCAGAACACAACCATGTATTCAAGCTTTTTATCCCATGTGGAGCCCAAGATGTTTGAAGAGGCCAAAATAAACCAGCATTGGATTATAGCTATGCAAGAGGACTGAACCAGTTCAAGAGGTATAGGGTCTGGAAGCTGGTTCCCAGACCTTATTGTCATAATGTCATTGGAGTCAAGTGGATCTACAAAAACAAGCTTGATGAATTTGCATTATAATTAAGAACAAGTCCAGACTAGTAGCTATGGGGTACAAGCAAGAAGAAGGGATTGATTCTGATAAAATCTTTGCCCTTGTGGAAAGATTGAAGGCCATCAAGTTATTCCTTGCATATGCAGCACACAAGAGATTCAAGGTATACCAAATGGATGTGAAGTCAACATTCCTAAATTGTGACTTAAAAGAAGAAGTCTATTATGAGCAGCCTCCAGGTTTTGTAGTTCCTAACTCACCTGATTTTTTTTATAGACTTAGGAAAGCTCTATATGGGCTGAAGCAAGCCCCTAGAGCATGATATGCGATATTATCTAGTTTCCTCATTGAGAACAAATTCTCAAGGGGGAAAATAGACAAGACCCTATTCCTAATGAAATCTAAGGATAAGATCATCCTAGTCCAGATCTAAGTAGATGACATCATCTTTGGATCTACTGATGACAACCTATGCAAAAAGTTTGCTAAACTCATGCAGGGGAAGTTTCAGATGAGTAGTATGAGTGAACTTAAGTTCTTCTTGGGCCTCCAAGTAAGATAGACTGATGATGGTTTGTCCATATTGTAACGCCCCGAAACTCAAAAGAACAACGATCAGCATTTTGATGCGAGTTTGTGCCTTAGTAAGGGTCACACGGCCTGGGACACGGGCGTGTCCCAAGGCCGTGTCATGCGTGTGTTCGACGACTCACCGAGTGGTCGACGAAAATGCAGTCGACAAGCATCGAGACAGGGAACATGACCTGAGATACGGGCGTGTCAGAGGTCGTGTCCTGCTCGGGCAGTTTGCTGGTTTGTACTGTGGAGGTTACACAGCCTAGGACACTGGCGTATCCCAGGGCGTGCTAGCACATGGCATATGACACGGGTGCGTCAGATGGCCGTGTCGTGCTCGGGACATTTTTGGTCCTGTGTCAACAGATAGACATGACCCGGAACACGGACATGTTCTGGTTGACACGAGCGTGTCAAAGTTAACACGGGCATGTCTAAGCCCGTGTTCCGTTCGGGACGTGACGGTTTCAGCGCCGATTGGGGTACACGGCCCATGACACAGGCATGTCCATGGTTGACACGGGCGTGTTACAAGCCGTGTTATAGGCCGTGTACGTTTTTCGATTTTTCCTGATTTAAGGCGAGTGTGGAACACGTCCTTGGACACGGGCATGTCGAGAGCCGTGTTCGGCCCAGAAATGTTTTTTCAGGGCAAATCGTGGTCATTCATTTCCTTATTTTAGGATCCAATGGCTCAAGCTTATCCATCCTAGGGCTAAGGTCGGGAATAGGGTTGAAAACCCTCATTTCTTTTGGTTCAATCTCTTTCTAAGTTCTAGAGAGAGGGGAGAGCAAGAAGGAAGAAGCAAGAGAGATCCGGTTGCCAGAGGAGATTCAGAGCGCCAAATCACAAGCCGAGTCCAGATCTACGGAAGCAAGGTCATCGCGGTGCTTTTCATCCGTATAGATTTCCATGGCGCCAAAGAGAAACCCAAGGGTAACGATTCTCTTCTTGAGCATGTGAAGCTCTCCTTCTTTTGCATAAGGAAACCCGCTCCCATGAGTGTGCTGTGAGTGTGCGGCGTTCCTATAGGTAGATGTGAATAGTCCCCCTTGTTTGCATGTAGAGTTCGAAATCGAGATACGTACATAGGCATGGTGTGTGAAGCCTATCCGGACAATTTGGTCTGGATCGGTGATGTTTCATTGTGCATGATTAGCCGGAGAAGACTCCGTGCCTTTGGTTGTTTTTGGGTTTTCTACGCGGTAGATTGCAACAAGGAGTCTTGGGGATTAACTCCAAGGTGCACCCAGAAAACTGGGCGGAAACGCATTTCTGCCAACTTGTTGGCCTGGGAGCCATCCTTGAATATAACTGGGTTATGTGCATGTTTGATTGTTTTGGGACTCAGGGAAGCTTGACCCGCGTATATAGCTTAAGTTGGCATTGCAGTGTGAGCAACGGGTTAGGAGGAATCGTACCCGCTCTGTGTCATTCGGTTATAGAGACTTAAAGTACATGGCACTTATCGTTGGCATAAATGGAGGGTCTTAGGCTTTGGCCGGAAAGACTAAAATGCTCACGAGTATTGTCGTCCAAATGATGGTGGTGAGACCACAGTTTTGACCGGGTTCACTGTGTAAGTGCCCTGAGAGCACAGGGTGTACGACCGTGTGTGCCTGTATTTGTGATGTTGTGATTATTCACTATAATACTTATTATGCTAATAAGTGCAGGGAAGGAGCATCGCCACCCCGAGTTTGGGAGCGGGATCGTTATAATTTGGTCATCTTTAGCTGACCGTTACTCTTATTTGACACCGTTGTAGTGAATTGTGCTTGCAGATTCTGCGGAGCCGAGTTCTAAATAGCGGGCCAAAGCCCTTGTTGCTTAGCCGGCCCTTGAAGGCCTTGTTTTGTTTACTTGTTTAACTCATGTGTGACCGGCCTGCGAGCCGGAGTATGGAAGACACTGTTTTAAATTTAGTGAACTTTTGTAAGCCATAAGGCTGGTACTTTATGTACTTTGTAATTTCATTCATGTTTGGGTTCATTAGTGGACATTCATGCTTGTGGCTGGGTTCTTATTTTTTTGTAACTTAATAAATTGCTTCTGCTAGATGCTCTGTGTATGACGTTACGATTGGAAGAATGGTTTCAATGAGTAACCCTTCGGTCTGTCCGTGGTATATGGCGTCGGGCCCCGACCGGACCTACTGCTATATGCTATGTGACGGATAAGGGTGTTACAATTTGGTATCAGACTAACGGTTTCGGTCAGGCTCAAATGAATTCGTGGACGAATTCACTTTAAGGGGTGGTGAGCATATGTGTGTGCGTCATTGTTATAACATGAAAAGAACCCATGAATGTCCACTTAGAAATGAAAATACACATGTTTTAGGAACCTGCGTGTTCCTATAATTACTTTTTGCAATATTGTTTGGTTGCTTAATGGTGTTTTGTACGACTATAGGTGACCAGGAGTGGTGCGGGGCCGGCAGAACGTCCAGTTTTTGAGGAAAGTTGCGCACCGAACCATGCGCCGACAAAACCTCCTTTGGCTGAAACCATATAATTGGTAGCTGAAGCAGTGTTTGCGATGATTAATGCACAGCCTGCGAGGCAAGTGTAGCAGCCTGCCCCTACTGTGGAGTAAGTATCGCTCCAAGCGGCAGAACCAAGGAGAGTGGAGCAGGTTGTGGTGGAGCCAATGATGCCTAGGAGAGCAACGGAGAAACAACTCAAACACGTTATGGGCTTTAATCCTCCAGTGTTCTCGGGGACGGGAACCCCAAACCAAGCAGAGGATTGGCTCTCCAGAGTTAAGAGAGTCTTGATAGCTACAGAGACGGATGAGTGACAGAAGACCACTATTGCCACTTTCTTGTTGGATGGCGACGCAAGACTGTGGTGGGAAGGTTTGGAGTTACACCATCTGAGGGGTAGACAACTTACTGACGTCTCGATAGAAGAATTATCGAGACTGTTCTTGGCTCAATACGTCCCCTCGGCTCAGAGGATTGCATTGGAGAATGAGTTTCAGAATTTGGTGCAGGGAGATATTAGCGTGGATGAGTACCTCAACGAATTTACACGTTTGGGTCGGTATGCAAGTACTACATTCGCTGATGAGGAGCGAAAGACAAACCGATTCTATGAAGATCTAAGGGATGACTTAAGACTACTGCTCTCGGGGCCGATGACGCAGGGCTTCTTGACCCTGGTCAACACGGCCCAGTCTTTGGAGAAAGATATGAAGGATGTGCAGGCGAAGGAGGACTATGGTGCTAAGAAGATAATGTTTAAGGTGCTGACTATCTTGAAGTCTGGTTATCGTAAGTTCTTTAAGAAGGCTAGGACTTGGGGTCCAACCCCTTCTTCTGGTGCTTCTGGGGCAACAACAAGCCGGACCCTGGGCTCTTGCTTTACTTGTGGGAAGCTGAGGCATTTTGCCCATGATTGCTGGAGCGGACGTCTAAAGTCCTAGAGGAAGCCGGGATCAACCTACGAGGAAAAGGGGAAGGCGGTGGAGTCAACTGCATCCCATTATGCTCCGACTCAACCAAGAGTCTACAATCTTGGCCAGCAGGAGGCCATTAAACAAGCTGATGTGGTGATAGGTACGGTTTAAATTTATAGAAATTTAGCTTTAAATACTGTTACCTTGTGCTTATCAACTTATTACTGTTTGTATAGGCTTTGTTCTGATTTGTGATAATCCGACGAGAGCACTCTTCGATACGGGAGCTTTGCACTCCTTTTTGTCCGAAGGTTTCATATCACGCATCGGAGTTCCTTCTTCAATGACGAAGGACAAATTGGATGTGTTGTTGCCGAATGGGTGTTCTATGTGCGCGTACAGAGTTTGTGCCATAAATATTCATATTGGGAGTCAGGAGTTCGACTTGCTAGCATCGTTACTGCCGCTAGTAGAGTTCGACGTCATTTTTGGTATGGACTGTCTTTCGGAGTAGAAGACATATATAGATTGCAATCGTAAGGAAGTCAAGTTGGGAACTAACCGGGAGACAACGTTTGCGGGTTTGAAGGGGTCGAGCAAGACCTTAATGTCTGCTCTTCAGGTGGTCAAAGCAGTTCGTGCTGGTGTAAAGTTGTTCTTCACGCTAGTGGAGGCTGTGAAGCCTAAGCCCACTTTGGGCAGTATCCTAGTAATGTGTGAGTACCCTGACGTGTTCCCGGACAATCTTCCTGGAGCCCCACCCCAACGAGAGATCGACTTCACAATTTAGCTAGTTCCAGGTGCCAAACCTGTGTCACACTCTCCTTATAGGTTGACGCCTAAGGAAATTGCAAAGCTAAAGGTTCAAATTGAAGAGTTGTTGGAGCAGGGTTATGTGCATCCAAGTTCGTCGCCTTGGAGCGCACCGGTCCTATTTGTCAAGAAGAAGGACGAAAGCTTGTGACTGTGTATCAATTATAGAGAACTGAACAAGTTAACGAAAAAGAACAAGTACCCGATCCCAAGGATTGATAATCTGTTTTATTAGTTAGTTGGGTCATCGGTGTACTCAAAATTGTATCTCAAGTCTGGTTATTATCAGCTGAGAATAAGGGAAAGTGACATCCCAAAGACAACATTCAACATGAGATATGGACATTTCGAGTTTACGGTCATGTCGTTTGGGCTGACTAATGCACCATCAGCGTTCATGGATCTGATGAACAGAATGTTCAGGGAGTACTTAGACCACTAGTGATCGTCTTTATCGACGACATATTGGTGTACTCGCAGTGCGAAGAGGATCACTTCAAGCATCTGCATTTGGTTTTGGAGACGCTGAGGAGGAACGAGCTATACACAAAATTCTCCAAATACAAGTTTTGGTTGCCCTCAGTAGCGTTCCTTGGTCACATAGTTAGTGGAGAAGGGATTGCGGTGGATCCGGCAAAGATAGTTGAAATACGGGAGTGGCCTGTGTTGTCTACGATAGCGGAAGTCCAGAGTTTTCTAGGGCTTGCTAGCTATTACAGGCACTTCGTAGAGAACTTCTCTTGGATAGCGTTACCTCTCACGACTTTGATAAGGAAAGATCAAAAGTTTGTTTGGACGTCGGAGTGCGCGTAAGCTTTTGAAGAGTTGAAGGGTCGGTTGACCACGGCGCCCGTGCAAAGTTTGTTGAGTGGGACCGAAGGCTTTGATATCTACATCGATGCTTCGGGCTGCGTGCTGCTGCAGCATGAAAGTGTTATAGCTTATGGCTCGCATCAGCTGAAAGTGCATGAGAGAAATTATTTGGTCCACGACTTGGAGTTAGTGGTCGTGATTTTTTGTCTGAAGCTGTGGAGGCATTATTTTTACGGCGTAAAGGTCTATGTTTATACCGACCATAAGAGCCTGAAATACCTGTTAGACCAGAAGGATCTGAATATGGGCAGCGGAGATGGATGGAGTTCATGGAGGACTATACATTCAAAATTCATTATGTGCCAGGGAAAGGCAATGCAGTTGCAGATGCGTTGAGTCGCAGGGCTCTCGCGCAAGCCAACTAGTTGTCGGTTCATGATGAGCGGTTGATTCGGGAGTTGGAGTCGTTAGATATCTCTTGTGTTGACAAGCAGACTAGCGCCGAAGCGCTATTGAAATGGACGGAAGTTCAGTATGACCTAGCTGATCGGATTTGGCAGGCTATGGACTTGGATAGCAGCATGAAGCCAATCATGGATGCGACTTCGGATGGGTCAAATTCCAAATTTATGGTTGTAGATGGACTGCTAAAGAAGGACAGTAGTTTGTGCGTTCTAAACATGGGCAATTTACGGGTAGAGTTGATGTACGAGGCTCATCATACCGAGTACTCGATTCACCCAGGGAGCACGAAGATGTACCGATATCTGAAGAAGTTGTTCTGGTGGCCAGGACTCAAGAAGGATGTGACACTATATGTAGCAAAGTGTCAGACTTGCGCCTTAGTGAAGACAGAGTGCTAGAAGGCAGGGAGTTTCTTGAAGTCTTTGCCTATTATGGAGTTGAAGTTCGACGATATCTCAATGGACTTTGCCTCTCTAGGGTGCTACCACAAGGCCAGTCAGCTAGATGGGAGCCTGAGGGTGGGTGTTGAATATCCTTCGGGCTCAGCCCAAGGGTCATAACGACGTCCATCGAGACCCCTGCCCTGCCAGCTTGGAGGGAGCCTGACAGCGGGAGAATCGAGACTTAACCCCAGAGTGAAAAGACTTAGAACATTTGCCTCTCCCGGATGCTACCACAAGGCTAGTCAGCTAGATGAGAGCCTGAGGGCGGGTGTTGAACATCCTACGGGCTAAGCCCCAGGGTCATAACAACGTCCATCGAGACCCCTGCCCTGCCAGCTTGGAGGGAGCCTGACAGCGGGAGAATTTAGACCTAACCCCAGAGTGAGAAGACTTAGAACATTTCCCTCTCCCGGGTGCTACCACCAGGCCAGTCAGCTAGATGGGAGCCTGAGGGCGGGTGTTGAACATCCTCCGGGCTCAGCCCTAGGGTCATAACGACGTCCATCGAGACCCCTGCCCTGCCAGCTTGGAGGGAGCCTAACAGCGGGAGAATCGAGACCTAACCCCAGAGCGAGAAGACTTAGAACATTTGGCTCTCCCAGGTGCTACCACAAGGCCAGTCAGCTAGATGGGAGCCTGAGGGCGGGTGTTGAACATCCTCTGGTCTCAGCCTCAGGGTGATAATGACGTCCATCAAGACCCCTGCCCTGCCAGCTTGGAGGGAGCCTAACAGCGGGAGAATCGAGACCTAACCCCAGAGAGAGAAGACTTAGAACATTTCTTGAAGGTTTATGATATTATGTTATGAAAGTTCCGCAACATCTCATGTCACCGTTACGATTATCAGGCAAAAAGGGCTCAAATGAATGAAACAAATTGTATTGAAAAAACTAAGGCACATACAAATATTCAGGGATAGAAACGTTTCAGGTCGTCGCCGCTCCAGGTGTGGCTCAAGGTCTCGCCCTCCACATTTTGGAGGCAGTATCCCCCCGATCTTAGTGCCTATTTTACGATGTAAGGCCCCTTCCAGTTTGGATGGAGCTTGCCCACGACAGCCGATCTTCCCGCCGCATCTACCTTCTTTAGGACCAAGTCACCTTCCACAAACCGTTTGACCCGAACATGTTTGTCAAAATACTTAGTCATCCTCCGCTTGACTTCCTCTTGAAGAACCGCTGATAGGTCGCGTAATTCTTCTACCAGGTCCAAGGAGAGTCACTGTTCCACCTTGTTTTCAGTTCTCCACTCCTCTCTTCCATCTTCCGCCTCAGCGACCCTAGGAGTACGGACCTCGAGTTCGATGGGGAGCACCGCCTCGCTTCCATGAGACAGTTTGAAGGGTGTCTCACCTGTGGCGGTATTGGGGGTAGTCCTTAAGGCCCAAAGAACGGAGGGGAGCTAGTCCACCCAACTCCCTTTCAAATTTTCAACTTTCTTTTTCAGGAGGTTCACGATAACCTTGTTGACCGCTTCCACTTGCCCGTTGCTTCTTGGGTGATGGACAGAGACAAACCTAAGGTCAATCCCGAGCTCTCAACATAATTTAATGAACTCGTTGCTGACGAACTGCGGTCCGTTGTCGGTGACGATGGATTGGGGCATTCCATGCCTGCAGATGATTTCCCCCCATACAAAATTTCGGATGATCTGCGAGGTCACCTTAGCCAACGCCTTCACCTCCATCCACTTGGAGAAATAGTCAATCATCACCAGCAAGAATCTTCTTTGCCCGCTCGCCTGGGGGAAGGGCCCTACCAGATCCATTCCCCAAATTGCGAAAGGCCAGGGGGCCGTGATACTCCTGAGTTGCTGAGCCGGTTGTAGTTGGATGGGGGCAAATAGTTCGCACTTATGGCTTTTTTTGGCAAATTCGAAGGCATCATTCCCCAGGGTGGGCCAGAAGTAGCCCTGCCTGATAATTCTTCCCTCCAGGGTCTGACCTCCCGAGTGACTCCCACACTCCCCGGAGTGGACCTCTTCCAAAATCCTCGACACCTCCCCCTCAGCCACACAACGAGCCAGCAACCTCGAGAGAGTCTTTCAGTAGAGTTGTCCGTCGCGCAAGAGGTAGTATGCTTACTTGTACATGAGTTTCTTTCTATCCATCCCCTCTGGATACTCTCCAGTGGTAAAAAAGGTGATGAAGGGGTCCATCCATGTGGGTCGCTGATCTATCTCCATCAGCTCTCCTTCCTCCAAGGACGGGTGGAAGAGGTCCGTGATGGTGCCCACCACCCGAGGGCCGTGCTTGGAAGGACGGTCGACCTGTTCATATTCCTTATGCGGCACATGTTGAATGGAGAAGGTTTGGAACCCCCCAATGATTCCCTTGACCTTGGCCAGATACCGTTGTAGGGTAGGCTCCCTTGCTTCGAACTCCCCGTTGACCTGGGAGGCTACCACCATGGAGTCAGTGAGGACCTTCACATCATGCATTCCCAGCTCCCTGGCAAGGCGCAGCCCTACGATCACCGCCTCGTACTCGGCCTTATTGTTGGTTATGGAAAAATGTATTACCATTGTCTGCTCAATCCGGGTCCCTTGGGGGCTCTCCAAAGCGACCCTGACCCCCAAGGAGTACTTCCCTGATGCCCCATCCACCATCACCTTCCAAGGGACGGGATAAGTGAGTTTGTCCTCTGCTACCTCGACCACATAGTCAGCCAGGAAGTCAGCCATCGCTTGTGCCTTGATTGCGAGTCGAGGGACAAAGGAGATGTCAAACTCGCTCAATTATACCGACAACTTGACGAGCCTCCCTGAGTGCTCCACCCCCTCGAAGATGTTGCGGAGGGGGTGGTCAGTCACCACCTGGATGGAGTGTGCTTGGAAGTAGGGCCTAATTTTTCGGGCCGAGATGATTAGAGCGAAGGCCAACTTTTCTAAGATGGGGTAACGGAGTTCCGCCTTCCTTAGAACCCTACTCACGTAATAGATGGGCAATTGATTTTTGCCTGACCAGGACCGAACTGAGAGCCTCGGCCCCAACCCCCAAATACAGGAACAAGTCCTCTCCTTCCTTGGGTCCTTGGAGGAGAGGGGGCTGGGTGAGTTGTTTATTCAGCTCCTGGAATGCCTTCTCGCACTCCTCGGACTATTCAAACTTCTTGCCCCCCTTCAAGGCTCTGAAGAAAGGGGAGCACTTTTCCCCAGCCCTGGAGAGAAACCTGCTAAGCTCGGCCAGCCTCCCCGTCAGCCGTTAGACATCCTTGGCATTCCGGGGGGCCCCAGCTCCATTATTGCCTTGACTTTGTCAGGATTTGGTTCTACTCCTGCGGGAGTGAGCAGATGTCCCAGGAATTTTCCCCTGCTGGCCCCGAAGACGCACTTCAGGGGGTTCAACCTCATCTTGTATTTAAGCAGGGTGCCAAAGGTCTCCTCCAGATCCCGGAGGTGAGAGCCGACCTCCCGACTCTTTATCATACGGTCATCCACATATACTTCCAGGTTCCTCCCCTTCTGTCCCTGGAATACACGGTCCATCATCTTCTGGTATGTTGCCCCTGCATTTTTCAACCCAAAAGGCATCATCTTATAGCAGTAGAATCCATCTCCTGTGATGAATGAGACATCCTTTATGTCGGGAGTGTGCATCCTGATCTGATGATAACCTGAAAAGGCATCTAAAAAACTCTTTACAGAAAAACCAACGGCTGAATCTACCAGCGCGTCGATTCTAGGCAAGCGGTAACAATCTTTTGGGCATGATTTATTAAGAAGTGAAAAGTCTACACACATCCTCCACCGGTCATCCCCTTTTTCACCATTACAACATTTGAGACCCAGTCGGGGTATTGAATTTCAGAAATTAAACTGGCCTTGAGGAGCTTGGCGACTTCCTCCCTGATTGGTTCGGCCAGCTTGTCCGTGATGGACCTCCTCTTCTGCTGGATGGGGCGAGCCTCCTATTCTAGGTTGATGCGGTGGCAGACGACGTCAGCATCGATCCCAAGCATCTCGGCCGCGCTCTAAGCGAAGACGTCCACATTCTTCTGGATGCACTCCAGCATCCTGCTTTGATCCTTCGTGGTCAACCCTCTGCTGATGCGGACCTTCTCCACCCTGCCATCCTTGGTGAGAACTTCCATCTCTACCACTTCCTCGGCGGCCTCCAAACGGGACTGCTCCTCCCACTCTGCAATATCCTCCCCTCTTGGAGTAAGGACCTCCTCTCCTTCTACGGTCATCGCCTCGACCGACTCCTCAGGGAGTATTTACTCGCGGGCTTCCCCCTCCATCCTTCCTTCCTCCCTGATTTCTTCTCCGACCTCCTGCCCATCAACCTCCTCCATCCTTCTCCCCATATCTTTGGCCTCCCCCTGCCAAGAAATAGAATTTACTGCCGTCACATAGAATTCCCGAGCTGTCTTGGGGTCGCCGCGGGCTCGGACCTGGATCCCCTCCGCGTTAAACTTAAGGCATTGATGGAAGGAGGAGGGGACGCAGCGGAAGGCGCTAATGAGGGGCCGTACAAAAATGGCGTTGTAGCTGCTGGGGGCCTCTACTATAATGAATCGGCAGTTCCTGAATTGCCCCCTAAGTTGACATGGAGTCCCACTCCCCCTTCTACTTCTTTCCTTTCCCCCGAAAAATCGAAGAGAGGCCCATCGGAGGCCAGCACTCTCTTGGCCTCTACCTGCATGGCATCGAAGGGCTTCTTGAAGATGATGTTGACGGAGCTCCCATTGTCAATGAGGATCCGGGAGACCGTGAAATTCTCGATGTCCGTTTGGATGACTAGCGCATCGCAGAAGGGGTCCTCATGACCCGGCATATCCTCTCTTGAGAAAGTGATCCTCTCCTCTGGGGGTGGGGTCTGGGATGTGGAGCCTTTTGGAACACCCTATTACTGATTTGAGCAAGGATCACTATGTCCTTATGAAAATTTCTTGACCTCATTGTATAATTTTAAAGGTCAACTAGAATAGCTCTAAGGCTTAAAACTTAGGTTTGAAAGCTGCCCCCAAGACCTTCTAGATTCAAAATACAAGTGCAAGAGACTATGGCAACTTTTGTCGAGCTCAGGTCGACGAGGCGTCGAACTCAGTTCGACTATCTCTGAGCTCAGTTCAATGAGTCGTCGAACTCGGTTCAACGATCTTCGAGCTCAGATCGACGTTTGTGTCTCTAGCCAAAATCCAAATCTCTGAGCTCAGGTCGACGATAGTTGAGCTCAGATCGACGATTTCAGTCTCAAGTCTAGTTCCAGTCTCTGAGGTCAGGTCGACGATAGTCGAGCTCAGATCGACGACTTTTCTTGAGAGATCGAATATTTCAAAATTCAAATTCAGTCAGTTATGGAATTCAATCTGATTCATATCCAGCATTTACTTCAAAGGATTTTGTAGCCGTTTTAATCAATCTGGAGCAAGTTTAAAGGAATACTAAATGGAATGTCTCTTAGGACTTTCCTCTAGAGATAGATATCAATTAAGGAAGCCACTTATGACTGGCCAACAGCTATCTAGAAGATTGGATTTCAGTATATCATTTCAGAGAGAGACAGAGATATAATATACAGAGAAAGAATCATAACAAAAAAACAAGAGAAAAACTGTGAACATTATCTGAGATCTGTGAGACACACAACAACTACAGGATTACAGTTTCTCATCTTAGATTCAAGTTTTTTTAAGGCTTCATCAATCAAGACTCCAGACACAACACATTTCAGTCTTTGCTGAAATCATTCTTTGCTAGAGATCTTAATTTTTCTGAAGGCCTATCACCCTGTGAAAGGCTTCTCTTCCTGAACAATTACAAATCTCAGGGGGAGCTTTGACAACAACAATCCACTAGTCTTCTCTTTAACTGTTGACAGAGAAGAACATCAACTCTTTCTTTTTCTTTTATTCTGCTGTAAAAGGGTTACTCAAACTCCCTTCAAAAGTTTTGTGGTTGGTTTCTGAGATCTTGTCAAAACTCAGTGGTGGCAAGAAACCTGATCAAAAAATCTGATTTGGTTTTTGAGCACCTTATCAAAAGCTCATTGGTGCCCAAGACACCTGATCAACTATTCCTGTAGTGGATTCCTACCTAGGTTGGTAGAAGAGTGGATGTACCCAGGTTGATTGGGGAACCACTATAGATCCTTGTGTCTTTTGGTTGCTGTGTTTTATTTGCTGTGTGCTGTGTTTTTACTTCTTGCTTTAGTTTGTTTCATTCTCTGCAAGCACAATACACCTATAAATAAATTAAGTCTTCCACTGCCAATTAATTTTTAATTTGCAAAATTATTTTAATATATTCTATTCACCCCCCTAGTGTAAAGGTTGATCTTACCCTCACTTTCAATTGGTATCAGAGGGAGGTTGGTTATTCAACAACTAGATCTTCACTAGTTTGGTTGTTTTACAGGCTAACAACTGAACCAAAAGATCTCTGATAAGATCAATCTTTAATAGAGGGTTATTACTTATATTATATTTATTTTCATTTAAAACCATGGCACAGAACAAAGATTATGCTAACACCAGACCTCCAGTGTACAATCTTTCTAAGTTTGCACTTTGGAAGGAAAGGAATAAATTATACATGAATTCTATTGATGAGGACATTTTTAATTCTTTTTTGACAGTGTGTTCAAGACCTCCAGCAACTTCAAGTACAAGTGTTGTTCCACCCCCCTCAGGAACAGATGCAGAAATCAAAAAGTGGAAAGTTGTTGATGCCAAGGTAATGAACATATTGGCTCAGACTATGTCTGATGACATTTTAAAAAGTGGCTGAATGCAACTCAGCAAAATAAATTTGGGACAAGCTATCTGAGCTTGTGTCAGGATCAGCTGATGAAAGAAAGGATAGAAGATCCCATCTCATAACCCAGTATGAGAATTTCAAGATTGGAGAAACTGAGTCAGTTGCTGACATGTACAACAGACTCAGTCTAATTGTCAGTGAACTGAAGACCTTGGACAAGGAGATCTCATTGACTGAACTCAATGATAAGATTCTAATGTGCTTCCACAGCACTTGAGATTCAAGGATCTGGCCAATCAAGGATGCCAGAAGCCTAAATGAGATCACCACTGAGGCTCTTTTGGGCAAGCTCAAGTCCTATGAGCTGCTCATCAAGAATAGAGAGGAAGAACAAAAGGTTGCTTCTCTAGCAATCAGGAAGGAGAAGATAACAACATTCAAATCTACAGAAGATCAGCCTGAAGACAAAGTCACAAGCAATGAAGAGCTATTAAGTCTACTGGCCAAAAGATTTTACAAGATGGCCAGGAAAGATTTCAGGAAAAGGTCATCCAGAGGCCATGAAAAGCTAAGGTATGACAAGTCCAGTAACAAAGAAATAATTTGTTTTGGATGCAGGAAACAAAGCCACATTGTGCCTGAATGTCAAGAGAATCAAAATAAGGACAAGAAGGATAAGAAAGACAGGAGAAGAGACAAAGACTCCAGGAGAAACAACAATGATAAATCCTCCTCCAGCAAGAACAAACACACCAGGAAAGGATTTATAGCTGAAACCTGGAGTGAAACTGAAGAAGAATCAGAGGCTTCATCAAGCTCAAGTGATGATGAAGATGATACTGAAGAGAAGGAGTTCTGTATGATGTCTATCAATGCCTCTCAACACAATTTTGATGCAGAACAAGAGTCAGAATCTGAATCTAAACATGAAGCTGAAGAAGATCAAGTAATAGATTCTTTTGATTTCAATTCAGAGGACTTTAAATCTTAATTTAAGGCACTTTGTTTAGACCTGCTAAAGTCTGAGAAAGAGATTATCTCTCTCAGAAATCAATTGTCTGAACATAGCAATTTAAAATCAGATAACCTCAAACTCTCTGAGGAGTTGGAATGCTGTAGGGAGGAGATAGCCTAACTGAAAAGTGAACTATCTCAGGCAAAGAAGTTTGAAGAATCCCTTAATAGGAGAAGCATCAGACTGATGGACATCACAAGCACAGTGAACTCAAGACTTAACAGTACACTGGTCTTGGGTGCTTCATCCAGCCAACCTATAGTGTTAACAACCCCAATTAAGTTTATCTCAGATAAAGGAAAGGGTGTTGTAGAGGTAGCTAGGAAGAATCCTGATTTACCTAAGAAAAACAAAGTTCAACAGAAAATGTCAAACAGAGCTCGACGATCGTCGAACCGAGCTCAGCGATCTCAAGCTGAATCGTCGAACTCAGGTCGATGATCGCTGAACTCTGAACTCTGGCAAAGTCGATCTTCGAATGGAGCTCGACGATCTGACCCAAGATCGTCGAACTCAGCTCAGAGATCGTCGAACAGAGATCAGAGCTTTGAACAAATTTTTAAGGGTAAATCAAAATTCAATCCTAGAGGTCCTACATCCCAAAGCTTTAACCCTTATGTTGAATGGATAATACCTCCTAGGAGATATCATCCTGAAGGTTATAAGAGTCAGGCATGGATGTCTTTTATTTCAGAATTTAAAGGTTATCAACCTAGGCCCAAGGTAAACTGGGTCAAAAACAAGTAAATTGTCTTATGTGCAGGTGAAGACCTATCCAACAATGAACCGGCAATGGTATCTGGATAGTGGGTGCTCAAAACACATGATAGGAAGCAAGGATAACCTTACATCCTTCAAAGCCAAACTTGGACCCAAAGTAATATTTGGAGTTTCAAACTTTGGACAAACCAAGGGATATGGTGCAGTCTAAATACAGTCAGTCACATTCAAGAAGGTGGCCTATGTGGAAGGACTAAAGCACAATTTAATCAGCATCAGTCAATTGTGTGATGAAGGCTACCAGGTGACATTCAACAAATCCTCATGCAAAATCAGATCAGAGGACAACACAACTGTGTTGACAAGTAAAAGGAATGGTAACATCTATCTTGTAGATTTTCATTCAACTAAGATAGATATCTACTTGTTCAACTCTGTTAGTAAACCAAATGAACTATGACATAAGAGATTAGGACATATAAACCTTAGAACCATTGTTAGGCTATCCAAGGACAACCTTGTTAGAGGACTACCTTCTGGCCCCTACAAGAAGGAAGGACTTTACAGGGCTTGTTAGTTAGGCAAGCAAACTAAAAATAGCTTCAAGTCACTTAATAAGAGTTATTCACCTAGGATCTTGTATCTGTTACACATGGATCTTTTTGGACCAATTACAGTACAAAGCTTAGGAGGGGAATCTTACACTTTAGTGGTTGTAGATGACTTCTCTAGATTCACATGGGTGTTCTTTCTGAGGAAGAAGTCTGATGACTTTAAGTGTTTGACAGAGTTTCTCAAATGTATACAGATTGAGTTTAATACTCACATTTCCCTGATCAGAAGTGATCATGGGACAGAGTTTGATTCTCTTCTTATGCAAGAGTTCTGTCAGAGTGAATGGATCAGGCACACTTTCTCAGCTCCTAGAACTCCTCAACAAAATAGGGTAGCTGAAAGGAAAAAAGAACCCTTATTTAATATGCTACTACATTGTTGACAGATGCTCACCTTCCTCTATCCTTTTGGGCAGAGGCAGTGAACACCTCAAACTATGTGTTGAATAGAAGTTTGATACAAAAGCTGAAGGGCAAGACTCCCTATGAATTACTCAAAGGGAAGAAACCTAAAGTAGATTATTTCAAAATTTTTGGTTGCATTTGTTACATACACAATAATGACAAGAAATACATAGCAAAATTTCAAGCCAAAGCTGATGAATGAGTGTTTCTGGGATACTCCATGATCAGTAAAGCTTATAGGGTGTATAACAAAACTTATCTTAAAATTGAAGAATCTATACATGTATCTTTTGATGAAACTAACATGTCTTATAAGGAGAAGAATACTTCTACCATAGAACCCTTGCAGGTATATTCTCTTTCAAAAAATTTGGACAGGTTACACATTATAGAAAAGGATACAACACATTCACCTATCCAACAAAGAGGTGAAAGTAGTGAAGATAAAGAGGATACTCAACATCTTGGTACTCAACATCTTGGTGAGAATTATCTTGAAGAGCCCGTTGTTGTTCCACAAGAGGAAACAACAACACAGGTTGGTGAACAATCAACACCCCCTGTTGATTTAGTAATTTCAAGAGATCATCCAATCTCCCAAGTGATTGGAGACATCTCAACTGGTGTGCAAACCAGAAATCAGGTCAACCAAAATCTGATGCACACCTGCTTTCTATCTCAAATTGAGCCTCAATCCATACAAGATGCAGAACAAGATCCACACTGGATCATTGCAATGCAAGAGGAGTTACATCAATTTGAAAGGAACAAAGTTTGGGAGCTAGTGCCAAGGCCAAATGATCACTCCATTGTTGGAACAAAATGAGTGTTCAGAAACAAGTTGGATGATCAAGGAATCATTGTCAGGAATAAGGCAAGGCTAGTTGCACAAGGATACTCACAAGAAGAAGGAATAGATTATGACCAGACCTTTGCACCAGGTTCAAGGTTAGAGTGCATAAGAATATTTCTAGCTTATGCAGCACACAAGGGATTCAAGGTCTATCAAATGGATGTGAAGAGTGCATTTATCAATGGAGATATCAAAGAAGAAGTCTATGTTAGACAACCCCCAGATTTTTTCTCTCCAACTCATCCTGATTATGTTTTTAAACTGCATAAATCATTATATGGTCTCAAGCAAGCTCCTAGAGCATGGCATGAGACCTTAGCATGCTTTCTTTTGAGAAATGATTTTATAAGGGGTGGAGTAGACCAAACTCTTTTTATTAGAACTCATAAGTCCAATACCCTACTAGTACAACTTTATGTAGATGACATTATCTTTGGATCTACTGATTCAAATTTGTGCAAAAGATTTTCCAACCTAATGCATTCTAAATTTGAAATGAGTAGCATGGGTGAGCTTTCCTTCTTTCTAGGATTGCAAGTCAAACAACATGCTGATGGCATATTCATTTCTCAAACCAAGTATGCAAAAGAGTTGATTAAGAAATTTGGTATGTCTGAAGCATCCTTCATGAAAACACCTATGCCTACTAATGTTGTATAAGATGCTGATGAACATGGGAAACCTGTTGATCAGACAACATATAGAGTAACTGTAACGCCCCCGATTTTTCTGCGATTATTTTAATCCTCGTTTGACGTTACGTCGACGTATTTTCTTGGCTTGTGCCATCTGTGGAGTGTGATTTTAACTCCTTAGAACTGGGTGCCCTATTTTATAGCCTGTTGACAAGATCTCCCTAGCAAGCCGAGTCGTTTTGGGTGGCCCGGTGTGGCCTCTCGGGGGATGCTTGTGTTTTGGCTTCGGGAGGGTATAACTCGAGTTCTGTTCGTTGAAAGTTAATTTCGACTTCGCCGTTGTGTTCGTAGCGTGGATATTTAACTACGGTGCGAATTTCGTCGAATTCCGAGGTAGTTTGGTTTTCGCGTCGCTTTGGGTGTGCCATTAGTAAAGACTAGAAGAAATTCTTTTTTTTTATGTAAGGAGCAGGCGGTTGGGTTCGGTTTTGCTGAACCGATTCCTTAAAGCTTATATAAAAGCCTTATTAAGGAGTGGCGGGCCCACTACTCCTTCCTCCTTCCCGAGACCAGAAGAAACCGCTGCTCCTGTTCGCGGAAAATAGAGGAGAACCGCCGGACCTGCTTCCCCTTCGGACGGCGATTTCAGGAGTGTTCGTGGACGGATTTTGATTCCGAAAGCGGCGTTGTCTTGCTCTCGCTCAGATCTTCATTTTGACGGTAAGAGGTTTGATTTTCGTGGAGTTTTAGGAGACTTGGATTTCCGGTTCTTGTGCTTTTCCGCCATTAAAGTGCGGGTTTGCTTGTTAGGTGCTGCTCCTTCTAGTGTAGAACGAAGAGGAGGGAAGGCCAACCAAGATTCGCCGGAAATCGAGGCAAGTGGTATTCTTGCCCTTGCCATTGTTGTTCTTTTGATATTCTAGAATGTTTCCCGGTTAGCCCTAGGGTAGAAACCAAGCATATTCTCCTTTACCTTGCTGAATTTAGGGCTTAGATTCGCCTATGAACCCCCCTCCTTGTGCTGTTTTGCTCAACCCGATGGTTGTTTTGACCATTTAGACTCCAGATTTGTAGTTCTAGTTGGGTGCTTTTGTGAGTGGAGCCGAGAGAGAGAGAGAGTGAGGGAGGTTGTTGTGGTAGGGCTCTGGTTAGAACCAGTCTTGGTAGACTCTCGGGTTTTGGTGTCGAGTGTGGTGCACACACTCAAAGCCAAAAGCCGCCCGGACTTGGCGTTGAGTGTGGTGGATACACTTAAAGCCATAGTTCGGTTTGTTCTTTGCGGCTGAGTGGTGGGGTGATTGAGTGAAAATTTTCGTCTAAGTCAAAATCGACGAGAATCATCCTTGATTCCCGCCGATTTCGACGTGATTCCCACTGATCGGCAAGAATCATCCTTGATTCCCGCCGATTCGGCGAGAATCATCCTTGATTCCCGCTGATTCGGCGAGAATCATCCTTGACTCCCGCCGATTCGGCGAGAATCATCCTTGATTCCCACTGATTGTCGAGAATCCTTCTGGATTCTCGCCGATTCGGCGAGAATCATCCTGCATTCCCGCCGATTCGGCGAGAATCAGTCGGCATTCCCGCCGACCCCCTCTTGTTGGCGTTGGCTTAGGGTTTTCCTGCGGGAATGAACTTTGGCGTAGAGTGAGTTTTCCTCACTCAATGCCAAAGCTGCTTTGGCGTTGAGGGAGGTAGACTCACTCAACGCCACTGTTGGGATTTGTGGTTTTGGCTGAAGGCGTTGAGGGAGTGGACCTCACTCAACGCCATAGCTGTTTTGGCGTTGAGTGAGGATAGCTCACTCAACGCCAGAGCTGTTATTGCGGAGGGCGTTGAGTGAGTGACTCTCACTCAACGCCATGGCTGTTCTGGCGCAGAGTGAGGCTAACTCACTCAACGCCAAGGTCAGGTTAGGCACTGAATGGGTCCCACTCAACGCCGAGCCGTGTTGAGTAACTTCAACACTATTTCTTTTTCCTCGATTTACGTTCCCGAGTGAATTCCTTGTTTATTTTTGTAGTTTCCTTTTCGGCCATGTTTTTCTTTCCTAATGGCTGAATCGTGGGTCGTGGTTAGTAGTGGTGGTTTGCAGCTCTTCATGGGGGAGGTGTTGTGTAATTTATCCAAGACCACCCTTATTCTTCTATCTTGCTCCAGGTACGGGCTGGGCAAGGGGGTGGAAGGTCCCTTGTGCTTAAGCATGTAGACCCTTGAGCTTGTTGGCTTGGAAATGGTGGTTGGGGGACTGAGTTTGCCTCCAACCCGGATCCATGCTGTTTGTTTTAGCTACTACCATCTCCCACAGCTTAGGGTGTTAGAAGTTTCTTCCTTGGTAGATTGCAGCACTTTGGGCTCTTGGTAGCCTAGTAGACCTTGCAGGATGTAGTTTCTGGGTAGGGTTGGTGCTGTTTACTCGCACGTAGTGCATTCCTTGTTGTCTTGTCTTGGGCAGTTGTGACTTTTTCTTCTGTGTGTTTTCCTCTTTTATTCATTCCCTGGTTGACACTTCCATGCAGTTTTTCCTTGTTTTGCTTGCTGAGGTATTCTTTCTTCTTTTGAATGCCTCAGGTTCTGAGCAGTAGCCAGTTTGGTGGCTAGGTTGCGGTGGTGTTGCTGGTGGTCTCTTGGACTTTGGAGATCTTGTTGCTTTGTTAGTGAGGTAGTTTTTCAGTACTTTTCTTACAGACAAACATATTTGCCCGTGGGTTCGTGTCAGGTTGTTGGCACCCACTGGTAGTTTTTACCTTTGTACTAGATATATTACTTTTGCTGCTACCATTTTTCTGGAGATAGTCTACTTGCTCTGAGGAGGATATATGCTAGGTTGCTAGTTATTTTAAAACTACAACTATTATTATTATAAGATTATTGCATGATCAACATGTTTTATAAAGGTAAATCACTATTTTCCAAACAACGTATAAAGATCGTTTTCTTATATATAATAAAAATTAAATGTAGAGTCTTGCATGACATAAGTGGTCCTCTTAGGGCTCTTATGCACTTCTTAGGATGTCAAACCTGAATAAAGTATTTTTCCTCAGCGCTTAAGTATAATTTTTAACTGTGGACTAGGTGATCAACTGAGCCGAGGGATACGGCCTCTTTTATATAACTGATTTTCTAATCATTAAACTCATAAATTTCTTTCATTAAGTGTAATAGATAGTTTTGCCTGAGCGTCAGCAGCTATCCCCTACTTGACGTGGCATCATGACGTGCGTTTTCTCATACTCCGATAATTCTTTAATTCGGAGAAAATGCGGGTTGTGACAGTTGGTATCAGAGGGAGGTTGCTTGACAAGTTAGTCGGGCAACCTTCCTTTGATTGCTTTAGTAGTTTAGCATCATGTCATTCACACATCAATATGTCATCAGCACGTCTTGGCAAAAGCACGAACACTACACTCATAGCATAACATAAAGTATACAGGGCATATTATGTAGTATGGGATACATAATATGTGTTCGTATATGGATCCACCATAGGGGCAACATGTGAGGGTTATGTAGTATGTGATGCATAACCTCACCACATGGCTGCGACTAGCACGTTTACTTTTCTTCGCTGCATGCGAATGTTATGTAGTATGAGATGCATAACATTTTCATGTGTACGCCGCTCATAACATGCATTAGGGTCTTTTTTAGAATGCATAGCACAAACATGCATATCATAACATTGCATAAGCACAACGTGCCAAGCTAAAGACTGGCAAGATGACATATGTACACACATAAGTTTTCGAGTCAAAAATAATATAAAATCATGCATTCCCGATCTAGGCACAAGAATTAGTATGGTGGTGGTTAACCATCCTAGGTTAGGGCATAACATCAATTTTTGTAAAAAGATAAACTCCCAGAGCAAGTTTAGCAGCTTAAAGTTCATATCTATATATGTATTGTCTGTACTAGTAATTAGGTCTAGCTGTTGTACTAGGATCTAACTAGTGTTGCTATGACTTTAGAATGGCAAGACGTCCTTCAACTAGATCAACTCCCCTGTCTGAGGGTGAGTCATCTGGAGCTCAGAATGATGCGGTAATCGAAAGATTGCGGCAGAGTAGCGATTCCTTGAGCAGGCAGTTGGTGGAGGTGCGAGCCCAGATTCAGTCTTTGGTAGCAGTTGTGGCAGGTCAGACTCAGGGAGTGCAAGGCCCTGCAGGGGGGATTGCTGTTCCTCCCCATCCTGCACCCTTAAGACCTCCAGTGGTGGTGGCAGCGGAGATGGCCTTCATCTCACAGTTTCAGCGGCTTAGCCCTCCCACTTATGACGGGAAGGCAGATTTCATGGTGTTAGACGACTGGCTGATCTCCATGGAGGAGATGTTCTCGTACTCAGGGATTGCAGACGATCAAAGGGTGATGATAGCCGCCTATCAGCTTAAAGGATTGGCTAAGAGTTGGTGGCTGAGAGATAAGGAGAGCTTGGTAGCTGGATGCTCTTGGGAGGTGTTCAAGGAGATGCTATTGAGGAAGTTTTTACCCTCGGTCGAGCGTGACCGCCTCATAAACGACTTCCTCCATCTGAAGCAAAGGCAGCTCACGGTGGGTGAGTATGAGATAGAGTTCAGCAAGCTGAGCCGTTTTGCCCTAGGATTGATCAGCATTGAGGCTGATCGAGTTAAGCGATTTCTCGGTGGTTTGAGGAGTGAGGTGCAGCAGCTGACCAGTGCTTATGGGTCAGAGACTTATGTAGGAGTAGTGGAGGCTGCTCTGAAGGTGGAGGCTATTGAGACCGCGAAGAGCAGATGACAGCAAAGTAGGAAGGATAAGAGGAAGTCTGTGGAGGAAAAGAAACTCCAGGTACCCGGTACGGTTCCTGGGAAGAAGAGCAAAGTGGTGCGCAGTTTCTGTGGCCGGTCAGGCCACCCTGTCGAGAGATGTTTCAAGAGGGCAGCAGCTCAGAGGAAGGAGCAGGTTTATGCGATTCAGGGTGCTCCTAGGAGAGATGTCTCCTGTTCTGTTTGCAAGCGACTCGGGCATGATGCTTCCCAGTGCTGGTCCAAGGATAAGGTCTGTTTTCAGTGTGGGCAGAAGGGACACATCAAGTCTAGGTGTCCTCAGGTCCAGCCTGCTCTTCATGCAGTTCCTCTTCAGGCATTACCTCCGCCCCAGCGTGTGGACAAGGGAAAGGGAAAGCTGAACGTGATCTCTTCCGAGGAGGCTGAAGCTTCGACTCAGGTCATCTCAGGTTAGTTGTCTTCCAGCCTGAATGTTTTGTTCTTGTCTTACTAGAATGTTTGTAGTATTGTTGTGGTAGTTCCTTAGTTATATATGTTCCTATAGGGAAGTTTAAGGTGGAGAACCGCTGGGCGCGGGTTCTGTTTGACTCCGGCGCTACCCACTCGTTCGTGGCTAGAGCCTTTGTAGAGCGACATCGGTTGACTTTAGATCGAGTTCGGGATACCTTTCATGTCAAGTTCCCCTCTGGTGAATCTGTGTTGTCATATTTGGGCATGTTAGATTGCCCTATTTTGTTGGGGGACTTACTTGCGAAGGCAGACCTGAAGATGATTGATCTGGAGGACTTCGATGTTATTTTGTGCATGGACTGGCTGTCTAGGAATGATGCAGTCATTCAGTGCAAAGGGAAGCGCTTGTACTTTATCAGGGACGACGGTCAGCCCGGAAGCGTGTATGCAGATCTGAGCCAGGATTCTTCTGTCATCTCTGCGGTATGTGCTCAGAAGCTTTTTCTTTTGGACTGTTTTGCTTGTTTGGTCTCGGTGGTTGGGACCGCTGTTAGTGTACTGCGCTTAGAGGAGATTCCAGTTGTTCGTGATTTCGCCGATGTTTTTCCTGATGACCTTCCTGGTCTTCCTCCCGAGCGGGTTGTTGAGTTTGTGATCGATTTGGAGCCGGGTACGCGTCCTATTGCTAAGGCGCCGTACCGGATGGCCCCTCGAGAGCTAGAGGAGTTGCGAGTCCAGTTAGATGAGTTGTTGGCGAAAGGGTATATCAGGCAGAGTTCGTCGCCTTGGGGTGCTCCTGTTCTATTTGTGAAGAAGAAAGATGGGTCAATGCGGCTTTGCATCGACTATAGGGAGTTGAACAAAGTCACAATTAAGAACAGGTACCCTTTGCCGAGGATCGATGATTTATTTGACCAGTTGCGCGGTAGCACGATCTTCTCCAAGATTGACCTTCGTTCAGGCTATCATCAGCTTATGATCCGTGAGACAGATATTCCACGGACTGCGTTTAGATCGAGGCACAGACATTTTGAGTTCTTAGTGATGTCGTTTGGATTGACCAACGCTCCATCAGCGTTCGTGGATATGATGAACCAGGTGTTCAAGGATTTCCTAGATAAGTTCGTGGTGGTTTTCATCGATGACGTGTTGGTTTATTCTCGCAGTGCTGAGGAGCATGAGCAGCATCTGCGCTTGATTCTATCGGAGTTGAGGAACCATAAGTTATTCGCCAAGTTAAGCAAGTGCGAATTTTGGTTGCCTCAGGTCTCGTTTCTGGGCCACGTGGTGAATGAGGATGGGATCTCGGTTGACCCGAAAAAGATCGCATCAGTGATGGATTGGAGTAGGCTGGGCACGCCCAAGGAGATCAGGAGCTTTCTAGGATTGGCCGGCTACTACAGGAGATTTGTGGAGGGTTTCTCTACCCTAGCTGCACCTTTGACTAATCTGACTCAGAAGAACGTGGCTTTTGTTTGGATCGAGAAGTGCGAAGAAGCCTTCTTGGAGTTAAAGAGGAGATTGTGCACTGCTCCCGTTCTGACCCTGCCTACCGAGGGCGTGGATTATGATGTATACGTGGATGCTTCGCATGTGGGTCTGGGATGCGTATTAATGCAGATGGGTAAGGTGATTGCCTATGAGTCAAGGCAACAGAAGACTCATGAGAAGAATTATCTTACGCATGACCTCGAGTTCGCAGCGGTTATTTATGCGTTGAAGCTGTGGAGACACCTACTTTATGGGGCTCAGTGCAAGATCTTCACCGACCATAAGAGCCTGAAGTACGTGTTCACGCAGAAGGAGTTAAATCTGCGCCAGCGTCGGTGGCTAGAGTATGTGGCCGATTATGATGTAGAGATCCAGTATCATCCAGGCAAGGCCAATGTGGTGGCCGACGCCTTGAGCCGAAAGACGGGAAAGATCTTTAATCTCACCGCCGATCGTTTAGTGGTGGAGTTCCTCCTTATGGATATATCAGTGAGATGTTGTGGCTTGCAGAGTAGTTTGTCAGTGGCAGAGCCGTCTTGGATTTCTTTGACCAGACTTCACCAGAAGGACGACCCGGATCTTCTACACTTGTACTCCAGGACTGAGATAGGAGAGTTGCCGGATTATTCCATCGATGATGCGAGAACTTTGAAGTACCGCGACAGATTTTCCGTCCCCGCGGTTGGATACATTCGGGGTATGGTTTGCAGAGAGGCTCATGGATCCAGCGTTGCCTACCATCCAGGATCTACAAAGATGTATCGGGACTTAAAGCAATTTGCCTGGTGGTATGACATGAAAGGAGATATAGCCCGATTTGTTGCGGAGTGCCACACTTGCAAGCGGGTGAAGGCCGATCATGGAAGGCCTGGTGGCAAGTTGACTCCGTTAGAGATCCCGACTTGGAAGTGGGAAAGTATATCTATGGATTTCATCGCGGGTTTACCGCGATCCCCGAGGAGATTTGATTCCGTTTGGGTCATAGTGGATAGAATGACGAAGTGTGCTCACTTTGTGCCATATAAGATTGATTACCCGATGAAGAAGATAGCGGAGTTGTACTTGAATGAAGTCATCCGACTGCACGGTGTGCCGGTTAGCATCATTTCTGATCGAGACTCCCGATTTACTTCTCGTTTTTGGCAGAGTCTGCAGGAGGGTTTGAGTACGGATCTGAGGTATTCTACTGCATACCACCCACAGACTAATGGGCAGACGGAGCGGGTGAATCAGATAGTTGAGGATATGATCCGATGCTACGTTTTAGACTACGGTGGAGCGTGGGACGAGCGGCTGCGACTTATGGAATTTACTTACAACAATAGTTATCAGGAGAGCTTGCAGATGGCTCCGTTCGAAGCCTTGTATGGGAGGCGCTGCAGAACTCCGTTGTTTTGGGCTGAGGCTGGTGAGAGGCCATTGTTGGGTCCTGATGCGCTCGAGGAAATGGAAGTCGCAGTGAAGCTTGTTCGAGAGAAGCTTCGTATAGCTCAGGAGAGGTACGAGAAGAACGTCAATCGGCATAGGTCTGCCTTGGAGTTTTCTGTAGGGGACCTTGTATTTCTTAAAGTTTCCCCGATGGTTGGTGTAAAGAGGTTTGGTAAGAATCGGAAATTGGACCCGAGGTATGTGGGCCCGTTTAAGATTTTGGAGCGGATTGGCGTGTCAGCTTACAGGTTTGATTTGCCAGCAAACTTCCCAGGTGTTCATAATGTTTTCCATGTTAGCCAATTGCGGAAGTGCGTGCGCAGCAGTGGGCAAGTCTTGGACATTGTGCCCCAGTTGGAACCCAACCTCTCTTTTGTTGAAGTGCCGGTCCGTATTTTGGATACTCAGGGACGGGTGCTGCGAAAGAAGTCTATTCCGATGGTGAAAGTTCTTTGGAGGAATCAGGATTTGGAGAGCGCGACTTGGGAATTAGAGTCGGCTGTGAGGGAGGCTTACCCTCAGCTGTTTCCCTGATTAGTTTGGTTTGTTTTTTCTTTTTGTGATGTTTGGATTATTACTTTCCTTCTATAGTAGAAGTGTGGTGCGTAAAGTTTCGGGACGAAACTTTCTTTTAGGGGGAGTGACTGTAACGTCCCCGATTTTTCTGCGATTATTTTAATCCTCGTTTGGCATTACGTCGACGCGTTTTCTTGGCTTGTGCCATCTGTGGAGTGTGGTCTTAACTCCTTAGAACTGGGTGCCCTATTTTATAGCCTGTTGGCAAGATCTCCCTAGCAAGCCGAGTCGTTTTGGGTGACCCGGTGTGGCCTCTCGGGGGATGCTTGTGTTTTGGCTTCGGGAGGGTATAACTCGAGTTCTGTTCGTCGAGGTAGTTTGGTTTTCGCGTCGCTTTGGGTGTGCCATTAGTAAAGACTAGAAGAAATTCTTTTTTTTTATGTAAGGAGCAGGCGGTTGGGTTCGGTTTTGATGAACCGATGCCTTAAAGCTTATATAAAAGCCTTATTAAGGAGTGGCGGACCCACTACTCCTTCCTCCTTCTTCCCGAGACCAGAAGAAACCGCTGCTCCTGTTCGCGGAAAATAGAGGAGAACCGCCGGACCTGCTTCCCCTTCGGACGCCGATTCCGGGAGTGTTCATGGATGGATTTCGATTCCGAAAGCGGCGTTGTCTTGCTCTCGCTTAGATCTTCATTTCGACGGTAAGAGTTTTGATTTTCGTGGAGTTTTAGGAGACTTGGATTTCCGGTCCTTGTGCTTTTTCGCCATTAAAGTGCGGGTTTGTTTGTTAGGTGCTGCTCCTTCTAGTGCAGAACGAAGAGGAGGGAAGGCCGACCAAGCTTCGCCGGAAATCGAGGCAAGTGGTATTCTTTCCCTTGCCATTGTTGTTCTTTTGATATTCTAGAGTGTTTCCCGGTTAGCCCTAGGGTAGAAACCAAGCATATTCTCCTTTATCTTGCTGAATTTAGGGCTTAGATTCGCCTATGAACCCCCCTCCTTGTGCTGTTTTGCTCAACCCGATGATTGTTTTGACCATTTAGACTCCAGATTTGTAGTTCTAGTTGGGTGCTTTTGCGGGTGGAGCCGAGAGAGAGAGAGTGAGGGAGGTTGTTGTGGTAGAGCTCTTGTTAGAACCAGTCTTGGTAGACTCTCGGGTTTTGGTGTCGAGTGTGGTGCACACACTCAAAGCCAAAAGCTGCCCGGACTTGGCGTTGAGTGTTGTGGACACACTCAAAGCCATAACTCGGTTTGTTCTTTGCGGCTTAGTGGTGGGGTGATTGAGTGAAAATTTTCGTCTAAGTCAAAATCGACGAGAATCATCCTTGATTCCCGCCGATTTCGACGTGATTCCCACCGATCGGTAAGAATCATCCTTGATTCTCGCCGATTCGGCGAGAATCATCCTTGATTCCCGCCGATTCGGCGAGAATCATCCTTGATTCCCGCTGATCGTCGAGAATCCTTCTGGATTCTCGCCGATTCGGCGAGAATCATCCTGCATTCCCGCCGATTCGGCGAGAATCAGTCGGCATTCCCGCCGACCCCCTCTTGTTGGCGTTGGCTTAGGGTTTTCCTGCGGGAATGAACTTCGGCGTAGAGTGAGTTGACCTCACTCAATGCCAAAGCTGCTTTGGCGTTGAGGGAGGTAGACTCACTCAACGCCACTGTTTGGATTTGTGGTTTTGGCTGAAGGCGTTGAGGGAGTGGACCTCACTCAACGCCATAGCTATTTTGGCGTTGAGTGAGGATAGCTCACTCAACGCCAGAGCTGTTATTGCGGAGGGCGTTGAGTGAGTGACTCTCACTCAACGCCATGGCTGTTCTAGCGCTGAGTGAGGCTAACTCACTCAACGCCAAGGTCCTGTTAGGAACTCAATGGGTCCCACTCAACGCCGAGCCGTGTTGAGTAACTTCAACACTATTTCTTTTTCCTCGATTTACGTTCCCGAGTGAATTCCTTGTTTATTTTTGTAGTATCCTTGTCGGCTATGTTTTTCTTTCCTAATGGCCGAATCGTGGGTCGTGGTTAGTAGTGGTGGTTTGAAGCTCTTCATGGGGGAGGTGTTGTGTAATTTAGCCAAAGCCACCCTTATTCTTCTATCTTGCTCCAGGTACGGGCTGGGCAAGGGGGTGGAAGGTCCCTTGTGCTTAAACATGTAGACCCTTGAGCTTGTTGGCTTGGAAATGATGATTGGGGGACTGAGTTTGCCTCCAACCCGGATCCATGCTGTTTGTTTTAGCTACTACCATCTCCCACAGCTTAGGGTGTTAGAAGTTTCTTCCTTGGTAGATTGCAGCACTTTGGGCTCTTGGTAGCCTAGTAGACCCTGCAGGATGTAGTTTCTGGGTAGGGTTGGTGCTGTTTCCTCGCACGTAGTGCATTCCTTGTTGTCTTGCCTTGGGCAGTTGTGACTTTTTCTTCTGTGTGTTTTCCTATTTTATTCATTCCCTAGTTTACACTTCAATTCAGTTTTTCCTTGTTTTGCTTGCTGAGGTATTCTTTCTTCTTTTGAATGCCTCAGGTTCTGAGCAGTAGCCAGTTTGATGGCTAGGTTGCAGTGGTGTTGCTGGTGGTCTCTTGGACTTTGGAGATCTTGTTGCTTTGTTAGTGAGGTAGTTTTTCAGTACTTTTCTTACAGACAAACATATTTGCCCGTGGGTTCGTGTCAGGTTGTTGGCGCCCACTGGTAGTTTTTACCTTTGTACTAGATATATTACCTTTGCTGCTACCATTTTTCTAGAGATAGTCTACTTGCTCTGAGGAAGATTTATGCTAGGTTGCTAGTTATTTTAAAACTACAACTATTATTATTATAAGATTATTGCATGATCAGCATGTTTTATAAAGGTAAATCACTATTTTCCAAACAACGTATAAAGATCGTTTTCTTATATATAATATAAATTAAATGTAGAGTCTTGCATGACATAAGTGGTCCTCTTAAGGCTCTTATGCACTTCTTAGGATGTCAAACCTGAATAAAGTATTTTTCCGCAGCGCTTAAGTATAATTTTTAACTGTGGACTAGGTGATCCACTGAGCCGAGGGATACAGCCTCTTTTATATAACTGATTTTCTAATCATTAAACTCATAAATTTCTTTCATTAAGTGTAATAGATGGTTTTGCCTGAGCGTCAGCAGTTATCCCCTGCTTGACGTGGCATCATGACACGCGTTTTCTCATACTCTGATAATTCTTTAATTCGGAGAAAATGCGGGTTGTGACAGTATTGATTGGCTCTTTATTGTACCTTACAGCTAGTAGACCTGACATAATATTTGCTACATGCAAATGTGCTAGATTCCAAGTAAGCACTAGAGAGTCACACCTAACATTAGTAAAAAGGATTCTTAGGTATGTGAAAAGTTGTCCAAATCTAGGTCTCTGGTATCCAAAAGACTCAGGATTTGAATTAACTTGATTTTCAGATGCTGATTATGCTGGATGTAGAGTAGACAAGAAAAGCACCAGTGGAACTTGCCAGTTTCTTGGTGACAGACTTGTTTCCTGGTTTTACAAGAAACAAACATCTGTGTCCACATCAACTGCTGAAGATGAATACATGGCAGTAGCTAGTTGTTGCTCATAGATTTTGTGAATTAAAAATCAACTCCTAGACTATGGTTACAACCTAGATAAGTCAAAAATATTTTGTGATAACACCAGTGCTATTTCTATAGCACAAAATCCAGTCCTCCATAGTAGGACAAAACATATAGAGATTAGACATCACTTTTTAAGAGATAATGTTGAGAAGAATAAAATTGAACTTCAATATATCCCAACTGATTTGCAAAGGGGAGATATTTTCACCAAACCATTGGATGAAAAGAAACACACATTCTTCCTGAATCAGTTAGGAATGTTAGATGAAGGAAGTTTAAATTAAGATCCAAGATTTTAAAACCTTAAAATTGACCAAGACTAGGTAAAAACTTGATTTTTCTAGTGTCTATAGGTTATTTCTGATCTTTGAACTGCGCTCGACGTTTTTCTCAACGATCGTCGAATGGAGATTGACGATCACAGAAATCGTCGACCGGAGTTCATCGTTTTCCAGATAGTGCTAGGCTATCCCTTCCCGGTCAAAGATCATCGAATGGAGCTCGACGCTCTCCAAAATCGTCGAACGAAGATCGACGATGTTGAAGACCATTCAGATTCCTTTAGAAGCCCAGATCGTTGAACGGAGTTCAACGATCTTTCCTTTTCGGCGTCGAACCCTGATATAAAATTCATTTTTCAGTCGTCGTTCTCTTTTTGCGCATTCATACTCTCTGCAGAACTTTTCTTTCCCTCCAAAAATCTCTGCACTTGGTCTCGTTTGTTCGATTTTGCAGGTAATAATGGTCGTCTCTATTGCAGTCCTAGCAGCGATGAAGTTTGATACTGGCTTCGACATCGACATGGATTCTTTTGAAGGCAGTGATCAAATCTTTAAAGACATTCTGGAATTGTTCAAGGAACAACAGTTGGTTTATATCATGTCCACAAGAATGAAACTGGCGGAAGATGAAATCAAGGAGTGGGTGTACACTGCACATAACCTGGATCATAACACAGTGGTTGGAACAATATCCGGCACACAGGTATCCCTAACTCCTGCTCTCCTAACAGAAGTATTTCAATCTAGTACTGGGCATGATTCAGTCGAGTTATCTGGAGAGGAATTTGCTAGTATGCTGGATAGAATGGGTCACTCAGCGGCAAACCCTAATAAGCTGCTTATGAAAAATTTGTCAGTAGAATATAGATTCCTAGCAGATGTTGTGGGAAAAGTGTTGTTAGCAAAGCATTCTGCTCATGATATCATCTCCAGGTATCAATTTTGTTTAATGGGTGCATTAGTAGATAAGAAACATTTGGATTGGGGGGAGATATTCTTTGATTTAATTAAGAAAAAGGTGAACAAGAATTTTGTGAATTTTGGGAGGATTCGAGGCCTGTTTCTGCATAACAGATGCCCTCAGCTGCTTTTTTCCAATGGCATGCACATCAATGCCTCCAAGAGGCTATCCTGTGCTCTCTTTGGAAAGTGGGACAGGAAAATTGCCAAACCAAGCAGAGCTCCTGCAATTGTCTCAACTTCAGGCACAAGGACTGTACATGTCACTTCCACTCAGTCAACTACCCCCTTGGAAGAATTGCCTGCCTCCTCCTCATCTCCACCATCTCCACCCATTGTTTCTTCAACCATTCATACATCCACCATCACCACTTCAATTTCATCCCCCATCACCATTTCATCTCCAATCTCAACTCCTTCACCTCCTCCAGCAACTACTGTAGACCATTTCCACCCTCTACATTATTATCCATCCCTTGACATTGATTCATCCATTCCATCATTCAGTCTTCTAGATGATTCCTACATGGATGATTCTCTTTCCTCACCTCTTGAGCCACCATCATCCTCTACCTCCTATCAACAATTACTTCAAGACATTCTTGCTCAACCATATTTCACCCCATCCATTTCCATTCCAATAACTTCCATCTCCACCATTCCCATTTCTCAACCATCCATACTACCATCCACATCTTATCTTACCATCTCAGCAGCTCCTCCAACACCATCAACTTCTGTCACACTCTCCTCTACCTCTACTCAAGCATCCCTTGAGCAAGTAGATCTTCCAGCTCTAGCAGATTAGCTCTATGAGTTGTTAGCTCCCAGGTTAGCACTCTTGCTGGAGACCTCCATGGCTCCACTCCTTCAGTCTATACAAGACTTATCTGCCAGGCTCTCCTCTTTCTGTCCTCCTCAGGCAATCCCTTCTGTGGGGTGCCTTGATCCAGTACATACTGAATCTAGGTAGGGGGAAATGCCACATGAAGAAGAGATGATGCCTGCTTCAGAAGAAATTTTGACAAGTTTGCCAGAGATTCTAGCTCCAGTTCCAGTTCTAACAGTTGACCTCAGGTCACTGTTATCAGAATTTGATACACTTTATTTCAGTTGTCTTCCAGCTCAGGAAGTTGAAGACCTTACTAAGGCCATTGTGCCTATTTTCAGTTGTGATCCCAGCCTGATATCCTCATATATCAATTCTCTCAAGGCTGTGGAAAGTGTTATTTCTGCTGATATTGTGAATGCTGATTTTGTTGCTGCTGTTGATAAAGTCTGTTCTGATATTGTTGATGATTTGCTGATGATAGAGGCTAATGATTCAGAGCCTGCTGTTCATATTGATGAGCCTGTTGTTACTGATGTTATTGTTTCTGTAACTGATGCTCCTGCTGCCCTAGTTATTTATATTGCTACTGCTGTTTCTACCAGTGTGTCTGTTAGTGCTGCTTCTGTCACTACTGCTGCTGCTGCTTCAACTGAACAATCCAAACAACAAAAAGAATACATTAAAAGGATTGATGAATTGTATGACAATCCTCACAGCTCAGATAATGACAAGTTCAGAACTGATTCTGATGACTCCTCTGCAACCATTGCAAGGAAGAGAAAAGCCAGAAGCAAAGCTTTGAAAAGAGTACCTCCAGAGAAAGTAAAGGATGATAATGACATTCCATACTATATTCTACATGATTGTCCTTTAACTGAACCTTGGATGCAATTCTCAAAAAACCAGCTGAAGGCCATGAAGAAAAAGAGAAAGTATGACAAAGGATCATCTCACTTTAATCCTCCTCCTCCTCCTTCACCAGATGCAGGAACTGGTGGAGGTTCTGCTTCTTAGACCTCAATTGCTGCAACTCAAAGCTCCTCTCAGTCTAAAGACAGATCACAATCAAGAGGGTATCAACAAAGAGGCTACCAATCCAGGAGAGGCCAGTACAGAGGAAACCAAAGAGGATATAGAGTATATTCCAGAGGTCAATCATGAAAACATCCATATCACAGGGAAGGACAAGGACCCATTGACTCTATTTCTGGTCCTTTCCCTTACAAGCTGAAAGAAATTGTTACTTCAAGTTCTCCTCCTACAGATACAATCAACAGATATGAACCTCCTATTCCCTTTGAAGATCCAGAAAACAATCCCCTTTCTTGGACAGCAAGGATGAAAGAATTGGCTGTCATAGATCAAATAAAGAAGGCAAGAGAACAAGGGAGAGATACTTCAAACATCACTACTCTATCTAAGCAAAGGAAGAAAGAACTTGAAAGATACTCCTCCAGAAAATTCTTTGATCCAGAGAGTTATTTGAAGCTGCACCCAGAGGCTATTGTTCCCAGACCTAAATCTCAAACCTCCCTAGGTGCTGCTGATGACAGGAGATCCAAGAAGGAAGCTCTCAATCCAAACAGAGAAATCTTATTCAAAAAGAGAGAAGAAAAGGACTGATTGTGTAAGCTGACAGTATATATCTATTTCTGACTATCTGCTGTGACTTTATATCTGCTTCTGCATTGCTGCAATTCATTTCTCTGCTGTGTTGAATTTGCTTTTGTTTCTACTTATATGCTTTTTAATTCCTATGTCATGTAAATAATAATCCTAACCCAAATAAGGGGAGATTGTTGGAACACCCTATTACTGATTTGGGCAAGGATCACTATGTCCTTAGGAAAATGTCTTGACCTCATTGTATAGTTTTAAATGTCAACTAGAATAGGTCTAAGGCTTAAAACTTAGGTTTGAAAGCTGTTCTCAAGACCTTCTAGATTCAGAATACAAGTGCAGAATACTAAGGCAACTTTCGTCGAGCTCAGGTCGACGAGGCGTCGAACTCAGTTCGACTATCTCTGAGCTCAGTTCAACGAGTCTTCGAACTCGGTTCGACGATCTCTGAGCTCAGATCGATGTTTGTGTCTCTAGATAAAATACAAATCTCTGAGCTCAGGTCGACGATAGTTGAGCTCAGATCGACGATTTCATTCTCAAGTCTAGTTCCAGTCTCTGAGCTCAGGTCGACGATAGTCGAGCTCAGATCGACGACTTTTCTTGAGAGATTGACGATTTCAAAATTAAAAATCAGTCAGTTATGGAATTCAATCTGATTCATATCCAGCATTTTCTTCAAAGGATTTTGTAGCCGTTTTAATCAATCTGGAGCAAGTTTCAAGGAAGACTAAATGGAATGTCTCTTAAGACTTTTCTCCAGAGACAGATATCAATCAAGGATGTCATTTATGACTGGCCAACGGCTATCGAGAAGATTGGATTTCAATATATCATTTCAGAGAGAGACAGAGATATAATATACAGAGAAAGAATCATAACAAAAAAATAAGAGAAAAACTGTGAACATTATCTGAGATCTGTGAGACACACAACAACTACAGGATTACAGTTTCTCATCTTAGATTCAGGTTTTTTTCAAGGCTTCATCAATCAAGACTCCAGACACAACACATTTCAGTCTTTGCTGAAATCATTCTTTGCTGGAGATCTCAATTTTTCTGAAGGCCTATCACCCTGTGAAAGGCTTCTCTTCCTGAACAATTACAAATCTCAGGGGGAGCTTTGACAACAACAATCCACTAGTCTTCTCTTTGACTGTTGACAGAGAAGAACATTAACTCTTTATTTTTCTTTTATTCTGCTGTAAAAGGGTTACTCAAAATCCCATCAAAAGGTTTGTGGTTTGTTTCTGAGATCTTGTCAAAACTCATTTGTGGCAAGACACCTGATCAAAAAATCTTATTTGGTTTTTGAGCACCTTATCAAAAGCTTATTGGTGCCCAGGACACCTGATCAACTATTCCTACAGCGGATTCCTACCTAGGGTGGTAGAAGAGTTGATGTACCCAGGTTGATTGGGGAACCACTATAGATCCTTGTGTCTTCTGGTTGCTGTGTTTTATTTGCTATGTGCTGTGTTTTTACTTCTTTCTTTAGTTTGTTTCATTCTTTGCAAGCACAATACACCTATAAATAAATTAAGTCTTCCACTGCCAATTAATTTTTAATTTGTAAAATTATTTTAATATACTCTATTCACCCCCCTATAGAGTAAAAGTAGATCTTACCCTCACTTTCAGAGCCGATGCTCCTTCGGTACATGGTGTGGAGGCTTGCTTTCCGGGAAGCTTCGACCCCCCACCCCCCCATGGATCACTTCGATCCCTCCTCGGGTCCCCACATCGTCCCGGTCTTCGCAACGGTCCTCCTCCGCCTGAGGCCGGACTTCCTCAATCCGCACTTCCTGGCGGTTCTGCTGTTGCTGCTGCTGTTCCCTGTTTCCCCGTATCTCGAGGAACTCCGGGCACGTGATTGTCGTGTGCCCCTCCTCTTGATGGTAGTCACTGTAGGGTAGGTCTATCCTGACCTCCCTTCTCCTCCTTGGTTGTCCTCTCCTTCTCCCCCCAGGGCGATAGCCATGGCCTCCTCCTGATCGGGAAGGGGGGGTCTCTGACCCTGCCTCCCCCCTGTGGGTAAAACTGGTCGCGCCCACCTTGGCGGTTATCTCCTCCCTTATAACCCCTTCTTGGCCCTTGATCCTGCCACTCCGGCCTCCAAACCAACCGGTTGTTTGGTTCCTGACGCCCCCACCTGGGCTGCTGCTGCTCTCTCTACCGAGGCTCGACCCTTCTCTCCTCCTGGGCTCGGCCACCCCTTGGCTTCTCCTCCTCTACGGCCCACCTGGCCAACCTCCGAGCAAACTCTGGGTGTGATGCTTCCATTTTGGCCTCCCTTGCCGCCCTCTCCAGGAGCGCCTCAAAAGACACTGGAGGCATCCTCTTCAACTCCATGGCGAAGAACTCGGGATGGAGACCCAAGGTGAAGGCCACCATCATGGTGTTCCCTGACATCTCTTGTACCTGGGACAGTTCCTCCTGAAATCTTTCCAGGTAACTTCCCAGGGTCTCCCCTGCTCTCTGTTTTATACGGAACAAGGACTCGACATCCCTCTTTCTTTTCTTTGAGGTGGTGAATCTCAACATGAACCCTCTGCGCAGGTCTTCAAATCAGTAGATGGAGCCGGCCGGGAGCTGATGAAACCACTCTCTCGCTTTCTCCCTGAGGGTGATGGCGAAGAGCCTGCACTTGAAGCAATCCGACATCTGTCAGATTGAGACCACATCCTCGAACCACTGGACGTGCTGGACCAGATCTCCCTTCCCTGAGTAGTAGGACATTTCCGGCTCTCGGAACCCCTCTGGAGCTGGGGCAGAAGAAACGAACTCGCTGAAGGGGCTCCCTCCCTTAGCTGGGCGAGTTGGGAGCTCCCACCCCACTGTCTCACCGAAGTGGTACTCGCCTGTCGAGCCCGGGAAAAGGACTCGCCCCCTCGTCTTGCGCTCCCCCTCACTCGCGACTTCCTTCCCCGCTCGCCTGACGGGCGAGTCGTTGCCTAGTGCCGGGTCGGCGACCATGGGAACCACCGGCGTCGTGCTCTCGGCTCGCATGCCGAGTGCGACCCTGACAAGTCCGAGCACTTTCTCTCTGAGCTTCGCGGACATCCCTGCCGTCGCTGGAGGGGGAGGGGGTGGCGAGCTCGCCCTGCCTGAACCTTGCCCTTCATCTCCTTCAATCGGACTTGCGAAAGATTTTCTATGCTAACCACGCTCCACGCTCACCGCACCAAAATGTTGAAACCGAAAAATCGGTCCCTGAGGAGTTCGACCCTTGGGGGAAGGGGTGATCGCACACTTACTTCTCTCCTCACAAGCCCAAATGAGAAAGGAAAAAGACCAGGGATAGACCCAAGGCTCCAGCACGGAGGTCCCACCACACACCCGAAAGATCTTAGAGCGCTTCCCCTCCTTAGCCAAGTGCTGAAGCTAAGGTACCTCAGAAAGCGCTAGAAGACCGGGCACAAGAAAGCGTGTCTTCTGAGGTACCCATTGGGTCCTATTTATAGGAAAAGATGGTCTGCAAATATCCAAACTTCACTGTTTTCGAGGACCATAGGCAGTCCGAAGGGGGTAACATGGTAAAAATACACCACATCTGAAGGGCGAGCTGGCCCTGAGATAACATCCACTAGGCAAGGGTGGCGAATACTGCAGCAGGAAAGCTTCCCCTCACGCCGAGGTAAAAGGCGGTGAGGGTGCTCGCCCCACTCAACGCCACGGGAGAAGGCGTTGAGTTTGCTCACCTCTCTCAATGCCATAGGCCTAGCTCGCCTTACTCAATGCCACGAGAGAAGGCGTTGAGTGAGCTTGCCTCTCTCAATGCCACAGTCATGGCTCGCCTCGCCTTGGGCCTGGGCGAGTTGACCCTGAAACCCCTGCTCGTGGGTGACGGGCGTGTAGGCACTCGCCCACCCCTTGGCTCTGGGCGAACACGTACTCGGCCGGATCTGCTCGCCCGATGAATTGACTTTCGCCGGGCTCAGCTCTACGAACTCCGAGCTCAGCCCGACGATTGCCGAGCCCGTACTCGGCACGCTGGCCTCGGCATGTTCTGCTAAACTCGCTTGGGGTGGTCTGAGCCAGCCGGTTTGGCTCCTATTAGCCCACTCGCTGGATACGGGGTTGTACAGTCATATTGATTGGATAGGTGGTCCAAGTGACATTGACAGATGGACTCAAAGAAGCTGATTGGAAAGGTAGGAAATTGCCTAAGTCCACAGGAGTCGAGTGAAACAAGCTCACTCAATGCCAAATATCAAGGTAGTTGCTGAAGAAAATTGACTAAGTACACAGGTGTTGAGTGAAGTCAGTTCACTCAATGCCATGTAGCTAATAGTGATGAATGAAGTAAGCATAGTCAAAGCCAAATATCAAGTTGCAGCGCAGAAGAAATGACTAAGTACAAAAGTATCGACACACTTCACAACTATGTCGACATCTTTGCAGGAGAAGTGTCAAGACAAGTTAGTTATCTTGACACCTTAAAGATCAAGACAGCTGTGTTGTGATAATTAAGGTATCTCGACACTTTGAAGATAAAGTCAGCAGTGTCGAGACAAGTCAGATATTTCGACACCTTAAAGCTCAGGACAGTAGGGTCGAGACAATACAACTGTCTTGACACAAAGAAGAACTGAAGTATAGACTTAAAGATGTCGACACCCGGCAGACAGTAGTGTCGAGATAATTCAATTGTCTCGACATAGTGAAGATTTAAAGCAAATGTCGACACTCGGCTGACTGTAGTGTCGAGACAATTCAACTATCTCGATACAGTCGATAGTTGTGTTGAGACAAGTCAACTGTCTCGACACCTTCAAGTTTAGACTGGAAATTCTATCAAGTACAGATTTGTCCAGACTATTAAGATGTCTCGACACCTTCTAAGAACACCAAGTATAATTGTGTCGAGACACTTGGAACTTCTCGACACTTATTATCCTGAAGTTGAACAGAGTCAACACAACTGAGTGTCAAGTCAAGTCAGAAGTGTCATGTCAACTACAGTGACTTGACGTCTCATTAGAATCTATTTTAAGGAAATTTTTAAGTATGATGACAAATGATGATATCATCAATCAGGAGCTAGCAACCAGTGAAGGCAATATATAGAGGGGTCGTCTACACAGAAATCGATGAAGAAAACTTTCAATCATTTTTCACTTATTCTTATTTCTCCTAAGTCAGAGAAGGGAGAAAACTCCAAGAAGAACGAAGACGCGGGTCTTCAAGAAATTCTTATGATACTTTCAACAAAGTGATCAGAGGATTATGGTGGATCTGTTCTACAATTTCTTCAAGGAAATCAAGCCGATCATCATCAAGAACATTGCTGATACAGAGAAGAATCATTTCAGTCAGTCTGCTTATCAAGAACCAATTCTTTGCTGCTGAATTGAAGAATCTGAATTCTCAGATAAGTTAGATCACAAAATTATTGTTTTCTGAGATTACTTTCTTTCTCATTTACCTCTTAATTTTGTAAGATCTCTTTGACATCTGAGTTATTAGGAGATATATTCTCTGAGTTGTAAGCCTGTGTTATAAAGTCTGAGGTAGGGTTCTTGAGGGACCTGAGGTAGGTGATTTGTGTGGGACCACTGAGGTATAAGACTTTATAGTCTGAGGTAGGGTTCTTTAGGGACCTGAGGTAGGAGATTGGGTGGATCTCTGAGGTAGGACCTATTTGGTCTGAGGTGTAGGTTTCTTGAAAGAAATTGAGTTTGTTTGATTTTTTGATCTGAGTTGAAGAGGAGGAGATATAACCCTATCTAGCACATTGCTATTGAGAAAGAAGGGGGAAAGTGGATGTACCCTAGATAGGGGAACCACTATAAAATCTCTGTGTTCTGTGGATTGCTTGTGTTGTGTTCTTGTGAATGTTTATTTTCAAGTATCTTATATGTTGAACCTTTAGTATAAGTGACAAAGAAATTTAAAAGACACCTATTCACCCCCCCCGCCCCTAGGTGATTAACTACCCATAGATTTGTCTTTCAAGTGGTATCAGAGGGAGGTTGTTCAAAGAAATACCTAACAGTCAAAAAAAGATCCTAAGGGTGGTTGATACATATTAGATATCATGGCTTCAGAATATCACAGAGAACTCAGTTCTATGAAGCTTCCTATATGTACAAAGGATAATTTTGCTATTTCGAAGCAAAGGGTGTTGTTTATGGAGGCATCAGATCCAAGAATCTTTGTCACTGTACAAGAAGGACCATATATTCCCATGAAATTATCTGTCTTAGATGCAAATGTGCAAACCCTTAAGAGTATGTCTGAGATGACAAAGGATGAGGTTGTTCTCTACCATGGATAAAAGAGCATAAAACATAATTGTCAGTGCAATAGATAATTCAACCTTTCAGAACTTAGTACACTATAAAACATACAAGGAGATGTGGGACACTCTAATAGTCTATATGAAAGGCACATAAGAAGTTAGAGATCACAGAAAGTCTCTACTCAACCAGCAGTATGAGGCATTCATGCAAGGGAAGATTGATTCTATAGAACTTTGTTATGAAAAGTTTTTTAGAATAGTCAATGACTTAAAGAATTATGGTAGAGAATTCTCAAACTATGAGCTTAATGACAAGTTTTTGAGATACCTAAACAATAAATGAGACATAAAGATTTGTGTTGTAAGAGAAATGAGCAATCTGAGGAACATGTTACCTAAGGATTGTATGGGAAGTTGTTGATCACATGAGCTTTTGTTAAATTCTAGAAAAGCTGAAGATGAATATGCTAGAAGTTCAAATCAGACTAGATCTGTGGCTTTCAAAGCAGACACATCAAAGAAGGCTAGAAGAGAAATTTATTTGTCACCATGAAGGGATGAAGATACAGATAGCACTGGGACTAGTTCTTCATCAGAAGAATTGTTAGATGGTGAATTGGCATTGTTCACCAGGCAATTCAAGAAGATGATGAGAAGAAGGAAGCAATGGAACAAGAAGCCATCATCTGGAACAAGTTCCAACAAAAACAAAGACAAACACCAAAACAACTCTATGGTCAGGTATGATTCAAACCAGAACAAACAAGTTAAGACTGACATTATTTGTTATTGCTGTAATAGGCCTGGACATGTCATTGCTGACTGTCTAGTAAAGAGAAAGGAGAATAGGAAGTCCAAGGAATGGAAGCTCCATAAAGATAATAAATCAGAAAAGGGTCTGATGGCAAATAAGCCAAAGACTTTATCTGATAGTGATACTGATTCAACTGAATTAGAAGAAGAACATGCACACATTGGATTGTTCTCTTGTGAAGAGAAATTCATCAGAGAGGCCATATATAAGGGCAATTACTCCACAACTTCATCACTCCATGGTGAATCTAAAGATGATATGGAGTTTAACTTGATGGCACTGTCTGATAATCCAAAAACGGAAATTGTTGAATGTCAGGATACTCAGGTAATCTTTGACAATTCCATTTGTTCTACAACTTCTATTTATGAGACTGGGGATGAGTCAGACACGTGTACATCGAATTTTGATAAACATGAGTCCAACTCTGAGACTGAACTACAGCAGCTCACAGTTAAGTTTGGAAAACTCCTAGAGGCTCTTGTAAAGAGCAAAAAGCTTATCAAGGAACAAGCCAATATGATTGACTATCTAACAGGTCTTAAGTACCATCATGAGATGGCTACTCAGAAGATTGGTCTTCAAAGTTCAAAGTTGTCTAAGCTAACTAAGATCATTGATGATCAAATCATGTTTTTAAAACAAAAAGAAGCAACCATTCAGGAGTTAGAACTCAAACTCCAGAATGAGAAAAGACTTGTCCAGCAGTTCTCTAAACCTAAGACTGTACTCCCAATAATAGATACCTCCTCAGGAACTCCTGGAAGTGGTCTTGGTTATATAAAACCAAGGAGAAGGAGAGGCAAAAAGCTGATAGGATAAGAGGTTCCAGTGCTGCCACAACCTGTGTCTCAGACCAAAGGAAAAGAAATCCAGAAGTTCGGACCTGGAGCAAGTAGCACATCTGTGAATAGGAAAGTTATTCCTAATATGTTTCCTCCAAGGAGGACTAATGTGACAGTGATGCAAAACAAACAACTTGCCCATAGTCAACATGCAACTGTAAAAGCTACTAATTCCTATCCTAAGGAATGTCAGCATAAAGTTCAAACTATGCCTCCAAAGAGGAGATACAATAGATATGTGCTGATATTGTGGAAAGATTGGACACTTTGCTCTGGACTGCTGGTTTAATCACACAGCGTCTCATGGATAGAAAGTGTACCCAGCAAAGAAATTCTCAGGTGGTCTCAATGTAGACCCAGCTAACAAGCACCTAGGACCCAAGATAATTTGGGTTCCTAAGGATAAATAAATCATTATTTTGCAGGAATGTCCAAGCACCAGAAATAGGCCCATCTGGTACTTAGATAGTGGATGTTCCAGACACGTGACTGGAATAAAGAGCAATTTGAGGGAGTTTATTCCAGTGAAAACTGGACCAAAGGTGATCTTTGGTTGAACTGACAAAGGGATTACCAGAGGTTATGGTAAGATCTCAAATGGTTTAGTCACTTTCATTAAAGTAGCTTATGTGGAAGGGTTGTAACACAACCTTATAAGAATAAGCAAACTTTGTGATCTTAGCTATGACATTTCATTCCACAAGGATCAGTGCCTCATAAAGAATTCAAGTGACCAAGAGGTCATCTTGACAGGTACTAGGAGTGGGAATGTATACTGTTTAAATTTTCTTTTTCTAAATTCAGACTCTCGCATATGTCTAGTTGCAAATGAGAAGGCTTCACACTGTGTCAAATGACACAAGAGGCTCGCTCATTTTAACTATAAAACTATAGGCAAGTTATTCAGTAAAGAGCTACTTAGGAATGGTCCTAACATTAAACGCACTAAGGAGAGCATTTGCTCTACATGCCAAAAAGGCAAGCAGACCAAAGTTTCCTTCAAAAGCATTGAAACCAAAGACTCTGTGAGGTGATTATACCTCTTGCATATGGACTTATTTGGTCGTATGCCAGTTCATAGTCTAGGTAGGAAATTCTACACATTTGTGGTTGTTGATGATTATTTCAGATTTACTTGGGTTTTCTTTTTAAGGAAAAAGTCTGAAACTCCTATTGTCTTCAAGACATTTGTCAAACAAATACATAATGAATTAAATAGTTTTGTGGTCAGAATCAGAAGTGATCATGGAACTGAGCTTCAATCTGAATTCATGACAAATTTTTGTGAAGAACTTAGGATTCAGCAAGAGTTTTCCTCTCCAAGAACACCCCATCAAAATGGGATTGCTTAGAGAAAGAACAGGACTCTCATTAAAGTTGGAAGAACCATGCTGAGTGATTCTTCTCTCCCGAAATATTTCTGGGCTGAAGTTGTTAACACAGCATGTCATGTTCTTAATAGAGCTTCAATCAATAAAAGCCTGAATAAGACTCCTTATGATCTAATGAAGGGCAGAAAACAAGACTTAGCCTACTTCAGAATCTTTGGATGTAGGTGTTTTGTCCTTAATAATGGGAAAAAATACATAACTAAGAGTTTGCTGAGAAGTCCTAAGAAGGCATATTTGTTAGTTATAGTAACCACAGTAAGGCCTATAGGGTCTATAACTTGAGGGATCAAGTTGTAGAGGAGTATGTTCATGTTGTATTTGATGAAAGTTCTATGTATTACAATGATAAGACATGTATATCAAGAAGAACAGGAGAAGACTTGAAGCTAAAGGAGCTATCAATAGAAGACTCAGTTCCAGAAAGCCAAAGTATACAAGATGGAGACAACAGTATTGAGGAAGAACTTGCACAGGAATAACCAGAAGAAGAGACTTAGCAACAAGATGAAGCTGTTCAAAGAGAAGAGGTCGCCTTACCAGTTGTTGTCAGACATCTAAGGGATCATCCAAGGGAACTGATCATTGGAGATGCATCTCATGGTGTGACCACAAGAAGTAGATAGCAGAAAACTATAATATATTAAAGTTTTCTGTCTCATACAGAACCAAAGAGGTTTGAAGAATCCAATATAGACCCATTTTGGATAGGGGCTATGCCGGAACAATTGGACCAGTTCAAGAGATGTAATGTTAGCTGGTTCCCAGACCAGATGACTGTAGCATCATAGAAACCAAGTAGATCTACAGGAACAAACTGTATGAGAATGGTGTTATAGTCAGAAATGAGGCTAGACTGGTTGCAAAGGGCTATAAACAAGAAGAGGGTATAGACTTTGATCAAATCTTTGCATCAGTGGCTAGATTGGAAGCTATTAGACTCTTCCTAGCATATGCAGCCTACAAAGGATTCAAAGTTTACCAAATGGATATGAAGTCAGCCTTCCTTAATGGTAACCTCAAAGAAAGAGTTTATGTTGAGCAACCATCAGGTTTTATTGACTCTACTCATCCTAATTATGTTTATCTTTTACTAAGAGCTCTCTATGGGTTAAAACAAGCCCCAAGGGCTTGGTATGAGACTCTGTCTAAATTTTTTCTAGAGAATAAATTCTCAAGGGGGGAAATCGACAAAACACTATTTCTTAGGGAATTCAAAGGCAAGACTATCTTAGTACAAATATATGTAGATGACATTATATTTGGTTCTACTGATGAGTCACTTTGCACAAAATTTGCCAAACTTATGCAAGGTAAGTTTGATATGAGTAGTATGGGTGAACTCAAATTTTTATTGGGTCTCCAAGTTAAGCAAACGGTTGATGGACTTTTCATTAGTCAGTCTAAGTTCACCAAGGAGTTAATCAAGAAGTATGGCATGGAAACATCCACTTCCATGAGAACTCCTATGGGGTCCAGTATGTCATAAGACAAGGATGGTGTTGGCAAGCCAGTGGATATCACCTTGTATAGGGGCATAGTTGGATCACTACTCTATCTAACTTCCAGTAGACCAGACATAATGTATGCTACTTGTGTCTGTTCTAGGTATCAAGATTGCCCTAAGGAGTCTCACTATACAACAGTCAAAAGAATATTGAGATATCTAAAGGGAACACCTAGTCTTGGCCTATGGTATCCCAGGAATTGTGATTTTGAACTAACAGGCTTTTCAGATGTAGATTATGCAGGTTGTAAAGAAGACAGGAAAATCACTTCAGGTTCATGTCAGTTCCTTGGAAGAAGGCTAGTGTAATGAAGCAGCAAAAAGCAAACAAGTGTAGCAATATCCACTTCTTATCAAAGGGGGGCTTGGCTTTGTTGTTGGAGAGGGGGAAGGATAGTGGGCTGCTCGGGTTTTGAGGAGGTGAATAGGGTGGTCAGTTTTGTTGGAGTAGAGGGAGGAGGGTGGCCGAAAGTTTGATGGAGGAGGCTTGGGTTTGGGGTGGTGATGGAGGGGCTGGTCGGTTTTTGTGAAGGGGAGAGGAAGGGATGTTTTGGTGGAGAACTTGTGGTGGGAGGAGGGGGAGGAGAGGAGGCTGAGATAGAGAGAGAGGGAAAGGGTGGCCAGCGGCCAAGAGGGAGGAGAGGAGGGGTTGGTTCAAAATTTGCCTAGGAGGGGAGGACAATCTCAATAGATTTTAGGGTTTCAATTTCTTATCATTCTTCTCTTCAATACAAAACTCTTCATAATCTTGGCTTTTATAGCCTACACCACTCAATCTCCTTCATTAAAATAAAATAAACACATGATGATTATATGCACCCATCATACACTTGACATAATAAATACAATAATAAATTCAAGAAATAAAAACACCCTTGATGGTTATAGGCACTCATCATACATGAAATAAACACTTAAAATAAAATGCTTAAATTAAGAATATATAATTATAAATATTTATTTTATAATTATATGTTTTTATTAGATGGTGATGGCGGACGTCGAATAGAACATGTAGCGGCGGCGGCGTTAGAAAAGAACGTCGTGGTTGAATTCCATCCTCGACCTTGCAGCAACATTCGTCCCAATCAACGAATTCTCTATGTCGGGGATCAACAACCGCATCAACAACGTCGTCATCAATCCTCCCCCCACTCAAAATTACTCATCACCGATGAGTGGTCCATGTGGGGGGAACAATCGAAAGCAGCAGCAATATGGGGCAAATCTGGCCCTGCTATCCATGTCGTAGTAGCATGAACATCCCATAGCAATGAACACCTGTCAGACAGAGAAATAACAATTCTCTCGAGGAAACACAAAAGGGTGTCAAGCAAAAGAAAAATAACTTGAATCTTACCATGTGGTTCAAGGGCCAAGGAGTCCACGTGGAAAAGAGATACGGTAGAACTAACACTCCCCAACCCAAGAGAACATTTAGTGGGAGATAGAAATGACGGAGAAAGCCACTCAGGTGAAAAAGAGACGTATAGTAAAAAGTCCAAAAATTTGAAATAAAGTGAAACATCCTGTGCTTTATAAAAATTGCTATTGAAAAGCATGAAATCTGAAGTTCTTCATATCCATGGATGGGTCAGTGTTCCTACGTATTAAATTATTAACGGAGCCAGAAGGCATCTGCTAGGGGATTGACCAAACTAAACCCAAATCACTAACTCTAGCGTAGGACGGTCTCGGAAGGGAGCGGAAGTGCGTGCGACATAAATAAAAATGAAACTCTAACGTCCTAGATACATGTAAGGAATATAAATAATAAGACGCAAATTGATTGATTAATTTTTTAAAAGTTTGCCTAAGTAACTTACGATCGTGAGGAGTGAAACCATGTGCTGCATGACTTTACCCAAATGCGGAGGATAAGGGGTTTAAGTCAGGTGGAACGGGAGCTTTATAAACAAAAATGAATTCAATGGGCTCCAAATACGTAGTTTTAATTCTAACTTTAATATACGCACGCTTGGCATGAAGATATGCCAAGGAGAACAGCTCATCATAAACAATAGAGTTGGACGCTCCCAGATGTGAATGGATGTGCGAACGATACAACTCAAGGGGCCCAACCATAGTCACTAACGTATGTACATGAGGGTCATCAAAAGGCGATGGGTAGATGCATGCAACAGGGTGTGGTATATAAGTATGTTTAGGAGACACCACATCCAGAGGAACAATAGCCAAGGAATCATAAACGGTCCTAAGAGAGGTTTTGCCCAATGTCGTGCGATCAGATGAACGGTCTATCCCAAGAAAAGTGTAGTCAGATCTACGAATGGTGGTGGAAAGACCGAGCATGTCAACTAATAACTCGCTCGCACATATCCGACTAGATAAGTCCAGTGGGGAAGCTAAATAAACGGGCACCTCAAAATGTCTCAGACTAGAAGGTACCAGCTCGTGTCCTAACAGGTCATCACCTAAATCACTTTTAGGTAAACTTTGAACACAAGATAACTCTACCGACTCATCCAAAATGTCTTCCAACTCAGGGTCATCAGAAGATTCCATGACAATCAAAGGAGACGGCTCAGAAATATAGTCGAAGGGAAGTGGAAGAATCCCAAGGGGTGATACCTTAGAGGAGACATCCTCATCCAGGTCACTAGGATATCCAAGCTCCTCATCGTCACTAAAATCATTAGTAAAATTTGCCTCACCCTCGGTGGCACGCTCTGTCCTAGACATGGCCTCAAACTTATCAGGGTATTCAATGACTAGATTAGGCAGCTCAGGGGGAGACTCAAAAGAGACTACGGGCGTATCAGAATAGGACACACACTAGAACAAGATCAGATACGCCACTAGACTCATAGGTCATAATCGTTTGTCTGCCCCTACAGATAGGACTACTCTCACCCCACAGGCTCATGGCATTCCTAATAGTCACTTGTCTAGAACTCGGATAGGGTACCTCACCTTTTCCTTTCCTCCATAGGTGGGTGAGGGTATGCTATGGGTAGCTCTTCCAACCTGAGGAAAGGGTCTATCCTGAGGGAATATGTCACTCCTATAAGCAGCTACGGGTCTAGTGCTATAATTATTCACACTCATAGTGGTGGTGCTATTAGTACGAAGGTAGTCGGGATCAAATTGATCCGTGAGTAAGCTACGCATGTGCGGCCAAGCATATTGATAGCTACCAACACGACGCTCTTTGTTTAACCAAAACACGTGGGCTGGACCTACTAACTGCTCTCGGGCGACGACAACATTTTGGTGGTCGTCCCATGCATGGCAATCAAAATAAATTTCCATCCCCTTAAGCTAGTCTCTAAAAATTTGGGAACTCCCATAACCGTCATAAGTGGGTGCCTGTCTTCTAGTGTTAAGATAAGTGTGGGGACGGTTGATATTACTCTGATATGTAGGAAAGGTTGGGGTGTGATTAGCCATGAATTTAGCATACAAATAGTCTAAACGGGAAGCATACACGTCATAGACCATTTTATAGAGGTGACGGGACAAAAAATTCTACTTGAATCTGGTGCACATGTAATGAAATAATGACTCTTATCCTATTAAATTATAACAGATGGAATTATTCTTGCTAACAACTAAGGCAATAAATATATATTTTTGTATTTTCTTTCTACAAATAAATAGGAGATTATTAAAAAAAATTATTTTTATTGTTTTGGCAATGAGTCGTACAAGTTCGGGTCAGCATACTAATAAAAGGGGGAGGGTGCCAATTAGGAAATTGACGTGAACCTCCCTCTGATACCAAATTGATGCAAACCAATGGTTCTGATGGATTAAACTACGCGCTCTTGGGTTCGACAATTAAATTAGATTTGCAATGTGTAGTTCCTCTACTTTTCACTATCAATATCTCAAGCAATTAATGGCACAAAACTTTAACAACGCAAAAGGGAGCTACCCCTTTTAGAGATTGAACAAGGGCTATATGTCAATATTCGCTCAAGCGAATAGGACCAATCCGATCCAGACAATTTGCAAGTCAAATTAAAGTTATCTGCAAACATTCAAAAAACCCAACAAGAGAGGATCCAGACTAAAATAGTAATTTAAATGAAGTCCAAAATCGATCCCAAATTAATTTAAAATCGAGGTTAGCCAATCCTCTTGAACTCGAGGAGAAATCAAGGATAATGAATCTAATTTCTGCTAGCGTTCCTGAGATCTACCCGATCCAATTTATATAAAAATATTCGGAAGAAACACGCTTAAAATTCAGATTTAATTAAGCATGTATTTCAATATAAATCAGGACTAATTACTAGTCTTCTATTCCACCAAACCTGATAAATATTATAGAAGAAATCACACTAGAGAGGTTTAGAAAATCGTTACCCAAATCCCAAGAAAAATCGGTCCACAAGATGAGTGGAGGAAGCACACACGACGGTGGTTCAATCAATTTCCACGCAAGTCCACGGATCCGCACCAAACGATGAAGACACGAGCCATTTTCCTTTTGCAAACCCTAGGAGTGGGAGAAACCTTGAAGGATAATACATGAAAAGAGGAGAGAGGAAAGGTGGTGGCTTATTCTTATCGAAGGGGGGCTCGGTTTTTTTTGTTGGTGGGGAGAGAGGAGGGTGGTCGAATTTATTGTTGGAGAGGGGGAAGGCTGGTGGAGAGGGAGGAGGGTGGCTGAAAGTTTGATGGAGGAGGCTCGGGTTTGGGGTGGTGATGGAGGGCCTGGTCGATTTTTGTAAAGGGGATAGGAAGGGTTGTTTTGGTGGAGAACTTGTGGTGGGAGGAGGAGGAGGAAAGGAGGCCGAGATAGAGAGAGAGGGAAAGGGTGTCCGGCGTCCAAGAGGGAGGAGAGGAGGGGTTGAGCCGAAATTTGCCTAGGAGGGGAGGAAAATCCCAATAGATTTCAGGGTTTCAATTTCTTATCATTCTTCTCTTCTATACAAAACTCTTCATAAGCATGGCCTTTTATAGCCTACACCACTCAATCTTCTCCATTCAAATAAAATAAACGCATGATGGTTATATGCACCCATCATACACATGACATGATAAATACAATAATAAATGCATGAAATAAAAACACCCTTGATGGTTATAGGCACCCATCATACATGAAATAAACACTTAAAATAGAAATGAAATAAACACTTAAAATAAAATGCTTAAATTAAGAATATTTATTTTGTAATTATATATTTTTATTTGATGGTGATGGTGGACGTCGAACAGAACATGTAGCGGCAGTGGCATTGGATAAGAACATCGTGGTAGAATTCCATCCTCGAGCTTGCAGCAATGTTCATCCAAATCAATGAATTCTCTATGTCGGGGATCAACGGGCGCATCAGCATCATTGCCATCAATCAGAGTACATTTCAGCTGGAAGTTGCTGTGCACAATTGCTTTAGATTCAGCATCAATTACAAGACTACAACATTCAGCTAAGTAAAACTCCATTATATTGTGATTCTACTAGTGCCATTTCAATTGAAAATAATCCTGTGTCACATAGTAGAACTAAACATATTGAGATTAGATATCACTTTATTAGGGAGCATGTAGAAAAGGAAGATATTAATCTAGAATTTGTTCCTACAAATAAATAGATTGCCGATATTTTCACTAAGCCCCTAGATAAAGAGAAATTTAATTTCTTTAAGTTTGAACTTGGCATGTTAAATCTGGAGTAATTGGTGCATACATAAAGACTGATGAAAATAAGAATAAAATATTAATTAGTAATTAAGTTTACTTAATTAAATATCAAGAAAAAACATCTAAGTATCAAGTTTCTATAGTTCAAGAGACTAAAATATTTGCCAAGTCAAAAGTTATGTCGTGACTGTATACTGCAATGTGTCAAGACATCAGAAAATGTGTCGAGATTGTATACTACAATATGTCGAGACATCAAAAAATGTGTCGAGACTGTATACTGCAATGTGTCGAGACACCAAAAAAAGTGTCGAGACATCAAAGGTGTCGAGACCCTAAGGTATATGTCGAGAGACATTATCCTTGTGTCGACTTGTGTCGACATATCTCGACAGACAATTTTTCCAGTGTCGACACTGTTGGAGCATGCGTTCCATGCTTCTTGGTTTGCTAATAACAAATCTCGTTCGTATTTGATCATTGAGTATTTATGATGTGCAGATATCACAGGTATAACTCTAATGGCATTTGGGTGTTGATCCGGGTCAGAACAGATGAGCTTAGGAGATATCACCAGGCGATATTGGGTATCGCCAACAGGCGATAGTGGAATGAGCGGTTAACTCACTATCTCCACGCGACTGGCAGTTTCTGTCACTATCGCCGGCGATATCAGATATCGCCAGGCGACAGTCCATGATTGACCATGATCGATCTGAGATGCGAAAATGAGGAGTACGTGGGATACATGGCAGTCGGTAACGATATCGCTAGATGGCGATACCCAATGTCGCCAGGAAATATCGCTAAAATATAAAAGCTATCCAATTTTCTATGAAGATCACAAATTCTCATTACCTGGAGTGTTCCTTCCTATTCATTTGATCCAGAGAGCTCCAACATCAAGAATTACTCCATACTCTCAAGAAGGTCAAAGCGTGAAAGATCGACGGCATATACACAACATTCAAAGCAAACCTGGCAAGGATTCGTCAGTATCTTCAGCGTGTTGTTTAGAGGGAGTTTTTAATTCTGGAGTTTTCATTTTGTTTTGTTCATTATTCCTATTGTAATCGAGAGAGTAAATCGCCGCCTTGTACGTGGCGTCTAAGTCCTTGCGTGGCTTAGGAGAGAATCATCGCCTTATGTGTAGCGTCCAAGTACTTGTGTGGCATAGGGATAAATCACTGCCATGTGTGCAGCGTCTAGATCATGGTTAGATCTAGGGGAGGCTAGTAGCAAGATATAGGGAGAGATATGCTTTAGCCTGCCAGTTCTTGGTAGAAGGACCTGCGAAATCAAAAGTAAATTGTATTTTTCATAAGCCTTTTGTCTCTAGCTCTATAGAGATATATTGTATTCAGATCTAGCACTTTTGAAATACATTGTTGTTGTTTCTATTTTTATAAATTTCTAAGTGTTCAATTCTGCTTATGAAAAATTAGTCTTGATTTCCTTGTTTTTCACTAAGTAAACTCTGTTTAGATAAAGTAAAGTAATTAATCCTTATTCACCCCTCTAAGGACGCCTCACGATCCAACAATTGGTATTAGAGCAGGTTACTCTGAAATCGGTTTTTCCACCGGGAGTAATGGTGCAAAACACTCACGCGATTTCTGAGGGGCAAGGTATAAGTAGACCTCCCTTATTCACGGGCACAGACTATAACTATTGGAAAGCTCGAATGTGATGCTTTTTAATAGCTCTAGATATCGAAGTATAGGGCATGATAGAAACATGCTACACTTCCCTTATGACTGTTGTAGGAAGTGTCACAATGGAAAAACCCAAGGACAAATGGGATGAAATTGATGAGCTTCGTTGTAAGAATAATGCTAAGGCAATGAACGCCTTATTCTGTGCGTTAGATAGGACTGAGTTTAATCGTGTTTGTGCATATGAAACTGCGTATGATAAATGGAATCTCCTTGAAGTTACTCATGAAGTTACATCGCAGATGAAAGACTCAAAGCTTTTCCAATTAGAGTCAGAGTTTGAGAAGTTCAAGATGGAGGTTGATGAGGATGTAGACTCCATGTACATAAGGTTCAACAAGATCATGAATGACTCGAAGATTCTAGGAAAGAGTTTCTCAAACAGAGATTTGGTGAGAAAGATACTTAGATCGCTTCCCCCGAAGTTCAATCCAAAAGTGACTATCATCTCATAGTCATACGATCTAAAGACTCTCCAAATTGAGAATCTAATACGAAGTCTGAAAACCCATGAAGTGGAACTGAGGATTCAATAACAGGAGTATAGCCTAGAGCCAAGAAATAAAGCTTTGGCATTAAAGTCCAAGAAGGAAGTGGAGAGTGAGTCCGATGAGAATGACGATGAACATGAAGAAAGTCTGTTCGTGAAGAAGTTTATAAAGTTCATGAGAAATCTTGAAATAAGAAATTCTTTAAGAAAAAATTTCAAGAAGCGAGAATCTGGTTATATAAAAGGAAAAGCCCAAGCTGATAGAGAGGATGATGAAGAGAGACTAAAACCCGAGTGCTATCACTGAAGGAGAGTTGGCCACATAAAGAGCAAGTGCCCAAAATATTTGAAAGAGCTGAAGGAGAAGCAGCACAAGAAGAAGGATAAGAAGAAAGTTCTGAAGGCGAAAACCTGGGATGATGTCGCATCTGATGAATCAAGCAGTTCAAGCTCAGAGACTGAAGAGGAGGCTAATATGTGCCTGATGGGAAAGGACGTCTCATCATCTGATGACGAAAGTAGTGTCCAGAGCGATACTGAGGTAAATCCTCCTTCTTATGAAGATTTATACACTAAATTTTTACGAACATGCAAATACTTTGACAAAATCCTAAATGAGATTACATTACTCAAATCTAAAAATAAAGAGCTATTAAAAGAAAATAAAAAGTTATCAAATGAGTTAAAAATACTTGGGAAGGAGAAAGCAACTTGTCAAGAGGATTGTCCTTCTTCGACAAGAATACTAGAACTTAAGAAAGATCTCTCTAATTCTCAGTCTCAGGTTGAATCTCTTACAAGAGAAAAAGAGACCTTAGAGAGATCTCTAAAGCTTTCTCAATCTGATGTAAAAGGCATCAAAAAGACCATCGCAAACCGATATGGCACCATAGTTGCTGAAAACACCGCATTGAGAGGCTGAGTCCATGATTTAGAAATGGTCACTAACAAGTTTGGAATGGGCCAAAAATCACTGAATATGATTTTGGTGAGCCAATACTTAATTTTGGCAAAATTTGGAATTGGATACTCTCTAGAACACTATCGCCCGGCGACATCCACTGTCGCCGGCGATAAGGAAAAATGCAGAAAATCGCCTGTTAAAAATAAAAATAATAAATCTACTGTCACTGCTGCACCCAGAAAAATTTCAAAACTCATTTTGAATAACTCGTCAACTTCCTTCATCATGTGTGCCAAATGTAATAAGTTTGGTCACACAACTCACACTTGTAAGAAGACGGGACATTTTCCTGTTAAACAAGTCTTGGTACCTAAGGCTTCCACCTACACTATGGGAGGAACCACTTGGGTAACCAGATCTTCACTCTCATCCTCTTTCTAGGTGTGTTGGTAGGTTAAGGACAAAGAAGATGTGTGGTACTTGGACTCAGGGTGTTCCAAGCACATGACGGGCAATAAATCAAAGTTCCTTAGCCTAGAGATGAAGAAAGGAGGAGTAGTCACATTCGGCGATAACGAAAAAGGAAAGATCATCGGCAATGGAGTAGTAGGTAACAAGTCATTTACTATCTCAAATGTTTTGTATGTTAAAGGTTTGAAGCATAACTTAATTTTTATAAGTCAATTGTGTGATACTGTTTTTACTGCTCCTAGATTTCAAAATGTTTACATTATTAAATTTAATGATTTATCACATTCTTCATTAAAATATTTTATGTCAAAAAATGATGAATTAGATTTGTGGCATAGGCATTTTGGACATTCTAGTTCCAAGCTAATTATAAAATTGTCTCAAAATAAATTAATTAAAGGTTTACCTATTTTACATGGAAATCTATCTTCTTTATATTCACCATGTCAAAAAGTAAAATTTTCAAAATCTTCATTTAAGAGCAAAAATGTCATTTCCACTACTAGACCTTTACAGTTGATTCATATGGATTTGTTTGGTCCAGTTAATGCACTAAGTCTAGGAGGTAGAAAATACACTTTTGTTTTGATTGATGATTATTCCTGTTTATGTTGGACAATTTTCTTATCATCAAAATCTGATGCAATCTAAGAGTTTTCTAAATTATGTGTACGTGTTCAAAATGAACTAGATTTAAAAATAAAATACATTCATTCAGATCATGGAGGTGAATTTGATAATGAAAAATTTGTATCTTTTTGTAATGAGTTAGGAATTAAACATGAATTTTCCACTCCCCGCATACTACAACAAAATAGTGTGGTAAAGAGGAAAAATAGAACACTTCAAGAACTAGCTCGTACTATGTTATCAGAATACAAATTACTTAGATCATTTTGGGTTGAAGCTATTTGTACTGCATGTTATGTTATTAATCGTGTTATGCTTTGACCCATCTTAAAATTAAACCTTATGAATTATATTTTCAAAAGAAATCGAATGTGTCTTATTTTAATGTTTTTTATTATAAATGTTTCATTTTGAACACTAAAGATAATTTAGGTAAGTTTGATGAAAAATGTGATGAAGGCATATTTATTGGCTATTCTTCAACTAGTAAAGGTTATAGAATTTATAATAAAAGTACAAAAATAGTTGAAGAATCTATTCATGTTAAATTTAATGAGCTTTTCTCGTGTGTAGATATTAATCCCACGGGTAATGATGAAGAGCTCTTCCCTCCACTAAGATCATATGATGATGAAATCCTTAGTGACAAAGAAGAAGAAGAAGTGCAAGAATATGTGCCTCCAAGAGAGCTGAGATATTCAAAAGATCATCCACAAGATTTGATTATTGGAGAACCGTCAAGAGGGGTAAGTACTCATTCATCGTTACATGATTTATTCTCAAACATGTGTTTTATTTCTGATATAGAACTTAAAAATGTAGAAACCGCTTTAAATGATAATTCTTCGTTTTTAGCTATGAATAAAGAGCTTAGTCAATTTGAATGTAATAATGTCTGGAAATTAAGAGAAAAACCATCAAATCATCCTGTTGTATGTGTTAAGTGGATCTTTAAGAATAAAATGGATAGTGAATCTAGGGTCACTAAAAACAAAGCTAGACTTGTAGCAAAAGGTTATTCACAAATAAAAGGAATAGATTTTGATGAAACCTTTGCACCTGTAGCATATTTAGAAGAAGTTAGAATATTTATTGCATTTGCTAGCTTTAAAAGATTTAAACTATTTCAAATGGATGTTAAAACTGCTTTTCTTAATGAGTATATTAAGGAAGAGGTTTATGTAGAACAAATTTCAGACTTTGTTGATGTTAAATTTTCTGATCATGTTTTTAAATTAGAAAAAGCCCATTATGGTTTAAAGCAAACACCCCGAGCATGGTATAATATATTGACTGTTTATTTATTAAAGAATGATTACAAAATGGGAAGTGCTGATTGTACTTTTTTTATTAAACATGTTCATGATGACCTTATAGTTTTGCAAATATATGTTGATGACATTATTTTTGGATCCACTAATGAAAAATTGTGTAATAATGTTATAGAAATTATGAAAAATTAATTTGAGATGAACATGGTAGGCGAACCTACTTATTTTCTTGGTTTTCAAATTACTCAAAGACATGATGGTATTTTTTTTTGTCAATCAAAATATATTTATGATGTTTTAAAATCTAAAACAAGCCAATACCCCCATGAGTGTCTCATTGAAATTAGGAAAAGATGAAAGTAGTATTTCTATAGATCAAACACTATATAGAGGAATGATAAGATCATTATTATATTTGACTGCATCTAAACCTGAGATTATGTTCGCTGTATGTTTATGTGGTAGATTTCAGGTCAATCCCAAAAAATCTCATTTAAAAGCGGTTAAAAGAATTTCTAGATATCTTATTGTCACATCTAAGATAGGTTTGTGGTATCCACACAATGATACCTTTATTTTATATGGCTTTTCTGATTCTGATTATACTGGATGTTCGTTAGACTGTAAGAGCACAAGTGGCACTTGTCACTTTCTAGGCCCTTCAATAATTTCGTGGTCCAGTAGGAAATAGAATTATGTTGTCTTATCCACCACCGAGGCCGAATACATTGCAGTAGGTAGTTATTGTGCGCAGTCACTTTGGATGAAGTAAACATTAGAAAACTTTGGAATTAATCATGAAACAGTTGAAATAAAATGTGATAACAAGAGTGTAATTGACTTAACATATAATCCAGTTCATCATTCTAGGTCCAAACACAGTGATGTACGTCATCACTTCATTAGAGACGACATTATACAAAATACAATTAAAGTTAGTTTTATAGGCACCGATTCACAACTTGTCGATATTTTCACAAAACTACTTCCAGATTCCCATTTTTCATTATTAAGACTAGAACTAGGAATCCTGGATTTATCAAGCTAATGAATTGACATCATAAGTAAACAAAAAACTTTAATTAATAGAAAATGATAATTATCATTAAGAAAACCATAATATTATGAGTCAATAACCGTACTACAACAGCACTGAAATCACAGAATAAGTCAAACAATATTACAACACAGAATTCCAAATAACATGAAAAATTTTAAAATTGCATTATCACCTGGCGATACTGACTGTCGCCAGGCAATATCATCAAAACTCTAGATCAGCCCGAAATCTTCAAAAATTCCCGATATCCCCTGCACTAGTGTCCTCTTGATCTTCTGTAGAACTTTGTTCACTGCTTCTTGTCCGGTGAGTTCAGCGAGTAGACGATTGAGGAGGCTCCACGACCAGATTCTCCCATTCGGCCGCCTCTGTTGGAGTTGTCTTCAACTTAAGGCTATTGGTTAGGAATTTAAAGAATTTCTGAATTCCCGAAAATTTCATCTTGACCTCCCTCTTATGATCTTCGAATGACTCTCGCAATTCGTCTAAACCCTCCCGCAAAGATCCACCTCTTGAAATTGGTGGGTTTCGGATCGTGGACTCTAGTTCGCTACTCCTTATAGACCCTCCTCGTGCTGATCAGTCAATGGAGGGTGTGCCACTTGTAGAGAAGATAGAGGGCACACAATCATTGAAATAAAGTTCTGGGTCTATCCAAGTGTACTTCTTACACAAAATGCATTGAATGGCCGCACCAAGTGGTAATGTATTCAATTTCTTCGGGGTTGAACTTTTTAGTCTAAATGTGTAGCGTATTATCGATAGGATAAAATCTGTCATATCAAATGGCTCCTGTTCCAAGATCATATAAGTGACATAGCTCAATTGAGCTATAATCTTTCGTGTATCTCCAAACTTGAGCAAATTGGTATGCCTCAATATGTCCTACACTTGTCGTGCATCCGCGGTGAGAGTGGTCATAGATTGAATTGGGTTTGTATGGAATTAACATGCAAAACCATATTCAAAAGTGTCCAGTCTTTATCCTTTCGATAATTTTCTATGACATTTATGACATTTTCCCGATCTATCAACCCAAATTCTTCCCCTGAGATCATAATGGGTTATCTCAACTGTTTGTCCCTATATCCGTGATCGCACTCCACCGTTTAGTTCAGTGAAACGAGGATCCTTTAAATAATTATAGAATTCCCTAATTAACACAGACGAAAATGTATCTGGTATAATGACGGACATTATTCCTGCCATCGCTTACAAGTCGTGAATATGTGCGTGACAGACAGGATCGAATTCGAGGACCCGTCTAATACCAATATTCGCATTTTCTATCTCAAGAAAAGTTTGACAGGCTGAATATGTATAATTGCCAGTACTTCTCCGAGCTTTCGAGCTGGAAGCCAGTGCTGTAGTTAAAAGCACCGTTTTTAAGAGAAATTCGAGAAGCTATCAATATCACCAGTCGGCGACACCCACTGTCGTCGAACGATAATGAAAATTGTTCTATTGCAATTTTCAACAAAAAATCTGAACTTTCACCTACTTTAAATAACAGATCTTAAAATTTCTTATAGTTCTTTCACATTTTCATAATGATAATTAAGATTTTTTTTTCAAACACTATTCTTCATCTTCTTCCCTAAACCATGAAACAAATACAAATTTTCTACTTAGAAAACACTAGATCTGAGTTTAGGGATCTTAAACTTCATCAATATATGCAAACACTACTCCAAACACATAGATCTATGATGTACTCTATCAAAAGTACAAGCTTTGAAAAAAAAACTAACCATGAAAAATGTACTTCGATAACTGAAAATATTTTCATCAAAATTTCCAAGATCTACCCTACAATCATTTAGATCTAAAAGTCCTAATGGATGAAAGAGAAATTCCATGGAAAATACCTTGATCATAGGATTTTGTGAGCTTCCGATTCTTCTTCTGCTTCGAGTCTTCAGGAAATAATACTGGGAACAGTGTTGTTGACCTGATTCGGCTATCTTTTATATTTTCGCACTGTCGCCGATCGGTGATATCCAATATCGCCGGGCGATAGAGAAAAATTACTAGTAAGCCAATTTGTCTTCATTTCTCAGATTTAGGCATGGTTAAATGCATGTTCTTCAATTTTGGATTCCCAGTAACATAGTTCAATTGTTCAACCATCAAATATCATTTCTACGTACATCTCTCCTAGTGTTTTTATACTTGTGAACTTGTTTTTGCATGCCTCTAAGTATGAGAAATATTTTAGTTATGATAATGTTTCTCACCCACATTTGTGAAAATCTACATATAACTTCACCTTGCTGCATATATGAATTGTGAATGTTCTACCATAACCACTAGAATTTCATGCTAACTCTATCACTTTATCCTTGTTTTATTTGCACAATTCATATTTTATTATCCTATATGGTCACACAAGTGAATTTGGACTCCTTTGTCAAGCCAAACAAAAAAAACAAAAAAATGTTCATTAAAAAAAATCAAACATTCAACATCTTTGTTGATGTTTTTCAAAATTAAACTAAAAAGGACTGACAAGGACCCTCCACCAAGCACTACTTACCCTCCTTATAAGTCTTAATAAAAATTGTGAGTTTGAGCATCTTGGAAAGAATTGTACAGTGTCTTGTGCAACTCTATATCTGGATATTCTTTTTATATGTGCTCTGAATTCTTGGGTACAAGCATAGCTAGTTATGTATACCTCTATGTTATGTTGTTTTTTCACATTCCATATGTTCATATATTTGTAAGGCCTATACATATATATTTTTCATCAAACTCTCACATGTACACAACATTATCTTCTCTAAAATATCTTCTTATGAGAATTGGACCAAAAATGTTTCAAACTTAATCTTCACTAGTGTATGTGTCTATGATATAAATGGCTGAACGTTGCTAATGTTCGTGTTTACTCACCTTCTTCACTACTATACATTGATTCACATGTTCTATACTTGATTTGTAATTTGTGGTTTTTCATCTTTAGCTTTCGCACCACTCTGCTATCTCTTTTGACAATACTAAAGGGGGAAAATTTAATAAGAAATCAAGAAATCGTTCATAATCATGCTTTCATTATGAATTTAAATTTCAATTACATTAAAATGCATAGGTTCAATCTTCTTAGATTTTTGTGGAGTACACATGTAGGGGGAGTGTTACATCCAAGAGGATTTTGTGCACATACAAAATGTTCAATCTGCTAAGATTTAGGTGGAGTACACATATAGGGAGAGTGTTACATCCAAGAGGAGTTTGTGCACATACAAATACTTAGTCTTGCTAATCATAGTTACTAAACACTTCATAGATCATTCATGATTTCTTTCTAAGTGGATTTGTTATTATCAAAAGGGGAAGATTATTGGAGCATGTGTTCACGCTTCTTGGTTTGCTAATAATAAATCTCATTTGTATTTGATCATTGGTATTTATGATGTGCAGATATCACAGGTCTAACTCTAATGGCATTTGGGTGTTGATCCGAGTCAGAACAGATGAGCTCGGGAGATATCGCTAGGCGGTATTGGGTATCGCCAACAGGCGACAGTGGAATGAGGGGTTAACTCATTATCTCCATGTGGATGGCAGTTTTAGTCACTATCGCCGGCGATATCGAATATCGCCAGGCGACAGTCCATGATTCACCATGACCGATCTGAGATGTGAAAATGAGGAGTATGTGGGACACGTGGTAGCCGGTAACGATATCGCTAGATTGCGATACCCAGTGTCGTCAGGCGATATCGCTAAAACATAAAAGCTATCCAATTTTCTGTAGAGATCATGAATTCTCATTAGCTGGAGTGTTCCTTCCTGTTCATTCAATCTAGAGAGCTCCAGCATCTAGAATTAATCCATACTCTCAAGAAGGTCAAAGAGCGAAAGATCGACGGCACATACACGACATTCAAAGTAACCCTAGCAAGGCTTCATCAGCATCTTCAGCGCATTATTTAGAGGGAGTTTTTAATTTTGAAAATTTCATTTTGCTTTGTTCTTTATTCCTATAGTAATCGAGAGAGTAAATCATTGGCTTGTGCGTGGCATCTAAGTCCTTGCGTGGCTTAGGAGAGAATCGTTGCCTTATGTGTGGCGTCCAAGTTCTTGTCCGGCTTAGGGAGAAATTGTTGCCTTGTGTGCAACATCTAGATCATGGTTAGATCTAGGGAGAGATACGATTTAGCCTGTCGGTTCTTGGTAGAAGGACCGGTGAAATCAAAAGTAAATTGTATTTTTCATAAGCCTTTTGTCTCTAGCTCTATAGAGATATATTGTATTCAGATCTAGCACTTTTGAAATAAATTATTGTTGTTTCTATTCTTATAAATTTCTGAGTATTCAATTCTGCTTATGAAAAATTAGTTTTGATTTCCTTGTTTTTCACTAAGTAAACTCTGTTTAGATAAAGTAAAGTAATTAAACCTTATTCATCCCCCCCCCCTCTAAGGGTGTCTCACGATCCAACAGACACTAGGTCTTTTCCTAAAAAATTGGAACAGTCTAAATGGAGCGCGCCCTTTCGTCTTCAGCAAAGATTAGACTATAAATAAGGCGTGAGAGTAGAAGTCAACTATGTTTTTTTGATATTGTGAACTGTTGATTTCTGAGTGTCAAGCCCTAGAACTCAGAACAGTCGACACTCATCAACCATTTCTCTCCACTCTCCAATGGATCCTAAGAATGGTGATAACATCTTCAAAGGTTATGAACTTGTTTGAAATGGATTCAACTCGAAGTCTAAATAAATTAAGAATGTAATAACCCTAATCACTAAAGCAGGATTGGAATATCTGCTTTTAGAACCTTCAAATGTCTGGAAATGAGAAGTTCAAGAATTCTTTTCCAATGCTCATCTCGACTCAAAAATAGAAAAGATTAAGTCTAAAGTGAATGGAATAAAGGTCAAAATCATAACCAGAAGACTGGTCAAGATATTTCACTTGCCAAGGATTGATCAAGAAGATGACCTAGATTCTCCCAAGACTGTAGAAGCTTTGGAATGGTGTGGATTGGCACCAACCACAAAGCTTGGAAGCACCCTGGTCAGGAAGGGAATGAATACTCGAGGGAAATTCCTGTCTGAAATAATAGGGAAGGTGCTACTTTGCAAAACAAGAGAAAATGATAGGATTTCTGCATACATGTTTGAGCTGATGAATAGAATTATCTTCCAGGTAAAGACTAAATGGAGCAAAGTAGTCTTGAACAAGATAGCTGAAAACATCAAGAAGCCCAATATGGGCAGGATAATCAGCCTCTATGAAAGAGAGGGGATAGATCAAATCTACTCTAGAGGGGGTGAATAGACTATTAAAACTTTTTAATTAATTTTTATAGCGGAATTAAAATAGGTTTTACTTATAAGTATAAGAGAATTAAAAACAAAAGCAAATACAGCACAAAAGGAATAAAGAAAGTTGAGCAACCAAACGACACAAGAAAATTATAGTGGTTCCCCAAATCTGGGTACATCCACTCTTTTACCATCCATGTAGGAATCCACTTAGGTTTTTGATCAGGTGCCCTATCACCACAAGATTTGCCTCAAGTAGATCTAGAAACCCTTCAGGCTTTTGATCAGGTGCCTAAAAACCAATAGGTTTTTGATCAGGTTCCCTATCACCAAAGAGTTCACTTTTGAAGGGAGTAATAACCCTGTACAAGAGAGGTTAAAGAAAATAGATGGCAGTCTTCTCTTTCTCAAAGCAAATGAGAAGACTATGTGGATTTGATGATGCCAAAGCTCCCCCTGAGATATTGAGTAGATTCAGGAAGATGGAAGCTTTGTCCAGGGTGTAGGTCTTCAATAGACTGGTGTTCTTGCTCTTTAGAATCTGTAGAATGATGTTGATTTCTTGTATTTGTAGATTCCTTAAGATAGAACTGAAGAAGAAGACTCAAGATGAAAATTTGTTGCACTTCTTCTGTTTTCTGAGAGCAGAATGGAGAATTCTGAGAGCTATTGCAGAAAAAATGTTTGGGTTCTCTAAGAGACTATTTCTGAATTTGCTTGTCAGTCAATTAACCAGTCTGAATATCTCTTTTTTAGATTCAAAAAAACATTCCTTAAATTACTGCAGAAAACGAGGAGAGAAACGGCTACAAATTCTGGCAATTAATTTTCTCCCTAATTATCTTGGCAAATAAGTCAGAATAATAACTCTGTGAAATACCATAGTTAATGCTGTGAAGAAATAGCTATATGCCTTGAGAATGTCAGCATTAACTACCAGAGATTATTTGACATAAATACAATCAATGAAGTAGGAAATAAATCTTCAAGACAACTGCTAAAAATAAAAGAAGTCGGACACAGAGAATGATCGCCGATTTGAGCTAGAATATCGTCGAGCTGAGATCAACTATCTGCGATCTGAGACTTCTATGAACAAAAGAGAAAACATCGACCTGAGCTCATAGATCGTCGAGCTCAGTTCAGAGACTAATCTCTTAGAATGTCGATCGAAGATCGTTGATCTTCGAGCTGAGTTTTACGAAAGTCGAACTGATATGAAATCCACAGATTTCTTCGGAGTCTAAGATCTTTGAGAGAAATCCAAAGCTGGTCTTGAGAAGTCTGACCTGTAGAGACTAACTTAGACCTAGACCTTGACCCTGGCTATACATATGGGTCAACATCCTAAGAGTGGACCTAGACCAAATCAAACAAGGGTTCCAACAATCTCCCCCTATTTGGGTGAGGACACTCAAAGTAAAAAAGAAACTAAAAATACATGGCCATACATATCTGATAAAATTTAAATTATCAACAGATATAATATAGCAATGTACTGCACATTTAGTTCAGATAAAACAGTAAAACAGTAAAGCAATAAAGTAATAGCAGTTAAGGGAAAAACTTAAGAATTAGCAGGAGGAGGAGCAGAAGAAGTTTTGGCAAAAGCAATCTTCCTAGTTGGGTCTTCTACTTCCTTCTTTGACATCTTTAATTCTTGATCACCAAGGGTTTTCTGAGAGGTGGCTCTTGGTACAACTGCTTCTGGATGAAGTGACATATATTCAGCAGGATTGAATACTTTCTTACTTACTTGCATCCTTTCAACTTCTTTTTCTCTATAAGATGACATAGTAGTAAACTGTGAGTGATCTTGTCCTTCTTTTCTAGCTTTGTTAATCTGAGACAATCCAACTAGCTCATTAATTCTGGTCATCCTAAAGTTATGATCAACCTCTGAATCAGTATGAGGAGAGGAAGGTTTCTCTGGATCAGCATCCTGTGATGGCTTCTGAGATAAGCTTCTGAATTGGGTAGATTGAGCTTGAAAGTTTGTTGATACAAGATTTTATTGTTATTGACTGGAGTAAAGAGATCTTGGAGGAGGAGCTTGACTGAACTTGCCTTTGGACTTAGAAGATTGAGAAGAGGAGTGCCTTTGAGATCTAGAAGGAGCTTACTTCTGATGTTGAGAAGGAGCTGGATCTGAAGACTTAGAGATATTTGAACTTTGAGTTACATTGCCTGAAGCTCCTACAGCAGCAGGAGGAGGAGGAGGACCTCTCCTTAACTTTTGAGGAGGAGGAGAGTACCTTCTTCTCTTCTTCCTAGCCTTTTGCTCATTCTTTGATAGCCCCATCCATTATGGCATTCCTTGATAAGGAGTAATCTTCTGGAGTATGTAGTATGGAGTGTCATTATGAGGATTTGGCTTTGGAACTGCCTTAGGTGGAGCTTTCCTTTTCTTAAACACTTTCTTTTTGCTGTCATCAGAATCTGAATTATCATCTTGATCATCATTAGATGAGCCTTGGGGATTATCATACAGTGCATCAATCTCTCTAATTACTTCCTTTGGAACTTCCTTATCAGCTGGAGGAAGGATAACTTTAGCAGGAACTACTTCAGTTTCCATAGCAATATCTTGAGCAATGAGATCATCAAGACTTGGAATTGGGCTATCATCCAAAACATAGGATGGCCCAGGAGATCTAAACATCTGATCATCAGACTTTTCTGCTAGAGGAACTACAAAACTTACCTTTAGTTGTCTGACAACTTCAGGACTTATAGAGGGAGTATAACACACAATAGCCAAAGAAGATGGCTTAAAACTTGGAAGACAATTTAGAAAAAGTGTACAGAAGGAACTCAACAGCCCAAAGATATCTACTGTGGGATTGATGTAACAATCACCAACAGTCAAAACTTCTGGAAAAACTATTTCTTTTGTATCAGTATCAATATCAATAATTTCAGTATCTAAAGCCATCTGATCATCTGAGGAGACATCTTCCTGCATATCTACTGAAACTGCTGCTGCTGGAGAGAGCATAGGAGCTTCTTCATTGGATATCTCCCCCTGCCTGGCTGTAGAGGCATCTGTAGCCAGGCCCCCAAAAGAAGGGACAGAGGAGAGGGTAGCAACTCTATGGGTAAGAGTGTTGATGGAGGCAGTGAGAGGAGCTATAGCTTGTGCTATAAGATGCTCTAAGGAGGGAGAAATGAATTTCAGAAGATCTTGAGCTATATCTGAGAAATTTAGGTATAGTGGTTCAGGCTCAAAGGAGGTGTAAGGAGTTTGATGTCCATAATTTGAACAAACTGTGAAGGCAGAAGGGAAATCTGTATGGGTGAACTCAGGAAAAGAGGAGGATGGAGGAACATCAGAGGGAATAGATGATGATAGAACATCCTTTTGGATGGGCTCAGAGGGAATCTGAGAGGATAATGATGGAGAAATGATGGGAGAAGCAATCTGCTGAGGAGATTCATGATGATCTGCATGAGGAGATGCAGGATGATCTGGGGAGTTCTGAATTTAGATAGGTGAAGTAGGAGGTGGAGGTGAAAGAACTAGAGAGGATTGGATTTGGGAGGCAGGGGCTGAGGGGACTGAGGTTGAGACAAAGAGAGGAACATCTTCTGGGGTTAGGGAAGTAGCTGCATCAGCTCTTGTATCCTCATAAGTCCTAGAGGCACTGGAAGGCCTAGGAATGGTCCTCTCCCACTTTGCAAACAGAGAGGAGTCCAACCTCTTACTGGCATTTATGAATTGGGTCTGGGAGACCAGCAATTCAGGAGCTTTAGCCTGGAGAAATATTTCCAATATTCTCCCAAAACAAACGTCTTTCTTAGAGTTTTTCCTTTTAATCAACTCAAAGAAAAGAGCTGCCCAGTTTATAGATTTCTTATTAATAAGAGCAGACATCACAGAGAACTGTTGCTTGTTAATATTATCATAAGCTGTATGCTTGCCCATCAAAACTTTACCAACAATATCTGCCAAGAATTTAAATTCTACAGACATATTTTTCTTAAGTAGTTTTGATGGTGTTCCTTCTGGATGACCCATTCTTATCAGCATTGAACTATACTCAGAGGTATCTAGTTCTAGAGCATCTTCTCCATTTACTAATTCAAAAATTTTAGAAAGTATAGTTGGAGTTAGAATAACCTGGGTTCCAAAAATAGTTCCAAACATAGTCGATTCGTCTGGAGATGTTGAAGAGTAAACCCATTCTTTAATTTCAGCTACTGTAAGCTTGATCCCGGTTGACATTATCTTCTTTAGATTCTATTCTTTGAAGAGATTCAGTATATCCAAGAAGATTTGATTGCAGTGGTTGAAGGAATCCATGTCAATGTCGAATCTTGTGTCAAACTTCATCGAAGTAAGAACGGCCGCTGAAATCGCCATTAGAGTCCTGCAAAGAAAACAAGGATCAAGTGCAAGAGAATTTCGAAGGCGAGGGATAGAGCACGACGAGAAACATTAAAATAGGTTTTTGGAATACGAAAGGTCGGGCTTTATCCTACGATAAGATAAGAAAACTTCGATCTTAGGTCGATGACGTATTTATATACTAATATTATCGTCGGCCTCTGAATGAAGAGAGAAAACAGATCGTCGATCTCAGGTTGACGATTTATTTTATAAAGAAAAAAGTCGTCTAACTCTGGTCGACGATTTTAGCTTCACACAGAGCTATCGTCGATCTCAGGTCGACGATAGAGCTCAAGATGAGTTCGCCCATCGTCGATCTCCGTTCGACGATTTTTGAATAGATCTTCAAACACAGACAGAAAACAAATTAATCCACTCCATTTATCTGTACAACCCCATATTCGCTGGGGAGGACCATGAAGACTAAGACTTCAGTGGTCAGGGTTGGACCAGTCCCGGGTTAGCCCTAGGACAGACCGGTAGAGTTCTTGCCCTTACTGATAGGCGAGATCGTTCGCGCCAGGACTCGGGTCTTCTGGTCAGCTTTAGGCTTCGGGACAGGAGAGCTCCCGCCCATAAGGAGCTCTCCCTGGAGGCGGGCGAGAAGGCGTTGGGTGAGCTTCACTCACTCAACGCCGCGTTCGGCAACAGAGGGCGTTGAGTAAGCTCCACTCGCTCAACGCCGTGATTAGCAGTGAAAGCGTAGAGTGAGCAGCGCCGCGTCCAACGACAATGACGTCGAGACCACCGAGAGCGAGAACCCTCTTGGCGGGAGATCTCGCCAAGGTGAGCCCAGCTAAGGCTCAGCGAGAGCCTTCTCGCCCGGGGTTCTCGCCAAGCAGGTCCATGAGGTTGGGGCTGGCGCCCAGGAAAAAGGATTATTTTATTATTATTTCATTATCCTCGGGTTAAATTACCTGTATGCCCCTGGGATGACAGCGGGATTTGGCTATTGGTAGACCCATCAGGGGTATTTTAGTATTTTCAGGTCAGGAGAAGACTATAAAAATGTTGGGGTTTCTCGTGAGGGTTGGCACAACACTTTGTGCACGCAGCGGAAAGGAAAAGTACGAGAACAGCCCAAGAGAACTGGATCTGGCCATGATCGTTGTATCAAGAAGTAAACACATAACTAAGCAAAATTACCTTAGTGGCGTTGAGTCACAACTCAACGGAGATGCTCCGAGCTCCGGGTCCTTGTAAGTGCCGAGTTCTACGTGGAATGATGTCCACGTCTCTGCAGAAATCCACACGAGCAGGAGAACTCCCGAGCTTCGTCACACGAAGGGTCGGGTAGAAGATCGACCGCACCTCCGCACTTCCACGGACTGCTAGGTCCGCGCCAGGAAGGGCAGCACCAGCGACTGTCGCCGGAGAGGATGAGGTCGGCGGAGCGATTCTGGCGGCGGAACTCTTCCGCCCGGCGGGATTCGGGATTCGGCGGAGCGAACGAGCGGCGGAATGATTCCGTCGGCTTCGATTCGGTCAATCGTGTAAGTCCGGAAAAACCCTAAGTATCTATTTATACCAAAGGCATAAATAGACTTAGGAATACCGCTATCCGCAGACCACCCAGATAATTAGGGATCCAGAATCGGTGAGAATCATCCAGCAGATTCGGTGAGAATCAATCGGCGAGAATCACATAGGATCGGCGAGAATCAGTCGGCGAGAATGACCTGACAGAATCGTTGAGAATCGAGGCCTTAGTCGGCGAGTCATACTCGACCACTTTCCTGTAGTCGTCGAGACAATCTCGACGACTCTATCTCGACGATCCTGACTTGGTCGTAGTCCTAGTCTTAGTCGTCGAGACATTCTCGACGATTTAGACTCAGTCGTCGAGACATTCTCGACGACTTAGACTTGGTCATCGAGACACTCTCGATGACTCATTCTCGATGATTTTCGACGAACCAGCTTGGCAACATTTGCCAGACCCCATATCTATGGTGATTGGTAACATTTACCAACACAGTCAATCTTCTAATTTCTCCACATGCTCTTATGTGCGACCCTGCAGGCTCATATCGCATTGGCAGTGAGATTACATGTTTGACCACTTCTAGATCACCATGTGATGTAGGCTACAGTGTTTGACGCTTTGGTGGCTAAGGGAATAGAACGTAAGCCTCACTATTTCCACTATCACGCTTACACGGTAACTAAACGCAGCACACTCACGAACGACGTTATCAACTAACACTAACGTACGGTAGCCACGCCGATTAAAGATCAAACAAACGACTATAGGTCGTTGTTCTCTCAAGCTAAAAGGACCAATATTGGGTCCGACCGAGCGATGGTTGTACCAAAAGAGATCTACCGAAAGGTTCGGTTCGGAAATGGTAGATCTCCCCCAACAAAATGAAAGCGAGGCTCGCCAAACCTCTCGGAAAATTAAACAATCAAAAGAACAACACAAGCAATCGGAAAGATAAACCACGAACGGAAAAACGAATCTAAAATAACGCAAAGGTAATCCACCAAGATGAAAATCTAAAATAATAAGCACACAAAAGTAGAAGGTCTCGTTACCCAACCGGAATAGATGATTCCGGTTCACTTTCAAAGATCGCTCTTCCACGGCTCCGCCGGAGTTCCGCCGACCGGAGAGAAACTTGTCCGCTTCCGTTGCTTCACGCCGGGATGGAGGCAAACCACAAAGGAGGAAACACCTTTGATCTTGGCCGATGTTTACACCAAGGAGTTGGGGCCTTTGAGGGTAGTCGGATTTTGGATTGGGGAAAAGGGGGGTGGTCGGGTTTGGGGTATGGAGAGGGGATGGCTTGAGGTCGGTGGAGGGGGAAGGGGTTTGGCCGAACTTGATGAAGAGGGGGGATATGGAGGTTGGCGGCTATGGTGGTGGCCGAGCTTGATGAAGAGGAGGAGATGGAGGTTGGCGGCTATGGTGGTGGCCGAATTTGTGGAGGTAAGAGGAGGGTCGGATTTCCTTGGAGATAAAGGGAGAGGAGGAGGAGGATGAGGCCGAGCAAGAGGAGGGAGGAGGAGGGACGGCGGCCAAGAGGAAGAGAGGAGGGAGATGGAGAGTTGGCCGAAATGCCAAGGAGGAAGAAAGAGAGAGGGGGGCGGCCAAGAGGAGAGAAAACTTCAAGGAGGGTTTAGGGTTTTAGTTTTTCTTCATTCACTAAAAATAAAACATGAAAGTCCAAGCCTATATATAGGCTTTACATCAAGCTTAGGCTATGTGCAGCCCACTAAATAATAAAAACAAAAACAATACTAAATGTCCTTAAGTATTACATGATGAAATTAAAATCCAAATAGGCATAAACTAATTAAAGTCCTTCTTCTTCATGTAGCCTTCATCTCATGTAGCCTTCATCATGTAGTCTTCTTCTTCTTCAATAACGTCATTGCCGTCGCCGTCGCCATCATCATCCTCAATCTTAACACATAGGAGAATGTCGCCATCAATCCTCCCCCGCTTGAAAGAACTCATCACCGATGAGTTGGCATGGAGGTGCTGGCGCCAAAGAACGTCATCCAAAAGAACCATCGCCCAGTCCGGAATCCAAGAGTCACCGGAGACCGGACGATCACACCATCGAATCACGTAACACTAAATACCATCGCTTGGAGAGGAGAGCAAAACACCAAATATGAACCTGTCTAGTAAGAAGATTGTCCTGCGAAACTTGGAAAATGCATTAGGCAAATAAAGAGGAAAAATTTCTACATCAACAGTCAACGTACCTCCATTGGAGGCCGATGGAGAGAACGATCCAAGAACAAGCTCACCCCCCAACCCAAATGAAAATATAGTGGCACCAAACGTAGAGTTAGATATTTCAAATGGTGGAAAAACACAATGCGTGAAATTGGAAGCATTTAAACTTGGGGAATTACCCCTTTCAGTGGTTAACTTCAATAGATATGTTGTTCCTCTTAATTGAATAAAAACCCGAAAAGTTCTAACTCGCCGAATCGCCAACGTTTCTATAGTGCCCGAAGGCATCCATTCAGGGACGAGACGCACCAAGAGTAAACCGAAAACCTTATAGGGAGACACTCTCTTATGTAAGTTAGCGGTAGGTTGATAAGAAGACATTTGTGTGAATAGTGCTTCCTTAACGTGCTGATGTGAAGTGAGAATGCGAGAGGCAACTAGAAGTGCATTTTGACTTGACATAGAAGGTGGCGATAATGGAACTATATAAGGTGATACTAGCAGAACGAAATCATGCGGTATGTAGGGTAATTTCTCAAAAGTGCGCCTAACGAACTTGCTACCATGTGGAGTGAACCCATGCGCTATGTGACTCGCCCCAATTATAGTGAATAAAGGAGTTAAGTCCGGGGGAACGGGATCCTTAAAATCAAAGATGATTTTGAAGGGCTTGAAGATCACAGCTCTAATTTTAATTTTAATATAATCACACGTGGCAAGATGATACGTCAATGTAAGCCACTCATCACTAATACTAGTAAAGTTGAACGCTCCCGGGTGTGACAACGGGCGCGAGCGACACAACTCACGAGGCCTAGCCGAAGTCACTAACGAGTGGGAAAAAGGATCATCAAACGGCGGGGGATAAATGCGAGTGACCGGGTGGGGTATGTAAATATGAGAATCGGACACCACAACCGGCCTAGGAATACCGACTCCACAACTTAAATTATCGACTAACGAGGGCACAAAAATAGGAGGAAAGGTCGGAAAAGCCACACCCGGAAAATCCAAATCAAAATTATTTTTACCCAACAAAGTTATCACCCAAGAACCTTCAACCGGGGGGAAAACCAAAGGGTCGTCCAATAACACACAGTGAGACATGTCCCTAGGAGGTTCCAGCATGGACGGAGAAACAAAATGACTCAAATCAGGCAAAATAAAGTCACATCCAAGAGGATCCGCAGGTCGGGCCAACATCACGGGAGGGATAGTCGGTAAAACTAAAACGGGGAGAGAGTTAATATTGCATTTAAGGTCACGCCACGGAGTTTGCATCAGGGGACGCTCATCCGGGTCTACCTCAACATCGTCTTCCAAAACGGTAACTCTCTCACTAGGAATTTCTCCCAACACATCAGTCACAACATCAGTAGAAGTGAAGATCGCAGAAGTGGGCACTACAATATGTCTCGGACTAATAATAACCAGCTCGAGTCCTAACAGTCCATCACCAAAATCACAAACGGGCAAGCTCTCAGCATGAGGTAACTCTTCTGACTCAGCATGAATATCGTCGAAGGGGAGTGGAGATGATTCCTCAGGGGAGAAATCCTCATCCAGGTCACTAGGGTAACCAATCTCCTCATCGTCACTCAAATCGTCGGAGAAAACAGCCTCGTCCTCAGTGACGGGCACAGTCCTAGGCACTTCCTTAGACTCGACAGGGGAGCTAACGACAAGAGCAGGTAACTCGCGGGGAGACTCAATAGGGTCTACGGGCATATTCAAGGTAGGACGCTCAGTAGAATCAAGATCAGATACGCCACTGGACTCAAAGGTATTAATCGTCTGACCTGAGTAAACTATACCCCTAGGAATTTGGTGCCTCTCAATTTCCAAAGCCGTAATCTAGGTGGCGTCCAGATCGGTGTGAAAATAACGTAGTAACTTTCCCTGGATGTAGGGGTCTAACCCTCTACGAAACCTAGAAAGGGTAATCTCGGGCATTTCCTTCACACCGCTCCTAACCGTCCTTTCCATAAAGAGTTGCATATATTCTGAGACTGACTTATTCCCTTGTTTAAGGGTTGCCAAGTCATCAGTCATATGCCGCATGGCCTGGACATTCGGTCTATAGTCACCCCTAATGTTTGGTGTGGAACCTACAGGTCTCAATCGGGAAACCGGGACATCATGAGCCATTTTTCCGTGGGGAAAACTGGGGTAGACTACTCGGATTTAGTGCACAAGCAAGGAATTTTAGGAACCTGAACCAAAATTCTAATATATATGGAATTGTTCCCGCAAAAGTAATATGATACTTAATATATATTTTTGGTTTTCTTGCAGGAAAATAGTTGAAGATTATTAATTAATTTTTTTTTGATTTTTTTATTGCAGGAAATAGAATATAAGTCGCTATTGGCAGACCACAAAATTTTTTTTTTGTTAATTTTTTTGACAAAACTAAGTGCATACAAGTGCGTGATAACGTCCTAATAAAAAGGGGGAGGGGTGCCAGTTAGGAAACTGACGTGAACCTCCCTCTGATACCAAATTGATGTAGGCTACAGTGTTTGACGCTTTGGTGGCTAAGGGAATAGAACGTAAGCCTCACTATTTCCACTATCACGCTTACACGGTAACTAAACGCAGCACACTCACGAACGACGTTATCAACTAACACTAACGTACGGTAGCCACGCCGATTAAAGATCAAACAAACGACTATAGGTCGTTGTTCTCTCAAGCTAAAAGGACCAATATTGGGTCCGACCGAGCGATGGTTGTACCAAAAGAGATCTACCGAAAGGTTCGGTTCGGAAATGGTAGATCTCCCCCAACAAAATGAAAGCGAGGCTCGCCAAACCTCTCGGAAAATTAAACAATCAAAAGAACAACACAAGCAATCGGAAAGATAAACCACGAACGGAAAAACGAATCTAAAATAACGCAAAGGTAATCCACAAAGATGAAAATCTAAAATAATAAGCACACAAAAGTAGAAGGTCTCGTTACCCAACCGGAATAGATGATTCCGGTTCACTTTCAAAGATCGCTCTTCCACGGCTCCGCCGGAGTTCCGCCGACCGGAGAGAAACTTGTCCGCTTCCGTTGCTTCACGCCGGGATGGAGGCAAACCACAAAGGAGGAAACACCTTTGATCTTGGCTGATGTTTACACCAAGGAGTTGGGGCCTTTGAGGGTAGTCGGATTTTGGATTGGGGAAAAGGGGGGTGGTCGGGTTTGGGGTATGGAGAGGGGATGGCTTGAGGTCGGTGGAGGGGGAAGGGGTTTGGCCGAACTTGATGAAGAGGGGGGATATGGAGGTTGGCGGCTATGGTGGTGGCCGAGCTTGATGAAGAGGAGGAGATGGAGGTTGGCGGCTATGGTGGTGGCCGAATTTGTGGAGGTAAGAGGAGGGTCGGATTTCCTTGGAGATAAAGGGAGAGGAGGAGGAGGATGAGGCCGAGCAAGAGGAGGGAGGAGGAGGGACGGCGGCCAAGAGGAAGAGAGGAGGGAGATGGAGAGTTGGCCGAAATGCCAAGGAGGAAGAAAGAGAGAGGGGGGCGGCCAAGAGGAGAGAAAACTTCAAGGAGGGTTTAGGGTTTTAGTTTTTCTTCATTCACTAAAAATAAAACATGAAAGTCCAAGCCTATATATAGGCTTTACATCAAGCTTAGGCTATGTGCAGCCCACTAAATAATAAAAACAAAAACAATACTAAATGTCCTTACGTATTACATGATGAAATTAAAATCCAAATAGGCATAAACTAATTAAAGTCCTTCTTCTTCATGTAGCCTTCATCTCATGTAGCCTTCATCATGTAGTCTTCTTCTTCTTCAATAACGTCATTGCCGTCGCCGTCGCCATCATCATCCTCAATCTTAACACATAGGAGAATGTCGCCATCACCATGGTAACTCCAACAGTCTCCCACTTGATCTTGAAAGTATCAAACCAAAAACCTCACAAACAATGAGCGGCATCTAGCAATGCATCATTGCTCCCCAAGCAATAAGAGTTTATAACTCATAAGCCTTCATGAACAATGTATCAGCGTTGTCTTTGTCCCTTTGTCCCTTACATCCGGAAAGAACTAGAGGCATGGACCGTGTCACCCTCATAATAGCTCAATCCAAGTTTCCTGATCTAGAACGGACATCCAGAGAATGGTGAGGCCAATATCACATATTGACTCCACCAAGCATGGCCATGCATTTCTCAGTCCAGTTCCATCAAGGGGCCCATGGATGCAACTCCTGTCATATAGGAGGACAAATTCCATATCTGCTCACACACAATCATCCAAATGATTCGTAACGTGCCCAACAACCACCCTTATCATCAACCTTTCTCAAGGAAGATTTTAGATGGCATCAAAGCATGCTCTTCCTCACTTGATGAATGCTGTGACTTCAGGTCAAAGGACCACAACACCATTGTCAATAGAGACCTACTTGTGACACGATTAGATAACAATCCACAAAGTAGTCTCTGGTTGGGTCTGTCCAGTACAACTTGTTCACTAACAAGTACCCACGTGATGACTTGATATCACAATATCATGACCTGTGAGAACTGGTCATCAGTCAACGCACGTGCTAGTCTTCATGTATCATCATTACCCTTAGATCCTATGATGATACCACGACCAGGGACTTTTAAGAATGAAGCTTCATATGAATCATAGGCTCTCACATTCAAGTCACGTACTTGATGTCCTATGGAAGCGAACATTCTAAGGGTATTCATTATGTTAACATTTAACTATCATATAGAAAAACCATAATAACGGAATATGCCATTAATTGTAAAAAGAAAATCTAGGTACATAATTCATCATATGAATAAACAATAAATAGCCAACAGAATATATCTTTACATGCAACCCACAAGACTCCCACTAGACTTGATCATTCAGGTATCGTATACCCAATTATCTAGTATGACCATCATGCTTTCTCTGCGCGAGAGGCTTTGTCAGTGGATCCGCAATATTCTCCTCAGTCGGCACTCTGCAAATGTTCACATCTCCTCGTTCGACAATCTCACGAATAAGATGGAACCGCCGAAGTATATGCTTGGAGCGCTGATGGGATCTAGGTTCCTTAGATTGTGCAATTGCACCATTGTTATCACAGTAGAGAACTACGGGACCAACAATGCTAGGAACTACATCAAGCTCGCCGATGAATTTCCTAATCCATACAGCCTCCTTCGCTGCATTAGCTGCAGCGATATACTCGGCTTCCGTTGTAGAATCAGCAACTGTCTCTTGCTTGGAACTCTTCCAGCTCACAGCTCCTCCATTCAGGCAAAACACAAACCCTGACTGAGACTTTGAATCGTCCCTATCAGTTTGGAAGCTAGCATCCGTGTAACCACTTACAACGAGCTCTTCCTCTCCACCATACATCAAGAATACATCCTTAGTCCTTCTCAAGTACTTCAGGATATTCTTGACTGCAATCCAGTGACACTCACCGGGATCTGACTGATACCTGCTAGTCATGCTCAAAGCAAAGGAGACATCGGGTCGAGTACACAACATCGCGTACATGACTGATCCAATTGCCGAAGCATATGGAATCAACTTCATGCGGTCCTTATCTTCACAAGATTTTGGACACTGGTCCTTAGAGAGATTCACACCATGAGACATGGGCAAAAATCCTTTCTTGGACTCAAGCATGTTGAACCGCTTCAACACCTTTTCGATGTATGTGCTCTGGGTCAAACCCAGCAACTTCTTTGATCTATCTCTATAGATCTTAATACCAAGTATATAAGTCGCTTCACCCAAGTCCTTCATAGAAAAGCAGTTCCCTAGGTTGTTCTTAACAACTTTCAGGGTAGGAATGTCATTCCCAATCAAAAGTATGTCATCTACATACAATATCAGGAAGACAACAATGCTCCCACTGATTCGCTTGTAAACACAAGGCTCATCTTCATTCTTGATGAAACCAAACTCTTTGATTTTCTCATCAAAACGAAGATTCCAACTTCGAGAGGCCTGTTTCAGTCCATAGATGGACTTGTTCAGCTTGCATATTTTAGTGGCTTCATTTGGGGATACAAAACCCTCGGGTTGTGTCATGTACACTTCCTCAAGGAGGTTTCCATTAAGGAAAGCTGTTTTGACATCCATCTGCCAGATCTCGTAGTCATAATACGCAGCAATAGCAAGCAATATCCTTATGGACTTTACCATGGCAACAGGGGAAAAGGTTTCATCATAGTCAATACCATGAATTTGTCTAAAACCCTTAGCCACCAGTCGCCCTTTGAATGTATGTACATTCCCATCCATGTCGGTCTTCTTCTTGAAGACCCACTTGCACCCTATGGGTCGTACCCCTTCAGGTGGTTCCACCAAGTTCCAAACTTGGTTTGCATACATGGAGTCCATTTCGGATTTCATAGCCTCAAGCCATTTGTCGGAGTCCGGTCCATTCATAGCCTCTTGGTAGGTTGCTGGCTCATCATCATGATCCATAAGCAACACATTACCTATTTGAGACACGAGAAATCCATATCTCTCAGGCTCAAACCTCGGTCTACCAGATCTACGTAGGACTTGTGCTTCTTGAGCAGGTTCTCTAGCTACAACATCTTGTAGTCCTGTCTCAGAATCCAATTTCGGTTCATTCACTACCTGTGGGTCTTGAACTTCTTCAAGCTCTACCTTTTCAGTCTTTCTAGATAAGAACTCTTTCTCCAAAAAGACGCCAGTCCTTGCGACAAACACTTTGCCCTCGGACGGCAGGTAAAAGTAATACCCTTTCGTTTCCTTAGGATATCCCACCAGATAACATTTATCTGATTTGGGTTCCAGCTTGTCAGGCATTTGACGTCGCACGTATGCCTCACAGCCCCAAATTTTAATGAACGACATACTAGGACGCTTCCCAGTCCATATCTCATATGGTGTCTTTAGAACCGTTTTTGTTGGAGCGCGATTCAATGTCATTGCAGCAGTCTCTAAAGCAAAACCCCAAAAGGAAACAGGCAAGTCTGCGTGACTCATCATCGAACGTACCATGTCTAACAGAGTACGATTTCTCCTCTCAGACACACCATTGTGCTGTGGTGTTCTAGGTGGAGTGAGCTGTGATACAATACCACACTCTTTCAGATGATCACGGAACTCATGACTCAGGTATTCGCCACCTCGATCAGATCGGAGTGCTTTAACCTTTTACCCAACTGGTTCTCTACTTCATTTTTGAACTCTTTGAACTTTTCAAAGGTCTCGGATTTGCACTTCATAAGATACACATATCCGTATCTACTGAAATCATCAGTAAATGTAACAAAGTAGAAATACCCACCTCTAGCCATGGAACTCATGGGTCCGCATACATCACTATGTACAACACCCAAGAGATCCTCAGCCCTCTCAGTATAACCAGTGAAAGGAGCTTTTGTCATTTTGCCTAACAAACAAGATTCGCATCGCTCAAATGATTCATAATCAAATGAGTCCAAAAGTCCATCCTTATGGAGCTTGGATATGCGCTTCTCGTTTATATGGCCCAAACGACAATGCCAGAGATACGTAGGGTTTGAGTCATTTGTTCTTAGTCTTTTATTATTTTCTACATTATAGATCATATGGTCTAAGTTCAAAACATAAAGACCATTAAACAGTTGGGCTACAGCATAACAAACATCATTCTTAAATATGGAACAACAGTTGTTCTTAATTATAAAAGAAAATCCAATCATGTCCAGACATGAAATAGATATAATGTTTCTAGTTATGGCCGGAACAAAATAACAATTATCAAGTTCTATTACAAGCCCACTGGGCAAAGAAAGACGGTAAACCCCTACGGCTACAACAGCAACTCTTGCTCCATTGCCGACACGCAGGTCCACCTCCCCTTTACTCAGCAATCTTCTCCTTTCCAGTTCCTGCACATTTGTACAAATGTGTGAACCACATCCGGTATCCAATACCCAAGATGAAGGAGCAGAAAGGTTTATCTCTATAACATAAATATCTGAAGCGGAAGTCATATCTCCCTTCATTTTCTGCAGACCCTCAATATAAGAAGGACAGTTCCTCCTCCAATGACCAGCCTTGCCACAGTGGTGGCATTTCCCTTCCTTCACCGTGCTTTTCTTCTTCTTCATTGCAGAAGACTTGGGCTCAAGATGTGACTTAGGTCCCACCTTCGTCTTCTTGAAGCCCTTGGCCTTGCCCTTGCCCTTATGCACCATCAGTATGGGGCTGGCAGGCTTGGCCTTCTTCATATTGATTTCGGCAGTTCTCAACATGCCTAGGAGTTCGGGCAGTGTCTTGTCTATTTCATTCATGTTATAGTTCAAGACAAACTGCTCGTAGCTGTCCGGCAACGATTGCAGGATCAGATCTATGGCCAACTCTTGACCCAGAGGAAAACCCAGCCTTTCAAGGTTTTCTATATACCTAATCATCTTGAGTACGTGAGTCCCTACTGAGTCTCGAACTCCCATCTTGCACTGAAACAACGCTTTCGTGACGTCGAACCTCTCTTGACGAGCCTGCCCTTGAAACATTTTCTTGAGATGCTCGTCAATCTCCTTGCACCCCATGTTCTCATGTTGCCTTTGGAGCTCAGAGTTCATGGTGGCAAGCATGAGGCATTCGATGTCTAAAGCATCATCGGTATACTTCTTGTAAGCATCCTTATCAGCACGGGAAGAATTCCCGGTCGGCACCTCGGGGGATTCTTCTTCCAAGACATAGAGCTTTCGCTCTTGCCTGAGAACAATTCTCAAGCTCCTGTACCAGTCCATGTAGTTAGTCCCATTGAGCTTATCCTTCTCAAGGATGGCTCTCAGAGACAAAGTGGAGTGTGAACCACTTGCCATGGAATTCTACAAGAATTCATGCAGAATAAAATCAGTACCAAAGTTTCAAAATACAATTTATTTTAATTTGGACTCTAATTAAAACTCCCACTATTTTATTCGAACTAATAGCCCTCACTATCAATTCGGAGAGTTCATGCGAGCTACTCTCTTAGTGGAAAAGATCCGTATTTCACCAACACAATGAGTCAGCTTTGGCTTTCCTCTCACGATGTAGTTATTTAGGTAGGCAACGCTTGCCAATTGCATCCTCATGCAATTCTTGTATGGTTGGTGAATAACTCTTTATTCGCATCCATCATATGGTGCATGCCAACCCTATGCCTCTAGGCGCTCAACCTTTGAGGTCACCTAGTTAAGTGGGGCCCGATGTCGACAGTGGGATATCACAATTATCCGCTCGCACCCTTACCAAGATAGATTAATGCACCTTGCTTTGGCAAGCCCACACTTCATCGATCGAGGCAGGAAGAGTGTCATCCATCGGAAGGCATCCGAACACTTAATATTTGATGAAGGGATTTAAATTATAGGCTAACAATTAACCACGATCAACATTTGATCAGAGTGCACATCTAAAGAAAAACAATTCTCAAAAGCCACATGCATCCCTTATGTGCACAACAAGACACTATCAACATTTGATAATATGAAGGGCTAAATCTGAACATCCGGACTGTTCCAAATCTTCAGATTTACATGCATTGGACAAAGGCAAAGACAACTCAACTTAAAGCAGTAGACAAGCTCATCTCTCCATGTTGGATTCAAAATCCAAAACAATCTCGAGGGATGGTTACTGCTAAGGAGACAACAGTTTCTACAATTAGAAATTGCTACGAAATCCCAGACGTTCCTGGAGGGGTTCCAAGGGGCAGCGCCCCTGGCGGTGGTCCCGCTGACCGATCAGCGGGCGGGGTCAAGGGGCAGAGCCCCTGCGGGGTGCGGGGCAGCGCCCCGACCAAATTTTGCAAAATCACCACCGATTTCCCTTGGAAAAATCATCAACAATTGATGTTCCAGGAATAAATCTAGACATTTAGAACACTTCTAAATCCCTAGGTTTACACGTGTTGGAATTCCCTAACTTCCAATACAACTATCATGGCCGCAACCTGCCTCTGATACCACTGTTGGGGTTTCTCGTGAGGGTTGGCACAACACTTTGTGCACGCAGCGGAAAGGAAAAGTACGAGAACAGCCCAAGAGAACTGGATCTGGCCATGATCGTTGTATCAAGAAGTAAACACATAACTAAGCAAAATTACCTTAGTGGCGTTGAGTCACAACTCAACGGAGATGCTCCGAGCTCCGGGTCCTTGTAAGTGCCGAGTTCTACGTGGAATGATGTCCACGTCTCTGCAGAAATCCACACGAGCAGGAGAACTCCCGAGCTTCGTCACACGAAGGGTCGGGTAGAAGATCGACCGCACCTCCGCACTTCCACGGACTGCTAGGTCCGCGCCAGGAAGGGCAGCACCAGCGACTGTCGCCGGAGAGGATGAGGTCGGCAGAGCGATTCCGGCGGCGGAACTCTTCCGCCCGGCGGGATTCGGGATTCGGCGGAGCGAACGAGCGGCGGAACGATTCCGTCGGCTTCGATTCGGTCAATCGTGTAAGTCCGGAAAAACCCTAAGTATCTATTTATACCAAAGGCATAAATAGACTTAGGAATACCGCTATCCGCAGACCACCCAGATAATTAGGGATCCAGAATCGGTGAGAATCATCCAGCAGATTCGGTGAGAATCAATCGGTGAGAATCACATAGGATCGGCGAGAATCAGTCGGCGAGAATGACCTGACAGAATCGTTGAGAATCGAGGCCTTAGTCGGCGAGTCATACTCGACCACTTTCCTGTAGTCGTCGAGACAATCTCGACGACTCTATCTCGACGATCCTGACTTGGTCGTAGTCCTAGTCTTAGTCGTCGAGACATTCTCGACGATTTAGACTCAGTCGTCGAGACATTCTCGACGACTTAGACTTGGTCATCGAGACACTCTCGATGACTCATTCTCGATGATTTTCGACGAACCAGCTTGGCAACATTTGCCAGACCCCATATCTATGGTGATTGGTAACATTTACCAACACAGTCAATCTTCTAATTTCTCCACATTCTCTTATGTGCGACCCTGCAGGCTCATATCGCGTTGGCAGTGAGATTACATGTTTGACCACTTCTAGATCACCATGGTAACTCCAACAAAAAAGACCCATAGGGGCTCTTTGGAAAGCAGGCTTTCATTTATTCTCTAACTCCAGTGCTTTCTGAAGAGCTCCCAGTCCAGCTATTGGTTTTGGAGGGGAAGCTCTCAGAGATCTTCCGGGTGTGAGGTGGGACCTCCCAGCTGAGGCTTTGGGTCAGTCTTAGGACCTTAGCAGCTAGTCAGGGGTCGAGATTTGAGAGAAGTAGGCGTCGGCTGCACTTTGGTTTGTGAACATTCGTTGAGGTCAATTTTGGCTTCAACAGTTCTGGTGCGGTGAGCGTGGAAGCGGTCGGTGTAAGAAAATCTTGAGTTGAGTCCCATGGCAGGAGGTGAAGGTGAAGGATCTGGCGCAGGAGGATCCCCCACCCAGGGAGAAGAGGCGACAAGGAAGATGTTAGAGGATTTCTGGCGATAGGTAATGCAGATGATCAGCTTGGCCTTCTCGGCAAGGAATGAGTGGGAGACGCCGGAGGCTCCTGTGGAGGCAGTTCCGCTGTTAGGCGAGAATGCCCCAGGGCAGCGCCCCGGGAAGGAAGTCCCGGTGGAGGCAGGCGAGAGGGATGTGGCTGCGCGGGAGCTTTTCCCAGGCCAGCGTCCCGGAAAGGAGGTTCCGGTGGATCTGGGCGAGAGGGAGGCGACAATGCGGGAGCTCTTCCCCGGGCACGGTCTCGCGGATCGGTCCAGCCAGCCGAGGTCGCGGGACGGGCCCTCTCGCCAGGCAGGGGGCGAGACCCCTTTTAGTGAGCTCATCGTCTCGGCTCCAGTGCCGGAGGGGTTCAGGGAGCCGGATATGACCTACTACACCGGGAAGGATGACCCGGTTCAGCACGTGCAATGGTTTGAGGATGTGGTGTCGATAAGGCAAATGTCGGATGCCTTCAAGTGTAGGCTTTTCGCCATCACTCTGAAAGAGAAGGCCAGGGACTGGTTCCACCAGTTGCCGGCGAGCTCGATTTACAGTTTTGAGGATCTGCGCAGGGGTTTTCTGTTGAGGTTCTCGACTTCGAAGAAGCGGAAGAAGGAGGCTGAGTGCCTGTTTGCAGTGAGGCAGAAGCCGGAGGAGACATTGGGTCATTATGTTGACCGGTTCCAAGAGGAGATTCTCCTAGTCCAGGAGGTCCCAGGGTATGCACTGATGCTTGCCTTCACCCTGGGGCTGAGGCCGGGGTTTTTTAGCATGGAGCTGAAGAGAGTGCCCCCTCTCTCTTTTGAGGAGCTCATGGAGAGGGCGGCAAGGAAGATAGACTTCGAGAGGGGAAACCCTGCGTTTGCGAGGAAGCTGGCCAGGTTGGCGGAGGATGATGTGAAGGAGCTGACAGCAGGGAGGCAGAGGGAAGGGAGAGAGCAGAGGGAACCAAGGGAAGAGAGGAGGAGAGAAGAACCCCGAGGGCAGGGGCAGCAGCATGGGGGGGCCAGGGAGCTGAACAACCGATTGGGTTGGAGGCCTCAGGAAGGTCGCCCCCAGGGCCAAGGGGGTTTTCAAGGAAGAGACAACTTCCGGGAGCCGAGAAGACTCGAGCAGGGAGGATGGAGGCAGGGACCGAGGGGTCACCTCCCACCACCGCAGGAGGCCATGGAGGTGGGGAGAGGAGGAGGAAGAAGAATTCGAGGAGCAGGGAGAAGGGGAGGAGGAGAAGGAAGAGGGGGCAGGGTGGCGTTGCCCTATTGTGACTTCCATCATGAGGAAGGTCACGCAACGGCCACCTGCCCAGAATTTCTAGGGATGAGGGAGGCCAGAGGAGCTGGAAGGCAAGATCCGCCTACAAGGATCTTCGAGGTGCAGCACGGAGAGACTGAGGATAGATGTGAAGATAGGGTCGATGTGGGGACCCGAGGGGGGATCGGAGTGATCCATGGGGGAGTAGGGATCGAGGCAACCCGCAAGGGGAGCCTTCAAACCATGTTCCGCAGAGGGGTCGCCTCGACCTCCCTAGCTCCCCCTCCCCCCAGAAGAAAAAATCACCTTCTCATCCGCGGATATGCCAGACTACGAAGACCCGTTCTGCGACGCACTAGTGATCCAGACAGCAGTGGAGAACTTCACAGTCTCCCGGATACTGGTGGATAACGGGAGCTCCGTGAACGTGATCTTCAAGAAGGTCTTCGATGAAATGAGGGTGGAAGGAAAAAGGGTCCTGGCTTCCGATGGATCGCTTTTTGGTTTTTCTGGAGAGAGGAAGGAGGTAGAAGGGGGAGTGGTCCTACATGTGAAGCTTGGGGGCGTCTCGCGGAACTGTAGGTTCGTGATCGTAGACGCCCCAAGTAGCTACAACGCCATCTTTGGGCATCCTCTCATCAGCGCCTTTCGCTGTGTTCCCTCCTCATTTCATCAATGCCTCAAGTTCAACAATGGAGGGGTGCAGGTCAGGACCAGGGGGGATCCGAAGGTGGCGAGGCTGTGCTATGTGACGGCGGTAAACACCGTGACGTGGATGGCTGAGGCGGAGGAGCTGGAGAAAGAGATGGCTGGGCAGGAAGGAAGTATAGAAATGGAGGAGGCGAGCCCATAGGAGGCGGAGGACTTGATGATGGAGGAGGTAGTAGAGATAGAAGAGATGAGCCTGGGAGAGGCAAGGGAAGGAGAGCAGAGGCAGGGAGAAGGCCTGGTGGAAGCGATGGAGGTTGACGAGGCGGAAGGAGAAGAGCTTGAGCAGGAGGAGGCAAGGGCAGGTTGGAAGCGGTCGAGGCTGGAGCCGGCTGAGGAAGTGGTGGGGATGGAGGTACTCACCAGAGCGGCGCAAGTACAGAAGGTGCGGGTCAGCGGAGGCTTAAGCCTCGAGGACCAGGGGCGGATGCTAGCCTGCATCCAGAGCAACATCGACATCTTTGCTTGGAGCGCGGCAGACATGTCGGGCATCGATGCGGACGTAGCTTGTCATCGCTTGAACCTGGACCCGAGGACTCGCCCCGTACGCCAGAAGATGAGGGCCATCGCCACCAAGCTGGAGGAGCCCATCCGAGAGGAGGTCAGGAAGCTTCTGGATGCAGGCTTCATCTCGGAGATCCAGTATCCAGGCTGGATCTCCAATGTGGTAATGGTAAAGAAAGGGGGAGGAAAGTGGCGTATGTGTATCGATTTTTCCCTGTTAAATAAATCATGTCCTAAGGATTGCTATCCCCTGCCTCGAATCGACGCGCTGGTTGATTCAGCCGTTGGTTTTTCTGTTATGAGTTTTTTGGATGCTTTTTCAGGTTACCACCAGATCCGAATGCACCCTCCCGATGTCAAGGATGTCTCCTTCATCACGAGAGAGGGATGCTTCAGCTATAAGATGATGCCCTTTGGGTTGGAAAACGCAGGGGCAACATACCAACGCATGATTGATCGAGTCTTTCGAGACCAAAGGGGGAAGAATCTAGAGGTCTACGTCGATGACCTACTGGTCAAAAGCAAATGCGTGGATTCCCATTTGCGGGACTTGGACGAAACGTTTGCCACCCTGCGGAGGTTCAAGATGAGGTTGAACCCCTTGAAGTGTGTCTTCGGGGCCAGTCGCGGGAAGTTTCTCGGACACCTCTTGACTCCGGCAGGGGTAGAACCTAACCCGGACAAGGTGAAGGCTATATTGGACTTGGAGTCACCTCGTAACGCCAAGGAGGTCCAGCGCCTGACGGGAAAGTTGGCCGGGCTAAGCAGGTTCCTCTCTCGGTCCGGGGATAGGTGCTCTTCTTTCTTCAAAGTGCTCCGCGGTAATCAGGTGTTCGAATGGACGGTCGAATGCGAAGAGGCCTTCCAGGGGCTGAAGAGGCAACTCTCCCAGGCTCCGCTGCTCCAAAGCCCCAAGGAAGGGGAAGACCTGTCCTTGTATCTCAGGGTGGGGGTGGAAGCTGTGAGCTCCGTCTTGGTTAGGGAAGAGGGGAAGAAGCAGCTACCCGTCTATTATGTATGCCAAATCCTGAAAAAGGCGAAGCTCCGCTACCCCATCCTGGAGAAGCTGGCTTATGCCTTGGTCGTTTCGACAAGGAAGCTTCGTCCATACTTTCAAGCGCACTCGATTAGGGTGGTCACCGGCCATCCTCTTCGCAAGATCTTCGAGGGGGTAGAGCATTCGGGAAGGCTGGCAAAGTGGTCTATCGAACTGAGCGAGTTCGACATCTCGTTCGTCCCGAGACTCTCCATCAAAGCTCAGGCCATGACGGACTTCTTGGCAGACTATGTTACTGAAGCTGAGAGTAAGGAGCCGAAGCCCTACGAAGCATGGAAGATGATGGTCGATGGGGCCTCGGGAAGGCACTCCCTGGGAGGGGGTGTAGTGTTGGTAAGTCCTCAAGGGTTACCATAGAACAGACGGTAACTTTCCACTTCCCTGTTACCAATAATCAGGCGGAGTATGAGGCTGTGATAGCCGGCCTTCGATTGGCAAGGGAGTTGGAGATCCAGGAAGTAGAGACCTTCACTGACTCGATGGTGGTAGCGTCGCAGATCAGAGGGGAGTTTGAGGCTCGGGAGCCTACCCTCGTGAAGTATCTATCCAAGGTAAGGGCAATCATCGGAGGGTTCCGTTCCTTCTCTATTCAACACGTTCCCAGGGAGGAAAGCGTTGCAGCTGATCGGTTGGCAAAGTTTGGGCCTCAGGGAGGAGGAACCATAACTGAACTTTTCCGACCAGCGATTGAAGAGGGGTAGTTTATGGAGGTGGGTCGGCGATCCTCATGGATGGACCCATTGGTGACCTTCCTTACCACAGGCGAGCTGTCAGAGGGGGTTAAGGAGGCGAAAAGCTTTACGCGAAAGGCAGTCCAATACCTGATGTTGGAAGGGGGCTTGCACCGGAAGATGTTATCGGGGCTCCTCGCGAGATGTGTGACCGAGGAGGAGGTCCCGAGAATCCTGGAGGAGGTGCATTCGGGAGAGTGCGGCAGTCATTCGGGAGGAAGAACGTTGGAGGCAAGGGTGATAAGACAAGGATACTTCTGGCAGACCTTGAGGAAGGATACAGTCGAGTTTGCAAAGAGATGTCTGAAATGTCAAGTACACGCCCCCCTCCAGCTCTTACCCGCACAAAGGCTTCGAAGTATCATGGCCCCATGGCCCTTCGCCATTTGGGGAATGGATCTAGTTGGACCCTTTCCTCCAGCCAGCGGGCAGAGGAGGTTCCTCCTAGTCATGATCGACTACTTCTCAAAGTGGATGGAAATCAAAGCCCTAGCCAAGGTTACCTCCCAGGTCATCAAGAACTTCGTTTGGGGGGAAATCATATGCAGGCATGGGCTACCCCAAGCGATAGTGACGGATAACGGTCCTCAGTTTGCCAGTGAAGAGTTCATCAGCTTCTGCGCCCAACTGGGAATTGACCTCAGGTTTGCCTCTGTCCATCACCCCCGGAGCAACGACCAGGTGGAAGCGGCGAACAAGATCATCGTGAACTTGCTCAAGAAGAAGGTGGAGAACCTGAAGGGCAACTGGGTGGAGCAACTCCCTTCCGTCCTGTGGGCCTTGCGAACAACTCCGAACACAGCCACAGGGGAGACCCCCTTCAAGCTCTCTCATGGGTGTGAGGCGGTCCTCCCGGTGGAATTCTAGGTTCGGTCTCCACGGGTCGCAACCGCAGGTGAGGGAAGCGAAGCTTGGAGGTTGGAGAACGAGGAGGGATTGCGCCTCTCGTTGGATATGGTGGAAGAGCTACGGGATGTTGCTGCCATCAGACAAGAAGAGATAAAAAGGCGAATGGCCAGGTACTTCGATAAACACATTAGGGTTAAGCAATTCGCTGAGGGGGACCTAGTGCTAAAAAAGGTCGACGCAGCAGGAAGGTCGGTCCCTGTGGGCAAGCTCAACCCCAGTTGGGAAGGGCCTTACATAGTAGAGAAGGCTTTGGCTAATGAGAGTTACTACCTCCAGGATGTGGAGGGAAGGACCTTGAGCCACACCTGGAATGGTGATGACTTAAAACATTTCTACCCTTAAAGGGAGAGAAGGATTGTAATATGGTGAATAAATATTATCATTTCAAAGTAGTCTTTTCAGAATGTTGACTCTCTAAAAAATGCTATCATAAGAATATGTCTTTTCTACCCTAAAATGCTTTTGCTTTAACCGACTATGTCTCCCCATCTTGATGATAGAATAGGCCTGGTTGAAGGAATCTTAATGAACACCCCGAGCTCGGCTCGGCCCCAGGTAGACCCGCTGCGCAGGCTCTCATCTAGCTGGCAGGTCCGAAGGCTCGCTTGTGGGGGAGAGGTTTGGTTTGATCTTCATCAACACCCTGAGCTCGGCTCGGCCCCAGGTAGACCCGCTGCGCAGGCTCTCATCTAGCTGGCAGGTCCGAAGGCTCGCCTGTGGGAGAGAGGTTTGGCTTGATCTTCATCAACACGCCGAGCTCGGCTCGGCCCCAGGTAGACCCGCTGCGCAGGCTCTCATCTAGCTGGTAGGTCCGAAGGCTCGCCTGTGGGGGAGAGGTTTGGCTTGATCTTCATCAACACCCCGAGCTCGGCTCGGCCCTAGGTAGACCCGCTGCGCAGGCTCTCATCTAGCTGGCAGGTCTGAAGGCTCGCCTGTGGGGGAGAGGTTTGGCTTGATCTTTATCAACACCCCGAGCTCGGCTCGGCCCCAGGTAGACCCGCTGCGCAGGCTCTCATCTAGCTGGCAGGTCCGAAGGCTCGCCTATGGGGGAGAGGTTTGACTTGATCTTCATCAACACCCCGAGCTCGGCTCGACACCAGGTAGACCCGCTGCGCAGGCTCTCATCTAGCTGGCATGTCTGAAAGCTCGCCTGTGGAGGAGAGGTTTGGCTTGATCTTCATCAACACCCCGAGCTCAGCTCGGCCCCAGGTAGACCCGTTGCGCAGGCTCTCATCTAGCTGGCAGGTCCGAAGGCTCGCCTGTGGGGGAGAGGTTTGGCTTGATCTTCATTAACACCCCGAGCTCGGCTCGGCCCCAGGTAGACCCGCTGCGCAGGCTCTCATCTAGCTGACAGATCCGAAGGCTCGCCTGTGGGGGAGAGGTTTGGCTTGATCTTCATCAACACCCCGAGCTCGGCTCGGCCCTAGGTAGACCCGCTGCGCAGGCTCTCATCTAGCTGGCAGGTCCGAAGGCTCGCCTGTGGGGGAGAGGTTTGGCTTGATCTTCATCAACACCCCGAGCTCGGCTCGGCCCCAGGTAGTCCCGCTGCGCAGGCTCTCATCTAGCTGGCAGGTCCGAAGGCTCGCCTGTGGGGGAGAGGTTTGGCTTGATCTTCATCAAAACCCTGAGCTCGGCTCGGCCCCAGGCAGGCCCGCTGCGCAAGCTCTCATCCAGCTGGCAGGTCCAAAGGCTCGCCTGTGGGGGATAGGTTGAGTCTTTGGCTTGTGGTCCTTGGTTCTTGATTTATGGTTACTCAGTGTTACAACAAGCCCGGCTCAGACTCCGGTAGACTCGCTGCGCAGGCTCCCATCAAGCCGGCAGGCCCGAAGGCTCGCCGACGGAGCATAGATCCAGTTTGTGGGAAGGTATCTTGTCATGATCCTGGCCTAGATCAGAGACAGCCCTAAAGGTCTCAGCCAGTAGAGGTCTCGGCCAGTCAGGGTCTCGGCCAAAAGGTCTCGGCTAGGGGGATCTCGTTGAAGAAGGCCCCCGGCAGACCTGGGCAGGACGACCTAATCGATGGCGCAAGGCTCCCGCCTAATCAATCTCTAGGGAAGGTGACCCTAAAGAGACTAAGGGTCTCGGCGGAAGCTCGCGCGGAAGCCACTTGGCCGACTAACCTACTCGTTCAAGCAAACACCGGCAGTTAAAAATGAAACATTGCATTATATTTAATAGTTACAGGGGTTTGGAGCTTCTCGCTCATTACAAAAGAGTATCAAAAAAAGAAAAGGCACTTCAAGGGGACGCGCTGTAATCCCCGCTGGTGCTCTCGCCCGAATCCTCGCCGGAGTCCTCGCCCGAGCTCGCCCCAGACATCTCGCCGGCAGCGGAGGAAGACTTCGGGATATCCGAAGGAGGAGAGTCGGGCGCGCCGGGAGGCTTCGGGACTGGATCAAATAGCTAGGGGAGGAGTTGGCGAGCGTCGATGGTTACTCCGTCCTCCCGAAGCAGCTTCGCGTCTCGCAGCGTCTCGACCGTCAGTCTGACGGTAGCCTGAGCGTTCTCCTGCAGCAGCTTGTCGATGTCGTACACCGAGAAGTGATGACTCTTTAGTCTTTCATCAAGCGTTGGAGGCGGGCCTTTCGCCGCTTCCGCACGCCGGAGTTGGTCCCTCAGCAGGACGTTCTCGCAGCGTACGTCAGCCAACTCCGCGCGGAACGCCATGGCTTGGGCGGAATCCTGTGGAGAAGAGATCAGCTCAGCAAATACTGCGCAAACGTGACTTCGAATAGCGAGAGCAATGGTCCGAGAAGATCCCGCTTACCTCGGCTGTGGGGCGTAGGGACAGCGCTTGTTGAGCATTCGCCAACTCCTGCCGAGCACTCGCGAGCTCTGTCTCCGAAGAGCGTGCTCTGGCCACTGCCGCTTCCCTCGCCTTGTACATGTCAGCGAAGTTCTTGTCGATGTTGATGCTTCGACGCGCGCACATGTGCGCAAGCTCGAACCCGCGCAGCAGGGCCCGGGTAGAGTCGAAAGCCAGGAGTCGGGTGGGCATCTGGTCGAAGACACTGGCGCCCTCTCGGCTATAGAGGCCATAGCCAAGCGAGAAGGCCTCGCCAGTAACCTCATCTTGCTCCGACCAGCTGGGGAGGAGCGTTGAAACCGCAATCCTGTTGGATTCGGGATCCCATTGGAGCAGAGGCTTCCCTTCCGCGTCGACGTGCTTCACACCAAAGCCATAATTTCTATGCCCTTTTGGCACTTCCTTGGGCGGGGTCCGGGCAGAGGTCTCGGCAACGACTCCCTCTCCTCCAGCCACGTCTGCGGCCGGAGGGTTCTTGGCAGTAGCCTCGGTACGTCTCCTGGCGGCAGCACCCGTCTCGCTGGCCATCTGGAGCAGCCCTTCGAAGGAGTTGCCCAAGGCGGGATGTCGGGCGGGCGAGACGGCCGAGCCCTTGCCCTTATCCGCAGCGGATGGCTTTGGCCTCTTCAGCGGTCGCGGGGCGGGAGCGGTGTCTTTTCGCTTCTTAGCTTCGGGCACCAAAGGCTGAACGGGCTCTTCCCAGGAGGCGCGAGCGCTGGCCTCCGCGAGAGCGAGAGAGCCTCTCGCAGCCCGATCCTCGACACCCGGGGCCGCAGCGAAAGGTTCGCATAGAGAGACCTCCCGCTCTCCTGCAAAGTTAGCGCTATTCAACACAGGAAGATCGTAACAAAAGATCAAATATAGGGCGAGACCATACCTTCGCCCGGGTGGATGGGAGGAAGGGAGTCGACGTCTCGCCGAAGGAAGAGAACGTCAAACTCCTTTGTTCCGAAGAACTCCAGAAGTGCGCTCTCGCGCGACCCCAGAGTGGGCATTTTGTAAGTAGCATTCTCGTACTGAACAGGTCGGAGCGGGATGTTGCCGAAGTCCCCGGTGACGTAGACAAACTTCTCGCCCCAATGGTGATGTTTATTGGCGAGACCGGTGGTCTTGAGCAGCTGCCCGGAGAAGAAGACCACCCCGCCTTTGGCGCGGAAGTTGAACAGCTTGCGGAAGATCGGCAGACTAAAATCGATCCTCTCGGATTGCATGTAGCAGATGAATGCCACAAGGATCGCGACGGAGTTCGGGTTCAGCTGGGCGGGAACCACCCCGTAGTAGCGGAGAGCTTGCCGAATCTCCGGCCAGAGGGGAAGGCGGAAGCCCACCTCGAAATGTTCGAGGGGGATGGCGTGCTCTCCCGCCTCCGGGGTATTCACCTTGTCGTGATTACTCGGGTTCCGCGCCGAGAAGCCAGCGGGAATGAAGCGGTCGACGATCAGGTTGTACTCGTCCAAGGTGAGCGTGCAGGAGGGGAAGAGATGCTTGCGGAACTCTTCCGCGCAATGAGCGCGACCCTCGTTCTCGCCCGACATTTTGTGTTTATGGGTAATAGCGAGAACAATAGAGAGGTAGAAGCGGAAGCAAGAGGGCGAGAGCAATGAAAGGAAGTTGAAGTTCCGGATCAGAGACGTAAATGCGGTTGGTAGACTTCTCTATTTATAGGGAACCGTGGTCGTTACGGCTCCGTCCGATAGAGAGAGAAAATGACAGCGGAGTACAGCTGTCACGATCTGGGCCGGCGACGCCTCGGTTTTCCCCCTCGGGGTGACAGCAGTTGACGATCGTCTCTAGTTTCGGCGCAAGCCACTTAGTTTTGGCGCAAGCATCCTAATTCCAACACATTCTTAAAATTCGCAGCACAATGAAAGAAGAAACGGATAGTAACTTGCTCTCGCTGCCGAGAGCTGAATAAAGTTAATAACAGTTATTACAGAGGCATAAAGGTACATGGCGGAAGGGAAGGCTAAAAAGGGAGAAGGGGAGAGACCTAGATGAACTAATACGGTTCCCAGCACCATCGCCCTCGCTCCCGCCGCCTAGTTCTCGGAGGCACCAGCGGGTTGAAGTAAGATGACAGGGTGGTACACCCTAGGTTGATCTGCCTAGCATGATCCCGGATCTGCGCGATGCATCTCCCTGGCGAAGACTCGGCAGTAGGCCCTCCCGGTCGATCAGTCTCGCCCAAGAAGAAATCCCGCTCCAGGGCCTCCAGCCTTTGTTCCACAGATTCACGGAACGCTTTCGTCGCGGCAGCATGGGCGCGGTCTCGCCGGATGAGCTTGGCCAAAATGGCCGAGATCTTCCTCCTCCGCTCCTTCGCGTTCCCGGCACCGTTCAAGGTTTCTTCTATCTCGCCAGGCGAAGGAGGAAGGGAATCATCATCATCTTCTTCTTCTTCTTCTTCTTCTTCTTCTTCTCTCTCCTCGTTGGCTTCCGACCGAGAGCTGGGATCCCCTGCGAAAAGTGCGCCCAAGGTTTTGATTAAGGCATAACGATCAGCCGACAAGAATGTCTCGCATACCTGCAGTCTGGCGAGAGCCATTGACTGGCGTCGGGTGAGAAGGCCCGACCCCTCCGTCAGTTCCATAAAGGAGGTGGAGAGGCTTGCCTCGCCCTGGGCGGAAGGGTTTGCGCACAATGGTCCCAGCCTGGCCGGAAGCATGGAGAGAGTTGTCCTCTCTCAAGGGATGATCGACATCCTTAGTAGTGGAAGGTTCAAAGGCCACCCCTCCCGCCTGTAGGGCGGGATTTGTCGCGGAAGGAAGCAGCTCGTCGGTTCTCGCTTCATCTTCCCGGGTGACAAGACCCGGGACGGCGGAAGCTGGCTCTGCGAGAAGACAGTTTAGAAAAGGAAAGGTACGGTTGAAGTATTAAGAAGTGGCGGAAAGCGTACCTATCACCCGGGTCTCGGCTGGAGGAATTGTCTCCGAGACCCTCGTTCGATCCTCAGGAGGGAGGGCTGACGAATCTGGGAGAATCGGGGAAGACCCGGCGACGTCATTTGGAACGGATTTCTGCGAGAGGTCGCGTTAACTATCGGGCCTGTAGCGTAATCAGCTCGGTAAGCATGGTCGGAAGGCATACCTTTTGAGGGGAGGGGTCCCCCGCAGGAATGGGAGTAGGAGAAGGTGAATCCCTGTTCTCGCGAGCAAGGTCTCGCCGGACCACCTTCGCTTTCCTCTTCCCCTTTTTCTTCTTCGGCTCAGAAGGGTCGGTGTCTGAAGATTTCCTCGATAGCCAGGGCGCTACCGCAGCACTATTTGCTAAGGCTCGCGCTTGAGCCGCGATTAACCGATCTTGAAGGTCCTGCGGAAGTGGCTTGCCAGCACGCTTAGCAGACATCTTGGTATCGCGCATAAAATCCCGGGCGAGAGCTCAGTGAAGAAACAGTAGTTCGGAGGCAAGACTTATGATCACCCGTCGGCGTGTATTTATAGCCGCAGTAGGGCCCGCCAAAAGATTCTCTTGGCTGACAGGCACGTGTCCAGCGAATATTTTGGGGTTGGACTTGCCTTGTCGAGCGCAGGGCTAGCTCGAAAAGAGCGTGGATTGTGTACAACCCCATATTCGCTGGGGAGGACCAGGAAGACTAAGACTTCAATGGTCAGGGTTGGACCAGTCCCGGGTTAGCCCTAGGACGGCCCGGCAGAGTTCTCGCCCTTACTGATAGGCGAGATCGTTTGTGCCAGGACTCGGGTCTTCTGGTCAGCTTTAGGCTTCGGGACAGGAGAGCTCCCGCCCATAAGGAGCTCTCCCTGGAGGCGGGCGAGAAGGCGTTGGGTGAGCTTCACTCACTCAATGCCGCGTTTGGCAGCAGAGGGCGTTAAGTAAGCTCCACTCGCTCAACGTCGTGATTAGCAGTGAAGGCGTAGAGTGAGCAGCGCCGCGTCCAACGACAATGACGTCGAGACCACCGAGAGCGAGAACCCTCTTGGCGGGAGATCTCGCCAAGGTGAGCCCAGCTAAGGCTCAGCGAGAGCCTTCTCGCCCGGGGTTCTCGCCAAGCAGGTCCATGAGGTGGGGGCTGGCGCCCAGGAAAAAGGATTATTTTATTATTATTTCATTATCCTCGGGTTAAATTACCTGTATGCCCCTGGGATGACAGCGGGATTTGGCTATTGGTAGACCCATCAGGGGTATTTCAGTATTTTCAGGTCAGGAGAAGACTATAAAAAGACTCATAGGGGCTCTTTGGAAAGCAGGCTTTCATTTATTCTCTAACTCCAGTGCTTTCTGAAGAGCTCCCAGTCCAGCTATTGGTTTTGGAGGGGAAGCTCTCAGAGATCTTCCGGGTGTGAGGTGGGACCTCCCAGCTGAGGCTTTGGGTCAGTCTTAGGACCTTAGCAGCTAGTCAGGGGTCGAGATTTGAGAGAAGTAGGCGTCGGCTGCACTTTGGTTTGTGAACATTCGTTGAGGTCAATTTTGGCTTCAACATTATCATTCCAAGCTGATTTAAGAAGAATAGATGTTTCTTTTCATCCAAAAGCTTGGTGAAGATATCTTCTCTTTGAAAATCAGTGGAGATAAAGTTAAGATTAATTTTCTTTTTGTCTACATTATCCCTAATGAAATGATGCCTTATTTCTATATGCTTAGTTCTAGAATGATGAACTAGATTCTGAGCAATAGAATTTACACTAATACTATCACAAAATATAATTGATTTATTTAGATTGTAGCCATAATCCAACAATTGGTTTTGCATCCACATTATCTGTGAGCAGCAACTGCCAGCTGCAATGTATTCAGCCTCTGTAGTTGAAGTGGACACTGATGTTTGCTTCTTACAAAACCAAGACACAAGCCTATCACCAAGAAACTGGCATGTTCCTGATGTGCTTTTTCTGTCTACTCTGCAACCAGCATAGTCAACATCTGAGTATCAAGTTGACTCAAACTCAGACTCTGTTGGATACCAAAGTCCTAGATTAGGGCAACCCTTTATATATCTCAAAATTCTTTTTAGCAAAATTACATAAGATTCTTTAGGGTTCACTTGGAACCTAGCACAAAGACATGTAGAGAACATGATGTCTGGTCTACTTGTTGTGAGGTATAATAGGGATCCAACAATAGCCCTATAAGTTTTATGATCAACAGGTTTCCATTTTTCATCAGAATCAACCACAACATTGGAAGCCATGGGTGTTTTCATTGCTAAGGCATCAGCCATCCCAAACCTTTTTACTAATTCCTTAGCATACTTAGACTGAGATAAGAAGATGTCATCAGGTGATTTCTTCACTTGGAGACCAAGAAAGTAAGAGAGTTCACCCATGTTACTCATTTCAAACTTAGAATACATCAGGTCAGAGAACCTTTTGCATAGTTTGGAATCAGTAGAACCAAAAATAATATCATTTACATAAATTTGTACTAATAAGATTCTATCATGATGATGTCTAATAAATAAAATTCTATCGACTATGCCTCTAGAAAATTTATGCTCAAAGAGAAAGCTAGCTAAGGTTTCATACCAAGCTCTTGGAGTTGTTGTAGACCATAGAGAGCTTTATGCAATCTAAAAACATAAGAGGGATGAGTTGAAGAGATAAAACCTGGAGGTTGTTCAACATAAATCTCTTCCTTTAGTTCTCCATTGTGAAAGGCACTCTTGACATCCATTTGATATACCTTGAACTTCTTATATGTAGCATAAGCAAGAAATATCTTGATTGCTTCTAGCCTTGCAATAGGAGCAAAGGTCTGATCATAGTCAATTCCTTCCTGTTTCCTATAGCCTTGAGCTACAAGTCTTGCATTGTTCCTTATGATTGATTCATGGGCATCAAGCTTATTCCTGAAAACCCACTTAGTTCTAATGACTGGGTAGTCTTTGGGTCTTGGAACTAAGTCCCAAACTCTACATCTCTCAAATTGGTTAAGCTCTTCTTGCATTGCAATAATCCAGTGTGGATCTTGCTCAACATCTTTAATGGATTGGGGCTCAATTTGAGATAAGAATCAGGCATGCATCAAGTCTTGGTTGAGTTGATGCCTTGTCTGCACACCAGCTGTTATGTCTCCAATCACTTGAGATGTAGGGTGATCTCTTAGTGTGACAAGTTCAGGTGGTGGAGTTGGCTCAGCATTAGCTTGGGGAAATAATTCCTCTTGTGGAATTGAGTTAGCTGTTGGAGGAAGTTCTGCCACTTCCAAAGTTTCTTCTTCACTTTCTTCATCAACTTGTGAGGAGGAATGTGTTGTAACCTTTTGAGTAAGTTTGAGATCATCCAATTTTTCACAAAGTTGGGGTACCTACAAAGAATTACTGGTAGAAGCTTCCTTCTCCTTGTAAAACATATTAGCTTCATCAAAAATAATTTGGACAGATTCATCAATTTTCAAAGATTATGTATTGAAAACCCTATATGCCTTGCTGACTTGGAAATATCCTAGAAAAATTCTGAAAGTATCTAGTGTCGACTAAGTCCACCTATGGGGGGGGGGAATAGGTCTCGTGCAGTCTTTTGCGGAATTTAAATAACCTGCACGAATAACAAACACAGCATAGAAAAGCACAAAAGCAATTATAGTTGTTCCCCGATTTGGGTACGTCCACTCTCCCCCTTCGACCTATCTCCCAACAAGGGACGACTCGATCACTTCACCAAACGGATTGAAATCCAATCCTCACACTACGGAAGGCACCCTTCCAACCGAAGGAGTCACTACTCCTCCACCACGGGTTGCACCCAACCCTTACGACTAGGAATCACTATTCCTTTACAACAAAACAAAAATAGAATGTACAAGAGATACAAACTACACGTGTGGAGAACCCGATGTCCCTCTTCGTTCGTTGAAGCGTTCTTGATGAAGACAAAGAGCCCACGACCGGAGTACTCTCTTGGAGAGGATCTTGACAAGATCGGCGACGGCAAGTGAATGCGGCGTCGATGCTTTGTAGATCCAAACTTCTTAACAAAGCAAGCAAGGTCTACCAACGATCTCAATCGGATCGGTAGTCTCAATCGATTCGGAATGAAGAACTAACCTCGTTGACAAATCGAGAGACAAGGGATCTCGAGATAGAAGCGTGAGACGCTATACTAGCCTCGGTTCTGTCGTCGGGAGATAAAAGATGATCTGAGATCTGCCGCGGCGACTACCTTGCGAGCGGCGACGGCGACGGCAGGATTTCCGTGATCGGCTAGGTCACGCTCGGCGGCTTTTGATTTTCCGTGAATCGCTACTATTTAATTTAAAAATACGCGAGTATATATACTGTAGAACAACCCTAAATGACCTTTGTGGGGCCAACAAGAAGAAGCCCTTGTTCCGGTCAAAACAGCGCACAGCATCTTGGTTCGGTCCACCGAACAGAGCAAATTTTCCTAAGGCAAATTTGGCAAGAAACATTGGTGATTCTCGACGAAGTCGGCGGGAATCACTTGTGATTCCCGTCGAATTTGCCTTGGCAGGATTCCAGTTGAAACACTTGTCATCCGGAGGGAATCGGCGAGAATGCAAAGTCATTCTCGACGAATCGGCGAGAATCAGTTTGTGATTCCCGTCGATTCTGCCTTAACATAATTCTAGAAGGAGGACAGTCAGCCAGATGAAGTCGGCGAAAATCGGCGAGTGATTCTCGACGATTTTGGTGAGAATCACTAGTGATTCCCGTCGAATCGGCGAGAATCACTTAGTGATTCCCGTCGATTTTGACTTAGAAGATTTTCCTCTTCCTTCCCATGAACTTGGTCTTTGACCCATCCTTGCTCCTCTTCTGCTCTTGATCTATCTCAACCCTGTACTTGAGAATAAGTACACTCCAATAGAGAGAACACACGTGAGTTAACACACTGATCTGCTCAACGAGGGATTACGTTGCACAGACCCGTGTATATTGACCCACTGCACCCTGACATTGGTGTGTACTTAGCATGGAATAGCTGCAAGCACAACTTGATAGAAAGTCATCAAATACATTGTCAATTCAACTTAGCTTGTTCAGGGGCTTCTTCAAATCAGGTACATTGTGGATACAATACCCAACAATCTCCCCCTATTTGAAGAAGCCTAAACCCTACAAGTTAAGGTGAATAGATCATATGGGAATGAAAATCATAAACTAAAAATTTAGATGAGAGTGAAATTCATTACCATTTTCTCCTGAGAGCATATTTAACGTTGGTAGCCACCTTAGCCTTAACCGAGAGGGTAATCTCCCCCTTTTCGGCTTCTACAAATCTGGGTCTTCACTTGGAGCCACATGCTCCCCCTCAGATCTTGCATCCGTGCTCGAGCTTGAGTTCCTTGCTGATGCTCCCCCTTGATCTAAGAGCCTTGAGCCCTACAGTCTTCAATCTTCATAGTTCAGCATGCCGAGTTCAGTTTTGAAGAGACTGAACTTGGCCTCGTCTAGGGGCTTTGTGAAGATATCTGCAACCTGCTTATCCGTGGTGACATAGCAGAGAGATATATCTTTGTTTTCCACATGCTCCCGAATGAAGTGGTAGCGCACATCAATATGCTTTGTTCTGCTGTGCGACACTGGATTGTTCGCAATTGCTATTGCGCTTTAGGAGTCACAATACATAGGAACTTCTCTCAACATAACCCTTGGTGACTCCTCGATCAGATCCTCCAAAAATGACTTTGGGTCCATTTTCGACAGGGGAGTAATCACGCAACAGGCTTCTTGTCCCGGTCATATGCCGGGAGCATCCACTGTCCAAGTACCAGATTGGCGTTTTGGTGGCCTTTGGACATACCTGCAAAACAGAATTAGTTTCCCTTAGGAACCCAATCGAACTTGGGTCCTAGGTTTCTTGTTAGCACACTCCCCCTCGGTTAGTTAACCCTACGAGTGGTCGGCCTCGCATTGCTAACAAAAGGAGTCTTATTATATCTTGGATTAAACTAGCAATCCACGGTAAAGTGACCAACTTTGCCACAGTACCAACAGTCAAACCTGTTGTACCGCTTCCTAGGCTCCAGCTTCACCCTTGGTACGGGGGGTTTCAGCCGGGGCCTTGGATCTGGAGGTGGAGGCATCATGATGACAGCAGTCACATGATTTCTTCACTTCCTGTTCCTTCAGTATAACAGGCTTGGCTTTTGGTGTCTGCTTCCTATTATGGCCGCTAGAGAAGTTGCCATAATTCTCCACTTGGATTTCCTCATAAGGTGCCTTGAAGACACTCTCACCGTAGTTTCGGGGGAAGGTCCAACCATCATACCGGCTCTTGGGCTTTTCAATCGAGGGTCGGAAGAAGTGGCCATAGGTTGACTCAAAGTCCTGCTTATTGCAAGGAAAGCCAGGCTTTCTGAATAAAACAGGATCGAGTGGGGACTTTCCCTTTTCTGCAACAGAGGCCTTCTTGGCAGCCTTATTTTTCCTCTGTTTTCTATTTCTCCTGGATGATTTACCAGGCACACCCACATGCCCTAAGCCAGCCCCTTTAGCCTGAGCAAAGAATTCATCAACCAGAGGAAGAACGGTCTTGGGCATAGAGAAGCTTTTGACAATCTTCCTTTCTGGCGCAAGCTGTTCTTCCAACTTGTTGATTTTTTCCTGTTTTTTGTCAAGGAGCTTTAGAGACTCTGAGTGCTCAGAAGTCAGGTCCAGGTGTTCCTGTCAGAGAGAAATCAAGTTAGTGATCTCTTCTCTTAGGGACACACCCTCAGCCTTAAGGAATTTGACTTCCTTTTTCTGAGCCCTCAACCTCTTACGACATTCCTCAAAGGTATTAAGCAGAAGCTCATACTTTTCGAGGAGCTCAGCTTCACGAGAAGATGGGTTGTCCTCGAGATCATCATCAGGAGACTCAGAGTCAGAGTCAGAGAGGGGGGTACGATCTTTTACCTTCCTAGTAAATGGGGGGCAGTCTCCTTCTGAGTTGGAGCGACCCATTAGCCCGAAGTAGGCTTTCTCATCATCACTAGAGTCTGAAGAATCAGATTCACTCAGTGTCTTTGGATTTTTAGTAATGTAGCTCCTCTCCTTCTGCTTATCTCTAGAGGACTTGTGCTCCTCTGCTTTCCCCTTCTCTCTCTTGCTTCGATGGCAGTCAGCAATGACGTGGCCTGGCTTATTACATCCAAAGCAAATAATGTCAGCAGAACGATGTTTGTTCTGTTTAGTTTCATACCTGTCAGAAGAGTTATTCTTCTTCTGATGTCTAGAGGAGGAGCCATCCCTTTTTCTCTGATTCCTCATCTTGAGGAACTTTTTGAACTCTCGAGTGATGAAGGAGAAATCTTCTTTTGAAAGCTCTGAGCCGGATGAGCATGGCTCAGAGTCTTCTTCCTCAGCCTTTCTCTAAGAGCGGGACGAGGCTGCACCCTTGCCTTTCCTTGAGTGATTAGCTTTCAAGGCCACAGTCTTTTCTTTGGCTGCGGCCTTATCGGCTTCTTCTTCAGCTTTTCTGGTGTTTAGCTGAAGCTCGTAGGACATTAGCTTTCCAAACATAATCCTGGGATCAGTTTCTGCCAGCTTGCCAAATTCCCTGATGGCGCAGATCTTGGTGTCTGTTGGTACCCTAGGTTTTGATTTGAGTTCAGTCTTCTCTTTTAGTCTCTTGACCCAAGATTTATTTATGGTCAAAGGTTAGTTGTTTAGTTTGTTGCTCTAGTTTTAGAGGCGTCACTTTTCCAGATGAAAATTTGGTTAAGTTATTTTTCGTTCGACTATGGTCGAACGCCGCTCGACTATCGTCTATCGACTGATCGACAATCGTCTATCAGTTGGTCGACATTCTGTCTGCGTTGATAGTTCGACTATCTGTTTTGATAGGTCGACTATCTGTTGTGTTTGACAGTTCGACTATCTGCTTGGATAGTTCAACTATCTGATAGTTCGACTATCTGTTTGATAGGTCGACTATTTGTCCGCTTTGATAGTTCGACTATCTGTTTGATAGGTCGACTATCTGCTTTCTTTGATAGCTCGACTATCTGTTGATAGGTCGACTATCTGTTGATAGGTCGACTATCTGTTTTCTTTGATAGTTCGACTATCTGCTTGGATAGTTCAACTATCTGATAGTTCGACTATCTGTTGATAGGTCGACTATTTGTTTTGGTTGATAGCTCGACTATCTGTTGATAGGTCAACTATCTGTCTTCTTTGATAGTTCGACTATCTGTTTGATAGGTCGACTATCTGTTCTCTTTGATAGTTCGACTATCTGCTTGGATAGTTCAACTATCTGATAGTTCGACTATCTGTTGATAGGTCGACTATCTGTCTTGGTTGATAGCTCGACTATCTGTTGATAGGTCGACTATCTGTTTTTTATGATAGTTCGACTATCTGTTGATAGGTCGACTATCTGTTTTCTGTGATAGGTCGACTATCTGTTGATAGGTCGACTATCTGTTTTGTTTGTTAGTTCGACTATCTGTCCTGATAGATCGACTATCTGATAGCTCGACTATCTGTCCTGATAGTTCGACTATCTGTTGTGATAGTTCGACTATCTTCTTTGATAGTTCGACTATCTGGCTCGTTCGACTATCTGTCTGATAGGTCGACGATCTCTGTGCTTCGGTCGACGATCTCCGAGGGTCGTTCGACGTTTTGCTGTATGTTTTGAGTAATTTTGTCATCTTCTATGATGTGATTTATTTCATATTTATTTTGGCATATTTTATAAAAGATTGTTTGAATAAATTTATGATATTATTTCCATGTAATATCTGCTCCATTCCTTATGCATGAGCCAATCTTTTCTGACAAAGTTGTTTGTCTTATTAGCTGAGATATGATTTCTGCTTTATCTGTCAGGCTGTCCTTTATAGCCATTAGACTCAGAAAGTCTTCCTTGGCTGTAAAGAGTCTCTTCTGATGTGACTTTCTCTAGTATTATTTTATCAGACTTATTTGCAGTTTCTTAGAAAGCTTTATCCTCTTAATAGGATATCTGTCTGCAGTATTTGTTTTGCTTTACGCTACTTGCAGCCCAGCTTGCAGATTTCAGTAGAAGACTCGATTCAAACTCAAATGAGAGCCGTTGTTGCTGCTGCTATATAAAGAATTCTTTGAAGAAAGAAATCAACTAGTTCACATAGCCAAAAACCAGTTCATTCAGGAAAAAGGAGTTCAAAAGCTAACTGCAGCATTCAAGCTTAGAACTTACAGTTTTCAACTGCTCTCAGCTCGTTCACATCCAACTGAGAAGAAGTTTTAGCTCTTCACTCTTCTTCAACCTGAGTTCTCCTGCTTACAGGAAGATTTACACTCAGAGCTTTTTGAAGAAGAAGAAGAAGATAGCTGTTTAAAGAAGAATTGTTTCAATTCATATTCTTTATCTTCTTGTAGCTTTTTCCTTCAGATTTTCTGAAGTGTTTTCTGCACTGAAGCAAGACTTCACCTGGACATTCTTTTAGCCAGGGGGAGCCTTGACTCTTTAGAGCTTTCTAGCTCAGTGCAAGTTCTTGTGCTTCTCTAATCTATTGTAAAATAGAGAAGACATCTTAACCTTCTTTCCCCCTCCTGTAAAGGGTTATTACTCTCTTCAAAAGTATACATTTGTGGCAGGGCACCTGATCAAAAATCTGTGTTGGTTTTTAGACACCTGATCAAAAGTCTAAAGGGTCACTGGATCTACCTGAAGCAGATCTTGTTGGTGGCAGTGCACCTGATCAAAAACCTGAGTGGATTCCTACCTTGTTGGTAGAAGAGTGGACTGTTGGGTATTGTATCCACAATCACCGGGATTTGAGGAAGCCTCCTTTCAAGCTAAGATGAATTTACTATGTATTTGATGAATTTCTTTAAGTTGTGCTTGCAGTTATTCCACGCTAAGTACACACCAATGTCAGGGTGCAGTGGGTCAATATACACGGGTCTGTGCAACGTAATCCCTCGTTGAGCAGATCAGTGTGTTGGCCTACGTGTACTCTCTCTATTGGGGTGTACTTAATTTCAAGTACAGGGCTATGATAAAGCAAGAGCAGACAAGGAGCAAGGATGAGCCAAAGACCAGCTCACGGGTCGAAAGACGAAAATCGGCTAAGTATAATTCGTCGAGAATCACTAGGTGATTCTCGCCGATTCGTCGAGAATCACGATTCTAGTGATTCTCTACGAGTCGTCGAGAATCACTAGTTGATTCTCGCCGGGTTGGGCCGGCTTTCTTGACACAGACAGGAAAATTATCTAAGGCAGAATCGTCGAGAATTACTTATGATTCTCACTGATTCGTCGAGAATGACCTTGCATTCTCGACGATTCGTTGAGAATCAAAAGTGATTCCCACCGATTCTCCCCGGCCCCTACAACCTGTGTTGCCTGAATTCACCAAGTAGAATTCGGCGAGAATCGTAGGTGATTCTCGCCGATTCGTCGAGAATCACCTTCGATTCTCGCCGATTTTTCCTTGGCAAATTTTCAGAAATTTCTGGACCGGTCCACGTTACCTGCAGCTGTTTGAACCGGACTTTGGTCGTTACTTGGGTGGGACCCACAACGGTCATCTCTTGACCTAATGTATAAATACTCTGTATTTGTGAACAGTAAAAACCAGGATTACAGATAAAAGAAAAAGTAGCCGCCGGCAAGCCCTAGATCGCAAGCGAGCTCGGCCGACCTGCTCCGCCTCTCGCTAATTGATCGCCACCGTTGATCGAGGTGTTCGTTACCTCTCCCGGCGACAGAAGCCTAGTCGGGCACAGCGTCTCACGCGTCTATCCAGAGATCTTTTGTCTCTTGATTTGTGATCGGGAAACCTTCCCCATCCGAATCGATCGAGACGATCGATCCTAGTGTGACCGTTGGAAGACCTTGCCGACTTCGCTAAGAAGATTGGATCTACATATCATCACCGCCTCTCTTGTTGAAGCCGTGGATCTAGAGAAGATTCTCTCCAAGTGAGATCTAGAGTTGTGGACTCTTCGGTGACTTCAAGAACACGTCATCGAACGAAGAGAGACACCTTAGTCTCCATACGTCGTTTGTATTTCTTACAAGCTATTTTCAATTTCTTTGTAACGGACCGATTGGTCTCTAGTTGTAAGGGTTGGGTGCAACCCGTGTTGTGGGAGTGTTGACTCATACGTGTGGAAAGGTTCCTTCCGTTAGTGCGAGGATTGGATTTCAATCCTGTTGGTGAAGTGACCGAGTCGTCCCTGGTTGGGAGATAGGTCGAAGGGGGAAAGTGGACGTACCCAAATCGGGGAACCACTATAAATTGCTTGTGTATTTTTTGTGCTTTGTTGTTTTATTTTCTTGTGCAGGTATAATTTCAATTCCGCTAACACGCTGCAAAGACACCTATTCCCCCCCCCCCCCATAGGTGAAGGTAGTTGACACTAGGTGGATTTTCAAGTGGTATCAGAGGGAGATTGCTCAACAAAAAGGTTCACACCTTGAGTAGAATCCTGCCACCAGTGTCAAAAGCATGGAGCTGGATTATGGGATCTCTCCGCTAAGACTTCCCGTGTGCACAAAGGACTATTATCTCATCTGGAAGATGCGGGTATCCTTTTATTTGGAGGCCATCGACCCTCGCGCATCAATCATCTTGGAAGAGGGTCCATTCATTCCCATGAAGGCCTCCTGCTCTGGAAAGGATATGCAGATCCCCAAGGAGACTACTGAAATGTCTGAGATTGAATTCTCTCTATTCAACTTGGATAAAATGATTCGTAAAATCATCCTGGATGTCTGGACTGGACCTTCCCGGTCAAAACTTGAAAAGTGTAGGACGGCCAAGTCCTTGTGGCAAACTGCCTCTGCTAGAATGTTGGGTGGTAAATCTTTTTTTGAGTGCCCACATACAAACATTAAAATCAACACCACCACCAAGTGTTCTTGCACGTGAACTATTAAAGTTCAATTATGTTTTTTTTTGTGAATGCTTTTGAGCTAAACCTTTATATCTCGTATTTTTATCCTTGTGCACCATAGTTCTGTGAGTGAACAATGACTTAGTTTATCGTTTGGATTTTTTGCTTGCTTTATTAATTCTCTTTTTTGCAATTTAGGAGGATCATATTGAACTTGTTGGGAATATTACAATAACTCACTGCAGTTTCTTAGAAGAGTTTGTTATTCATATTACTTATGTGCTTTTGTCTAAAATAAGAACTACATTTGGAGCAAGAACTGCTGTTGTGCTTGTCATGCTGGTATCAACCTTGTTGATGATCCCCATGATGTTGCTGGTATGGCGAAGTCATTGGATCCTCGTCTTCCTCTTCACCGCTCTCTCCCTTTTGGTAGAGCTGTAGATGGTGGAGATGATGCTTTCAACACTTTCTTCAGCGAGAATGGCGCCGTGAAGCATAGAGTGAAGCATTGCCGACCTAGATACCAGTCTAGTGAAACATTGAGTGATGCATGTCCTCCAATTTATTAGCTTTCTGGCGCAAGCTGTTCTTCCAACTTGTTGATTTTTTCCTGTTTTTTGTCAAGGAGCTTTAGAGACTCTGAGTGCTCAGAAGTCAGGTCCAGGTGTTCCTGTCAGAGAGAAATCAAGTTAGTGATCTCTTCTCTTAGGGACACACCCTCAGCCTTAAGGAATTTGACTTCCTTTTTCTGAGCCCTCAACCTCTTACGACATTCCTCAAAGGTATTAAGCAGAAGCTCATACTTTTCGAGGAGCTCAGCTTCACGAGAAGATGGGTTGTCCTCGAGATCATCATCAGGAGACTCAGAGTCAGAGTCAGAGAGGGGGGTACGATCTTTTACCTTCCTAGTAAATGGGGGGCAGTCTCCTTCTGAGTTGGAGCGACCCATTAGCCCGAAGTAGGCTTTCTCATCATCACTAGAGTCTGAAGAATCAGATTCACTCAGTGTCTTTGGATTTTTAGTAATGTAGCTCCTCTCCTTCTGCTTATCTCTAGAGGACTTGTGCTCCTCTGCTTTCCCCTTCTCTCTCTTGCTTCGATGGCAGTCAGCAATGACGTGGCCTGGCTTATTACATCCAAAGCAAATAATGTCAGCAGAACGATGTTTGTTCTGTTTAGTTTCATACCTGTCAGAAGAGTTATTCTTCTTCTGATGTCTAGAGGAGGAGCCATCCCTTTTTCTCTGATTCCTCATCTTGAGGAACTTTTTGAACTCTCGAGTGATGAAGGAGAAATCTTCTTTTGAAAGCTCTGAGCCGGATGAGCATGGCTCAGAGTCTTCTTCCTCAGCCTTTCTCTAAGAGCGGGACGAGGCTGCACCCTTGCCTTTCCTTGAGTGATTAGCTTTCAAGGCCACAGTCTTTTCTTTGGCTGCGGCCTTATCGGCTTCTTCTTCAGCTTTTCTGGTGTTTAGCTGAAGCTCGTAGGACATTAGCTTTCCAAACATAATCCTGGGATCAGTTTCTGCCAGCTTGCCAAATTCCCTGATGGCGCAGATCTTGGTGTCTGTTGGTACCCTAGGTTTTGATTTGAGTTCAGTCTTCTCTTTTAGTCTCTTGACCCAAGATTTATTTATGGTCAAAGGTTAGTTGTTTAGTTTGTTGCTCTAGTTTTAGAGGCGTCACTTTTCCAGATGAAAATTTGGTTAAGTTATTTTTCGTTCGACTATGGTCGAACGCCGCTCGACTATCGTCTATCGACTGATCGACAATCGTCTATCAGTTGGTCGACATTCTGTCTGCGTTGATAGTTCGACTATCTGTTTTGATAGGTCGACTATCTGTTGTGTTTGACAGTTCGACTATCTGCTTGGATAGTTCAACTATCTGATAGTTCGACTATCTGTTTGATAGGTCGACTATTTGTCCGCTTTGATAGTTCGACTATCTGTTTGATAGGTCGACTATCTGCTTTCTTTGATAGCTCGACTATCTGTTGATAGGTCGACTATCTGTTGATAGGTCGACTATCTGTTTTCTTTGATAGTTCGACTATCTGCTTGGATAGTTCAACTATCTGATAGTTCGACTATCTGTTGATAGGTCGACTATTTGTTTTGGTTGATAGCTCGACTATCTGTTGATAGGTCAACTATCTGTCTTCTTTGATAGTTCGACTATCTGTTTGATAGGTCGACTATCTGTTCTCTTTGATAGTTCGACTATCTGCTTGGATAGTTCAACTATCTGATAGTTCGACTATCTGTTGATAGGTCGACTATCTGTCTTGGTTGATAGCTCGACTATCTGTTGATAGGTCGACTATCTGTTTTTTATGATAGTTCGACTATCTGTTGATAGGTCGACTATCTGTTTTCTGTGATAGGTCGACTATCTGTTGATAGGTCGACTATCTGTTTTGTTTGTTAGTTCGACTATCTGTCCTGATAGATCGACTATCTGATAGCTCGACTATCTGTCCTGATAGTTCGACTATCTGTTGTGGTAGTTCGACTATCTTCTTTGATAGTTCGACTATCTGGCTCGTTCGACTATCTGTCTGATAGGTCGACGATCTCTGTGCTTCGGTCGACGATCTCCGAGGGTCGTTCGACGTTTTGCTGTATGTTTTGAGTAATTTTGTCATCTTCTATGATGTGATTTATTTCATATTTATTTTGGCATATTTTATAAAAGATTGTTTGAATAAATTTATGATATTATTTCCATGTAATATCTGCTCCATTCCTTATGCATGAGCCAATCTTTTCTGACAAAGTTGTTTGTCTTATTAGCTGAGATATGATTTCTGCTTTATCTGTCAGGCTGTCCTTTATAGCCATTAGACTCAGAAAGTCTTCCTTGGCTGTAAAGAGTCTCTTCTGATGTGACTTTCTCTAGTATTATTTTATCAGACTTATTTGCAGTTTCTTAGAAAGCTTTATCCTCTTAATAGGATATCTGTCTGCAGTATTTGTTTTGCTTTACGCTACTTGCAGCCCAGCTTGCAGATTTCAGTAGAAGACTCGATTCAAACTCAAATGAGAGCCGTTGTTGCTGCTGCTATATAAAGAATTCTTTGAAGAAAGAAATCAACTAGTTCACATAGCCAAAAACCAGTTCATTCAGGAAAAAGGAGTTCAAAAGCTAACTGCAGCATTCAAGCTTAGAACTTACAGTTTTCAACTGCTCTCAGCTCGTTCACATCCAACTGAGAAGAAGTTTTAGCTCTTCACTCTTCTTCAACCTGAGTTCTCCTGCTTACAGGAAGATTTACACTCAGAGCTTTTTGAAGAAGAAGAAGAAGATAGCTGTTTAAAGAAGAATTGTTTCAATTCATATTCTTTATCTTCTTGTAGCTTTTTCCTTCAGATTTTCTGAAGTGTTTTCTGCACTGAAGCAAGACTTCACCTGGACATTCTTTTAGCCAGGGGGAGCCTTGACTCTTTAGAGCTTTCTAGCTCAGTGCAAGTTCTTGTGCTTCTCTAATCTATTGTAAAATAGAGAAGACATCTTAACCTTCTTTCCCCCTCCTGTAAAGGGTTATTACTCTCTTCAAAAGTATACATTTGTTGCAGGGCACCTGATCAAAAATCTGTGTTGGTTTTTAGACACCTGATCAAAAGTCTAAAGGGTCACTGGATCTACCTGAAGCAGATCTTGTTGGTGGCAGTGCACCTGATCAAAAACCTGAGTGGATTCCTACCTTGTTGGTAGAAGAGTGGACTGTTGGGTATTGTATCCACAATCACCGGGATTTGAGGAAGCCTCCTTTCAAGCTAAGATGAATTTACTATGTATTTGATGAATTTCTTTAAGTTGTGCTTGCAGTTATTCCACGCTAAGTACACACCAATGTCAGGGTGCAGTGGGTCAATATACACGGGTCTGTGCAACGTAATCCCTCGTTGAGCAGATCAGTGTGTTGGCCTACGTGTACTCTCTCTATTGGGGTGTACTTAATTTCAAGTACAGGGCTATGATAAAGCAAGAGCAGACAAGGAGCAAGGATGAGCCAAAGACCAGCTCACGGGTCGAAAGACGAAAATCGGCTAAGTATAATTCGTCGAGAATCACTAGGTGATTCTCGCCGATTCGTCGAGAATCACGATTCTAGTGATTCTCTACGAGTCGTCGAGAATCACTAGTTGATTCTCGCCGGGTTGGGCCGGCTTTCTTGACACAGACAGGAAAATTATCTAAGGCAGAATCGTCGAGAATTACTTATGATTCTCACTGATTCGTCGAGAATGACCTTGCATTCTCGACGATTCGTTGAGAATCAAAAGTGATTCCCACCGATTCTCCCCGGCCCCTACAACCTGTGTTGCCTGAATTCACCAAGTAGAATTCGGCGAGAATCGTAGGTGATTCTCGCCGATTCGTCGAGAATCACCTTCGATTCTCGCCGATTTTTCCTTGGCAAATTTTCAGAAATTTCTGGACCGGTCCACGTTACCTGCAGCTGTTTGAACCGGACTTTGGTCGTTACTTGGGTGGGACCCACAACGGTCATCTCTTGACCTAATGTATAAATACTCTGTATTTGTGAACAGTAAAAACCAGGATTACAGATAAAAGAAAAAGTAGCCGCCGGCAAGCCCTAGATCGCAAGCGAGCTCGGCCGACCTGCTCCGCCTCTCGCTAATTGATCGCCACCGTTGATCGAGGTGTTCGTTACCTCTCCCGGCGACAGAAGCCTAGTCGGGCACAGCGTCTCACGCGTCTATCCAGAGATCTTTTGTCTCTTGATTTGTGATCGGGAAACCTTCCCCATCCGAATCGATCGAGACGATCGATCCTAGTGTGACCGTTGGAAGACCTTGCCGACTTCGCTAAGAAGATTGGATCTACATATCATCACCGCCTCTCTTGTTGAAGCCGTGGATCTAGAGAAGATTCTCTCCAAGTGAGATCTAGAGTTGTGGACTCTTCGGTGACTTCAAGAACACGTTATCGAACGAAGAGAGACACCTTAGTCTCCATACGTCGTTTGTATTTCTTACAAGCTATTTTCAATTTCTTTGTAACGGACCGATTGGTCTCTAGTTGTAAGGGTTGGGTGCAACCCGTGTTGTGGGAGTGTTGACTCATACGTGTGGAAAGGTTCCTTCCGTTAGTGCGAGGATTGGATTTCAATCCTGTTGGTGAAGTGACCGAGTCGTCCCTGGTTGGGAGATAGGTCGAAGGGGGAAAGTGGACGTACCCAAATCGGGGAACCACTATAAATTGCTTGTGTATTTTTTGTGCTTTGTTGTTTTATTTTCTTGTGCAGGTATAATTTCAATTCCGCTAACACGCTGCAAAGACACCTATTCCCCCCCCCCATAGGTGAAGGTAGTTGACACTAGGTGGATTTTCAAGTGGTATCAGAGGGAGATTGCTCAACAAAAAGGTTCACACCTTGAGTAGAATCCTGCCACCAGTGTCAAAAGCATGGAGCTGGATTATGGGATCTCTCCGCTAAGACTTCCCGTGTGCACAAAGGACTATTATCTCATCTGGAAGATGCGGGTATCCTTTTATTTGGAGGCCATCGACCCTCGCGCATCAATCATCTTGGAAGAGGGTCCATTCATTCCCATGAAGGCCTCCTGCTCTGGAAAGGATATGCAGATCCCCAAGGAGACTACTGAAATGTCTGAGATTGAATTCTCTCTATTCAACTTGGATAAAATGATTCGTAAAATCATCCTGGATGTCTGGACTGGACCTTCCCGGTCAAAACTTGAAAAGTGTAGGACGGCCAAGTCCTTGTGGCAAACTGTATCAGACCTCATGGAGGGATCAGACAGAACAGGGACAAGTAGCCAGCAAGAGGATGAGGCATATATGGGGGTCAGCATTTCTGAAGAAGAAAGAGATGACCAATTTCACAGTATCAGGGCACCTGTGTCTTTATCAGAGACTGAGGAGGAAGTTGAGGAAGACTGCTCAATTGAAGATGACTCAGCTGACTCAGTCAGTTCTACCATTATCCCTGATCAGCTATGTCAGGACCAGGTAACTTCGTCACCTTGCCCCTCTCTTCCTCAAGTTCCAGAAGACAGGAATAGTTTGGATGACCGCCCTTTAGAAAATCCTGATTCCTTGAAGAAAGCCCTTCAGCAAAGCAACCTACTTGTTGAGGAGCAAGCTAAGGAGATTGCTCGGCTGAAGATCTTGTTTGTTCTCCAATTGGCATCCAACAAGGTTAAGGACTCCAAAATCTCAGATCTAGAGAGTAGTCTAGAGAATGAGAAGAGGATAGTATCCAACTTTTCCAAAGTTGATGCTATCAAGAGAAAGGAAGAAAATGGATGGATCTCCCGAATTATCAATTCATGGAGAAATGGGGAAACGGTATTCAGACCCCCCACACCAGGAAGGAAGGGTACTCATCATGCCTACAGGTATGATCACAGGAACAACCGTGGTCACTGCAAGGGTGATCTGCCCTCATGTGGAGGCACCCAAAATGCAAGGGCTGTCATGGCCACCCAGAAGAGAATACCTCCGGCTTCCACCAAGCCCTTTGTATTCTCGACCACAGCCCCTACTCGTCATGAATCTGCCAGCATCAGCTCACAATGCGCCTCTCACCTCCCTAGGACTCTGGAAAGGGGGGATAGAAATCATGTTGTTAGGACTCATGAGGTCCTTGGAAGGGGGCTGACTGAAAAGAAGGCACCTCCTCCCAGGCCTCATGACGCCTGCCATATGCATTCTTTCCACCCTTCCAATAGTCAAGGTGGAAGAGACAATTCTGTGAGCATATCTGGCTCTATTCCGTTTAGACCTAGAACTATGACTACCTCTGTCATCTGTTTAGGTCACAAACGGCGATACAACATTCATGAGTGTTGGTGTTGTGGCAAAGTGGGTCATTTTGCCATATATTGTTGGCACAACTATTCTGTATCAATGGCAAGGGGACTTCCACATCCTCGAGGCAATGTTAGTCTTCCCACCAGGATTCCTGAGGGAAGGCAGTCCAACTATTATGCTGACAGGAACCTAGGACCCAATACATATTGGGCTCCTAAGGTAAGGTAATATTCTTTGGTGCAGGGTAGTCTAGACTTCCGTGTCGTGATGGGAGCTAGACAGAAGATGTTCCAAGATTGGTCTGGAACAAGTATCTGGAACGAAAGAAGTACTATCAACAATGGGATACTCCAATTGAACACCTGGTATGCTCTAATCAGAAGGGCTGAATGATGAATCTTACAATTCCAGGTATCATTGATCAGCCTAAATATTTGAGTCATATTATGTCGACATTTACATATATATATATATATACATATACACATCTATGTGTGTTATTCTAAGGACAGATCAAAACTGTAAAAATAACCCTTAGATACATTATTAATGGTGTGTCAGTAAATTCTCTGATAGATTTGAGAAGGCACATCAATAGGCACACATTACAAGCTGAAAATTAAAGCTGACACGTCATTAGGAGTCACTGAGAATGACAACTAACATCAAGAATATTGCGTTTATCAATCTCGACATAATCTATGAAATCTGCTAGCCAATGTTAGTGAGTTAGGAATCACAGAGTTGATGTGCCTCCTAAGCTGTGTGGTATGTTTAACCACACTTGAATTAAGAAATGATCTTTTCGAATTCTTTCCAACCTGTGACAAATACATGAAATTGATTTCTGCAATCCTCATCGAACCAAAGCTCTTATATAAACCCGGTTATAACGTACAATATAAATCCCGCCGACCCTAATATAAATCCCACCGACTCTTCATCTTCCGATTTACGCGTTCCTTCCGATAATCCCGTCGACTCGTCACATTCTCGCCGAGACCCTGTCCAAGCTACGCAGGAATCCCTTCGATCCTCTCAGCGTGTTCTTCCGTCAACCTCGTAGTGACCTATCGACCCTCTGGAAGACTCCCTCTTGCAGCCGGAGACACGCCTACGCTTAGCCTCGGATCGGCTCGCCGCAACTCTGATTAAGCAACGTGGTGTCGGAACATTCACTGCATCTCCTCTCAAGGTAATCCCTCTATCATCCCTAACCGTGCCTTGAGCTTAGTGTAGATTTTACTCTCAACCTCCTAGTTTCGAAGATCCTTAGACTTGGAAATTGGTATTCCCTTTCTTCCTAGTTTGCTATGGCCCCACGGACTACTGCAGGCCTGGTCACTGGTTGCGAGCTAGTAAGAACCGGATTCTCCCAGGCCTCAGACGAGTTCCGCAACATAATCATCATGCTCGAGGAAGCGGGACTGACGTTCGTGCTGGAGCACCCCTGCAAGATTTTGGATAAGGAGGTACTGGAGTTCTTTGCCACTGCCAAGCTCCGTCATGAAGACACCTCCATCAAAAGCAAGGTTGCTGGGAAGAAGATCAAGCTATCCGCCAGGAAACTGACCCAATGCTTGCGGCTATCCAGTTGTGGGGAAGAAGACTACCTGGAGGACGAGGATAGAGCATGGACACTTTCCTTCTGTGGACTGGCCCGGGGGATCAAGTCAATCAAAAGGAAAGATATGAACGAGGAGGGGAAATTGCTGTCCGACATCGTTGGGAAGGCTCTAATCTGCAAACCAGGATCCCACAACCATATCTCTGGAGAAATGTTCAAGATTCTGGTGGCTATCGTCTGTCGGAAGCGGTTCAATTGGGGGGCCATGCTCTTTGAAAAAATTAAAGACACACTTCGAAGCCCCAGCTTTGGCAGAATCATCAGCCTCTATCTGAATCAGCTGGATGGCGATACTTTCGACATGAGCAAAGGAGTGCCTCTGAACTATTTGAAAAGGATGGACGCAAGCATATTCGACCGGTGGGAGCGTCGAATAGGGCAAGTCGCCAAGGAAACCGACCACGAGGATGCATCACCGGCCGAGGACACCAGTGCTCCTGCACATTCTATGGCTGCCCCCAGTGAAGTTCCTGATGCACTGATTACAGGAACTGAGGGGGAGCCTGTACTCTCTTCTGCAAACACCATATCTGATATTTCTCTGATAGCAAAAGATGCTGTGGAGGCTGTGCAAGAAGACCGTGAGGAGGAAGTGGCAGATGTGGAAGAGGAAGAGGACGGTGAGTAAGATGTAAATTACCTGGGCGATGAGGTGGCTGATGAAGAGGAGGTGGATGCAGTAGAAGAGGACATGCATAATTCTGCAGATCAGGCTGGGCACCTGGAAACTGAGGTGGAGGAAGAAGTAATTGAGCGGGAGAAAGTAGTGGACCCTCAGGAGGATGCTGCTGGTTCATCAGAGGAACAAGCTCCTGAGAGGTCGGATCCAGGAATACAGGGGGAGCCCTCTCAGCATCCCGCTGTCCCCCCTGTAGACTCTATTCTTGTGTCCAGCTCTCCCAGTACTTCTACTGGGGAGCCCGACTAGGATCTGCCTGCAGCTCCTTCCCTCCAAGCAAACCTGGCAAATCTCACTGTCAATGTTGTCCAAGGGATACTGGATGAGCTCAAGAGTACGTTTAAGAAATCCCACAAAACGGTGCTAAAGAGACTGAAGGAATCTGAGGATCTCATGCTTCAGAATGTGGTTCAGATCAACCACAAACTGGATTTGATGGAAAAGAAATTTGATGAAAAATATACAGAGGCAGGCACAGCAGTATCTCTTCTCATGCAGGGACTGAAGAAGAATACTGACGATCTGGCTGTCGTCAATAAAAATGCACATATTGTGGCAGACAGCATACAAAAATTCGATGTCAACATGGTAACGCTAAACAAAAATCAGAAATCTCTGTTGGACGAATTCAGTAAAACCGTGAAGCACATTGATGCCTCTTTGCATTCCTATACAAACTCTGTAGCCGTCGAAGCCAAAAAGGGGGAGGAAGCGTATAATGCTAAGATGGCGGGGCTTCAAGAGTTGGTACTTCTAAATTTCGACCAGACCAATAGGTATGCCTTTCAAATGCCTTTCAAAACTGCACCTTTACTCAACTTAATAAATAATAATTGACAAATACAAATTCGATAATTCGAATAGGTACGTGTTTGAAACGGCCCACTGGCTGGTAAAAGAAGCATCGGGAATACATGTCCCTGTTGCCCCACCTGAGGATGAGGGCCGGGCTGGTACTACTGAGGGTGATATAAGGGCTGAAGAAGTACAACTGAGCGAAGTCGAGTTGAAGAAAGCTGCGGAGAGGGCTGAAAGAAGAAGCTGGTTTGACCAAGATGCCTTAGCAAAAGCCAAAGGCAAAAGGCAAATCAAAGAAGGAACTTCGAAGGAAACACCAGCTGAAAAGAAGATTAGATTGAAGGAGGATGATGTGAGGAATGAAAAGTGGAGTCCCGTATCAAAGAATATTATCTTGGACACCTTTGCATTACTACAAGAAGGGCAAGTCAAAAGGAGTGACGTATATAGCCAATACGAGTGGGAGCAGCACAAGTTGTATGAAGCCAAAAGAAACTTGTTCTTCAGAAGCAACACTGGGGCAAACAAAGCTGCAAACATAGCTCCTCCTCCGAGATACTATCCTAAACCCAAGGAGTATTTTGAGCGACAAAGCAAAAGATTCTTAGCTCAGCAACTCAAAGAAGACTTAGCTAAGGACAAAGATCTGTAGGATGTTAGCTCTTGTGATTATCTCATTTAAGCTTTTTTATTAAGTAAACCATGAACATTTGTGTGTGGACATTAATATTTATATATACATGTGTGTGGTTTATTATTTGAATCTCACATTGATTTAATTACGCTTATTGCTCACTCTGTTGATTAATGCATATTTTATCTGAAATGTTGAAATTCATCTTAGCTTAGTAGGATTTTGGTTTCGTCAAATAGGGGGAGATTGTTGGGTATTGTATCCATAATCACCGGGATTTGAGGAAGCCTCCTTTCAAGCTAAGATGAATTTACTATGTATTTGATGAATTTCTTTAAGTTGTGCTTGCAGTTATTCCACGCTAAGTACACACCAATGTCAGGGTGCAGTGGGTCAATATACACGGGTCTGTGCAACGTAATCCCTCGTTGAGCAGATCAGTGTGTTGGCCTACGTGTACTCTCTCTATTGGGGTGTACTTAATTTCAAGTACAGGGCTATGATAAAGCAAGAGCAGACAAGGAGCAAGGATGGGCCAAAGACCAGCTCACGGGTCGAAAGACGAAAATCGGCTAAGTATAATTCGTCGAGAATCACTAGGTGATTCTCGCCGATTCGTCGAGAATCACTAGTGATTCTCTACGAGTCGTCGAGAATCACTAGTTGATTCTCGCCGGGTTGGGCCGGCTGTCTTGACACAGACAGGAAAATTATCTAAGGCAGAATCGTCGAGAATTACTTATGATTCTCACCGATTCGTCGAGAATGACCTTGCATTCTCGACGATTCGTTGAGAATCAAAAGTGATTCCCACCGATTCTCCCCGGCCCCTACAACCTGTGTTGCCTGAATTCACCAAGTAGAATTCGGCGAGAATCGTAGGTGATTCTCGCCGATTCGTCGAGAATCACCTTCGATTCTCGCCGATTTTTCCTTGGCAAATTTTCAGAAATTTCTGGACCGGTCCACGTTACCTGCAGCTGTTTGAACCGGACTTTGGTCGTTACTTGGGTGGGACCCACAACGGTCATCTCTTGACCTAATGTATAAATACTCTGTATTTGTGAACAGTAAAAACCAGGATTACAGATAAAAGAAAAAGTAGCCGCCGTCAAGCCCTGGATCGCAAGCGAGCTCGGCCGACCTGCTCCGCCTCTCGCTAATTGATCGCCACCGTTGATCGAGGTGTTCGTTACCTCTCCCGGCGACAGAAGCCTAGTCGGGCACAGCGTCTCACGCGTCTATCCAGAGATCTTTTGTCTCTTGATTTGTGATCGGGAAACCTTCCCCATCCGAATCGACGAGATGATCGATCCTAGTGTGACCGTTGGAAGACCTTGCCGACTTCGCTAAGAAGATTGGATCTACATAGCATCACCGCCTCTCTTGTTGAAGCCGTGGATCTAGAGAAGATTCTCTCCAAGTGAGATCTAGAGTTGTGGACTCTTCGGTGACTTCAAGAACACGTCGTCGAACGAAGAGGGACACCTTAGTCTCCATACGTCGTTTGTATTTCTTACAAGCTATTTTCAATTTCTTTGTAACGGACCGATTGGTCTCTAGTTGTAAGGATTGGGTGCAACCCGTGTTGTGGGAGTGTTGACTCCTACGTGTGGAAGGGTTCCTTCCGTTAGTGCGAGGATTGGATTTCAATCCTGTTGGTGAAGTGACCGAGTCGTCCCTGGTTGGGAGATAGGTCGAAGGGGGAAAGTGGACGTACCCAAATCGGGGAACCACTATAAATTGCTTGTGTATTTTTTGTGCTTTGTTGTTTTATTTTCTTGTGCAGGTATAATTTCAATTCCGCTAACACGCTGCAAAGACACCTATTCCCCCCCCCCCCCCATAGGTGAAGGTAGTTGACACTATGTGGACTTTCATGGACGTACCCAAGTTGTTTGGGGAACCACTATAAATTCCTTGTGTCGTCTGGATTGTTTAATTAATTCTCTGTGCTGATTGGCTGTGATTAGATTTTAACTAGGATTGCTAGTTGCTGTTTAGGATTCCAAGCCTTAGCTGTAATTACAGTTGGCTGCCTTTTGTGCACAACACTTGTGTTAGGCTTTAGGGTTTCATCTCAAATATTTATAACCTTCATTCCGCAATTAACTCCAAGGGAGTTGAGTAGACAGTCAACTTTGCTAGTGCAATTTTTGATTACTCTATTCACCCCCCCCCCCCTCTAGAGTAGTATCTATCCCTTTTCTTTCAATTGGTATCAGAGGGAGGTTGACTGACTGAACAGGCTAACACCTAAGTCACAAGATCCTGATAGATACCAAGGATTATAGCTATTCACTTTCACTATCATGGCCCAGTCCAAGGATTACTCTAGCACCAGACCTCCAACATGCAACTTAGCTAAGTTTAGCATCTGGAAGGCAAGGATTAAATTATATATGAACTCTATTGATGAGAGTATTTTTGCTTCTATTTTGACAGGACCACCAAGAGCACCTGCTGCAGCTACTGCTTCATCATCAACTGATATGAGTGCAGTGCCTCCTCCAGATTACAATGATGAATACAAAAAGGCAAAGATAGCAGATGCTAAGGCAATGAACATTCTGGCTCAGACAATGTCCGATGAAGTATTCCAGAAGGTTGCTGACTGCTCCTCAGCAAAAGCAATGTGAGATACACTGAACCAGATTGTAGCTGGTTCAGCTGATGAGAGGAAGGACAGAAGGTCCAACCTTATCTCCCAGTATGAGAATTTTAAGAAAACTGATGCTGAATCAGTTGAAGCAATGTACATAAGGCTCAACTCAATCATCAATGAGATGAGGACTCTTGATAAGGATATTTCATTGACAGAGGTCAATGATAAGATTCTTATGTGCTTCCCTAGCACATGGGATCTGAGGATCTGGCCTATCAAGGAGGCCAGAAGCACAAATGAAATCTCAACAGAAGCCCTCCTTGGCAAGCTCAAGTCCTTTGAGCAAGTGCTGAAGTCCAGGGAAGCTGAGGCTGAAGCAAAGACTCCAACTCCCATAAGAAAAGAGCAAACCCTTGCTCTCAAAGCTGCTGATGCTTCTGAAGGAAGCCAGTCCAATGAGGAACTGATGACATTATTTGCCAAAAGGTTTCTCAAGATGGGAAGGAAAGAATTCAGAAAGAAATCTTCAAAATATGAAGATAAACCAAGGTATGATCGTACTCCTTCTAAAGAAATAATTTGCTATGCTTGCAGGAAGCCTGGACATATTCTTCCAGACTGTGCAGAGGAAAAGAATAAAGATAAAAGGAAAGACAAGGATCAGCACAGGAAGCATTCCAAGCCATCCTCCTACAAGAACAAAAAGAAGGAGAGAGGTTTTGTTGCTGAAACCTGGAGCGATTCTGATGAGGAATCTTCCTCCTCAAGCTCCAGTGAGGATGAAGAAGAAAAGAAGGCAAAGGAAGTTTGCCTAATGGCAATTGATGCCTGCAGCAATCACTCAGCTGCAGAGAGTTCAGATTCTGATGAAGAAATGCCAACAGAAGATGAGGTATTGTCTTCTTACGATTTTACATTTGATGAATTTAAATCAGATTTTAAATCTTTATGTTTAGATTTAATTAGTTCTGAAAAGGAAATAAAAATGCTTAGAAATAAACTAGCTGAATCTGAATTAATTTCTAATGAAAACATTAGGTTAACAGCAGAACTCACTAATTCTAGTGAAGAAATAAAATTCCTTAAGAATGAATTAGCTAAGTCCAAAAGGTTAGAAGAATCTCTGAATGGTAGAAGCCTTAAGTTGCTTGAAATAACCAGCATGTCTAACACTAGGTCAGGAAATAATAAATTAGGCTTAGGAGCATCTTCTAGTGAACCCCCAATCATTCTTAAAAACCATCTTTCAACTCCAGTGAACTTTATCTCAGCTGATGGGATAAAGAACACTGAGCAAGTTAATCAGGTTAATAAAGCTTTAAATAAAGCTAAGAGAGAGAAAAGAAAACAAAAATTTAAGGAAATACAAAAAACGTCGAACGTTGCTCGACGATCGCAGGCCCAATGGTCGAACGGAGATCGACGATCTGGGCACCCATCGTCGAACGTTGATCGACGTTTTCAACATGAATTTCAAAACTTCAACCAGAACTTTAGGAACCCGAATATGAATAGAAACCCTAGGTTCATTGACCCATCATCTGCATGGAGAATCCCACCTAGGAGATCTTACCCGTTAGGTTATCACCCTCAACCTGCTTATTCATTTATTTCTAGTTTTTCTTATGTGAAAAACAAGGGACCCAAGGTTACCTGGGTCCACAATGTTTAATTGATTTATTTGCAGGTGAAGACCTATCCTATCACTCAAAATAAGTGGTATTTGGATAGTGGTTGCTCCAAGCATATGACAGGAAATAAAGAACATCTGTCAAGGTTCAAGGCAGAGCTTGGCCCAAAGGTGATCTTTGGAGATTCAAGCTGTGGTCAAACTGAAGGCTATGGCAGGATGACAATTGGAACTGTAACATTCAAGAGAGTTGCTTATGTAACTGGACTGAAGCACAATCTCATTTCAGTAAGTCAGTTATGTGATGCTGGATACCAGGTATCATTTTCTAACTCTCTTTGTAATATTACTTTAAATAATAATGTTGTGTTAGTAGGTATTAGACAAGGTAATATTTACTTAGTAGATTTTAACTCAACCCACTGTGAAATCTGCTTATTTAATGAAGTAACCAATAACAATACTTTATGACATAAAAGGCTTAGCCATGTTAACCTCAAAAACATATCTAGGTTATCTAAACACAACCTTATTAGAGGTTTACCTTCTTGCCCCTACAAGAAGGAGAGTCTATGCAAAGCTTGTCAATTAGGCAAGCAAACCAAGAATTCATTTAAATCAGTAAATAAAAGTGATTCTCCTAGAATCCTGTATTTATTACATTTGGACCTATTTGGCCCAATAAATGTACAGAGTTTAGGAGGGAAGTATTACACCCTAGTCATTGTAGATGACTTCTCTAGGTTCACTTGGGTGTTCTTTTTGAGAACTAAGGCTGATAACTTCAAAGCCCTTATAGATTTTCTATTATGTGTGTAGACTGAGTACTCTACTCATGTGGCCTTGATCAGAAGTGATCATGGTACTGAGTTTGACTCTCTTCTCATGCAAGAATTCTGTGAGAGAGAAGGTATCAAACATAGCTTCTCAGCTCCTAGAACTCCCCAACAAAATGGGGTAGTTGAAAGGAAGAACAGAACCCTGATTGAAGCTGCTGGCACATTATTGGCAGATGCTAATATGCCTATTTCCTATTGGGCAGAAGCTGTTAGTACAGCCAACTATGTCTTGAATAGAAGTCTGATACACAAGCTTAAGTGTAAAACTCCTTATGAGTTGCTTAAAGGAAAGAAACCTAAAATAAATTATTTTAGAGTATTTAGTTGTGTAGTTTATATTCATAATAATAATAAAGAATATCTTAGAAAGTTTGAAGCAAAAGCTTCAATGGGAATTTTTCTTGGATATTCCCAAGTAAGCAAAGCTTATAGGATATTTAATAAATCTTCTTCTAAAATTGAAGAGTCTGTTCATGTGTCCTTTGATGAATCTCAAATATTTTACAAGGAGAAGGAAACTTCCCCTTCCTCAAGTTCATTGCAGGTACAAGAATCTAGCAAAGATGTCACTCAAGAGATTCTCCATCTTTCAACTCTTCATATCACTGAATCAGACAGTGATGAAGACTGTGCAGAAGTTGTTGATGTACCACCAATAGTAGATCAAATTCCTCTTGAGGAATTAATCCCAACTATTGCTGAAGATCACATCCCACCTGCTGATGTTGTCATACTTAGAGATCATCCTACATCTCAAGTGATAGGAGACATATCAGCTGGTGTTCAAACAAGACATCAGTTAAGACAGGATGTGATGCATGCTTGTTTCCTTTCACAGATTGAGCCCCTCACCATTAAAGATGCTGAGCTAGATCCCCACTGGATCATTGCTATGCAAGAGGAACTCAATCAGTTTGAAATATGTAAAGTATGGACTTTGGTTCCAAGACCTAAAGGCCAACTAATCATAGGCACCAAGTGGGTGTATAGAAACAAGTTGGATGCAAATGGAATCATTGTAAGGAATAAAGCTAGACTTGTAGCTCAGGGCTACAGACAGGAGGAAGGTATAGATTATGACAAAACCTTTGCTCATGTTGCAAGGCTAGAGGCAATAAGGATCTTTCTAGCCTATGCAGCCTATATGAAGTTTAAAGTTTTTCAGATGGATGTCAAAAGTGCCTTTCTAAATGGTGAGCTAAAGGAAGAGGTATTTGTTGAACAGCCACCTGGGTTTGTTTCTTCAACTCAGCCCTCACATGTATTCAAGTTGCAAAAAGCTCTTTATGGACTCAAACAAGCACCCAGAGTCTGGTATGAGACTCTAGCTAGTTTCCTGTTAGAGCACAGCTTTGTTAGGGGAGTAGTTGATAGAACCCTTTTCGTTAAGCACCACAAGGACACAATCCTGTTAGTTCAAGTGTATGTGGATGACATTATTTTTGGTTCCACTGATCCCAAACTATGCAAAAAGTTCTCCAACTTGATGCATTCTAAGTTTGAGATGAGTAGTATGGGTAAGCTGTCTTACTTTCTTAGTCTCCAAGTAAAGCAAGATGCTGATGGCATCTTCATCTCCAATCTAAATATGCCAAGGAATTGGTAAAGAAGTTTGGGATGGCTGATGCTTCAGCAATGCATACACCTATGGCTACTAATGTAGTTATAGATTCTGATGATCAGGGAAAGCCTGTTGATCAAAAGAATTATAGGGTCATTGTTGGTTTCCTATTGTATTTAACTGCAAGTAGGCCAGACATAATGTTTGCTACATGCCTTTGTGCTAGATTCCAGGTCAACCCCAAGGAATCTCATCTGATTCTTCTCAAGAGAATCTTGAGATACCTGAAGGGATGTCCAAATCTAGGACTTTGGTACCCAGCTGAGTCAGAATTTGAATTAATTGGATATTCTGATTCTGATTATGCTGGCTATCGAGTTGATAGGAAAAGTACCTCAGGAACTTGTCAGTTCCTGGGAGAGAGATTGGTCTTTTGGTTCTGTAAGAAGCAGGCTTCTGTCTCAACTTCAACTGCAGAAGCTGAATATATAGCAGCTGCTAGTTGTTGTTCACAGATCCTGTGGATACAAAACCAGCTTTTGGATTATGGATACTCACACAAGAACACAAAAATCAAGTGTGATAGTACCAGTGCTATCTCTATTGCACAAAATCCTGTGCACCACTTTAGAACGAAACACATTGAGATCCGGCATCATTTCCTGAGAGATTGTGTGGAAAAGAACAAGATCAGCCTTGAGTTCATATCCACAGACCTTTGGAGAGGTGATATATTCACCAAGCCCTTAGATGAACAGAAGCATCTGTTCTTTTTGGTTCAACTAGGCATGATTAATGGAAGAGACTAAGTGTGACGTCTGCCTTGTTGAAACCTGTTTGAAGATCGTCGAACGACGCTCGAAGATAGTCGATCGGATCAAGCCTATCGTCGACCTATGGTTGATGATAGCTTATCTGCTTGAAGATCGTCGACCGGCGTTCGAAGATCGTCGAACAGGTCGAGCCTATCATCGATCTATGGTTGACGACAGCTTGTTGTTTGTGAAGACAGAAATAGTCGAACGATTGATCGACTACTCTACTTCAGGACCGATCGTCGAACGACCGTTCGACCATCGTCTCCTGTATCTTTTAAATAGATCGACGATCGTTGTTTTAATATAAAGCCGATGGTCGACCTAGGTTAAGAGATCGTTGTTTTTATCGTCGACGGAGAGCGTCTTTTCGCATTCCGTCTTCCCGCTTGCTCTTTGTCTTGCGATTTCTGCCGCTTCGTCCTCACCGTCTCTCCCTCGTCTTCTCCAGCCCCTTCAATGGCGATAGCCCCAGCGCTCCTGACAGTGGTGAAGTTCGATGTAGGATTCAGTGTGGATTTCGACTCCTTCAGCTGCTGCGAATCCGGAATTGTGGAAATTCTCACCTTATGCAAAGATCAAGGTTTAGAAAAGCTCATGTCCTCCAGGATAAAGATAAATATTCAAGAGATCAAAGAATGGCATTTACTTCGTCTTCAAATGATGATTCTATGACCGGAACTATTGGTGAAGAAGAGGTAACTTTGACTCCCGCCATTTTAACTGAAATATTTGGATTGATAAATGGGGAAGAAGAGTACGAGCAAGATACCCCAGAGTTTGGGAGAATGCTGACAGAGCTGGGACATGCCGAAGGCCTTCCCTCTAAGTTGCTTAAGGTAAACTTTCCGTTTAAGATTAAGTTCCTTGCTGAAATCATCAGAAAAGTGCTACTGGGAAAGTACTCTGCCCATGACAACATTACAAGGCAGCAGTTTGCACTGATGTGTGCAATTGTGAATAAGAAACAGATTAATTGGGCAGGAGTTCTGTTTGATTTGATCAGGAAAAAGAACAACAAGAAAGAAGTTACCTTGGGTAGGGTAGTTGGGATTTTTCTGAAGGAAAAATATCCCCATCTGTTAGTTTCAGCTGCTACTTCCATCAACGCCAGCAAGAAGATGGATCCAACCTTGTTCGCCAAATGGAAAAGGACTTTTCTGAAGCCCGCTCCCGCAGGGGTTGCTCCAGCTGCATCTGAGAGCACCAGGACTGCCTCAGTCACTCCTCTCCTACAAGAAGCTGGCTCAGCAAATCTCTCCCTTCCATCTTCTTCATCTGCATTACCGTCTACTTCAGTTGAAGTTCCATCAACTTCAATTGAAGTACGACCTTCTGCTTCTCACCTTGCATCTCCTCCTGCATCTCCTCTCCCTTCTCATCTTGCTGGGATCTCTCATCTCAGTTTTGATTTGTTGGTTTCTGAGATTTCTACTCCTCCTCAGTCTCCAATTCCTTCTTCAGATCACATTGATCATCCTGCATCCACCCATCACTCTCCATCTCCAGTTCCATCTCCAATTCATTCTCCAGTTCATCAAGAATACACCATTCCTGCTGATCATCCATCCACTGATATTCCCCCTTCATCATCTGAAATCTCTCCAGCATTAATTTCTAGCATCTTGGAGTTAATTACTCCTTCGATCAAAATTATGATTGAAGAGGCAATTGCTCCCCTTGTTTCCTCTATCTCTTCTTTGACTGCTGCTATTCGAGCACTGTCAAAGTCTGCTGAGCCCTCTTCCTCTAGGGGCCTGGTTTCAGTATCTACTGAAATCAGGCAGGGGGAGATGCTTAATGAAGATGTCTCTGAGCTGCCTTTGGCCTCCCCTCCAGCAGATCCTCCTACAGTGGCAGAGAAAGAATTAGAAGAATCAGCTCCTCCTCAAAGTTTGTCTGAAAAAGAAATTTCTGATGCCTTATTGAAGTCTGATTTCATTGTCAAAGTTTGCTTAGAAGAATGTTCTACTCCCCTGGTCGCCCTATACCTAGAAAGAGTTATCACTTCCTTTCTAGATGAATTATGGGAGTTAGGACACGCAAAAGACAATTCTGAAGGTATCCCTTTTACTCACTTTTTAGACTTGATAACTGATATGATAGTTTGGGAATACTTGGAAGGGATGATTCGATGTCATTTAGCAAAATTTTATTCATAATATTACAGATAAAATGGAAGAAGTTTTAGATGTTCAAGAGCCTGATCACCTACCAGCTACAGAAGTTCAAACTGAAATAGAACCAGTTGCTCAAGTTTCTGAGGCTGCTCAGCCAGCTCAGCTAGCAGTGCAAATAGAACTAGTCACCATGACAGTTTCTGATCAACAAGAAAAGGCTGCAGATGCTCAAATTGAAAAGTCTACTGTATGGGATGATTCCCCTGGATTGGATTTAGATGCTCTCCTGGCACAGGATGCCATGGAAGAAGAATTAGAAAAAGCTGCCCTAAAGGAAAAGGAAAGAGCTATGCAAGAAGCAATTGATCCATATGATCTTCCTATTTCTTCAAATTCTGAGGATGATATTGATTCTGATGAATCTGATGAGTCAAAAAGAAAAAGATCTGCTAAAAAGAAAAGGAAAGTTGTGGCTCCTCCTCCTCCAAATCCAGATAATGATACTCCTTACTATATCCTGAAAGGAATTGATCCTAAATCAAAAGATTTCCAGCACTGGATGGCTTTCTCTAAAAATCAGCAGAAGCAAAGGAAGAAGTCAAAGAGGTATGACAGTCCTGTCCCAAGATGGACTCCTAGAGGTCCTCCTCCTCCACCTCCCAGTGCAGGAGCCTCAGGAAACTTATCTGCAAACCCTGCTGCTCAGTCTGAAAGGTTCAATCCATCTCAGTCATCACAAAGGAGAAGTTCTCAAGGATATCAAGGTAAAACTCAAACTGGCTATCAAAGACTTGATGGTGTTAAGGAACAAGTAAAGGAGGTGGTGTATCAAAGACCAACTTTTTCTCCTCCTCATTCCAAAGAACTCAAAAGCTCAACCTCTCCCAAGCCAGATCATACTGTGAAGGCTGTTTCAAAAGGTAAGCGAATTATTTTCTCTGAAAAATCTAGCACGATATTTGCTGAGTCTGCTCCTCCTTCTTATCTAGTTATTCAGGATAAAGAACCAGTTGATACATCTTCTGAAAATGTGTATGAAAGCCCAGAGCTTGATCCTAATTTTAGGATGGCTCGTTTTCTTGAACTTGTTGGAGCAGCTCAAATTAAGAAAGCTAAAGCTGAAGGGAAAGACACTACAGGATTAACCACGATGTAAAAATTCAGAATGAAGGAGCTCGATAAATTCCAGGTTAGACCTGAGGTATTTGATCCTTCAAAGTACATGGAAAAACATCCTGAGGCAGTTGTCCCAAGAGCAACAGAATTAAAAATCATTGGAGAACAAGACCTGAAGTTGTCGAGAAAAGAAGCTCTAGATCCTTCTAGAAAGATTAATTTTGTTCCTAGTTCTTCTGATCCTAAATCTAACTCTGAAGCATCTTAAAAATTCATTGATTGATAGTTATTTGCTTATCTAATTGATTGATGTTATCTGCTTAGTTATTTCTCTTCATGCATTTTATTTATTTTTCTGTATTTAGTTTTGTATTTAATTGTTGAGAGACTTAACTCAAATAGGGGGAGATTGTTGGTACCCTAGGTTTTGATTTGAGTTCAGTCTTCTCTTTTAGTCTCTTGACCCAAGATTTATCTATGGTCAAAGGTTAGTTGTTTAGTTTGTTGCTCTAGTTTTAGAGGCGTCACTTTTCCAGATGAAAATTTGGTTAAGTTGTTTTTCGTTCGACTATGGTCGAACGCCGCTCGACTATAGTCTATCGACTGATCGACGATCGTCTATCAGTTGGTCGACGTTCTGTCTGCGTTGATAGTTCGACTATCTGTTTTGATAAGTCGACTATCTGTTGTGTTTGATAGTTCGACTATCTGCTTGGATAGTTCAACTATCTGATAGTTCGACTATCTGTTTGATAGGTCGACTATCTGTCCGCTTTGATAGTTCGACTATCTGTTTGATAGGTCGACTATCTGCTTTCTTTGATAGCTCGACTATCTGTTGATAGGTCGACTATCTGTTTTCTTTGATAGTTCGACTATCTGCTTGGATAGTTCAACTATCTGATAGTTCGACTATCTGTTGATAGGTCGACTATCTGTTTTGGTTGATAGCTCGACTATCTGTTGATAGTTCGACTATCTGTCTTCTTTGATAGTTCGACTATCTGTTTGATAGGTCGACTATCTGTTCTCTTTGATAGTTCGACTATCTGCTTGGATAGTTCAACTATCTGATAGTTCGACTATCTGTTGATAGGTCGACTATCTGTCTTGGTTGATAGCTCGACTATCTGTTGATAGGTCGACTATCTATTTTCTGTGATAGTTCGACTATCTGTTGATAGGTCGACTATCTGTTTTCTGTGATAGGTCGACTATCTGTTGATAGGTCGACTATCTGTTTTGTTTGGTAGTTCGACTATCTGTCCTGATAGATCGACTATCTGATAGCTCTACTATCTGTCCTGATAGTTCGACTATCTGTTGTGGTAGTTCGACTATCTTCTTTGATAGTTCGACTATCTGGATTGTTCGACTATCTGTCTGATAGGTCGACGATCTCTGTGCTTCGGTCGACGATCTTCGAGGGTCGTTCGACGTTTTGCTGTATGTTTTGAGTAATTTTGTCATCTTCTATGATGTGATTTATTTCATATTTATTTTGGCATATTTTATAAAAGATTGTTTGAATAAATTTATGATATTATTTCCATGCAATATCTGCTCCATTCCTTATGCATGAGCCAATCTTTTCTGACAAAGTTGTTTGTCTTATTAGCTGAGATATGATTTCTACTTTATCTGCCAGGCTGTCCTTTATAGTCGTTAGACTCAGAAAGTCTTCCTTGGCTGTAAAGAGTCTCTTCTGATGTGACTTTCTCTAGTATTATTTTATCAGAGTTATTTGCAGCTTCTTAGAAAGCTTTATCCTCTTATAGGATATCTGTCTGCAGTATTTGTTTTGCTTTATGCTACTTGCAGCCCAGCTTACAGATTTCAGTAGAAGACTCGATTCAAACTCAAATGAGAGCCGTTGCTGCTGCTGCTATATAAAGAATTCTTTGAAGAAAGAAATCAACTAGTTCACATAGCCAAAAACTAGTTCATTCAGGAAAAAGGAGTTCAAAAGCTAACTACAGCATTCAAGCATAGAACTTACAGTTTTCAACTGCTCTCAGCTCGTTCACATCCAACTGAGAAGAAGTTTTAGCTCTTCACTCTTCTTCAACCTGAGTTCTCCTGCTTATAGGAAGATTTACACTCAGAGCTTTTTGAAGAAGAGATGAAGATAGCTGCCTAAAAAAGAATTTTTTCAATTCATATTCTTTATCTTCTTGTAGCTTTTTCCTTCAGATTTTCTGAAGTGTTTTCTGCACTGAAGCAAGACTTCACCTGGACATTCTTTTAGCCAGGGGGAGCCTTGACTCTTTAGAGCTTTCTAGCTCAGTGCAAGTTCTTGTGCTTCTCTAATCTATTGTAAAATAGAGAAGACATCTTAACCTCCTTTTCCCCTCCTGTAAAGGGTTATTACTCCCTTCAAAAGTATACCTTGGTGGCAGGGCACCTGATCAAAAACCTGTGTTAGTTTTTAGACACCTGATCAAAAGTCTAAAGGGTCTCTGGATCTACCTGAAGCAGATCTTGTTGGTGGCAGGGCACCTGATCAAAAACCTGAGTGGATTCCTACCTTGTTGGTAGAAGAGTGGGCGTACCCAAGTTGTTTGGGGAACCACTATAAATTCCTTGTGTCGTTTGGATTATTTAATTAATTCTCTGTGTTGATTGGCTGTGATTAGATTTTAACTAGGATTGCTAGTTGCTGTTTAGGATTCCAAGCCTTAGATGTAATTACAGTTGGTTGCCTTTTGTGCACAACACTTGTGTTAGGCTTTAGGGTTTCATCTCAAATATCTATAACCTTCATTCCGCAATTAACTCCAAGGGAGTTGAGTAGACAGTCGACTTTGCTAGTGCAATTTTTGATTACTCTATTCACCCCCCCTCTAGAGTAGTATCTATCCCTTTTCTTTCAGTGTCCCATTCCTTAGTAAGGGATCTAAGGAATGTGTCATTTAGTTCAACCATCGGTGAACACTCTGCCATAACCCTTTAGGGCATTGACGATCTTCAGGAAGTTCTCGAATGTCACTCTGATTTCTTCCTTGGGACCTTGCCTGAAGGCCTCATACTTCTGGTTCAGAAGGGATCTTCGATCATCCCTTACTTCATCTGTGCCTTCCATCAGAATGATCAGGCAGTGCCATATGTCCTTGGTAGTCCTACAGTTGCAGAAATTCTGCATTATGGAATCATCGACGGTGCTTACTAAGATGTTTTGAGCTTTCTTGTCGAGTCCGACCAGCACCATCTCATCCTTATCAATTTCGGAGAGCTTCTTGGGCACCATCTTGGTCGGATCAATGGTGGATGCCTTAGTGGAAATGTAAGGTCCCTCCTCCACTATCATGAAGAGTTGGGGGTCGACTGCTTCCATGTAGTACCTGATCCTTTCCTTCCAGATAGGAAAGTTCAGCTTGGTGCACACTAGGATCTTCCCTGAATACTTGAGTCCTTCCATTTCAGAGATCTTCTTTCTTCTTGACACTGGACACAGGATCTTACTCAAGGTGTTAACCTTATTGCTGAGTAACCTCCCTCTTATACCACTTGAAAGTATCTAGTGTCGCCTAAGTCCACCTATGGGGGGGGAATAGGTCTCGTGCAGTCTTTTGCGTAATTTAAATAACCTGCACAAATAACAAACTCAGCGCAGAAAAGCACAAAAGCAATTATAGTGTTTCCCCGATTTGGGTACGTCCACTCTCCCCCTTCGACCTATCTCCCAACAAGAGACGACTCGGTCACTTCACCAAACGGATTTAAATACAATCCTCACACTACGGAAGGCACCCTTCTAACCGAAGGAGTCACTACTCCTCCACCATGGGTTGCACCCAACCCTTACAACTAGGAATCACTATTCCTTTACAACAAAACAAAAATAGAATGTACAAGAGATACAAACTACACGTGTGGAGAACCCGATGTCCCTCTTCGTTCGTTGAAGCGTTCTTGATGAAGACGAAGAGTCCACGACCTGAGTACTCTCTTGGAGAGGATCTTGACAAGATCGGCGGCGGCAAGTGAATGCGGCGGCGATGCTTTGTAGATCCAAACTTCTTGACGAAGCAAGCAAGGTCTACCAACGATCTCAATCGGATCGGTAGTCTCAATCGATTCGGAATGAAGAACTAACCTCGTTCAACAAATCGAGAGACAAGGGATCTTAAGAGAGAAGCGTGAGACGCTATACTAGCCTCGGTTTTGTCGTCGGGAGATCAAAGATGATCTGAGATCTGCGGCGGTGACTACCTTGCGAGCGGCGATGGTGACGGGAGGATTTCCGCGATCGGCTAGGTCACGCTCGGCAGCTTTTGATTTTCCGTGAATTGCTACTACGTAAGTTCAAAAAATGCGAGTATATATACTGTAGAACAACCCTATATGACCGTTGTGGGGCCCATAAGAAGAAGCCCTAGTTCCGGTCAAAACAGCGCACAGCATCTTGGTTTGGTCCAGCGAATAGAGCAAATTTGCCTAAGGCAAATTCGGCGAGAAACATTGGTGATTCTCGACGAAGTCGGCGGGAATCACTTGTGATTCCCGTCGAATTTGCCTTGGCAGGATTCCAGTAGCCACACTTGTCATCCGGAGGGAATCGGCGAGAATGCAAAGTCATTCTCGACAAATCGGCGAGAATCAGTTAGTGATTCTCGTCGATTCTGCCTTAACATAATTCTAGAAGGAGGACAGTCAGCCAGATGAAGTCGGCGGAAATCGGCGAGTGATTCTCGACGATTTCGGCGAGAATCACTAGTGATTCTCGTCGAATCGGCGAGAATCACTTAGTGATTCCCGTCGATTTTGACTTAGAAGATTTTCCTCTTCCTTCCCATGAACTTGGTCTTTGACCCATCCTTGCTCCTCTTCTGCTCTTGATCTATCTCAACCTTGTACTTGAGAATAAGTACACTCCAATAGAGAGAGCACACGTGAGTCAACACACTGATCTGCTCAACGAGGGATTACGTTGCACAGACCCGTGTATATTGACCAACTATACCCTGACATTGGTGTGTACTTAGCATGGAATAGCTGCAAGCACAACTTGATAGAAAGTTATCAAATACATTGTCAATTCAACTTAGCTTGTTCAGGGGCTTCTTCAAATCAGGTACATTGTAGATACAATACCCAACAAATTCTCATTGCATCTTTGGCTTCAAACTTCCTAAGATAAGTTTTGTTATTGTTGTGAATATAACAAATGCAACCAAAAATTCTAAAATAATCTATTTTAGATTTCTTCCCTTTGAGCAATTCATAGGGAGTCTTGCCCTTAAGTTTTTGTATCAAACTTCTGTTCAGGACATAGTTTCTTATGCTCACAGCCTCTGCCCAATAGGATAGTGGTATGAAAGCATCAGCAAGTAATTTACCTACATCTTCAATGAGTGTTCTGGTCTTCCTTTCAACTACCCCTTTTTTTTGAGGAGTTCTAGGAGCAGAGAAATAATGTTTGATACCTTCTCTCTCACAGAATTCTTGTATGAGAAGAGATTCAAACTCAGTACCATGATCACTTTTTATTAAAACAACTGGAGTAGAATACTCAATCCTTATGCATTTCAGAAAGTCTATAAGAACTTTAAAGTTATCAGACTTGTGTCTCAAGAAGAAAACCCAAGTGAATCTGGAAAAGTCATCTACAATCACTAAAGTATATAACTTCCCTCCTAAGCTCTGTACAGTAATTGGTCCAAAAAGGTCCAAATGAAGCAAGTACAGGATCCTAGGTGAATCACTCTTATTTACTGATTTAAAACTATTTTTAGTTTGCTAGCCTAACTGACAAGCCCTGCAAAGACTTTCCTTCTTGTAGGGGCAAGAGGGCAATCCTCTAACAAGGTTGTCTTTAGATAACCTAGCAATATTTCTAAGATTTACATGGTCTAGTCTTTTATACCAAAGGGTGTTGTTATTGCTAACTTGATTAAATAAACAAATTTCTGAATTAGCAGAATTAAAGTTAACCAAATATATATTACCTTGTCTAAAACCAGATAAAACAATATTGTTATTTAAAGAGATATTGCATTTGGATTCAGTGAAGCATACCTGATAACCTGCATCACATAACTGACTTATGGATATAAGATTATGTTTCAGACCATTTACATAAGCTACTTTGCTGAATGTGACAGCTCCAATAGTAAAATTTTCATAGCCTTCTGTCTGACCAAAGCTTGAATCTCCAAAGATCACCTTTGGACCTAGCTTGAACTTGAAATTAGTTAGGTTATCTCTATTCCCTGTCATGTGCTTTGAGCACCAACTATCCAAATATCACTTATCCTGTGTGGTAGGAGAGGTCTTCACCTGCAAGAGAACAGACTAAATGTTCTGCACCCATTTGACCTTGGGTCCTTGTCTTTTTTCATACTTGAAACTGGAAATAAAGGAACATACATGTTGACATTTATAACCTAAGGGATGAAATTTTCTAGGTTGGATTATCCAGTTAGAAAAAGGGTTAACATGTTTAGGGTTTTTATTGAAGTTTCTGTTGTAGTTAGAGTTTTTATAAAACTGATCTGGGTTTGACGATTTAGGTTGAGATCGTCGATCTGCGTTCGACGACCAGTATTGATATCGTCGATCTCAGTTCACAGAATAGTATTGATTGTTATCTGTGTTCCACGATCGTCGATCTCTGGTCGACGACACATAATGATGTCGTTGATCCCCTTCTGCTGAATGTTTAAGCCCAACCTCTGGGTTTAGAGATCGTCGATCGACATTCGATGAAAAATACTGAGATCGTCGATCTTGGTTCGACGATTTTGGTTGAGACTTAGCTTTTTGTTTCTTTTTGTTAAGTTCAACTTGCTCTAATACTTTGTTCACTTTTTCAATGTGTTCAGTGTTTTTCTTACCTTTTTCTGAAATGAAATTTACAGGTTTAGATAAGATATTTTTCTGAATTAGAGGAGGTTCACTAGGTGATGCACCTAATCCTAGTTTACTTTTGTTTAACCTAGCATTTAGTGTGCTAGTGATTTCTACCATCTGTAGGCTTCTGCCATTTAATGTTTCTTCGCATTATTTTGCTTTACTTAGTTCAGTTTTCAGAAATGTGATTTGTTCACTATACATATTCAATTCATTATTTAATTTGATATTTTTTGATACTAAGTTATCATATTCAAGTTGTCTATCTCTCAGAAGTTTAATTTCCTTCTCAGATCTTATAAGATCATTACACATAGATTTAAAATCATTTTTAAAGTCTTTAGAGGTAAAATCAAAAGATTCTATTACCTGATCACAATCTGAATATTCTTCGGATTCTTCTACTTCTAATACATAACCTGAAGCATTGATACCCATTAAGCATATTTCTTTGGCATTTGCTTCTTCATCATCTTCACTAGAGCTGGAGGAGGATGATTCTTCAGTTTCACTCCAGGTTTCAGCAAAGAAACCTTTCTCTTTCCTCTTATGCTTGTGGGAGGATGGTTTGTTATGGTGTTTCCTAGAGTCCTTTTCCTTTCTTCTTTCTTTGTGTTTATTCTCTGGACAATCTGGTAGGATGTGTCCAGGTTTCCTGCAGCCAAAACAAATAATCTTCTTAGTTGGAGTTTTGTCATACCATGGTTTATCTTCATTTCTTAAAGACTTCCTTCTGAAATTTTTTCTACCCATCTTGAAGAATCTCTTTGCAAAAAGACTCATCAGTTCTTCATTGGAAGGAGTTACTTATGATTCTTTAGAGGCTTTGAATACTATATTTTGATCCTTCCTTGGAGGGGTAGAAATCTTCTATTCTTCTTCTTCTCTTGTCTTGAGGAGTTGCTCATAGATCTTGAGCTTGCCCAACAGAGATTCAGTTGTGATCTCATTGATGTTTCTGCCTTCTTTGATAGGCCAGATTCTGGAATCCCATGACTTGGGAAAGCACATGAGTATCTCGTCATTTAGCTCAGTCAGTGAGATATCTTTGTCCAATGTTTTCAGCTCATTAACAATGATGCTGAGTCTATTATACATCTCAGCTACTGGTTCAGTTTCCACCTTCTTGAAGTTTTCATAAAGAGACAGAAGATGGGCTCTTCTATCCTTTCTCTCATTTGTAGATCCAGGAACCATTTGGTTTTGTCAGTCCTAAATGGCTTTTGTTGAGTTGTATTCAGCAACTTTCTGAAAGATGTCATCAGACATAATTTGAGCCAATATGTTCATGGCTCTGGCATCAGCAATCTTAGTCTTTTTCTAAGAATCATTGTAGTTTGGTGGAGAGACTGCATTCAGGATTGTTGATGCAGTAACTAGAGTTGGTGGTCCTGTCAAAATAGAAGAATAGATATCTTCATCAATAGAGTTCATGTAAAGCTTGATTCTTGCCTTCCAGATGCCAAACTTATTTAAGTTTCAAACTGGAGGTCTAGTGCTTGCATAATATTTATTTTGTGCCATGGTTTATAAAAAAGAAAGAAGGAGAGAAGAGGATCTATCAAGGATCTTCAGGTTCAGGTGTTAGCCTGTATAACCAATAGAAACGACCCTCTGATACCAATTAAAAAAAAGGGGATAGATCAAATCTATTCTAGAGGGGGGTGAATAGAGTATTAAAACTTTTTAATTAATTTTTATAGTGTAATTAAAATAGGTGTTTCTTATAAGTATAAGAGAATTAAAAACAAAAGCAAACACAGCACAGCAAGAATAAAGAAAGATGAGCAACCAGATGACACAAGAAAATTATAGTGGTTCCTTAAATATGGGTACATCCACTCTTCTACCACCCTAGAAGGAATCCACTTAGGTTTTTGATCAGGTGCCCTATGACCACAAGATCTGCTTTAGGTAGATCTAGAAACCCTTCAAGCTTTTGATCAGGTGCCTAAAAACCAATATTTTTTTGATCAGGTGCCCTATCACCAAAGAGTTCGCTTTTAAAGGGAGTAATAATCCTGTACAAGAGAGGTTAAAGAAAATAGATGGCAGTCTTCTCTTTCTCAAAGCAAATGAGAAGACTATGTGGATTTGATGATGCCAAAGTTCCCCTTGAGATATTGAGTAGATTCAGGAAGATGAAAGCTTTGTCCAGGGTGTAGGTATTCAATAGACTGGTGTTCTTGCTCTTCAGAATCTGTAGAATGATATTGATTTTTTGTCTCTGTAGATTCCTGAAGATAGAACTAAAGAAGAAGACTCAAGATGAAAATTTGTTGTTCTTCTTTTTTCTAAGAGCAGAATGGAGAATTCTGAGAGCTATTGCAAAAAAATGCTTGTGTTCTCTAAGAGACTATTTCTGAATTTGCTTGTCAGTCAATTAACACGTCTGAATATCTCTTTTTGAGATTCAAAAAAACATTCCTTAAATTACTGTAGAAAATGAGGAGAGAAACTGCTACAAATTCTGGCAATTAATTTTCTCTTCAACTGTCTTGGCAAATAAGTCAGAATAATAACTCTGTGAAATACCATAGTTAATGCTGTGAAGAAATGGCTATATGCCTTGAGAATGTCAGCATTAACTACCAGAGATTATTTGACATAAATAGAATCAATGAAGTAGGAAATAAATCTTCAAGATAGCTGCTGAAAATAAAAGAAGTCGGACATAGAGAATGGTTGTTGATCTGAGCTGGAAGATCGTCGAGCTGAGATCAACTATCTGCGATCTGAGACTTCTGTGAACAAAAGAGAAAACGTCGACCTGAGCTCGTAGATCGTCAAGCTCAGTTCAGAGACTAATCTCTGAGATCGTCGATCGGAGATCGTCGATCTTCGAGCTGAGTTCGACGAAAGTCGAACTGATATAAAATCCATAGATTTCTTCTGATTCTGAGATATTTGAGAGAAATCTAAAGCTGGTCTTGAGAAGTCTGACCTGTAGAGACTAATTTAGACCTAGACCTTGACCCTGGCTATACATATAGGTCAGCATCCTAAGAGTGGACCTAGCCCAAATCAAACAAGGGTTCCAGCACTCTTCTTGGTATAAGTTATTCCTGAAAGTCTGAATCTCAAGATTGGATCAAAGATCAATCATATGAGGAAAATGGGCATGAGAATCCTAGACAGGTGGGATAGAGTACTATCCAAAAAAACACCTACAATAGAGAATAAGAAGGAAAAAAAGAAGAAAGTAGTGGTTATGGAAGAAGAATCTTCCAGTGAATCTGAAGATCAGGAAAGCTCTAGCTCAGAGAAACATGATGATACAGTTATTAAAAAGTCTCCAAGGACAACTCCTAAAACTAGTGATCAGATACAGGGGGAGACAATCCCAGCTAGGGATCCTAGTGAGGGGGAGAAACTCAATATTCTGCTAGAAATAGAACAGGATACTGTCAACACAATAGTGATGGAAGTGGTACAGGAACTAGACACGGTCCTGGAACAAGTAGAGGTTCCTAAATAGGAAATGTCTGATAAAGAGAATGAGAATGGTGTCTCTAAGGAGATTGAGGAAGAAATCTTTCTGAATGAAGATATTGATATCCAGAGGGGGATGAGAGCTCGTCCAGAGGATCTTGTTCCTGATGTCATAGATCTTAGTGAAGTAGGTGCAAGGGTTGAGGGGGATATAGCAGATTTGGCCCCATACACTGAAAGAGCTAAAGAGCCTACTTTAGTTGAAGTTGTTAGTTCTTCAAATTTTGAGGAGGAGGAAGCCTCTCAGATTAATAAAAGAAAACTGGATGAACTCAATAAGAGGAGCAAGAGTTATAAGAAGACCATTCAATCTAGAACAACATCAGCTCCTCCTATAGATTTAACCTCCCTTCTAATTCAAATGCAAATAATGTTAGATCAACAAAGAATTCAACTAGAAAAATATGTAGATAAAAGCAATAAGGAGTTGTAGTTCCAGTTGGCACAAAACATGAAATCCATTAGATTTAAAGTGAATATGCTGAAAAAGTACATGACTGATTTCCTCCAAAGAGAAGCAAATACAGTGGTCTACCTTGCTCAACAGCAGCAGGAGTCAAAGAAAACTCAAGATGAAATAGTTATTAAACAAGGATATGTCCTTGAAAGCCAGACTAGAATGAATGAAAATATGATAGTAATGCATGATATTTCACTGGTAAAGATAGCTGAGAAAACTATAGCCCTGGAGACAAAGATAGGCTCTACCACCAAAGATATTGAAACTCAGCTATCTACTCACACAGCCTCTTTGGTTAAGGAAGTCAAGGCCTCTGGCAAAGAATTAGATGATCACTTGCTCAAGGTAAAGAATCATTTGTCCTCAGGGATTACTCATCTAGAAGGCCAAGTCAGATTTCATAAGAATAACTTAAGGGATCATGTGGAGAGAGAAGTCATAAAGGGGGAAAGAGTAATGATAAAGTCAAGCTCTGAGCATGTTATTTGGAACTCCGAGAGCATCAGAGAAACTCTAGGCTTTCCTCCCATAAAGTATGATGAAGATCAAACTGCTGAGTCTGGCTACCAACCAGCTCAGTTTGAGGCTATTCAAACTACAGTATAGTCTATGTACAGTCCTCCACAATAGGTTCAAAATGTAGTATGTGAGGAGGTGGAGATGTCTGCTTCTGCCTTGCTCAAAGAAAAAGAAGCTCAATTATCTAAGAAAAGATTCAGGGAGCAGGCTGAAGTAAAGATAGATTTTGAGCAGTGGAGTCCAACTTCTAGATCTATTATACTCACTACATTGAAAGCAGTTAACAACATTATAACTGACAGGGGAAAATGGTACTCAGAAAAATAATGGGTCAAGTATACAAAGCAGCAGGATATCATTTATAAATTCAGAAAAGATCTAAAGGCAGGGAAGATCCCAGCTGATTCTATTGAACCCATCAAGTACTTCACCAAGCCATATCATTATGCTGAAAGACAAAGGCTCAAGGAAGAAGAAATCTCTAAGGCCAAAGATGAGAAGGGCGAGAAAGTGGCTGATGACAAGGTGCCTAAAGTAAAAGCCAAGATACAATTAGGAAAAGGCATTGTCATCAAAGAGCCAGAATAATCTTAAAATTTTCTCTTTTCTTGAAACTACGTAATTTTGTTTTAGGATATTGTAAGAACTGAAAAGTGTAATCTGATGACTAGTTTTAGTCATCCTTTTTGGGGGTAATTTAGTAGTCAAAATCCCTAAGTTTTATTATAAGTTTGTGTTTTTGTATGCTTGTTATGATGCTTGTTATTATTATTATAATATAAGAATCTATAGTTTTATTATATGTATTGTTGTTATTTTATGTTTTATGTTATTGTTATGTTTAGCTTTATTTATAAATATTATTATCTTTAGTTTAGTTTCAAACAACTAATGTTATGTTTATTTTGTTTAGTTTTATTTTTTATAACTAATTATAGTATGAATTATTATGTTTTATGTTTAGTTTTAGTTAAATTTTATATCATGATATGTTATTATAATATGAGCTAATGTTTTATTTTTATTTTGTAGGTTCAAGTGCCCATTTGGATGGCCGACCCCTCCCTCTTGTAGTATCCCATGAAGCCCAACCCGAGCACACCATTACAAGCCATACATGATGCAGGTCGAGCCAACAAGTGCAGCCCACCATTTGTACCCGAGAGCATGGAGCAGCCCCTACCCGAGCCTACATGATGCAGCCCCTCCATATGGTGCAGTCCGAGCCCTACAAGCAGCCCCTACCCGAGCCCTTAAGTGCAGCCCACCAATCAACAACAAGCAGCCCACCACCCTACCAAAGTCCATTTATCCATGCATTGGCCGGCCACCTCATGTCCCTACCTCTCTCCTCTTTTATTTTATTTTTCCCTCTCTTTATTTCTCATTCATCCCTTTTTAATTCATTAAATGCCATACATGCATCCTTCCCATCATGTGGCCGGCCCCCCTTGTGTCTCTTCCCCTCCTCTTAATTCTAGTATCTTCCCTCCCCATCTATAAAAGGAGCCCATGGTCTCATGTTCAAGAGGTTGGCTTTTGGAGAGAGCAAGAGAGTTCTAGTGCAAGTTTTTCATCTTTCATTGTTATGTATGCTTTTTCTTCCATGTTATAATTTACTTGTTGTAATAGTTCTTTTTATTAGTAGAATAATTTTGCCCTTTTATTTCCTTGTTTTGTACTCTTTCTTTTTGCAAGTAATAAAAATGTTCCTCTCTTATCTTATTTTGTCTTCCTTTTTAATCATGCGTAGCTAATTTCCCTTAGCATTCGATCGTGAGGATCCATGAAGTGAGATGAGAGTTTATTTTCTTTCTTAGTTTTATTTCTGTTATTTCATGTTCGATCCTTCTTTGATTTATTTTGTGCCGACTCCGTATTTCTGGTATACGGTAGTAGGTTTTGGATCTCATATTTAAGTAGCCGAGAGGCTCGTGAATGTGATAGATCACTCAAAGAAGGAAGGAGTTGCACGCAACCCTAGAGATAGGATGACGTAAATATTCTGAATTGGAGTCAAATCAAATAGTGCGGATCATTTCAATAATGCAACTTTAGGCTTCTTTGATTCGTAAAGAGATTTCGATCAAAGCGTCTATAAGTTAGGAGACCTAATGCTCTAGCGAGATTTTGTCTTATTTTCGGATCCGTCACGGTCGAGTATGATTTGCAAAATTAAAACTATGCATTTTTATCTCTCTCATCTCATTTCATGGTGATTCACTGATCGGGTGCTAGCTTTTTATTATAAGTTTTTCGTCTAAAAAATCGTCTTTTATTTTACTTTTAAAAATTCTCAAATCCAAACAGTTTTCCGGTAGGATAATAGTTAAAGCGTGAGTAGCAGTACTTGACAACCCCGAGTTTTAAATACGACCTTGATACTACGATTCGACAGGTACACTTGCCTGTTTGGGTTTTGACCCAATTCCTTGAGTTTTTGGCGCCGTTGTCGGGGACTTTTTTCGTCAATATTTTGAAAATGCTTTCGCTATTACTTCTGCAAAAATCAAAAAAAAATTTATATTTTCTTTTATTATTATAATCAACTCACATCATCTTATTTTTACCCAACCTAAATTCTCTCGAAAAGGGTAAGGGGCTTTAAGCGCCACCATTTTACCTAGTATCTTGCGAACCCTTCACGGGGTAGCCCTTGGGAAGTTCGAGAGCCAATCCATAAAAAAAATTTCAAAAAAAAAACCTTTCCTCTCCTTTTCTTTTTTTTAAGTTTTCATTTCCATTCTCCTTCATTTTTCTTTTCTAGTGCATGACCCGAGCGAATCCGTCGCTACTTGTTGATTTGGACCCAGAAATCGAACGCTCCTTTCGGAGACAACTATGATTCGGGGCTTCCACTTCTCAAACAGCGGTTGAGGATTCTTACGGCGATTGCAATTTTAATTCTGAAATGGGAGACCCTAACCCAGAAATGGTTCAGCAAAGGACCATGTTCGATTATGCTCGACCCAATCTGGAGGGGACTGAAACAAGTATTGTTCGACCTGGGATTGCGAACAATAACTTTGAGCTTAAGCCTAGCATCATACAAATGGTGCAGCAATATGTACAGTTCGACGGATTACAAGATGAAGATCCGAACTTGCATATTGCTAGTTTTCTTGAAATCTGTGACACCTTTAAGATTAATGGTGTCTCAGACGATGCTATAAGGCTAAGACTCTTCCCCTTCTCCTTAAGAACCAAAGCCAAACAGTGGTTGAGTTCTCTTCCAAGAGGATCAATCACTACTTGGAACATATTAGTTGAAAAATTTCTTGCAAGATATTCCCCCCCCCCCCCCCCGCCAAAACTGCTAAGCTAAGAAACGATATAACTTCATACTCTCAAATTGCTTCTGAGACCCTCTATGACACTTGGGAGAGGTTCAAAGAACTTTTGAGATGATGCCCTCATCATGCTCTGCCTGTATGGTTACAGGTCCAGACATTTTACAATGAGCTAAATCAAGAAACTAAGCAAATGATAGATGCCGCTTCCGCTGGTTCTTTGGACCGCAAAACTCCGGAAGCCTCTCTTGAGCTTATCGATGACATGACGATGAACACTTATCAGTAGAATTCGTCTAGGTCTCGTCCATCTAAACCTGCAGGTATCTATGAAGTGGATTCGGTGACGCAACTGGCGATGCAAGTGGAAATGCTGAACAAGAAGATTTCAGAGATGACTGCTGCCTCCGCTGCTAAGGTATTTGAAAATGTGAATGCTGCTGCTGCTGCCAAGCAGGTGGATTATCTGGGGAACATACCCAGGCCTGCTCAAAATAATTCTGCAAACAATTTTTCTGCTTTTTCGAATTTTTCTTCTCCTCCTGGTTTTAATGCTGCTACGAATTCTTATCACCCTGGATGGCGTAACCATCCTAATTTTTCTTGGAGTAATAATGCTAACGTCGTACGCCCACCACACGATTTTACACCACCACCACCACCACAACAAAACCAAAACTTTCAAAAACCTTCCCGTTTGGAAGAGATCCTTTCTAAATATATAAGTTCGAACGAAGCCAATATTAGAAGTCTAACTGGGTCCGTGAAAAGTTTAGAAAATCAGGTCGGGCAACTTGCCAAGGTTTTTTCCGAGAGACCACCTGGGACTCTTCCCTCGAACACTGAACCAAACCCAAGGGAGCACGCAAATGCGATTTCCCTTCGGAGCGGTAAGGTTGTTAACGAGCCCACCACAAGGGAAGAGCCAAAGGTGATTGTCCCTCCTGTTATGGAAACAATTATCCCTTTTGAAAATGAAAACTCTACTTTTGATAAAGAAAAAGATATCTCTGTTTCTTCTGATTTTGAAAAAAAAAGATGACGTTCAAAATGATGCTCCGGTTGTTATAAACGAATTTCCGCCACCTCCTTATCCGGCTCGACTTAGGAAAGAAAAACTAGATAATCAATATCAACGCTTTCTTGAAATATTTAAACAAATTCATATTAATTTGTCGTTTCATGAAGCAATTAGTCAAATGCCTAAGTATGCAAAGTATCTTAAGGATTTATTAACAAACAAGAAAAAAATTAGAAAATTTATCGCATGTAACGTTAAATGAAGAGTTCTCGGCGATCATTAAAAACTCAAATCTTCCAAAAAAAATAAATGACCCGGGTAGTTTTTCAATTCCTTGTGTTTTTGGCGACCTTTTTGTAAAACATGCGTTAGCGGATCTTGGAGCGAGCATCAATTTGATGTCTTTTTCTTTATTCAAGAAGTTAGGATTAGGCACTCTTTGCCCTACAAGAATGAGTATACAGTTAGCCAATCGATCGATTAAGTATCCGTTAGGTATCGTTGAGGATGTGCTAGTGAAGGTCGACAAATTCATCTTCCCAGTGGATTTTGTCATTCTCGATATTGAAGAGGACATCGAGGTCCCTTTTATCCTTTTATCCTTGGTCGTCCCTTCCTAGCCACCTCTCGTGCGGTCATCGATGTGTGTAATGGAAAACTTTTGCTTCGCGTGGGAGATGACGAGGTAACATTTTCTATAAACCAATCCATGAAAAATTCTTTAAAAAATGGCGATTCATGTTTTTTCCTTGATGTTTTAAATGAAGACTCCTCTCTTTTTCTTTCAAATATTTCTTCCAATGATTTTTCTTCCTCTTTTTCTGATTTTTCTACAAATGTTTTTGAAGACACGGCTATGTCCGCGCAAGCCAACTTTGCAAATGAACCAGTGTTTAGAAAAAAAAATTAAGAAAATATTGTTTTTGAAAATGAAAAAGTTTTAAAGAACTCTTACGATGAACCACCCAACTTAGAACTCAAACTCCTTCCCGATCACCTCAAATATGCCTTTCCTGAACAAAATTCTAAATTTCCCGTTATAATCTCGGCTTTGCTTTCTCAATCCGAAAACGATCAATTGATCGAACTAATACAAAAGCATCGCCGAGCTATAGCGTGGCAAATTTCTGATATTCCTGGCATTAGCCCTTCCTTTTGCACCCACAAAATATTCTTTGAAAATAACTCGAAGGGAGTAGTCCAACCTCAATGTCGACTTAATCCTAATATGAAAGAGGTTGTGAAGGGCGAGGTTCTTAAGTTATTAGATGTAGGGATAATTTATCCTATTTCTGATAGTCAGTGGGTAAGTCCGGTTCAGGTTGTTCCTAAGAAGGGTGGGATCACGGTAATAACGAACGAAAACAACGATTTAATTCCAACTAGAACGGTAACAGGATGGAGGATGTGCATCGATTACCGTAAATTAAATGATGTCACTCGTAAAGATCACTTTCCCCTTCTCTTTATCGATCAAATTTTAGAACGCTTATCCGGGCATAGTTTTTATTGTTTTCTCGACGGTCTTTCGGGATACTTCCAAATCCCTATCGCACCCGAGGACCAAGAGAAGACAACATTCACTTGCCCTTTCGGAACCTTTGCCTACCGTAGGATGCCTTTCGGGCTATGCAACGCACCAGCTACCTTTCAGCGGTGTAAGCTAGCCATCTTCGATAAATATGTAGAAAACATTATGGAAGTGTTTATGGATGACTTCTCAGTTTTTGGCGACTCGTTTGAATTATGTTTCAAGAATTTAGGAAAAGTTTTAAAACGCTGCGAAGAAACGAATTTAGTTTTAAATTGAGAGAAGTGCCACTTTATGGTACGTGAAGGCTTAGTCCTTGGTCACAAAATTTCCGCTAGGGGAATTGAAGTGGACAAGGCAAAAATAAAAGTAATTGAAAAGTTACCGCCACCTACAAATAGTAAAGCGATTAGAAGTTTTTTAGGGCGTGCGGGTTTTTATCGACGATTCATTAAAGACTTTTCAAAAATTACTAAGCCTCTCACCCACATTCTTGAAAAAGACACTCCTTTCGTTTTTGATGAATCTAGTCTCATTGCGTTTGAATTAATTAAATCAAAACTTATAAATGCTCCTTTTATGATCGCCCCAGTTTGGGATTTACCATTCGAAATAATGTGTGATGCGAGTAATCATGCGGTAGGTGCGGTTCTAGGACAACGAATTGCTAAGAACTTTCATCCGATTTTCTATGGTAGTAAAACTTTAACTTCTGCTCAAGAAAATTACACCACGACGGAGAAAGAACTCTTAGCTGTTATTTTTGCTTTTGATAAATTCCGACCGTACGTTACTCTTTCTAAAGTTATTGTTTTCACGGATCATTCCGCTTTGAAGTGCCTCCTTTCTAAACCGGATGTCAAGCCGCGTCTTATTCGCTGGATCCTCTTACTTCAAGAATTCGACTTGGAGATTCGGGATAAGAAAGGAGCGGAAAACCTAGCGGCCGATCATCTTTCTCGTCTTGAAAATCCCACACTTGATATTTTAAATGAAAATTTTATTAATGACTCTTTTTCGGATGAGTGAATTTTAAACGTTTCTTCTCCGACCCCCTGGTTTGCCGATTTGGCCAATTATCTGGTGTCCCGCGTCCTCCCAAAGGAATACTCATCTCAGCAAAAGAAGAAATTCTTTTCTGAGTTGAAGTATTACTTTTGGGAGGATCCATTTTTATTTCGCATTTGTGCCGACCAGGTGGTAAGAAGATGTGTTTCTCGGGAAGAGGGTCAACAAATTTTAAAACATGTTCATGAAGGTCCGAATGTCGGGCATTATCAAGCGAACCGCACCGCCCACAAAGTGCTTAGTGTTGGCTTTTACTGGCCAAGCATATTTAAAGATGCGCAACTCTTTGTGAGCGGGTGTGATCGGTGCCAACGGACTGGAAACTTATCTAATAAAAATGAAATGGAACAACATTATTTCTTGGAATGCGAAGTTTTTTATTTATGGGGCATTGACTTTGTAGGCCCGTTTCCCTCAAGTTTAGGAAATAAATATATTTTAGTCGCAGTAGATTACGTTTCCAGGTGGGCGGAGGCCCAAGCTTTACCAAGTAATGATGCTTGCGTTGTAGTTGCTTTTCTTAAAAAATTATTTTCTCGTTTTGGTTTTCCTCGAGCGATCGTTAGTGATAGGGGAAGTCATTTTTGCAACGCCCAACTCGCTAAAGCTTTAACTAAATATGGCATTATGCATAAACTTTCAACTGCTTATCACCCCCAAACTAACGGTCAGGTCGAGGTAGTTAATCGAGAACTTAAAAGAATTTTGGAAAAAACCGTTTCTACTTCTCATAAGGATTGGTCTTTAAAGTTAGACGATGCTCTTTGGGCCTATCGGACAGCGTACAAGACCACTATTGGTTATACTCCTTTCCGATTAGTCTACGAAAAATCATGTCATCTTCTGGTAGAAGTAGAGCACCGTGCGTATTGGGCGTTAAAGTTTTTTAATTTCGATCCACACTCGGTCGGTGAGCATAGAAGAAACCAACAAAATGAGCTTGACGAGTGGCGAGCGTACGCTTATGAAAATAATAAAATTTATAAAGAACGCACGAAACTTTATCACGATAAGCACTTGCGCCATCCTAAAACGTTTAAACCTGGCAATCACGTTCTTCTTTTCAACTCTCGCTTACATCTTTTTCCTGGCAAACTTAAATCTAGATGGTCTGGACCGTTTACGATCAAACAAGTTTTTCCTTACGGCACTGTGTTACTTTCGCATCCCGATAAGGGAGACTTTAAAGTGAATGGACATAGACTTAAACTTTATTTTTCAAATGATTCTGTGTCTCCTGCAACGGAGGATCTCGTTTTGGACCCTTAAATTTTTATCTTGTGTGGAATATTTTTTTTATTTTGGACTTATTATTATTATTATGGAACTTTTATTCGGACTTTAAATTGTTGTAATAAAGAACAATTTTGGGCACCTGCCACGGACTCTTTTTTTTCTACTTTTATTTTGCTCTTCCTCCCGGTGGATCAAGTCCAAGTTCGTGATCGCCGCTCCAACGCTGCTGATATCAAGATGGATCAAGTCAAACCTGCTGACGATCAAGTGCACTAAAATTCAAGCATGGGGGAGCGACATCCGCCTTCATCTCACAAACCCGGGGAAGTCCTGTTTTTTTATTATTATTTATTTCATTTACTTTCTGCATTTTTCTCTTCTTCTCAGTCTCCTTCTCTTTTTCTTTTTGTTTCCTTCATTGAGGGCAATGAAGAATTTAAGCATGGGGGAGGATCTAGTTTCTTTCTTTCTTCTTTCCCTTCTAAAAAAATGTGTTTTAAAATTAGTATAGTTATAGTATTGCTTTTTATTTTTCATCAAAAATCCAAAAAAATTATAAAATACAAAACCCAAAAAATGAGAAAAAAACAAAAACCAAAAAATTGTGCTAAAATCTATTTGAAAATCAAAACCTAAAATTATTTTCTATCTTCATTTTTATGTTGCTTCTAGTGATGTATAGGCCCGTGCGGTTCCTTAGTTCTATTTAGATTTCTTCGAAACGGTTTTTCTAAACTTATCATTTTAACATAGCTTAGTTTTACTAGTTTCTTTTTTCTTAAATATAGGAATCTGTTTTTTACGTTATAAGTTAGCAATTTGTAGTTATGTCTTTTTATTCGGTCAAGTTGCTTACGAATGGTTGCTAGGTAATATTAACTCTTTTTCATTTGTGGGTAGTATTTCTTGGTGTCTAGAACTTGTCCCAAGCTACTCTTGAAACATTTGCGTCGTTTTTACGTTCTTTAGAAATGATTTAGGCCACCCATTTGATTAGTTTGAGCTTTTCTTGCCCACCAAAAAAATTATCATTGCAAAACAATTTTGGGCCTTTTCCATGTTTTTTTTATTTAGCTCCACCTTGCTTTTCATTATTTTAACCAAAGCCAAAAATGCCTTTCCTATTGCACACTAAACCTTGAGCTTCATTTTAAAAATCATTGTGTGATGGGTTATCTCTTTATGAAAAAATGAAAAGGAATTTTTTATCTTACATTTGGAGCTTTCCAAAATATTTGTGTTTCAATGAATGAAAAAAAATGATGAAAAAAATCAAAATAAAAAAAATGCAAAATGCAAAAAAAGGGGTTTATGTTTGGCCAAATTTAAAAGAGAAAAATATATGGCTTTGTCTTTGTTTTAATTGGAGAAATGACTTGCTTGTCATTTCTCAATTTTTTTATCATGTTTTTATGTTTATTTTTGAGCTCACCTTGGTTTAGTGTTTAAGCCCTCATGTTTATCCTTGTTTCCATTTCCTAATCATTTACCTAAGCCAAGTCTTAACGCCTATTAGAAGTCTTATTGATCTTTAGAACGTAAATTCGCGTAGTGGAGAAAGTGTGAATGTACAAGCCTATGGCCACCATCATTGATGGATTTCTTTGGAGGTTACCTTGAGGTGTTTTAGGGTTAATTTTTATCTAGCAACCTAGTAGTTCGTTAATGCACCGTTTATTTAGAACCTCTACTTTTGTTTTCCTTATTTTCATTTATTTTGGATGCCTTGTTTTAAAATTTAGAAATGTGTAAACTTTTCTTATGTTTTAATGAGATTTTTAGGTCTCCACTTTCAAGTTTTTTATTGTGCACTTCTCACCCCACTAGTTGATAACATAGAAATAGGATAGTTTAATTTTTCATGTTTTGGTTTTCTTAACAATGGAACCTAAAAAAAAATATCTTTTGCTTTTTCCTAGTTCTTTATTTCTATTTACTTGAGGGCAAGCAAATGTCTAAGCATGGGGGAATTTGATGACTAGTTTTAGTCATCCTTTTTGGGGGTAATTTAGTAGTCAAAATCCCTAAGTTTTATTATAAGTTTGTGTTTTTTGTATGCTTGTTATGATGCTTGTTATTATTATTATAATATAAGAATCTATAGTTTTATTATATGTATTGTTGTTATTTTATGTTTTATGTTATTTTTATGTTTAGCTTTATTTATAAATATTATTATCTTTAGTTTAGTTTCAAACAACTAATGTTATGTTTATTTTGTTTAGTTTTATTTTTATAACTAATTATAGTATGAATTATTATGTTTTATGTTTAGTTTTAGTTAAATTTTATATCATGATATGTTATTATAATATGAGCTAATGTTTTATTTTTATTTTGTAGGTTCAAGTGCCCATTTGGATGGACGGCCCCTCCCTCTTGTAGCAGCCCATGAAGCCCAACCCGAGAATACCATTACAAGCCATACATGATGCAGGCCGAGCCAATAAGTGCAGCCCACCATTTGTACCCGAGAGCATGGAGCAGCCCCTACCCGAGCCTACATGATGCAGCCCCTCCATATGGTGCAATCCAAGCCCAACAAGCAGCCCCTACCCGAGCCCTCAAGTGCAGCCCACCAATCAACAACAAGCAGCCCACCACCCTACCAAAGTCCATTTAATCCATGCATTGGTCGGCCACCTCATGTCCCTACCTTTCTCCTCTTTTATTTTATTTTTCCCTCTCTTTATTTCTCATTCATCCCCCCCCCCCTCTATATTTTATATTTTCCACTCTCATTTTAATAAATTGCATGCATTGAATCATCCTCATTAATTAAATACATGCATGCATTTTTAATATATGTGGTCGGCTCCCCTCTTTCTCTCTTTCTCCTCATCATTTATTAAATACATGCATGCATTTTTAATCTACATGGCCGGCCACCTTCCTCCCTCTCCATTTACATTGAACCCTCCTCTCTCTCTATCCATTATTTAATATAATACATGCATGGAATGGCCGGCCCCTCTCTTTCTCCTCTACATTCATCCATTTTTAATTCATTAAATGCCATACATGCATCCTTCCCATCATGTGGTCGGCCACCCTTGTGTCTCTTCCCCTCCTCTTCATTCTAGAATCTTCCCTCCCCATCTATAAAAGGAGCCCATGGTCTCATGTTCAAGAGGTTGGCTTTTGGAGAGAGCAAGAGAGTTCTAGTGCAAGTTTTTCATCTTTCATTGCTATGTATGCTTTTTCTTCCATGTTATAATTTCCTTGTTATAATAGTTCTTTTTATTAGTAGAATAATTTTGCCCTTTTATTTCCTTATTTTGTACTCTTTCTTTTTGCAAGTAATAAAAATGTTCCTCTCTTATCTTATTTTGTCTTCCTTTTTAATCATGCGTAGCTAATTTCCCTTAGCATTCGATCGTGAGGATCCATGAAGTGAGATGAGAGTTTATTTTCTTTCTTAGTTTTATTTTTGTTATTTCATGCTCAATCCTTCTTTGATTTATTTTGTGTCGACTCCGTATTTCCGGTATACGGTAGTAGGTTTTGGATCTCATATTTAAGTAGCCGAGAGGCTCGTGAATGTGATAGATCACTCAAAGAAGGAAGGAGTTGCACGCAACCGTAGAGATAGGATGACGTAAATCTTCTGGATTGGAGTCAAATCCAATAGTGCGGATCATTTCAATAATGCAACTTTAGGCTTCTTTGATTCATAAAGAGATTTCGATCAAAGCGTCTATAAGTTAGGAGACTTAATGCTCTAGCGAGATTTTGTCTTATTTTCGGATCCGTCACGGTCGAGTATGATTTGCAAAATTAAAACTATGCCTTTTTATCTCTCTCATCTCATTTCATGGTGATTCACTGATCGGGTGCTAGCTTTTTATTATAAGTTTTTCGTCTAAAAAATCGTCTTTTATTTTACTTCTAAAAATTCTCAAATCACAACAGTTTTCCAGTAGGATAATTGTAACACCTCCCCTGTAATGACCGTATAATATGGGTCCGGTCGGGGCCCCACAACATACGGACGCCACAGCTTCAGTATTAAAAGATGATATAACCTACATGATCTCAAAACTCAAGACACAACACAGCGGAAACATAACCAGTAACTAGAAGTTATCCACTAGGAAACAGGAGTATCAAAGCAATGGCCTTAAGGCCTTACAAAACCAAGTCCAAAACATGAACGTGCAAAAGCACCCCTAGGCTATCTCGGCGTGCAATCCGGACATGTCCAAAACAAAAGTAGCAATACAAGAAGAAGAACCAATCTAAGCACAACAACACTTCATGAGGCTTTAGGGCTTTTCGCCCGGCACGCTAGCTCTCACTTGCGATCCTTGCCCTATAAGGATTTGAAGTAACGTGGGCCAGCAAAGGCTGACCTCTACTGTGTAACAAACACAACTCCTCCCGGCCGCCCCTAACGGACCCCGGGGTACCACTCCCACCTGCAAGTCAGCACTTCGTATACCGAAAGAACATATATATATAAAGCTTTAAAATAGGTTTGGATGTCTCATACAGCATACACGTTTTCTATGTTTTGAACAGAGTGAATGAGGCCTACTATGCAATATGAATGCAAACCCGGGCTTTGCCCAAGGCACCCTAATCCGTATGCATCTATCACAACATCAAACAATTGGGTACTTCCGTTTCCCCATTGGCTTAAAGCCACAAACAAAAGGGATCCACCATGTCCCTAACGGCACACACGCCGTCTCACGGAAACCATGCAAAGGCCCCACCCGCACAAGGGTCATAAACCCCGGGCTTGCCCGCACATTCTGACTTTGCACGTCAGGGTTCCGTCTCACACAGACCGATTCTAAGAATCCTTACTGGACCCCACCCGCTCATTACCTCATTGCCCGGGCTTGCCCTATGCTCGGCATTCTCGTCAGTCACACAGAAGGGGCTAGTCTCGCCGGGACACTTTCCCCACATGACTTGCACGTCACGGGATAGCCAGCCAACCACGGAGACATAGCCGCATCTTAGCACAGCACAACCAAACAATTCCCCACCCTATTCCACCGTTCATACCGTAACTTCCCCGCGCTCCAAGGAAAACATCTACCATCAAAACGGAGCTAACCTTGGCCGGCTCCATCTACGATTACTCACTCACAAAAAAGGGGGAAATGTGTACAACACAACGGCACCTTGCCGCAACGGATTTCTACTGAATCCTTAATGCTCGCTATGCAACATCACCGAGTCTGACTAACGGTCGCGACTACGGCTTCACCGACAATGCCTAATCCACTAGCGAAGCGGATTTCTAATGCATATCATGTCGGGGACGGACACAATCGACCCGGAAGTTCCTCTTGAACCTAGGCAACATGAATCCCTCTCATTTTAGAGATCCGGTGCTCAAAACATGGAAGGAAGGGGATGCTATTCATGCATCCTAAATCCTAAAAACCAAGAGGAGAAGTGTCGTTACCTTTCGACCCCTCTTACTAGCCATGGAGAAAAACTTAGCCGGATGAACACCTCCGCGACGATCCCGCCTTTGCAGATCTGGACTCCGCTCGCGAAACGGGGCTCCGAAGCTTCGCCGGCGGCCAGATCTTGGCCTCCTCCCTCCTCCTTGCTCTCCCATCTCTCTAGGACTTAGAGAGATAAAGTAAAATTGAAATAAGGGTTTGGGAACCCTATTCTCGGCCTTAAACCGCCAGAGAAAACCCCCAGCCATTAGATCCTCTCAAGAGAAGAATGAACGGCCACGATCGGGGCTTAAAATAGAAAATCTGGGCCGAACACCGGTTGCAACACGGCCGTGTGCATGGCCGTGTCAACCATTCGCCGTCGTCCCAGAAATCCCAACCAGCACACGGTCTTGAACACGGCCTCTGACACACCCGTGTCAGATCCGACACGGCCGTGTCACTAGCCGTGTCAAGCCCGTGTACCAAACTCCGAAAATTCCCGAACAAGACACGGCTCGGGAAACGGCTTCGAACACGGCCGTGTCTCAGCTGACACGCCCGAGTCAAGGCCCGTGTCACGTCCGTGCACAAATCCTGCTAGCCACCCGAGAAGGAAATGACCATGGATACGCCCGTGTCCAAGGCCGTGTTCTTTCCCGCCGATCGTCGACCAACGATGCTCGATGACCCAAGCGTGACACGCCCTGTGACACGCCCGTGTCACAGGCCGTGTCAGCCTACCCAAAAACTGATTTTGCCAAAAAGATGCCGTCGGATCCTCTTCCAAGTTTTGGGGTGTTACAACTCTCCCCCCCCCCCCTTACAAAAATTTCGTCCCGAAATTTTAAAACATGGAAAGTATACAAAACTAAACGATACCTGAGGCGAAAAGCTAGGGGTACTCCTCCAGCATGGCCTGCTCTCGCTCCCATGAGAACTCCTCGCGGCCACAGTTGTCCCAACGAACCTTTACAAGTTTAACCTCCTTGTTCCGCAATTGCCGAACCTCCGAATCCTCTATCCTGATTGGACAAACTCGCGTCCTCAAGTCTTCCTCTATCGGCACCGCCGACGGTTCGATCACTACGCTGGCCTCTAACAAAGCTTTCCTCAAGACGGAGACATGAAAGACGTCGTGTAATCCACTCAGCTCCGTGGACAACGCCAACCGGTACGCCGTTTCTCCCACCCGTTCTATGACCTCGAATGGTCCCAAAAATCTCGGACTCAACTTCTTGAGTCGGCGAATCCGCGAGACGCCCTTGAACAGTTTGATCTTAAGATAAACCCAGTCGCCCACCGCGAACTCCACATGCCTGTGGCGTGCATTAAAATACTGTGCTTGCTGATCTTGAGCTACCTTCATGCGCTCTTGGATGGTTCGCACTAGCTCACTAGCGTCGACTACCGCTCCTTTTTCACAAAAGCTTCGTGTCTCCCTCCTCCGTCCAAGACATCGGTGTTCGACACCACCTCCCATACAAAGATTCATATGGCGCCATCTTGATACATGCTTGGTAGCTATTGTTATATGCAAACTCCACCATGAAGGGATGATCCTCCCACTTCTTGCCGAAGTCAAGAGTACACATCCTCAGCATATCTTCCATAGTATGGTTCGTTCTCTCGGTTTGCCAATCGGTTTGAGGATGGAAGGTCGTGTTGAACTTGAGCTTTGTGCCCAAACTCTTCTGCACCAACCGCCAATCCTTAGACGTGAAATGCCCATCACGGTCACTGACTATACTCTTCGGAATCCCATGCAGTCGCACAATGTTACAGACGTACAATTCCACCAACTTCTCCACGCCGTCCTCCTTCCGGTTCGGGATGAAGTGTGCCACTTTGGTCAAGTGGTCCACGATCACCCAAATGGCATCATTGTCCTGCTGCAATCTAGGCAACCCATGCATAAAATCCATGGAGATGTCATCGAATTTCCACTCTAGGATAGGAAGAGGCTTCAAGAACCCGCCCGGCTTCTGACACTCGACCTTCACCAAGGCACAAGTTTGGCACCGACTCACAAACAAAGCTACATCCCGCTTCAGCCCAGGCCACCAATAGGACTTCTTCATATCCAAGTACATCTTTGTACTACCCAGGTGAATGGAATACTTTGTGAAGTGGGCCTCAAACATCAACTCATCGCGGAGCTTGCCGAACTGCGGTATGCAAATCCTTCCGCCCTTCCTCAAAATCCCCTCAAACATCTCCCAGGCGCTGCCCTTGCCTTTTAGAGCTTCCTCCACGAAAGGTTGGAACTCCGCATCCACAGGGGTCGCTTCCCGAATACGATCGCATAAGTCGCTCTGCATTTCAATCCAGTTCAGTCGAGCCACGCTAGACTCGCCTCTCGCCACACATTCCAAACCAAGGGACTCCCAATCCCGCCTCAATCGCTCGTCATGAGCCTCGATCCAATTTCCTTACCCCGAGTGTTTCCTACTCAAAGCATCCGCCACCACATTGGCTTTGCTAGGCGTGTACTGAATCGCCACTTCGTAGTCCCCAAGGAACTCGACCCACCTGCGCTGCCGCATATTTAAGTCCTTCTGATCTAGGAGATACTTCAGACTCTTGTGGTCCGTGAAGATCTCCACCTTCGCACCATAAACGTAGTGCCTCCACAACTTCAGAGCAAAAATTATCGCCGCCAACTCCGAATCATGGACGGGGTAATTTCTCTTATGAGGCTTCAACTGCCTCGATCCAAAAGCTATCACCTTGCCATGTTGCACCAACACACACCCTAAACCGCACCCGGATGCGTCGCTGAAAATCTGAAATCCTTCGGTCCCCTTCGGTAGACTTAGGATCGGCGCCGTCATCAGCCTTTCCTTTAGGGTTTCAAACGCCTGATTGCACTCTTGAGTCCATACGAAATTCTAATCCTTACGCGTTAGTGAAGTGAGGGATAGAGCTATCTGATGGAGCCGACTACCCCCGGCGTGTTGATTTGGAGCGTCCTCCCCTGGACGACTTTGGTGATCCAGTGCTTGTTGATGAAGATCCGCTTCCGGATGATTATGGCGACCCGGTAGATATTATTGCAGGCACTCTCTTGATTGATGGCGTTGCTCGCCGTCACTTGTTGTTCGATGACCATGATGATCGTTGCCGCAAGCTTGAAGGTTGGAACTTGGCCGCAACATCCACCGCCGTCGCCGCGTTAAAATCTTCGCCGCTTCTACGATCAAATTTATAATTATGTTGTTTAATTTAGTCATTTAATTTCAGCATTGTTATTTTGTTTATGTGGCCTATGTTTAGCCACTTTGGTGTGCACTTAGCCTATATTTCTTGTAAAGCCTATAAAAGGCTAACCCTTGCTTTATGTTGGGTAGAATGAATGAAAACAAAAACCTAATTTCAGATTATTGAAATCTCTCTCTCTCTCCCTCTTGTGGCCGCCTACCTCCCTCTCCCCCTTCCTTCATATTTTCGGCCAAGGCTAGGCCGCCCACCTCCCTCCTCCTCCTTCAAGCCACCGGCCGCCCACCTCCCTCTCTTCTTCCTTCCTTATTTCGGCCAAGCTTGGGCCGCCCACCTCCCTCCTCCTCCTTCAAGCCACCGGCTGCCCACCTCCCTCTCTCCACCATATTTCTTACTCCTTTCTTGAACGGCGCACCTTCCGTTATTTGGGCGGCACCATCTCCGGCGTGACCCGAAGAAGGCGATTGGTTTTCCTCCAACCGGTGTGGCTTCGGTGGAACCGGAACCGGAACGATCCCTACATCCTCGTCGACATCCGAGCGGGGGTAACGAACATTTCTCCACAAACCTAGTGATTTCCCTCTTGATATATTAAGTGGCTACGGCATGTTGTGTGATTGGTGACGCATGATTTTTCGTGATTATACTTCTCTGATTTGCTTGCGTATTTCCGATCTTCATTTACGTTCGTGAGGCTTGGCGGCCCTCGTTTATTTTGTTGGGAGAGAACCACCCTTTTCCGAATCGTTTATTTTCGGTGGGTTCTCTTTTGGTACAACTACGCTCGAACAAACTGTGTGGGTTCCTTTCGCTTGAGAGGACCTTGGCCTATAGCCTTGGTATCATCTTGAAGGGCTTTGCGACCCCTACGTAATAACCTAACCACTAATATCCGGACCTGCATGTTGCTGCGTTTCACATATGCTTGAGATCATTGAGTCATCGGAGAGAGTCTCGCTTAGTCACGTCCGTTCCCGTAACGCCAAACGGACTAGCCTGCATCAATTTGGTATCAGAGGGAGGTTGTTATCGATTTCCTAATCGGCACCATCCTTCTATATTTCGGTAGGCTATTTGAGTTTCGCTAGAAAATTTCAGCAACATAAAAAAAATCCTGCATATGTAAAATTTCTGATTTTGGTCTGCGGATAGCATGCTAGAATCCAGAATTTTTACCTTTTTAAAAAAAGAAAATTTTTGCATTTTCTACTTCATAAACTTAGTAAGAAATTAAAATAAAATATTATTTCAGTCCTATAGGAAGGCTAGAAAAAAATATTTAAATATAAAATTTTACTTCTGATAAGAGCTTATGTAGGCAAAAACCGGTTTTCAAAACTTCATTTGCATGCGTTAGGTCGCGTCGTGCGTGCGCACCCATCTCCTCTGACTATGGCACATGATGTTGACGCTTCCCGCCGGTTGGCGAAGTATCATACGGATGACCTTAGAGATTGGTTAGCGCAAGTAGATGGTCACCGATTTGCTCCCCCTTCGCCGACGGCTCCTAGGAAGCCCTATGACCAGTTTAGCCCTCATCCCAATCGAATGACTAATGTCGTGTCTAGATCTTCCAGGAGCGTTGCCCCCACCTACGATGGGTTGGGAGGTCCCCTGATCCTCCTACGTTGGGTAGACAACATTGAGCATTATTTCGTGCGTGAACGTGTGCATGACTACTCCAAGGTCGGGGTCGCGAGCATACAATTATATGGTCGAGCCCAGAGCTTTTGGCTCAATGAAGAGCGACGTTTTAGAGGCTGTGTCAGTTGGCTTAACATGAAGAGCCTTCTCATCGACCAATACGCTCCTGCGTGGATGTTGAATGAGGTGGCTTCTACTCACCGGGGCACTAGATCCCCACCTGACTATAGGAGTGGCATGTCCCCTCAGGTTAGGCCCTTTCTCCATGAGGTTAGAGCTACCCGTAGCGCACCTGTACCCACCTACCGGGGAAAGGAGTACTATAAGTCCCATATCCCGAGCCCGTTAGAAAAGGTTGCTAGGATTGCCATGAGCCCGCGGGGTGAGAGTAGTCCTATCTGTACGGTTAGTCAGGCGAATGTGACTTGTGAGTCTGTGGTGATGTTTTTGGCTGAGCCCGCCACTGAGGGCGAGGTCGATTTCACTGTCGATTGTAGTGACGCTGAGGAACTGGGATATCCTAGTGATTTGGATGAGGATTTCTCCTTTGAGGAAGTTCCCCCTGGGATTATACTCCTTCCCCTCGACCATGTTGCTGATCCGTCCCCTTTGACTGTCATTGAGCCATCTGTTAACATTGATTTGGGTGATATTTCGACGGTGTTGGAAGAGTCTCCTTTGGACGAAGGCGTGTTATGGGATGATCTTAGTTATGAGCGTTCAGAAGATAGATCTTTGATTTTATTGCTTTTACTCGAGACTCAAGCTATCTTGGAGTCTCCACGGGATTGGATTTGTCCTACCCTCCTTCCTGATTTTGATGATGTGCCAACGTCGTGGGAAGATTTAGCTGTCGAGAGTAAGGTGTTATTGGAAGATATTAGTGCTAAGGACCCGAGAGATGCTTCCTTGGTGTTATCTCCATCTCCTGACGGACAAAGTGATTTGGACAGTTTGTCGGGTTCGGCTATTCCTATTTCTGAGCTCGTTTCTGGCACTCATTTGAGTATAGTCTCTAGTATGTTGGAGGATTATCCTAGCAAGGGAGATAGACTTTTAGATGATGTTATTGTTGCTGAGCCGGGCATGTTACTTGTGATGCAGTCCCCGTTGCTTGTGATCCAAAATGACTTTGATTTTCACCCGGGCTCGATTTTACCGCCTCTCCCTCCGGATCCCTTGACCCGATTTGTGGACCTTTTTGGATACGAGTCTATTTTGCCGGGTCCGTGTCATTCATTTCTTTCGACCATTTTGACCCCTCCTTTGGGTGTACCTCGAGGTACTAGTGTTAGTAAATTGGTTGAGTCACCTGGTAGCGGGTGTTTGAATGAGATTGAGTTAGGTGATGATACTTTTCTTGAGTTTGATAGTATGCGCCCGAAGGATTTCTCTTTGATGATTTCTCCATGGTATGATGGTCCTTTTGAATTAAATCCTTCGGATACCTTGACGCAGGTAGTTGACTTGTTAGGACACGTGCTGGTTCCTTCTAGTCCGGGATATTTTGATGCGCCCACTTATTTGGCCCCCCTGATGGACTTACTTAGGCGGACTTATGCGGGCGAGTTACTGTTTGTCGTATTCGGTCTCTCCATCACCTTTCGTAGACATGACTACGCTTTTCCTGGGATAGACCATTCTTTGGGAAGCCCGACGCTGGGTAAGCCCTCGCTTTGGATCGCTAGTTAATCCAAGGTTTTGGTTCCTCCGCACGAGGTACCACCTAGACATTCCTATATACCACACCCGGTTGCTCGCATTTACCCACCCCCTTTTGTTGACCTTCATACGTACACATTCGTGGTCGTAGTTGGGTACGTTGAGTTGTGTCGTTCACACGGTCGTTTGCTTCTGGGAGCGTCCAACTCTATGGTTGGGGATGTGCGAATTTCTCTAGTCTTTCTTTATGTTTGTAGAGTGCCCGTGCCACCTGATTTACTCACATTACTCTACACTTTGGTTTCCCGTCTTGTTGCACACGGGTTCACCCCTCACGTTCACTATTTTCGTAAGCGCACTCTTAAATTATTTTCCAACCTAAATGCGTTTTACTTACTCGACGCTAGTGCGTATCGGAGAGCTTCCCACAGTTATGTGGATGATTTGGATTTGGTTGATCTCACCTCTGAAGGGATGCCCTCGGGCGCCTTAGAAATTTTAACGAATCAAGTCAATCCTTTGCGAATATTTTTGGAGGTTGGTGACCTTGCATCTCTGGTGGTATTTTTCACTGAGTGGGGCATAGCTCCTATTTTCATTTTGTCACATTTTACAATTCATGCTTATATGCCACTTGATATGTCTACCTTCCCGTTTTTATTTTCCACTGTCTCTTCTATTGGGTTGGGTGGTGAGAGTTTCCCAGGATCGTTCTCTTTCTTGGTCTCCATCGGAGGTATGTTGGTTGATGTTGTGGAAGCTTTGTTTCCTTCGTTGGCTAATGCGTTTATGAGGTCCCCCCAAGACCACCTTTTGCCTTGCAGGTTCTTCTTCCCCGTCGACGCTCTTCCTGGTGTGTACACACAGGTCAACTCATCGGTGATGAGTATTTTTGAGAGGGGGAGGATTGATGGAGCCGACTACCCCCGGCGTGTTGATTTGGAGCGTCCTCCCCTGGACGACTTTGGTGATCCAGTGCTTGTTGATGAAGATCCGCTTCCGGATGATTATGGCGACCCGGTAGATATTGTTGCAGGCACTCTCTTGATTGATGGCGTTGCTCGCCGTCACTTGTTGTTCGATGACCATGATGATCGTTGCCGCAAGCTTGAAGGTTGGAACTTGGCCGCAACATCCACCGTCGTCGCCGCGTTAAAATCTTCGCCGCTTCTACGATCAAATTTATAATTATGTTGTTTAATTTAGTCATTTAATTTCAGCATTGTTATTTTGTTTATGTGGCCTATGTTTAGCCACTTTGGTGTGCACTTAGCCTATATTTCTTGTAAAGCCTATAAAAGGCTAACCCTTGCTTTATGTTGGGTAGAATGAATGAAAACAAAAACCTAATTTCAGATTATTGAAATCTCTCTCTCTCTCCCTCTTGTGGCCGCCTACCTCCCTCTCCCCCTTCCTTCATATTTTCGGCCAAGGCTAGGCCGCCCACCTCCCTCCTCCTCCTTCAAGCCACCGGCCGCCCACCTCCCTCTCTTCTTCCTTCCTTATTTCGGCCAAGCTTGGGCCGCCCACCTCCCTCCTCCTCCTTCAAGCCACCGGCCGCCCACCTCCCTCTCTCCACCATATTTCTTACTCCTTTCTTGAACGGCGCACCTTCCGTTATTTGGGCGGCACCATCTCCGGCGTGACCCGAAGAAGGCGATTGGTTTTCCTCCAACCGGTGTGGCTTCGGTGGAACCGGAACCGGAACGATCCCTACATCCTCGTCGACATCCGAGCGGGGGTAACGAACATTTCTCCACAAACCTAGTGATTTCCCTCTTGATATATTAAGTGGCTACGGCATGTTGTGTGATTGGTGACGCATGATTTTTTTGTGATTATACTTCTCTGATTTGCTTGCGTATTTCCGATCTTCATTTACGTTCGTGAGGCTTGGCGGCCCTCATTTATTTTGTTGGGAGAGAACCACCCTTTTCTGAATCGTTTATTTTCGGTGGGTTCTCTTTTGGTACAACTACGCTCGAACGAACTGTGTGGGTTCCTTTCGCTTGAGAGGACCTTGGCCTATAGCCTTGGTATCATCTTGAAGGGCTTTGCGACCCCTACGTAATAACCTAACCACTAATATCCGGACCTGCATGTTGCTGCGTTTCACATATGCTTGAGATCGTTGAGTCATCGGAGAGAGTCTCGCTTAGTCACGTCCGTTCCCGTAACGCCAAAAGGACTAGCCTGCATCACTATCCGCGAAAAGTTTTCCAGAAACCTTCGGTAGTACCCGGCTAGTCCAAGAAAACTCCGGACTTCCGCCACGGTCCTAAAAATTGGCCACTCTCTGATGGCTTCTACTTTCATTGGATCTACTGCCACCCCATCCCCACTGATTACATGGCCCAAAAACGCCACCTTCTCCAACCAGAATTCGCACTTCGAGAACTTCGCATAAAGTTGGTTCTCTCTCAACACTTGCAGCACTATCCTCAAGTGCGACTCGTGCTCCGCTTCCGATTTGGAATACACCAAGATGTCATCAATAAAGACGACTACGAACAAGTCCAAGTAGTTGCGAAAAACTCAGTTCATCAAGTCCATGAACACGGACGGAGCGTTCGTCAACCCGAACGGCATCACCGAAAACTCAAAGTGACCATACCTCGTACCAAACGCTGTCTTGGGTATGTCTTCGTCTAGAATCCGCAACTGATAATATCCTGACTTTAAATCTAACTTGGAATACACCACCGACCCCACCAACTAGTCGAAAAGATCGTCTATCCGAGGAATCAGGTACTTGTTCTTGATAGTCAATTTGTTCAACTCTCGGTAGTCTATGCACAACTGCATACTACCGTCCTTCTTCTTTACAAACAACATCGGCGCACTCCACGGTGAAGAGCTGGGTCTGATATACCCTTGCTCCAAAAGCTCCTGCAACTGAACCTTAATCTCGGCCAACTCCTTTGGTGCCATCCTAAAGGGAGGACGTGACACCGGTCTAGCCTCTAGCACTAGCTCGATAGAGAAATCAATCTCCCGCCGAGGGGGTGCCCCCGGTAGCTCCTCAGGAAACACATCTTCAAACTCCGCCACTACCGGTACTTCTCTAAGGGACAACCTGGAAAGGCAAACCTCCAACAGTGCTACTAGGGCTACACCTCCCTGGTTAACAGCCCGCACTAATTGTATTGCCGAAACTAGGGAACAGGCCACTCCATGAAGGCCCTCAAACTTGACTTCTGCTTTCCCCACGCCCCTCAGGGTTACCACCTTAGACAAGCAGTCGATACTGGCACGCTGCTCCGCTAGCCAGTCCATCCTCAAAATTACATCAAACTCGGACAACGGTAAGATCGCTGCTATCAACATGAAGTCGACTCCATCAAGGCTCCAACAAATATGCCCTTTAGCCCTGGTAGTCATAGACGACCCATTGGGCATGCGCACTTTCAACTCTGAGTCCGTTGAGAAAGACTCGACTCCAATCCTTCGGATAAAACTTTCCTCAAGGAAGGAGTGCGACGCTCCTGTATCAAAGAGTACCCTAGAGGGGTACCCAGAAACCACCACAAAGCCTAAATACAAGAAGCAAACATAAAAGGCTTGAAAGATAGAAGTCTAAGGCGCAGGTTGAACTCTCATACCTGTCACCACATCAGGTTTACGGATTGCTTCCTGCTGCCCAAGGTTGTAGGCCCTTGGCTACACCGGTTGAAACCGAGAAGCACTCGACTCCGCCATCTTCCCTTTCTCTGCGGCACTGGGGCCGGAGCGCACAGTCTGCTCCTGCCTTGGCTCTTGCTCAGTGCCTCCTTGGGTACAGAATCTTGTTATGTGCCCTGGCTTGCCACAACTGTAGAACGTCTGAGGTCCCTTAGAGCGTGACCCTCCGGACGTCCAATTACTCTTCTCGCTGGACTTAAATGGGGGAGGCTTCTTCTTCCATATGCTCCCTTCCGGCTTTCCGTGGGACTGAGCAGGCTTTCCTTCCCCCTGCTTGGGTGTGAAACCCTTGCGGCGCTGGGATCGCTCCATGTCGCTTTCCAAAATTCTGGCCGCCTCCACCAACTCGTTGAAACCCGCGCATTTCATCGATATGAGGGGTTGTCTCAGATTCTCCCTCAATCCGTGGTAGAAGAGATTGTCCCTCTCTTCATTGTCTGTCATGGTCGTTCCCGCATAACGACCCAAGCGAGTAAATTCTTGCACATACTCGTCCACTGTCTTGTATCGTTGTACCAAGTATAGAAACTACCTCTGGAGGGCTAACCTTGTTGATGCGGGAATGTACTTCTTCAGGAAAGCATTCCCAAACTCATCGATGGACGGCGCGCGTCCTGGGAACTGCCGGCCACTATGGCTCACCCACCATAACTTGGCATCTCCTTCCAACATGAAGGTTGCGAACTCTGCCTTTTTCTCATCTGGCGCCTCTGCCGCCCTCAAAAGATCCTGAATTCTAGCCCACCAGTCCTCCGCATCTGTGGGCGTGCCGATTCCCTTGAAGGTTGGAGGGTGGAAACTCAGAAAATACTTCATTTGCCGGTCCCCATGTCCGACAACCACCCTTTCGGCCTGCGGCTCTGCCCGCCTGGCTTCCTCGACCGGCACGGTCGCCGCCGTATCTGGGGTAGCAGGAGTTGCTACTTGAGCAATGGGAGCTGCTACCTGTGCTGTCCATGCAGTTTGGGCCGCCACCATCTCTTCTGCAAGCATGCGGCAGAAGTCGGCCGGTGTGACCCCCATACCTAACGGACCTTGCGCAGTAGCGCTAATCGCCGAGAGCTCTTCTCTTGGCCTCGAGGTCCCAGCCTCATTGCTTGCACTCTAAACACAAGCAAAAAAAACACAAATCAGTCTCTAATCACAAAACTCGAACACAAGGACACTCATGGTCCCGCGATACTCCTATGTGGATAACTTCTTATACGTGACTCGACTTTTACTTTCGACCGCGAAACTTCTCATTGGAACGCGAACCTCCCTCTGATACCAAATTGTAACACCTCCCCTGTAATGACCGTATAATATGGGTCCGGCCGGGGCCCCACAACATACGGATGCCACAGCTTCATTATTAAAAGATGATATAACCTACATGATCTCAAAACTCAAGACACAACACAGCGGAAACATAACCAGCAACTAGAAGTTATCCACTAGGAAACAGGAGTATCAAAGCAATGGCCTTAAGGCCTTACAAAACCAAGTCCAAAACATGAACGTGCAAAAGCACCCCTAGGCTACCTCGGCGTGCAAGCCGGACATATCAAAAACAAAAGTAGCAATACAAGAAGAAGAACCAATCTAAGCACAGCAACACTTCATGAGGCTTTAGGGCTTTTCGCCCGGCGCGCTAGCTCCTGCTTGCGATCCTTGCCCTGTAAGGATTTGAAGTAACGTGGGTCAGCAAAGGCTGACCTCTACTGTGTAACAAACACAACTCCTCCCGGCCGCCCCTAACGGACCCCGGGGTACCACTCCCACCTTCAAGTCAGCACTTCGTATACCAAAAGAACATATATATATAAAGCTTTAAAACAGGTTTGGATGTCTCATACAACATACACGTTTTCTATGTTTTGAACAGAGTGAATGGGGCCTACTATGCAACATGAATGCAAACCCGGGCTTCGCCCAAGGCACCCTAATCCGTATGCATTTATCACAACATCAAACAACTGGGTACTTCCGTTTCCCCATTGGCTTAAAGCCACAAACAAAAGGGATCCACCATGTTCCTAACGGCACACACGCCGTCTCACAGAAACCATGCAAAGGCCCCACCCACACAAGGTTCATAAACCCAGGGCTTGCCCGCACATTCTGACTTTGCACGTCAGGGTTCCGTCTCACACAGACCGATTCTAAGAATCCTTGCTGGACCCCACCCGCTCATGGCCTCATTGCCCGGGCTTGCCCTATGCTCGGCATTCTCGTCAGTCACACAGAAGGGTCTAGTCTCGCCGGGACACTTTCCCCACATAACTTGCACGTCACGGGATAGCCAGTCGACCACGGAGACATAGTCGCACCTTAGCATAGCACAACCAAACAATTCCCCACCCTATTCCACCGTTCATACCGTAACTTCCCCGCGCTCCAAGGAAAACATCTACCGTCAAAATAGAGCTAACCTTGGCCGGTTCCGTCTACGATTACTCACTCACAAAAAAGGGGGGAAATGTGTACAACACAACGGCACCTTGCCGCAACGGATTTCTACCGAATCCTTAATGCTCGCTATGCAACATCACCGAGTCGGACTAACGGTCGCGACTACGGCTTTACCCACAATGCCTAATCCACTAGCGAAGCGGATTTCTAATGCATATCATGCCGGGGACGGACACAATCGACCCGGAGGTTCCTCTTGAACCTAGGCTACACGAATCCCTCTCATTTGAGAGATCTGGTGCTCAAAACATGGAAGGAAGGGGATGCTATTCATGCATCCTAAATCCTAAAAACCAAGAGGAGAAGTGTCGTTACCTTTCGACCCCTCTTCCTAGCCATGGAGAAAAACTTGGCCGGATGAACACCTCCGCGACGATCCCGCCTTTGCGGATCTGGACTCCGCTCACGAAACGGGGCTCCGAAGCTTCGCTGGCGGCTAGATCTTGGCCTCCTCCCTCCTCCTTGCTCTCCCCTCTCTCTAGGACTTAGAGAGATAAAGGAAAATGGAAATAAGGGTTTGGGAACCCTATTCCCGGCCTTAAACCGCCAGAGAAAACACCCATCCGTTAGATCCTCTCAAGAGAAGAATGAACGGCCACGATCGGGGCTTAAAATAGAAAATATGGGCCGAACACGGGTTGCAACACGGCCGTGTGCATGGCCGTGTCAACCATTCGCCATCATCCCAGAAATCCCAACCAGCACACGGCCTTGAACACGGCCTCTGACACGCCCGTGTCAAATCTGACACGGCCGTGTCACTAGCTGTGTCAAGCCCGTGTACCAAACTCCCAAAATTCCCGAGCTGGACGCGGCCCGGGACACGGCTTCGAACACGGCCGTGTCGCAGCTGACACGCCCGAGTCAAGGCCCGTGTCACGTCCGTGCACAAATCTTGCTAGCCACCCGAGAAGGACACGGCCATGGACACACCTGTGTCCAAGGCCATGTTCTTTCCCGCCGATCGTCGACCAACGATGCTCGACGACCCAAGCGCAACACGCCCGTGTCACAGGCCGTGTCAGCCTACCCAAAAACCGATTTTGCCAAAAAGACGTCGTCGGATCCTCTTCCAAGTTTTGGGATGTTACAATAATAGTTAAAGCGTGAGTAGTAGTACTTGACAACCCCGAGTTTTAAATACGACCTTGATACTACGATTCGACAGGTACACTTGCCTGTTCGGGTTTTGGCCCATCATAATCTTTGAACAAATTGGAATGAAAAAGTTTAGTTGCACTTTGTTATATTTGTTTTAATTATTTTTGTTTTCTTTATAAGTTTGTTCAGCACTTTTCATATACATCATGATTATCTTATTTTGGTATTGTGGTGTATATCATTGAGTTGGGGTTATGACTTCTCCAAATAGGGGGAGATTGTTTGGTACATTAGAAATAATATACTTGATTTGAAAAAGCCCTTTCAACTCAATGTTATACACAAGTATATATTTGATATATATTTTAGTTCATGCATGCAGGTTAGTCTATGTCATATTGATTGGACAGGTGGTCCAAGTGACATTGACATATGGACTCAAAGAAGCTGACTGAAAAGGCAAGAAATTGCCTAAGTCCACAGGCGTCGAGTGAAGCAAGCTCACTCAACGCCAAATATCAAGGCAGTTGCTTAAGAAAATTGACTAAGTCCACAGGCGTTGAGTGAAGCCAGTTCACTCAATGCCATACAACCAATAGTATTGAATGAAGTTAGGACAGTCAAAGCCAAATATCAAGTTGTAGCGCAGAAGAAATGACTAAGTACAAATGTATCGACACACGTCACAACTATGTCGACACCTTTCTAGGAGCAGTGTCAAGACAAGTCAGTTTTCTTGATACCTTGAAGATCAAGACAGCTATGTCGAGACAATTCAGTTATCTCGACACTTTGAAGATCAAGTCAGCAAGGTCGAGACAAGTCATATATCTCGACACCTTAAAGCTCAGGACAGTAGTGTCGAGACAATACAACTGTCTCGACACAATGAATAACTAAAATTTATACTTAAAAATGTCGACACCCGGCAGACAATAGTGTCGAGATAATTCAACTTTCTTGACACAGTGAAGATTTAAAGCAAATGTCGACACCCGGCTAACTGTAGTGTCGAGACAATTCAACTGTCTCGACACAGTCGACGGTTGTGTCGAGACAAGTCAACTGTCTCGACACCTTCAAGTTTAGACTAGAAATTCTATCAAGTACAGATATGTTGAGACTGTTAAGATGTCTCGACACCTTCTAAGAACACCAAGTATAATTGTGTTGAGACACTTAGAACTTATCGACACTTATTATCTTGAAGTTGAATAGAGTCAACACAGCTGAGTGTCAAGTCAAGTCAGAAGTGTCATGTCAACTACAGTGACTTGACGTCTCATCAGAATTTGTTTGAAGGAAATTTTGAAGTATGATGACATATGATGATGTCATCAATCAGGATCCAGCAACTAGTGAAGGCTATATATAGAGGGGTCGTTTACACAGAAATCGATGAAGAAAACTTTCAATCATTTTTCACTTATTCTAATTTCTCCTAAGTCAGATAAGAGCGACAACTCCAAGAAGAAGGAAGACACAGGTATTCAAGAAAGTCTTATGATCCTTTCAACAAGTTGATTAGAGGATTAAGGTGGATCTATTTTATAAGTTCTTCAAGCAAAATCAAGCTGATCATCATCAAGAACATTATTGATCCAGAGAAGAATCATTTCAGTCATTCTACTTATCAAGAACCAATTCTTTGCTGCTGAATTAAAGAATCTGAATTCTTAGATAAGTTAGATCACAAAATTGTTGTTTTCTGAGATTACTTTCTTTCTAATTTACCTCTTAATTTTGTAAGATCTCTTTGAGATCTGAGTGAGTAGGAGATATATTCCCTGAGTTGTAAGCCTGTGTTATAAAGGCTGAGGTAAGGTTCTTGAGGGACCTGAGGTAGGTGATTTGTGTGGGATCACTGAGGTGTAAGACTTGTATAGTCTGAGGTAGGGTTCTTGAGGGACTTGAGGTAGGAGATTGGGTGGATCTCTGAGGTAGGAGCTGTTTGGTCTGAGGAGTGGGTTTCTGAAAAGAAACTGAGTTTGTAAAATCTTTTTATCTGAGTTGAAGATGTGGAGATATAAACTTATCTAGCACATTGCCAGTGAGGAAGAAGGGGGAAAGTGGATGTACCCTAGATAGGGGAACCACTATAAAATCTCTGTGTTCTGTGGATTGCTTGTGTTGTGTTCTTGTGAATGTTTATTTTCAAGTATCTGATGAACCTTTAGTATAAGTGACAAAGAAATTTAAAAGACACCTATTCACCCCCCCCCCCCCCCCTCTAGGTGATGAACTACCCATAGATTTGTCTTTCAGAATGGTCCTAAGATAAAATGCACCAGGGAAGGCATTTGCTCAGCTTGTCAAAAGGACAAGCAGACCAAAGCTTGCTTCAAGGGCATTAAGACTAAAGACTCTATCAGGTGCTTATATCTCTTGCATATGGACTTGTTTGGTCCTATGTCAATTCATAGTCTAGATAGGAAAGTCTACACCCTTCTGGTAGTTGATGGCTATTCTATGTTTGTATGGGTGTTCTTTCTTAAGAAAAAGAATGAAACCCTTGATATCTTCATGAAGTTTGTCAAGCAAATTCAGAATGAGTTTGATAGTACCGTGGTCAAAATCAGAAGTGACCATGGGACTGAATTCCATTCTGATAGCATGACAAAGTTCTGTGAAGAGCAAGGGATTCATCAAGAATTTTCTTCTCCAAGAACACCCCAGCAAAAAATTGAATTGTTGAGAGGAAAAATAGAACTCTCATAGAGGATGGAAGGACCTTGCACATCTCTCCCAGAATATTTCTGGGCTGAGGCAGTAAATACTACATGTCATGTCCTTAATAGAGTCTCTATCACCAAGAGCCACGAGAAGACTCTCTATGAGATCTTGAAGGGCGGAAAACCAAACCTATCTTACCTCAGGATCTTTGGTAGCAAGTGTTATGTGCTTAATAATGGGAAGCCCCATATGACTAAGTTTGCTGTCAAGTCCTATGAAGAGATTTTTGTTGGGTACAGTAATCATAGTAAGGCCTATAGGATCTATAACTTGACAAGTCAAGTTATAAAAGAGTCTGTTAATGTAGTATTTGATGAGTCAACTATGATTAACAGTTAGCTGCCAAGCTCCTCTTCTAGTCCTGCAGGTACAGAGTTAATGATGGACAAGATGACTATCAAGGAAGCTGCTCTAATAGTTCAAGATGAAGCTGACTGAGTGTGTATTCCAGAGGAAGCACAAGGCATACGGGTTGTGAATGATGATCGGCAAAATGAAGACAATGAAGATCTGGAAGCTGGAGAAAGATTGCCTCCAGTAGTCAGACATCTAAGAGATCATCCAAGACACCAGATTATTTATGATGCTAACCAAGGAGTGGTGATAAGGAGTAAAAGTCTGAATATAGCTTTGTATTCTAGTTTCCTATCACAGGTTGAGCCTAAGAGATTTAAAGAGGCCAACATAGATTAGTTCTGGATTGTAGTTATGCAAGAGGAACTAAACTAGTTTAAGAGGTGTAATGTCTGGAAGCTGGTTCCCAGACTATAAGTACATAATGTCATTGGAACCAAGTGGATCTACAGGAACAAAATTGATGAAAATGACATTATAGTTAAGAACAAGGCTAGACTGGTGGCTAAAGGATACAAGAAAGAAGAAGGTATTGATTTTGATCAAACCTTTGCCCCAATAGCCAGATTGGAAGCCATCAGACTATTCCTTGCATATGCTGCAGACCAAGGATTCAAAGTCTACCAGATGGATGTGAAGTCAGCATTTTTGAATGGTGACTTAAAGCAAGAGGTTTATGTTGAATAGCCTCCAGGTTTTGTTGACTCTAACTCACCTAAATCTATTTATAGACATAGGAAAGCTCTATATGGGTTGAAGCAAGCCCCTAGAGCATGGTATAAGACATTGTCTAGATTCCTCATTGAGAACAAATTCTCAAGGGGGAAGATAGACAAGACCCTATTCCTAAGGGAATCTAAGGGCAAGGTCATCCTAGTCCAGATTTATGTTGATGACATAATCTTTGGATCTACTAATGACAACCTTTCAGGAAGTTTGCCAAACTTATTCAAGGGAAGTTTGAGATGAATAGTATGTGAAAGTTCTTAAGTTTAAGGCAGCTTGCAACCTAGAGGGGGGTGAATAGGTTTTCTTCCTCTTCTATTATCTTTTAGTTTCTTCCTTTAATGCTTAGTGAGTTGGCAGTAATTTGCTTTCAAGAACCTGCATAAAAAGAACACCACAAAAAAGTACACAATGATTTATAGTGGTTCCCCAACTTTTGGGTACATTCACTCTCCTCCCACCTTGCTAACTTCCTATTAGTCAAGACGCTACTCCAAAACAATGCTCCACAGAGCTTACACCTCAGATCCCTCAGGATCTCTCAGTCTCCTCCAAGACCTACAGTTCAGCCATAAGGGCCTACAACTCGGTGATGAGTTGATCACCTACCTCTGGTTGTTAAGCCCTACACTTAGGCTGGGAGGATAGCCCTACCTCAGATCCATAAGGGATCCGACCTCAGAGAGAATAACTTTCTTACAATCTCAGGCAAGTTGCCCTACCTCGGGCCAGAGGCCCTATAGCTCAGATCCATATGGATCCTACTAGAGTGAAATAGATTTATATCTATCACAAGGAAATTTCTCTATGACAGCACCTTGAGCTGAGTTATCTCAGCTCAAATTGTCTTCACAGCTATAAGGATCTTGAGTTGGAAATAACTAGCAGTAAAGTGCTTTGCTTCCTCTTCCTTTTTAAGATAGAGTCAGCTACTTTATTCTTCCTTCTTCTTAGCTTTAGAAGTAGATCTTCAGGTTTGGGCTTGCTTAACTGAGAAGCAACTTGATCTGCAGAGACTTCTCCCTTGTTTTTGCTTCTCCCTCAGAAGGAAACCCTTCTGATCTTGCTAGTGTTGATGAAGAATAAAAACAGCTAATTAAACTTTTTGCAGGGAGACTTCAAGCTTTTACTTGCAGCAATGGCGAGAAAGATGAAGTCCAGCCGTAACCTTTTTGAAAATGAAAAAACCCTAAAAGTTGTCTTGTGTCTTGGCCCATCTCTTCCTTTTGTAGCTCGCTGATCAACGGCTCTTAGAGATCTATGGGCATTGAGAGTGTTGAGTGTATCTTCATCACTCAATGCTTTTTATCTTAGAAAAGCTTTTTGCATCTTAGGTGTTGAGAGCGTTGAGTGAGCATGCCTCACTCAGCACTTTTTGTCGTAGCCAATTTTCTGCCTCTACAACATCTTAGGCATTGAGAGCGTTGAGTGAGCACGCCTCACTTAATGCTTTTTGCCTTAGCCAATTTTCTGCCTCTACAGTATCTTAGGCGTTGAGAGTGTTGAGTAAGCATGCCTCACTCAACGCTTTTTGCCTTAGCCAATTTTCTGCCTCTATAGCATCTTAGGCGCTGAGAGCGTTGAGTTAGCTAGTATGCCTCACTCAACTCTGAACTCAGTTCAACTCACAGCATTTTTGTTGTATGGCATTGAGTGAGTTGACTTCACTCAATGCCTATGGACTTATCCACTTTCTACACATATCGATGCTTTGGCTTTAACTGTATAGGCTTCACTCAGCGCTATAAGTCATCTGGCGTTGAGTGAGTCACCTTCACTCAATACCTATTGATTTAGATAGATTTCTATCAACCCACATATTAGGTAAGTGTTTGCCTGACTTGACCACTTAGGCTACCTGTCCCATCACTGTCAACTACAACTATATATATATCATTGACAAGATTGACTTCCTCAAATCTAGGATATTGTGGGCAATGGAGCCAACAGTATGGGTGAGCTCAAATTCTTCTTGGGCCTCTAAGTAAGACAGATTGATGATGGTTTGTCCATATCCCAGTCTAAGTTCACCCAGGAGTTGATTAAAAAGTTTGGAATGGAGAATGCCTCCACCATAAAAACTCCCATGGGGTCAAGTATTCCTATAGGCAAAGATGAGGCAGGGAAACCTGTTGATGAAACTTTGTATAGAGGGATAATTGGCTCCCTTCTATACCTTACTGCAAGTAGGCCAGACATCATGTATGCTACATGTGTTTGTGCTAGGTATTAGGCCTACCCTAAAGAATCTCACTACTCTGCTGCTAAGAGGATTTTGAGAAATCTTAAGGGCATACCAGATCTTGTCCTATGGTACCCTAGAAATAGGGATTTTGAACTAACTGGCTATTCAGATGCAGATTTTTCAGGCTACAAAGAGGACAGGAAAAGCACTTCGGGTACCTGTTAGTTCTTGGGAGGAAGACTAGTGTCTTGGAGCAACAAGAAGCAAACAAGTGTTACAATTTCAACTATAGAGTCAGAATATATCTGTTGGGAGCTGCTGTGCATAGTTGATGTGGATTCAGCATCAGCTCCAGGACTATAACCTCTAGATAAGTAGAAGTCCTTTATTTTGTGATTCTACTAGTGCAATATCTATAGCTAGGAATCTTGTCTCACATAATAGGACTAAGCACATAGAGATTAGGTATTACTTTATAAGAGAGCATGTGGAATATGAAGATATCAGTCTTGAGTTTGACCCTATAGATAAGCAAGTGACTGACATCTTCACCAAGCCACTAGATAAAGCAAAGTTCAACACCTTCAAGTTTGAGTTAGGTATGTTGAAATTAGTATAGCTTCAGTTGCTCCTCACTTTGTTTTTGGTTGCAGGAATACTACTTCTTGCAGGGTGTGAAGACCACAAGTGATATTAAGACTGGAATGGACTAGAGTGTCTATCAAATAAAATGATAGAAGATGCTCATGTTGAGGGGGAGCAAGTATTGATGCTCCTATTGAGGGGTAGCAAGTCCACCATATAGGAACAAATTTAGCCTCCTGTATAGAAGAAGCTAACAGTTGCACCAGTTGATTATCTGAAATCAGAAAGGGGAAGAAGATATTAAGAGACGGTCAGCACCTCCCTGACTATTCTACAGAAATCAAAAAGGGAGAGAAGGGAATGATCAAGAAAATGACTAAGGCCAGGCAACAAAATAGGGGGAGTTGTTGATGATCACCATACAGGAAAGGAAAATGTGGTACAAGGAAAATGTGATAACCTATAACTCTCTTTTTGACCTATATTGTTGCTGCATAGGTTGGTGTATATCATTGACAAAGAATTTTGAATAAGAGTTTTGACTTCTTTAAATAGGGGGAGATTTTTGGGTCCATTGATCCCAATGTCTTAGATTTGTAAGAAGTCAAACAAGTCAATAGTACATACCTAGTTGTATTTGATGTATGTTCAAGCTTATGCATGCAAGTGGTTCCTTGTCACATGGGTTGTGACAGGTGGTCACAAGGTAGAGAAATGGAGAGATAGAAATCTGTCCAAGTCTAGAGGAGTTGAGTGAAGCCAGCTCACTCAACGGCAGATGCCAAAAAGCACTGAGTAAGGTGTGGACAGTCAAAGCCTAGCAGTCTGTAAAGCAATTCTGCAGCTAATTCCACAGGCGTTGAGTGAAGGCAGTTCGCTCAATGCCATATAATAAGAGGCGTCAAGTATAGCTGAGTATATCAAAGCTTCAGCATTGGCAAGGAATAAAATGTGACTAAGTCCACAGGCATTGAGTGAAGCCAATTCACTCAATGTCATATACCAAGCAGCATTGAGACAAGCTCAAGCAGTCAAAACAGTTGAAGATTCTGTCAAGAATTCTGGCTAAGTCCGTAATCGTTGAGTGAAGATAGCTCACTCAACGCTAGATGAGCAGAAGTGTCGAGTAAAGACCAGTCAGTCAAAGCCTTTGCTTTGATAGTAAAAAAAAGTTGCTAAGTCCATAAACATTGAGTGAAGCTAGTTCACCCAACGCATACAACAAAAAGTGCTGAGGAAATACTGTGCAGTCAAAGCTTAAGAAGAAGGAAGATAAAAGAGTAGACAGGTCCACAAGAGTAAATTGATGTCAAATCACTCAATGACATACAGTTAGAAGTGTTGAATCAAGCTACTTCAGTCAAATAAACAGAGAATCTGTCAAAGAAATATGGCTAAGTCCAGAAGCGTTGAGTGAAGTCAGTTCACTCAACGTCATGCTAATTTTGTCAAAGCCAAAGAAGAAGGAGACAAAAAAATTAACTAAGTACAGAAGCGTTGAGTGAGGTCAGCTCACTCAACGCCCAAAGAGGAAAGCGTCAACAAAGCTATGGTTAGTTGAAGCTCAATGAAGATAGACGGAAAAATCTATCTAAGTCCAGATGCATTAAGTGAGGACAGCTCACTCAACACACTCAATGCATTAGCAAGATGGCAGGGTTCAGAGAAGCGGCTAAGTACAGAAGCGTTGAGTGATGAAGCTTCACTCAATGCTCTCAACGCCTAAGATGCAGAAAGGTTCAGATTGTTGATTAAGTGTTTTGGCATTGAGTGAAGCTTGTTCACTCAACGCTCTCAACGCCTAAGATGCAGAAAGGTTCAGATTGTTGACTAAGTGTTTTGGCATTGAGTGAATCTTGTTCACTCAATGCTCTCAATGCCTGGAAGTGTAGTTTATCTGACTAAGTGTTTTTGCGTTAAGTGAAGCTTGTTCACTCAACGCCTGAGCTGGAACTGAGAATTTGGCTAAGTCCACAGATATTGACGTTAGCAAAAGTCAATAATAGTCAATGGAATTCAAATTTATTGCGAGAAAGCTGCAGTCCACCACTAATGGCATCGGCAGGCAACTGTTAGATTTATTCTATAAAAGGAAGGATATATATCTTCAATTAAAGTTGGGCCCACAGGTCAAAAGAGCTGTTGGATGTCGGATAATAAAAGGAATGAGATTGGCAAAAAAGAGGACAATTTTTAGGGGTTGCCTTTTCGCAAGTGGTGGAACTTCTTCTTTTTCCTCGCCATTGTTGTAGAGCTCCAAGAAGAAGTTAAAAATCAACTAAACCCAAAAGCTCGTCAAGTTAGCTACCGCGATCAACACCGACAACAGTAAGATCAGAGACATTTCTCTGAGAGAAAATCAGCCAAGGCCTACCCCTGCTGCAGTTCCTTCACTGCCCAAGCAGAGCTTATCCTGAAGACTTTTTTGGAGCTGTGAAGAAGGAATCTGGACTGAGTTTTCTCAGGACAGAAAGAGGAAGACACAGAGATCATTTCTCTATTGTCTATTCAACATCAACAAACCTATTTTTTTCTATAGGATTTGTCTAGATCTGAGTTGTAAGACTACCTATAAAGGCTTAGTGTAGGATCTTGTATAGATCTGAGTGGTAGGATTTTGTTAAAACCTGAGTGTAGGGATTTGGCCTGAGTGGTAGGATTCAAGTGTGAATTTGAGTTGTAGGATCCTTTGGATCTGAGGTAGGGCTATCCTCCTAGCCTGAGTGGTAGGGCCTTTTGGCATGAGGTAGGTGATGTTTTGATCACTAAGTGGTAGGGCTTTGTGCCTAAGCTGTAGGTCTTGGAGGAGACTGGTTAGTCCTGCGAGATCGTGGTGTAAGCTTTTAGGAGCTGAGTTTTAGTGAAGTGCCTTGTCTAACACACTGTTAGAAAGGAGGGAGGGACAGTGGATGTACCCATACTCTGGGGAACCACTATAAACCATATGTGTTTTGTATGTGATCTTCTTGAAAGTAATACTAGCTAATCACAACATACATTAACTCAGATAAAGTCTAAAAGAAAGTAAAAAGACCTAAAAAATTATTCACTCCCATCTAGGTGTTTAGCTACCCTTGAAATCAAAGACTTTCACCAACTATCTTCGAGTCTCCTCCTTCTTCTCCTGATTATGCTTTTCTCCCTAAGCTGCCACTAATAGTTCCTGGGCCAGCAGTCGCTCCAGTGGAAGGATCTGATGCCCCAATAAAGACAGATCTTGATCTGTCAATTGCTCTTAGAAAAGGAGTTCGGGCATGCACTCAAAATCCTATTCATCATTTTATTATCTATGCCCGGCTATCCACTTCCTCCAAGGGCTTTGCTCTTGCTCTCTCAATAAATGTCATCTCGACTACCTATCAAGAGGCACTTGTTGTTCCTCATTGGAAAGCCACCGTGGATGAAGAAATGATAACTCTGACTGAGCGGGGTACTTGGACTCTTGTCTCTACACCTCCAAGTGCTGATGTGGTTGGTTATCGTTGGATCTTTGTAATCAAATTTCTGCTTGATGGTACAATTGATCGTTACAAGGCCCAGCTTATATCCAAGGGTTTTACTCATACTTATAGTGTGGATTTTTTTGACACTTCCTCTCATGTTGCTCAGATAATTACAATCCGCGTTCTTTTTTCTGTGGCTATTAACAGAGACTGAGAGATGTCTCTGTTGGATGTCAAAAATGTATTTCTTTATGGTGAATTATAGGATACTGTTTATATGGAGCAACCCCTAGGTATGTTGCTCAGGGGGAGTCTCAGGTCTGTAGGTTAAGGAAGGAAATTTATGGCCTTAAGCCCAATTCTGCATTCTATATGGATGACATTCTTCTTACATGGGATGATACGAAGGGCATTGACCTAACAAAGAAACATCTTCTTAAGTATTTTGTTACAAAAGATATGATGTCTCCCAAGTACTTCCTGGGGATTGAGATCTCCTAAAAGCTTAATTTTGTACTTCTTTCACAGTGGAAGTATGCCTTGGATCTTTTGAAAGAGACTGGTCTTCTTGGGGCTAAACCTGCTCAGTGTCCAATGACTGTTGGTGATGACAAGTGCTAGAATGAGGATTCACCTCTCCTAAAAGATATTACCAGATATAGACAGCTTGTTGGAAAACTCATTTATCTAACAGTTACAAGTCCGGATATCTGTTATATTGTAAGAAGGGTGAGCCAGTTTATGCAAGCTCCTAAGGAGTGTCATCTTCAATAAACTCTAAAAATCTTGGAATATGTGAAAATAGCTCTAGGAAAAGGGCTTCTATTTCAGAATGTTGCAGTATGGAGACCGGGCGGTCTGGCGGTCTGACTCTGGCGAATTAGAGATCGCGCGGTCTGGCGGTTTCTCTCTAGCAGTTTGGTAGTCGGACTGTTGTTGGTTGGTTTTCGGTCGATCTAACAGTTTGTCTCAGGCGACTTGGAGACCAGGCAGTCTGGCGGTCTCCTATGGCAACTTCTCCTTCTGGTGGTTGTCGGGCGGTTAGCCCACTCATCTAACCGTGCGACCTGTTCGGCTTGTTTTTATGTTAAACCGCTTATACCTGTAATTATTTAATACAACATTGCTTATTTGTAATCTCTCTCATCTCCTATATTCTATAAAAGGGAGGTCATACCTTTGTAATACTCATCTTTTTGGATAATAAAAATTTTTGTTATTCCAATTTCCGGTTTCTTCTTGTCTGTTCGCACATGGTATCAGAGGACTCGAACTTTTCCATCTGATTCGGTGCCTTCTTATGTCCATGCGCTTTGTTGTCTGTTCGCGTGGATTCTCTTCTCATCATTTCTATGTAACTGCCCTTTGTGTGTGCAGCCTCTCTTCTCGCTCCATCTTTCCTTCTATCAGCGACATGTTTTCGCGGTTCCTCTGCCTCTTTTCTCCCTGCAATCTTCTTTGATTCACGCGGTCTGTTTTTGTTCGGGCGGTCTCTGCCCTGTTCACACAACCTGCTTGGCTTTCTCGCGAACTCCTTCCAGTTCACTGTCTTCTCTATCTCCTGTTCGCGCGGCCTTCTCTCTAGCTGCAAGACTTCTTTCCCTCTGCTTTGTTCTGCTTCTTGGTCGTGGCCTTGCTGCTGGTGTGTTGACACCGTGACCGCTACAAAACCTCGTCTTATGTCTGCTGCGGTTTCTTTTCTTGTCCGCTTCGGTCTCTTCTGGTTCTTGTCTCTTCTTGCTCGCGCAATATCGCGCGACTTTGTTCTGCTTGTTGTGCGTGTGGCTTGTCTCTACTCGCGTGACTTCTTGCTTCTCTTCCATGTCTCTTTCCGGTACCTCTACCACCACCACTACTCTCGTGGCGGTTCCAACTACCTGGATCGGTTCCAACTACCTGGATTGGAGTGTCTCATTCACCTTCCTTCTTCGCTCATAACGTAAACGCCACCATCTCAGTGATGGCCCTCCTCCTCCCACTTCTGCTGAGTTTGACGACTTGGATGCTAGTGACGCACTTGTGCGCACTTGGCTAGCTAACAGCCTTTCAGATGAATGTCTTCCTGTCATCCGTCATGATAAGAAGGTCAAGACGGCTTGGCTTCATCTTGCTGCTTTGTACTCGAAGGGGGCTCATACGTCCCGCATTTATACTTTGTATGCGGACCTCTTTGCTCGTCCTTCCATGTCTCCAGCTGCTGCTTATCAATGGGTTCAGTCTCTCGGGACTGAGATTCTTCAGAATCGCCCCTTCTCTGTGGATTTGGCCGAGCAACACAAGCACTTCCAGGAACTTCTAGTTGTGTGCTATCTTCTGCGACTTCCTGAGTCCTATGATATGATCCGCCAGCAAATTTTGGGCGAGGCGGACTCTCCCACTTTAGATGCCACTGCTGCATGCATTACCGCAGTTATCTCTCTACTTCAGCGTCCACTTCTGTCCTCTCCTTCTCCACCGGACAACTATGCTCACCAGACTCAATGGAGTGGCTCTGGTAGCCGCAACCACCATTCCAGCGGGCATTGCCCTTCCTGCTTCCTCTGCTCTCACTGTGGTCGCACCAGGCATACCGTGGATCGCTGTTGGATGAAACATCTGTAGGATTTCACGTGTAGTGGTAGGAAAAAAAATTCTTATTTTTTTTCTTTTCCAAAACGAAGACAACACAAAAAGGATTGGACATCCTATAATAATGGCCAAGCGACGCTCGAAAAACTAACGGAGTGCAACTAGCAAGAACTAGAACCCTAACTCATCACATCTATTCGCCATAAGGATATTAGGGTTTGTACCTCTAGAGAATAAATCTCTAGGTGGAGTGCAGATTTTCGAAGACGCGATGACGAAATCCAAGTTGAATGTGCGCCTTAAGAACCCTAGGTTCACCTTGAACCAAAACAACCGTCGCCGCCAACCTTTGATAGGAGGAAGGAGGTAAAGGCTCAGACGACCTTCCTCAATGCTGACGACTCCAAGTGGCCAAGCCACACCAGTCGACTAAGGATGCTTGCAGACGGTCGACGCTCTAGCCGATATCTGGACAGGATCGGCGAGATCGTGGAGAGCAGAGCAGGTAGATCCTCCAAGAAATGGGTCCTAGCCGAGATCGGGGGAAGGCCGACGCCCTTTGCGCGATTGGGAGGAGGAACAGCGCCGGTTACGCAGAAGAAGAGGCGCCGGATTCGCGATCAGGGAGTCGGGAAAAACCCGTGCAGGATGCGATCGGGAGAAGAACCAGAAGCGGCTTGACCTAAACCGAAAAAACCTATTTATACCCAAAAATTTTGGCAAGGTAAAAACCGGTTTTTGCTTCTTAACAAAAGGGATGAGGGCTATGTGCAAAGAGGGCTTTTTATACATATTTCCATCCTCAAAGAAACACTTCTCCCATTGATCACAAAATACATCCTTGGATGGTTAGAGACATAAACTTATGTCCGCATAACATTGCACGCGATATTTTCTTGTCTAAGCATGTCACTACATGACATTTATATCCGCACTCAAACATGTATATCAAACATATATAAATCATGTTGAATATACAATTGAGTCGGACTAAGGTTGTTTCTATTCATTTGGTGTGACCTTATAGAGAAAACCACGATATTGAGGTAATAACATAATAACGTTTATTATGGTCTATAAGAGGCTTATCACGGCATTATAGAAGCCTCAGCGACGTGGTTGCAAGGCACAGGAATAAACGTTTGACCCATGTCTACCTTTGTCTTATGATATTATTGATATTGTGCGAACCAGGACTGTGTCAATTTCGCACTATATCTGTCTTTCTTGATCTCACAAGTTAGTTGTATTTATAACTACGTAAGTTATAATGCATGATATACAACCTCGCTTTGCCAAGGGGCCCGACTATATCAAAACCAAAGTAATTTGGGGACAAAATGATATTTCGATGTGCACATTTCCTACGCGTAAGTATGAACAATGAATCATAGTATTTATTACCATCAAAGGATAGTCCTCAACTATAATCACGTTGCTCACACCGACACCCTAAATCTACACATCTTGTATCTCCAACATAATAGACACGTTGTCAACATTATTGACACCTAACACATTCCACATAATATTACAACATAAAAAGGGTCAATCTCAATATGTATGACATCACACACATACACACTTATATGATTAAATGATAATCATTTATCAACATTTATAAAACTCAAATGTACTTTAATCGATATGACAATCTTAACTCAGCAATCAATGTTCCTTTTTGATTACCACGATTATGAGGATATCATGAGATTGTGTGACTTAACAAAACTCATGGTTCTATGGTTCAAGACCAAGAGCATCTTCCTAAACCTTGCATGAGATAAGTCACACAATCAAGGAACAAAATGTTACAAGATTCTAAATATAAAATGTCACATCATTCCATACCATGAACACTTAGTAAATAAGGAAATAAAGAAACTTTCAAAACACCACATCCTTCAACCTCCCACTTGTTTTGAAGTTTCTTAAAATAAAAGAAAAGAAAAGATACACGAGAAGGGAGAAACCCACAAAATCACTCATCAAGCCATTCTCCATGGTCACGTAACCCCATGGACTCGAAATGAATTTCGCCTTTGTCTTGGGACAGAGGTTTGGTGAAGGGATCTGTTGTGTTGCTATTTGTGTTTATCCATAAAAGTGCAATCCTTCCTTCTTCAATGAAGTCCCGCATGACAAAATACTTTCTATCCATGTATGTTGTTTTGTGATGCGACCTTGGCTCCTTGATTTGAGAAATGGAGGCACTATTGTCGCAGAACAGTTTTAAGGGGCCTTCACTTGAGGGGACAACTCAAAGTTCTTCAAGGAACTTCTTTATCCATACACCCTCTTTACTGGCTTCCGCAGCTGCCATAACTTCTGCTGCGGTGGTTGAGTCAGCGGTGGTTGATTGCTTCCAACTGTGCCAACTCACGGCACCACCATTTAGAAGGAAAACGAACCCAGACTGAGATTTCCTGTCATCCAGATCAGTCATGAAACTAGCATCTGTGTAGCCTTCTACAACAAGTTCCTTTTGTCCACCAAAGACAATAAACTTATTCTTGGTCCTTTTCAGTTACCTAAGAATATTTTTGACAGCGGTCCAATGGTCAGGACCCGGCGAAGCTTGATGCTGACTCGTTATGCTTAGAGCATATGCAACATCCAGTCTTGTACAGGTCATGGCATACATGATGGACCCTATAGCAGAAGCGTAGGGAACATTCTTAATATACTCAATGTCTTTATGCGCAGAGGCGCATTGAGACTTGCCAAGTTGTAAAGACACTTTCATTGGCACATTTCCTTTCTTAGAGTTTTCCATACGAAACCTTTCTAAGATTTTGTCAATGTAAATACTTTGACTCAGGCCAATGAGTCTACGCAACCTATATTTGTATACCTTAATTCCCAAGATATACTGAGCTTGTCCCATGTCCTTCATTGAAAATATGGTTTCCAATGAGCTTCTTGTTTGTTCCATTAAAGGTATATGATTACTCATTAGCAATATATAGTCGACATACAAAATCAGAAATATGATGTAACTCCCACTGACCTTCTTGTATACACAAGGTTCTTTCCTTCTTTGAATAAAACCGAGAGTTTTAACCTCATCGCCAAAGCATTTGTTCTAACTCCTTGATGCTTGCTTCAAACCATAAATGGCCCTCTGAAGTCTACATACTTTCTCGGTATTTTCCGGATCTTCAAAACCTTGAGGCTGTAACATGTAGGTCCTCAACTAGTTTTCCATTTAGGAAATATGTTTTGATGTCCAACTGCCATATTTCATAATCACGGAAAGCCGCAATGGCCAACATAATCTGAATTGTTTTGAACATTACAACTCGCGAAAAGGTTTCATCGTAGTCAATCCCTTGAATTTGACTAAAACCTTTTGCCACAAGCCTTGCTTTATAAGTTGTCAAGTTCCCATTCATGTCCATCTTCCACTTGAAAATCCATTTGTTGGGAATGGTTTTCTTTCCATCAGGAAGGTCAACCAAGTCCCATACTTGATTGTCATACATGGATTGCATTTCGGATCTCATGGCCCCTATCCAGGCCTCTGAATCTTTCCTTCCCAATGCTTCTTCATGGGTCAGGGGATCTTCAGTGTCTATTACCAATACATCATGAAAACCCATGTAAAGGTCGGGCTTTCTTTTTACCCTAGTAGACCTTCTCAGTTCTCTTTGCTCATTCTGTTCACCTTGAGGCACTCGAATTTCTTCTGCAACCTCATGTGGAATTAATTCATGTTCAACACGAGCCAAGCAATTGCCTGGTGGCGCATTGCGTAGCTCCTCAACATGAATTTGTGGAGGTGGATTGGCCACACTTCCACTGAGCAAAGGAACTATATGTGATAGCTCTTGGTCATCTTGAATATCAAAATTCATATCATGATCACATCCTTGTAGGTCCTCTTGAGTTTCCTCAAGTGTTATCCTACGATCACATCCCTTCATTCTTTCGAGAAACTCTTTCTCTAAGAATGTAGCACCTTTCTTTACGAATATAGTATTTGTTGACTTGGGACAAAAACTATACCCATTGGTTTCTCTTGGGTATCCTATGAAAAAACACTTGTCCGCTTTGGGTTCTAACTTTATCGATTGCATATGTTTTACATATGCCTCGCAACCCCAAATCTTAAGAAACGATAATCTAGGCGGCTTTCCAAACCATGCATCATATGGAGTTTTATTAACAGATTTTTTTGGAACAATATTTAAAGTGAGAGTTGCAGAAAGAAGTGTGTGACCCCAAAAAAATAAAGGTAGATCGGTCTGACTTACCATGGAACGGACCATGTCTAGCAGGGTTCGATTTCTCCTTTCGGAGACACCATTCCACTGCGGGGTGCCAGGTGGAGTAAGTTGTGGTACAATACCACACTCCTTCAGGTAAGTAGTGAACATGTTGCTCATGTACTCACCTCCACGATCGGTTCTCAAGATCTTAATTCTCTTGTCAAGTTGGTTCTCTACTTCATTTTTGTACTCCTTGAATTTCTCAAGGGATTCACTTTTATGCCTCATGAGGTAAACATAGCCATAGCGGCTATGATCATCCGTGAAGGTGATGAAGTACTTATAACCATCTCTAGCACTCGTACTCATTGGACCACATACATCGGAGTGTATCAATTCCAACAAGTTGTTCGCCCTTTCACCTTTCTTACCGAAAGGTGTCTTGGTCATTTTTCCTGCTAAACATGATTCGCATGTCCCAATTGCATCAAAATCAAATGAATCCAAAAGACTGGCTTGATGCAATTTCCTTATGCATTTTTCATTTATGTGACTGAGGCGATGGTGCCATAGGAGTGTCTCATTCATATGAGATATCTTGAGTATTTTGTTATTAATATTCATTACATGTTTATCCTCAATTATATTAAGCAAATACAAGCAATTGGAAATAATAGCACTTGCATAAAATAAACCATCCTTCTTAATTGTCATTTGTGAATTGGATATCACAAAACAAAAGCCTTCTGCATCTAAACATGACACAGAAATAATGTTTCTCAAAATAGAAGGGACATGATAAACGTTTTTTTAAAAATTAAACATAAATCACTAGGCAAATGAAGATCTAAGGTGCCAACAGCAACCGCGGATTCTTGCACCATTTCCAACCTTCAGCACAGCCTCTCCTTTCGAGAGCGTTCTTCTATCCCTTAGTGATTGCACATTAGAAACTAAGTGAGCACATGATTCGGTATCAATTACCCAATCGAGGATAGCGGTGGTTAAGTTTAAATTCAATTCAATAAAAAATATACCTTTGGGACGTTTGCGTTCAATATTGCCTTCATCCAAGTCGTGCTTATACTTGGGGCAATTCATCCTGTAGTGTCCTTTCTCATGACAATGGAAGCATTCGGTGAGATCCGTTGGAGAGTTCTTCACTTTGCTTCCCTTGGAGTTGCTCACATGAGCTCCTCCCTTATTGCCCTTGAAAGAGGAATTTCTACTTGAAGTTTTGTTTGTGACTTTGCCTTTATTCTTAAAGGGTTTCTTGCTACTCGACGCAATGGCCAAGACAGAATTTGCCTTTGTCTTGCTCATGTCCACCTCAGAAGTTTTGAGGGCATTGTAGAGTTCATTCATGGTCATCTTCCTTTCACGCATATGGTAGTGCATAATGAAATCCTTATAGGAATAAGGAAGTTACCCCAATATGATATCCTCAGCTATGTCATCGGGGAGTTGAGAATTTAGTTTCTCTAATTTCTCCAGATAGCCCTGCACCTTTAGGAAGTGCACCGAGACAGATTCACCCTCCATCATCTTTCACCTTGTGAGTGCTATGGTGGTCTTGTAGCGCTCTTTCCGAGCGCTATCGGTGAACATCTTCTCTAATTGCGCTATGATTTCCTTTGCGGGAGTATCGAGAAATTTCCTTTGCAACTGATCGCCAATGCTGGCCAAGATCAGTGTTTGCACAACATGTTGTTGTTCATTCCATTTCTTTTGTTCCTCCTTTTCAACATCGGTTGGTTTGTCTTTCTCCTTCTCTTCTGGGCATTTGCCATCAAGAATTAGTTGGAGATTTTCCAAACGCAGCACGATGTTCAACTTGAGGATCCAATCAGAATAGTTTGAACCATCATTAGCAAGAGGACTCTTATCAATCATGGAATGCAAAAAATTTGGTAGAGTTGACATGATTCTAAAAAAAAGAGAAAATAAACATTTACTATGAGTTCGTAAACAATAAAAATTGCAATTGCTATATCAAAAGAATTATCAGCATAGCCATGCACAAGATCCTTTCCAAACAACTGGACTCATCCATTTGTTTGTTCAGGTAGGTACAATCACCAATCACAACCTTATGCTTAACCTTTATGATTCTTGAACAATATTATTACATGTTTTTTTAAAAGAAAAACGAAATAATAAGAAGGCCTTTTCCCAAAAAATTCAAGCCTAGATCTTGAAAATCTTGTTTAATAAAACTCATTTTATTGGCCAACAGATGTGGACCCGGTATTCCCGCAAGGAGATTAAATTGTGCTTCACACAAGATCTAATCTCCTGTGGCCTAATACCAAGCTCATACACGTTCCACCATGTCCAGTGATTGGAATCACACTCATGATCATCCAAGATCACTAGCTTTAGTGGATAAAATGAGGAGGAAAAACACCTCAAATCTTTCACATGCATTCCACCAAAAAATGGAGGAATAACAAACATATCGCCTTAACTCATAGCATTCTAATTATTACATGCATCCCAAGCATTATACATTCCAGAGATACAAAAATAAAATAAAACAATGCTAAAGCAAGCGATAAAAAAAAATGCTAGATGGAACCCTAACGAAGGGTAAGACTATGTACACAGCCCAACATGATTCACCTAGATCATCTTAAATCCAAAAAAATGATCTCCTCATAATCCATACAACGGATTATGTCATTATGAATCAGGGGTTAGAACACAGTTAAACCAATCCACTAGGCAAAACTACTAGCAAACGGGAGCCACATAGTCATGAGATATCGAACCTGGCTCTGATACCACTGTAGGATTTCACGTGTAGTGGTAGGAAAAAAATTCTTATTTTTTTTCTTTTCCAAAACAAAGACAACACAGAAAGGATTGGACATCCTATAACAATGGCCAAGCAACGCTCGAAAAACTAACGGAGCGCAACTAGCAAGAACTAGAACCCTAACTCATCACATCTATTCAACATAAGGATATTAGGGTTTGTACCTCTAGAGAATAAATCTCTAGGTGGAGAGAAGATTTTCGAAGACGCGATGAGGAAATCCAAGTTGAATGTGCGCCTTAAGAACCCTAGGTTCACCTTGAACCAAAACAACCGCCGCCACCAACCTTTGATAGGAGGAAGGAGGAGGTAAAGGCTCAGACGACCTTCCTCAATGCCGACGACTCCAAGTGGCCAAGCCAAACCAGTTGACTAAGGATGCTTGCAGACGGTCGGCGCTCTAGCCGATATCTGGATGGGATCGGCGAGATCGGGGAGAGCGGAGCAGGCAGATCCTCCAGGAAACGGGTCCTGGCCGAGATCGGGGGAAGGCCGACGCCCTTTGCGCGATCGAGAGGAGGAGCAGCGCCGGTTACACAGAAGAAGCGGCGCCGGATTCGCGATCGGGGAGTTGGGAAAAACCCATGCAGGCTGCGATCGGAAGAAGAACCAGAAGCGGATTGACCTAAACCGAAAAAACCTATTTATACCCAAAATTTTTGGCAAGGTAAAAACCGGTTTTTGCTTCTTAACAAAAGGGATGAGGGCTATGTGCAAAGAGGGATTTTTACACATATTGCCATCCTCAAAGAAACACTTCTCTCATTGATCACAAAATACATCCTTGGATGGTTAGCGACATAAACTTATGTCTGCATAACATTGCACGCGATATTTTCTTGTCTAAGCATGTCACTACATGACATTTATATCCGCACTCAAACACATATATCAAACATATATAAATCATGTTGAATATACAATTGAGTCGGACTATGCTTATTTCTATTCATTTGGTGTGACCTTATAGAGAAAACCACGATATTGAGGTAACAACATAATAACATTTATTATGGTCTATAAGAGGCTTATCACGGCATTATAGAAGCCTCAGCGACGTGGTTGCAAGGCACAAGAATAAACGTTTGACCCATGTCTACCTTTGTCGTATGATATTATTGATATTGTGCGACCCAGGACTGTGTCAATTTCGCACTATATCTGTCTTTCTTGATCTCATAAGTGAGTTGTATTTATAACTACGTTAGTTATAATGCATGCTATACAACCTCGCTTTGCCAAGGGGCCCGACTATATCAAAACCAAAGTAATTTGGGGACAACGATATTTCGATGTGCACATTTCCTGTGCGTAAGTATGAACAACGAATCATAGTATTTATTACCATCAAAGGTGTAACATCCCATGTTACTCTTAGACCTCCCTTAACTTATATTGGGTTAGGAATGGGGTGGGTGATAGGGGTTTAGCTAGGTCTGACCCTAGGAAGTAACCATGTGGGGCCCACTAAAGGACCAAAGTCAAACTAGGTCAAACTAGCCTAAATAGAAACCCTAGCCACACCATGACCTCACCACATTGCCCTAACCCTAATATAACCCAGGTGGACCCTTGGGCATGTCATTAGGTCAACCCTTTGACCCCAGTTGACCAAAGTCAACCTTAGGCATAAGTTGGTCAAACCTATACATATAGGCCCCTCAAGCCTAAGTAGGGCACTATATTGACCCAACCCAAGTTCAATGGAGCCAATAGACCCATGACCACCAAGTGGGGTCAGCCCACTCAACATGGTTGACCGAGTCAACTCCAAGGTCAACAAGTCAACCTATTTGACCTAAAGGAGAAAATGAGGGCTAAGCCCACTCCCCTTGAACTAAGCCAACCAATTGTGGCCCATGGTCAGCCCAAGTGGTCAATGACCACCCCTACCCCTCTGGTTCTAAAGAGAGGGTGCATGCATGAGGGCAAAATGGGAAAAGAGGAGAGAGAAGAGGAGAAAGAAGAGGAAAGAGAGGAATGGTGGCCATGTGGCCTTTGTTCTTTCTGCCCAAGACTGGTGGCCAGCCACCCAGAAGAATTCCAGAGCATTTTGGAAGTATGGTGGCCACTTGGCACCATTGGTGACACCACCAAGGCATGACCCGAGCTCTTCTTGATGCCATCTCCTTATAGATCCACCATCAGCCCAAATCGACCCCTCCATTAGCTTTAGTGGGTTGAATCGAGTGGAGAATGAATCCTGGAGCAGAAAAAATGGTGGAGAAACTAGGATTTGAGCAGAAGATCGCCGGAGCAACTCGGCCATGGCCAACCGCCGCCAACCTCGCCGCCAGGCCGCCATTCGAGTCTGTTTCTCCTTACCTCTACTCGTACTAGCATCATAGATCACTTAGGAGAGATATCGGGCTCAATTGAGCCTGATGCCATGTGAGTAGAGAGTGAATTTCTCGAGTTCTACTTCTTGCTCAGGATCACCGGAGGAGCCTCCTCCGGCCGCCCCATCGCCGGGAAAACCTTGCCACCACCTTGGCGAAGGTGGTGGCGATGATAGCCGGCAGTGCCGCCGGCTCAGTTGGCCGGAAATAGCCAGAAAAAATGGCCCAGGACGGCTCAATCTCAGTCGTTGGCTGTTTGGGAACGATGACGGGATGTCGTCGGTTATGCTTCAAGATTCGTGTGTTTTATTTAAACATAATTTGATTTGTATTTATGAATAGTGACATAGTTGTCACATATTTCAGCCCAATTGCATGTCGAAAATAGGGCTCTTAGAGCCATTTCCAGATGATTAAATGAACATGAAATATGTAGCCCTTTGAGTTAACTTTAAAATGACACCCTAAACTTGTAATTTGACCCAAGAGATTTTCCTGTAGGGCTATTTTTCTGGGACTGGTCCTAGGCAAGGGCAGAACTTCAAATGCATGCCCTTGCCAAACCAGAAGTCCACATGACCCAAAATTTTGGGCATGTGCTTATCTAGGGCATATCTAGCACCTGCCAAAAATTGGAAATTTTTGGCAAAAAAATTTCTAAATTTTTTATCAAAATACTCAAATTTAAATAAATGAAATATTTGGAGTATTATGGCTCCAGTGGGCGCCAAATTTTGGTGGCATGCCCTTAGGGACATTTTAAACCTATGGTAGGAATTTCAGACATTTTGGCCCGCTGCATGTTGAGATATTTCACCTGCATGTAGAGATATTTAACCTGCATGTGTAGGGTATATATGGGGTGCATTTAGCAAAAATCTCCAAAATTTGAGATATTTAACATATATGGGGTGCATTTAACAAAATCTCCAAAATATGGATTTAGCCACTTTCACATCATGCATGTCAATGAAACTCTGAATATGGGTTTAGTATGATGAATTACACCCCTCACAGTAATAATGGGATTTTTGGGAGCAAAAATCCCATTATTTGGAAATTTTGAAATATTAGGCTTTTTTGATAAATAAATTGGAAAATGGATTTAGCATGGGGATATGTTGGTACCCTAGTTTGATTTGAGTTTAGTCTTGTCTTTCTTAGTCTCTTGACCCATGATCTATCTATGGTCAAAGGTTAGTTGATAGGTTAGTTTTTCTAGTTGTGTAGAATTGCTTTTCCAAATGAATATTTGGTTAAGTAGTTTTTCGTTCGACCATAGTCGAACGTCGCTCGACTATCGTCTATCGGCTGATCGACGATCGTCTATCAGTTGGTCGACGTTCTGTCTGCGTTGATAGGTCGACTATCTGTTGATAGGTCGACTATCTGTCGTCTTTGATAGTTCGACTATCTGTCCTGATAGTTCAACTATCTGATAACTCGACTATCTGTTGATAGATCGACTATCTGTGTTGCGTTGATAGGTCGACTATCTGTTGATAGGTCGACTATCTGTTTTCTGTGATAGGTCGACTATCTGCTTGATAGGTCGACTATCTGTTTATGTTTGATAGTTCGACTATCTGTCCGGATAGATCGACTATCTGATAGATCGACTATCTGTTCTGATAGGTCGACTATCTGCTGAGGTAGTTCGACTATCTTCCTTGATAGTTCGACTATCTGGATCGTTCGACTATCTGCCCGATAGGTCGACGATCTCCATGCGTCGGTCGACGATCTCCGAAGGTCGTTCGACGTTTTGCTGTATGCTCTTATTTAGTTTGTCGTCTTCTGTGATATGACTAAATTAATATTTATTTTGGCATATTTTATAATAGATTATCTGAATATTTTGGAACATTATTTCCATGCAATATCAGTTCTATTCTATATGCATGAGCTAATCTTTTCTAACAAAGTTGTTTGTCTTGTAGCTGAGATATGATATCTGCCAGGCTGTCCTTTATAGCCGTTAGACTCAAAAAGTCTTCCTTGGCCGTAAAGAGATCTTTCTGATGTGACTTTATCTTATATTATTTCATCAGAAGTATTTGCAGCTTCTTAGAAAGCTTTATCCTTTTATAGGATATCTGCCTGCTGTAGTTTGTTTTTGCTTTATGCTTTTTGCAGCCCAGCTTGCAGAGTTCAGAAAACGACAAGATTCAAACTCAATTAGAGCTGTTGCTGCTGCTGATATATAAAGACTTCTTTGAAGAAGAAATTGACGAGTTCACAGAGATAAGAAATTCACTCAGCAAGCTTACAGCAAGAACAAGTTTAACTGCTCTCAACAATCCTCATTCAACTGAGAAGTGTTAGCTCTTCTTCAACCTGAGTTCTCCTGTTCCAGGAAGTTCTGACTCAGAGATCTTTTGAAGAAGAAGAAGAAGATAGCTGCTAGAAGATTATATTTTCTTTTATTATTTTATATCTTCTTGTAGTTCTTCCTTCAGTTCTTACTGAAGAGTTTCTACACTGAAGCAAGACTTCACCTGGACGTTCTTTGATCCAGGGGGAGCCTTGATTCTTTTAGAGCTGTCTAGCTCAGTGCAAGTTATTGTGCTTCTCTAATCTATTGTAAAATAGAGAAGACACCTTAACCCCTTTCCCCCTCCTGTACAGGGTTATTACTCCCTTCAAAAGTATCCCTTGGTGGCAGGGCACCTGATCAAAAACCTGTGTTCGGTTTTTAGACACCTGATCAAAAGTTTAAAGGGTTTCTTGATCTACCTGAAGCAGATCTTGTTGGTGGCAGGGCACCTGATCAAAAACCTGAGTGGATTCCTACCTTGTTGGTAGAAGAGTGGACGTACCCAAGTTGTTTGGGGAACCACTTAAATTTCTTGTGTCGTCTGGATTGCCTTGTTTAAATTCTTGCATTGTGGCTGTGATTAGATATAACTAGGTTTGCTAGTTGCTGATTAGGATATCCAATCCTTAACTATAATTACAGTTAGCTTGAGTCTGTGCACATCACTTGTGTTAGGCTTTAGGGTTATCTCCATATCTATAATCTTTTCATTCCGCATTTCACTCCAAGGGAGTTGAGTAGAAAGTCAACTTTGCTAAGTCAAATTTTGATAACTCTATTCACCCCCCCCCCCCCCTCTAGAGTAGTATCTATCCCTTCACTTTCAATTGGTATCAGAGGGAGGTTGACTGACTGAATAGGCTAACACCTAAGTCACAAGATCCTGATAGATACCAAAGTTTATAGATATTCACTGTCACTATCATGGCCCAGTCCAAGGATTATTCTAGCACCAGACCTCCAGCATGCAACTTAGCTAAGTTTGGCATCTGGAAGGCAAGGATCAAATTATATATGAATTCTATTGATGAAAGCATCTTTGCTTCTATTTTGTCAGGACCACCAAGAGCACCTGCTGCTGCTTCTGCCTCATCATCTGATATGAGTGCAGTGCCTCCTCCAGACTACAATGATGAGTACAAAAAAGCAAAGATAGCAGATGCCAAGGCAATGAACATTCTGGCTCAGACAATGTCTGATGAGGTATTTCAGAAGGTTGCTGACTACTCCTCAGCAAAAGCTATGTGGGATACACTAAACCAGATTGTAGTTGGTTCAGCTGATGAAAGGAAGGACAGGAGGTCCAACCTTATCTCACAATATGATAACTTCAAGAAAACTGATGCTGAATCAGTTGAAGCCATGTACACAAGGCTCAGCTCAATCATCAATGAGTTGAGGACCCTTGATAAGGACATTTCATTGACAGAGGTCAATGATAAGATTCTTATGTGCTTCCCTAGCACATGGGATCTGAGGATCTGGACCATCAAGGAAGCCAGAAGTACAACAGAGATCTCAACAGAAGCTCTTCTCGGCAAGCTCAAATCCTTTGAGCAAGTGCTGAAGACAAGGGAAGCAGAAGCTGAAGCAAAGACCCCTACTCCAACAAGAAAACAGCAATCTCTAGCTCTTAAGGCTGCTGATGCTTCTGAAGGCAGCCAATCCAATGAGGAACTAATGGCATTATTTGCCAAGAGGTTTCTCAAGATGGGGAGAAAGGAATTAGGGAAGAAGTCTTCACGCTATGAAGACAAACCAAGGTATGACCGTTCACCTGCTAAAGAAATTATCTGTTATGGTTGCAGGAAACCTGGACACATCTTACCAGATTGTCCAGAGGAGAAAAACAAAGATAAGAGGAAAGAAAAGGAACAGCACAGGAAGCACTCCAAGCCATCCTCCTACAAGAACAAAAAGAAGGAGAGAGGTTTCATTGCTGAAACCTGGAGTGATTCTGATGAAGAATCTTCCTCCTCTAGCTCTAGTGAGGATGAGGAAGAGAAGAAGGCAAAGGAAGTTTGCCTGATGGCAATAGATGCCTGCAGCAATCATTCAGCTGTAGAGAGTTCAGATTCAGAGGAAGAAATGCCAACAGAAGATGAGGTACTATCTTCTTATGATTTCACTTCTGCAGAATTCAAATTAGATTTTAAATCTTTATGCTTAGATTTAATTAGTTCAGAAAAAGAGATTAAAGAACTTAGACATAGGCTAGCTGAATCAGAAATCATATCTATTAAAAATATTAAGTTAAAGGAAGATCTCACTAATTATAGTGAAGAAATTAAGTTTCTTAAAATTGAGTTAGCTAAATCTAAGAGGTTAGAAGAATTTCTAAATGGTAGAAGCCTTAAGTTATTAGAAATAACCAGCATGACTAACACTAGGTCAGGCAATAACAAACTAGGCTTAGGAGCTTCTCCCAGTGAACCCCCAGTTATTCTTAAAAATAATCTTTCAACTCCAGTGAATTTTATCTCAGCTGATGGGATAAAGAACACTGAGCAAGTAAATCAAGTTAATAAAATATTAAATAAAGCTAAGAGAGAAAAGAGGAAGAAATTTTTTAAAGAAATACAAAGAGCGTCAAACGATGCTCGACGATCGGAAGCTCAATGGTCGAACGAAGCTCGACGATCTGAGCGCCCATCGTCGAACGTCGATCGACGTTTTCAATATGATTTTCAAAATCATCATCAAACCCGTAGAAACCTAAATGAAAATAGAAACCCTAGGTTTGTTGACCCATCATCTGCATGGAGAATCCCACATAGGAGATCTCACCCATTAGGTTATCACCCTCAGCCTGCATTTTCATTTATTTCTAGCTTTTCTTATGTGAAAAACAAGGGACCCAAGGTTACCTGGGTCCACAATGTCTAAATGAATTTCTTGCAGGTGAAGGCCTATCCTATCACTCAAAATAAGTGGTATTTGGATAGTGGATGCTCCAAGCATATGACAGGAAATAAAAATCATCTGTCAAAGTTCAAAGCTAAGCTCGGCCCAAAGGTTATCTTTGGAGATTCAAGCTGTGGTCAGACAGAAGGCTATGGCAGGATCACAATTGGAGCTGTTACTTTCAAGAGAGTTGCATATGTGACTGGACTGAAGCACAATTTGATTTCAGTCAGCCAGCTATGTGATGCTGGCTATCAGGTTTCATTTTCTAACTCTTCTTGTAATATTACTTTAAATAATAATGTTGTTTTAGTAGGCATTAGATTAGGTAATATTTATTTAGTAGATTTCAATTCAACTCATTCTGAAATCTGCCTGTTTAATGAAGTAACAATTAATAATAATTCTTTGTGGCATAAGAGGCTTAGTCATGTTAACCTTAAAAATATATCTAGGTTATCTAAACACAACCTTGTTAGAGGTTTACCTTCTTGCCCCTACAAGAAGGAGAGTCTATGCAAGGCTTGTCAGCTAGGAAAGCAAACCAAAAACTCTTTTAAATCAGTAAATAAAAGTGATTCTCCTAGAATCCTGTATTTATTACATCTGGACCTTTTTGGCCCAATAAATGTACAGAGTTTAGGAGGGAAGTATTACACCTTAGTCATTGTAGATGACTTCTCTAGGTTCAGTTGGGTTTTCTTTTTGAGAACTAAGGCTGATAACTTCAAAGCCCTTACAGACTTTCTATTATGTGTGCAGACTGAGTACTCTACTCATGTGGCCTTGATCAGAAGTGATCATGGTACTGAGTTTGACTCTCTTCTCATGCAAGAATTCTGTGAGAGAGAAGGTATCAAACATAGCTTCTCAGCTCCTAGAACTCCCCAACAAAATGGGGTAGTTGAAAGGAAAAATCGAACACTCATTGAAGCTGCTAGTACATTGTTGGCAGATGCTAATATGCCTCTTTCCTATTGGGCAGAAGCAGTTAGTACAGCCAATTATGTCTTGAATAGAAGTCTGATACACAAGCTTAAGTGTAAAACTCCTTATGAGTTGCTTAAAAGAAAGAAACCTAAAATTAATTATTTTAGAGTTTTTGGCTGTGTAGTGTACATTCATAATAACAATAAAGAATACCTTAGAAAGTTTGAAGCAAAAGCTTCAATGGGAATTATGCTTGGATATTCCCAAGTAAGCAAAGCTTATAGGGTTTATAACAAATCAACCTGTAAAATTGAAGAATCTGTGCATGTATCTTTTGATGAGTCTCAGATGTTTTATAAGGAGAAGGAAAATTCTCCTTCCTCCAGTTCATTGCAGGTACCTGATGCTACTCAAGAGATTCTTCAACTTTCAACTCTCCAGATCACTGAATCAGACAGTGATGAAGACATTGCAGAAGCTATTGTTGTTCCATCAACAGTAGATCAAATTCCTCCTGAGGAATTAATCCCAACTGTTGCTGAAGATCACATCCCACCTGCTGATGTTGTCACACTTAGAGATCACCCCACATCTCAAGTGATAGGAGACATATCAGCTGGTGTTCAAACAAGACATCAGTTAAGACAGGATGTGATGCACGCTTGTTTCCTCTCACAGGTTGAGCCCCTCACCTTTAAAGATGCTGAGCTAGATCCCCACTGGATCGTTGCTATGCAAGAGGAACTCAATCAGTTTGAGAGATGTAAAGTTTGGACTTTGGTTCCAAGACCTAAAGTCCAACTGATCATAGGCACCAAGTGGTTGTATAGAAACAAGTTGGATGCAAATGGAATTATTGTAAGGAATAAAGCTAGGCTTGTAGCTCAGGGCTACAGACAGGAGGAAGGTATAGATTATGACCAAACCTTTGCTCCTGTTGCAAGGCTAGAAGCAATAAGGATCTTCTTGGCCTATGCAGCCTACATGAAGTTTAAGGTCTTTCAGATGGATGTCAAAAGTGCCTTTCTTAATGGTGAGCTTAAGGAAGAGGTGTTTGTTGAACAACCACCAGGGTTTGTTTCTTCAACTCAGCCCTCACATGTGTTCAAGTTGCAGAAAGCTCTTTATGGACTAAAGCAAGCTCCAAGAGCCTGGTATGAGACTCTAGCTAGTTTCCTTTTAGAGCACAACTTTACTAAGGGAGTAGTTGATAGAACCCTTTTCGTCAAGCACCACAAGGACACAATCCTGTTAGTTCAAGTATATGTGGATGATATTATATTTGGTTCCACTAATCCCAAACTTTGCAAAAGGTTTTCTGACCTGATGCACTCTAAGTTTGAGATGAGTAGTATGGGTGTGCTGTCTTACTTTCTTGGTCTCCAAGTTAAGCAAGATGCTGATGGTATCTTCATCTCCCAATCCAAAAATGCCAAGGAATTGGTAAAGAAATTTGGGATGGCTGATGCTTTAGCAATGCCTACACCTATGGCTACTAATGTAGTTATTGATTCTGATGATCACGGCAAGCCAGTTGATCAAAAGAATTATAGGGCCATTGTTGGTTCCCTATTATATTTAACTGCAAGTAGGCCAGATATAATGTTTGTTACATGCCTTTGTGCTAGATTCCAGGTCAACCCCAAGGAATCTCATCTGATTCTTCTCAAGAGAATCCTGAGATACCTGAAGGGATGTCCAAATCTAGGACTTTGGTACCCAGTAGAATCAGAATTTGAGTTAATTGGATACTCTGACTCTGATTATGCTGGTTGCAGAGTTGACAGGAAGAGCACCTCAGGAACTTGTCAGTTCTTGGGAGAGAGATTGGTCTCTTGGTTCTGTAAGAAGCAGGCTTCTGTCTCAACTTCAACTGTAGAGGCTGAATATATAGCAGCTGCCAGTTGTTGTTCACAGATCCTGTGGATTCAAAACCAGCTTGTGGATTATGGTTACTCACACAAGAACACCAAAATCATGTGTGATAGTACCAGTGCTATCTCAATTGCACAAAATCCAGTGCACCACTCTAGAACGAAGCACATTGAGATTCGGCACCATTTCCTGAGAGATTGTGTGGAAAAGAACAAGATTAGTCTTGAGTTCATATCCACTGAGTTTCAGAGAGGTGATATATTCACCAAGCCCTTAGATGAACAGAAGCATCTGTTCTTTTTAGTTCAACTAGGCATGATCAATGGAAGAGACTAAGTGTGACTTCTGCCTTGTTGAAACTTGTTTGAAGATAGTCGAACGACGTTCGAAGATAGTCGATCGGGTCAAGCCCATCGTCGACCTATGGTTGATGAAAGCTTGTCTGTTTGAAGATCGTCGACCGGCGTTCGACCATCGTCGAACAGATCGGAAGAATCCAAGGGAAATTCGTCGAGTATAGTCGTAAGGTTTCGACGAATAGTCTTGAATTCGTCGAGTATAGTCGTGACATCTCAACGAGTCTGTTTGAATTCGTCGAACATCATAATGTTATCTCGACGAATTGGACTTGGTTCGTAGAGTATTGTCATGACAGATTCGACGAGTTAGACCCCGATTCGTCGAATATCGTCTTAATACTTGGACGATTTGTCGTGTCTCGATTCGTCGAGTATACTCGTGTTATTTTGACGAATAGCTTTTGATTTGTCGAATATCGACGTGAATACTCGACGAATTCTGTATCCTCCGATTTATTTCCCTTAACTCCGGTTCAGCGTGGTCTGCGAGTATCGGCCGATTCGGTATTTTGTATATATACGATATGTACAGTGAACCAAATGACTTACTGTTTGTTTTGACCTAATCGAGCGAGACGATCTTTCTCCCCGACAGAACAGCTTCGCTTAAGTCGTGACAGCCGATCTCGTCGCCGACCGTTCGCCGACTAGTTGTCGTCGCCGGAAATCGTTTCCTAAGCGTCGTATTCTTCATCGCCACCTCTCCTTTAACGGTTCTAACAAACCGTGGAGACGTTGAGGGCATCCATTCTTCTAACTTAGATCTTGTGTGACAAGAGTGTAAGGGTTCTCCGTGCTCGTGTGGATATCCCTAGAGGCATGGACACTATTCTACGCTCGGAACTCCGACCGTTACAGTTCGTTGGATTTCTTCGGAGCACCAAGGTTGAGTATTGACTCAATCCCTCAAAGGTATAATTTATTTATTGCAATATTACTTCTTTATCAATGTTCATCGCTACATCCTTATTTCTTTTCCGCTGCGCACAAATATTGTGGTGTATAGCAAAACCCAACAGTGGTACCAGAGTGAGGTTGTTGCGATGATCATTGTTTCAGAAGTTGCTAAATTCATTGCGCGTAGATCTGAAAAATTTAGAAGTGCTCTAAATGCCCAAATCTATTTCTGAAACATCAAATGTTATGACGTATAGCAAAACCTAGTAGGGGTTCTGCCCCTAAACCCCGTCAGGGGCGCAACTCCTTGGAACCCCGCCAGGAACGCATGTGATTTTGTTGTGATATCTTTGTTACTCCTTAACAGTAACCGTCCCTCTTGTTGGTTTGTGAAACCAAGTGTGTCAGATTTTGAATCTCACATAGAGAGACGAGCTTGTCTACTGTGTAAGTGGAGTTGGTGTTGCTCATGTCCAATGCATGGAAATCTAGAGATTTAGAAGAGTTCTAGATGTTCAGATTTAGCTCAGTTCATCAAGTGTTGATGATTTTTCTTGTGCACATCTGGGATGCATTTGGATTGTAAATATTGTGAATTTTGTTTTGTAAATGTACACGTTGGTTAATTGTTAACCATGATTAAGTGTTAATCTATTATCTAAAATCTCTTATGTAATATTAAGTATTTGAATGTCTTCCGATGGATGACACTCTTTCTGCCTCAATCGATGAAGTGTGGGCTTGCCAAAGCAATGTGCATTAATCTATTTTGGTAAGAGTGCGAGCGAATAATTGTGATATTCCACTGTCGACATCGGGTCAAACTTAACTGGGTGACCTCAAAGGTTGAGTGTCCAAAGGCATAAGGTTGGCATGCATCATACGATGGATGCGAATAAAGAGTTAATCACCAACCATACAAGAGTTGCATAGTGATGCAATCGGAAAGCGTTGCCTACCTAAATAACTGCATTATGAGAGAAAAGTCAAAGTTGACTCATAGTGTTAGTGAAAAACGGATCTTGTCCCCTAAAAAGTAGTTCGCATAAACTCTCCGAATTTATATCGAGGGTTATCAGTTTGATAAAAATAGTGGGAGTAATTTTGATTAAAATCCTAATTGAAATGAAAATGTATTTTGAAATATAGGACTGAATTTTACTTTGTATATATCATTGTAGAATTTTCATGACAAATGGATCTCATTCCACCCTGTCACTCAAAGCTAGAGCTGTCACTTAAAACCGAAAACCGTAAACCAAACTGGAACCGAACTGGAACCACAAAGAACCGGACCGAACCGTTTGCAAATTATTCGGGTTCTGGTTTGAATTTTGGAACCGTGAACTTTGGTTCGGGTGTGATTCTTGCATTTGATTATCCGGACCGGAACCGGAACCGGAACCGCAACAGCAACATATAAGTCTCAAGCGGTTTCAAGATTTTTGGACCCGATCCGAACCGGACCGAAGTAGAACCGAAACGCAACCCGTTTATTATTATTAATTTTATTATAATATTGTTATAATTTTATAATCTATCAATAATATTTACATTAGAAAAATTAAGGTGCGTAGCTACGCAATTGTATTATCAAAAATTTAGGATAATTACAAAACGCTGAATATAGCGATGACGGATGAAAGATCGTCTTATTTAAAATCTAATAATCTCTATTGGAGTAATATGTAAGATTAACTTTTCTAATTAGTCAAATTAATTTAAGAACACGCAAATGAAATAAAGCTCGAATAAACAGTAACTGAAGTGCCGAAAATTTATACTGTCGTTTGTTCTGAGCTCATGCTTCGTGATAGCGGATATTCGCAACAATTGACACGTATTTTTTTATGAACTCTGCGGCGCTAGCATATCCCGTTAGCATACAAAATTATATGTTGTTTAGATTACTACAACAAGAGATAATTAGTATAATGTACGCATATAAAATAATCTCTTTACCCGAGTCAGTAATTTATGACTATGCTAATAAAACTCTTGATCAAACATTAATAGTTGCAATTTAAATGAATGATCGTATTCAGAGCTTGCACACTCTTAAGAATCTATTACCAAAAACTAAATAACAGTGAACATAATGTCTGGAATTTCGGATCATTGTGATCTGTAGTTTTCTGCTACTGTGTATGTATATCCATATCAATTCAAAGCCTATATTTTGGTCAAAATTAAAGACCTGTATAGGTATAGATGTGCATACCTTTTCATGGTCAAAAACCTCCACCAATGAAAAGACGATATATACTAGCCCACTGATCGTGAAAGAGACCGTCGAGAAGTGTGCAACTTAATTATTTCTATTTTGAAGGTGTTTTGAGTTTTTTGCAGACCGCTTTTATTTCATTCTGTCAAATTTGGTTTTAGTTTTAGTTGAAACCGATTGGAACCGGACCGAACCGCATAGAACCGGACCGAACCGTTAGTGACCGGTTTGGTTTTGGTTCTCGTTAAACCGGAACCGCTGACATGACGGTTCCAAAAATTATGATGGAACCGGAACCAGAACCAGAACCGGTCAAACCAAATAAGGTTTTGGTTCTAGCTTGAAGAACCGTTACCTTAGCGGTTCGGTTCATGGTTTTAGTAGAACCGAAACCGAACCGAAATCGTGACAGCTCTACTCAAAGTCATCCTTGAGAAGGAGAAACTGAGTGAGACGAACTATTTGGACTGGTACAGAAATCTGAGAATTGTTCTCAGGCAAGAGCGTAAGCTCTATGTTTTTGAAGAGGAATCCCCTGACGAGTCAGTCGGAAATACGTCCCGATCTGATAAAGATGCTTACAAGAAGTATCAAGATGACTCCTTAGATCTCGAATGTCTCATGCTGCCAACCATAAACTCTGAGCTTCAGAAACAACATGAGAACATGGGTTGCAAAGAAAATGACGAACATCTCAAGAAAATGTTTTAAGGGCAGGCTCGTTAAGAGAGGTTTGACGTCACCAAGACGTTATTTCAGTGTAAGATGGGAGCTAGAGACCTAGTAGGGACTCACATACTCAAGATAATTGGGTATATAAAGAACCTTGAAAGGCTAGAATTTCCTCTAGGCCAAGAATTGATTACAGACCTAATCCTGCAATCGTTGCCGGACAATTATGAGCAGTTGTCTTGAACTATAATATGAATAAAATAGACAAGACACTGCCCGAGCTCCTAGGCATGTTGAGAACTGCCGAAATCAATATGAAAAAGGTCAAACCTGCTAGCCTCATACTGATGGTGCATAAAGGCGAGGGCAAGGTTAAGGGCTTCAAAAAGACGAAGGTAGGACCTAAGTCATCTCTTGAGCCCAAGTCTTCAGCACTGAAAAAGAAAGGTTTAGCAAAAGAAGGGAAATACCACCACTATGGCAAGACTGGTCATTGGAGGAGGAACTGTCTTTCTTATATCGAGGGTCTGCAGAAGATGAAGGGAGGTATGTCTTCCGCTTTAAGTATCTATGTTATAGAGATAAACTTTTCTGCTCCTTTATTTTGGGTATTGGATACCGGATGTGATTCTCACATTTGTATAAATGTGCAGGAACTGGGAAGGAGAAGAATGTTGAGTAAAGGAGATGTGGACCTGCGTGTTAGCAATGAATCAAGAGTTACTGTTATCGCCGTGGGAGTTTACCGTCTTTTTTTACCCAATGGGCTTGTAATAGAACTTAATAATTGCTATTATGTTCCTTCCGTAACAAGAAACATTATATCTGTTTAATGTTTGGACATGATTGAATTTTCTTTTATTATTAAGAACAATTGTTGTTCTATATTTAAGAATGATGTTTATTATGGTATAGCTCAAATATTTAATGATTTATATGTATTGAACTTCCCATCAGATCTATAATATAGAAAATATTAAAATACTAAAAACGAATGACTCAAACCCTACGTTCCTTTGTAATTGTCATTTGGGTCGTATAAATGAGAAACACATATCCAAGTTTCATAAAGATGGACTACTGAACTCATTTGATTGTGAATCATTTGAGAGATGTGAATCTTGTTTATTAGGCAATAAGACTAAAGTCTTTTTCACTGACTTTAATGAGAGGGTTGATGATCTTTTGGGTATAGTACATAGTGATGTATTCGCATCCATGAGTTTTATGGCTAGAGGTGAGTACTTCTACTTTGTTATATTTACTGATGATTTCAGTAGATACGGATATGTGTATCTTATGAAGTGCAAATTCGAAACCTTTGAAAAGTTCAAAGAGTTTAAGAACGAAGTAGACGACCAGCTGGGTAAGAAGGTTAAAGCACTCTGATCTGATCGAGGTGGCGAATATCAGAGTCATGAGTTTCGTGATCATCTGAAAGAGAGTGGTATTATATCACAAGCTCTCTCCACCCAAAACACTGCATCATAATGGTGTGTCTGAGCGGAGGAATCGTACTCTGTTAGACATGTTACGATCGATGATGAGTCATACAGATTTGCCAGTTTCCTTTTGGGGTTTTGCTCTAGAAACAGTTGTTTTTACACTAAATCGTGCTCCAACGAAAGCGGTTCTAAAGACATCATATGAGATATGGACTAGGAAGCGTCCTAGTATGTCATTCATTAAGATATGGGACTGTGAGACATACGTGAGACGTCAAATGTCTAACTAGCTGGAACCCAAGTCAGATAAATGCTATCTTGTGAGGTATCCTAAGGAAACTAAAGAGTATTATTTCTACCTACCGTCTGAGGGCAAAGTGTTCGTCACGAGAACTGGTGTCTTTCTTGAGAAAGAGTTCTTAAGTAGAAAGACTTTCAGGGCAGAACTTGAAGAAGTTCAAGAACCACAAATAGTGAATGAACCGGAATTAGAACCTGAGCAAGAACTACAAGTTGTTGTAGCTAGAGAACCTGCTCAAAAAACACAAGTTCTACGTAGATCTGGTAGAACAAAGTTTGAGCCTGAGAGATATAGATTTCTCGTGTCTCAAATAGGTAATGTGTTGCTGATGGATCATGATGATGAGTCTGCAACCTACCAAGAGCCTATGTGTGGACCGGCCTCCGAGAAGTGGCTTGAGGCCATGAAATCTGAAATGGACTTCATGCATGCAAACCAAGTTAGGACCTTGGTGGAACCGTCTGAAGGGGTACGACTTATACGGTGCAAGTGGGTCTTCAAGAAAAAGACCGGCATGGATGAGAATGTACAGACATTCAAAGGGCGACTAGTGGTTTAAGGTTTCAAGAAAATTTATGGTGTTGACTGTGATGAGACCTTTTCCCCTGTTATCATGGTTAAGTCCATCAGAATTCTGCTTGCTATTGCTGCGTATTATGACTACGAGATCTGACAGATGAATGTCAAAACGGCTTTCCTAAATGGAAACCCCCTTGAGAAAAGGTATATGACACAACCCGAGAGTTTTGTATCTCCAGGTGAAGCCACTAAAATATGCAAGCTGCAGAGATCCATTTATGGATTAAAACAAGCTTCTCGAAGTTAGAATCTTCGTTTTAATGAAAAGATCAAAAAATTTGGATTTATCAAGAACGAGGATGAACTATGTGTTTACAAGAGGATTAATGAAAGCATTGTTGTCTTCCTGATTTTGTATGTAGATGACATACTGTTGACCGGGAATGACAAACCTACCCTACAAGTTGCCAAGAACAACCTAGGGAACTGCTTTTCTATAAAAGAGTTGGGCGAAATGACTTATATATTTGATATTAAGATGTATAGAGATAGATCGAAGAAGTTGCTGGGTTTGACCCAAAATACAAACATTGTGAAGGTGTTGAAACAGTTCAACATGCTTGAGTCCAAAAAAGGATTCTTACCCATATCTCGAGGTGTGAGTCTCTCAAAGTACCAGTATCCTAAATCTTGTGAAGATAAGGACCGCATAAGGTTGATTTCATATGCTTCGGCAATTGGATCAATCATGTATGCAATGATATGTACTCGACCCGATGTCTCTTATGTTTTGAGCATGACTAGTAGGTATCAGTCTGATCCCGGTGAAAGTCACTGGATTGTCGTCAAGAATATCCTAAAGTACTTGAGAAGGACTAAGGATACGTTCTTGGTATTTGGTGAAGAGGAAGAGCTCGTTGTAAAGGAATACACGGATGCTAACTTCCAAACTGATAGGGACGAGTCAAAGTCTTAGAGTTCATATTTTGCCTAAATGGAGGAGCTGTTAGCTAGAAGAGTTCCAAGCAGGAGACAGTTGCTGATTCTACTACTGAGGCCGAGTATATCGCCGTTGCGAATGCAACGAAGGGAGTTATATGTATTAAGAACTTCATCGGCGAGTTAGATGTAGTTCCTAGCATTGTTGATCCTGTAGTTCTCGACTGTGACAACAACAGTGCAATTGCACTTGCTTCGGAACCTAGATCTCATCAGCGCTCCAAGCACATACTTCGGCAGTTCCATCTTATTCGAGAGATTGTCGATCGAGGAGATGTGAACATTTGCAGAGTGCCGACCGAAAAAAATCTTGCGGATCCACTGACAAAGCCTCTAACGCAGAGAAAGCATGATGGTCATGTTAGATCTATGGGTATACGATACCCTAATGATCATCCCTAGTGAGAGTCTTGTGAATTATATATTTGTCGGTTGTTGTAATAATTCATTTCAGGAATAGAGTACTATACATTTCATTTTATATTTATAGCAAGTTCTTTTATTGTGTAAATTTTATTTCTATTGTGATAGATTAATTTAACGTAATAAATGCCCTTAGAATATTTACTTCCATCGGAGTCAAGTGATGACTTGAATGTGAGAGTCTATGCTCTTAGAAGCTCCATTCTTAAATGGTCCCTGCTCGGCATATCATCTTAGAAGCCAAGGACGATGATGATACATTAAGACTAGCATGTGCGTTGACTAATGACCGGTTCTCACAGGTCATGATATTGTGATATCAAGTCATCACATGAGTACTTGTTAGTGAACAAGTTGTACTGGACAGACCCACCATGATAATACTGTGGATAGTTATATGAACGTGTCACAAGTATGACTCAAGTGACAATAGTGTTTGTGGTCCTTTGACCTGAAGTCACAACATTCATCGAGTGAGGAAGAGCGTGTTTTGATGCTATCAAAAGTCCAGTCTTGAGAAATTTGGATGATAAAGATGGTTATTGGGAACGTTACGAATCATTTGTGTGTTTGCGTGTGATCAGAGATGTGATTTGTCCGCCTATATGACAGGAGTTGCATCCATGAACCCCTTGATAGAATGAGACTGAGAAATGCATGGTCATGCTTGGTTGAGTCAATATATGATATTGGACTCGCCGATTTCTGGAAGTCTATTCTAGATCAGGAAACTATGATTGAACAATTATGAGGGTGACACGGTCTATACCTCTAGTTCTATCTGGCTGTAAGGGACAAAGGGACATGAAAACACTGATACATTGGTCACAATGGCTTTCGAGTTTTAAACTCTTATTGCTTGGGGAGCAATGATGTATTGCTAGATGCCGCTCATTGTTTGTGAAGCTTTTGTTTGATACTTTCAAGATCAAGTGGGAGACTGTTGATATTACTATGGTGATCGGGAAGTGATCAAACATGTAGTCTCACTGACAACGCAATATGAGCCTATAGGGTCGCACATAAGAGCATTGGATAAGTTGGAAATATTTGTGTTGGCCTTGATCATATGTGATATGAGTGAAAGACCAAGCCTATGACGTTCTAGAGGTGAAGAATTTTCCTTCCGGGACCTATATTGTGAATATGGGTCATCAGGTAAGTGGTCGGAAGAATCCAAGAGAAATTCGTCGAGTATAGTCGTAAAGTTTCGACGAATAGTCTTGAATTCGTCGAGTATAATCGTGACATCTCAACGAGTCTATTTGAATTCGTCGAGTATCATAATATTATCTCGACGAATTGAACTTGGTTCGTAAAGTATCGTCATGACATATTCGACGAGTTAGACCCCGATTCGTCGAATATCGTCTTAATACATGGACGATTTTCCCTGTCTCGATTCGTCGAGTATGCTCATGTTATTTCGACGAATAACTTTTGATTCGACGAATATCGACGTGAATACTCGACGAATTCTGGTTTATTTCCTTTAAATCTGGTTCGGCGTGCTCTGCGGGTATCAACTAGTTCGGTACTTTGTATATATACGATATGTACAGTGAACAAAATGACTTACTGTTTGTTTTGACCTAATCGAGCGAGATGATCTTTCTCCCCGACCGAATAATTTCGCTTAAGTCGCGACAGCCGACCTCGCCGCTGACCGTTCGCCGACTAATTGTCGTCGCCGGAAATCGTTTCCTAAGCATCGTATTCCTCACCGTCGCCTCCCCTTTAACAGTTCTAGCAAACCGTGGAGACGTTGAGGGCATCCCTTCTTCTAACCTACATCTTTTGTGACAAGAGTCTAAGGGTTCTCCGTGCTCTTGTGGATATCCCTAGAGGCGTGGACACTATTCTACGCTCGGAACTCCGATCGTTGCCGTTCGTTGGATTTCTTCGGAGCACCTAGGTTGAGTATTGACTCAATCCCTCAAAGATATAATTTATTTATTGCAATGTTACTTCTTAATCAATGTTTATCGCTAGATCCGTATATCTTTTGGGTTTTCTTGTTCCCTTTCCGCTGCGCACAAATGTTGTGACGTATAGCAAAACCCAACAGTTTGGTGGATGATTTCAAACTCAGCGCATTTGTTGGTAAACGCATGATTAGTATATTCACGAGCATTGTCAGAACGAAGAGTTTTCATTGTAGTTGAGAACTGGTTGCGAGTTTCAGTGATAAAGGCACAGAAAACACCTGGCAGTTCAGAGCGATCACAAAGGAGATACAACCATGTCACTCGAGAGTAATCATCTATAAAGGTAGCAAAGTAACGATAGCCAAAAACACTGGTGATTTTGTATGGTCCCTAGATATCAGAGTGAACAAAATCAAAGGGAGCAGCACTCCGAGTGGGATGAGGCGAGAACATAGACCAATGAAGTTTTCCATAGATACAAGACTCACAAATGAATTCTCGGATGGAAATATCAGGAAGAGCTTTGCGGAGTATGTTTAGAGGAGGGTGTTCAAGACGGCGTTGTCATTCAGAAGAGCTAACAAAGGACAAAACCATCGGAGGAGAGGGGTCGAGGATGTAGAGACCATTCGACAGATGCCCTTTTTCAATGATAGACTGCACAACACAAGGGGTAGAAGAGAAAGTCACATAACAATCAAGATCTTGTATAAGACGGATAATTGAGAGGAGATTGAAGGGCGGGCCAGGAACATGAAGAACCGGGTGAAGAGTGAGAGCCGAGGTAAGAGTTACGTCAGCGGATCCAGCGACTGGAGTAGTGTCCCCCATTGGCGATAGTGACTTAGGATGCGCAGAATTCAAGTATCGTGATGGTTTTGTTGGGGTAATATGATGTGTGGCCTCGGAGTCCATAATCCAGGAGGAACCGTGGGCAAGGCAGGAAATACCCCCATCAGAAATAGACACAATAGATCCAGATGAACCGCATATTAACTCCTGTAATTGAGTGCGCAAATTGGCAATGTCGACATGAACACTATATGGAGCATGGATGGCCATGACAAGGGCCAGCTTGGGCGACCAGTCGAACAGCCTCGGAGAACCAAGGAGAGAGCAACAATTACAGATCAAGGGGCAGCTGCAGGCACCAGAAGACGGAGCAGGTTGCGGCTAAGCCCAACCCGCGGCTATCAGAGGTGGTTAGGCACAGAGCTGGGGCAGGAGGCCAGCGATAAGAGAGCAGTAGCGGCAAGAAAAGTCTGTGCGACAAGAAACCCACACGGGCACAGAAAGAGACCGGTGCGGCTTGGAGAAGAGAAGACCGTAGCGACAAGAGGAGAAAATCGTCTGGTTAAAGCCAGGAAGCAGGGGCTAGGAGAACGATCGTCGGAAAGATCCCACTTGGCGACTAGGGAAGGAGACTGGGCATCTAGCAGAGATCGTGGTGACAAGACAAGTACGTTGCGAGAAGACGATGAAATGTTTCCGGCTTGAGTGGCAGGAAGCAGGGAAGAGCGCAACAATAATGGAGAATCCGCAGCGGCAACAACAGCGGCAAAGGCAAGTCGCGCGACAAACCGCGAGGTCAGACCAAGAGGAGCTCCGGGACAGTTCGCGTGATAAGGCAACGACGGCTAAAGGAGGAGCGTGTGCCAGAGAAGGTCGCGGTTTAGGATAGAGGAGATCGCAGCGGCAAGGAATCTGCAGCAGAGAAGCCAACGACAATAAGGTCGTCGCGAGAAGAAGAGAAGAGGTCGTCGCGACGAGAAGAGAGATCAACAAGACTGGTCGCGACTACAGCAGAGGAGAGACGGCTAAGGATGGAAGACCGTGCGAGAAGGGTGGGGGGTGATTCCACGGGAGGAAAGTCGCGGCTAAGGATGGAAGGCCGCGAGCAAGAAGAGACCGCGTCGAAGAGACCGCGACAAGAAAGGAAGGTGTCGCGACTAGAAGAGAGAAGGCCGCGCGAGAAGGCCCGTCCCGCTGGTAACCACAGAGGCACGCGTGCGGCAAAGAAACAGGAAGTCGCGCGGGTAGGAGAGAAGGCCGCGCAAGAAGAGAAAGGAGGGGCCCACCTGGTAATAGCAGAAGATGGCTATAAAAGGCTAGGTGAGAGACGGAGGGGAGTGGTTCCACAGAAGGAGAGAAAAGCGAGAAGATAGAAGAAGGAAGACCACAGAAGAGGAGCGGAAAGCAGGGCGGGTAGAAGCCGCACGAAGCTGGCGGGTAGAAGCCGCACGAAGCTGGCGGGTAGAAGGAAGAAGTCGCTAGAAGCTGGCTGATATGAGACTGTAGGAGAAGCGCGGATAGCCAGCGGTTAAACCGCAGACACGGGCGGTTACAAAAAACAAATTAGTCACCCGAAGCAAGAGGTAGGACCGTATGACTCTAATACCATGTAGAAACGTTGAGTAAACCTTGTATATACTTCTTGAGCATCAAATTACAAGTGTTAGTACAAATATATATGGAGAGAGAGAAATCCCTATTACAAGATGTGAGACTAAACATCCTAGTTAAGAGGCTAAATGGGCCTTTACTAATGGGTCTTTACATATATCATTCAACAGTAAAATACAATCGAGTGTTGCATCGGCGATACGATTCACGTGATCGTATTGATCCAATCTTGCAGAAAGATATTGACGACAACAACAAACAGTTGATGAGCAGAATGAAGGAAGATAATGAGGCTGAGTAGGAGGAAGAATTGGTTTTTGATGACGATTTATTGACTTTGGGTGTAGTTGCTAGGGCCACTGAAGTAGAAGAGAACATCTACCAGATGCGTTTATCCAAAAGGAAGAATGTGATCCAAACATGTGCAAAGATAGTTGACAAGGGGAGCACATCTAGGATGAGGGCTCCTACTCCAACAATCCTAACAGATGATGTCGAGGAAGAGGAAGCTGAGTACAATGAAAAAGAAGTTTATAGTGAAGAAGATGAAGTCATAATTGATTCAGAGGATGAGTAATTAATATTAAATGATATCGAGGCTGAGGATTCACATTTTGATAAAACAGCAACAACAACACTCAAGCCTTTATCCCACTATAGTGGGGTCGGCTATATGGATCCTTTGTCGACATTGTGCCCTATCTTTTGTCATAATCTTTTGTCATAATCTTTAGGAAAAATTGAAAAATAAATTTATAATCTTTAGATACATTAATTCACTATCTTTGATAACCATGTTTATTTTGTTTCTATAATAGGCGTTAATATGTTAAGATGACATGTTAGTTTACCTACTATGCGATGTTATGTTATTGTCTGCTGAAAAGTATTAAATATGATTTGACAATTGTTACTTGAAAATTCATTAACTTCATGTACAGTATAGGAATTTTGATGCAGGACTTGCGCCATGCCTTGTCTATTTTCGGCCCTCTTTTTCATTCCAGAGTCTCCTCGAACCCATATCTGCATGAATAAACTATCATAAAACATAATCTTGTAAATAATTGCTCATATTTCATGCACACAAAAATTGTATGCCTGCAATTTTCAAGACCACATTATCAAACAACTTCCTTTCTGTCTGCAGACTAAAGTTAGTCAACAAGAATAATTTGAAGAATGACTTTATCATCTCCACGAAAGAGATGCTGATATTTCGGAAGAAGCATCAGAAATTCTGTTTTTTCATTTCAATTGAATTATCATTTTGCAAAATGTAGATATATTTTTTGCCTATTCTAAAACGTTTGTCACAGGAGAATGTAGAGACTCTGAACAAACTCCCCCAGAGTAGAATTGTGGACCTATTTCACAGGAAGTACATTCACTCAGTCATTGTATGCAAAATCCTTGAAAATGATCTAAATTATATTAGAATACTTCTTTGTTTCTTGCTTAGATCAAGCAAACGAATGTAGTTCTTGATCAACAGGTCGGTGTTGGAATCAATGGAAGTATATTCTATGCAAGTCAGATATTTGTGTATGAAGGTACCATTTTCTTGACTAAAAAATTTTTATAGGAATAATTACGAAAAACTTTAAGTTGCCTCAACTCTGTTGGTGATAGGACCATTTTAGAGATCCCTTATCTGGGGGTCTTAATTATGTACTTCTAGAGAATTATATTGAATTGTTGGCATAGAAAGTATAACAATATTGGTTGGAGATGGGGTGACCCGATTACATAAAAATAAAAGGAAAATAACAATATAATATAAGAAATCGTGTCAAAACGTGGATCGGGACGCATCCGCGGGGTTGGATCAGCGATCCGATCAAGTCCTCCTGTGCGAGTATACGAATGTGGGTCTCACCTTGCGGCGATCCCCTCCTAGTGTATACTCTGATGGATCCTCATCAACTCCCCTCCCCTGACTGAAAAGTCTTCATCTTCATTCTTCGATGAATGGAGACAGTTGTACGAAAGTCGAAATCCAGGGACGAGTCGATCAAGCTTTGTTGGTAGTATCTAAGTATTATCAGCGTCAGGGTAGCATTGACAGTGCACTAAGTAACGACAGAGAGACATCTGTAGTAGGAACTTACTGGTGGGATATGATCTCTATAATGATCTCTGTAATGCTCTAAGTGCTCAACTCACGAGTGGTAGATCCTGGTGCGATCGGCGGTACCATAGGTGAAACCATAGAAGATGAATCCCCGGGTGGGCGGGTATCCAAAATGGGTGAACTGAGGGAGTGAACATCAGGAGTGGGTGGAATGTGCGGGTGGCAAGGTGATGGGACTGGAGGTGTGGGTGGATAAGGGTCCCCACTGCTTGGGTCCACATACTCGCGAGACACATAGTATGGTGTCAGATCTTCAACATTAAATATTGGGTGTCACCCATACTTGGAGGGATATCAAGCCAGTAGGCATTCGTCCCGATGCGACTTATGATCGAGTAAGGACCCATTTGCTTGGCGCTGAGCTTTTTGGCAGACCCCGAAGGAAGCTTCTCAGGGCGGATTCACACTATTACCATCTTCCTGAAATACCTGTTTTTGATTGCGCATATATGCATGAGTTTTGTAATTTTCATTGCTCGTAATGATCCGTCGGCGAACCGACTCATGTAAATCATGTAAATCATGCAAATGACGTGCAAATGACTCAGCGGACTCTCCAGGGCGTGACTCTAGTAGAATAGGAATAAGATCGATAGGCTTCCTAGGTTCGTATATTGATACTACGTGGAATGGATTCAACCCAGTGGACCTACTGACGGAACAATTGCATGCAAACTCCGCGATGGGAAGAATGAAGTCCCAACTAGCTGCATGCTCACCCACTAAACAGCTCAGTAGGTTTCCTAAGCTACGATTCACCACCTCAGTCTGCCCATCAGTCTGGGATGATAGGCTGAAGAAAATTTGAGGGTGATGGCAGTCTTATGCCACAGGTTCTTCCAGAAATAACTCATAAACCTCACATATCGGTCTGACACAATAAACTTAGGTAGATCATGCAACCTGAAGACGTCTGGATGCAACATGTGACGCATCTGCCGTCTTGCGACAAGCTATGAAGTGGGTCATCTTCGAAAATAGATCGACTACCACAAAAATGGAATCATGCTTCCGAGGAGTGCGGGGAAGTCCGAGCACAAAGCCCAAGTTGATGTCCTCCTAAGGGGGAATTTTTCGGACCGGGCTCCGTTTCCAAATCTACATTCGAGTTTAATATAGGAGCGACACGTGGCACAATCTGTCATCCTGAAAATCGTGCTATTTTAAAAAAAATGTGATAACTTCCTGCTGCGTGAGAGTGTTCCGCGGGCTGATTTCCGACACCAAACCACTGCCTTCTCCCCTCTCTATTCTCCGACGAACTTTTGCAGACACTAACGGTCGTCTTGTGCATCCTCGTTGCTGTCCTCCTGAAATTTCTCCAGGCTAGTCCTTCAAACATCATCCAGAGGTAAGTTCCTCACATTGGTTTAAGGTTTCATTTTTTACTTTCAGCGCATGAATGAGGAAGACGATGATCTCCCATGTCTGTATAATGATCTCCTGGGAGATCATTGTTGATCTCCCGAGAGATCAAGATTTATCTCCCAGGAGATCAAGATTGATATCCTAGAAGATCATCATCAATCTCCTGGGATATCAAACAACTACTTCTGGGATATCAAACAAAATCAATCTCCTGGGAGACCAATTTGATCTCCTGGGAGACCAATTTGATCTCCTGGGAGATCAATTATGATCGCCTGGGAGATCAATTATGATCGCCTGGGAGATCAATTATGATCGCCTGGGAGATCAATTATGATCGCCTGGGAGATCAATTATGATCGCCTGGGAGATCATTTTTGATCGCCTAAGAGATCATTTTTGATCTCCTGGGAGATCATTTCTGATCTCCTGGGAGATCATTTCTGATGAGATGTATTTTGATTTCCTGGGACAAGGTTTTAAATGTCGGATGTCGGGGACATGTCGGATTGGGTTTTTAGATGTCGGATGTCGGATGTCGGAGACATGTCGGAGACATTTTAAAATGTCGGATTCGTACTTATACTTAAATTTATAATTTATAAGTTATAACATATTAACTTAAGTTCTTAACTCTATCAACTACATTAATTTTTCTACTTAATGAGCACCTTTTCTACTTATACTTAGATTTTATGTGTATTATCAAATTTGATGTTGACAATGAGCAAATCAAGCAACTAATAACTAATAAGAAACTTAAGTGCATCATCTTTGGAGCACTTAGGAGTGTTAGACTGTTAGTGAAGGAAGAAAGAAGGAGGTAAGAAAATAAAGAAAATGAGATTACTAGACAACTGCGGCCACCAAGAAAAAATGCCAGAATAAAGCCGGCCGGTAGGAGTAGTGAAGGAAGAAAGAAGGAGGTAAGAAAATAAAGAAAATGAGATTGCTAGAAAACTGATGCCAGAACTCAGAAGCCAGAAAAAATGCCAGCTAAAATTCAAAAAAACCCTAAAATGCTAGAAGAAATGAAAAAAATGCCAGCAAAAATTCCAAAAAAACCCTAGGGCATCAGTTATTTCATTAGTAGAGAGCTAGAGATAGAAGCACGTAGGAGTGTTAGTGAAGGAAGAAAGAAGAGGTAAGAAATTAAGAATGACTCCCTCAAACTGGAGAAAAAAATTCCTTGTAGCCTACGGCTTACCAGACGGGGAAAGGAGAGCGGCGAAGCAAGAGACTGGATATTGCTATTGAGCCAGCCAGCCAGGAAAGGAGAGCAGCGAAGCAAGAGAGGACGACGACCGCCGGGGAAACGAAAGGAGAGAGCAGCGCTTCTCCTTTCGCAGATCGGGATAACTTTAGGTCACGCGAGACGCGAGTGAGGAGAGCGACGGGATTTTAACATTTTATAACCCTGTATTCCGTTTATTGATTTATGTCCGATACTTCATCCGATTTTATCGGCCGATATATCGGATTAAATCCGATATATCGGCCGATATTTTCAAAAACGACATAACCTATATATTTCTATTATGCATATCGCTTTGTCTCCAAACAGGACATGTCGGCCGACATGTCGGACATGTCGGCCGACATTTAAAACACTGCCTGGGAGATCAAATGATCTCCCAAGAGATCAAATTTGATTTCCACCCAGGAGATCAAATTTGATTTCCACCCACGAGATCAAATTTGATTTCCACCCAGGAGATCAATTTTGATCTCCATCCAGGAGATCATCTTTGATCTCCATCCAGGAGATCATCTTTGATCTCCATCCAGGAGATCAAAATTCTTGCATTTAGTAACAATAAATTTTTCTCAAAAATGATGTCAATGGTTCCTCCTTGTTTGACAGATATAGATGAAGAAAGGTGGAAGCCGCCATTTCTTAATTTCAAGGTACTATTTCAATAGTTTTATTGGTCTAAGTAGAAAATATTATTGATTGCTTGAAGAAAATGCTGAAAGGAAGGAGGGCATGTGTGGAGGACAAAAGGAGGGACACATTAGGCGGGGTCAGGAAGGGAATTCTCTCTCGAGCGTTGAGCTCGCTTTAACTTGCCTGAGAGGAGGCCAACTCGTTGGAGGTAGAATAAATTCCCTCCGCAGCAGACAAATATGATCAGACGGGGCCGAGGTTGAGGGGGGAGACCGACAACTAAGAAGAGTGACGGATAAAAAGGGCGATGCCCTATTGTGACTTTCATCAGGTGGAAGGTCACGCAATGACAACGGGCCAAATTTCTTGGAGGTGAAAAGAGAAGCTGGAGGAAGATTCTGGGGAGGGCAACCAGAACAGAGAGAAGAGGAAGTGAGGAATGAAGCGGCAGTAGTCAGGCCCTGAGAAGATGCGAAGACCGAGTGGACTTGGGAGGTCGCAGAGGAATCAGAGTGATTCACGGGGGAAGGGTTTGGAGGCGACCAGAAAGGGGAGTCCTCATGCAGTGTATCGCCGAAGGGTGGCTTTCACTTCCCAAACTACACCCTCGATGGGAGAGATCATATTCTCGGTGGAGGACATGTTGGGGAATGAGAACCATTTCCATGATGCAGCAGTGATCAAAGCAACGGTGGAAAAAATTCACGGTGTCCCGAATCTTGGTGGATCATTAATGTCTTTACTTTGACGCCATGTCGATGGAAGAGAAGAGGGTCCTCACCGCCGACAAACCTCTCTCAAGTTTCTCTAGTGAAGGAAGGAGGTTGAAGGAGTAGTGGAACTCCTCGTAATACTGGGAGGGATGTCAAAAAATGTTGATTCGCTATTGTCGCGCCAAACAACAACAACGCCAGAGGCCCCTCATCAACGCCTTCCAGTGCGTGCCCTCGTCATACCACTAGCACCTAAATTATAATATATGAGGGATGCAGATCCGGATCAGGAGTGATCCCAAGGTGGTTTGGCAGTGTTATCTCAATGCTGTCAATACCATTAGCTGGAAAAAGGTGGTCGAGGTGGTTGACAAGTGATAGAGGAGACGACAATGCTGGAGGTCGTCAAGGAAGTGGAGGAGAAAGAGATTCAATCTGAGGGCGGGAGGCCCAGAAAGGTGAAGATCAATGGTGAGCCGGAGCAGGAAGACAAGTAGAAGATCATGTCCCACATCCAGAAAAATGTGGACATCTTCGCCTGGAGGACCGCGGACATGTCGGGCATCGACGTAGCTTGACACCACCTCAATCTCGACTAGGGAGTCCGTCCCATCCGGCAAAAGAAGAGGGCAATAACCACCACCTTGGACGAATCCATCTGAGAAGAGGTGAAGAAGCTACTGGAAGCGGGTTGTGTCAGAGATCAAGTATCTAGGTTAGGTCTCTAATGTTGTAATGGTAAACATGTGTACCGATTTTTCTCTCAATAATAAAGCATGTATTAAAGATTTTTATCCCTTGCATCGAATCAACGCGCTGGTAGATTCTATCATCGGTTTCCCTATCATAAGTGAAGGGAACAATTATACATATGAGAATTTTCTAGAAGGGGGGTGAATGGAGATTTAAAATTATTTGTTTAACCGGATTCAGATAAACATCCATAGATCACACAACTAGAATTAAGTACTCACAATGGAGTTAATGCAGAAAGAAAAAGCACAGAAAAATCACATCACAAAGAACACCAAAACTATATTGATTTCCAAAAATCTAGGTATATCCATTCTTTTAACACTTTGGTAGGAATCCACTATCTCAATGCTTAAATCTTTTGATAACGAGACTCTTAAAATCAGTGTCCGAGTCTTTTAATAAGGAGACTCTAAGAATCACAAGGCTTGATCTTTTGGTAAGGTGATCTAACCAAATAACTGAATCCTTTCAAAAAGGACTCTAAAAATTCTTTTAAGAAATGAAAGAAGAATATGTAGAAATAGTCTTCTTGTATGAATCCTCCTTCAGTAAAATCTCTGAGGATTTTTTGGCACTTCAGTAGATTGAATCTTTTGTAAATGATTAATCCTTGATGACAAAGAAGAAGAAACAATGATTATATGCTTTGATCCACTGCTTCGGGAATTTTGTAGCAGAGAAAGAAGAAGAAGAAGAATATCGTCTATAAGAATGCTCTCTATATCTTCTCCATTGTGTTGTATATTGATATCTTCTTCTTCTTGAAATCTGAGTATAAGTAATTCATTGACCTTTTAAAATATTTTCTCTGTTGATTGTCTTCAGAAGGAATAAAATAATCTTTGAGAAAATCTTTCTACAAATAGTCTTCAGAAATCTCGTTCATCTCTTCAAATTGCTTTCATATAATTCTTTAGAAATTCTATAGAAAATCTTTTTTCTTGAATATTCTTCTAACATCTCTAATGATTCAAATAGATACCATAAGCATAATCTTCAAATAATTCTAAAAGAAAACCTCTGAAATTTTCTTTCTGAAGAGTATTTGACGCAACATCGAGTGTTGACTGAAGGTGCGTCGACTTTTGCCTTAGAATAAATCTCTGTCAACATAATTGCAAATCGACGCTGACATCGACTTCTTCTTTGGAGATGCGTCAACTTCATTTAAGAAACTGCGTTGAACCCCAGTTAGAGTTACTTCGACTTCTAGTCGACATTTAGCCGACGCAATGTAACTCACTCAATCTTCTTCTTGATTTCACCCTGCCTTCTTCTTCCTTGACTTGGACTGACTTTCTAGGACATCTAATGACCATATTACCCTCTCTATACAACATGAGTAATTAACCTAAAAAACAAAATCACTTGGAAAATAATTTGTTAAGTTAAATCCAGGGTTTTTCCCGATAATCTCCTCCTATTTAACTTAACAAATTTTACAAATTTTAAAGTGATTTTCAACATAAAAATAAAGAGAACAAGAATCATACAACATTTACATAGACATGAAGCTAGTCAGAATATGATCAAGCAACTGAAAGCTTTTGGGAATGACATGTTATTTATTGTCTTCAAAATATAATTCATAAGAAATAATCCTAGCCAGGAGTTTGTGAAGTTTAAACAATAATTTGAGCTTGAGCTTTTCAGAATATGCAGATAAAATATTGAAACCTTGAGATTAACCTTTTCCAATCTTCTCTAATTTTTGAATAAACCTGTCCATGCTTGATACTTCTACTTTAGAGCTCAACAACATGCCTTCTAATGTTCATCATTTTCAGCTACATTTCTGTCTTCTCCAGCCTTCCTCTTTTTAAAGTATTGAATTTGTACACCCCTTCCGTGAAACACTAGTGTTTGCTCCTCATCATGCTCTTGAAGCTCCCCCTGAATTAATGGAGTAGTCTGTTCAACAACATTAGCTGTAATCTCCTCCTTAGCTGAAGTAGTAGTCTGTTCAGCAACATTAGTTGTATCCAGAATTTTTTTCCAGATTAGTATCAGCCTCCTTCAAGACATTTTCATTTCCAGCAATCTGAAGTAGGTCTAGCCCTTATGAAGAAGCAAAGACCTCTTGTTCAATTTCCTGGTCTTCCTCCTGAATCTCCCCCTTCTAAACATCAATGGCAATAGAGGTTAAGAATGATTAGGTCACTGAGGAAGAAGAGAGCATAGACTGCATGTACTTTACAGATGCAGTAACCCCATCAATTTTGGATTTGCATGAGGTCAAAGGTGTTTTGAAACTTGGATGCATGTTCACTCATTAGAGTGGTAATAGAGTCGGTTGCTAGTTGCACTGCTTGGAGAATGATGGAATTAAGGTTGAAAGGAGGAGAGCCTGGCAAAGTGGATGAAGCAAGAACATCATCTTGAGGAATGTTCATAGTAGGGGATGAAGGTAGAGCTGTGGAAGGTAGGTGAGCTGGTTCAGATAATTGGATGGTGGTGGAGTCAGGACGAATGGATGTGGATGGTGGCAATGCAGGCAGAGAAGTAGATGCCTGGATTGGTATGGAAGATGGCTCTAAAATTGCAGATGAAGGAACATCAACCTGTGGAGAGGGTAGAGAAGATGATGACTCTCGCTGGGACCCAGGCTTGATTATTTTCCTGGTCCATTTGGAGAACAAAGCGATGATGATTTTTCTTCCCAGGAGGAATGGACACTCCCTTTGATGTGCAGAGTAGGGTAATTGTGTTTCAGAATCTGACTCATGATGTGCGAATAGGAATTCTCCTTCTGTGCATATTTGTGAGAGATCAGTTTAAGAAGATATTTCCTCTAATTGATTCTCTTTCCAAGGACCAACACCCCCATCAGATTCAACTGCACTTTGGGGATAGCATCATGCGCATAAATCCTGCATAGTAGAATTTTTCCTACTATATCGGCCAGGAGTCAAAATTCTTCAGAAAATTATTTTTCTGAGGATGATTGGGCTTGTCCTTCGAGAAGTTCATGATTTTGAGAAATTCCTGTATCTCAGGTCAGACAATTTTGTTGTTTATTCTCCCGGTGGTAAACCAAAAGTTCCATGTATCGCTTCAGTAGTGATCCTGATTTTAGAACTAGCAATATGTTCTTTCAAGGACCCATCCTCTTCAAATTGAACTTGTGCCAGAAATTCAGTGAGTTCCACTTCATATAATGTACATCTGGTTGATATTAACTTATTCAATCCGAGATTACTGAAAAGTTGCACAATTTCTTTGAAGATGTCGGCAACATCATTGAAAGATGCAAGATCAACATCAAACTCAGAATTAGTTTTGGGTGCCATCGATGTACCTATAAAAGACTTAACAAACACGAGAGTACGGGAAGAGGAAGAAGAGAACAGGGAAGATGAATAGTTTGAAAGTGTAATAAATTATAACAGAATTCTGATATAAGAAGACAATATGTTAAAAATTAGGACAGAAGTCGACGTATTTTAGGAAAGAATTCAACGCACCGCGTCAAATTTGGTGTAAGGATAGAATTCTGCGCGCGCTTAAGAAGTCAATGTTGAATTTTATCTGACGTATCTTTTAATAAGACTATTAGACATCCTGTTGACACATGCGTCGATTCAAAATTGACGTTGCGTCAAATATTTTTATACTCTTCATGACCAGTCTGTTCTCGACGCATGAGTTGAGTAGAAATCGACGTTGAGTCAATTTGTATTCGACATTGCGTCGAATAATGACTTCGAATTTTTCAAATTGTTGCTTTTTCTAGCAATAATTTTTCATAAAAAGTAAGTTTGGCTTACATTTTTATAAGTTCAACTGAGCACCATCAAGCATTCATAATGCATTGATGAAAAACCTGTGCTTGATTTCATCAAGGAACATTGTGAATATATCAGCCTTTTGAGCTTCAGTGGATGCATGTTGAAGGGATATTTTTCCTTTCTTTACTTTGTCCTTGAGGAATTTGTCTTATTTATGTGTTTAGTCCTACTGTGAAGCACTGGATTTGATGCAATAGAGATTGCACTTGAGCAATCACAAAATATTATGGAGTTTTTAATAGAAAAATTATAATCAAGTAATTAGTTTTACATCCACAATATCTGTGAGCAACAACTGTCAGTTGCTTTATACTCAACTTCAGCTACGAAAGTAGAGACTGAAGTTTGCTTCTTACTAAACCAAGAAATCAGTATAGTACCCAGAAATTGATAAGTCCCTGACGTGTTATTTCTATCCAGCCTACAACCAGCATAATCTGCATGAGAGTATCTCACTAACTCAAATTCAACTTCTGTTGGATACCACATGTCAAGTTCAAGAGTACCCTTTAGATATCTTAGAATTCTTTTGTCTGAACTCAAGTGAGATTCTTTAGGGTCCATCTAGAATCTAGCACATACACAATTGTCAAGCATAATATCTGGCCTACTGGCAGTGAGATAGAGAAGAAAACCAATAATTGCTCTATATATATATCTTTTGGTCAATAGATTGGCCTGATTCATCTCTATCAAACACAACAAACATACACCTACCTAGTTGATAAAGGGGATCTTAGAATTTGGGCTTCACTCAACATGGTGCGTATAATTTTATTGAAATAATTTATCGTCTTTTCTCTACGAAGTTCCAAAATCTTGGCATATGCATCGATGTGACAATCACCAATGTATCCCGTGGAAAGAAGTTCTTTCATTGAATCTCTAAAAGCAACAATGTTTTACCCAGTAAATGTAATGTGATTCTGTGGAGGAGGGGAGGAGGGTTCTTCATCTTCTTCCACACTCTTCAACTTCTTTTGGATAATAGGAAGTAGAGAGAGGAATGCTCTCTTTGACCTCTTTGTTTTCCAGAGGCATCACAACATAATTTCTTCTTAACCGTAGTTACGTCCTCCATCAACTTTATGACCCACAAGAATAATTATAAAATATGTTAAAGGAAATGCATAAAACAATTTAAGAGAAAATTGATATTAGCTTGCTCATTAGTCATTTGAGGCACATTTCTCCACAATTCTTTTAAGTTAAATGTACATTTCTCAGACAATTTGAGCAGTCGTGCTCTTTGATCAAGAAATGAAGCAGGAATGTTTGTGGTATGTTCTAAATATCATATCTGAAAGCATATGAAGAATTGAGTTAGTGTAGATAAAATAAATATATAAATAAATGATTTGAAAATATAATTAACACACAATCAATGCATGTGTGCATCTGTATAGATATCCCAAAGATTCTTGAGGTCATATATAAATATTGCTGGAGGGAGTAGGAGTTAGCTTGCCCCTCACAGCCTTAACACTGTTCATTGAGTATGACTGTATGGCTTGAGCCCAATTATATTTTTGGAAGACTTCTGGCTCCGACAACTCCTCATACAGCTCTGGAATAGGAGTTAGACTAGAAAGAAAGAATAGATTACATAATAGAAGTAAAAGAAGGGATTTCAAGTTAAACCGCACAACCTCCATTATACATTTCCGCAACTTCTTTCCTTAAAATAGATTTCTTCCTAGCAGCATAAGGTTTCAGCTGGATAACTATGTTCTCCCCAATATTTGGCAGACCTATAATAAATGTTACATCATTTGGGATAAATGATAGCTCCCTTGATCCAATGAAAAATACGTCTTTGCTTGTATCATACACTGAAACCAATACAGAAGTGGAATGTTTTATGGTACCCTTGGAGCAGTGAATATGGACAAGGACATTCTATTCTTTACTCGCATGTCGTTGCTACTCTCGGCCTCCAAAAAGTCTTCTTTCTTCCTGCCTCCTTGGCTCCTCCCTTCTTTTAGACTCCTCCCTTCTGGTGTCAGCCACCATCTTCTCATATTTGCCTACCAACTTCGCCAATTTATCTACAAAACCACAGTTTGTGGACTCACTTTCAATGTATCGTCAAGCGCGATCGATCAGGTCATCGAATGATATCGGCGGGTCACATGCTATCTTCATCTTGAAGAGGCCTTCCTGCAACCCGATCGTGAGGGCGAGCTGTAGAGTGTGTTTTGGCACATCCTGGACGGTGAGCACTTCCTCCTAAAAACGGTCGATATAAGCCCAAGTGAATACTAAGGCCCTTGCTTAATGAGGAAGAGAATATTTGGCCCCCTCTTCCTTTTCTTTGAGGTGGCAAAGTACAATAGGAAACTCCTTCGCAGGACTTCAAAGTTGTAGATCAAACTCGGCGCCAACTGGTGGAACCAGTTTCTAGCTTTCCCCTTGAAGTAGATAACAAACAACTTGCACTTAAGGCGTCTGTCATCAGCCGAATCGAGAAGACATCCTCAAACAATTGCAGATGCTGACAAGATTATTCTTACCTGAGTAGTAGCTCATTGATGGCTCTTTAAACTCCTCTGGCACCGGGGCAGATAGAATCAACTCGCAAAACGAACTTGCCTGACCGACTTAGTGAGTTGGGCAAACTCACTCAAACTCACTCTCGGAGTAGAGAGTTCCTGACGGGCTAGCAAAAAGAACTCGCGGGTGTGGAGTGTGATCCTCCTCCTAAACGACTTCCTTGTCGGGACTTCTTCTTTGACCTGCCTCGTCGAGCGAGATGACAATCGATGGGGAAGGCTCAGCCACCTCGCCATGAGGTGCGAGCAGGGCTCGCAATGTTTTCTCCATTGACTTACTGAACTATGCAAAATCTCTTCGTGTGAAGAACTTGCCTGACGGGTTCGAGTTGTCTTGGTCATCTTTATGCTCTCCATGTCCGGCAATGGTGTCATCGTGAGAGGTTTTTATCACAAGATACGATCCACGCTCACCACACAAAAAAAGTTGAAACTTGGATACCGGTTCAACGGAGTTCATACCAAAAAGGGGTAGCTTGTGTTACTTAACCCACTGTCGGATACTTAAGACTAGATATTTTGAGCATAGATCTGACCCTCACCGATCGAAGATTTGGATGCCTACACATTGACCCGCGAGCTGTAGCAAAAAGAATCCCCGCCATATACCCGGAAGTTCTCTTCTTCCCCTCCAAAAATCAAATACTGAGCACCTCGGACAACACGGAGAAGAAACTCAAAAGGTGCAAGTCCTAGGTAGAGCTATCACTTAAAACCGAAAACCGTAAACCGAACCGGAACCGCAAAGAAACAGACCGAACCGTTTGAAAATTATTGGAGTTCTAATTTGAATTTTGGAACCGTGAACACCATTGGTCCGGGTGTGGTTCTTTCATTTTATTATCCGGACCGGAACCGGAACCAGAACCACAACATACAAATCTTAAGTGGTTTCATGATTTTTAGACCCAATCCGAGCCGGACCGAAACAGAACCGAACCGCAACCCGTTTATTATTATTATTATTTTATAATATTTTTTATTATTAATATTATTATAATATTGCTATTTTTAATAATTTATCTATAATATTTATACTTACTATTAGTGGTAAAACTGGTTGGGTTTGGTGTGGTTTGAACTCAAACCGCAATCGCACCAAAGAGAATCGGTTTTAAATTGAACAAAATCGCACTGCACCAAAATTGTGTGGTGTGACTTGATATTGGTGCGGTTTGTAGTTGGTTTTTGAGGTGCAGTTTCTGTTTTTATACAGTTATATGATGTTTTATCAATTTTACTCATATATTTTTCAAAAAAAATTTGTTTTAAAAATACAGAGGGTATACAACGACTATTTAATAGTAATAATTAGTGACCAAAAACCGCACAACAAACTATGCGGTTTTGCAACCAATGAAACCCCTGCATAACCAAACTGTTCGGTGCGGTTTAAAACCGGTACGGTCTTGTGTGGTTGTGTTGTTATGTGATTTTGGTTTTTAACTTTTATCCCTACTTACTATATTATGTAAAAAAGTACTCCCCCTGGGTTTAAACGAAATTTCTTCATCCGAGCCCCGGTCTTCGAAGTCCCTCTTGTAAAAAACAAACGGGTTTACTTTTCCCCCCTTGTGTTTTATTTTTGACCTCCCTCATTCATTCTGTCAAGCTTGGTTTTGATTCTGGTTGGAACCGATTGAAACCGTACCGAACCGCATAAAAATGGACTGAATCGTTAGTGACAGGTTTGATTTTGATTCTTGTTGAACTGTAACCGGATTTGTTGACACGACGGTTCCAATAATTATGCTTGAATTAAAACCAGAACCGGAACCGGAACCAAAACCGGAACCGGTCAAACCAAATAAGGTTTTGATTTTAATTTGAAGAACTGTTGCATGAGCGGATCTGTTCGTGGTTTTAGTAGAACCGGAACTGATCCAGAATCGTGACAGCTCTAGTTCTAGGAGGTTGGGTTTCTTCTCTCCGAGGTGTTAAGGGGTCCTATTTATAGGCAAAACATCTCGATGTAAAATTGATCTTTATTGACCTGTAGGTAGCTGCCTCCGCCTTAATGAGAATATTAATCCCAAACCAAGGTGCTCTGTGGATAGCGGCCTCTGCCTTAGCGAAAACACTATTCACCGCCCTTGACAGTCTGTCTGCTGATAACCAAGTCATCAATAGGTTGTTGTTTATTGACAAGGGCAAGCTTGGGGTGGGACTGGCCTGGGCTCACCTCGACTACTCGGCGGCGAGTCCGGATGTGCTACCCGGGCTTGCACCCTAGGATGCAAGTTGAGCCCGGTCATCTTACCGTACTCGCCCATTAAACTCTAAGATTAGACCTGCTCTTACTATGGTTTATCGGGGCGTACATTCCTTCAGCTCGCTGAAAACAGGATCGATTTCAAAAATGTTTGAAACCATAGGAACATATTTCAAACAAATGAAACTTTAGGGACCCATTTCAAATCATCCTCAAACCTTAGTGATTGATATAGTTATTTTGTCTTAAATAAAAGACAAAATTAATAGACGATAGACAGAGAGGTGGCTATGAGTCTCTATTTTTGTGAGTAATAATTTGGTTGCATAAGTAAAAAAAATATTGTTGTGGCTTTGTCCTGGAACGGGGCAGAATATAAGGTTATGGCTGTATCTATATGTAAGCTCATGTGGCTAGTAAAATATTGAGGGAATTAAGAGTTCCCATTAAAGGAGTAATACCTCTTTTGACAAATAAACAGCAATTCACATATATTCAAATTGAGATTTACTACTTTATCAGAGAGAAGTATAAGTCAATGTCATTACCCCTACATTCCTTCTAGTGCAAGGTTAGTAAATATGTTCAACAAAGCTATTTCTGGAAAAAGTCTTCAAAAAAGTTTTTTGCATCTCGGATTTATAAAGGGTCGATGAATCTCTAACCAACAGGGAGACCTCCCTATACGTTTTAGCAGAAGGTGCCTATAACAATGACTCTAATTTCATCAAGGAAAAATACCTCTTTATTTTGAAAATTAGACCACAATTCACATAGATTCAAATGAGATTGACTGCTACTTTACCGGAGAATAGTTCAATTCAATGTCATTACCACTCCTATGTTCCTTTTATTGCTTGGTTGGCAGATCTGTTCAACAAAGCTATTTTTGGAAAAAAAAAAAGTCATCATGAAAGTTCTTCACATTTCTAGATTATAAAGGGTTATTGAATCTCAAACCAACAGGAAAACCTCCCTATAGGCTTTAGCAGAAGGTGCCTAGAAAATGGCTCTAATTTTGTAGAGTAATACCTCTTTACTTTGACAATTAGACGACAAATTACATAGATCCAAATTGAGGTTGACTGCTACTTTATCAAAGAATAGTTAAGTCAATGTCAGTACCACCCCTACATTCCTTTCTAGTGCTTGGTTGGTAGATATGTTCAACAAATCTATTTGTGGAAAAAGCTGTCATAAAAGTTCTTCCCGTCTCTGGATTATAAAGGGTGGTTGAATCTCAACCAACAAGGAAGACCTCCTACAAGCATTAGTAGAAAGTGCCGAAAAAAATGACTCTAATTTAAAGAGGATACAAGGATTAGGTAGAAAACATGTGATTTATCTGATGCTCAAGTTCAACCATAGCTTCTGCAATGGCTCGGGCCTTCTTCCTGAGAGCATCTTCAAAGCCTGAAGTCAAAGGAGATAGATTCTCGTCAACTAGTGCTTCTTCAAAGGGATCTTTTGATGTGATTTACCACATCAGGTCTTCCCTTGTTAATCTCATGTATCATTGGTTTCTATCGTTTTTTTTATTCGTACAATACCAATCAAAATATAAGCGAGAATCATAATTAATTTTTATAAATAGCATTACATTGCATTAAAAAGATACAGTAGATTGTATGTAATTGATAGAATTTTCATCTACATAATGCTTTCTTTAATCTAGATAAAATATTAACATTGAACCAAAAAGCTTGATATGTATTATTACGTATCGTGTCATATAGTATTTTTTCATGTAGTTTTAGTCCTGTAGTGGACCCTATAAGGAGCCCCTTAGATAGTGCGTTGGAACTTTGAGTATTAGTATTGAGTCTCTCTTTGGAGAGGAGAGTCACTTGGAGCAGTGATGTAGGGGTAGGCTACTGGTGCACAAAACATACGACTCTAGGTGGTAGTGTAAAGGTGACGTTAATCCAAACTTACATGCAATGTAATGATCGATATTTTGACAAATAAAATAAAGCAATGTAAATTTTCAGCACCACGCAGATATTTAAATAGAAAACAAATATTCAATTTTAGCAAATTATAATGGCTTCCTCCGCTCGGAGGGCCAAAACGGAGCGCGCAGCGAATGTCTCCTCCTGCAAAGGTTCCTGGACAACGGTAGGGGATTGGGATTTGGGGGATGTAGGGGCTACGGATGAGGGTTTCGGAGGGGGAAGAAGAAGGCTATGGATGGGTAGAACCTTGGGGGGAGTTTGAGCGTCTAGGAGTCATCACCTAGGGTTCCACGACGTCGGCATCAGGGAGTGATCGTTGGAATCCGGGAATAGAAGTCTTCAAATTCTGCAATAACTGAATTCAACCATCAAGACTACTATTTATAATAAAAAGAAACATTAGGACATCTCAATCAACGACTATGATTGGCTGGTGGGAGAGGTCACTAAAATACATGATCAATGAACCAAAAATAATAAATAAATATATGTTTTTGACTCGCGATATGAATCCGGACACATCTGCGAAGTCCGATCATCGATCCGGGCACGCCATATATGGTAAGTCGCCAAATCAGCCCCGAACAGGCCCAAAGCTCGTGCTCGTCTCTGCTCCGAATCAATTTCCCCGACTTGAAAGAATTCATCTCCCGATGAATTGGGATTGGAATTCTCTCGATCAATGCCAAGTACAACTCGAAGAGGTCTGTCGGGTGTCGTCCAAGTATCGTCGACGGAAGAGTGTCCTCGCCCATCAACTCCCCCTGACTGAAAAACTGTCATCTCTGGTGAATAGAGACGATCGTGCTGAAGTCGAAGTCCAGGGGCGATTCAATCAAGCTATGCTGCAAGTATCCAAGCGTCAACTGCATCAGGGCGGTCCCGCCAATGTACCAAGTAGCGACAGCGCGGCCCATCTAAAGTAGGAACAAACTGGTGGAATCTGAACTCTGTGATGCTCTCATCGCTCATCTCTCGAAGGGTGGAACTCGGTGCGATCGGCGGTGTCGGTGGTGAAACAAAAGAAGACGAATTCCCAGGTGGAAGGGTATCAGTAGTGGATGGGTTGTAGTAGCTATCAGACATAGGTGGAATATGAGAGTGGTAAGGCAACGAAAGTGGGGGTGGGGGTGGTTGGGCATCTTTATTGTTCGGGTCCACATACTCGTGAGGCTCGTCGTACGGTGTCAGATCCTTAACATTAAACACAGAATAAATTCTCATATTTGCCGGGATATCGAGCCGGTAGGCATTTGTCCCAATACGACTAATAATTCAGTAAGGACTCATTCTCCTGACGTTTAACTTTTTGGCAGACCCCGAGGGGAGCCTCTCAGGGCGGACTCGCACCGCTACTTTCTCGCCTTCATTAAAAACTTGTTCTCTCCTTCGTTTATCTGCATGGATTTTATAATTTTCAATGCTCGTTATCATTCGTCGGCGAATCAACTCATGTAATGCATGCAAATGATGAACAAGTGACCCAACTGACTCATGTAAATGAAGTGAATGATGCACATAGAGCATAACATACTCGACACACTTCCTAAGAGAAGGCCTGGTAATGACTTGGATATTACTAACATGGGGTGGCCTATCAGGAGGCTTACCGGGTGGTCGATAGAAAAATCTGGGGTGACCGACGTCATCGCCCGTGGGGACGATGTAGATGGTGACAAAATAGTGCGGAGCTCTGGCGTGATAGGTACCTCTCAAATGATATTGCCCGTCAGGTGGCTCACCAGGGAGTGTATACCAAAAGTCATCACTTGTGAGATGATCACTAGTGCGGATACACGATTCATCACTAAAGTGTAGGAGGGAAGACTTGTCAAATGAGCCTCTCAGGGACTTGATCCCGAAGAGGTCGATAATGATAGAATAGTCCACCACGAGGTGAGCACCAATAACAATAGTGTCTGTGGGAGTAAGTCGGACACCCACAACAAAGTCAACGCTAGCCTCATGAACCTCCCAAGGGAATAGTGGCTCATCAGAAGACTTATCTGGAGGTTCAACATGAGGTCATTAATAATGAGAAGATCCCTCAGATGAGTATCACTGATAGAGGTCGTGTCCTCGAAAGTGGGTGGGGTAGCCACTATGAAGTCAACATTATACTCTCGACTCTTAATAGTGATGTGACTCAAGATAGTCATAAGGTAAGAGCAGGGGGTGACCAGACTCAAGTGTGGATCAATCGATATAGCATTGAGAAATGTGTCTCTGTTCAAAGGGGACACTAGGTCTAGATGTAGGTCTAGGTGAGATGAAAAGGATGGGTATACCATCACAACGTCACTAGGTCGCTCGTCCTCACCCACATGACAATGCTCACTAGTCATGCTAGCATCATTATCCATCTGTATCAAAAGGTCATGATCATATTCAACCTCAAGATCACATGAGCAATGAATATCATCAAGCTGAGAAAGATTAAAACCAAAGTGTCGGATCTCTTATCTCGGTGGGAGCACTGCTCGCCGCATCTATGGCTTGACCCAAATCCCTAGGCTTTCTTCGTAATCTAGATCTTAGGTGATCAAATTGAGCTTCTAAGAGATCAAAACGGTCAAGAACTAATCGTAAAAATTCAGCGTCAGTTAACTCTATTGGTGGAACACTATGAGGGTCCTGACATGTATTGTGATCCTACCAATGGTAACCTCTATAGGTTTCCTGAGGGTCGACTAGACGGTAGTCCCTAACATAGTCAGATTGTGCTTAAGGGTGTGTATGTGCCCTGTAAACGTGCAGTGGAGGTTGTTCATATCCAAACCTAGGTTCCCCTCCTAGAGGAGATGTGTAGCGGCGATGACCTGAACAATATTCAATTCTATCATCATGGAGTTGCGGAGAGGTGTAATGAAGAAGACATGAGGACCCCTCGTCGTGTTGATCGCCTCTAGCATAATGGAATTGTGTCGAGGGGTCGACACGATCTCTATGAGCGGTGTGCGGGGAACGATGATAATCATAATGATAACATGAAGGTTTTTCTAAAGGCGTTCTATGAGGTCGGGTATAGGCAGACTCGGGAAACTCAGATAGAGGAGACGAACGACGGTGACAACTAGACATAAATGAACCCAAGGATTATTTAAAACCTACCACTACGAAGCATGCAAATGGCCTAACTTGCCTCTGATATCAAAATGATGTAGGGGTAGGCTACTGGTACACAAAACCTACGACTCTAGGTGGTAATGCAAGGGTAGCACGCTAATCCAAACCTACATGCAATGTAATGATCGATATTTTGACGAATAAATTAAAACAACGTAAATTTTCAGCACCACACAGTTATTTAAATAGAAAACAAATATTTAATTTTAGCAAATTATAATGGCTTCCTCTACTCGGAAGGCCAAAGCGGAGCACGCAGCGAATGTCTCGTCCTGCAAATTATTAGTGTACCAAAACAATTTTCATAAACAAGAATCGCAACAAAATATAGCAAATCACTAAATGGAAAATGTCGAGTCAAATTATACAATACTACAAAAGCTCACAAAGTAAAGGGTTGAATCGAGGCACTGAAGAATTTGAGGTCCGGATGTGTAGATCGACGATCAGAGATGGAACCGGTGGCGAGGCGATGGTGGCGGTGGTTGTCCTCGGCGGTAAACGGTGAAAACGGACAATAAAACGGTGGATCCGGCCACGTATAAGTAGATTCGGGCCGAGAGAGGGTAGATCTGATGTGTAGGAGTGGATCTAGACAAAAATGGTAATAAGGGTGGAGGCAAACGTCGAAACAAGGGCTGAAATTCTCAAATCAAGCGTGATCTAGAGAACAAAGACTATTTGATAGTAGATCCACGGAAGGGAAGAAGTGGAGGGTCGGCGTGAACAGTGGCCGACGTGAATAGTGCCGGCGTGAACAGTACCCCGTAAACAATGTTCGGCAACCAGTGTTCGTGAACAGTGTTCGGGCTTACTGGACAACAGTAGGGGGTTGAGATTTTGGGGTTGTAGGGCTGCGGATGAGGGTTTCGGAGGGGGAAAAAGAAGACTATGGATGGGTAGTACCTTGAGGGAGAGTTTGAGCGCCTAGGAGTCGTCGCCTATAGTTTCACGGCATCGGCACCGGGGAGTGATAGCTGGAATCCGAGAATAGAAGTCTCTAAATTATGCAATAACTGAATTCAGCCCTCAAGACTACTATTTATAATAAAAAGAAACACTAAAGCATCTCAATCAACGGCTATGATTGGTCGGTGGGAGAGGCCACTAAAATACATGATTAATGAACCAAAAATAATAAACAAATATATATTTTTGACTCGAGACATGGATCCGGACACATCTGCGGAGTCCAATCGCCGATCCGGGCACGCCACATATGGTAAGTCACCAAATCAGCCTCGAACGGCCCCAAAGCTCGTGCTCTTCTTTGCTCCGCATCAAGCAACCAACCTCCAAGTTCTTGGTGGGGGCTTATCTCCCGATTGTATATTTTATTTCATGTAATGCAATGTACGTTCTTTATTTTAGATCTTGATACGGCATCCGCATATCAATTGGTCTGATCGCACTTTTAGGGCTTTCTTCGAAATCCCTAATTGGATCTAAATCTGTGCTTCAGTCCACTTCTGCTCGCTCCTTCGTTCGTCGCGCCGCTCGATTCTTCGTCGATCTGCCGATTCTCGCCATTGACTCAAGCATACGCTCTCACGCGACGAATTCTTGCGCTCGACGCCAACCCCTCACCATCGACTGCAACGTCCGAACCTTTTGTTGCATCTAGCACTCGTCTGCATCGTGTGATTATAGCAACAACAAAACGCCAACTCCAGCGCCCGGTGACTTTGCGGATTTTCGTCGATCTTAGCCTATTTCAGCGACCGATTCCTACTTTGAACGACTTTGCCGTGTCCGACCACTCTTTCAGTGAACGATTCCAGTGATCCTTCGACTTCTTGCGCCTCCAAACGGTTCCTCTTCTCTAGTAGTGTCTGGTAACACCACAAACAACCCACCATCACTCTTGCAGCCTTCTAGCAGGCGCTCCTCATCCTTGTGAACTTTCTGTTGTGTCAGGACTCCCTGCTACGACGCCTGCAATAGTCTGGTAGCCCTTTTGCGACCCCTGCAGCATTCCGGCAACTGTCCTGCGGCTCTTGAAGCATCCCAATGCTTCACGTTAATACGCTCAGCCGTCGTTCCATGTCTGTGACTCGTTCAATGTCCCTCCACATCGACGAGAATGACATTGGCTCCGCTGACTGCCATTACATGGATCAACTCGAAGTCTGGCTTAAGAATCTCACTCTGCACCTTCAAGAGCTCGAGGCCTCGGTGGTAAACCGCCCTCCAACCACTTTGTCGCCGCCAGTTCTGTCAAGCCCACCTTTGTCGACGCCCTGATGACCCCCTCGCCCCTCCCCCTGTTTATCTCACGAGCAACACATCGAGCTTCACCGCAAGGGCATGTGCTTCTGCTACCAGTAGTCGTAATCTCCCACCCATGTCTATGCCTTCAAAGACTTGTGCGTGTTAGTGGGATCTGAAGACGACAGTCCTGACTTTGGGGACTTGGACCCCCTGATGCTTGACGATGACCCCTACAGACCTCTACCTTAAGGACAAGATCATTTTTTCTAGAAGGGGAGTGTTGATATATATTGTTGTGTATCGTGACATGTATATTTTATCATGCAGCTTTTGTCCTGCAGTGGACCTCCATCTATATAAGGAGCCCCTTAGGTAGTGTTCTGGACCTTTGAGTATTGAGTCTCTCGTTGGAGAAGGTAGTGCCTTGGAGGACCCAGTCTCCGGGTGCTTGATATGAGATTGTCTCCCGAATGTATCTTCTATTTCATGCTATGCAAGTTAACGTTCTTTATTTTAGATCTTGATATGGCCTCCGCGTATCAAAGCTCATGTACAAAAATTAATTTTTAGGTTAAATCAAATGCAAATTTTGAATGCGTTCAATCGAACACAGATTTATCTAGCGCTTATTTGAGGGCAGTTAAGTACCTATTGAGAAGTGAGAAGGCATATCAAAATTTTGAAATGAAGAAATAACAAAGAGAGTAATAAGTAGGCTTACCAGGAGCCATGTAGCCATGTGTACCAGCAAAACAACTTAAATCTGATTCTTCGATTATCTTTGAGACGCCAAAATCAGCAATTTTTGCTTCATATTCCTCATCAAGTAATACATTTGTGGATTTTATATCTCTGTGAATGATGGCTGGGGAACAATCATGGTGGAGATACATGATTCCTTTTCCTGCACCAACTGCAATCTTATACCGTTTATTCCAATCCAACTCTGGCACACCTACCTTCATTTCTCGACGTAGAGCGTGATAAAGATTTCCATTCGACATGTACTCAAAAACAAGAAAACTAAACCCATCCCTTGATAAGCAGGCATAAAGTTTGAGTATGTTCCTATGCCTGACTTTTTGAAGGATATCTATTTCTGCTAGTGAAGCCTCTTCTTTATTCATCTTCCACAGTTGTTTAACTGCAACGGTTCCTCCATTTTTGAGATCTAGTCTATAAACTTTACCAGTACTCCCACTTCCAAGTAAATTAACCTCGTCCAAATTGCAGATATCCCCAACCACAAGATCTGCCGGATGGAAAGACTCCAACTTCCAAGTACCATCATTTTGCATGCCTTTCTCAAAATCCTTCCTTTCACTGGCTTCTTCCAGCTTGAAGTTGGTATATCTAGCGATTACCAATCCAGCCAAAATTACAAACAATAATGATAATATGATGACTACAAGAAAAGGGTTCCTTCCTAGAATATCTCTATGTTTTCTATTAAAACTGCAAATTTCTAAACCATCTCGCAATTGGCTTTCTAGACTTCTATCCACACAAAGATCTGGATTACCAAAGAAAGCTTTATTTCCAGCAATAATTAAAAGACCTGGAGGAACTTCACCTGATAGTTGGTTCTTAGAAAAATCAATAGAACTCAGCTTTAGTGCCTGCAAACCATTTGGTATTAGCCCTGAAATCATGTTTTGTGACAGATTAAGTGAATTAAGAGATGTCAATAAGGACAGTGATTCCGGAATGACACCAACTAACGAATTCTGTGCAAGTTCTATCTCGACCAATTTAGTGCAGGTACTGATTTCATATGGTATCGGCCCGGTCAGCTCATTGTTTTCCAAATGCAAAGACGTCAATTGTTTGAGATCTCCAATTTGAGATGGTATATAGCCAGAAAACATATTATTGAAAGCATACAGTTTCTGCAGCTGGGCAAGGTTCCTGATCTCAAGAGGAATTTGACCAGAGAATTTGTTGTTCTGCACATAAAGCTGGGTCAAACTACTTGAACTACTAATCTCAGAAGGAATCATACCAGTGAAATCATTATCCGCAAAGTCAATGATGACAGCATTTGGTAGCCCCCATATTCCGTCAGCTATGGTTCCATTGAAATTATTTTGGCTGACCCTGAGTCTTATTAAAGGTTTGCAAGTAGCATATGAATCAGGAAGTTCACCAGAGAAGTTATTATCTAGAGCAAGCAGGTACTGCAGATTATTGTTTTGGCAAAAGAATCTTGGGAATGCACCAGAAAAATTATTCTCTGATATATCAATACTGTTTAGTGGCGAGAACCGACCAAGATTTGGTGGGAATTCTCCCGAAAAACCATTCAAGTAAACAGAGAATGCCTTGAGGAACTGGAAGTCTCCAAACCCCATGGGTAGTTCACCCCAGAAGTTGTTTTTGAATAAATGGATCACTGTAAGGTTCTTTAGGTTGCCCATTTCAACTGGAACTTCTCCTGACAACTTGTTCTGGGAAATGTCAAACTCTTGCAAGTTTGTCAATTTCGCAATCTCAGGTGGGATCTCTCCTGTTAAGCTGTTCTGGTAGAGCTCAATCTTGTAAAGACTTTGCATATTTGTAATTTTTTTAGGAAAATTCCCAGAAAGATTGTTCATGGAGAAATCTAATGTTTGAAGTGTTGTCATTTCAAAAATAGAAGGTGGAATCTCTCGAGTAAAATTGCATCTTGACAAAAAAAGATATGTCAAATTCTTTAGGGTTCCAATATTTGGGGGAATCTCTCCCTCATCAAAGTTATTGAGAGCTAGACCAAGCTGAACCAACTTTGATAGATTTCCAACCCACTCAGGAAATTTTCCAGAGAATCCATTTGATGACAGATCAAGAATTTGCAAGTTCTTCAAGAGAGAAAGATTGGGTAATGGGCCAGTTAAGTCATTGTATGAGAGGTTCAGGAGCTGAAGATTAGTGCAGGTAAGCAGTTCAGAGGGAATGGTGCCCAAGATCATATTTGAACCCATATCTAATGATTTAAGGCTCCGCAAATTCGAGATGGATGGTGAGATTTCACCAGAAAGGCTTCTGTTTGCAAGCAAGATTTCAACAACTTCCCCACTACTGGAATCACAAATGACACCAGAAAAAGTACAGGGAGACTGGGATGGTTTCCAGCTTTCCAGATGGTTCGAGGGATCTTGCAAATAACTCTTGAATTGGAGCAGTGATTGTGTTTCAATAGCTTGGGATGTTAAGACCGGGAAGAAAAAAAACAGTAGTATGGCAACCAAGACGTGGAGAATAATGCACAGTTCCTCCATTTTTGGACCGGGTACAGTTATCGATTGAGGATGAGGTTTCATGAAGTTTAGGCTATTTCCGGGCAAAATTGACCTGTCGAGGGAAAAAAGATTAAGACATTAATAAGCACCATCGTTATGAATGCGAATTTATTCATTATACTAAGATTTACACACAAAAAACAGTTTGAAAACCTAATTAAGGGGAAAAATTTGAAGAAAAGGTAGGTTTAATTCAGTTGATATTCCATAATTGCTACAACTATCTCTTTCAGTACGACTATATGAGATCAACATGTGTTTGTACCTCATTAAACTAAGAAACACAATCCTTTGAGCTAGCTTGAGCCCGCACTAATGCTAGATATCAATATCTTCCCTAAGTTAGCTTGGAGACAACCCATAGTTATTAAACAAGCATACCTACCTATCTCTATAACTTACATTGACCTACTCAAGAATAGCTCGACCTAGAGAGATACGGGCTTGTCAGTGTAGTCTCTTATGTACTCCAACCCTCATAAGCATCATGCAGATCAAAAGGAACTCTTGAAAGGCCCTCAAAATTAATTCAATTTCCAGGATTACTCATAAAAGGGCCAAATCCATGTGACACATTGTTGTCACCAGCTTTATTCAAACCAGCGGCTCTAGAAAATATCACCCCACCTCAAAATCATCCTCTACCTTGGCTGAATTATCCCCTTTGAGGCAACTGAAACCCACCGATTACTGTTTATCGAACCAAAAGTACATCTTGTGAAGCAAGGGGCTTCACTTCTGCTGCAGGCAAACATTCTCACCATACCTTAATTGTCATATGAAGGAACTCTGCATGATCATTGGAAGTAAAGAGAAGAGAGTGACCTTGACTGACATGGAAGGTAAAGAGAAGAAAATGACCTTGACTAACAAGGAATTACCGTATTACTCCTTGGGCGGCATTTCAGGGCCACGCACTATGAAGCTTTGGGGCTTTTACAAGACGCTTTCTCTCCCAGGAATTGGTGGCACACCTTTGATTAGCATGAAAAACCAGTCCCTACAAGTGGCCAATGAAATTAAATCTCGAGCCATATTGTCCTTCGGTGCATCATGCATGACAGTCCATCACTTATGGAATGGGTCTCTGCCTACAAGTAGCTGGGCTAAAATATCTAAGCTAACTAAATAACCGCTAAATTATTAATTTAATCTTGATTAATGGTCATATTTTAATTTTTTAATCAAAAAAGTAAATAAAATGAGTGAATCAAGATGTATCTTAAGCAATACAATAAAAGATAAAAAGTTGATCAATAATACTGAATATTTAAGTACATTTCCCTCTTTAGTTCACAATAAAGTAACAATGAGGCAAATAAAAGTGATTAAGATTCAATTAAAATTTAGCAATCCAATCTAATATGATTCAAAATGATTGCTTAATCTAATTTAAATAAGTATATTAATTAATTATAATTAAGTTTGTGGTGATAAATATTATAATTACTATTTTATTTATTAATAAATTAATTCAATAATCAATCAATAAGGTATGAAAATAATTTAAAGATTAATCCGGATAATCAACCAATTGTTAATTTTAGATAATACGTTGTCTTAAATGTTGACATGCATAATTATAAATTTCTACAAATTATGGATTAATTAATTATTAGGGCATTAAATATTTATGTATTAATCAATAATGACATGTTAATTAAGTATTTAAGTTACTCATTTAATATTTAATGTTGTCGAGAGAAAAGGAATAATTGATATTGCAATACAAGGAGACCTCTATATATAGAGGTGTTACAATTAATACAATTAATAAAACATAAATAGGAATTATATAATCTAACACTCCCCCTCAAGTTGGGCAAGTGATGTTGATCATGCCCAACTTGTCCACAATCTTGCTAAATGTGTTCCCACTTAATCCTTTCGTGAGAATATCTGCTAGCTGCCTGTTGGAGGGCACGAAGGGAGTACACACAATCCCTCGCTCAATATTCTCCTTGATGAAGTGTCGATCCACCTCGATGTGTTTCGTTCGGTCATGTTGAACGGGATTGTGAGCGATACTGATGGCCGACTTGTTGTCACAGTACAGAAGGATGGGTCCTTCTTCTTCGAAACCAAGATCACGCATTAAGGCACGAAGCCATAAGCCTTCACAGACCCCTTGAGCCATAGCTCTGAACTCGGCCTCAGCACTAGAGCGTGCCACAACTTGCTGCTTCTTGCTCCTCCAAGTAACAAGATTGCCTCCAACGAGAGAACAATATCCCGAAGTTGAACGTCTATCATCAACAGATCCTGCCCAATCAGCATCAGTGTAGACTTCAACCTTTAGGCCGGTGTTTGGGGCAAACAGAATACCCCTTCCTGGTGAAGACTTGAGATACCGTAAAATTCTGTGAGCAGCATCCACGTGTCGGGTCTTGGGAGCATACATGTACTGGCTCACAACACTCACAGCATAGGAAATGTCTGGGCGAGTATGGGACAGGTATATCAACCTCCCTACTAATCTTTGGAACCCTGAGACATCTTCGATGTCCACACCATCATCCCGCGATAGACGGTGATTTGCTTCAATTGGAGTGTCGGCCGGTCTGCATCCACTCATTCCCATCTTCTCAAGGAGATCTAACGTATACTTTTGTTGAGAGATGAAGATCCCCCGCTTAGATCTGGCAACTTCTATTCCCAAGAAATATCTGAGTTTTCCCAGATCCTTGACCTCAAACTCTCCAGCTAGCTTTTGTTTCAAGCTCTGAATTTCTTCCATATCATTACCAATTATGACAATATCATCAACATACACAATGAGAGCAGTAAGTTTTCCAAATCTACGTTTAATGAATAATGTGTGGTCAGCATTGCTCTGATAGTACCCAAATGACATCATGGCCTTGTGGAACCGGCCAAACCAAGCTCTTGGGGACTGCTTCAACCCATAGAGAGCCTTCAATAGTCTGCACACTTTTCCAATAGAACCAACAGGCGCAAGACCCGGGGGAATCGACATATAGACCTCCTCCTCCAAGTCACCGTGGAGGAAGGCATTCTTCACATCCAGCTGAAATAGGTCCCAATGTTTGCAAGCAGCAACGGAAAGTAAGACACTGATAGTATTCATTTTGGCCACCGGGGCGAACGTCTCCTGATAATCAATGCCGTGGGTTTGAGTATAACCTCTTGCAACCAATCTCGCCTTACATCTTTCAATAATTCCTTGTGGGTTCTGTTTCACCGAGAACACCCATTTGCACCCAACAAGTTTCTTGCCATTGGGAAGAGGAACCAAGTCCCATGTATGATTTTTTTCCAGAGCCTTCATTTCCTCCATCATCGCCTCACGTTACACAGGGATTGCCAGAGCCTGTTGCCAAGATGCAGGAATAGAGACAGTGGAGAGGGAAGACACAAAGGACTTGTAGGGGGTAGAAAGCGCAGCATAAGATACAAAATTCGATAAGGGATGGTGAGTACAAGACCTGGTACCTTTTCGAAGAGCAATCGGAAGATCCGAAGGCCCTGAGTCAGGATCCACTGACTGTTCCGGTAGCAGAGTGGGGTCTTGTGAGCTTGGCCGCATGACACGCCGGGTATATACCTGCAGGATTGGGGGTGGTGAAGGTATGGAGGAAGATGAAGGTAGAGGAGAGGGGCTCTCCTCCACTGGTATTTGAGGACTCACTTCCACAGGTAGAGTCTCCCCCTGAAGTGAGGGATATGGAGGAGGAACGGGGAGAGAAACACCCGAAGACGGGGAATCACCAGGAGACGGAGAGTCAGTGAGAGGATAGTAGGACTCGGATTCACGGAATGTGACATCCATACTAACAAATACTTTCCTGGTAGGAGGATGAAAACACTTGTACCCTTTTTGTGTAGGTGAGTAACCGATAAAGACACACCTGAGAGCACGAGGATCCAGTTTAGAGGGGCGGGGTTGGTGGATGTGAACAAAGCAAACACAACCAAACACTTTAGGAGGAAGCTGAGTAGGGCGCACCCGGAGGGTATGAAGGGGGGTGGAATGCCCAAGGACACGCGTTGGCATTCGATTGATAAGGTATGCCGCAGTCATGACAGCATCTCCCCAATAAAATTTTGGAAGATGCATGGTGGACAACAGACAGCGAGCAACCTCCAGGAGGTGGCGATTCTTCCGCTCAGCCACCCCATTTTGGGCTGGAGAATAAGCACACGTAGTCTGGTGAAGGATGTCGTGATCAGCAAGATAGTTTTCAAATTGCGAATCAATGTATTCGCGTCCATTGTCACTACGAAGAACTTTTATTTTAGATTGAAATTGACAAGAAACCATGCTATGAAAGCGCCGAAAAACAGAGAATACATCACTTTTACGATGTAGTAAGTACAGCCAGGTAGTACGAGAGAAACAATCAATAAAGGTAACAAACCATGCACACCCAGAAATAGAAGGAACACGACAAGGACCCCATATATCACTATGAATAACAGCAAATGGAATAGAACTAGGTAGCGAAGCATGCTTAAATGAAGTACGATGATGTTTGTTTAGACTACAGACATCACAGACAAAAGTGTCAAAAACAGCATTAGACATAGCAGGAAATAGTAATTTCATAATAGAGATAGGAGGGTGGCCCAGGCGACAATGCCAGGGGTACAGAGGATGGGTAGTGCTGGAATGAAGAGCCATGGTGGGAGAAGCAGTGCCAGGATCAAGAACATAGAGACCGTCCACCATACTACCAGAGCCAATCACCTTCCCCGTCGTCAGGTCCTGAAAGACACAAGAGGAGGGAAGAAATGTCACAGAGCAATGCATGGAGTTAGTTAAATGACTAATTGAAAGAAGGTTACGAGTAAAGGTGGGTACATGAAGAACCGAGGACAGGGTGAGAGAGGAGTATGGAATGGTACCCTTGCCAGCAATAGGGGCAAGAGAACCATCGGCAATACTCACCTTGTCACGCCCAGACAGAGGGGTATAGGAAACAAAACCTGTGGATGACCCGGTCATATGATCCGTAGCCCCAGAGTCAATGACCCATTGAGTAGAGGACGAAGAAACAGCTGAGTGGGCACCTGGCAGTCCTATATGAGCGTAAGAGGACGATGGCTCAGTAGGCATTCCCTGCATCATGCATCGGAGAGCCAACATTTCATCCGCAGTAAAGCCACCCGGGGTAGCAGCAGCATCAGTACCAAAGTATCCAGAAGAGGTGTCTGTAGGAGCATCAACAAGATGGGCTGCACGGGGCAGAGCAGCATTGCGACCTGAGAAGCGTCCAGAACCACGGCCTCCACGAGGTGGAGCACCCCCTCTTGGAGTAGGAAATCCATGTAGCTTGAAGTAGGTGTCCCGAGTATGGCGACCCTTGCCACAATAGTCACACAGAAGATGATCCTTATCTGAACCCTTCAACTTGAAGTCCCGGGATGGCCTAGTACCAAGAAGAGAGGGGGTGGTAGCAGCCAAAGCAGAGCCCTCCGGCACAGAGTCAGGGAGAAGTGTCTGTCGACGATCAAACTCTTGTTGAACAATGCTGTAGACCTCAGGAAGAGAAGGTATCTGTGGTCGGCCAAGGATCTGAACGCTGATCTGGTCAAAGTCACGATGTAATCCATGAAGGAATTCAAATATGCGATTACGGTCATCCCGGGCCCGAACCATTGCCTCATCGATGGGGCTTACAAAGACAAGAGAATCAAAATGATCATACTCTTGATAAAGTTGCGTGAACTCCAAATAGTACACAGAAGGAGAACGGTCACCCTGCCGAAGTAAGCTGATCTTACGGCGCAACTGAAAGATCTGGGCAGTATTGCCCCGACGAGAGTAAGTAGCCTCAGCACGACGCTAAATGTCAGTGGCATTATCGAGGAAGAGATAGTTGCGGGCAATGGACTCCTGCATAGAGTTGATAAGCCAAGACATAACCAAGGAATTCTCGGACTCCCACTACTGCCATTCGGGGGAATTCCTCTCCGGTTCCTTTATTTGGCCCGTGACATAGCCATAGAGGCGCCGACTTTTGAGAGCAAGGATGATAGACCGTGACCACGAGAGGTAATTGCCGTCATCAAGGCGGATGGTAGTGATTTGAGAGGTAGTATGTTCGGTGGTTCCACGATAGGTAATAGCCGGAGTAGAGACACCGGAAGGAGCCGGAGTGGCTCCGGTGGAGAGAGAGGGAGAATCAGCGCCATTAGTCTCCATACCTAAGGAATAGAAATCCAAAGGGAGAGGAAAAAAAGTCCGGAAGAGAAATCCGGAGAGGGAAGCAGCCCAAGGATTAGGGCATCAAGAGATGGACGGAAAAAGGGAGAGGATCCATCCACAAAGAAGCCATTACGAGAAGAAAACGGCGTCGGAAGAAGCAGAAACTCACTGCAGGATCATTCCGGCGCCAGAAGAAGAAAAGGAAGACCGGAGGGAGAGCGGTCGGGAACGAGAGGGGCGCGAAGAGGAAGCGGCTTGCGGAACGGAGCGGGAGGCGGGCGCGACGGAGGAGCGGCGGCGGCTTGCGGAGCGGAAGCGACGGGCGCGACTGGCGACGGATCGAGGCGGCCGCGACTTGCGACGGAAGAGCGGCGAGCGGCTTGCGGGAGCGAATTAGGGCACGGGACCCTCTGATACCATGTTGTCGAGAGAAAAGGAATAATTGATATTGCAATACAAGGAGACCTCTATATATAGAGGTGTTACAATTAATACAATTAATAAAACATAAATAGGAATTATATAATCTAACATTTAATTATTCGGAAAAAAATTAATTTTAATGTTAGCATATTAATTATAACTGTAGAAAGTGAGAGTAATGAAACTTGTGGGTAGTATTTCTTGTATAAACATCAAGTATGAGTACAAATATATAGGAAGAGAAGAAGAGAGAAATCTCAAATCTACAATGTGGGGCAAAACCTAAGACAACTTGGGCCCATAAATGGACCACAATTACAATGGGCTTTTACATATTATTCCACTATCTTCTAACACTCCCCCGCAAGCTGGAGCATACAAATCGTAAGCACCAAGCTTGTAGAGAAACTGCTGATACAGTGGCCGAGGTAAAACCTAGGTAAAGATGTCAGCAACTTGCTCAGAAGCTGGAACATGCTCCAATTCAAGTTTCTTCAGTTGGACCTTCTTTCGAACAAAGTGACAATCAACCTCAATGTGTTTTGTCCGCTCATGAAACACAGAGTTCTTCGCAATATGTATATCAGTCTGACTGTCACAGAAAAGAGTAGCAGGAGAGGAGAGATTGACACCCAAATCACAAAGAAGGCACTCTAACCAGGTAAGTTCAGAGACGACAGCAACCATTGCACGATACTCAGCTTCAGCAAAAGAGCGAGCAATAACTGATTGCTTCTTGGTGCGCCAGGTGATGAGATTTCCTCCAAAGTAGGTACAGAAGCCAGTGGTGGAACGTTGATCATCAAGTGAGCCCGCATAATCAGCATCAGTGTACGCAACAAAAGATAAAGAGGAGGATGGCTTGTATACCAACCCTCGTCCCGGGGGAGCTTTTAAATACCTGAGAATGCATTCGACAACCTGAAGATGAGATATCCTTGGTGAATGCATAAAGCGACTGACCACTCCAACAACAAAAGAGATGTTAGGCATTGTAACTGTTAAGTATATCAGTTTTCCCACAAGGTATCGATAATATTCGAGATTAGTAAGAAAAGAGTCTGATTCTGCTCCATGAGCACTGATCTTATGGTTGACATCTATAGGTGTTTCAGCGGGTTTACATCCGGAATAACCAGCATCTTGAAGAAGATCCAGACAATATTTCCGTTGAGATAGGACCAGGCCATCAAGTCTTCGAGCAACCTCAAGACCAAGGAAGTACCGAAGGTTTCCCAGATCTTTTGTTTGGAAGACAGAGTTTAAGTGTTGCTTGATTTGCTGTAGCCCGTTAGAGTCATCGCCAGTTATCAAAATATCATCCACATAGACTAAGAGAATTACAGTCCCAGTTGATCGATGACGGGTAAAAAGAGAGAAGTCAGCCGAGCTTCGTTGAAAACCAATACCACAAACAGCCTTGCTAAATTTTTCAAACCAAGCTCGAGGGGACTGTTTGAGACCATAGATAGCTTTACGCAGTCGGCACACCATAGACTCTCCCGTGGTCTCAAACCCGAGAGGTTGGTTCATGAAAACCGTCTCCTGAAGATCACCATTAAGAAAAACATTTTTAATGTCCAGCTGATGTAGAGGCCAGCGGCGGTTAACAACCAGTGAAATGAGGACCCGAACAGAATTCAGTTTGGCGACAGGGGAGAACATCTCCTCATATTCCAAGCCCTATTGTTGAGTGAACCCACGAGTCACAAGACGGGTTTTGAGGCGATCAATAGTCCCATACGGAGCATGTTTAATTGCAAAGATTCATTTACAGCTAACGCAGGACTGGGCAGACTGAAGAGCTACCAAATCCCAAGTATGATTAGCCCAAAGGGCTGACATCTCAGCTTCCATGGCCGCACGCCACCTAGGGTGTTGAAGAGCCTCCTGCACAGTGTTAGGCAGAGAAATAACGGAAAGAGCAAGAGAAAATTTCCGGAGAGGAGGAGAGAGCCGATATAGAGAAATATAGTTGGCCATAGGATGAGCCGTTGAGGCGGGGGCAGGGTCAGCTAGCCGCGAAATCGTACTGGTAAACGCAGTGGCTGGGGTCCAGAGTTTAGATTACGGCGAGTGTAGACACGGATGAAAGGAGGTTTGGTTGTTGGCTTATTGGGTGCTGGTAGTTTGGGAGCAGGTGGTTCCACGCAGGGCGTTGGAAGGAGAGGAGGTAGAGAAGTTGTGACCGGGATAGCAGGACGAGGCACAGGTTGCCCATCAAAAGGTACTGAAGTGGATGACAGAAAGGGTTGGTCTTCCTGAAAAGTAAAATCAGCGGACACAGCCACTTTCCGGTCGATAGGAGAGTAACACACATACCCTTTTTGAGTCCGAGAGTACCCTACGAACATACACTTGGTTGCACGGGGGGCAAATTTGTCCGTAGGTGGACCAAGGTTATGGGCATAACAAGCACACCCAAACACCCGAGGTGCGAGAGGAAACAGAGATTGAGAAGGAAAGAGGAGACCAAATGGAGTGACGAAGTTGAGAACGAAGGAGGGTAGACGATTGATGAGATGACAAGCAGTCGAAACTGCAAAGTTCCAGTATTCGATGGGTACCTGCATCTGAAGCATTAACGAGCGGGCAACATCAAGAAGATGCCGATTTTTTGTGCTCAGCAACACCATTTTGCTGAGGAGTGTAAGCACAGGATGTTTGATGGATAATGTCAAATTCAGCACAAAGAGAGGCGAACGTTTGGCTAGTATATTCCCTTGCATTGTTAGTGCGGATAATTTTAAGGGGCGAAGAGAGCTGAGTCCGAAGTTCAGTAATGAACGTACAAAATATAAAAGTGAGTTCGGTACGATCCCGTAGTAAATATAATCATGTCACACGAGAGTAATCGTCAATAAAGGTAACAAAATAGCGGTACCCAAATACAATAGGGACTTATAAGGGCCCCAAATATCAAAGTGAACAATGGATAAAGGAGTACTATGATTACAGACAGGACTAAAAGAGACGTGATGTTGTTTACCAAAGATACAGGACTCACAAGTAAACTCATGTAAGGAGACATCTGGAAGAGCTTGCTTTAGAATCTGGAGGGGAGCATGTCCAAGACGACGATGCCACTCTACGGAGGAGATGACAGAGAGGGTATAAGGAAGGACATCAAGAAGATAGAGCCCATGAGACAGCCGTCCGCTACCAATAATATTCCGCGTTCGCCGATCCTGCACAATAAAGGAGGATGGTGAGAAAGTAACATGGCAATCAAGGTCCTGTATAAGTCGGCTAATAGAAAGAGTTGAACGGGGAGCCCGGAACATGAAGAACCGAGGCTAATGAGAGGTTGGGTGTGAGATGGATATCAGCAGCTCCGGAGATAGGGGTGGAGTCACCATTGGCGACAGTGATGAACTTGGGATAAGGAGAGTCCAAGTATTTTGGCGGCTTCTGTCAAGTAATATGGTGTGTGACACCAGAGTCCACAATCCAGTGGGAACCCTGAGATAGACTGGTTATACCTTCATTAGCGATGGAGGCCACGGAACCCGATGAGCGAGCAATCACCCCTTGGAGCAGCTGAAGCTGGGTGCGGAGAGCATCAATATCAGACTGAGTATTTGAAGGAGTCAAAGTAGAAGCCACAGTCATAGACTCAGCCTTTGAAGCAGCAGCAAGGTGGGGTGGCAGACCATGCTTACGATAGCAGGTAGCCTCCAGATGATGTTCTCGACCACGGAAAGTGCATTTCAGGGGGGGGGGGTTTCCAATACGTCCTCGTCCCCGAGACGAATTGCGACCCCCACGGGTCGAGGTACCACGAGTGGAGGGATGTTGTGAAGGTAGCTGCAGAAGAGATGGAGAGGGAGGCAAAGGATCCTCGGGAGGCGGAGTGACCCTCAGAAGCATGGAGCAGACATCGGAGAGAGAGGGAGTAGTGGCAGATGAGAGTATCTGAGCACGAATACTATGTAGATAAGGAGGAACCCTTGCCATCATCATGCAATCCCGGTAGCTACTTTTTGTGCCCGTAGGGCAACCAGATCAGTAATAGGAGGCTGATGTTGTATTCACGCTTCAACAAGTGTCTTGGCCTTGATAACGAAGGATGTCATATCTCCAGGTATCCCGGGATCAACGGATTGAAGATCAGTAATGATGTCAAACAGATGCTGCAGACTTTTTTGACCGGAATAGAAGGACTGAAGTTCCTCTCACATAAACTTTGTAGTGTCATGATACATGGTCATCCTGTAAGGCTCGGTATCCATAGAGTTGAGGAGCCAGGATTGCACACGACCGTCATCACGAAGCCACTTGTCAGTGGGAAGGGTAGGAGTGGCCCGGGTCAAGTGATGAAACAGTTCTTTCGTCTGGAGTACCCGACGAACAGAGTGGACCCATTCCACAAAGTTTTTTTTGCCAGTGAGAGAGATAGTGGTAATCCTGAGTTCATCCCGTAGTTCAGTAGCAGGCGAAGCAGTCCGAGGTGGCAGAGAAGAAGTACCAGCGGACTCCCCGGAGGCAGTAGTAGTATCCATAAGGCAACCTAAAGACCAATCCGCAACTGCTAGAAAAACATCCTGCGAGCAAGATCAGCGGCTAGACAGGCCGAAGCGGCTAGAAAACCAGCGAGCAAGTTCAGCGATAAGGATAAACCGCAAGCAAAAACCGCAGCGAGCAAGTTCAGCGGTCAAGGAGAAACCACAGCGGTAAGAACAAGCCGCATGCGACTATGAGATCGCGCGAGAAGAAGGAACCTGCAAGCAAAACCAGACGAAGAGGAATGGAAGAGAGGTTGCACGGTCTCGGTGACAACACACCAGCGACAGGAGGCCGCAACCAAGTACGGAGACCGCGGCGGGTAGATAGACCGCGGCGGGTAGATAGACCGCAGCGGTTAAGGGAGACAACCCGCAACCTCAAAGCGAGGCGGAGAAGAGAAACCGCACGGTCTCGGCGTCAACACACCAGTAGTCAGAGGCCGCGACCAAAATGCGGAGCCCGCTGCGGGTAGAGAAGCCGCAGCGGTAAGATATGCCTATGCGGGAAGCTCGTAGAGACAAGGAAGAGACGGAAATCGCTGTGACTAGAAAGGCCGCAACGAGAAGGGAAACCGCAACGGTCAGGAACGGCCGTGCGGGAAGGGAAATCGTCGGTGACTGGAGAAGCAGCAGCAGGAAGGTAAGTCGCAGTGACTAAAGAGCGGAGACCGCAAGGTCTCGGTGCAAACACCAACGGTAAAAAGAGTTACCGCGACCAAGGTGCGGTGTGAAAAAAAACGAAGAGGAAGCCGAAGCGAGAAGAAGGCCGCTCGGATAGGGGCAGAGACTGCAGCGAACAGGGCGGGGGGGTGGGGGTGGGGGTGGAACCACGTGAGAGAGAGAGCAAAGAAAAGGGGGCGGTAAGAAAACCGCTAACCGCACAGAAGCAGCAGCGGTTAGAAAAAAAAAAAAGGAAGTCGGGGACCAAACCACCCGATTAGCAAGCAGGCCAAGCGGACAGACAGGGACAGGCCAGGTCGTATCCCTCTGATACCATGTAGAAAGTGAGAGTAATGAAACTTGTGGGTAGTATTTCTTGTATAAACATCAAGTATGATTACAAATATATAGGAAGAGAAGAAGAGAGAAATCTCAAATCTACAATGTAGGACAAAACCTAAGACAACTTGGGCCCATAAATGGGCCACAATTACAATAAGCTTTTATATATTATTCCACTATCTTCTAACAATAACCAGTATGTAATTAAGCTAGCCTACTTAATAATGTAGTAAATCATTTACAAAAGTTGTGATGAAATACGGTAAGTAATGTTACATTAGTAAATCAACAAGTAATAATTCACATTAATTCGAATACTAAAAAGATATTTTATTGGAGTTTGTAATCATTAAAAAAACGTCATTTAGGCTCCGTTTGACGCGGCGGTGGCGGTCGTGAACGCCATGATTATGAACTATCAATCATGAACGTCTGAACTCACCTAAGGAACTTCATTCACTTTTATGTTCAAAACTAGTTTTATTTTCTTGGTGGTGGTCATAACCATTGTCTTGCCAAAGATGCATTCTAGTTTTTGTTCTAGTTTTTGTTCTAGTTTTTGTTCTAGTTTTTGTTCTAGTTTTTGTTCTAGTTTTTGTTCTAGTTTTTGTTCTAGTTTTTGTTCTAGTTTTTGTTCTAGTTTTTGTTCTAGTTTTTGTTCTAGTTTTTGTTCTAGTTTTTGTTCTAGTTTTTGTTCTAGTTTTTGTTCTAGTTTTTGTTCTAGTTTTTGTTCTAGTTTTTGTTCTAGTTTTTGTTCTAGTTTTTGTTCTAGTTTTTGTTCTAGTTTTTGTTCTAGTTTTTGTTCTAGTTTTTGTTCTAGTTTTTGTTCTAGTTTTTGTTCAAAGTCACCGGATCAAAAAGTCATGCCAAACAGAGCATTAGGCTACAGAAAGGATTGTTTTAATAAACTACCTTCAACTCTTATAGCACTCTAAATGGCAATCATAACATTAAATTTATCAAATTATTACCTATTTTATTCAACAACACTGATAATACAATATAACATAAATTAGGACCATGTAATACTACATAGAAGAAGACATACTTAAAAAAGATGTCGAACGTGACATACCTCCCATCACTCATCTCACACGCACCGGCAGAATATTCCCAAGCGGTTACAATTAATAAATTCATTGGTAACTGATTTAATCTCCTAGTCTTCTTTAGAGATGGTCAGATGATCTGCTTCATCACTCCATCTGAACAGTTAAAAGTTTTCATCTTGTTCCTTAATTTTAGGAACTTGCCACTTGGCAGCCCCTGGTTAGGTCATCTGTGAGTTGATCCACTGAGTGACAATGCTCCAGTCGAGTTCTTCCCTTCTCTACTTCTTCTCGAATGAAATGATATCGAAGGTCGATATGTTTGCTTCGGTTATGGAACACTAGATTCTTTGCCAAAGCGAATGCCGATATATTATCATAACTTATGATGATAATTTCTTTTGATTCTTCCCCCTTTGTATTTTCTTTTGGTTATGAAAGATTCGGCTTGTTGGATCCAAATGGCTTTTCAAGCGGCACAGGTAAGCGCCATCTACTCGGCTTTGGTTGAGGATAGAGCTATTGTCTGCTACTTGCGGGAGCACCAAGAAATCGGGTTGTTTCCCATGAGAAATATGTAACCGCACGTGCTCTTACGACCATCAATACTCCCTCCCCAGTCGGAATCGTAAAATTCCCTTATTCTAGTGTCGGAGTCCTTCTCATAGAGCATCCCGTAGTAAGACGACCCTTGCAGTTAGTGGAGGATTCTCTTAGCGGACGTGAGGTGAAGCTGGCTTGGGTTGGATACCTACCTTGAAAAGAGATTGACTACGAATTTGATGCCAGGTCTGGAGTTTGTTAAGTAGATCAGTGATCCTACCAGAGATAGATACGACTCTGTATCCATGGGCTTTTATCCTTGTCTTTTCTTCAATTTCTCTCCGGCTGAGATAGGTAGAGTTGAGGGGTTGCATTCTTCCATACCAATTTTTTTAAAGGTCTTTCACATACTTTTACAGGGATATAAAATGAATTGGGGATGCTGGATTACTTGCATGCCAAGGAAAAATTAGAGTATCCCCAGGTTTGTCATATCATATTGTTGCTTCAAGTTTTCCTTGAGATGAGATATGAGTTCTGAGGATGTCCCGGTTATGAGGTCGTCTACATATATACAGATGATTACTGGGCTTTTATTCTCCCATTTAATGTATAAGGAAGGTTCTACTGAGTATTTGGAGAATCCTTGAAGAAGATATTGATCTATATTGAAATGTCATGCCCATAAAGCTTGTTTGAGCCCATACAAGACTTTATAGAGCTTATATACCTTTCTCTCCTCTCCTTTTACTTCAAATCCTTTAGGTTGCTTCAAATAGATGTTTTTTAATAAAGTTCCGTTTAGGAACAGGCACTTCACATCTAATTGGAAAATTGCTAAACGATGTTGTGCGGCATAAGAGAAAATGAGATGGATCGCCTCCATCCTGGCTACCGGATCGTACGTTTTATTGTAATCACTGCCCGGGCAACTGGGTGTAGCCTTTTGCTACAAACCTTTCTTTGTTTTTGCCTAATTCATTATGCTTCACTTTAGTTCAATGAATTAGTATTGAGGGGGAATTTAAACAAGACTCCAAATCAGATTCCTCCCGACCATTGCAATCTTCTTATGCATTGATGTTATCCATTCTTCTTGACAGGATGCTTCTTCATTGGTGGTGGGTACCGATGAGAACATGGTGACATCACAGGATTGATAAATATTTCCAAGGTTGTACATTTATACGGGCGATGATGAGATACGGCTCTGTTCTGAAGGACAACTTGAGTGGTCTTCAGGTATGGTCTGGATGGGGCGGATCGAGTGTTGATCTTGCTAAACCACCATGACCCGAATTTCATTGGAGAGCTCATTATCTGATGCTCAATTCCATTTTTGAGGTTCATTGTATATTACATCTCTAGAAATCAATAACTTTTCATTGACGGGATCATACAATTGGTAAGCTTTTGATTGTGTCTTGAATCCGATAAAAATGGTCTTTGTATTCTTTGCTTTTAATTTGTCTCCATTTTCTCCGAGGGCATAAGCAGTGCATTCAAACTTCTTTAGATGGGATAGATTTGTTGTTCAATTGTTTACAGTGGCATAAGGAGTTGACAACATCTTGAGTCCTCTTGTAGGAGATCGATTCAGTAAGTAAATAACAGTGTTGCACACCTCAGCCCAGAATTCCTTTGGAAGTTTATTGGCATGAAGCATTGCACGAGCCATCTCCATAGTTGATCGGTTTCTCCTCTCTACCACCCCGTTCTCTGTTGTGGAGAGCAGGGTGCGGTGAGCTTATGCAGTATGTCATGAGCTGAGCAGAAATCTAAGAAGGGTTTCGAGTGGAATTCTCCCACTCTGTCTAAGCAGGATTTTGTATTTGTGGAGAAAGCTCCAAACCTTGTATATACTTCTTGAATTGATAATTACAAGTATGAATACACTTATATAGGAGAAGAAGAAAGAGAGAAATCCCAAACCAAGATGTGAGACTAATACAAATAGAGAGAGAAGAGAGAAGAATGGGCCCCTAGATGGGCCCTAAAGTAGGCTTTTCTAACACTCCCCCGCAAGCTGGAGCGTACAAGTCGTAGGCACCAAGCTTGGATAGAAACTGGTAGTATAGTGGCCGGAAGAGAGCTTTAGTCAGGATGTCAGCAACTTGGCTTGTAGTAGGAACATGCTCCAAATCTATCTTCTTTGCCTGTACCTTTTCTCGGATAAAGTGACAGTCAACTTCAATATGCTTTGTGCGTTCGTGAAAGACTGGATTCTTGGCAATATGGATTGCCGCTTGACTGTCACAAAATAGGGTCGCTGGTGATGAGAGACGAACACCCAAGTCTCTCAGAAGGCTCTCAAGACAAGTTAACTCGGAAACAACAGCGGCCATAGCGCGGTACTCAGCTTCAGCAGAAGAGCGAGCAACCACATTCTGTTTCTTGCTACGCTAGGTTATGAGATGTCCACCGAAGTAGGTACAAAAACCTGTTGTGGAACGTCTATCATCAATGGACCTGGCATAGTCAGCGTCAGAGTACGCGACAAGGGATAGAGATGTGGATGGCTTGTACACAAGACCTTGTCCTGGAGCGATCTTGAGATATCGAAGAATGCGCTCGACAGCTTGAAGGTGAGATGTCCGAGGAGCATGCATAAAACGACTTACGACTCCCACAGCAAAAGAGATATCTGGTCAAGTGACCGTAAGGTAGATCAGCTTCCCAACCAAGCGTCTATAGTATTCTGGATTTGTAAGGAGCTTGTCGGAGTCAGAGTTGTGGGCTGAGAGTTTGTGATTTGCATCCATAGGAGTATCCGCAGGTTTGCATCCAGAATAACCAGCATCATGAAGGAGGTCCAAACAATACTTCCGTTGGGTTAACACAAGACCATCAGGGCGTCGTGCAACCTCAAGCCCAAGAAAATACCGAAAGTTGCCAAGATCTTTGGTCTGAAAAGTGGAGTTTAACTGCTTCTTGATATGTTGTATCCCTGTAATATCGTCGCCAGTAATGAGGATATCGTCAACATAGACAAGTAGGATCACAGTTCCGGTTGACTGGTGTCGGGTGAAGAGATAAAAATCAGCCGAGCTCCGAATAAAGCCAATATCACAGACAACCTTGCTGAATTTTTCAAACCAAGCGCGCGAGGACTGTTTGAGACCATAAATAGATTTCCGAAGATGACAGACCCGAGACTCCCCCGTGGTCTCAAACCCGGGAGATTGGTGCATGTAAACAGTCTCCTGCAGATCTCCGTTGAGAAACGCGTTCTTAATATCCAGCTGATAAAGTGGCCAATGACGATGAACAGCCAGGGAGAGAAGAATGCGGACCGTGTTCAATTTTGCCACCGGAGAAAAGGTTTCCTCATAATCAAGGCCATGTTGCTGAGTAAAACACCGGGCCACGAGGCGGGCCTTAAGACGCTCAACGGTGCCATCTGCCGCATGTTTAATAACAAAGATCCACTTGCAGCTAACACAAGATTGACCTGCAGGAAGAGGAACCAGATCCCAAGTTCGGTTAGCCCAGAGAGCCCGCATTTCATCTTTCATGGCCGCCCGCCATCCGGGGTGGTGAAGAGCCTCTTGTACAGAATTAGGGGTGGAGATAGAGGATAAAGAGAGAGCACTCTGACGGAGTTCCGGAGAGAGGCGATGAAGAGAGACAAAGTTGCCCATCGAGTGGGCAGTGGAAGCAGTTGTCGGATCCGCATGTTGCAAAGCATCATTAGAGCGGGGCAGCTCTCGTAGGGTAGCAGACGAGGGAGGCCGTCGAGTGTATACACGAATGACTGGTGGTGTAGGTGGTTTAGGTGGGATGGGTGGGGGAAGTAGAGGTGGAATGGTGGAATTTACGGGAATAACAGGTCGCGGGAGAGGTGGCGGAAGAGGAGGGTCAATAGGTTGAGAGTAATACGGTTGATCTTCGAGAAAGGTGACATCAGCAGAAGTAACCACCTTGCGATCCGTGGGAGAAAAACAAACGTAGCCCTTCTGAGTTCGAGAATAGCCAACAAACATATATTTAGTGGCACGGGGGGCAAGTTTGTCAGTGGACAGGCCAAGATGATGAACAAAACATACGCAAACAAACACGCGTGGGGTGATGGAGAATGGAGGTTGGGAGGGAAAAAGGAGATTGAAGGGAACCGCAAAATTGAGGATAGATGAAGGCATGCGGTTAATAAGAGTGCAAGCGGTGGAAACCGCAAAATTCCAATATTGTTTTGGAACATTCATCTGAATCATAAGAGAGCGGGTGACCTCAAGCAGGTGTCGATTAGGGTTTGTGGAACATTCATCTGATTCTTGCGTTCAACAACGTCATTTTGTTGGGGGGTATAGACACAGGAGGTCTGATGGATGATCCCAAACTCCGCACAGAAGTGAAAGAAGGTATGACTAGTGTATTCACGGGCATTATCGGTGCGGAGGGTTTTAATGGTTGTGGAGAACTGGTTGCGAGTTTCAATGAAAAAGGTACGGAATACACCGGGCAATTCAGAGCGGTCACGAAGGAGATACAGCCAGGTCACCCGAGAGTAGTCATCGACAAATGTGACAAAGTAACGGTATCTAAAAACACTTGTAATTTTGTAAGGGCCCCAAATATCAGAGTGAACAAGATCAAAGAGAGCAGGATGCCGAGAAGGATGTGGTGAGAACGTAGAGCGATGATGTTTCCCATAGATACAGGACTCACACGTGAACTCGTGGAAGGACACGTCTGGGAGAGATTTTTTGAGGATGTTTAGAGGAGCATGACCCAGACGTCGATGCCAGTCAACTGAGCTAATAGACGACAACACCGTTGGGGGAGACGGATTAAGGATATAGAGACCATTCGATAGATGCCCTTTTCCAATTATGGTTTGCGTCTTGCAATCCTGCACAACACACGAGTTAGAAGAAAAGATAACAGCACAATCGAGGTCAGCAGTGAGTCGATCAATAGAGAGAAGGTTGAACGGAGAGCCCGAAACATGAAGAGCAGAGCGAAGAGTAATGGAGGGAGTGAGGTTAATATCTGCCGCACCAGAGACGGGAAGTGTGTCCCCACTAGCAACAGATGAACTGGGGATGCACGTAGATCAAATATTGTGGTGGTTTCTGTGATGTAATGTGGTGAGAGGCCCCAGAATCCAAAATCCAGGATGAGCTGTGAGCAAGGCAGGAGGTACCACCATCGGAAACAAACACCACAGAGCCCGGAGGACAGCTGATCATTTTGCAAGGAATAGTCCGCAGCGGTCACGGTGACAACGCACCAGCGGCAAGAAACGGCCACGACCAGCGCGGTAAGAACAGAGTCCGCAGCGGCTAGAAACAAGCAGGCTGCGCGGTTAGGAGAAGACCGCAACAGAAGGAGCAGTCGACAACGAGAAGCAGGTCGCACCAAGAAGAGGCAGAGCGGGAGGCCGCAACGAGAAGAGGATCAGTCCGCGCGGTCACACCAGCGATTAGGCAAATCGAGACCAAAATGCGGAAAGGGAAGTCCGCACGGTCAGGTGGACAGCCGTGGATAGAGATAGAGAGGAGAACTCGCACCGGTAAGGAAAGGTCACAGCGGGAAGCAAGATACTGCGAGCTAGGAACTCGAGCGGGCAGGAGACGAGACCGCGAGTAAAAACAACACAAAGCAGTAAGAGGAATGGCCCGAAGCGGACAGGAAGAGAGACCGCAGCGGGTAAACAGAAAGGTGGTCCGCGCAGGTAGAGCAAGCGACGAGCCGAGGCCGCAAGAAGAGGAGGCAGGTCGCGGCTATAGTCCAGAAACAACCACGCGAGCAGGCGAGAGGATAAGAACTCGCGGCGGACAAGAGAAGAGCCCGCTGCGGGGAAGGAGAAGTCCGCGAGTAGAGAAGCTCGGGCGGACAGAAGAAGAGACTGCGCGGTTAAAAGGAGAGGAGCTCGCAGTGGAGAGGAGGAGACCGCGAGGTTGAAGAAAAGCAGCAAGGAGACCGCAGCGGACAAGAGGAGAGTACGCGGTGGATAGGAGAGGTGGGCCCCACGGGTCAGAGCAGAAGAGGGTTATAAGAAGCCTGAGGAGGGTGGAACCACGGAGAGGGAGAGGAGAAGCGGATGCAGAAAGTGCAGATCGCAAAAGCCGCGCGGATAAGGGAGGAGCGGACAGACCCGCAGTCCGCACAAGAGAAGCCCGCGGAGGCAGGCGGGTAGGCGGGTAGAAGGGAGACCGCAGAGCAAGCTGCGGACAGGAGGGAGGGCGGGCTGGGCGGTCAGAAAAGGGGAAACCGCAGGCGTCAAACCGATCCCTCTGATACCATGTAGAGAAAGCTCCAAACCTTGTATATACTTCTTGAATTGATAATTACAAGTATGAATACACTTATATAGGAGAAGAAGAAAGAGAGAAATCCCAAACCAAGATGTGGGACTAATACAAATAGAGAGAGAAGAGAGAAGAATGGGCCCCTAGATGGGCCCTAAAGTAGGCTTTTCTAACAGTATTGAATGGCCATATTGTTTCCCAACGAGTAGTTTAAATGATTTGAAAACTTCGAGCACCTCGTATTTGCATTGGAGAAAAAATCCATGTAAAACGTGAGTAATCGTCAACTACGAGGAAAATAACACCCTTCATCGCTCAGTGATTTTGTTAATGCTGGTCCCCAGAGGTCCTTGGGTATTAATTCAAGCAGAGAGGAGCTTCTTCAGGAACTCTGGGATGGAAAAGGTAGCCGACGAGCTTTGGCAGTGACACAATCTTCACAAAAAGGTTTTGATGCATGAATGTCAAGTTCATATGCAAGTGTTTTATCTTTCAAAAGCTTCATAGCATCACAATGAAAGTGCTTGGTCCTGTGATGCCAAAGGAAAACGTCAGTAGAGCAACCCTGATTGCAGGTGAGGGCTCTATGAACATCGAAGTATCCCAGTTTTAGAGCAAAGATGCGGTTCTTGGACATTTGTGCTGAGGCAAAATGGTTCCCATTGAGGGTGTCGATGATGTGGCATTCTTCATTGTGGAATTGCACCTTGTATCCTTTTGGACTAGCTGCCTGACGCTGAAAGGGTTTTGGGCTAGCTGTGGAACCCATTGAACATCGATGATGTATTTTGTCTCACCATTTTTTGCAAGAACGGTCACCATTCCTTTTCATTTGATCGATTTGGACTTCCTGTCGCCAAGGTAAACTACAGATTTATATGATTCGTCAAGAGAGACAAATAAGGACATTTCATTGCTCATATGGCTAGAGTTGTCGTTGTCGATGAACCATAATTGTTCATTTTTATGTTGATGTTCAGAAAATAAGAAGAATAGGAGTTCATCTACTTCTTTGGTCTCCTTCTTATTGTAATTTTCCTCTTTTTGATTATTCCAATAATCACGTTCAAAGTGATTTGGTCATCTTCATCTTTTGCATTTTCAAATGAGGCATTCAAAACGTGATTGGTTCTCTTACAAAATGTGCAGAACAATCCATCAGTTTGTGGTGTTTCTATAGATTGTTCAGGATGCCGACCTCTTCCTCTCCCCTTCCTCGTGGTTGTAAAGGAGGGTTTGTGGCACTAGTTGTTGTCTTGTTGCGGTTTTGGTGAATGATTTCTGATGTGTATTTGAGTTTGTAGTGAAACGATCTTCATGCTCCTGGAAAGAGCCTTGGAGTGCGATGATTGACGGAGTAGAAAGGTCGTGCACCTCCTTTATGGAAATGACAACGAGATCAACAACAAGTAGCAGCATGCGTAGAATCTTAGGGATTACTTTGTTATCTTCCAAAGTATCTCCTAGATTTTGTATTTGGTTTAAGTGTGGTTGAACGTGCAATGAAGTTTTGGATGCATTCACCTGGAGTCATTTGGAGCATTTCAAAATTTCTCCAAAGAGTCTAAAGTTTAATTGCTATGAGTTTCTTGGAGCCTTTGAATTCTTCTTGTGGGAGATCTCATGCCTGTTTAGCAAAGGAAGCTCCCAAAATACGAAAGAAGATCGCATTCGAAAAACCTTGTTGAATAAGAAGCAAAGCTATAACATCCTTCATCAACAGTTTTGCTATAAGCGATGGTGTTAGTCCCGCGCTCGACAATATCCCGCAAATCTTGTGATACAAAGAGTGTTTTCATGCGTCCGCTCCAGAAATCATAGGCTTCCCGGGAGAAGAAGGGAACATCGGTGACCGCATACCTCGTTGTAGATGACGAGGTCATGGCATATGTGATGAGGATCCGAGGATCGTGCCATCAACTCTGATACCATATTGAACAAGACATACCACCCATCACTCATCTCATAAGCTAGGGGTGCAACTTGGATCAGTTCGGCTCCACTCAGAACCAAGAACTGATCCGTATAGGTTCGGTTCCAAATTTTTGGAATCGAAACCGACCCACGGTTCTAAATTGTAGAACCGGAACCGAACCGGAAATGTCAGTTCGGTTCTCAGTTCTATAAAAAATGTAAGCTATTTAGTTTTTAATATAATAATATTAGTATAAGTTTTTAATATTTCGATCACGAGCCGAAAGCAAGGAAGAACTCAATGCTTCTTAATTTTTCACGAGTCGGCGAGAAGGGGATTTGGGAACGGATAGGGTTTGCAACTGGGAGAAAAATAGATCACAAGGCTCACCGCTGGCAATCTGGCATATAACTTTTATCCATTATTACATTAAGTTTTTAATATAATAACATTAGTATAAGTCTTTAATATTAGTATAATAGTGACTAATAGTCTATACTATTAACTATTAAGCTGCGGGAAGCACCAACGCGGGATGCAATCAGGGAAGTCCATTCTGCCTATTAAGTTATATTTATATCTTTGTATTAAAAAATTGGTTCGGGTCGATTCTCGGGTACCCGGCCACAGGATCCGACAACCGAATCGAGTCGTAGGATCTACTTTTTTAAGAATCGTGCCAAAACCAAAAACCTTGGGAACCGCCCGGTTCGATTTTCGGTTCTTTGGTTACTTTTGCACATCCCTATCACATGCACAGATAGAAAATAAAAAAGGGAAAACTGATGCTTAGTTGGTTTTTAAATATTCTTCTCTGCTTCACATTTCATTCATTCTTCCTGCGCTTATATAATGTCGCGGGAGCAGAGTTACATTATGTTAGGAAGAAGAAGGAGAAGAAAGAAGATCTAAGGTGACTAGAGAAATTAGGGTTGAGAAGGAGGAAAGGGGAAATACCTGAATAATACTTTTCATGTCCATCCAAAGAGGGGGGTCCGGTATATTTATACCTGGACCCAGGTCCGGACGGCCCCAATGGGGGCTGAACCAACTTGGTTCAGCCCCCCCTTGGGCCGAAACTTATGAAGAGGGGGCAGAACCAATTGGTTCAGCCCCGTTGTCGCCTCCGTCACGCCTCAGCCGCCGCCTGTATTGCCGGCCAAATAACCGGGCCTCGTCTGGGGGCGTAACATTCCCCTCCCCATCAAAAACCAGCTTGTCCCCAAGGTGGTAATCGGGGTAGAGCTCCCGAAACTCTAGCAAATCCACCCAGGTGTTGTGCTCTGCACCGAGACCCTTCCACTTAACCAGTAGCTCGGGACAGTACACCGTGTCGCGGCGCTTCCACTTGATCAAAAGTACGTCGTCAGGAATTGGGCACAGCTCGCCCCCGCTAGTAGCTTCTGGCAAACAAGGGCTGACCTGCACAGTGTCGTCAATCTTCCGCTTCAACATGGAGACGTGAAAAGTGGGATGTATCCTGGACCCTTCAGGCAGCGCCAACGTATAAGCAACTGGTCCCACCCACCGGGTGATCCGAAATAGACCATAATAACGGGGTGCCAACTTCTGATTCGTCCGCTGTGCAACGGACAACTGCCGATAGGGGCGGAGCTTGAGAAAAACCTCGTCCCCCACCTGAAAATTCCCGTTTGGTGCGATGTCCGTCCGCCTGTACCTTCATACGATCCTGTGCCGTCCGGAGATTCTCCCGCAAGGTAGCAAGTGTGCGGCCACGGTCACGGAGTGCTCGGTCAACTGCTATCACTGTCGTACCACCCAGCTCATAACTGCTCAGAGAAGGAGGCGGACGCCCGTAGACCACCTCAAAGGGAGTCAGCTTGCTGGCTGAATGATAGGAAGTGTTGAAGCAGTATTCAGCCCAATGCAACCAACTCGTCCACGTGCGCGGCTCGTCCATGACGAAGCATCGGAGGTAGGTCTATATGCCCCGATTCAATACCTCAGTCTGACCGTCCGTTTGCGGATGGTGAGCCGTGCTGAAGCGCAGGGTGGTCCCTTGTAAACGAAAGAGTTCCCGCCAAAATTTGCCAACAAAAGTGGGATCGCGATCCGAGATGATCGCCCGAGGGATGTCATGAAGCAAAACAATCTCGCGAGCGAAAAGAGCAGCAACAGACTCGCCGGTATAGGGATGGCTCGGGGAGAGGAAATGTCCGTATTTGGACAACTTATCAACCACCACCAAAATGACCGTCTTGCCCTTAGACCGAGGCAAGCCGTCAATGAAATCCATGGACACGGTATCCCAAATCTGGTGCGGAATCTCCAAGGGCGTAAGTAGCCCAGCCGGGGAGGTGTTCTCGTACTTCTGCCGCTGGCACACGTCACACTGCTGAACAAATAATTGAATATCTCGTCGCATTCCCTTCCAAAACACATTGGCCCGTGCCCGCTGAAGAGTGCGGAGAACACCGGCGTGGCCGCCCGTCGGGGACGAGTGGAACTCGTGCATCATGACCGTCCTCTAAGCCGACTGGGAGGGTATGACCACCCAACCCCGATAGTATAGCCGGTCATTTTGTAGATGATAGCCTGGAGCTGCCTCACGTGCCTGTCGTAGATCCTGCACAATAGCCTACAACTCGGGGTCCCGCTGGACCTCCTCCTGAATCTCATCGATAGCATCCAGCTGGGGCGTAGAAATGTGGGCTAGAGTTCCCTCCGGCAAGCGAGACAAAGCATCAGCAACCCGATTGTCCTTCCCTTGCCGGTAAACAATCTCGTAGTCGTACCCCAAAAGCTTGGTGACCCACTTCTGTTGGAGGGGGGAGGAAACCCGCTGGTCCAAGAAATGCTTCAAACTCTGATGATCTGTCCGAATCTTGAAATGACGGCCCAACAGGTACGGTCGCCAGAGGCCCACGACATGGATGACGGCCAGCATCTCCTTCTCATAAGCCGATAATCCCAACGTCCTTGGAGCCAATGCCTTGCTGTAAAAGGCAATCAGCCGCCCTTCCTGCATCAACACAACACCCAATCCCACCCCGGAGGCGTCCGTCTCCACGAAGAACTCCTTGGTGAAATCCGGGAGTGCTAAGAGTGGAGTCGTCGTCATAGCCCGCTTGAGTCCCTGAAAAGCAGCCTCAGCCTCATCCTGCCAAGAAAAGGCGTCCTTCTGTAACAGTTGTGCCAGTGGCCTGGCAATCTTCCCGTAATCACACACGAACCGCCGGTAGTAGCCGGTAAGGCCAAAAAATCCCCGCAGAGCCCGAAGGGTCCGGGGCCGCGGCCAAGAGACCATGCTCTCAATCTTCCGAGGATCGGCTTTCACCCCTGCGGCCGAGACCAAGTGCCCCAGATACTCCACTTCCTCTTGACCAAACGAACACTTCGATCTTCTAGCATACAACTGGTGCTGGCGTAAAATGGAGAATACGTGGTCAACATGGCGCAAGTAGTCCTCCCAAGTAGCACTGTAAATAAGGATATCATCGAAGAAGACGAACATGAAGTGACGAAGAAGGTACCTGAAGATCTCGTTCATATTCGCCTGGAAGGCGGACAATCCACACGTCAACCCGTTGGCCATCACCAAGAATTCATAATGACCGTCATGAGTCTGAATGTTGTCTTGTGGATTTCTTCCTCCTTCATGAGGATCTGGTAATATCCAGACCGTAGATCAAGCTTGGTGAACCGTGTCGCCCCATGTAACTCGTCTAACAGCTCCTCAATCAACGGGATCGGAAACTTATCCTTCAGTGTGGCACTGTTCAGGGCACGGTAATCTACACAAAACCGTCAAGACCCATCCTTTTTCTTGACGAGAATGATCGGAGCCGAGAAGGAACTCGTGTTCGGCCTTATGATGCCTGCATCGAGCATCTCTCGTACGCTGCGCTCAATCTCGGCCTTCTGCATGTGCAGGAACCAGTAAGGCCGGATATTGGGAGGCTCTGTCCCTGTCTTGAGTACAATCTGATGATCCCGAAACCGTGAAGGCGGAAGTGTACGTGGCTCCTGGAAAATGTCCGCGTACTGCTCTACCAAAGCCTGCATCTGCATAGGCACCTCAACTGACTCCACCTCATCCGTCCTCACCCCCAAAAGTACCGCCATCAAACTTCCCGCCTCCTCGAGCTGTTGGAGACTGCGTAGAGAAATTTCCTTGACCGGCGAAGAAGTGAGACCCCGCAAACAGAACTGCTTCCCACTCTGCAAGAACTCCATTGTCATCTGGTCCCAATCGAAGGTGACCCTCCTCAACTGCTGCAGCCACTGAACTCCCAGCACCATGTCCGAGCCCCGAATGGGTAAAAGATTGACATCTGTGCGTCCGACGTACCCCTGCATCCGAACCTCCACTCCCTTCAGTATACCCTGACACTACAATTTGCTGCCATCGACCACCATGACCTGGAAGGCAGCCCCAGTGTCAATCAAATGCCCAATCTTCCGTGCCACATCCGGATGGATGAAATTGTGCGTACTCCCGCTGTCCACCAGGATGGTCACCTTCTCCCGTCGGATCCGCCCCGCAAGCCGCATAGTAAGCGAAGGGGGGTTACACCCCTCCATGGCATGCAGAGAGACCCCAAGCTCGGTCAGGTCCAAGTCGCCTCCGAAATCCAGCACATATGGACTCAACTCATCATCCACCTCCTGTTGTAACATAAAGACCTGGACTTTCTGGCATTTGTGTCCTGCCGTAAACTTCTCATCACAGTTGAAACAGAGTCTTTTTTCCTTTCGTGCTTGTAACTCGCTCCAGGATATTCGTGTCACTGTCGGCCGTCCCGCTACCGTCGGGTCCTTCCTGGCAGTAGTCGGTGTAGTAGTAGTGGGCCTCACCGTAGTGCGGGACCGCTACTTGTTGAACCGCTCTTCCTGAATGCGGGTCAAACTGATGGCGTGATTCAAGCTGCGGGGCATGTACGCCTAAACCTCATCTTTTAAGTGACCTTCAATCTAGAGACAAAACAACTGAGGAGTGTCCTCTCCTCCCAGTGCACCCTATTTGCCAACTTTTCGAACTCTGTCCTGTATTCCTCACGGTGCCCTTCTGACGTAATTTTTGCAAGAGAGCCTCAAAGTCTTCAAACTCTAGGGTCCCGAATCGAGCGGTGAATCCATCAACAAACTCTGCCCACGACACATAATCCCTCCCCCGCAGGAACCACTGCGTCCACTGAAAAGCATCGTCCTCCAAGTGGAAGGACGCCAGTTGCACCCACTGTACCTTGGGTACCTCTTGATAGCTGAAAAACAACTCCGCCTTCTGTACCCATTCCAAGGCATCCCCTCGGCATATCGAGGGAAATTCATGCGTGTCAGTTTCGGCGGCATGTACGACCGCTGACCGGCCTGTCCTCGCCACCCCGCCTCCTGTCCAAATTCCGGCGGTCTCCTTGGTTCTTCGTGTTCAAAAGGCACACCCGGGAAGCCACGGCGAAACTGCCCCGCCGCCGGAGCACCACCCCACTGCATTCCTCCTCTTGCTGGATGAGGTAGCAGGCCCTCCCCTCCTCCATATGGTGGAACCGGCCACCCACCTCCTCTAGCGCCCAAATCGTCGAAACCGGCTGTGTCGAACACACCGGGGCCACCGCCGCCTGCGCCGTACCCGCCAGAGCCAAATCCGGTTGATCCGATCCCGCCGAAGCCACCTCCAGACCCGCCGACACCCCCGATGCCTCCTGCGCCAGATCCAAGCCCGTCGAGCCCCCCCCCCCCCCCCACGCCCGATCCGAACCCGCCGGCGCCTCCAACGCCCGATCCGAACCCGGGACCGCCTGGCGTGCTCGATCCGACCCCGCCGGGGCCACCCCCACCTGCTCTGACCCGGCCGACGCCCCCCGTGCCCGATCCGGCCCCCTGCGTGGTGCCGACACCCCTTACCGAGCCCTCCTGGACAATCCGGTGCGGATCGAGTCCTGCAGCGGGAGATCCGCCCGGATCCTCCTCCATCACTGCCTCACCCTTCAAGTTTTGTGCCAAAAATGCCATGATCTTTTCCATTCGGGTGTCGATCCGTTCTTCGAGCCTTTGGGTGGAAGTTTTTACGTTTTTCTCGATTGCGGCCACCAAATCCGTCAACCCTACGAGATTGTCCTCTAGGGTTTCCAAGCGGCCGACTTCCTCTTGCGTGCGAGTGGTTACCATGGTGGAGAAAAGAGCCTCTGATACCAAATGTTAGGAAGAAGAAGAAGGAGAAGAAAGAAGATCTAAGGTGACTAGAGAAATTAGGGTTGAGAAGGAGGAAAGGGGAAATACCTGAATAATACTTTTCATGTCCATCCAAAGGGGGGGTCCGGTATATTTATACCCGGACCCAGGGCCGGCCGGGCCCAATGGGGGCTGAACCAACTTGGTTCAGCCATTCTTGTCACGGCGTCAAGGCGAACCAAGGCGAGGGCCGGGCGCCATGACGCCTAGGCGACAAGGCGGACGCCTAGGCGATAATAAGGCGAGCTAGTCGCAAGGCGACAATTTTCTTTTTTTAAAAAATTCTGGGAACTCATAGACAGCGGTTATTATTATAACCGCTGTCTATAGTCCCTGAAACCGACTATAGACAGCGGTTATGATAATAACCGCTGTCTATAGTCTCTATAGACAGCGGTTATTATCATAACCGCTGCCTATAGTGACTATAGACAGCGGTTATTATCATAACCGCTGTCTATAGTCGGTTTCAGGGACTATAGACAGCGGTTATGATAATAACCGCTGTCTATTAGTCCAAATTTTTTTTTTTGAGAACGAATGGAGGTTTAACCAATACCATACAGGCATACAGCATGAATAACTGAAGTAATGAATGGTTTACACTGGTATTACCAATACAGCAATGCAGAGCAGTATTACTAAACACAAATTAACAGAAAAGTGAACAATCCAAACAAAAAAACCATAGCTTGAATAATATTTTTTACATAAACTTAAATAATTTTAGATACACCAATACACCATACATCATCAATAGCAAAAATAATAAAGAGTCCACTTGGAGTTGACTTAGCCTGCGTTTTAGATCCAATGCTCGAGTTTTTGAATGTTGCTTGGCATACTTATCATCAATAGCAAAAATGGCTGTGGGATTATGAAAATATACACTTCTCTTGTATGTATATTTCTTTAATTGTGAATCTATGTACCTGTACAAAAACATGTAATTTCAAAATCAACGGAAATGTTAAAAAGAAATCTTAATTTCATAATATTTGATACTCGGTACTCACTAGTCACTACTCACCCAATACATGCTAGTATGATGTTAACTCCAATTCTTTCCATGTTTAAAAAATCGTACAACTCTGTACTTTCAAAGAACGTAGTTGTTGATTCAGCAGACCCAAATACTTCTGGATCAAATACTAGCGATATTGGTTTATTTTCTTTTTCCATCATAGTTATGAAATTGGGTAACATAACCATCGATCCATTTGTAATCTGTGGAAATCAAACAATTAACATTGAATTTATTCATTGCTTACGTTAAGGTCAAACCGTCAAAAATAATAATTATAAATTTAAATACCGGAGAAGATAAACTCCCATGTAATGTCTCAGGTTCATTTGACCCTACAGGCTCCGGCTGACAAAAAAAAAAATAACACTTGTGGATAATGGAGATCAAGACATTTGATAAAATTATATAATTAAACATAGGAATACGGTAATACCTGAGAAAATGCAGCAAAAGATTCATGTGGAGGTGCAAGGGCAACACTTGTGGACATATGCGTTCCAGTGCCAGCACTAATCATACGCATAAGTTGTTCAATTTGATTTTTCATATTGTTCATCTCTTCTTGCTGCGCTTGTTTGTCTTTGGCCCACAATTCTTGTTGTTGGTTCCATGATTGTTGTTGCTGGTTCCACGCTTGTTGTTGTTGGCTCAACCTTTCTTGGACTATAGCTTCCACGTCTTCAATTCTAGTTACTGATCTATCACGCCTATCATTCTTGAAATAACTTTTAATCGTGCTAAATTTTCCACCAGCTCTAACTCTACCCGGATGTTCATTGCCTAAAACAGTAGAAAGGATGTCATTCCTTGATTCCCTTCCAGATGATTCAGCACTCTGAGACTCTTGGCTTGAAAACTCATCCTAAGCAAAACAGAAGCAATTCAGCAATCAGCAATATTGCAAAATATAAAATAAATTAATGATACATAAATAATTAAATACATTTAAACTTACAATTTTGGATGCCAACTCAGCTGCATCTTTATTAATGAATTCGCCAGTCTTTCTTTTATGACCGGCTTTCCATAACTCAGCACGAGAAATTGGTGCAGTTGCACCTTGTTCAACCTTGACAAAAATTGAAAAAAAATTATCATTTAAATTATTTTGAAATCATACTTATACAATAAATAATTGGAGAGATAATAAGAGAAAAAATACCATTTTTTTTTGTAATCCAGAATAACCCATTCTGGAAGTAGTATGAAAAGTTTTTTGTGCTTTTGCTCTCTCTGTGTTAATCTTACTTTTCTCCTACATACAATTTTGGAAAAAACTTAATATCTAGATTGCTAATATTATAAATAAATGATATAAAGCATTGAATTTAATAAGAAGTAAGAAGTAAGAACAAAACCATAGATTCTGGAGTGGTGCGATGGTCGACAAAGATTCTCCAGTCTTCAGGAGTAATAAAGTTATACATGACAGGTACATTGTACCGATGCTCCAAATCAACATCTTTTACATAAGTGACAAAAAGTTTGGATTTCCAAGACCTCCAACTCTCACCCATGCTTTTCATTAATACATTTCGCAGACCACTAATATTATCAAAATAAATCTGAAAATAATAGAGAATATTCATTAAAAAACAACTAAAAAAACAATCATGTAAAAAGTAATCAAGAATCACTAATGAAAAAAAGTACGTACATTTAATTCATCCCACAGTTGATCTTTAAGTTGCTTATCAACTTCCTTCCATTGAGTATATGTAATAGGGACATAAGATCTCACAAGAGAACCCATATAACTCATCAATTTATGTGTTTCAGGCCCGGGAATAATTTGGCCATCATCATCCAAGGGAATCATAAGCTTCCTCCCCTCAAGCCTTAGCTTATTCAATTCATTCAATTTAGTATAGCCTCTAGTTGACTTTGACGAAGATCCTTTATCGGCCATTTTCTGTAATAAGAAAGCCCTAAAAAACCCTAAACCCTAAATTCATAGCAAATCTAAAGAATGCTCACTATTGAAGACTAGAGTACTACAAAAGTAAGAAGAAACACAACTACCACACAATAAACTACAACTAATGGATAATGGCCATTCACAAATCATAATCACACTCACATATTCACAAAAAAAAAGTTAAATATGCATCTTAGTGATCAACAAACACAACAAATATTTGTAATATATATACCTCAACGAGATGTATACCTTAACGATTACAATGCTAAATGTAAATATAGGACTAAAATGCTAAATAAGAAGCACAATACACAACAAACAAAATATCTCAACAAAGTCAAAAATCAAAACTAAAAGCAAATGTGATCAAAAATTTCTAAGATATATACCTAAACGAGAAGTTTCGAAGCGGAATCGAGGGATCAAAGCCTTAGGGTTTTTCGCACAGCACAGCGGCAGTAAGAACAAAAGGGTCGGGGTAAAAAAAAATTTACGGCCGAGCAGCTTATATTGAATGCATAGACAGCGGTTATATTGAATAACCGCTGTCTATTCTCCCCATAGACAGCGGTTAATTATATAACCGCTGTCTATTTCTCCCAGGATTGTAGAATAGACAGCGGTTCTTCAGTAAACCGCTGTCTATGCTATCCTAACCTAGCATAGACAGCGGTTTTTTGAATAACCGCTGTCTATTATAGCATAGACCGCGGTTATTACAAAAACCGCTGTCTATGCTAGGTTAGGATAGCATAGACAGCGGTTTTTGTAATAACCGCTGTCTATGCTGCCCTGCAGGGGAATAGACAGCGGTTTCTAGAATAACCGCTGTCTATTCCCCTTTTTTTTAAAAAAAAAAGGCGCCCAACGCCTTGTTTGCAATTGGGCGCCTGGACGCCTAGGCGTCGCCTAGGCGACGCCTAGGCGACGCCATGACAAGAATGGGTTCAGCCCCCCTTGGGCCGAAACTTATGAAGAGGGGGTTGAACCAATTGGTTCAGCCCCGTTGTCGCCTCCATCACGCCTCAGCCGCCGCCTGTATTGCCAGCCAAATAGTCGGGCCTCGTCCGGGGGCGTAACACATTAATTGCATATACATGCCTTGATATTCCCAAGCGGTTGCAATTAATAGATTCATTAGTAATTGATTTAATTTACTTGTCTTCCGCAAGGACGGTTCAGATGATCTACTTCATCAAAAGAGAGCTGAAAGGATTTTTAATAACTCTTTGGAAAGAGAAATTAGGACGGAACAAGCATCGGTCCTCTGATGCCTAACATGTGGTCATTTCAAAAAATATTAAATTATTATCCGCATGTAGCGCATGAGGTTGCAGATGTTGGATGTCAGGTTCATGTCGGTTTTAGTTTGAAATGTCGAGTTGTGGAGGATATATTAGGAATATTTTACAATGTCGAATTTAAATATTTAAATAAATTTATTCATATAAAATAGTAGAATTGTACACACAAGGTATGTTTATAAATTATGCAATAAATATGTAATTATATGATTGTCGTGAACTAATAAAGTATTGAAAACAATAAACAAATTAAATAAACATAAGACAATACAACACCAGATTTAATATTAGGGAAGCAATATAACCCCGCCCAGAACAAGAAAATCCCGCCAACACAAAAATACAATGTTAGTGCACGAGAAAATGCCAGATTTATTTTCAGGCTACACGACAACAACATATTTAATTCTAGGGCAGCAATATAACGCATTCCCATTCATGTTAGGGTAGATTTAATGTAGGGAAGCAATATAACAAAAAATTTAATGAAGGAACATATTTAATGCTAGGTCAGATTTAATCCTAATAGCTACACTACAACAGCATTAGAAGCAATGCCAGAAAAATAGAAGTAATGTCAGAAGTAGAGAGATTGAGAAGTAATGTCACTGAGCTTTAGAAGTAATGCCAAAAAAATAGAAGATGATAAGAAAGATTGAGCGAATAAAAGTAGAGAAGAACACCACGAGACCAGATGGAAGTATAAAATCCCATAATGTTAGAAAAATGCCAGAAAAAGCCTAAAACACCAGAAAACATAGAAAGAAAAAAATGAAAATAATGGCAGAGAATGCTCACAGTGTTGAAACATAAAAGAAAAAGCTAGGGCAAAGCAGCAGACCGACAAAGATAGAAGCATCGACGTTAAGGAAGAAAAAGAACCGTCAAAACAATGGTAAAACAGCAGAAGAGTTCTTCGTCGGAGCTAGGTACATCGACTACACAGCCAGAGCACCGAAAGGGGGAAAACAAGAGAGTAGGCGTAAGCAAGGACAGAGAATGTGAGCGAAATAAAAATGGATTGCGTGAAAACATTATAAATGCTCACATGCGGTTTAATTAATAAATTTTTATTTAAAAGACATGGCGATATATCGGCCGCCGATATCTCGCCTGAAATATCACCCGATATCTCGCGATATTTTACAAAACCCAAAATCTCTCCAAAATATCGATTTCATCTATGAAACACGGATACTTCCGTGAAGGCAGCATACCTGTACCGGATACGTATCCGGTACCGGTACGTATCCGATACTTGACAGATACACCTATGTGGACACACTTGGACTTGGCACATTATTTTGCATATTATGATAGGAGTTTGCTTTTCTAGAGTAAACAAAATTTGGCTATATGTTAGGAAGCGTTGGTACGTCCATTAAGTTGTGTATCTGTACCGAGTATGTTTCTAGTACTGGTATGTTTTTGTTACAAGTACGTGTATTGAACGTGTTAATACGACACAAGTTATTAATAAAACGACTAACTTGTCTCTAGACTAACTAGAGATTGAAGATATTGATCTCCAACAATGAAGTTGATCTCCAACAATAATGAATAAAAAAAAAGACTGATGAGTAGACTTACGTTTAATTTTATCTCTTTTTGTTAAACATATAAGATGTTAAAATTTGTAATATTCACGAATACTTAATGTTTAAAAACTTCATCTAAAGTTGCATTGATTAGTGGATTTGTACTTCAAATTATGATTTATATTTGATGTTTCAATGTTTTGAGAACTATTTATTGCACTTGTGATATATATATATATAGATATATATATTTGTTATAACGTATCATGACGTATCCGTATCCTTGTTTTTTAAATTCTATCGTACCGCCGTACCGGGTACGTATTGTACCATGTACCCGTACCGGAACTTCCTAGGATTTCATTGTGTTTTTCACCCAAAATCTTAATATCAGCCGACATCTACAACACTGGTAGCACGTGGTCCCCATGATTTTTAACTTCAAACTATTGTACTATTTGATGGCAACACCAGTTTAAAATAATAATACTGCCCTAACTCATAAATTTATGGTGATGATCTCTGATGATTTCTGCTAATATTTTGATGGTATTTCTCCAGAAATTGAGCATCAGATGTGCGTCTACATCCAATGCTCATACCTACTATTTTTTCCTTTGGGATCGGTTCTTTCATCTTTGTAATGAATAATTTGGATCCCTATGGTCATCGACATCACACTCAAATCCCATGTGGAGATAGTGAAAAGTAGATTTAATTCTTCCGCAGTAATATTATCGCCCTTCAATTATACATATATGTGGGGATGAAACAAGGAAGGATTACAAAACCAAAAAAAAATCGATAAAATAGAACATTCAATTCAAGTAATGACAGGGTGAACGAATCTCATTCAACAACCATCTTCTTCTTAATTCTACTAATCCAAAAAGATTTCTTACCGGATAGAAAAGCCCAGACTGAGAACGGCGTTGATCGAACGCTATTACGCCTAGGTTTGCTTCGTATTCCTAAACTTTCATCATTTGATCGCCTCTATCGGTACTACTATGTCCCCGCGATTTTGAGAGCATTGCAAGCTCTTCGCCGGACGCCGACGAAGCCGTCCAACTGACTGTTCAGTGAGGGGAGAGTCGATGGGAAAGAATGTTGGCTTTAACCGCTCTGGATTTTAATTTTTTATAATTTACTTGAAAAGACAGCACTCACTCTGTAAGCCCAATTCGAGGCTTCGAGCTGATCCTTATCTACACTACCGCCTGCCGGTTATTATTCGCAAAGAATGCGTGATTTTGTTAGGGTATTGTTATTTATATCTCATGAATGATATTTGTAATTCATGAATATTTGTATTTAAAGCTGATATTTGTATCCATATATGATAATCGTATTCAAACATGAGAATTTTTTTTGCATACATAACATCCAAAAAACATTTCCAAAATATGCATACTATATTTTGTAGTTGTTATAACATCAAAACAATATTTTTGAAAGAGTATTTAATGTGTTCTCTAAATATTATAACAAATCCCAACAACATTTTCAAAAGGGTATATAGTGTATTAAAAAAAATTATATTTAGTATTTCAAAATGTCATTAACATTTGCAAGTCCTATACTTCCTGCCAAAAAGATGTCCGCCTACAAAAAAAAAATTGAATCAGTAAGTATATTTAAAACAATAAATAACTGAGTAAATATCTTACATATTTTTGATCTTAATGCGTTGTGTTTGTTGAAGAACCATAGTCATAAAATAATCTGCAATCAACAAATACAAAATAAATTAATTGATGATTACTTAAAGCTTTAATGTAGTTGTCAATCAAAATTTTTGAATAGACATACCTGACTAATTAAATTAGACGTGTAATATATGGAATGCCCAACTCTTCGGCCAGTTGTTCATGATATGTTCTCAACACCGGAAATATAGGAGGTAACGGACATTCTTCTTTCATCCTCAATAGCACGAAATAGGTTGTCATTTATAAATCTCATATGAATTATCCTTCGACTCGCCGGTGGAATTGAGTGAAGCAGTAGAAAGGTGAATGATTGTTTACTTGAAAAATGAACAAATTGTATATTGTAGCATGATGCAACAAGTGGACCCATGTCGGGCATTGACATCCATCTATCAAGCGGGGCTGGCACCACCCAACAATCAAGAGATTTTAATAATTCTAATCTCCTTGATGTTCCAAAAATTTTCGTGTATAATAATATCTTTTCATGAAGTTCTCCTGCAAGATCATGTCTCACTTGCATCCAATTATCACCCATATTTAGAGCGATGCTAATAACTCTAAATCCGCAATGCCCATCACCCATAACATCAACAACATCAAGGAGATGTGATTGCACACCCTGTGACATTTGATTACGCACAATTTCTAGAAAACCACTCCTTGTACTTCTACATTTCTTTGTCAATCTGGTTTTTTTAATCTTTAACACATCTTGTTCTTCCCTCAAAACATGCTCGAAATATGATGGGTCTCTTTTGGTGGATTTATAATCTTCAATGAACCTTTTCAAACTCCTCCTTGGACGACCTCTTAATTTTGTAGGCAATGTAGGATTCTTTGTTTGGCTAGCATCCGGGTTGACGATTTCACGCAATTTTCGTTTAATTTCTCTTCTTTGGAGATCACTTATACTAGAATATTTTTTCAATATTCCCTCCACATCACTCTTGATGTCCACTGATTCTTTTTGTTCTTCCTTTATGTGTAAATCAGGCTTCTCATTCAATGTTAATTATTTCCATTGTTTGTGTACCATCCATAATGGTATTGCATTACACTCTTTCATGTAAGATACTAGTTCATGCGTGCAAGGTAATCCAAGTGTATACCTGTTCTTATGACTACACTTCCCAAACTGAGAGACCCCAGATTTTATGGACTCTTCTTCTTTTTTGATTATATCTAAAGCAGCATTGGAGACACTTCCTACAAGATTTGCATATAATATACTTTTGAAACCTGAAAAACTTGAATTTTACTTTGCCCAAATAATCGCTTGATTTCGGTATGCTGTAAATTTATCATGTTATGAAATGTTTTCCAAACTGTCGTTAGATTTCCAATTGATACCTCAAGAAATTTCTTGAGTTGGCTATGACCCCCCTCTATACGGTTGGTAGAAGTGTTTCCTAAATGCAAGTACTTGTCAATCCATGCGGAAACAAACATTTCCTTGTACGGCTCTAACCACGTATTTGTAACATAACCAAGAACATCAGGATACTTGCTAGAATAATCACTTAACATTTCATTAACCCGCACTTGAAACTCATTTTCAGTATTTGCATTTACTATAAGCTCCCAAACACCCAAAAAAACATCGCATTCTTTGCCTTGTGAAAAAAACTTTCTGCAATTCGCCAAAATATTTCGGTGTATATGAACTTGACATAGAATGTTTTTGGCATGTGGAAATACAACTTTTATAGCATTCATCAATGCAAGCTCCCGATCCATTACAAATACCTTAGGATGCAGATTCTTATCAAAAGTAAACTTAAAACATTCAAGTGCCCATTTATAGCAACCTTCATTTTCATTAGACATAAAGGCAAATGAACAGAAAAATGATTGGTTGGTCGATGTAACGTCAACTATTGAAAAGCAATGACAAATGGTAGCGGTTGGTCTTATACGTGCAATCAAGCATAAAAACATTTGAGAACATATTACTCAGACGAATAGCCGTTGGATGGGCAAAAAAATACTTTCTAGTTGTAATGTACTCTCATTTACTTGAGTGAAACTGATGTAACCGGAAGCACTAATGCATTTGAACAAGTGTTGAATTGAAGTTCCACCTTCAAGTTGTGTTCTATATAACTTAGCATTCGCATTGTAGATTGTTCTAATGGTTGTAGTATTACCCGGATTTCTCTTCTTTAACATGGCTAAAATTTTTCTTGGCTTACATCCAGCATCGTACATCTCCTCGACAATCTTGTGTCCATCAATATCTAGTCTACCGACATATGGGTGTGCTTCAAGATGAACAAACTCATGATTGTGCACACCATGTGTAACTTCAAGTTCCCATTCATTGTTCTCATTTTTATGTCCTTTAATTGCAAATTTACACTCACACCGCTTGGAAATTTATTTTCTGATATTTCTTTTAACATATCCTTTATTTTTCTGAGTACCTGGAGGTAACCCACCTCTGTCACACCCCAAAATAACTCTGGGTGTTGCTCTGTCACTGAGCTTATCTGCCCTTGTTATAGTAATGACAAACCCCAACTGTTTAGCAACATTCCTAGCCCATTCAATCAAATCTTCTTTACTTTGAAAACAAGCGGATGTGTGAAAGTGCATTCCAACGTCTTTGAAAAAATTGTCACTTTCAAACAATGTTAACTCTTTTGAGCTCATGATTACTTAGGCTCCTAAAGACAATCATAACATGCATACTAATCATAATCGTACCACTCGTAAACATAAAAAACGTTCACTAATCAACCAAAAAAATAAAACTACAGCACAATATACCTTCAGAAATTTCAACTGATCTTTTGGGGCTCCTTGCTTGTTCGGATCGAAAAACCTCAACGGCCCTGCAATGAAATCCCAAATTATTAAGGAAAATAAAGCTTAACAAAGATCAATTCAAGTATAAACAGAAATAACAACCTATAGTCAAACATCCAAAATAGTTGAGATTCTACATAATTGAAATAAATCTTAACAAAAAATACTGAAAATCAAGCAAAAACACTAGAAATTTTGTTAGAGATATTCATACATAGTTGAGATTCTACATGTGTTTGCTTCTAATTTCATAAAATTTAAGCTTTGAGTTGTGAATTATTGGATGAATATTTGCAATGGAAGATCAATTCAAGTATAAACAGAAGCAACCCAACTCATGTAAATCATTTATGTTTTATCCACATGTAGAGCACAAATATGAACAAAAGTAACCCAACTCAAGCCACTATTTTATAAGCATAAAACAAAGTAAACCATAAAACCATTTTTATTAATAAACTTCAAAATGCACTTGGAAATTGAAATGCTTTGAAAATGGTGTGATGCCTAATGTTCAAGAGAATAGATTACAGAAATGGACACTAGGTAAGAAGTATTAATACTATCTATTGATAGATTTTAAGTACAACTTTGCCTCCAAATAAAAAAGGTGACCCACTCTTATGTATATGATCCACTTGTCCAGGAGAAGGAAAGTTATGGAGAGCATTTTTACTTTTTAGTTGATAAAGCAATCTACAGGAGGGGGCAGACCAAGTGCCCTTCCATCTATGGGAGATTACCTAACAACTCACTCTAGAAAAATTACCAATCAACACACTATAGAAAAATTATTTAGTGCTTACCTAACAACTTACTCTCGCAAGAAGATCTCAAAAATATGTGATATTTAGTGCTTAGATATATAGTAGTTGATGAAATAAGCTAAAATAAAGTAAACCATAAAACATATAAGAGCATAGAATGAGAAAGGGAATTACCTCCTCCTTAAGAAATATTATGTAATTGATTTACAGGCTCTGTTTTAATGCATAGAGAAAGTAGTTAAAGTAGTGTCTGAGCAAGTAGAAGTGGATTGCACATAGAAGTTCATGGCGAGAGAAGGAATACACCATGAATCGCTGAAATGAAAAAAAACCTGCGACAAGATGCCAGGAATTAAAGGAGAAATTAGAACCCGACTCAGTTCCTAAAACCCTAATCGTTGAGTAAGGGAGAAGGATAAACCTGCGAGGGAGGAAGGAGGCGAGCCGCGGAAATGAAGAGGGAAACCTGCGAGGGAGGAAGGAGGCGAGCCTAGGAAGGATGCGAGCCGCGAAAATGAAGAGGGAAACCTGCGACGGTGACGGTCGGGGAAGATCACCGCTGGAGCGTGTGAGCGGCGGAGGAACGCGAGGTATGCGGGAAAATGCGATTAGGGTTCGGCGAGTTTGGGTATAAATAACACTTTCTCGTTAAAAAAACACTCAAAATTTTGCATATTTTGGGTTTCAAATATCCAAAATGGGTGTACAAATAACAATACCCTTTTGTTATCCACGATCAGAAAATTATAAAAAAAATAATCGTTTACTATTCATTTTTGGAAAAAAATTTATGGGTGTTTCTCTCTCTTAAGATTAAGGTCCTCAGAGCCTCAAATCGTTGATTCCTACAAAAATAATATTATTGATTGAAATACTGACAATATTGGCAATATTGACAGTATTTGTACATCTACAGCATTCCGTGAAAACAACTCCACCGTAGAATATCAGATCGTACTACTGTACTTAATTCCGCACCAAAAACAACGTGGGTGAAACGTGGCTAAATTTTTTTCCCTTCCTCACTGTGAGAAAACAAATAAATAACAGAACCTTTTTACTCAAAAAAGTTACATAATACATGGGTATGCCCCCCTATTTATAGAAAAAGGGAGAAGAGAGAGAATAGACAACTCCTGTCACGAGCGACTAGGCGGTTACATAAAATCTTAACTGCTCAGAACAAGATATTAGAAAAGAACTAACAGTACAACTACAGACCTTTATACTAGCATGTCGTCTGTTCCCCTCTACTGAGCAGTTGCCTGCTTGCAGAGCAATAACAGCAGCTAGCACAATCTAACTGACGGATAAAGCTGCGGCCTGCGGTTTGACAAAGTCTTACCGCCAAAACATAAGAGAATCATGAGAACAGCAAACACCAACTGCGGTCTGGACTCTGTTGATCAATAAGGAGCATAGTTGTGGTAAGAATATAAAAGTATCTTATGCGGTTAGGCAGGTGCTAATCGTATGACCGTCAATTGGATCTGACCTCAGCAATCCGCATAGCTATCTTAAAAACATCGACAGACCGCTAGACCGGTCTATCTGTCTGCCAATCCTATCCGTCGGTGTTATCGTCAGATCGCCTAACAACACAGGTTTTTACCGGCTCCAACACTGCCAAGCTGCCAAGGACAAACCTTTACTTCAGGCTGTTTGTCCGTCAGTACTGACCGCCAGATCTGTCTACCAAAGTTGACCGCCTAACCGCCCGGACTACATATATTTTGACACTCCCCTCAAGCTGAAGCATATATGTCAACCATGCTCAGCTTATCATCTTAAAAGGAATACATTGGTTTGGTAAAGACATCGATAACCTCTTTATCAGAGGTGACAAACAGAGTGCGAATCTAATTCTTCAACACCTCTTCTTTGATGAAATGACAGTCAACTTCAATATGCTTCGTCCTTTTTATGAAAAACTGGATTCTTCGAAATATATAGCTACCTTGTTGTCACAGAACATTGATATAGGATGATCATAAACTTCTCTCAAATCAAGGATAAGTGTCTGCAACCACTTCAACTCACAGGTAGTTAAGTCATGCTTCTATATTCAGCTTCGGCACTTGACCCGGAAACTACAACTTGTTTTTTGCTCTTTCAGCTGACCAGATTTCTTCCAACAAAGGTATAGAAATCAGACATGGACTTTCTATCTTGATTATCATCTACATAGCTAGTATCAGAATAACCTTCAATCCTCAAATGACCATTCTTCTGTGTGCGAACAGACAAGAAGAAACTGGAAATTAGAATAATAGAAATTTTTATTATCCAAAAAGGTGGGTATTACAAAGGTATGGTCTCCCTTTTATAGAATGGAGGAGATGAGAGAGATTACAAATAAGCAATGTGGGACTAAATAATTACAGGTATAAGCGGTTTAACATAAAAACAAGCCGAACAGGCCGCGCGGTTAGACGAGTAGGCTAACCGCCCGGCAACCACCAGAAGGAGAAGAACAAGCCTCCATAGGAGACCGCCAAACTTCCCGGTCTCCAAGTCGCCTGAGACAAACTATTAGATCGACCGGACACCAACCAGTAACAGTCCGACTACCAAACTGCTGGAGAGAAACCACCAGACTGCGCGGTCTCAAATCGCCAGAGTCAGACCGCCCGGTCTCCATACTTCAACACTCCCCCTCAAACTAGAGCATATATATCGATCATGCCCAGCTTGTCGCAAATGTGAAGAAAGGAGGCGGACACCAGCTTGGTGAAAATATCAGCCAACTCTTTATCAGAGGTGATGAACGAAGTACAAATTTGTTCCTTCAAAATCTCTTCCCGAATAAAGTGGCAATCGAATTCAATGTGCTTTGTTCTCTCATGGAAGACCGGATTTTTGGAGATGTATATAGCGGCCTTGTTATCACAAAACATAGGTAGAGGATGGTTATAGACCTCTCTTAAGTCAAGCATGAGAGCCTGTAACCACTTCAACTCACATGTGGTCGACGCCATACTTCAATATTCTGCTTTTGCACTGGACCTAGAGACGACATATTGTTTCTTGCTCTTCCAGCTCACAAGGTTTCCCCCCATAAAGGTGTAAAAGCCCGATGTTGACTTGCGGTCTCCTTTGTCATCATCAAAGCTCGAATCTAAGTACACTTCAACCCTCAAATGACCATTCTTCTGAAAGAGTAGTCCTTTCGTAGGCGCTGATTTAACATACTTCAATATCCTCAGGGAAGACTGTAGATGGCACTCCCTAGGAGCTTGCATGAATTGGCTAACCTTTCCTACAGCATAGGAGATGTCGGGTCTGGTCACCATGAGATATATAAGTTTACCAATCAGACGTCTATACCTCGTAAAATCTGAAAGAGGAGGAGAGTCATTCGTTCAGGTTTTATCTTATCTAGTCGTCATGGGGCATTGGGCAGGTTTAGCCCCAGTCAACCCTGCCTCTTTTAGGAAATCAAGAGCATACTTGCGTTGGGAGAGGACTAAGTATTTGGGCTTCCGAGAGATTTTTATCCCTAGAAAGTATTTTGGAGAGCCCATATCCTTTGTGACCAGGTGTTGACGAAGATGCTTCTTTGTCAAGGTTATCCCAGCCTGATCATCTCCAGTGAGAAGAATATCATCCACATAAACTGCAAGAACCACCAGACCTAGAGAGGTTTTACGAACGAATAAAGAGTGATCAGCAGAACTTCTCGTAAAACTCACGGCCGCCACAATCCAACTAAACTTGTCAAACCAAGCCCAAGGGCTTTGCTTTAGGCCATAGATAACCTTCTTTAGCCGGCATACCTGTGTCTCCCCCTGAGCAACATATCCTGGAGGTTGCTCTATGTAGACATCCTCCTGAAAATCCCCATATAGAAAGGCATTCTTGACATCCAATTGGAAAATGGGTCAATCCCTGTTAACAGCCACAGAGAGGAGGACCCTGATAGTGCTGAGATGAGCAACTTGAGAGAAGGTGTCAAAATAGTCAACACCATAAGTCTGGGTAAAGCCTTTGGCAACAAGGCGAGCCTTGTAACGATCCACACTGCCGTCCGGACTGAACTTCACCACAAAGACCCAATGACAACCAACAACATCTTTGCCAAAGAGAAGAGGAACAAGGGTCCACGTACCCCGTTCAGTGAGAGTAGCAATCTCCTCATCCATGAAAGCCTTCCAATGAGGAACAGTAAGGGCCTCCTGGTAGGAACGAGGGGGTGGCAGTGGCAGAGATAGCCAGTGCAAAAGCCCTGCGAGAAGGGGTAAGACAATCATAGGAAACAACAGCAGCAAGCAAGTGCTGGGTACACGCTCGATCCCCTTTACGAAGAGTGTTGGGTACATTGGAAACTGTGTACCTGATTTGGAAGAAGCCTCACCTAATTCAATGATATACATCAATGTGTATTTTATGCGATGTTGAGTTTGAATGTGAAGGTTAAAAAAATGCAGAAAAATATTCTAAGTACAAGTGTCGACACTTGTGAAGGAAATGTGTCGATACTAGAAGCCAGATTGTATCGACACACAGGACTTGTGTCGACACACAGAAATTCTATCGACAGCAATTGTGTCGACACACAAGACTTGTGTCGACACACACAAGAATTCTGTCAACACCAACTATGTCGAGACTAGAAGCTATTGTGTCGACACACAAGACTTGTGTCGACACACAAGACTTGTGTCGACACATTCTACAAAAGCTGTGTCGAGAAGATAAAGAAGGGTTGTGTTGACATTGTGTGAGCTGTGTCGACATCATCAAGAATTGTGTTGACACATGGTCTATTTGTGTTGGCACATATGAAGCATTGTCTCGACGCTTTTCTGCTGAGATAGAGTATAATGAGGTATCAGGCGTCAAGACTGAAGACTTGATAACTGTCATAACTAACAAAGCTGTCGCATCTGTCAGAGCTGTCAGAAGGCGGTTATGAACCAGATCAACCAGTAACCTCAGATGGGATCTATATAAAGACTTGTTCTATCATAAAAAGAGAGATCAAAGAAGAAAGGACTTGACATTTTTTCAACAGTTGATATCTACAAGTATTCAAGAGAAGGCAGATTCTGAACAAGTCTGCAAGAATAATTCCGATCTAATTCTGAATAGAAGAAGGAAGCTGGATTGAGGATCATCTCCAACTTCATAAGAAGATAAACCTTACTTTTTTCAGATTCAAGAAGCTTTGAAGAAGCTAAGACATGTTGAATCTTAAGAAGTCAGATCAATCAAGATCTGATCAAGAAGCCTTCATCCCTTTCTCTCTCTACCTGGGTGAAGGATTTATCATCTTAATAATCAATTTTTCTGTAAGATCTTTTATAGATCTGAGTGTAGGAGAGTTATCTCTCTGAGTTGTAAGCCTAAATTTATAAAGGCTGAGGTAGGGCTGAGTGCCTGAGGTACGATCTTTGTGATCTGAGTTGTAGGCCCTGTGATAAGGGCTAAGGTAGGGCTGTTTGCCTGAGGTAGGATTCTTGGGAAGAATCTGAGTTGTAGGACTTGAAGAAGTCTGAGCTGTAAGAACTAGTTGGGTTCTGAGTTGTAAGATCTGAGGATCTGAGTTAGTGGAAGGAAGTTTGGCCAAATCCAGCTCTTTGCTGGATAGGTGAAGGGGGAGAGTGGACGTACCCACGAATTGGGGAACCACTATAAAATACTGTGTGATGTGCTATGTTATTTTCTTTCTGTGCTTGTTTTATCTTGTGCTGTGATATTTGTAGCTTGATTAGCTATGCTGAGATTAACATTTTAATTGCCTAAGTTAAAATTGGATTTGAACCTATTCACCCCCCTCTCTAGGTGTTTAGGATCTTTAAACCAAATCTTTCAAGTGGTATCAGAGGGAGGTTTACTCAAGCATAGACCAAACTGTCTGAGTTGATCTCCAAGGCAGTTATCTGTTAGGCAGAATGGGTTCAGGTGAAAATCAGAAGGAACTTGGATCCATGAAACTTCCTATCTGTAGGAAAGAAAATTTTGGTATATGGAAAGAGAGGGTCAGATTGTTCATGGAAGCATTTGATCCAAGAATTTACATCACAGTTCTAGAAGTGCCATTTATTCTTATGAACATTTCAGTTCTTGATGCCAACCTCAAGACTCCAAAAAGTTATTCTGAAATGACTAAGGAAGAGATCATCCTAGCAACCTTAGACAAGAGGGCATAGAACATAATTGTGAGTGCCAAAGTTGATTCTACATTCCAGAATCTTGTCCATTGCTAAACCTCCAAGGAGACGTGGGACACTTTGATTGTCTACATTGAGGGAACAAAAGAAGTAAGAGAGGATAGAAAGTCTATGCTAAATCAAGAATATGAGAGTTTTAGACAAGCCAAGACAGATAGCATAGCTTAATGCTATAAGAAATTCTTTAGAATTATAAATGATCTAATGACCTATGGAAGAGTCTTTAGCACATATGAACTAAATGACAAGTTTCTCAGATCACTAACCAAGGATTGGGATACTAAAATATGTGCCATCAGAGAGATGGACAGGCTTGTTGATACACCTCCACCAACCTTATTTGGAAAACGGTTATCATATGAGATGCAGCTCAGTGCTAGAAAGGAGGAGGAGAAAAGCAATAGGTCTGAATACAAAGAGAAGTCAGTAGCCCTCAAGGCTGAAGCCATAAGAAAGGGCAGGAGAAAGTCTCCTTCTCCTCTCAAGAGAATTACTGAAGTTGAATCAGAAAATACTGACATCAACACTTCAGACAGCCATAACTCTGATGAAGACTTTGCTGCCTTCACAAGGCAATTTCAAAGGTTCATGAAGAAGAATAAATGGAGAACAAAGCCATCTTCATCTTCCTCCAAGGATGACTACTACAAGAAAAAGAAAACTTCTAAGGACATGTATGGCTCTAATCCCAGTAAACAAACTTCTTCTAAAATTATTTGTTATTGTTGCAATAGGGCAGGATATGTCATAGCTGACTGTCCTGATAAAAGAAAGGAATCTAAAGATAAGAAGAAGCATCAAAATAAGGGAAAGAAGGAGAGATCCTTTGTTTCCCAGAAGCAGAAGAGTTGGACTGACTCCTCATCATAAGAATCTAGAGAAGAGGCTAAAGCTGAAGACTATATTGGATTGTTCACTACTAAAGAGGATTCTGTAGAGACTGAATTCTTGCAAATGCTGGGCTCTATAAATGGGAGTGAAGATCATCATTGTAGAGGGCCAATGGCTCTATCTGAGGAAGATCAGTGCCAGGATCAGCCTGATCCTAGTAAGGTATACAATCTATCTTCAGTTTCTGATTATTATACTGGATCAGAATCAGAAGCATCTACATCAAGAGATGTGGATGGTTCTGAATCTGAAGGAGATGTTCATCAACTAATTGATGAGTATGGTGGTCTGTTGCATGCTCTTAAGAGAAGCAGAATCTTTGTCAAAAAGCAGGCTAAGGAAATTTCATCTCTCAAATTGGTTGCATCAGATTCAACAAAAGTGTTAGATTTGAAGTTGAATGAAGTTGCCAAATTGAAAAACATAACTATTATTCAGATGGGTACAATTACCTTAAAAATGATCACATCAAGAGTCTGGAAGTCAGACTTCAAAGAGAAAAGGATCTTGTGGCTAAATTCTCAAAGCCAAAGTCAGTCTTACCCTTAATTGATAACTTCATTTCCCAAAAGGGTAAGACAGGATTAGGCTTCAAGGGAAGAACAAGGGCAGCTAATTCCAAAAGAAAAGGCAAAGCTCCAGTTCAGCCACTAGCTTCCAAAACCCCTATTTCTTTCAGGAAAGTGATGCATCCTACTAACAGGTATGATCATGACATCACATATGGTCACTATAAGCATGGTGATCAGGATGGCAAGGGTACAAATGCTAATAGGGCAGCCCATGAGCAAGCACACCATGTTCTTCAGAAATCATCAGTGTTTGATGCACCAGCCCCAACACTTAAAAAGACTGTTGATGACAACAATGTTGTTAAGCCTGTACTTAAAAGAAGGTATAACAAATATGAGTGCTGGTGTTGTGGTAAAGTGGGCCACTATGCCATTGATTGTTAGCACAATGCTAGTGTCAAGAAAAATGCCAGCTTACCTGTCAGAAAGGCTGCATGCAAGCATGTCAGATTTCAAGCTAACCTGAACTTAGGATCCAATAACAATTTGGGTTCTAAGGATAGGTAATTTTATTTGATGCAGGTGAGTCCAAGTGGTCATACCCCAATATGGTACTTGGACAGTGGATGTTCCAGGCACATGATTGGAACAAGAAGAATGTTGAAGGATTATTCTCTCATAGAAAATGGACCCAAAATGATCTTTGGTGGATCTGAAAAGAGGGTCATCAAAGGGTTTAGTAACATTTACAATAGCTCTATCACTATCACCCAAGTGACTTATGTGAAAGGTCTGAAACATAACATAATAAGCATAAGCCAACTAAGTGATCTTGATTATGACACTTCTTTCCTCAAGGGTGTGTGCCAAATAAGAAGGTCAAGTGATCAAGAGATCATTCTGACAGGCACTAGAAAAGGAAATGTCTACTGTCTTAATTTTGATTGTGAGAGTAAGAACTCTTCTATTTATCTAGTTGTAGATGAGAAAGCATCTCATTGTGTCCAATGACACAAGAGGCTAGCTCACCTTAACTTCAAGTCAATAGTCCAACTCTTTAGTATAGAGTTAGTGAGGAATGGTCCTCAGGTCAAGTGCATTAAAGAGGGTGTATGTTCAACTTGCCAAAAGGGCAAACAGACCAAGAACTCTTTCCATGGCCATGATACCAAAGATTCTGTGAGATGTTTATACCTCCTGCATATGGATCTATTTGGTTCTATGCCAGTTCATAGTTTAGGTAGGAAAGCTTACACATTTGTGGTTGTGGATGACTATTCTAGATTTACATGGGTTTTCTTCCTGAGACAAAAATCTGAAACCCCTACTGTCTTCCAAAATTTTGTTAGGCAAATTCAAAATGAACTTAATAATTCTGTGGTCAAAATCAGAAGTGATCATGGGACAGAATTTCAGTCTGAATGCATGACAAGGTTCTGTGAAGAACTTGGGATTCATCAAGAGTTCTCCTCACCTAGAACTCCCCAACAAAATGGGATTGCTGAAAGAAAGAATAAGACTCTTATTGAGGCTAGTAGAACACTACTAAGTGACACTTCTCTCCCAGAATATTTCTGGGTTGAGGCAGTAAACACTGCTTGTCATGTTCTTAACAAAGCTTCCATCACCAAAAGCCACAAGAAGACACCCTATGAGATTATGAAAGGCAGAAAACCAAATTTAGCCTACTTTAGAATCTTTGGTAGCAAGTGTTATGTTCTTAATAATAGCAAATACTATTTAACTAAGTTTGCTGTCAAATTCTAAGAAGGGATATTTGTTGGGTATAACAATAATAGTAAGGCAGGGTCTATAACTTGACTACTCAAGTTGTAGAAGAATCTGTCCATGTTGTCTTTGATGAATCTAAGTTAATTAACTGTGAGCTGTCAAACACTTCTTCTAGCTCTACAGGATTGGAAGATAAGATGGAAAATCTAATCATCAATGAAGACCAACCTATGAGACAGGATGAGGAAAATGATGGATGTTGTCCAGGAGGAGTACAAGACCCACAAGCTGAAGATGAAGACAATGAAGTACAGCTTGGTGAGGAAAATGAAGAAAATTAAGAGGTAGACAGATTTCTTCCAGCAATAAGACATCTGAGGGATCATACTGCACACCAAATCATTGGTGATACAAGATAAGGAGTTCTGACCAGAAGCAAGAGCATGAACACAGTTCTATGTTCAAGCTTCCTGTCCCAGATAGAACCTAAGAAAATTGAAGAGGCTATACAAGACCCAAATTGGATTGATGCCATGTAGGAAGAGCTGAATCAATTCAAAAGATGTAAATTCTGGAAGTTGGTTCCTAAACCAAAGAATTATAATGTCATAGGGACAAAATGGATCTACAGGAACAAGTTAGATGAAAATGGCATTATAGTCAAGAACAAAGCTAGGATAGTAGCAAAAGGCTATAGGCAGGAAGAAGGAATAGACTTTGAACAGACATTTGCCCCAGTGACAAGGTTGGAAGCAATAAGGCCGTTCCTTGCCTATGCAGCTTATCAAGGGTTCAAGGTATTTCAGATGGATGTAAAGTCAGCATTTTTGAATGGTGACTTAAAAGAGGAAGTTTATGTTGAACAACCTTCAGTTTTTGTAGATCCTCTTTATTCTAACTATGTTTATAGGCTTAAGAAAGCTTTATATGGATTGAAACAAGCCCCTAGGGCTTGGTATGAAACTCTGTCTACCTTCTTCATTAAGAATAAATTCTCAAGGGAAAAAATTGACAAGACTCTATTCTTTAGGGAATCAAAAGGCAAGATTATCCTAGTCCAGATATATGTTGATGACATTTTCTTTGGATCTACTGAAAACAACCTTTGTAGAAAGTTTGCTAAACTTATGCAAGGGAAGTTTGAGATGAGCAGCATGGGTGAGCTGAAATTCTTTTTGGGACTCCAAGTTAGACAAACTGATGATGACTTGTCCATATCCCAGTCTAAGTTCACCAAGGAGTTAATTAAGAAATATGGCATGCAGTAAGCCTCCACCATGAGAACTCCAATGGGGTCAAGTATGCCAATAGGAAAAGATGAGGCAGGAAAACCTGTTGATGAGTCTTTGTATAGAGGGATAATTGGCTCCCTTCTTTACTTGACTGCCAGTAGACCTAACATCATGTATGTCACATGTGTTTGTGCTAGATACAAAGCTTGCCCAAAGGAATATCATTATTCTATTGTCAAGAGAATTTTAAGATATCTTAAGAGCACACCAAATCTTGGTCTTTGGTATCCTAAGAATAGAGATTTTCTGCTAACAGGTTATTTAGATGTAGACTTTGCAGGCTGCAAAGAAGATAGGAAAAGCCCCACAGGCACATGTCAGTTCATAGGTGTAAGATTGGTGTCATGGAGCAGCAAAAAGCAAACAAGTGTGGTTATATCCACTACTGAGTCAGAATATGTAGCTGCAGGCAGTTGCCGTGCTCAGCTGTTGTGGATACAACATCAACTTGAAGACTATGACATCAAGGAAAGTAGAACTCCACTATATTATGATTCTACTAGTGTCATATCTATTGCTAAAAATCCTGTTTCACATAGCAGAACTGAGTATATAGAAATCAAGTTTCATTTCATTAGAGAACATGTTGAAAAAGAAGACATAAGTCTAGAATTTGTCAACACCAACAATCAAATTGCTGACATATTTACAAAACCTTTGGATGAAAGTAAATTCAATTATTTTAAGATTGAATTAGGTATGTTAAATCTAGAATAAAATGTAAGGTCAGCACAAAATTTCTCAAAAATTGGCTAAGTTAGAAAGTTTGTGTCGACACAAGCTCACTGTGTCGACACTATCAGCGAGTTGTGTCGACAAAGGAATAAACTATGCCGACACAGAAATGAATTTTGTGTCAACAGTAAATGTTTGTGTTGACACAACTCTGTCGATACCTAGTATTAGAAGATTTATGTGTCGACACACAAAAATCTATATCGATACATATACATGATGACACTTACAATTCTCTATCGAGACCTAAGTAGTCTATTTCGACTCATGCAATATTATGTCGACTCATAAGATTCTTATTTAGGCACTTATTTTGACCTACCCTTCATAAGAATTTTATAAATAGGAGAAAACAAAATCTAGTCGACTGTGCTATCCCGAACTCTCGACTCTAAACCCGGTGTCGACAAGATATTCTATAGTCTACACTCTTCTCTCTCTTTCATCCATGGCACCATAGATGGAAGACAAAGTGATTGAGGGATATGAACTGGTTCGCAATGCGTTTAAGACTACCACACCATAAATTAAAGCCGTGATTACCCTAATCAACGACAATGGATCAAAGTACTTAGTCTAAGAACCTACCAGGATATGGAAGAAGGAGGTTCTTGAATTCTACTCATCAGCATCAATGGATTCGAAGGGCATGAAGATTAAATCATCTGTCCAAGGTACTAAGGTGAAACTCACACTGAAGAGTTTAAGTAAAACACTTTAGCTTCCCAGGATTAAGGAAGAAGATGACATAGCATCTTCCATGACAAAAGATGCTCTCCAATGGTGTGGACTGGATCCCACTACCAAGATTGGATCATCAATGAACAGGAAGGGAATGAATTCCCAAGGCAAATTCCTGTCTGAGATTCTCGGTAAGGTTATTTTGTGCAAATTAGGAGGACATGATAGGATTTTTGCCTATATGTTCAATCTCATGACCAGAGTCATATTCAAGGTGAAAACTGACTGGTCTGCTGTTGTGTTTGAAAAGATAAAAGAAAGTCTCAAGAAACCTAATCTGGGTAGAATACTAAGCCTGTATCTGGCTATTAATATTCCAGAAGTGATGAATCAGACTAATGGTTCTGAGATTAATCACATGAGGAAGATGGACTTACGAATCCTGTCTAGATGGGAAAGAGTATTGACTAAAGATGTTCCTACACCTCAAAAATAGCAGAAGAAAATTAAGGAAAAGAACACACCAGCCAATCTCCCTGAATCCTCTAGTGATTCAAAAGTGCAAGTTGATTTTAGCACAAATGAAGAACAACCAAGGAAAAGGAAATCACCTACACAATCACCTGACAATGAGGTTCAGGCCCAAGGGAAGACCATCCAAGTTCCAGACAACCAGGTGGAATCATCTCTAGGGGGAGACAACATTGAAACTACCCTTGTCCATGAACCAGAAAATCCACAGATATCAGACCTAGGGGGAGGTATAAATAAATTTGCACTGGATAGTGAAAATGCAACTGACATAGTCATGGACATAGTTTCCGAAATCAATAATGCTGCAGCCACCACTACTGAGAAAGAAGCGCAGAATGTGCATATGTCTGATCCTGATCAATCTGAGCAACAAATCTCTCCTAATAAAGAGAAAACCCAGGAAGAGGACTTTGATTTCCAGGGAGATCCATCTGATGAGAATAAGAAAGTTATTCCTCCTGTTCAGATGCAACAAGAGGTAGCTTTGGACGAATTATTTCCTGACTTACAAGGAGCAAGAACCGAGGGGGAAATGCCAATCATTGCCTCTAGTCCAAAAGAAACAGTGGACTTAGCTAGTTCATCTGATTCCTCTGAAGATGAAGAAGCCTCCAGGGCAAAGAAAAGGAAACTTGTGGAGCTCAGGAAGAGGAGCTCAGGCTATAAGAAAGTCTTGCAGATTGCCCCACAATCACAAGCTCCTGCAGTAGACTTCATTTCACTGATGGTGCAACTGTAATTGAAATTGGATGCGCAAAGAGTTGCTCTTGAAAAATATGTGGATGAGAACAATAAAGATCTGCAATTCCACTTGGCCCAGGATATAAAATCCATTAGATTTGAAGTTAATCAGAATAAGAAAGAGATGACAGATTGCTTCCATAAGAGAGGTAATATTGTAGTCTACTTGGCCACGCAACAACAGGAGATTAAGACTGCAGTAGAGGACATTGCAATAAAACAAGGTTATGTCCTGGAAAATCAACTCAGAATGAATGAAAATCTAGTAGACTCTCATAATACTATTCTAACAAATCTTGGGAGTAAAGCAACTGCTATAACTGAATAAATGGCTACAGTAAAGTCTGAGTTTGACAAACAACTCAAAGAGGATTTAGTAGCTGTCCAAATAGCAATCCAGACATCTCAAAAAGCTATCTCAAATCAAATGAATAAGTTCAGAACCTACTACAAAGAAGGAACAAATTATCTGGCTGATCAAGTAAGGTTTCAAAAAGATGATCTAAGAGACCATATAAAAAGAGAAGTCATAAAAGGGGAGAGAATATTAGTCAAAGCAAGCTCAGATCATGCTAAATGGATAACCAATAGCATCCGAGCAACTCTTCGTTATCCACCCCTTTGTGATGATGACAACACTGCTGAATCTGGAATTCCACCTGCTTACATTGAAGGGGTTCAGCAGGAAGTAGCCCAAGTCATTTATCCCCCTTCTGATTTTGAAGAAATCCAGCAGGAAGTACACCAAATGTATAGCCCTCCACAGGAGGCACATAATGTTATTCTTGTGGCACATAATGTTATTCTTGAAAAAGTTGAAATGCTTGCGGCTGTATTACAAAGACTACAAGAAGCACAAAGAGCAAGGGATGCTCTGAAAGAAGCTCAGCTGTCTAGGAAAAGGATCAGGGAACAGGCAGAATTAAAGCCTGATTTTGAACAAGGAGTCCAACCTCCAGGAATATTATACTTACTGCTTGACATACTGTTAAAAAGAATATGCATGACAGAGGCAAGTGGTATATATTCTGAACAGGAATGGAGCAAATATCAGGAGCGGCAAGATGCCATATATCAGTTCAAAAGAGACATTAGAGCTGGGAAGATACTTGCTAACTCTGTGGAGCCTAGCAAGTATTTCCCAAAGCCTTTTCATTACCTTGAAAGGCAAAAGATCAAGACTGAAGAGCTCAAGAAGAAGGATCTGAAAGGAAAGAAGCTGACTGATGACATAGGAGCAAATGAACAAGCTAGGATTCAGTCTGGCAAATGAATTGTCATCAAGGAGCCTGATCAATCCTAGGAATAGATTGACTAGGTTTAGAACTATGTAATCTTTTGTTCTAAAATCCTTGTAATTTAAAACTGATTCTTGTTTGCTGTATTTTATCATATTTTGTGATGATATTACATGCTATTTCTGCTTATGAGTTACCTTGTCTGAGTAATGATTTTATACATCTTAATCTTTATTTTATTATAAGTGGTGTATATCATTGACTATGAGTTATGACTTCTCCAAATAGTGGGAGATTGTTGGGTACATTGGAAACTGTATACCTGATTTGGAAGAAGACTCACCTAATTCAATGATATACATCAATGTGTATTTGATGGGATGTTGAGTTTGAATGTGCAGGTTAAAAAAATGCAGAAAAATATTCTAAGTACAAGTGTCGAAACTTGTGAAGGAAATGTGTCGACACCAGAAGCCAGATTGTGTCGACACACAGGACTTGTGTCGCACACAAAAATTCTGTCGACAGCAATTGTGTCGACACACAGGACTTGTGTCGACACACACAAGAATTCTGTCAACACCAACTATGTCGAGAGTAGAAGCTATTGTGTCGACACACAGGACTTGTGTCAACACATTATATAGAAGCTATGTCGAGAAGATAAAGAAGGGTTGTGTCAACATTGTGTGAGCTGTGTGGACATCATCAAGAATTATGTCGACACATGGTCTATTTGTGTTGACATATATGAAGCATTATCTCGACTCTTTTCTGCTGAGATAGAGTACAATAAGGTATCAGGTGTCAAGACTGAAGAATTGACAGCTGTCATAACTAACAAAGCTGCCGCACCTGTCAGAGCTGTCAGAAGGCAGTTATGAACCAGATCAACCGGTAACCTCAGATGGGATCTATATAAAGACTTGTTCTATCATAAAAAGAGAGATCGAGGAAGAAAGGACGACATTTTTCCAACAGTTGATATCTACAAGTCTTCAAGAGAAGGCATATTCTGAATAAGTCTGCAAGAAGAATTCAGATCTAATTCTGAATAGAAGAAGGAAGCTGGATTGATGATCATCTCCAACTTCATAAGAAGATCAACCTTACTTTGTTCAGATTCAAGAAGCTTTGAAGAAGCTAAGACAGGTTGGATCTTAAGAAGTCAGATCAATCAAGATCTGATCAAGAATCCTTCACCCCTTTCTCTCTCTACCCGGGTGAAGGATTTATCATCTTAATAATCAATTTTTCTGTAAGATCTTTTATAGATCTGAGTGTAGGAGAGTTATCCTTCTGAGTTGTAAGCCTAAATTTATAAAGGTTGAGGTAGTATCTTTGTGATCTGAGTTGTAGGCCTGGTGATAAGGGCTGAGGTAGGGTTGTTTTCCTGAGGTAGGATTCTTGGGAAGAATATGAGTTGTAGGACTTGAAGAAGTTTGAGCTGTAGGAACCAGTTAGGTTCTGAGTTGTAAGATCTGAGGATCTGAGTTAGTGGAAGGAAGTTTGGCCGAATCCAGCTCTCTGCTGGATAGGTGAAGGGGGAGAGTGGACGTACCTACGAATTGGGGAACCACTATAAAACACTGTGTGTTGTGCTATGTTCTTTTTTCTTTCTGTGCTTGTTTTATCCTGTGCTGTGATATTTGTAGCTTGATTAGCCATACTGAGATTAACATTTTAATTGCCTAAGTTAAAATTAAATTTGAACCTATTCACCCCCCTCTAGGTGTTTAGGATCTTTACACCAAATCTTTCAAAGAGCAATGAGAAGATCCAGGTCAGCGGGTTCCTCAGCATCCGGGGCATCCGTGGCGGAGAGAGATGGCCCGGGAGTAGAGAGCGATGACGGCGGAGAAGAGGGGGGGGGAGGATAGGATGGAGACGGTGGAGGTGGAAAAGAGAAAGGAGGAGACGATGGAGATCGTGGAGGTGGAAAAACCTCGGAAGGGGTCGAAGGGTTGGAGGGAATAGTAGGAGAATCAGAAGCCACTGGAAGAAGAGAGGAGTCGTCAGAGAAATAGGAAGCATTCTCGAAGAAGGTTACGTCGGCGAAGACGAACTGCTTGCGAAGAATGGGGTCAAAATAACCATAGCCTTTCTGAGTGGCAGAGTACCCCAGAAAGACACATTTGGTGGAGCGAGGGGAGAGTTTGTCACGGGTGGTGGAGGGAGCGTGCACAAAAGATGTGCACCCAAAGATACGTAGAGGGAGAGGAAAAGGATCCTTTCCCGGATAGAGAATGAAGAATGGGGTTTGACGGTGGAGAACCGTGGAGGGAATGTGATTGATAAGATAGCAAGAAATGAGAACTGCATAACCCCAATAGGAGCGAGGGACATGCATCTGCATCATCAAAGTGCGAGCGACATCAAGGAGGTGATGGTTTTTGCGTTCCGCCACTCCATTTTGTTGTGAGGTACAGACACAACTAGTTTGATGAACAATCCCATGTTGCATATAGAAAGATGAAAATGCTTGACTAATATACTCCTTAGCATTATCAGAGCGAAAGATTTTAATTGAAACACCAAACTGATTCTGAATTAAATGATAAAAAGATGTCCATACATTGAATAATTCAGAGCGATCTCATAAGAGATACACCCAAGTACATCTAGAAAAGTCATCAATAAAGGTAACAAAATAAGAACTACCCCGACCAACGGTGAGGGTAGGAGCAGGACCCCAGACATCAGAGTGAATGAGATCAAACGGATGGATAAAGCCACAACCTTGCTTCGGCGGGAAGGAGGAATGATGATGCTTGCCAAGCTGACATGCATCACAATTGAGAGGAGAACTGTGCAGAGGGAGGTGGGGCAGAAGCTGAAGAAGAAGCCGTAGAGGAGGATGACCAAGGTAGAGATGCCACTGTAAAAAATCTATAGAGGAGGAGGAGAAGGCGGATAGAGCAGAGATGTTGTCGAGGAAGTAGAGGGCGCTGTTCTCAATCCCAGTAGCAATCGTCCGTTGGGAGCTCGGATCCTAAAAAGAACAAGAGGTTGGAGTGAATGTGACAGAGCACTGAAGTTGCTTGCATAAAGAGGTAACCGACAATAAATTGCACGAAAACTTGGACACATAGAGAGTGTCCGCTAAGCGAAGAGACGGAGTGACATGAACCACTCCCATCCCATGGACCGGTGAGGGAGAGTCGTCTGCAACAAGGACCGAGGGCAATCGATCATGTGTTTCTAGGAGAGAAAAACACTGAGGATTGCCCGTCATATGATTGGTTGCACCAGATTCTATTAGCCATTTACCTTGAGTAACCACATGGGCACTACCTGATGACATGACCACCGAGGCGGACGGTTTTGAGGAGGAGGTGGAAGAGTCACCAGAGGGCAAAGATGTGGATGTTGAAGGATGTGGTGTTTTGAAAGTTGCTTTATTTCCTTATTTACTAAGTGTTCATGGTATGGAATGATGTGACATTTTATATTTAGAATGTTGTAACATTTTGTTCCTTGATTGTGTGACTTATCTCATACAAGGTTTAGGAAGATGCTCTTGGTCTTGAACCATAGAACCATGAGTTTTGTCAAGTCACGCAATCTCATGATATCCTCACAATCGTGGTAATCAAAGAGGAACATTGATTGTCGAGTTAAGATTGTCATATCGATTAAAGTACATTTGAGTTCTATAAATGTTGATAAATGATTATCATTTAATCATATGAGTGTGTATGCGTGTGATGTCATACATATTAAGATTGACCCTTTTTATGTTGTAACATTATATGGAATGAGTTAGGTGTCAATAATGTTGACAACGTGTCTATTAAGTTGGAGATACAAGATGTGTAGATTTAGGGTATCGGTGTGAGCAACGTGATTATAGTTGAGGACTATCCTTTTGTAAGATTCGACTTCCCAATTTGGAAGTACACCCGAATCTTATGCCCAGAACCGCCGCCTTACGGTGATACTATCACACGGGTGGGTCGACACCGCAAGACGCCGATTCTGCCGGCTAACACGATCATATCCCAGAGTAAATATGAGTAACAGAAGCAAGTAAATAGTCCATAGTCACAGCATATATATATAGAAATAGAATATGCATCAGTCCAGAAAGAGTACATCAATGAAAAGGGCTTATGCCCTGTACATCATATATAAAAATCCCTCTCTCTAGCAGCGGAAGACACTATCATCTCTAACTCATCCCACCTGCAGTAGCTCTGCAGTAGTAGTAGAAGGTGGTAGTCGAACTGTCTCCTCAGGTCCTGTCACCTCGTCCTGCTGGTCGTGCTGGTACCCCATCTCCTCGAGCCCCTAAAAATAGTTGGTCACCGACCGTTAGTCAAAAGACTAAGTCGTTTCTTTCGCACCTCGCCCCGTAACTCCTAGGTATCGTGCGGGAGGACGAAGCGAAAGACAACAAGGGGTGGCAAGTATAAGTAGATGATAGTGGCCCTATACTAATAAATACATGAGGAGTAATAATAGTTCTACACTAGCAATTCTATTTAAGAGGCACAAGTACAGTAAGTGAAGAAAAGAACAGCAGAAAATAAGGAATGTAACAGCTGTAAGTAAAGTAGAGTAAGAGCAGTGCTACGCAGTATAGTAAAGTATGCTACATCTAATATATCATCACAGAAGTACCCTAACTTATACGAGTGCCCATACAAACGTATCGGTTAGAGTTTCAAAATTAACTTATCATATAAAAGAGCCCATACTAATTTATATGATAATGATCCATGATACGTATGCTTACTATGTATGAATGCATGCGGGTTATTATGCAACATGCAAGTGCAACTCACACACAACGAATCTGTGATCACAGACCTTTAGTTCTTGCTTTTCGGAGCTAGCATCACTCTCTGGTACTGTCGTTGTGGCTACGACATCAGTGGAGCGGGCGTCTCCACTCCTAGGCAGGTATGCACACTACCAAACCTAGACATCCCATACGCCTCTGTACACATCCTAGGTGCACTCTAGAGTCTTGCGTACTAATTGCTGATTACCCGTCAGTCTTGTTGGGTCGGGTGTGCGTTTTCGGGGATTGTCCTCAAGACCGCAGTATAAAACAACCTACTGGCCCCTCAAACCCACACACCGCCTGAGTCACCGTACTGCCATCGGTGTGCCGATTGGCCCAGAACCGCATGACCTGCCACTAGTATGTTTATGCACATGCAAGGTAGTTATACTCGAGCCTCCAGCTCGCAAGACCAACCTGTCCTGAATCCCTCCATCCCTACACGGGTGAGCAAATACTACAAATCCCTCCAACCCTACACGGGTGAGCATATACTACAAATCCCTCCAACCCTACACGGGTGAGCATATACTACAAATCCCTCCAACCCTACACAAGTGAGAACAATGATGTAATGCCTAACCTATTAAACTACTCTTGTCTACGGGTTATTATACTAGGGACTTAAGGTTAATCCCATGACTGCCTAGGGCATACCCAGTGAAGGGATCTCGAAGGCACTAGGAACCAAGATGGGATGACAAACCCAAAGTTCCCTTTCGCAAGGATAATTATTCTTATTAGTGTCTACCCAGGATTATCCCCCAACTCTCATTGTTACTATAGAACGACCCTAATGACTTAAGGTGTTATTAGAAGCACGACGGTCTTCCGCCGGTCCCCGTTATTGTTGCTGTCACGGGATTTGCACTCTTCCACACATGGTTAAGGAATCCTCTAAGAGACCAACCAGGGTTATTTTCTCTTCTAAGATCCTCACCTTGCTAGTTTATCATATTCCTTTCCTGGTGGCCCTACTAGTACGATTATCGGTGTTATACCCTTACCCATGTCCCAATACCACCCACAAATGTGACCTTCTAATTCCTTTGGCTATATGCCTCAAATTATTTATCCTAGGATGGTATGGACCTATATGATGACCATGATGATTTCCAAAATTTTCCAAATCAATTACACCATTAAATTAATCCTTCAATTAATTCTTCACGTCATTTAACACATAAAGTATAACATATTATAATCCTACTGATGTAAGAAATTTTCCTGAGCTATAATATGGTGAAATATCACTATCTTCCAAGAATCATAATTTTCCTTTAAGTATCTCTATTTATTCTTTAATTAATACAAAATTCACATAATTGTCATTTTCAAAATGAAGTATAAGGAATTCATTAACCAAAATTCTAGGAAAATTACAAAGTACATGTATTGATAAGCTAAGGCTAAATACAGAGTTTCATAAACTTCTAAGGTACAATGACCTACCAATTCCATTTTCAAGTAATTTACCAAAATGCCATTATGGGTTTTGAAAATTATTGAAACTTCCAAAAATATTGAGATAATTATACAAGTTTCTTTATACAATATTACATCTCTAGAAATTTTCCACAATTTTCTACTGCATATTTCTATCAATTTTCAATTAAATGCAAAAAGGGCAAAATGGTAAATCCACATAACTCCAGTTACAAAATTCATAAAACAGAGGAATAAAATTTCTAGGAGTTAACTATGTCCTCTTTGTGATAATGAAAAAAATTTGGGGTGTTGGATCCCTAGTTTGATTTGGGCTAGGTTCACTAGTTAGGATATGACCCAACATGTATAGATCAGGGTCATGGTTGTGTCCTAGAGTCTAGGTCAAGTCCTTTGAGTCAACAGTACAAAGGACCAGCCTCCAACACTGCCAGAGACTCAAGACTTAGAGAATTCAAGACTTAAAAGAAAGGAGTTCTACGTTCGTCGATCTCTGGTCGATGAAAGTTGAGCTCAGCTAGACAAACTCAGGGACAATTCTCTGAGCTCAGCTCAACAAACTTAGTTCTCAGCTCGACGAACTCTGGATAAAGTAATAACTCCTCTAAGTCAAACCTCTGTCAACGAACTAAGAACATCAGCTAAAAGAACTCTGTTCTCTGGTCGACTAATTCTGGATAAAGTGATTCAACACTCAACACCAGATGACATTTGACTCAATGCCAGATGACATTACACTCAACACCAGAATGGTGAGTTAACACTCAAAGACAGAGGACATCACACTCAATTCCAAAATGATACTTCAACACTCTACATCAGAAAATATTCTATGTCCAGACTGCAGATTCAACTAGACGATCTTGGACCCCAACTGGACTAACTCTGTTCTTAGGGCTCAGCTCGACGATCTTAGATTCAGCTCGACGAACTTGATACACAGAAGAAGAAAGTTTCAAGCAACATTCAGAGGTCGACGATCTTGGATCTCAGCTCGACGAACAGCCATTCTCAGCTCGATGAACTGTGGACTCAGGTCGACGAATCCAGTCTTGGCAATTTCCCTCTTTTGTCCTTATTACGTGGCAATAATTCCTTAGTAATTAATGCTCTAATATTCTCTGAATATAACCGTTAGACAAGAGCATTAATTATGGTCTTCATTAGAATTATTTCCTGCCGTTTTTATAAGGGACAGTTGGGGAAACAAATCAATGCCAAAAAATATTCCAAGGCCGTCAACATTAATTGTAGAAGGAATTTCAAAATTCAAATGGACATTCACATTGGAAATATAAAAATAGAGATTATTATTCCTGTGAATGGTATGACATACAGACAACATTCTTCTGTGAGACATACAGAATTCTTGAGATTGAAAATCGATCAGTCAAGAATCAACAGCGACCAGACAAGAAGAAGAATAATTCTGAATAAGAAGAACAAACATCCAAATCAAGTGTCTTCTTCTCAGGAACTCTCTGAAGGACAATAATACTGCATCTATCAAAATAGTTCCTGAAGTTCTTCTTGTCAAAACTGAAATCTTGAAGGCCTATCACCCTACAGCAAAGCTTACATCATCTTGAATAAGCAACATCTCAGGGGGAGATTTTTATACCATCAAATCCACAAGTCTTCTCAGTTGTTTGAATTGAGAAAGAGAAGACACAATCATTCTCTCACCCCCCACTGTAAAAAGGGTTGTCATCTCCCTTCAAAAGTGATTCCTGGTTGTAAGTCTCCTGATCAAAAGACTTGAGGTTTGGTTGTTGAGCACCTGATCAAAAGCTCATTGGTGTCAGGCACCTGATCAAAACTCTGAGTGGATTCCTACCAGGGTGGTGGAAGAGTGGACATACCTAGGTTGGGGAACCACTATAAATTCTTATGTCGTATGGTTGCCCCTTTTTCTTTTTGTTCTTGCTGTGGCTGTGTTATTTAGTTTTTCCTGTGATTTCATTTATTTGATTTGGTATTCTGTGATACAATACCTGAGTTTAGGAGTACTTCTTATAGTTCAGAAAAAGTTTTAAAATATACCTATATACTCTATTCCCCCCTCTAGAGTATATCAGATCTAACCCTTACTTTCAATTGGTATCAGAGGAGGTTCTTTTGGTTGTACAAGCTAACCCTTGAACCAAAGATCCTAAGTTAGATCCTTTTCATTTATTATTACTAGATTTATACATACATCATGATACAGAACAAAGAATATGCAAGCACCAGACCTCTAGTGTGTAACTTGTACAAGTTCACAATTTGGAAGGCAAGAATTAGGCTTTACATGAACTCTATTGATGAAGATATATTTAATTCTATCTTAACAGGACCATCAGCTCCACTGGCTTCAACCTCAACTACATCAACTGACTTGAGTGCAGTTCCACCCCCTGGATGGACAGATGCACAGAAGAAGGCTAAGATAGCTGATGCCAAAGTCATGAATATACTGGCTCAAAATATGTCTGATGAAATATTTCAAAAGGTTGCTGAGTGTCAATCAGCTAAGGAGATTTGGGATTCCCTGAACCAAATGGTGGTTGGATCAGCAGATGAGAGGAAAGACAGAAGGTCAAATCTCATCACTCAGTATGAGAACTTCAAGAAGGATGAAGCAGAAATAGTAGAAGTAATGTACAACAGACTTAGCTCCATCATCAGTGAGCTAAGGACTCTAGACAAAGAATTCACTTTAATTGAAGTGAATGACAAGATCTTAATGTGCTTTTCCAACACATAGGACTCAAGAATCTGGCCCATCAGAGAAGCCAGAAGCATGACAGAGATTTCAACAGAATCTCTTCTAGTAAAACTAAAGTCCTATGAGCAGCTGATCAAATCAAGGGAAGCAACAACTGAAGTGAAGACTCCTACACCAACTAGGAAGGAGCACAACATATCTTTCAAAGCTACAGAAGACTCTGAAGTCATTCCAGTAAATGAAGAGTAGATGAGTCTCTTTGCCAAGAGATTCTTCAAGATAGCTAGAAAGGACTTCAGAAGGAAACCTTCTAAATATGAAGATAAGCCAAGGTATGACAAAACACCCTCTAAAGAAGTAGTGTGTTTTGGCTGCAGGAAACCTGTGCACTTCATTTCTGAGTGTCTAGAAGCTCAAAAGAAGGAAAGAAGAAAGGAGGACTCAAGGAAGAGTCACTACAATAAGCCTTCCTCAAGCAAGCAAAAGAGGAAAGACAAGGGCTTTGTTGCTGAGACATGGAGTGATACTGAAGAAGAATCTACATCCTCCAGCTCCAGTGAGGATGAAGAAGAACAAAAAGCAAAGGAAGTATGCCTCATGGCTATTGAGGCATGCAGTAGCAGATCTGACTCAGATGAATCAGATAATGAAGAATCTCTATCAGCTGAAGATCAGGTAATATCTTCTTATTATTTTGAGTCAGATGAATTTAAGTTTGAATTTAAAAATTTATGCTTAGACTTAATAAGCTCTGAGAAGTAAATCAAACTTCTTATAGAAAAGTTAAACACCCTAGACAACATCACTACAGAAAATGAAAAATTAACCAATGAACTAATGTCTGCTAATAAACAAATATCTTTTCTGAAAACTGAACTAAGTAAGGCAAAACTATTAGAAGAATCACTGAATGGAAGAAGTCTACAATTATTAGATATCACTAGTACTGTAAATGCTAGGACCAACAATAGCAAACTAGGAGTAGGTTCCTCCTCTAGTGATCCACCCCTGATTAAGAAAAATAATCTTTCCAGACCAGTAAATTTCATATCTGACAAGGGAAAGAAAAATACTGAACAGGTAAATAAAGTTAATAAGATTCTTGAACAAATTGAAACCAAGAATAAACTCAATATCCAGAAGAATAACAAAAATAACAATGTTCAGCAGTTATCGTCGAACTCAGATCGATGATATATGAACAGATCGTCGAACTCAGAACGACGATCTTTGAACTCAAACATCAGCAATAATCACTCTTCGATCTATGATCGACGATACCAGTATGGTTCGTCGACCAGAGTTCGATGACTTTGGTACTTCAAGAATGAATACCCTCATTCTTCGAGTAGAGATCGACGATCTCATCCAACATCGTCGAGCTCAGGTCGACGATCCAACCAGAGATCGTCAAACCCAGATCTTAATAACAGGAACTTAAATTCTAATAACAACTTTAACCCCTTCACTCAATGGATAATTCCCCCTAGGAGATACCATCCTAAAGGATATAAAGATCAACCTGAATGCTCTTACATCTCCAATTATAGTTATGTAAATCAACAAGGACCCAAGGTTACCTGGGTCAAGAACAACTAACTGTCTTGTTTGCAAATGAAGACCTGTCCAGCATACAATCAACATTGGTATCTGGATAGTGGTTGCTCCAAGCATATGACAGGCAGCAAGGACAATCTGATTGATTACATCTTTGGTGACTCCAATTGTGGCCAAACAGAAGGCTATGACAAGGTCAGAATTGGAGCAGTAACTTTCAAAAGAGTTGCATATGTAAGTGGACTGAAGCATAACCTCATCTCTATAAGCCAACTATGTGATGAATGCTATCAGGTATCATTCAACTTTAGTTCCTATATTATTACTTCAAAAGAAAACCAACCTATTTTAATTAGAAGTAGATAAGGAAACATATACCTAGTAAATTTTCATTCTATTACTTCAGACATATGCCTGCTCAATATAGTCAGTAGTCAAAATGACTTATGGCATAAAAGATTTGGACATATAAATCTTAAAAATATTGCTACGCTATCTAAGGACAACCTTGTTAGAGGTTTACCTTCTGACCCCTACAAGAAGGAAGGCCTCTGCAGGGCTTGTCAACTAGGCAAGCAAACTAAATCTAGCTTCAAATCCATTAATAAGAGTGATTCACCAAGGATATTGTACTTGCTACATATGGATCTTTTTGGCCCTGTGGCTGTACAAAGCCTAGGAGGGAAATCTTATACCTTAGTGGTTGTAGATGACTTTTCCAGGTTCACTTGGGTATTCTTTCAGAGATCTAAGTCAGATACCTTCAAGATTCTTACAGATTTTCTCAAGACCATATAGATTGAGTACTCTACTCATGTTACATTGATTAGAAGTGATCATGGTATAGAGTTTGAGTCTCTTCTTATGCATGAGTTCTGTGAGAAGGAAGGTATCCGACATTATTTCTCAGCTCCTAGAACTCCTCAATAAAATGGGGTAGCTGAAAGGAAAAATAGAACACTCATTGAAGCTGCAGGCACATTACTTGCAGATGCTTACATGCCCCTATCCTATTGGGCAGAGGCAGTGAGCACATCAAACTATGTCATGAACAGAAGTTTGATACACAAACTAAATCATAAGACTCCCTATGAATTACTTAAAGGGAAGAAACCAATAATCAACTATTTTAAAGTTTTTGGTTGTGCATGTTATATTCATAATAATGACAAAAAGCACATTAGAAAGTTTGAAGCAAAGGCTATAGTGGGAATTTTTCTAGGATATTCCCAAGTTAACAAAGCTTATAGGGTATTTAATAAATCCACATTGAAAATAGAGGAATCTATGCATGTTATATTTGATGAGGCTCACATGTTTTATAAAGAGAAAGAGATTTCTACCAAAGACTCCTTGCAGGTACACAACTTGTGTGAGGAATTGGATGGCTTACACTTTACCCCCAAAATTGTATCTCATCCTTCTCAACAAGTCAGTGAAGAAAGTGATGAAGAAACTGTGAAAATAGCTGAACTTCCTACAACAACAGAGGCTATTCCACAAAAGGATTTCCTTCAAAATGTTGTGGATGAACCAACTCCATCTACTGATCTTGTCATACTAAGGGATCACCCCAGATCCCAAGTGATTGGAGACATAACAGCAGGTGTATAGACAAAGCTTCAACTCAACCAAGACTTGATGCATGCCTGTTTCCTCTCTCAAATTGAGCCTCAATCCATAACTGATGCAGAGCAAGATCCCCACTAAATCAATGGAATGCAAGAAGAGCTCAATGAGTCTGAGAGATGTAGAGTTTGGGTTTTGGTTCCAATACCAAAAGACTACCCAGTCATTGGAATCAAATGGGTATTCAGAAATAAGCTTGATGCCCAAGGTGTGATTGTAAGGAACAAGGCTAGGCTTGTTGCTCAAGGATATATGCAGGAGGAAGGAATTGACTATGATCAAACATTTGCTCCAGTTGCCAGGCAAGAAGCTATAAGGATATTTCTGGCTTATGCTGCATTCAAAAAGTTCAAAGTTTATCAAATGGATGTGAAGAGTGCTTTCTTAAATGGGGAACTTAAAGAAGAAGTTTATGTTGAACAACCTCCAGGTTTTGTTTCTCCAACTCATCCCTCTAATGTATTTAAATTGCATAAAGCTCTCTATGGTTTAAAGCAAGTTCCAAGAGCTTGGTATGATACTTTTGCCAGCTTTCTCTTAGAGCATGGTTTTTCAAAAGGCATAGTAGATAGGACTTTATTCACTAAAATGCATCATGATAAAATTTTGTTAGTACAAATTTATGTAGATGACATAATATTTGGATCTATTGATCCTAAATGGTGCAAAAGATTCTCTGATCTAATGCATTCTAAATTTGAGATGAGTAGCATGGGTGAGCTCTCCTACTTCCTTGGTCTCTGATGAGTCCATATTATATGCCTATTTTCGGACTCATCTGGGCTAGTTTTCATATGCAAGCACTTCACTTTTAGTTCGTTATTGTTTATATTTCTTGTCTTCATTTCCATAGGAAGTGCACTTTTACGCCTTTGGTTGTGCATCACTTTTTCTTTTAGTAATTGTATTTATTATCGTCGAATGCCGCCCTCGACAGCTCGATATGTTTTCTTGCAGGTACGGAGATCGCGTGGGCGTCTGGGACCGATCCTGGCCATTATTCAACCAAAGAGTCAAAGGTCGTGCGTTTTAACCCACGCACGACCAGAGACCCCTTTGGCGCACGATCATCGATCGTGCGCGTTCATGCCAGATTTTCACCATCCCTGTCCTGGGCTATCGCACGATCACCAGCTTTACCTCGCACGATCACTGATCATGCGCTGCCGATCACGACTCTTTTTTTCTTCAGTTCTGCCAACCGCTATCGCACGAGCATCGCTTCCTTCTCGCACGGTCATCGATCGTATGTCCGTGCTCGTGCACATATTTCTCTAACTTCTTTGGCAAGCTGTAGGTTTCCGGGTGTGCTGCACATGATCATCGACCAAACAACGCGCACGACCAGTTGTTGTGCGTCACTGATCGTACGCACTATTTATTTCTGCTTTCTATAAATATGCAGGTTCCGCCCTAATTTGAGGATACACACTTTCTTCCACCGTTTTTCGTCTCCGACGAAGGGTTCCGCCATTTCCCTTCATCCTCCACCCTAGGGAGGGGCTACGGGCAAGCTTTCACCGCCAAATCAAAGCCGGAGCTTCCTCTCGACTTCCTCCTTCATCCACGAGCTTTAAGAAGATCTCGACCTAGCTTTCACCAAGCTTGGAGCAGCTTGTGCCATTCTCCACCGGCTCATGACACGAAGAAGACGGGCCATTGGAAGGTGGTGACAACCCTTCTCTACCCCGAACGCAGTTAAGGACCGAGCTTGGACGCGGATTGACAACCCGGTGACTCCAAGCGTGAATCCTCAACAAGACTTCGGAGCCGGTCGATTTCGCACACTCATCTCCTCTTGTATTGATAGCATAGTAGATTTCTTTGTATTGATGAAGTGTATTTGGACTGTTAGCATGTTTAATTAATCATGTCTATATGATTTAGTATTCCTGCTTATCTGTTTGAGGTGTGCTTTTGTTGTGTGGATTTGTTTTGTGCTGCACTAGCAATTGCTAGTGGCGTGCTTCGTGAAGAGGTGCTTTCGACCCTCATTTCGCCATTCTCTCCACCTCATCCGCTAGCCTACTCTTCCATTTGCCCAGCGATCCGGTGCATAGCGGCCCGTGTAGTCTTCCATCCCGCCTGGCGAAGCATCGCATAGTGGCGTTGCATAGGAGTAGTTAGAGTTTTACTTCCTTTTATCACAACCATCAAAACCCCCCTTAGTTAACGCCGACTTAAGGACTTCAATCTCAAGTCCTCCTTGAAATTAACTCCACCATACTATGTCCCTTGTGAGATCGATACTTGGGAATACTCGCCCATTTTATATTACTTGTGCGACCGTTTCACTGCCGTGATCTTTAGCATTAAGTTTTTGGTACTGTTGTCGGGGAACTTGCACATATCTTCTCTGATGCTGTTGTTCCTCCGCCCTCTTCGCAAGAATTATCTATCCCGATTTTTAGTGAGTCGGTTGATGATGTTATGCCTGATTATGATTCTGAGTCTGAGGTTGCGTCTTGGTGTGACGAGGATATTATTCTCATTGATGGAGAGTATTATGTCTTGGAACATAATGACGCACCGAGGTGTGTTGATGAGGAGATCCTTTATGATGAGGAAGTTTCCACTTCCTTGTTGTACTAGGGGATCCAAACTACCATCGAGGATCTCGTGCTTTCAAATTCCCATCGTCATGACTCATATGACGCCAACAGAGATCATTGTTCGGAGCCTGCTGGGAGTGAGACCAGGACCACTCCCCCTATTATTGATTATTTTAGTTCTTCGTCTTCTTTATTTCTTGATCCCCTTTCTATATCTGAGCCCGTGCGGGTTGAGTCTTCGCAGGTGCCTCAGGAGGACTTGGAGCTTTTTGCTCGAGTTGTTGATGGTAGTATCCTCTTGTGCGAGGAGGTTTATTTCTCCTCTGTTGAGGAAGCTCCATTGATTGATTTCTCCTCCTGCCGTCTCCCTATAGTAGACGACACCTTGCTAGGAAAGGATATTTTTTGTGGTGAGTTGAGTGAGGACCAGTGCTCCTCCTCATCTTACTTCCTATTTCCTCTGCCTGCGAGGAGCAGGTATGATTATTTAGGAAGAGGGGTAACTGCTCTTTCTCTGTATCGGTACTTTCTACCGCAACGGATAATGGAACAGTTACATGTTCATTTTTCTTTTCATAGGCCCATTAGCTAGAATTGTATAGAATTTAATAAGTCGTGCTGGGATGACAGTAACTCCAGTAGTTATCTTATTTTCTTCATTCTTATTTTCATGTCTATTTTCGTTTTAGCATTTCTTTTTGTATATTTTTCTTTTGTTTTTGCGGAGCTCACCCCTACAGGTATTCATGACAACTTCATATTGGCGAGGTTGTGATTCTTCGTATGGCGAGCCTGCCTCAATGTTTCAAGCATCTTCTAGTATGCTCACTAGCTGAGCATTGGGTAACCTCTTCCCTTAGCTCTTTTTGATTTAAATTTCTATATCATTTGATGTGTTGTTTAGTTTAAGTCTAGGGGAGAGTCAGTTTACCTTTTGCACGCACACATTTCATATGCATACTAGAAGCTTTTATATTTTATTTTGTTTAGTTCATTGCATTGCACACCACTGCACCCACATGAGCGCATGCTTAGCTATTAGCGTGCTGTGAGTTAAACTCGTTTCTTTTGTATGATTTGGGAAAATTATGGCGCTGACTTAGGATTGTGAGACATAGTAAAATGTTGACCTTGTTGTGTTTCTAGTCAACAGCTCTCGTCTCGTGTAGAAATTCGAGTAGATTTAATTTGTCTGTATGCTTATCGTTTTATATTTTTCTATTTGCGTAAAGATCTTTTTATTCTACTCAAAAGTTGGTGAATCCGGTATGAATCAAACGATAGCGTAGAAATGTGTGTAGCCGTCACTAGACTCGTTTTGCTCGAGTCGGGAGGAAGGATTATCTTTCTCGGTGGCTAAGAACTTGCCCCAAGCTACTCTCGAAGCATTGGTACATGGTTAGTCTAGCATGAGTGTGATGTAGGCCATCATCTTGGCCCGGTTGAGCTTTGTACCATTCCTAGCGTCGCCCTCGCTAAGCCCCGTTGTGCCTACCCACTCCTTTTGATTCATCTCCACTATTTCTCATCAAAGCCTCAAAGCCAATCCTAGTCGCACACCCAAGTCGAGTATTAGAGTTTATATTTTCATGTTGGGGTGTTAATGTGGTGCTATTCTTGTGAAAAGGTGGTCGTGCTCTCACTTTTATTTGTGCTAAAAAATGTAAAAATAAAAATATGTAAAAAAGGAAAAATATTTATGGAAAAGAAAAGTTGAAAAGAAAAAAAAAAGTTTAATTGAATTATTTATTTGAGATGATTTTGATTTGGAGTAGGCGGTGCACACACCCATGTTGTAAAAATTAAGTCTGGGGGTGTGGTGTACTTATTTATATTTTTGATTAGAGGAGGATATCTTTTTGTTAAGCTCATTGGGGTTAGGTGTTTAGCCTTTCTGTTTATCATTATTTACCTCATCGTAACCCAAGCCTCATGCTTATCCTAAAGTCCTACGGATTCACGCTCGAGTCAAACTAGTGCTGTGGAGAGAGTGTGAACGAGCAAGCATATGGTCCCCGACATTGGTGGATTCCTTTGGAGGTGATCCTGAGCCCCGATCTTTGGCAAAGCTCACCTTAGTGGTCTTCCTACTTTCTTCCTACGAGTGACCAGATGATTCACAGTGATTCAATTTTTGAGTAGTAATAAAATTTTGATACGCATTGTGAAAATTATAAACTATTCTGCATACTTAGAAATTTTCTCTATTGTCTTTTTACTCACGCGAGCATGCGACTTCGCTTGGTACTCTGCTTTTCAATTTCTTTGTTAGTTAGTATTTTTCCCTATCGGCTTAGATTTTATTTGCTCGGGACGCGCAAACAGTTAAGTCCGGGGGTATGATGAGTCCATATTATATGCCTATTTTCGGACTCATCTGGGCTAGTTTTCATACGCAAGCACTTCACTTTTAGTTCGTTATCGTTTATATTTCATCTTGTCTTCATTTCCAAAGGAAGTGCACTTTTACGCCTTTGGTTGTGCAGCTCTTTTTCTTTTAGTAATTGTATTTATAATCGTCGAATGCCGCCCTCGACAGCTCGATATGTTTTCCTGCAGGTACGGAGATCGCGTGGGCATCCGGGACCGATCCTGGCCATTGTTCAGCAAAAGAGTCAAAGGTCGTGCGTTTTAACCCACGCACGACCAGAGACCCCTTTGGCACACGATCATCGATCGTGCGCGTTCATGCAAGATTTTCACTATCCCTGTCTCGGGCTATCACACGATCATCAGCTTTACCTCGCACGATCACCGATCGTGCGCTGCCGATCGTGCGCGTTCACGACACTTTTTTTCTTCAGTTCTGCTAACCGCTATCGCACGAGCATCGCTTCCTTCTCGCACCGTCACCGATCGTGCGTCCGTGCTCGTGCGTATATTTCTCTGACTTCTTTGGCAAGCTGCAGGTTTCCAGGTGTGCTGCGCACGATCATCGACCAAACAACGCGCACGACCAGTGGTCGTGCGTCACTGATCGTGCGCACTCTTTATTTCTGCTTTCTATAAATATGCAGGTTCCTCCCTAATTTGAGGATACACGCTTTCTTCCGCCGTTTTTCATCTCCGACGAAGGGTTCCGCCATTTCCCTTCATCCTCCACCCTAGGGAGGGGCTCCGGGCAAGCTTTCACCGCCAAATCAAAGCCGGAGCTTCCTCTCGGCCTCCTCCTTCATCCACGAGCTTTAAGAATATCTCGACCGAGCTTTCACCAAGCTTAGAGCAGCTTGTGCCATTCTCCACCGGCTCGTGACACGAAGAATACGGGCCATTGGAAGGTGGTGACAACCCTTCTCTACCACGGACGCAGTTAAGGACCGAGCTTGGACGCGGATTGACAACCCGGTGACTCTAACCGTGAATCCTCAACAAGACTTTGGAGCCGGTCGATTTCGCACACTCATCTCCTCTTGTATTGATAGCATAGTAGATTTCTTTGTATTGATGAAGTGTATTTGGACTGTTAGCATGTTTAGTTAATCATGTCTATGTGATTTAGTATTCCTGCTTATCTGTTTGAGGTGTGCTTTTGTGGTGTGGATTTGTTTTGTGCCGCACTAGCAATTGCTAGTGGCGTGCTTCGTGAAGAGGTGCTTTCGACCCTCATTTCGCCATTCTCTCCACCTCATCCGCTAGCCTACTCTTCCATCCGCCCAGCGATTCAGTGCATAGCGGCCCGTATAGTCTTCCATCCCGCCTTGCGAAGCATCGCATAGCGGCGTTGCATAGGAGTAGTTAGAGTTTTACTTCCTTTTATCCCAACCATCAAAACCCCCCTTAGTTAGCACCGACTTAAGGACTTCAATCTCAAGTCCTCTTAGAAATTAACTCCACCTTACTGTGTTCCTTGTGAGATCGATACTTGGGAAAACTCGCCTATTTTATATTACTTGTGCGACCGGTTCACTGCCGTGATCTTTAGCATCAGTCTCCAAGTGAAGCAGCTGCCTGATGGCATCTTCATTTCCCAGACTAAATATGCTAAAGAGCTTATCAAGAAGTTTGGGATGGCTGATGCCTCAGCAAAGAAAACACCCATGGCTACAAATGCTGTAATAGACTCTGATGCACAAGGGAAACCTGTGGATCATAAACTATATAGGGGCATTGTTGGGTCCCTACTATACCTTACAGCAAGCAGACATGATATCATGTTTGTCACATGCCTTTGTGCTAGTTTCCAGGTGAACTCTAAAGAATCTCATCTAGTTTTTCTAAAAAGAATTTTTAGATATATAAAGGGCTGTCCTAGTCTAGGTCTCTGGTATCCCACTGAGTCAGAGTTTGAGTTAACTGGATACTCAGATGCTGACTTTGCTGGATGCAGAGTGGACAGAAAGAGTACCTCAGGAACTTGCCAGTTCCTTGATATGAGATTAGTGTCCTGGTTCTGCAAGAAACAATCATCTGTGTCCACATCAACTGCTGAAGCAGAATACATTGCAGCTGGCAGTTGTTGTTCCCAGATGCTGTGGATTCAAAACCAACTCCTAGATTATGGGTTCAACTTAAATAATTCAACTCTACTATGTGACAACACAAGTGCTATAGCCATAGCACAAAATCCAGTCCATCACAGTAGGACTAAGCATATAGATATTAGACATCATTTCATTAGAGAGTGTGTAGACAAAAACAAAATCAAACTTGTCTATATCTACACTGATTTACAAAGAGCTGATATTTTCACCAAACCCCTGGATGAAAGAAATCACTTGTTCTTTGTAAATCAGCTTGGAATGATCAATGGAGAAGACCTAGTTTAGTTTCTGTCTGCACTCGAAGAACTCTTCAAATTTCGTCGATCGGAGGTCGACGAACTATGAAAGGTTCTTGAGATTTTTGTTGACCTGAGATCGACGACCTCTCTGTGGTAAGTGATCTTCATCGACCTGCGATCGACGAACTTACTTCAAAAAACTTTCGTCGACCAGAGATCGACGAAATGTCTTCAACCCTTCAGACTGAGATCGACGAACTGTTTAACTCTAAATTATTTCGTCGACCTCAGAACGAAGATATTTTTATTTCTCATGGACTGGAGTCTGTCGTTTCATATTCCGGAAAACCTTATATTTAGGTTTTCTTCGACCTCCGTCCCGCGCTTTCAATTCCCTTTGCACTTGATCTTCGTTTTCTCTCTTGCAGGTGCACTCATGGCGATTCCAGCAGGCGCTCTTGCGGCAATGAGGTTTGATACCAGATTCGACGTGGATTTTGACTCTTTACAACACTCCGATCCAGTGTTCCTCCACATTCTGCAACTGCTGGAAGACCAGCAATTGAAAAATCTGCTGTCCTTTAGAATCAAATTACCCAGCATGGAAATCAGAGAATGGGTGTATACGGCGTCTACAACCGAGGACAACACAATGACCGGATCAATAGCGGGTACTGCCATCTCTCTCACTCCCGTTGTACTAACTGAAATCTTTGGATTAGATAATGGAGAAGAAGAATTATAAATTGATAATGAGGAATATGATATGATGTTGAGTCTGATGGGTTACTCTGGCGATAACCCAAATAAATTACCGAAGAAACACCTATCTGCCGAGTTCAAATTTCTCGCAGATATTGTTGGGAAAGTCTTACTGGGCAAGCACACTGCACACGATTATATAACCAGGCATCAATTTCTGGTTATGTGTGCAGTGGTAAACAAGAGGCAAGTGAACTGGGCACAGATCATCTTTGATCTTGTCAAGAAAAGGAACAGTAAAAAGGAAGTAAACTTTGGAAGGATCCTAGGGATCTTCTTGACAGAAAAGGCTGCTGAATCACTGGTCTTCCAGACCACATTCATCAATGCCAGCAAAAGGCTCACATGTGCCTTGTTTGGCAGGTGGGAGAGGACAATCACAAAGCCCTCTAAGGCTTCATCCTCTGCCACCCAAGCTTATGAAAGTACAAGGGCTGTTCAAGCCACTTCCCACCCTTCTGAAGAGATCCCATCCAACATTATTCCATCCAACATTATTCCATCCAACATTACTCCAGCCACTCCTCAATCTCCAGCTCTCCAACCTTCATCTCTGCCAGCAACTCAACACACCCCAGCTTCAACTCATGTTCTAGTCTCTACTCCCTGACCTTCATTATCCCTAATTCCTCAATCTCCAACACATAATTCCTCCTCTACACTTTCCCCCCAACAAGATACACCAATGCCAACACCACCTCAATCCCCTCTTCCATATCATCTTGTTGATATCCCCCACATCAACCTCTCCTCATTCCCCTCCTTCAACCTATTATCATCTCCACTGCAAACTCCATATCCTTAACATGACTCCCCCTAGACACTCCCATTTCACCCCCACCTATCACCCCCTCAGCAACTGAAATCTCCACTCAACTAACTACTGCCCCACAATCCACTTCTCCACACCTGGATCCATCTCTTATCACCCCACTCATTACTCTCCTCACACCCCTACTCAAATCCCTTATAGCAGAGGCCATTTCTCCTCTAGATGCCTCCATATCCTATCTTGCTGCACTGATCTCTGCTCTCACCACTGCTCCCTCTTCATTTGGGGGCCTGGCTTCAGTATCTACTAAAAACAGGCAGGGGGAGATACTTGATGATGAAGAAGCAGCAGTAGCAACAACAACAACTACAATAGTTGAAGTAAAAGCAGGAACATATATCATAATGACAAATACTCAAGAGATCACTCTACCAGCAGAAGCAGTAGTAACAATAGCAGCAACAACAGAAGTATCAGAAGCAGGAACAGATATTACAATGTCAGATACTCAAGAGATCACTCTGCCAGAGATTATGCCAGGAAGGGTTTACTTCATTAAATCCAAAGTGCATCTAGCAGCTTTACTAAGAATATTTGGGTCATACATTTATTTTTGCCTTTCCCCCCATTCCATCATCTAAAGCAATAGTGTGCTATACCTCTCCTACTAGCTCAGAGGTGTTAGACACTATAAAGAGAAATTTGATAGCTCCTCAAGAAAATGAGTCTGATGATCAAAGATCTAGCCTTCTTGGGACATCCTATATCATGGATGATAGCCCTCTCCCAATCTGGATGACATAATAGCTCAAGACATTACCATGGAAACTGAAGTAGCTCATGCTGAAGTTGTCCCCACTCCAGTCAATAAAGAAATCTCCAAGGATATAATAAGCCAAATTGATGCTATGTATGACAATCCTCAGTCTGATGATGATGATGATGATGATGATTCTGATAAGGATCAAAAGAGGAAGAAAATCTCTAAGAAAAGAAAGGCTCCTCCTCCTCCTACTCCCAAGCCTGGAAATACAAATGACACTCCCTACTACATTTTACAAAACATAAACCCATACAAAGGGATGCCAGCCTGGATGTGGCTTTCAAAGAATGAACAAAAAGCCAGAAAGAAAAGCAGAAGATACTCTCCTCCCCTAGCTCATAGATATAGAAAGGACCCCCCTCCTCCTCCTCCTGCTACTACTGGTGCTTCAGGAACAACTCCTCAAAGTTCAGATGCTCCCTCCAAGTCTACATCTTTCACAAAACTTATCAAAGGCAAGGAAGGCCATCTAGATATCAATCACATGGAAGCAGTCAGCAAAGAAGTACTGGTGATACAGAGCAGATAAAGGAAGTAATCCATCAGAAGCCAGAGTTCTCTCCTCCCCAACAACAAGCTGAACAAAGAAGACATTCAGAATCATACAAACTTAAAAGAAAATATAGTGAAGCTTGTTGGGGCTGCGGTACGGAATCGCCCCCGCACTGCGGTGCTATGCGGTAATGGATTAACTGACTGCCCCGTGGATCCGCCCGAGGACCTTTGATATAAAGATTAGTTGCGCCGTCCTCCATCAGTCCGGGCTTTTGGTGCGAGTGGTTGCGCTAAGTCCTCTCAAGTGGTATCAGAGGGAGGTTGACTGACTGTACAGGCTAACACCTGAGTCACAAGATCCTGATAGATACCAAGCTTATAGATATTCACTTCATGGCCCAGTCCAAGGATTACTCTAGCACCAGACCTCCAGCATGCAACTTAGCTAAGTTTAGCATTTGGAAGGCAAGAATAAGATTATATATGAATTCTATTGATGAAGACATCTTCTCCTCTATTTTGACAGGACCTCCAGCACCTCCTGCTGTAGCCACTGCTACAACATCTACAAATCTAAGTGCAGTGCCTCCTCCAGATTACAATGATGCCTACAAGAAGGCAAAGATAGCTGATGCCAAAGCTATGAACATTCTGGCTCAGACTATGTCTGATGAAATCTTCCAGAAAGTGGCTGATTGCACCTCTGCAAAAGCCATGTGGGACTCACTGAACCAGATTGTAGCTGGTTCAGCTGATGAAAGGAAGGACAGAATGTCTAACCTTATATCCCAGTATGAAAACTTCAAGAAAACTGAAGCTGAATCAGTTGAAGCCATGTACACCAGGCTCAGCTCAATCATCAATGAGCTGAGAACTCTTGATAAGGAAATTACATTGACAGAGGTCAATGATAAGATACTGATGTGCTTCCCCAGCACATGGGATCTTAGGATTTGGCCTATCAAGGAGGCCAGAAGTACAACTGAAATCTCAATAGAAGCTCTCCTTGGTAAGCTCAAATCTTTTGAGCAAGTGCTGAAGACCAGGGAAGATGAGGCTGAAGCAAAGACTCCAACTCCAACAAGGAAAGAGCAAACTCTTGCTCTCAAAGCTGATGATGCTTCAGAAGGAAGCCAATCCAATGAGGAACTGATGACACTCTTTGCCAAAAGGTTTCTCAAGATGGGAAGAAAAGACTTCAGAAAGAAATCTTCAAGATATGAAGATAAACCAAGGTATGATAGATCTCCTGCTAAAGAAATCATTTGTTATGGTTGCAGGAAACCTGGACACATTCTACCAGAGTGTCCAGAGGAAAAGAGCAAAGAAAAGAGAAAGGAAAAAGACCATCACAAGAAACACTCCAAGTCCTCCTCCTACAAAAACAAGAAAAAGGAGAAAGGATTTGTTGCTGAGACCTGGAGTGATTCAGATGAGGAATCTTCCTCCTCAAGCTCCAGTGAGGATGGGGAAGAGAAGAAGGCAAAGGAAATCTGCCTTATGGCAATTGATGCCTGCAGCAATCACTCAGCTGCAGAGAGTTCTGATGATGATGAAGAGATGCCTACAGAAGATCAGGTATTATCTTCATATGATTTTTCTTCTTCAGAATTTAAACCTGAATTTAAATCCCTTTATTTAGATCTAATTAGTTCAGAAAAGGAAATTAAGGAACTTAGAAATAAGTTAGCTGAATCAGAATCTATCTCCATTGAAAATGCTAGGTTAAAAGCAGAACTCACTAAATCTAGCGATGAAATAAAGTTTCTTAAAAATGAATTAGCAAAGTCCAAGAGATTGGAAGAATCATTAAATGGTAGAAGCCTTAAGTTGCTAGAAATCACCAGCATGACAAACACTAGGTCAGGCAATAATAAGCTAGGCTAAGGAGCTTCATCATGTGAACCCCCAATTATTCTCAAAAATCATCTTTCAACTCCAGTGAACTTTATTTCAGCTAATGAGATAAAGAACACTGAGCAAGTAAGACAAGTTAATCAAGCCTTAAATAAAGCTAAGAGAGAAAAGAGAAAACAAAAGTTTAAGGAAATACAAAAAGTGTCGAACGCTGCTCGACGATCGCAGGCTCAGTGGTCGAACGAAGCTCGACGATCTGAGCATCCATCGTCGAACGCTGATCGACGTTTTCAATATGAATTTCAAAATTACCACCAGAACCTTAGAAACCTTAATATGAATAGAAACCCCAGGTTTGTGGACCCATTAACTGCATGGAGCATCCCACCTAGGATATCTTACCCCTTAGGTTATAAACCTCAACCTGCTTATTCCTTCATTTCAAGTTTTCATTATGTAAAGAATAATGGACCCAAGGTTACCTGGGTCCACAATGTCTAATTGTCTATTCTGCAGGTGAAGACCTATCCATATACTAAAGACAAATGGTATTTGGATAGTGGCTATTCCAAACACATGACAAGAAATAAAGAAAATCTGTCAAGATTCAAGGCCAAGCTTGGACCAAAGGTGATCTTTGGGGATTCTAGTTATGGTCAAACTGAAGGATATGGAAGGATTATCATTGGAGCAGTAACTTTCAAAAGGGTTGCATATGTAACTGGACTGAAGCATAATCTTATCTCAGTAAGTCAGTTATGTGATGCAGGGTATCAGGTATCTTTCACTAACTCTCTCTGTAATATTACTTTAAATAGTAATGTTGTGTTAGTAGGTATTAGACAAGGTAATATTTATTTAGTAGATTTTAATTCAACCCATTTTGAAATCTGCTTATTTAATGAAGTAACAAATAACAACACCTTATGGCATAAAAGGCTTAGCCATGTTAACCTCAAGAACATATCTAGGTTATCTAAATACAACCTTGTTAGAGGTTTACCTTCTTGCCCCTATAAGAAGGAGAGCCTATGCAAGGCTTGTCAATTAGGCAAGCAAACCAAAAATTCCTTTAAATCTATAAATAAAAGTGATTCACCTAGAATCCTGTATCTATTACATTTGGACCTTTTTGGCCCAATAAATGTACAGAGTCTAGGAGGGAAGTATTACACTTTAGTAATTGTAGATGACTTCTCTAGGTTCACTTGGGTGTTCTTCTTGAGAACTAAGGCTGATAACTTCAAGGTTCTTACAGACTTTCTACTTTGTGTGCAGACTGAGTATTCTACTCATGTGGCTTTGATCAGAAGTGATCATGGTACTGAGTTTGAGTCTCTTCTCATGCAAGAATTCTGTGAGAAAGAAGGTATCAAACATAGCTTCTCTGCTCCTAGAACTCCCCAACAAAATGGGGTAGTGAAAAGGAAAAATAGAACCCTGATTGAAGCTGCATGAACAGTATTGGCAGATGCTAATATGCCTCTCTCCTATTGGGCAGAAGCTGTTAGCATAGCTAATTATGTTCTGAACAGAAGTCTTATACACAAGCTTAAGTGTAAAACTCCTTATGAGTTGCTTAAAGGAAAGAAACCTAAAATAAATTATTTTAGAGTGTTTGGTTGTGTAGTATATATTCAAAACAATAACAAAGAATACCTTAGAAAGTTTGAAGCAAAAGCTTCAATGGGAATCTTTCTTGGATATAAGCAAAGCTTATAGGATTTTTAATAAATCAACTTCTAAAATTGAGGAATTTGTGCATGTGTCCTTTGATGAATCTCAGATGTTTTACAAGGAGAAGGAAACTTCTCCTTCCTCAAGTTCATTGCAGGTACCAGAATCTAGTAAAGATGTCACTCAAGAGATTCTCCCTCTATCAACTCTTCACATCACTGATTCAGACAGTGATGAAGACTTTGTAGAAGCTGTTGCTGTACCACCAATAGTAGATCCAATTCCTCCTGAGGAATTAATCCCAACTGTTGCTGAAGATCACATCCCACCTGCTGATGTTGTCACACTTAGAGATCATCCTACATCTCAAGTGATTGGAGACATATCAGCTGGTGTACAAACAAGACATCAATTAAGACAGGATGTGATGCATGCTTGTTTCCTTTCACAGATTGAGCCCCTCACCATTAAAGATGCTGAGCTAGATCCCCACTGGATCATTGCTATGCAAGAGGAACTCAATCAGTTTGAAAGATGTAAAGTGGACTTTGGTTCCAAGACCTAAATGCCAACTGATCATAGGCACCAAGTGGGTGTTTAGAAACAAGTTGGATGCAAATGGAATTATTGTAAGGAACAAAGCTAGGCTTGTAGCTCAGGGCTACAGACAGGAGGAAGGTATAGATTATGACCAAACCTTTGCTCCTATTGCAAGGCTAGAGGCAATACGGATCTTTCTAGCCTATGCAGCCTATATGAAGTTTAAGGTCTTTCAAATGGATGTCAAAAGTGCATTTCTAAATGGTGAGCTAAAGGAAGAGGTATTTGTTGAACAACCTCCTGGGTTTGTCTCTTCAACTCAGCCCTCACATGTTTTCAAGTTGCAAAAAGCTCTTTATGGAGTTAAACAAGCACCCAGAGCCTGGTATGAGACTCTAGCTAGTTTCCTGTTAGAGCACAACTTTGTTAGGGGAGTAGTTGATAGAACCCTTTTCGTCAAGCACCACAAGGACACAATCCTGTTAGTTCAAGTGTATGTGGATGATATTATTTTTGGTTCCACTGATCCCAAACTGTGCAAAAAGTTCTCTGACTTGATGCATTCTAAGTTTGAGATGAGTAGTATGGGTGAGCTGTCTTACTTTCTTGGTCTCCAAGTAAAGCAAGATGCTGATGACATCTTCATCTCCCAATCCAAATATGCCAAGGAATTGGTAAAAAAGTTTGGGATGGCTGATGCTTCAGCAATGCATACACCTATGGCTACTAATGTAGTTATAGATTCTGATGATCAGGGTAAGCCAGTTGATCAAAAGAATTATAGGGCCATTGTTGGTTCCCTATTATATTTAACTGCAAGTAGACCAGATATAATGTTTGCTACATGCCTATGTGCTAGATTCTAGGTCAACCCCAAGGAATCTCATCTGATTCTTCTCAAGAGAATCTTGAGATACTTGAAGGGATGTCCAAATCTAGGACTATGGTACCCAGCTGAGTCAAAATTTGAGTTAATTGGATACTCTGATTCTGATTATGCTGGTTGTAGAGTTAACAGGAAAAGTACCTCAGGAACTTGTCAGTTCCTAGGAGAGAGATTGGTCTCTTGGTTCTGTAAGAAGCAGGCTTCTGTCTCAACTTCAACTGCAGAGGCTGAATATATAGCAGCTGCTAGTTGTTGTTCACAGATCCTGTGGATTCAAAACCAGCTTTTGGATTATGGGTACACACACAAGAACACAAAAATCATGTGTGACAGTACCAGTGCTATCTCCATTGCACAAAATCCTGTGCACCACTCTAGAACCAAGCACATTGAGATTAGACACCATTTCCTGAGAGATTGTGTGGAAAAGAACAAGATCAGCCTTGAGTTCATATCCACTGACCTTCAGAGAGGTGATATTTTCACCAAGCCTTTAGATGAACAGAAACATCTGTTCTTTTTGGTTCAACTAGGCATGATTAATGGAAAAGACTAAGTGTGACGTCTGCCTTTGTTGAAACCTGTTTGAAGATTATCGAACGATGTTCGAAGATAGTAGATCGGATCAAGCCTATCGTCGACCTATGGTTGATGATGGCTTATCTGCTTGAAGATCGTCGACCGACGTTCGCAGATCGTCGAACAGGTCGAGCCTATAGTCAATCTATGGTTGACGACAGCTTGTTGTTTGTGAAGACAGAAATAGTCGAACGATTGATCGACTACTCTGCTTCAGAAACGATCGTCGAACGACCGTTCGACCATTGTCTCCAGTATCTTTTAAAATAGATCGACGATTGCTGTTTTAATATAAAACTGATGGTCGACCTAGGTTAAGAGATCATTCTTTTTATCGTCGACGGAGAGCGTCTTTTCGCATTCCGTCTTTCTGCTTGCTCCCTTTCTCGCAATTTCTGCCATTTCGCCTTCGCCGTCTCTCTCGCCTTCTCTCGCCTTCTCCAACCCTAGTTTCTCCAACCCCTTCAATGGCGATTGCTCCAGCCCTCCTGTCCGTGGTTAAGTTCGATGCTGGTTTCAGCGCAGACTTTGACTCTTTCAGCTGCTGTGAGTCTGTGATAGTGGAAATCCTCAACCTCTGCAAAGATCAAGGATTGGAAAAGTTCATGTCCACAACAATAAAGATAAACGTTCAAGAGATTAAAGAATGGGCTTTCACTTCGTCCTCCAATGACGAATCTATGACTGGAACGATAGGCGGAGAAGAGGTAATTTTGACTCCTACCGTTTTGACTGATATTTTTGGATTATTGAATGGGGAAGAGGATTATGAGCAAGATACCCCAGAATTTGGGAGAATGTTGACTGAATTAGGACATGCCGACGACATTCCTTCTAAGCTGCTTAAGGTGAACTTTCCGTTGAAGATAAAGTTCCTGGCTGAACTAGTCGGAAAAGTGCTTCTGGGAAAGCACTCTGCCCATGATAATATAACCAGGCAATAGTTTGCCCTGATGTGTGCCATTGTGAACAAGAAACATAATAACTGGGCAGGTGTTTTGTTTGATTTGATAAGGAAAAAGAATAGCAAGAAGGAAGTCACCCTGGGAAGGGTGCTTGGGATATTTCTAAAAGAGAAATATCCCCATTTGTTGGTTTCAGTTTCTACATCCATCAATGCCAGCAAAAAGATGGACCCAACCCTGTTTGTCAAATGGAAAAGGAGCTTTCTGAAGCCCGCTCCAGCAGGGGTAGCTCCAGTTGCATCTGAGAGCACAAGCACTGCCTCAGTCACTCCCCTCCTTCAAGAAGCAGGCTCAGCCATTCTCTCAGTTCCATCCACTTCTTCTGCATCTCATCTTCTTGATTCTTCCACAATTCTCCATGCATCATCACCAGCATCTCCACTCCCTCCTCATCTTGCTAGGATCTCTCATCCTACTTTTGATTTATTGGTTTTTGAGCTATCCACTCCTCCTCAGTCACCAATTCCTCATTCAGATCATATTGATCTTCTTGCATCCACCCATCTATCTCCAGTTCACTCTCAATCTCATCAGGAGTACACCATCCCTGTTGTTCATCCTTCTACTATGATTCCTCCACCATCATTTGAAATCACCCTAGCCTTCATCTCAAGCATATTGGAGTTAATTACTCCTTCAATCAAAATCATGATTGAAGAAGCAATTGCTCCTCTCGTTTCTTCCATCTCTACATTATCATCTTCCATTCTCGCCATCTCAAAATCTTCTTAGCCATCTTCTGTTAGGGGCCTGACTTAAGTTTCTACTGAAATCAGGCAGGGGGAGATGTTCGAGGAAGATGCCTCTTGACTGCCTCTTGTTTCTCGCCCAGCAGAGCCCCAAGTTCAGATTCAAGATATAGTAGAAGCTCCAGTTGTCATTGCAACATCCTCTGCAGTTCCAGCTCCAGCTCTCAAGCCTTCTGATCTTATAATGGAAGCAGAATTTGCATTTAAAGCTTATCTCGAAGAAGCTTCTACTCCCCTTGTTGCTCGTTTCCTAGAAGGAGTCATTACCTCCTTTCTAGATGATATGTGGGAAATAGAATGCTCTGAAGAGTCTCCTGAAGGTAATTCTTTCACTCATTTTCTAGACTTGATAACTGACATGTTAGTATGGGAATACCTAGAAGGAATGATACAATTTCATTTAGCACATCTGTGTTCCTGATACTACAGATTTAGTGGAAGAAGTTTTAGCTGTCCAAGAACTTGTTCAACAACCTGCTCTAGAAGTTCTAGCTGATCCAGAACCTGCTATTCAAGATCCTGAGTCTGCTCAACCAGCTCAGATAGTTGTGCAAAAAGAACTAGTCTCCATGACAGTTACAGTTGATCAAGAGAATGTTTTAGAAATTCAGGAAGAAAAATCTACAGTCTGGGATGACACCCCAGGACTGGATCTAGACACTCTTCTGGCACAGGATGCCTTGGAAGAAGAGTTACAAAAAGCTGCTTTAAAAGAGAAAGAAAAAGCTGTGCAAGAAGCGTTTGATCCTTATGATCATCCTCCATCATCAAACTCCGAGGATGAGGATGATTCTGATGACTCTGAAGAATCCAAGAGAAAGAAATCTGCCAAAAAGAAAATAAATGCTGTTGCTCCTCCTCCTCCTAACCCTGACAATGATATTCCTTAGTATATCTTGAAAGGAATAGATCCCAAGTCCAAAGAGTTTCAGCATTGGATGGGATTCTCAAAGAATCAGCAAAAGTTAAGAAAGAAATCTAAAAGGTATGACAGTCCAGCTCCAAAATGGACCCCTAGAGGTCCTCCTCCTCCACCTCCCAGTGCAGGAGCTTCTGGCAATTTGTCTGCAAATCCTTCTGCCCCGTCTGCTAGGTTTACTCCATCCCAATCTCATCAAAAGAAAAGCAATCAAGGATATCAAAGCAGATCCCAATCTGGATACCAAAGGCATGATGCTGATGCAAGAGAACAAGTGAAGGAGGTAGTTTATCAAAAACCAACCTTTTCTCCTCCTCCTTCCAAAGAAACCAAGAGCATATCTTCTTCAAAGCCAGATCATGCAAAGAAAACTATTTCAAAAGGTAAAAGAGTTATTTTCTCTGAAAAATCGAGTAAGAAATTTGCTGAGTTTGCTGCTCCTTCTTCTCTAGTTATTCAGGAAAATAAAGAGCCAGCTGAAAGCCTGTTAGATCTTTCTATTAAATTTAAAGCTGTGAATCCTGTAGATCCAACCTGTGAAAATGTGTATGAAAGTCAAGAGCTTGATCCTGATTTCAGGATGGCTAGATTTCTTGAACTGGTTGGATCAGCCCAGATTAGAAAAGCCAAAGCTGAAGGAAAAGATACTACAGGATTAACGACAATGTCTAAATTCAGAAAGAAGGAGCTTGATAAATTCCAGGTTAGACCTGAGGTCTTTGACCCTTCAAAATATATGGAAAAGCATCCTGAAGTAGTTGTTCCAAGGACATCAGAATCTAGAATTATTGGAGAGCAAGATCTAAAGCTATCGAAGAAAGAAGCTTTAGACCCTTTCAGGAAAATTTCTTTTCTTCCTAGTTTCTCTGTATCTAAACCAGATTCTGAAGCTTCTTAAATTTCATTGATTGACAGTTATTTATTTGTCTATTTGATTGATGCTCTCTGCTGCTTAGATATTTCCCTTCCTATATTTTATTTATTTCCAGTAGTTTGTTTTGTGTGTTTTGTTGTTGAGAGACTTAACTCAAATAGGGGGAGATTGTTGGTACCCTAGTTTGGATTTGAGTTCAGTCTTCTCTTTTAGTCTCTTGACCCAAGATTCATCTATGGTCAAATGTTAGTTGTTTATTTAGTTTGCTCTAGTTGTAGAGTTGTCACTTATCCAGATGAAAATTTGGTTAAGTTGTTTTTTGTTCGACTATGGTCGAACGCCGCTCGACCATCGTCTATCGACTGGTCGACGATCGTCTATCAGTTGTTCAACATTTGTCTGTCAGCAGATCGTCTATCTCTGAGTTAGTTCAACTCTTGTTAGCTCGACGTTCTGTGGTATCTGCCTCGTCGATCGTCGAACCCCGCTCAACTTCTTTTGACCAGACAGATCTCTTGATAGTTCAACTATCTGCTTGGATAGTTCAACTATCTGATAGTTCGACTATCTGTTTGATAGGTCGACTATCTACTGTGTTTGATAGTTCGACTATCTGTTTGATAGGTCGACTATCTGCTTCTCTTGATAGTTCAACTATCTTCTTGGATGGTTCAACTATCTGATAGCTCGACTATCTGTTTGATAGGTCGACTATCTGTTGTGTTTGATAGCTCGACTATCTGCTCTTCTTGATAGTTCAACTATCTGCTTGGATAGTTCAACTATCTGATAGCTCGACTATCTGTTTGATAGGTCGACTATCTGTTTTGTTTGATAGTTCGACTATCTGTTTGATAGGTCGACTATCTGTTTTGTTTGATAGTTCGACGATCTGTTTGATAGGTCGACTATCTGTTTTGCTTGATAGTTCGACTATCTGTCTTGATAGGTCGACTATCTGATAGCTCGACTATCTGTTCTGATAGGTCGACTATCTGCTGTGGTAGTTCGACTATCTTCTTTGATAGTTCGACTATCTGTGTCGTTCGACTATCTGTCCGATAGGTCGACGATCTCTGTGCTTCGGTCGACGATCTCCGAGGGTCGTTCGACGTTCTGCTGTATGTCTTTAGTAATTTTGTCCTCTTCTATTCTATGATTTATTTCATATTTATTTGGCATATTTTATAAAAGATTATTTCAGTAAAATTATGCTATCATTTCTAAGCAATACTTGCTTGCTTCTTTATGCATAAGTTAAGCTTTTCTCTGATAAAGTTGTTTGTCTTATTAGTTGACATATTCTGTTGCTTTATCTGCCAGGCTGTCCTTTATAGCCGTTAGACTCAGAAAGTCTTCTCTGACCGTAAAGAGCTCTTTCTGATGTGACTTTTTCTAGCACTCTTTTATCAGATTGGATTTGCAGCTTCTTAGAAATCTTTGTCTTTTTATAGGATATCTGTCTGCAAGATATATTTTGCTTTGTGCAATTTGCAGCCCAGTTTGCAGATTCCAGAAGAAGACAAAGTTCAAACTCAGATTAGAGCCGTTACAAAGGCTCATATATAAAGAGCTTCTTTTTTGAAAATATACAGACACAGACATACACACACAGACTTATAGATACAGATATACAACTTACAAGAAGTTTTACTCTCAGCAGTATAGAGATCTACAGCTCTCAGAAATTCACATTCAACTGAGAAGATCAAATCTCTTCAGCATTCTTCTTCCTCCTGAGTTCATCCTGCTCACAGGAAGACTTTCACTCAGAGGCTTTTAGAAGAAGAAGAAGAAGAAAGGAAGCTGATTGAAGAAGAACACCTTTTCCAAATCAAGAGTCTTCTTCAAACTTCTCCTTCAGAACCCCAAGACAGTTCTTTGTCTTAGTTCAGAAGAGTTCCTGCACCCTGAAGCAAGACTCTTTCCTGGATATTCTCTAAGCCAGGGGGAGCCTTGATTCTTTAGAGCTTTCTAGCTCTGTGCAATCCACTAGCTTCTCTAATCTGTTTTAACAATAGAGAAGAAACTTTAACTCTCTCAACCTCCTATACAAAGGGTTATTACTCCCTTCAAAAGTGAATCTTGGTGGCAGGACACCTGATCAAAAACCTGTGTTGGATTTTGAGCTCCTGATCAAAAGCTCAAAGGGTCTACTTGACTACCTGAAGCAGATCAGTTGGTGGAAGGGCACCTGAACAAAAACCTGTAGTGGATTCCTACCAGGGTGGTAGAAGAGTGAACGTACCTATTTAGAGGGAACCACTATAAACTTCTTGTGTCATCTGTGTTGCTGATTTAATTTATTGCACTGTGGCTGTGAGTAGAAATAACTAGGATTGCTAGTTGCTGTGATAGGACCCAAGCTTAACTGTAATTACAGTTAGCTCTCTCTTGTGCACTACACTTTGTATTAGGCTCTAGGGTTTCAAATATCTGTAAACTTATTCTGCAAATTAACTCTAAGGGAGTTGAGTAGGGTGTTATAATTTTTGAATACTCTATTCACCCCCCCCCCCCCCCTCTAGAGTTGTATCTATCCTCACTTTCAATTGGTATCAGAGGGAGGTTGCGGGTTCGAAACCCCGGGGTCGTTTCCGGAGGGGGGGGGATTGTTGGGGCTGCGGTCCGGAATCGCCCCCGCGCTGCGGTGCTATGCGGTAATGGCTTAACTGGCTGCCCCGTGGATCCGCCCGAGGACCTTTGATATAAAGATTAGTTGCGCCGTCCTCCATCAGTCCGGGCTTTTGGTGCGAGTGGTTGCGCTAAGTCCTCTCAAAGCTGTACCTGCAAAGTCACTATACACTCAGAGTAATGAAAGCCAGAAGGCAACAAACTTTCAAGCACAGTCAACTCAATTCAGGTCTGCATCTCTGCTACCCTCTCAAGATGATCAATCATCTGTCAGTCAGGATATTGATCCAAATTTCAGGATGGCTAGGCTTCAAGAATTGATTGGTCTGCCACAGATAAAGAAGGCCAGAGAAGAAGGAGAAGATCCATCAAATTATACAACTATGTCATCATATAGAGAAAAAGCATTGGATAAGCTTCAAGTCAGCAAGAAGGTATTTAATTCTGCAGAGTATATGGCTAGACACCCAGAGGCTATAGTTCCCATAAATTTCACCCAGACTGTGATTGGAGTAGTCTATAAGCCAAGGGGCCGATCTGCTCCAGAATCACGTACGACCCTATATAATGAGGACTGAGCTTCTTGTGCCTCCGCACACGAGATACACCGTGCATCAGACGTATCTTCAAAAATACACGGTCCCCTACCTGGAACTCCACCTTTCGGTGTCGAGCATCATAATATTTGGCCTGCCTACTATAGGCCTCTAGCATTCGATCCCTGATCAAACGAACCTGAGCCTCCATATCCTCCACAAAATCAGTGCCAAGAGCCTTGGTATCCACATCCTGAACCCAAGACAGCGGTGTCCGACACTTCCTCCCGTAAAGTGCCTCGTATGGTGCCATCCCGATGCTAGCCTGGTGGTTGTTATTGTACGAAAACTCAATCAATGGCAGCAGCCTCTCCCAAGGCTTCCCCGTATCCAGAATGCATAGACGGAGCAGATCCTCCATGGTCCGGATGGTCCGCTCAGTCTATCCGTCGGTCTGCGGGTGGAAGGCGGTACTAAAAGTAAGCCAAGAGCCCAAGTAAGCATGCACAACCCTCTACTCCCTCGAAGTGAACCGATCATCGCGATCCGAAACGATCGTCCTGGGGATGCCATAGTATCTGACGATCTGCTCCACGAACAATCTCACTAAAACTGTAACTGGTGCATCCTTCCTGACTGAAATAAACCGCGCTACCTTGGTCAGTCTGTCTACTACGACCCAGATAGAATCATGACCAGAGTGGGAGCGAGGCAGTCCGTGCATAACATCCATAGCAATATCCTCAAACTTCCACTCTAGAACTGACAATGGATGCAATAAACCTCCCAGGCTCTTGCATTCCGCCTTAACGCGCTGGCACGTCTCGCAATGTGTCACAAGGTGGGTGATCTCCCACTTCATCCCAGGCTAGTATATAGTCCTCCGTAAATCTGCCCACATCTTAGTGATGCTGGGGTGCACTGAATATCTAGAATAATATGCCTCTCTAAGTATATCATCCTGGATGGCACCACCTGCGGGTATATAAATGCGTCCACGGAATCGAAGGAGACCATCCTGCAGCGTGTAATCCTCAACCTTGCCCCTTTCCAGGGCTCTGAATGTCGGCTCCAATGCAGCATCCAACCTCTAATGTGCCATAATGCGCTCCCGAATGTCATCATCTCTGATCAATGTGTTCAGGTACTCTCGATATACTGCTGGTTCGGCCTTAGAAACCATAGTAATATGCAAGTCTTCCATCATCTGTATCAGCTCTATAGCCATCACCCGAGGCTCTGGTCAAGAGGTGTCGGCCCTCCTACTCAATGCATCTACTACTGTGTTTGCCTTTCCCGGGTGATAGTGGATCTGGTAATCATAGTCACGGAGGAACTCAAGCCATCTCCTCTGTCGCAGGTTCAGGTCCTTCTGCGTATCGTTATATTTGAGATTCTTGTGATATGAGAAAATATCACAGTGAATCCCATACAGATAATGTCGTCATATCTTGAGTGCAAATACGACCGCCCCGAGCTCCAAATCGTGTACCGGATAGTTATGCTCGTGCTTCTTCAACTATCTCGAAGCATAAGCAATAACATGTCCGTGCTGCATCAGTACAACACTCATCCCCTCGTATGAGGCATCCGTGTAGATCTGAAATCCTTCACTCCCGGATGGGAGTGCAAGTATGGGGGATGAGGTGAGCCGGTCCTTCAATTCCTGGAATGCTGCTTCACACTTGTCTGACCAAACAAACTCTGCCTCTTTCTTCGTCAAGGACGTGAGGGGAAGTGCTATCCTTGAGAATCCCTCCACGAACTTGCGATAATATCCGGCAAGTCCCAGAAAACTGCGTATGTCGGAAGATGATTTCGGCCGCGGCCAATCACGTACTGCCTCTATCTTGGCTGGATCTACGGTCAACCCGGCTCCACTGACAACGTGCCCTAGAAATGCCACCTCCTGTAGCCAGAACTGGCACTTAGAAAATTTTGCACACAACTGGTGATCCCTCAATTTCTCTAGCACCTGCGCCAAATGCTCCATGTGCTCTTCCTTGGTTCGGGAGTAGATCAGACTATCATCAATGAATACTATAATGAAGCGGTCCAAGTAGGGCTCGAATACACGGTTCATTAGACTCATGAATGCGGAGGGGGCATTTGTGAGCCCAAATGGCATCACCATTAATTCGTATAATCCATATCGTGAGCTGAATGCCGTCTTCGGAATGTCTTCTTCCTGGATGCGCAACTGATAGCAGCCGGATCTCAAATCTAGTTTAGAGAACCAGAAGGCCCCCTGAAGCTGATCAAATAACTCGTCTATCCGGGGCAATGGATAAGTATTCCGGAACATCAACCGGTTCAGCTCCCGGTAATCTATGCACAGTCGTAACGATCCATTCTTCTTCTTTATAAAAAGAACTGGTGCACCCCACGGCGAAGAGCTCGGACGCACAAATCCTGATTCTACCAGTTCCTGAAGCTGAGTTCTGAATTTTGCCAACTCTCTGGGAGCCATCCGGTACGGTGCCCGAGACACTGGCCATGCCCCCAACACTAGCTGTATACGAAAATCCACATCCCTAACTGGCGGTTGTCCAGGCAATTTCTCCGGGAATACATCGGATAAATCCCGAACCACTGGGATATCAGCTATAGAAGTCTCTGCTACCACCATCTCGAAGCAAATAAGGTAGACCTCCTCTCCCTGCTCGTGGGCCTTGACCGCCTGTACAGATGATAACAACATAAGAGGGATCAGTCTAATACCTTCGATGATGACATAGGAGTCGTCGTGCCTCAGAGTGATCCTATTTGATGGGCAATCAATTTAAGCATGATTCTAGTGCAGCCATCTCATGCCCAAGATCAAGTCAAAGTCCGATAATCTAAGGACCGTCGCCAGCGCATCGAATGCTTTACCACCAATCTCGACTTCCATATTGCAATGGGCTGTGGTCCGCAGCTCTGACCCATCGGGTAAGCGTACTCGCATCTCTATGCCTGGCAGTCTTTCCATGCCCTCCAGACCTTCTATAAAGGTCTCGGAGACGAACGAGTGAGTGGAACCCGTGTCAAACAAGGTGCGTGTGGGCTTACCGCTGATCATGACTATGCCTGAGGTTGGTTGATCTAAAATGAAATGTTATTTTATCACCTTAAGTGTTATAAATGAAAATTGAATTTTAAAAATTCACAATAGTTATGTACCTGTGATCACCTCCTTATGATTTCTTGGTTCAGCGAGGTCAAATGCATACACCTGCTCCTATTCTCATCCTCGATCGTGATATCCCCGGCCTCGGCCTCGACCTCGTCCCAGGCCTCGGCCTCGGCCATGCTATATTAGAGGGGCCACTGGAGGAGGAGGAGGAGGAGGCAGTGGACGGAACTGATGTGGACACTCTGATCTGATGTGACCAGGCTGGTGGCATCCGAAACAAATGACCGGTCGGTGTCCACGGCCGTCCTGCCTCACTGGGTTCTGCATCTGCAGAGGTGGGGGAGCTAGTACTGTAGGAGGCCCCTGCTCCTGCTTGATGTTGGTACGATGACGTTCCCCACCCCTCGTGTATACAATAACCTTGCCTCTATGGGGTGCCCTGCTACTTTACCTGGATGATGACCCGTCACGTGGTCTCTTCCCTCTGCTTGACACCATCAGCTGGTCTGCCTCCAGCTTCTTTGCCATCTCTATAATCTATGCAGTGGTGCCATGAGATATGAATAATAAGGGATGCCTCAAGGAGTCTCGGAGCCCATGGTAGAACCTCTTAGCATACTTCCGGTCATCCCAGTCATGGAATCCCGCAAATCTAGCTAGATGGGAGAACTCTCTTTGGTATTTGATCACGGATCTGCTCCCCTGCTGGAGGTTCAGAAACCTCGCTTCCAAGCATCTCTGTCTGTGGTGGATACATAGTGCTCTAAGAACGTATCGCTGAACTCCTCCCAAGAAATATCCATCAGCTCCCTATCAGCATATACAGAGTCTCATACAGACTTCCACCACCTCTTCACATGTGCATCCCGTACCGAGGTGGCAAGAGGGACTGCCTGGCTGACTGGGCAGCTGATGCTAGCCAACAGCTCCTGAATAGTCTCCAGCCACTCCTCCGTCTTCATAGCATCCTCTATCCCGCGGTACACCGGCGAAGACAGACACTTGAAGGCACTCAACCAGTTCGACCCCGGATTTGGCTGTGGGGCCGGGACCTGCTGGGCTTTGAAGGCTTCCAGGATAGCCGTCAAAGTTTTCCCCATCTCAGTCTGTAAAAAGGAGTGGCAGCTGGAGGGGGAGGAACCATATTCTGCTGTAGAGCGACCTACGGAGGTTACAAAACAGATAAGGTTTAACAGGATTGGCCTAACTCATTGTGTTAACTGGACTGATCGTGTGACTTTTACATGGGCACAACATCGCTTTCGCTGCATAGTTTGTCCGTAAACTAATGCTCGAGCGGGGTGTTCCAATGTTGTGGACTTTGTTCTCATATGATCGTGTGGTCAAGTGATACTAGTTTGTAAGATCTGACTTCCCAATTTGGAAGCACACCCGAATCTTATGCCCAGAACCGCCGCCTTACGGTGATACTATCACACGAGTGGGTCGACACCACAAGACGCTGATTCTGCCGGCTAACACGATCATTTCCCAGAGCAAATATGAGTAATAGAAGCAAGTAAATAGTCCACAGTCATAGCATATATATATTGAAATAGAATATGTATCAGTCCAAAAAGAGTACATCAATGAAAAGGGCTTATGCCCTGTACATCATATATAAAAATCCCTCTCTCTAGCAGCGGAAGACACTATCATCTCTAACTCATCCCACTTGCGGTAGCTCTGCAGTAGTAGTAGAAGGTGGTAGTCGAACTGGCTCCTCAGGTCCTGTCACCTCGTCCTGCTGGTCGTGCTGGTACCCCATCTCCTCGAGCCCTAAAAATAGTTGGTCACCGACCGTTAGTCAAAAGACTAAGTCGTTTCTTCCGCACCTCGCCCCGCAACTCCTAGGCACCGTGCGGGAGGACGAAGAGGAAGGCAACAAGGGGTGGCAAGTATAAGCAGATGACAGTGGACATATACTAACAAATACATGAGGAGTAATAATAGTTCTACACTAGCAGTTCTATGTAAGAGGCACAAGTACAGTAAGTGAAGAAAAGAACAGCAGTAACTAAGGAATGTAACAGCTGTAAGTAAAGTAGAGTGAGAGCAGTGCTACGCAGTATAGTAAAGTAAGTATGCTACATCTAATCTATCATCACTGAAGTACCCTAACTTATATGAGTGTCCATACAAACGTATAGGTTAGAGTTTCAAAATTAACTTATCATATAAAAGAGCCCATACTAATTTATATGATAAGGATCCATGATACGTATGTCTACTATGTATGAATGCATGCAGGTTATTATGCAACATGCAAGTACAACTCACACACAATTACTCTGTGATCACAGACCTTTAGTTCCTGCTTTTCGGAGCTAGCATCACTCTCTGGTACCGCCGTTATGGCTACGACAGCAGTGGAGTGGGCGTCTGCACTCCTAGGCAAGTATGCACACTACCAAACCTAGACCTCCCATACACCTCTGTACACGTCCTAGGTGCACTCTAGAGTCTTGCGTACTAATTGCTGACTACCCGTCAGTCTTGTTGGGTCGGGTGTGCGTTTTCGGGGATTGTCCTCCAGACCGCAGTATAAAACAACCTACTGGCCTCTCAAACCCACACACCGCCTGAGTCACCGTACTGCCATCGGTGTGCCGATTGGCCCAGCACCGCATGACCCGCCACTAGTATGTTTATGCACATGAAAGGTCGTTATACTCGAGCCTCCAGCTCGTAGGACCAACTTGTCCTTAATCCCTCCATCCCTATACGGGTGAGCAAATACTACAAATCCCTCCAATCCTACATGGGTGAGCATATACTACAAATCCCTCCAACCCTACACGGGTGAGCATATACAAAAAATCCCTCCAACCCTACATGGGTGAGAACAATGATGTAATGCCTAACCAATTAAACTACTCTTGTCTACGGGTTATTATACTAGGGACTTAAGGTTAATCCCAGGACTGCCCAGGGCATACCCGGTGAAGGGCTCTCGAAGGCACTAGGAACCAAGATGGGATGACAAGCCCAAAGTTCCCTTTCGCAAGGATAATTATTCTTATTAGTGTCTACACAGGATTATCACCCAACTCTCATTGTTACTATAGAACGACCCTAATGACTTAAGGTGTTATTAGGAGCGCGACGGTCTTCCGCCGGTCCTTGTTATTGTTACTGTCACGGGACTTGCACTCTTCCACACATGGTTAAGGAATCCTCTAAGAGACCAATCAGGGTTATTTCCTCTTCTAAGATCCTCACCTTGCTAGTTTATCATATTCCTCTTCTGGTGGCCCTACTAGTACGATTATCGGTGCTATACCCTTACCCATGTCCCAATACCACCCACAAATGTGACCTTCTAATTCCTTTGGCTATATGCCTCAAATTATTTATCCTAGTATGGTACGGACCTATATGATGACCATGATGATTTCCAAAATTTTTCAAATTAATTACACCATTAAATTAATCCTTCAATTAATTCTTCAGGTCATTTAACACATGAAGTATAACATATTATAATCCTACTGATGTAAGAAATTTTCCTGACCTATAATATGGTGAAATATCACTATCTTCCAAGAATCATAATTTTACTATAAGTATCTCTATTTATTCTTTAATTAATATAAAATTCACATAATTATAATTTTCCAAATGAAGTATAAGGAATTCATTAACAAAAATTGTAGGAAAATTACAGAGTACATGTATTGATAATATAAGGCTAAATACAGAGTTTCATAAACTTCTAAGGTACAATGGCCTACCAATTCCATTTTCAAGTAATTTACCAAAATGCCATTATGGCTTTTGAAAATTATTGAAACTTCCAAAAATATTGAGATAATTATACAAGGTTCTTTATACAATATTACATCTCTAGAAATTTTCCACAATTTTCTACTACATATTTTTATAAATTTTCAATTAAATGCAAAAAGGACAAAATGGTAAATCCACATAACTCCAGATACAAATTTCATAAAATAGAGGAATAAAATTTCTAGGAGTTAACTATGTCCTCTTTGTGATCATGACAAAAATTTGGGGATTTATCCTGAAAGTGAAGGGATAGATACTACTCTAGAGGGGGGGTGAATAGAGTTATCAAAATTTGACTTAGCAAAGTTGACTTTCTACTCAACTCCCTTGGAGTGAAATGCGGAATGAAAAGATTATAGATATGGAGATAACCCTAAAGCCTAACACAAGTGATGTGCACAGACTCAAGCTAACTGTAATTACAGTTAAGGCTTGAATATCCTAATCAGCAACTAGCAAACCTAGTTATATCTAATCACAGCCACAATGCAAGAATTTAAACAAGGCAATCCAGACGACACAAGGAATTTAAGTGGTTCCCCAAACAACTTGGGTACGTCCACTCTTCTACCAACAAGGTAGGAATCCACTCAGGTTTTTGATCAGGTGCCCTGCCACCAACAAGATCTACTTCAGGTAGATCAAGAAACCCTTTAGACTTTTGATCAGGTGTCTAAAAACCGAACACAGGTTTTTGATCAGGTGCCCTGCCACCAAGGGATACTTTTGAAGGGAGTAATAACCCTGTACAGGAGGGGGAAAGGGGTTAAGGTGTCTTCTCTATTTTACAATAGATTAGAGAAGCACAATAACTTGCACTGAGCTAGACAGCTCTAAAAGAATCAAGGCTCCCCCTGGATCAAAGAACGTCTAGGTGAAGTCTTGCTTCATTGTAGAAACTCTTCAGTAAGAACTGAAGGAAGAACTACAAGAAGATATAAAATAATAAAAGAAAATATAATCTTCTAGCAGCTATCTTCTTCTTCTTCTTCTTCAAAAGATCTCTGAGTCAGAACTTCCTGGAATAGGAGAACTCAGGTTGAATAAGAGCAGAAGAGCTAACACTTCTCAGTTGAATGAGGATTGCTGAGAGCAGTTAAACTTGTTCTTGCTGTAAGCTTGCTGAATGAATTTCTTATCTCTGTGAACTCGTCAATTTATTCTTCAAAGAAGTCTTTATATATCAGCAGCAGCAACGGCTCTAATTGAGTTTGAATCTTGTCGTTTTCTGAACTCTGCAAGCTGGGCTGCAAAAAGCATAAAGCAAAAACAAACTACAGCAGACAGATATCCTATAAAAGGATAAAGCTTTCTAAGAAGCTGCAAATACTTCTGATGAAATAATATAAGATAAAGTCACATCAGAAAGATCTCTTTACGGCCAAGGAAGACTTTTTGAGTCTAACGGCTATAAAGGACAGCCTGGCAGATATCATATCTCAGCTACAAGACAAACAACTTTGTTAGAAAAGATTAGCTCATGCATATAGAATAGAACTGATATTGCATGGAAATAATGTTCCAAAATATTCAGATAATCTATTATAAAATATGCCAAAATAAATATTAATTTAGTCACATCACAGAAGACGACAAACTAAATAAGAGCATACAGCAAAACGTCGAACGACCTTCGGAGATCGTCGACCGACGCACGGAGATCGTCGACCTATCGGGCAGATAGTCGAACGATCCAGATAGTCGAACTATCAAGGAAGATAGTCGAACTACCTCGGCAGATAGTCGACCTATCAGAACAGATAGTCGATCTATCAGATAGTCGATCTATCCGGACAGATAGTCGAACTATCAAACATAAACAGATAGTCGACCTATCAAGCAGATAGTCGACCTATCACAGAAAACAGATAGTCGACCTATCAACAGATAGTCGACCTATCAACGCAACTCAGATAGTCGATCAATCAACAGATAGTCGAGCTATCAGATAGTTGAACTATCAGGACAGATAGTCGAACTATCAAAGACGACAGATAGTCGACCTATCAACAGATAGTCGACCTATCAACGCAGACAGAACGTCGACCAACTGATAGACGATCGTCGATCAGCCGATAGATGATAGTCGAGCGACGTTCGACTATGGTCGAACGAAAAACTACTTAACCAAATATTCATTTGGAAAAGCAATTCTACACAACTAGAAAAACTAACCTATCAACTAACCTTTGACCATAGATAGATCATGGGTCAAGAGACTAAGAAAGACAAGACTAAACTCAAATCAAACTAGGGTACCAACAATCTCCCCCTATTTGAATTAAGTCTCTCAAAAACTAAAACACAGAGCTAGCTATAGAACAATAAAATCAATAAAGGAAATAGTTAAACAACTAACTAGCAATTAACAATCAGTCAGATAAATAACAGTCAATCAAAAATTAAGGATCTACAGAATCAGGTTTGGGATCAAAAGAGCTAGGAACAAAAGATACTTTCCTTAAGGGATCTATGGCTTCTTTCTTAGACATTTTCAGATCTTGTACACCAATAATCTTTAGTTCTGAAGCCCTTGGAACGACTGCTTCTGGATGCTTTTCCATATATTTAGAAGGGTCAAATACCTCAGGACTAACCTGGATTTTATCAAGTTCCTTCATTCTGAATTTTGACATTGTAGTAAATCCTGCAGAATCTTTTCCTTCAGCCTTAGCTTTCTTTATCTGGGCTGAGCCAACAAGCTCTAGAAAATGAGCCATCCTGAAATCAGGATCTAACTCTTGACTTTCATACTTATTTTCAGATATAGTATCTATTGGCTTCACAGCTTTAAACTTGGTAGACAGATCTAATAAGCTTTCAGCTGGATCTTTAACTTCTTGAATAACAAGAGATATCGGAGGAGCAAACTCAGCAAACTTCTTACTGGATTTTTCTGAGAAAACAGTTCTTTTACTCTTTGAAATGTCTTTAGCAGCAGGTGAAACTTTTCTCTTGGGTGAAGGAGGGGGTGAAAATATTGGCTTTTGATAAACCACCTCCTTTACTTGCTCTTTTACCTCAGCATCGTGCCTTTGATATCCAGAATATGATTTACCTTGATGGCTTTGAAAACTTCTCCTTGAAGGAGGCTGAGAAGGTGTAGATTGGTCAGAAGGGGCAGATGGATTTGCTGAAATATTGCCAGAGGCTCCTGCACCGGGAGGTGGAGGAGGAGGACCTCTGGGAGTCCATCTGGGAGCAGGACTATCATACCTCTTTGATTTCTTCCTCTCCTTTTGCTGGTTCTTAGAGAACCACATCTAGTGCTGGAACTCTTTGGATTTAGGATCAATCCCTTTCAGAATGTAGTAAGGAGTGTCATGATCGGGATTGGGAGGCGGAGGAGCCACAACTTTTCTTTTCCTCTTTGCAGCTTTCTTTCTCTTAGAATCCTCAGACAGATCTGAATCATCTTCATCCTCAGAATGAGATGAGGGAGGATGATCATATGGGTCATAGGCTTCTGATACAGCCTTTTCCTTTTCTTTCAGGGCAGCTTTCTCTTTCTCTTCTTCCATGGCATCCTGTGCCAGAAGGGAGTCTAGATTTGGTCCTGGAGAATCATCCCAAACAGTAGACTTTTCAGCTTGCAAAGCTTTTTCTTTCTCTTCCAAATCAGCCTTTACTCTTTGTTGCCAAGCAGCTTTTGCTTTCTCTTCTTCCAAACTCAGTTTTGGGGTGTCATCTTTATTTTCAACTTGGCTTTCAGAAACATCTTCTATATCAGCTAAAAAAGAATCTAATTCAGGATCTTCTTGCATATCTGACTGAGCTGGTAGAACAGACTCAGTGTCTTGAGCATCAGGCAGATGATCAGCTGGAGCAATTGAAGCATGTTCAGGCACTGTCTCTAAGACATCTGGAACTACTGGAGCAGATTCAGCAGGCTCTGGAGTAACTAGTTCTTCTTGAACTTTATCTGTGGATTCATGAACACAGATCTGCTAAATAAGATAAAAACATTCCTTCTAGGTATTCACAAACTAGCAAGTCAGTTGACTCGTCAATAAAACGAATGAGTGAATTACCTTCAAACTTTACTATCTCCCAAGATTCATCTAGATAGGCAGTAATGACTCCTTCTAAGAATTGAGCAACAAAAGGAGTAGAAGCTTCTTCTAAAACTACTTTGACAACGAATTCTGATTCCAATATAGCATCAGAAATTTCTTTTTCAGACAGTAGAGGAGCTACTTCTTCTTGAACTGGAACTATCTCTTCTGGAACTGTTATCACTGGAGCTATAACTGCTAATACTGATTCTGTTATAACTGGAGGAACTGCTGGAAGGTAGGCTGGGAGCTGCTCAGAGACATCTTCATTGAACATCTCCCCCTGCCTGATTTCAGTGGGAACTGAAACCAGGCCCCTGGATGAAGAGGGCTCAGCAGAGTTAGAGAGAATTTTGATGGCATCAATCAAAGAAGCAATGGAGGAAGCAAGTGGAGCAATTGCCTCTTCAATCATGATTTTAATTGAAGGGGTAATTAACTCCAAGATGCTGGAGATGAATGCAGGAGATATCTTAAAAGATGGTGGGGGAACTGCAGTGGATGGAAGATCAGCAGGAGGAATGTATTCCTGATGAACTGGAGAACGAACAGGAGATGGATGGGTGGAAGCAGGAAGATCAATATGATCTGAAGATTGAACAGGAGAACGAATAGGGGTAGAAGGTACATAAGCTAATAAATCAAAACTAGGATTAGATATCCTAGCAAGATGATGAGGGATAGGAGATGCTGGAGGAGAAGATGGAATTTCAACTGTTGTTAAATCATGAACAGGAGAGGCAGAATGTCGTACTTCAACTGAAGTAGACAGCAGACCAGAAGAAGATGAAGGAACTGAGCCAACTTTTTGAGGGTGGGGAGCGACAGAGTCAGTCCTTGTGCTCTCAGATGCAGCCGGAGCAACCCCTGCAGGAGCGGGCTTCACGAAAGTCCTCTTCCACTTTGAGAACAAGTTGGGATCCATCTTCTTACTGGCATTAATGGTTGTAGCAGCTGAAACTAGCAGATGAGAATACTTCTCTTTCAGAAAAATCCCAATAACCCTGCCTAGGGTAACCTCTTTCTTACTGTTCTTCTTCCTTATCAAATCGAACATAACCCCTGCCCAATTAATCCTTTTCTGATTTACAATTGCACACATCAGTGCAAATTGTTGTCTAGTAATGTTATCATGGGCGGAGTGCTTTCCTAGAAGCACTTTTCCAACTATTTCAGCAAGGAACTTGATCTTGAAGGGAAAATTCACCTTGAGGAGCTTGGAGGGAATGCCTTCGGCATGTCCCAGCTCTAACAACATTCTTCCGAACTCTGGAGCATCTTACTCATATTCTTCTTCGCCATAAATCAATCCAAAAACATCAGTCAAAACGGCGGGAGTCAAGATTACCTCTTCTCCGCCAATTGTTCCTGTCATTGAATCTTCAGTAGAAGATGAAGTAAATGCCCATTCCTTTATCTCTGGGATATTTAACTTGATCCTTGTAGACATGAGCCTTTCCAGACCTTGATCTTTGCAGAGCTGGAGAATTTCCACGATACCGGGTTCGCAGCAACTGAATGCGTCAAAGTCCACACTGAAACCGGCGTCGAACTTCACGACTGCGAGGAGCGCTGGAGAAATCGCCATTGAAATGCTGGAGAATGCGCGAGAAAGACGGAGAAGACGAATCGGCAGAAAATCGCAAGACGAGGAGCAAGCGGGAAGACGGAATGCGAAAAGATGCTCTCCGTAGACGATAAAAGCGAAGATCTTTTAACCTAGGTCGACTACCGGCTTTATATTAGACCGGAGATAGTCGATCTATTTAAAAGATACTGGAGACGATGGTCGAACGGTCGTTCGACGATCGGTCCAGAAGCAGAGTAGTCGAGCAATCGTTCGACTATTTCTGGCTTCTCAAACAACAAGCTGTCGTCATCCAGAGATCGACGATGAGCTCGACTTGGTCCTTCACTCATATCACATATGAGCAAGGCCAACACAAACCTTTCCAACTTCTCCAATGCTTTTATGTGCGACCTCATAGGATCATATTGCGTTGGCAGTGAGACTACATGTTTGATCACTTCTAGATCACCATGGTAATACCAACACAAACCTCATGTGTCTATACCCCCCCCCCCCCCACAAAATGACGTTGTTGAATGCAAGAATCGCCACCTCCTTGAGGTTACCCGCTCTCTTATGTTTCAAATGAATGTTCTCAAGCAATAATGGAATTTCGCCATCTCTACTGCATGTTCTCTTATTAACCGCATGTCTTCCTCTGTTCTCAACTTTGCGGTTCCCTTCAATCTTCTCTTTCCCTCCACACCTCCCTTTTCAGTCACCTATCACGTGTTTGGCTGTGTGTACTATGTTCATAATCTTGTCCCGTCCACAGACAAGCTCGCTCCTCGTGCCACGAAATATATGTTTGTTGGTTACTCATGTACTCAGAAGGGTTATATTTGCTTCTCTCCTAAAGATCGCAAGGTTGTTACTTCTGCTCATGTCACCTTTCTCGAAGACCAGCCCTATTATTCTCAGCCAACTGATTCTTCCCCCCCCCCACCACTCCTTTTGCAACCTGATGTCCCTGTTACTCCCACCCTTCCTCCTCTCCTTCCTACACCACTCCCACCAAACCCACCTCTTCCCACGCCACTTCCACACAAACCACCTATTACTCGTGTGTATACTCGTCGTTTTTCTTCTTCCACTACCCTACGAGAGATGCCCTCCTCTGATGATATTTTGCAGCCTGCAGATCCGACAACTACTTCTATTGCTTACCCAGTACGAATTAAGTCTCCTTCCACCTTCTCTCTCCTGAACTTTGTCAGTTTGCTCTTACTTTATCCTCTATTACCATCCCTACTTATGTACAGGAAGCTCTCCAACATCCAGGATGACGAGCGGCTATGGACGAGAAAATGTCTGCCCTTTGGGCAAACCACACTTGGGATCTTGTCTCTCTTCCTTCTGGACAGACTTGCGTGCGTTGTAAGTGGGTGTTTGCCCTCAAACAAGGACCGGATGGGGCGGTTCAACGTTTGAAAGTTCGTCTGGTGGCTCGTGGTTTTACTCAACAACAAGGTCTAGATTATGATGAGACTTTTTCTCCAATTGCCAAACTGAATACTGTTCATGTGTTGATCTCACTCGTTGTTCATCGGCACTGGCAGTTGCACCAACTGGATGTCAAAAATCCTTTTCTTAATGGTGATTTACAGGAAATCGTCTATATATAACAACCTCCCGGGTTTGAGACCATGGGGGTGTCCCTTGTTTGTTCTCTGAAGAAGTCACTTTATGGTCTCAAACAGTCGCCCCGAGCATGGTTTGACAAATTTAGTCAGACTGTTAGTGTTGTTGGGTTCACTCAGAGTTCAGCCGACTTTTCATTATTCACTCTGCATCGTCCAACATACACAGTGATTCTCTTGGTATATGTTGATGATATTCTGATTACGAGAGACGATCTAACAAGAATACATATGATCAAAGAACATCTGACGACTGTGTTTCAAACAAAGGACTTGGGAAGCTTTCGTTACTTTCTTGGTCTCGAGGTAGCTCGACGACCTGATGGACTGGTGTTATCTCAAAGGAAGTACTGTCTTGACTTGCTTCATGATGTGGGCTACTCTGGATACAAGTCTGCCGACACTCTCATGGATGTTAATCACAAGCTCTACGCTCATGCTTCAGACTCTGATCTACTCCTTTCAAACTCACAGTATTATCGTCGTCTTGTGGGAAAACTGATATATCTTACTGTTACAAGACCTGATATATTATTTGTTGTTGGGATTGTCAGTCGATTCATGCATGGGCCACGTATCCCTCACCTCTAGGCAGTTGAGTGCATTCTTCGATATTTGAAGACTGCTCCTGGACTGGGACTTGTATGCAAGTCATCTTCGTCTTCCTTATCTTTGAGTGCTTATTGTGATGCTGATTATGCTGGTTCATTGGATGATCGACGTTACACTAGCGGATACTGCACTTATTTTGGAGGACATCTCATTACTTGGTATAGCAAGAAACAGTCTGTTGTTGCCCGTTTATCCACTGAGACCGAGTATCGTTCAATGTCAGTTGTTGTGTCTGAGATCACTTGGCTTGAGGGTCTCCTTGATAATTTAGGAGTCAAGCTTTCCGCTCCGGCCACTCTATTTTGCGATAGTCAAGCTGCCATACACTTTGCCAAAAATCCCGTTTTCCATGAATGAATGAAGCACATTGAGGTTGATTGTCATTTCATTCGAGAAAAGGTTAAATTAAAGAAGGTAGAGTCAATGCATGTTCCAGCTACCGAGCAAGTTGTTGACATCCTCACCAAGGCCTTACGACGACCTCTGTACTATCAGTTCTTGTCCAAGCTCGGTGCCTATGATTTGTACGCTCCAGCTTGCGGGGGAGTGTTGAATGATATATGTAAAAGCCCATTAGTAAAGGCCCATTTAGCCTCTTAATTAGGATATCTAATCCCACATCTTGTTATAGGGATTTCTCTCTCTTTATATATATATTTGTACTCACACTTGTAATTTGATGCTCAAGAAGTTTATACAAGGTTTACTCAACGTTTCTACATTTACAAATACCAAATCATTTAGACACTGAACTAGCCAATTTCTTTTTTTGCTATGAACCTGCAACATAAATAAATAAACAATTAATCATATAATGATATAAATTAATCAAGAAGAAAGTCAATAGATTACATATTTACATCAACATATTAATCTACGAAAATAAAATTTAAATACATACATTTTCAAAAAAATTCTAATTACGCTCACATGTAGATGAACAACAAGTGAGACTTAGAGCAAATTTAGTCAGATTAAGAGTATCAGCTCCATAAGATTGTCATCATTCATCTACCAAAAAAATGAATATCAAGAAATTAATAATGCACTCTTTATAAATAAATTATTTATTTGAATAATGTCTAATTTACTAACTTGAGAACTTTATTTTTCAATGACAAACTGCAAATTGCATTCCAAATCATTCTTCAATATTCATATATAAACATACTTAGTCTATAATTTTATCTTGGTTGTCATGACTTGGAATGATCATTTGCATTGTTTAGCATAAATTTTTTATGACTTCTCCATCTAATGCAATATCAGGGTTTGAATAAAAAATTTTGGATTTAAAAAATGAGTCGTTGCATGCAATTGTCGATGAAAGCTGATTTTCCTATCTCTTGTGCACAATTTCCAGGACATCCCTGTGTTTTTCCTCTTTCCCATTGAAAGAGTTAGTGATTGTCTTTTTTGCTCTATCCATAACCTCATAGATATAACTCATAACCAGCATTTTCTCACAATCTACAAATCTTAGTACCCAAACTAAAGGTCCAAAATTGTTTAAAATATACACAATAATACTCCAGAAAGAGACTATTAATATAATGTTATGTACCTGCTTACCTCCCGTTTCCTTTACTCACTTGCTTGATGTTCACTCAGGTGAAGTGAACATCTTTCTTAGATTGATTTTCTGCTTATGAATGCTCTGAAGAGCAAGAAAAGAAGTCATAAATCTCGTAACAGCAGGTCTAACAAGCTCCGCTTGCCCTGAACAACTTCTTAGCATGTTAACATGTCCAGGGCAAACATAAATATAACTATTTACAATCATTGCTCTTTTTATTATTCTAATAATACTAGGCATCTTCCCAATATCCTCCAATATTAAGTCAATGCAATAGGCAGCACACGATGTCTAATATAAATGCGTTCGTTTTTCTACTAATAATTTTCTTATGTAATATCAGAGTGCGTGAGTTATAAAAAAAGAAAAAAAAAGACTAGTCAATATATTATAATAAAATTAAATAAATTTTTAATAATGATGATTAATGATATATTTACATGCTAGTACATTATTGTTTGCATTGTTAGTAAAAACTTGAACAACATTGGGCTCTCCAACACGCAAGCAATTTTTACATCATCTCTCCAGTCTTTGCGTAATCAGATGCATCAATAGATTCCAGGAAAAATGTTCCTTCTGGTAAATTCACCAAAAAATTTATATGAATTCTTTGTTTCTTATCTGTCTATCCATCCGTCATGATAGAACATGCATATAACCTCTACTCATCCTCATAACTCTTCATCATACCATTGACTTCACTTACTTCATTATTCAACAAAGGCACACGAACTTCATGGTAACTGAGTGGTTTCATTCCAACCCCAAACTGTTCAACGGACCCAACCATCACTGTAAACTAGGATAAATAACAACATTAAAAGGAATAGCTGCATCATACATTCATTGAGCTATATGTTTACAAGCCCTCCCTTTAAGTTCCTTCTTGCACACTTCGCTAATTATAGTTTACTTCATTAGGTTTTGTTGGCCCTTTTTTGCATTTTCTTCTTGATGTTGGGTGTAAAAACACATCCTTCGGTTCTTTGGTCCGAGACTTTTTAGGCACACCGCTTGGTTCGCATCTATGAATCTTCACTATGTTGTCATCCATATCCTCATAGCTTTCGAAAGTATCTATATCTATATGTTGAGACATGTGTTCCGTATCTCTTGTTTTGAGAATAACAAATCTCAGTTTGTATTTGATCAGGTTTATTGTGTATTTATAGTGTGTAGGAATTACAGGCTCAGTACCCCATGGAAGAACAAATCAAAAAAGACAGAGAAGCCAAAGTTCATTTGCAATCACAGAAGGTATCGCTACCGCTGGCGATAGCTCTGACAGAAAAGAAAGGATACCAATCGTGCAAGGAAGTTGCTAAACATGGAAAGTGCTACCGCTGGGCGGTACTGCTACCGCTGGGCGGTAGTGCTACCGCTGGGCGGTACTGCTACCGCTGGGCGGTACTGCTACCGTCAGGCGATAACTTTTGGGAGTCTATTTTTGGCATAATTAGGCGTCAAAAATGCTTGTTTCCAAAGATCAAAAGTTTTCTAAAATATCGTTGAAAAGTTTTCTAAAATTTCGAAAAAAAAGTTTTCTAAAATGGTGAGAAATTTTTTCCTAAAATGATATTGAAAAGTTTCCTAAAATGTCTTGTAATTTTTTTTTAAGATTGCGATAAAAAGTTTCCTAAAATGCGATGGAAAGTTACCTAAAATGCTGATTTCCAAAGGAAGAAGAATGTTGTCTAAAGATGTTATCGCCAGACGATAAGGCTACCGCTGGCGGTAGCATTCGAGGCCTATTTAAATAGCGGTTCTTCCCCTTATGCATCAATTTCTTTGCTCTTCAAGCCACAACTCTGAATTAGTTGAGAAAGGCTCGTCTCCAGAGATCAAGAGAACTCCCTTGAGCGAACACGAATATCAAAAGGAGTGTTTGAAAGGGAAGTGCTACTACGCTTATTCAATGCAAAGGACGAATGCACCAAGAATGCCAACGCCAACATCGCATTCGTCTTCACCTTCAGAAATCTTTGGAGAGATTTCTTTTGCTTATTTTATTATCTTATAATCTTTTTATTTTATCTTTTTGTAACTATAGTGGAGAAATAGTTCGAGGAGAAAGTCGGATCTCGAGAAGAATTCAGTGGGAAATTCGTCGCAGGTAGGGGTGACTAAGTCTTGCGAGATTTAGGGGGCAAAATCGTCCGGTGTGGACGTCGGTTTCCTGGGTGGATTCCGCAATTCGCTGCGTGCTATGGTGACTGGGTCAATGATAGATCTAGGGGGCGGTTCAAGGACTTATTTGGGAGAGATATGCTAGAACCAGCTAGTTTTTGGAATAATGGTCGGTATAGAAAAGGAAAGAATTTTTCATATTTTGCCTCGATTTATAACGTTATAGAAATAAAACATTTTGCAACCAATTTTTTATGAAATAAAATCATGTCTTTAATTGTTTTAGTAAATTGATTTTATTTCGTATTCTGAAATTTTTTAAATACTATTTCTCCCTCGAAGGAAAACATATTGCAAATTACATTTTAAATACACACATGGATTTCACTTTCTGTTTCTAGCGCCAGGCGGTAGTGCTAATGCTGGCGGTAATGAAGGGATATTGAAATCCGGTCTCCTTTAAACCTAATCTTCAATATAATATTTTCTGAGATATTAAAATATATTTTCTTATAAAATATTTTAAAACTTGTTTAAGCAACTCTGATATTTTTAGTAAGATTTAAATATCCAAAAAAACTCTTATTCACCCCCCCTAAGGGCCCCTAAAGATCCAACACTATAAAGGTAGGGAATTTTTGTTTTTTTGTATTACCTACATTCATTTTCTTTTCCATATATTCTTGAATTTCCGTCCGTACATGTGGGCATTTGCGACAAGCTTTAGTTTTTCTAATTCTCCCAACTAGGTGTTGTTTAGCACGAAAATTCCATATTTTGTGACTTTCTTACAAAAATTGCAAGTTAAATCATTTTTATTAGCGGTAGAAATCTGACGCTCATATTTCCAGCCTGGATCAATTCTAGATCTGACACTGGATGAACCAGAACCACTCACATCGATTTTAGCCTATTAAATCACTTTAACAACCTAAATAATTAGTGTACAAAATAAGAAAATTTGTGAAATTTATTTAATTGGGCTTCCAGTTCACTGAAAAATAGTGATTTAGACTTCTAGTACACTATTATCTAGTGAACTGGACTTCTAGTTCACTATTTTTCAGTGAACTGGGCGCCTAGTTCACTGTTTTCCAAAAAGAGAGAAGGTGAACTACTAATTTCAAAACATATCTATCATGCATCTAACAAAATAAATGTGAAACACGAGATAAGACATTACGAAAACATAAGCGGCATAGACCAAAAAGATAACTACATAATTAACAGGATAAAGTGGATGTTTTTAAGATCAACCCCAAAGAGGTAACTATATAATTAACAAGATAATCCATAAAAATTTAGTAGAAGGAACTGGAATGAAATTATAAGCATGCACGAATATGGATAGCAATGTGTTGACTTTGCAAAATCATTCATGAAACATTAAAATTTAAATTAAACTAATCCAATAAAAAAAATACATTTTATATTAACTTATGGGTTTACACCAATATGCCCCGAAAATGATGCCGAGAGGCTTAAAACGAGTAGCAAAAAGTTGGTGTAAACAATACAACAAACAACAACAATAACACTCAAGCCTTTATCCCACTATAGTGGGGTCGGCTATATGGATCCGCCTCCAATGTGGCCTATCTTTAGTCATCACTAATACCCAAGTACATAATGTATTTCCTTATAGTTTCATTCCAAGTCTTTATTGGTCTACCCGTCCCTTGTTTAACATGCCTAGTGACTAGACTCTCACAACGCCTAATAGGTGGCTCTAATGGTCTCCTTTGTATTTGTCCAAACCATCTTAGTCGAGTTTCTCGCATCTTCTCTGCAATTAGTGCTACTTCTGTCTTATCCCTGATACATTCATTCCTAATTTTATTCAGTCTCGTGTGTCCAAACATCCACCTAAGCATTTTCATCTCTGCTACTCATTTTTTGCTCATGTACATAATTCACTGCCTAACACTCAGTGTCATAGAGCATCGTTGATCTAATTGCAGTACGAAAATACTTTCCTTTAAGTTTTAGTGGTACTTTACGATCAGAAAAGATCCCTGGCGCGCCTCTCCACTTCAACCAACCCGCTTGGATTCTGTATCACATCTTTATTAATACCTCCATCCTTTTAAACTATCGTTCCAAGATATTTAAAATACTCACTAAGAGGAATATCTTGATCACCCAGACGAGCTCCGTGGACGAATATCTGGACCAGTTTCAACTTCTTCTGGCACATGTCACATTGCCCCCAGAGATGCAGTGCCCTCCAACCGGCACTGTTCATGAAGTCCGACAGTGAGGATGTTGACCTGCATCTCTGGGGGCAATGTGACATGTGCCAGAAGAAGTTGAAACTGGTCCAGATATTCGTCCACGAAGCTCGTCTCGAAGAGTGTTGTGAGGGCGCCGAGGGGGTGCTGCGGATTTGAGGGCCGAAGTGCCGGTTGCAAAATCGCTTAAGTCGTCCCATGTCAGGCCCGACTGATCAGTGAGGAGACGATTAGCCCAAAGCAAGGCTAAGTCGAGAAGGTGGAAGGAGGACAAAGGAAGTTGTTCGGCTGTCGGAGTTTGTTGATGACTAAAGAATTGTTCGCACCTGATGAGCCAACTCAAGGGATCTGTTTTCCCGTCATAGGTGGGAAATTCCAACCGGGTATAGCGTGATAAAATAACAACTTCAGGGCGTAAGAGGGTCTGCGGTGGAAGCTCCGGCGAATGAGCAGCGGTAACGGAACTTGGTTGTTGTTGACATGATCCCTGCGTGGCGTAGTAACCACGGGAAGGGAGGCAATCAGATCATTTAACCTGGCAGTGATAGTCGCCATGTCGTCCTGATGCCGGGTTTTGGCGTCTCAAAAGCATGCTTCCATGGAGGTCATGACAGTCTGCCAAATGTACTGTAAAGCGGCCGTGAAATCTTGCGAGTCTCTCATCGGTTGACTTGCTTGCCGAGAGACGGAGCAGGTGACTGGACGCCTGGGATTGTCAGACTCGTCTGATTTTGTGTTACCGTGAGTACCACGTCATCGCCCAATGATGGCGGTGCAAATTTTATTACCGCATTAATTTAATGAAGAATTAAGCAAATTAGGACGGGAGAATTAGGAATAAATTTATTCCTATATACCACGTGAGTGCTGGTCAAACAAGAAAGAAACCAGAAAGGGCATGCAAGTGCTATGCTGGATGGAACGCAATCGGCGCCTTTGCGGAAACTTGAAGGGCGCAATCAACGCCTATGCGGAAACGCGACACAGGCATGGCTTAGTTGAGACGGCGGAATCACAATAAATCGCGGAAGCAGTTTGGCGAAGGTGCGGCCGACGTCTGGTGCTGGATGAGTCAGCTCAAGCAAAAAGAGGCGGAGACACGTATATTCTGGACGACAAGGGTTTCGAAGAAGCGACAACAGACGACTTTGATGAAGGATGGAACACTGCTGCGGGGAAGCGACTTTGACTAGATACCGTCTATGAGCTGCTGCGGGGCTCGGGCTTCGATTTCGACTGAAGCGAGTTGTTGCTTGGTGGAAGAATGCAGTGAGTGGCTGTCGTGTCAACGCTGGAAGGTAGCAGACGATGCAGGAAGAAATGTCGAGTGGACCTGGAATGGGATGATGCCCGCTCGGGGTTTCCTGAAGGCATTGACGTGCGCGGCTGCGGTCGACGCGAGTGGCTGCGACAGAGACAACATTGACGAGGTAAGCGTCATCCACAGTGGAGGTGGGTGTTGGCGTTGGATCTTCTGCGACCAACAGAGGAGTTTTGTGGGGTGTGGAGGATGAGTGCAATAGCGTGCATCCGCAGAAGAGGACCGATTGCTCTGATACCATGTTATGAGTCTTAAAATGTTGTCAAAGGAGAGACTAGAGGAGGAAATGACGGTGACAGAGATACTACGGAGCCTTGACCGCAACTGTCTAAGCGTAGCGTGCTCGAGAAAGAGAAAGAGCTTCCAAGATCTCTTTTAGGGTTAGAGAAATAAAACTTTCATTGATTCATACTGATACAAGACTCACTAAGTCCTTTAAATAGGACTTACAATCGACACAAAAAATGAAATAACATTAAAGGAAATCAACAGATTTGGATATGCGACAAAAAAGGACGCAACATAATAATGATGTCATATGAGAACACGACTCTTTAAAACAGAATAAAAATATATTAATAAATAATAAATACTAAATAACGCCATTAATGGACCCGTAACACTTGACTTCTTGCTTTACTTACTGCATATCTAACTTCTTTTTTCCCGACATTATACCGGGCTAAGTTTTCATCATTCTTACAAGCATAGAGTGATTTATAGTTGATCATGTTTGCCTTTACTTTGTCTTGTACTTTCTCTTTCCACCACCAAGATTCTTTATTTGGGGGGCGCACGACCTTTTGATACTCCAAGTACGTTCTTTCCACTTATCCTTAAATGTGAAGACATAGCTTCCCATGAGGCACTAAGATCAACATAAGAGTCATCAACTAGTTGTTTCATAACTGTTGTCTTGAATATAATATGTTTTTCTATCTTCAAGTTTTATCACTGAATTTTTGGCAACATTTTTGTCTGTCTTAAATTTATTATATTTAATTTGTACGTCCAACATCACAACCTATGTTGTGTTGTCTTACTTTCTCCTGTATGACTTTGCAATCCTTACAAATCATTTTATTCATTTTGCGTGTCATAAAATAATCAATTTGTGACTTATTTGATCCGCTTTTAAACGTAATTTAATGCTCTTCACTCTTTATGAAAAACGTTTTTGTCACAATTAGCTCATGTGCTATGACAAAATCTAAAATGGTTTGTCCTTATTTATTCCTTTCTTCATATCAAAATCCTCCATGAACGGTTGTATAATCTTCATTTTTTAGGCCCTATATGTCCATTTAAGTTTCCTCCTATGAAAATCTTCTCTCTTTGTGGGATTTCCCGCAGTAAATCATCTAAGTCTTCCCAAAATTGCATTTTAATAGCTTCATTAATCTTAATTGTGGCACGTAAACACGGATTTAATTAATAGTTCCTTTTTATTGTTGTAAACAACACAACACAACAACAACACTCTAAGCCTTTATCCCACTGTAGTGGGGTCGACTGTATGGATCCTTTGTCACCATTGTGCCCTATGTTTTTTCATAATCTCACTAATGTTTAAGTAAAACATGATATAAAAAAATTCTAAATCTAGATATTTTCAAAAACAGAAGGAAAAGAAAATTTTAACTTTTTTCAATGACGAACTAAGTAAACAAAACTCAAGATCATAAAGGCATAATGAATTGTTTGGCAACAGGTAGAAGAATTGCATGCCATATATAGTATTTTTGTGGAAGGAAAAGAAGAAGTGTAAAGAAGATGGAGAAAAAGAGGAATTACTAAGAATTTATTTAAGATCACTGGGAAGAGAAAAATTCCCAAAAATTACATGTATGAATGAATGAGAGGAAAATTCTCTTGCATTAATTTTGCGTGTTCTTCTAAGTACAAGGAATTAAATCCCTACAACTTATGCACAATATATACAGAGGGAACAAATAAGAAATAAAATATTGTTTTTAAATATAACATGTTCTGCAATCCCTCACAAATGAAGCATCAAAAGCTCCATCTCATACCGTTTAGAAAAAAGGTGATGACTTGATTTGAGAAGAGCGCCTAGAGGAGCGGCGGCGTCTTCGGCTAGATGATCAGAAGCTTCCTTCTGAGTCTCCTACGAGCGGCAGCGACTCTGGATCGAGCGGAGAGCTGGTAGCCTGGTACGAGAGCTATCAACGACAACGGGAGAGATACGGTAAGAATGAGCCGACAAGGCGCTAAACGTATGATAACCCTAAAAAAGAAGGATAAACCAAATCGGCATGGGGCCCAGGCGTTCCTAAACTGTGCCTAGAAAACCCCTGAGTCGCGCGCTTAGGCGTGCCTGAAGCAAATCGTTAGCCTTGGCCTTACCAAGGCGCGATTGCTTGTGTCCAGTGCGCCCAGCGCCTCTGGCGCGCCTTTCGAAACATAAATTCCTTCTACCGCCATCCACTTATAGAAATCAGCCCCCGTTCGTGGATCCACCACCAGGCTCCTCACTATTAGATCTACCTCTCAGTTTGGATCTGCCTTCATACTGCCGGATCTACCCTACCGCAGTCTGGATCCTCCTTCATACAGCCAGATCTACCCCCCCCCCCCCCCCCACTACCCGAATATGCCATCCATATAGGCAGATCTACCCTCCCGCAGCCCGGATCCTCCTCCATACAATCGGATCTACCTCTCCACCGCCTGGATCTGCCTCCATACAACCGGATCTACCTTCCCTAGCGTGGTTGCACCTCCCACAATCAGATCCAACCGTCTCCATAATCGTTCCGCCTCCTGTTCTGCCTCGGATCGCCGTCAAGCGCATCCTTTTTCGGAATCTCCATTGCTTTGGATATCCCTCATATTCAAATAGTTTTTTTTGTGTTGGATTATTATTTTAGCATTATATTATTGTTTTGGATCTCATATTTGCTTAGATAAAAGGGTCTGTGGATAGATCGTTTGTGATTTGTAGGTGGAACTTGTTTGCCGCGCTCTTTACTTTAGTCCTCCGAACGGAGGAAAGCCATTAATTGTTTAGCTAACTGAATGCTTTTGTTTCTCCTTATCATTGCATGGGTTGATTATTTTTTATTGCTCATACTGATTTGTCTCCATCATCGTCGGTTGCATTGCATAAAGAATAAGGATCAGTGCGTCAAGTTATCATTTCCCACCCCTAGTAGTCTCCAATATGTGCACCCTCCCCCATCATACGGCTCACCAACTGAACTTGCCTCTAAGAGGGGCTCGCTCCGGGCAGGTTCGGATCACTTACAAGACACAGCTCTACGATTGGCCCCAAAGGGGATGAGCATATATATAGAAATAGAAATAGGCGATGGGGCGTAGAGCTGCGCCGTAAGCCTACGGGCGCCCTATCGCCCCCTCCGCTTGCTTCTTATTCCCGTGTTTTCTCTTTTCCCCATCCGCTTTCTACAATAGCATACCCTACATCACTCCACTTGCGGGGACTAAGAATTCACAGTTAGGCGGATTGTTGGAACCCTATTACTTATTTGGGCTAGGATTACTATTAGGATGTTTTGTTTGACTCATTTTGTATAGTCTAGGGTCATAGGTTTATTTCCAGGGTTATTGCCTCAGAAGAATTCCAGCAGAAATGCAGTTAGTCGAATGCAGAATTCAGGTCGACGAAAGCTGAGCGCAGTTCGACGATCGTCGAGCTCAGCTCGACAAACTCAGAGTTTTAACTCTGAGTTTAGCTCGACGAACTTTGAGCTCCGGTCGACGAACTTGATCTCTACTCAGAAATTCAGCTCGACGAAAGTCAAGCTCAGCTCGACGAACTCTGAGCTCAGGTCGACGACTAAGAAGACTCAGTTCGACGAACTCCAGGATCAGGTCGACGAAATGCTTGCTGAGTTCGACTAATTCTCTGTAGTGTTTTAGGCAGTTTTGTTTACAGAAGGCAGAACAACTTTCAGGCTTAATTTCAGGCTGATTATATTCTGAAGGCAGAATGATTTAAAAGCTTAATTACAGATAGTTATAACTCTGATATTTAATGCCAAATATTCTAACGAATATAGCCGTTTAGAGGCAGTATTAAATATGGATTGATCACATAGTTTAAGACTTATCTATTTTCAAGGCAGTTTCGATTCTCGGGAAATCTCTCAGACGTTTCAGAATCAACTAATTCAAATGTTTGAATTCTTCTCTACATTCTCTATATATATGTACAGAAAATTGCTGCCTCAAGGTTACATACTAAAGGTTATTCATTCAAAAATACAGACTCAGATATACAGACTTAGAGTTACTGACTTAGAGACTTAGAGATCAACACACTCTTACAGAATTAGATCTTCAATCTCTACTTGTGCAAAGTCTTCATTTTCTCAGATACAAGAAGGCATACACCCTGAAGAAAGGGCTCTCACCTGATCATAAACTCTACTCAAATCAGGGGGAGCTTTCTGCTTCAATATCCACTAGTCTTCTCAGAGATTCTTGACAGATAAGACATCATCATTTTTGTTTATTTTCATAAACTATGTACAGGGTTTTAACTCCCTTCAAAAGTTACCCTTTTGATTCATAAGTCTTCTGATCAAAAGACTTAAGTTGGTTTTTGGGCACCTGGTCAAAAGCTCAAAGGGTTGCTAGATATCCCTTTGAAAAATTGATCTTGTGGTGACAGGGCACCTGAGCAAAAACCTGTGGTGGCAGGGCACCTGATCAAAAACCTGTAGTGGATTTCTTATCAGGGTGGTAGAAGAGTGGACGTACCCAGATTTATTGGGGAACCACTATAAATTTCCTTGTGTCGTCTGTGATTGTTATTCTCTTTATTTGTGTGTTGTGATTGTTTCTTTATATATATATATATATCACATTAAATCCGCTATAAAAATAAATTAAAATTTTTAATATACACTATTCACTCCCCTCTAGTGTAAAGTAGATCTATCCCTCACTTTCACGGATGAAAAGTAAAGGAATGGAGCTCGAAATCTCCCTGAAACCATGCACTCTATAAAACAATAAAGGAACCAACTGTGCCTCAGATTAATGGAAGAAGACCGGCAGCGGCGAATCACAGCTGGACTTTTCTAAGAAGAAGCACTCGAAGAGGAGAAGTGGTCTCGTCTGGCTTCAGTCTGTCTTCAACCCTCTCAGGAGGAAGGGCCCACCATAGGGTGAAGTTACAGCTGCACACCAAATGATTTCGCATATTTTCTCCCATAGTCACTGCTCTGGTATGCCCACCCAGAGATCTTCTCTATTGGCTTGAGATTCAACAGCTATATTTTTTCCATTGACCTGCTTGCGCCTTTCTCCTGGAGAACTGTGTAACGCTTCATCCTTGGGGAGCTTGAACACGTCCTCCAATCCCTCGAGGAGAAATTCTTAAAATTTTGTTTTTTGTAAGCTCTTTTTCATCTTTCAATGGTTTATAAGGTATTCATGTTTGGCGTCTCTCCTTCTTTGTTTCTTAAAGCAAACATTATTAATACTCTAAATGTTAGGGATTATACTTCTGGTGTTTTCACACTAAATCTTGATTTTTACCATTTCCTCCCACGAATTACTAATTTCATATGATCAATTCTCAGAGCTGGCATACTCTCTGAAGCTCTCCAAAAAGAGCGATGTGTATAGTTTTGGCATCGTTCTTCTTGAACTGCTCACTGGTCGTAGCCCGATAGAGCCTGAGTACGGCGAAGGAAAGGATATTGTCTACTGGGTTTCTAGTCATCTCAATAGCCAAAATATCTCGCATGTTCTGGATCCCCAAATATCAAAAATTGTGGAAGAAGACATGATACGAGTATTGAAGGTTGCCGTCCTTTGCACCACCAAGTTGCCTTCGGTGCGTCCGACCATGAGAGAGGTGGTGAATATGCTTGTAGATGCTGATCCAAGCGCCATAACTCATGGAGCTAAGAACTATGTTAAGAAATCTTTGCCCTGATCATCGGGTCTAATTATTACATACGCGCCGTGTTGGGGAATTTTCATGTGCGGCGTTTAAACATTGAAACAAAAACAGTGGAATTGCCGAACATGCATCAGAAGTCGTTGCAGCAGATTCTCCTATGCACAAACGGAAGAAAAATTCCCGATCATTGGGCCATTTGTGTAGTACTGTTGTTTGGTTTAACATCTTTGGTACTCCTATCCGTTCAGCTTTAGAATTGCATGCATTTCGTTTTTTTTTTTTTTTGTAAATAAATCTGTGTAATATTCGTTCTCACTTACAGAAATGTTGGAAGTTCCTTCTATGTCCTCGAGATCTTGAATAACATGCACTCGTTATGTAAAAATTTGTTTCTTAAAAAAATCGAATCAGCCTGCCATGTTTTGCATATTCAAGCTGCAAGGACCCTAAAATCCTGAAGTTTACAGTTATTTTTAGGCTTCAACTTCTTTAAATATTACAATTAAGTTCATAATTAGCACAAAGTCATATCTAAACAAATTAAAATGCAGACAAATTCATTTTCGGCATGGTTGTTAACCAATTTGTACGTTATTCCAAGGAGTCTTACATTTGTGATGCTATCGAGTACACTTAAAACATTTACCGGGAGAATCAACCTGCTATTGATATGGCTCAAAATCAACCATTCTATCATGATTAGGGTTTTATTCCTCTCATCTTTTTTTATGAAATTTCACTGCGGCAATCAATTTGCAATTGCATCAGCTCAAAATTCAATCCAGAATGACAGACCAAAACATTGAATGGAGGCTACTCCAGCCTAGTACAAGTATATATAGTTTTAGTTTTCCGACGATGGATCACTCCTGAAATGTTCTATCCAAAAATTCACGAATAATACATGGAGCCTGGCCGGCGCGGCCATATTTCAGGTGGCTACTACACTACCACCCTAAATGGTGTCTTAAATTCTTTGTATAAGCCCCTATTGGGTAAGGCATTTAAGGCCCAATGGTGACAATCATTTCTTCTGTTTCTTCCTATTTTAATTCAAATTGGGTTTTTTACACTTTGCAGTTTGCACCATCGAGATAGGTGAGTTTGACACTTTGCATTCTCAATTATCAATTTCTGACATTTTGCACCCCCAAACCAATATTTCAAGAATATTTAGGTCTGAGCAGCACCAAAAATGTTCATTCAAGGATATTTAGGTCCTAGAGCACTAATTGTCTGGGGTGCAAAGTGTAAAAATGTGCATTTTTGGCACTGCCCAGACCTAAATACCCTTGAAATGTTGTCTTGGGGGTGCAAAGTATCAGAAATCGATAATTGGGGGTGCAAAGTATCAATTTTAAAAATTCAAGATACAAAGTACGAAAATCATGTATTTCAAGATGCAAAGTGTCAAAAGATCATTCAAATTCAATGCAAATAAGTCAGAGCTAACCAATCCATAGCCTCATTTACCTTACCAAGGTCACTTCCACAGAACAACCTACTCCCCTGCATTCTAAACATAATTCTAATACCAATCAAACTAGCTCTCAACCAGCATTACGTCATGCACACATACATGTGAATACACATATAATGGCGAAGAGGAGAGGAGAGTAGAGGATTAGGAAAGATAGAGAGAGGAGACAGGGGGAGAAGAGAAGGTTATAAACTAATAGTTCATCTTGAAGGGAGTAGCAAGCTTAAGGCTGCCTATGATGTCGGCGATGGAGCCGATGCTGGCGCCGATTGATATCAGGAGGCAGAAAAAGCTGAGACCTTGGAGGAGCATCCACTTGGGCTCCCCCCTCTTGATGTTCTTCTGCGCCATGTGCATGTTCACCGGGAAATAGACCGTAAGCGGCCAAAATCCAATGGCTCCGAGGAGGCCGAGCACTGCGTTGAAGAAGGGGACCAGCATTGCCACCAGCGTCGTGAACAATATGAGCCCGGTACGGAGGATGAGCTTCGACAGGGTGAAGCTCAGAGGCTCCGCTGCCGCGAACGGCACCCTCACCGAATAAGTTTTGTGCAGGAATTTTGCTTCCGGCCATCGGCCTGATATTTCCTTCTCAAAGCGAGCAAAAATTGGCTGAGCATATACCTGATAGCAATTGCTAGTAGCTTAGAATCCATGTTTCCAATTAAACCAATCACCTAATCTTCTTGTTTCAAATATAATTATTAAATAAAAGGAATAATTACCAAAACTTTCCTTGGAAGTTAGGATAATTACTGATTGCATTACTCTTATTAAAATTACAAAAATCTCCTCTAATATTTACAAAACCTAACATTTATCTCTTCTCAAGTTCAAATTTCATAACATTCATGCACAAAATACCCTTTTTGACAATGTATTTCGAGGGGGATATTTTTGTGCATGAATGTTATGAAATGTGAACTTCAAGAGATAAATGTTATGTTTTGTAACATTCGGGAGAGGTTTTTATAATTTCAATAATAAGATAGGTGCAATCTGTAATTTTTCAAACTTTGTGGGGGAGGTACCGGAAAATGCCCCTTAAATAAAGGGTGGTGTTAAAGGCACACCATTTTTGGCTATGTGCACACCCATCAAAAATATAATCCTTAATAATTTAGGTTTTCTAAACCCCACCCAACTAAAGCCGAAGCAGCCCGCCTCCCCCTTTTCGATACGCGCCTTTTTGAACTGCGTCTTCTACGTGCATTTTTATGAAACGTGTTCAACATGAAAGTTGTAGATCTCGACGATATCTACAACTTTCATGTTGAACACTTTTTGATTTAAAGCCGTTTAGGCCCCCGATTTTGCCCCCGAAAAAAAATCACGCGGAACACTTTGATTTGAAAAATCACGTGTGATTTTTTTCGGGGGTCAAATCGGGGGCCTAAACGGCTTTAAATCAAAAAGTGTTCAACATGAAAGTTGTAGATATCGTCGAGATCTACAACTTTCATGTTGAACACGTTTCATAAAAATGCACGTAATAGACGCGGTTCAAAAAAGCGCGTATTTCATTTAAAAAAAACTATGCAATCACGACAACGTCATCCTCCCCACAGCTCTTGTGGACATGTACTGCAGATGCGGGTGTGTTGAAGCAGCTTTGGAGGTGTTCCGCCGGGTTTCGAGCAAAGACGTCGTGTTTTGGAACGTGATGATCGGAGGGCTCGCGATGCACGGCCATGACAGCCTTGCCGTCGATCTGTTTGCTCTGATGAAGGAGGAGACGACAAGGACGCCCAACGAGTCCACATACATGCAGCTATGTTTTCTCAGACTGTGCACATAGTATTGGTGTGCACAAAGCCTAAGATGGTGTGCACATAAAATTTCAATGGGTGCACATAGTATTGGTGTGCACAAAGCCGAAGATGGTGTGCCTTTAACACCACCCTAAATAAAATGCAAAGGGAAAAAAAGCAAAGCTAAATTAAAGATAATACTTCTCGTGAATAGAATAATAAATGAATGAGTTTAAATATATTGCATTAGCCATTCCAGTACAGAGTTATATTGTTTGTCTACTGTTAATTTTTTCACATAAAATTGCATAAAATGTTACTAATTACTTAAAAAAACAAAATTAGAATCATTCTTTGGGCAGTTGAGCTCACTATTGACCTAAGGATGATCCAAAGTACTTTTTTTTTGGAAGAAAAATTTACGTTAAAGCAATTTACACTATTGTAATCATTAATATAGCTCTAACTTTGGACAATTACCACAATAATCTATTCTTAAATGTAGGATATTTGATGGCTTCAATCATATTAGAACTTGGAGAGTTGTGGGAATGGAACCATGAGAGATAGGAGGGAGAGCTGCGGTCTTAAATAAGACTTTGGCTCCGTTTGGGGGGGACTTATTTTCACCGGTCAGGCGGTTACGATCGCATGAACCAGACCTTAATTTAAGGTCCGGTTCTTGGGGTCGTAACCGCTTTACCGGTGAAAATAAGTCCCCCCAAACGGAGCCTTTGTTTGACACAGCAGCGGCGGTCGTAAATGCGTGAATTAAACTGTCATTCGTTAAGGATCACCTAAAAAACTTCATTCATTTGAACATAAAAGTGGATGAAATTTCTTAGTGGGGCGTTGAGGAATGACAGCTTAACCCTCATATTCACTACCGTCACCACTGGTACCAGACGGAGCCTAAAATGGCATTTTTGAGTAGTGTAAGTGGAAATGAAAGTTTACCAAAAATTTTATTGGAATTGGAACAAAAATGCTTTAAACATAAAAAAAAAAAATAGTGACGGATAACAGCTTCCTGACCTGATATGCTCCAAGCAAATGAACTACGATGCAGATATTAGCAATGTCTACCAGCCAGAAGGGCTCAAAGAATCCAAATCCAGTGAGAATATTGCCAGGAGCTTCGTTTCCAAACGCACCATACCCAACACAACCCAAAGAGAGGTAGAAGATGGTTGTGAGCCCAATCCCGAAGAAGGACGCCTTCTTCATCGTCCTATTCTCCGGCGGCGGTGACTTCAACGTATCCTGAATCTCAATCAATACGTCGGCGAAGGTGTAGGCGAACGCAACGTTCCCAAGAGCGAGAAAGACGTTCCATGTCTTGGCGGTGGTAGACGGCCCGCTGGCGCCCAGTATCGTGCCCTTGAACCCTCGGTGGAAGATCAATTTTCCCGTCGATAACCCGAGCCCAATGAAGGAGTAGGCAAAAGACGTCGCCACGGCCACCGCTGACAACCACGTGATGTTCTCTAGACTTGGGAATTGGGATAGCACCACCTGCACCATCCCGAACATAAGCATGAACAGATTGCCCGACGACTCGCACTTCGACTCGTGCGAGTTGCGGTGGAAGCAATTCGATCGCTGGACCGCCCTGTTCGTGTTACAAAATGGTATAATACAAAATAATTAGCTATGAATATATTCTAAGAGTGAACTTTACTTAATTAAAATTTTTTATACAAAAGTGGTATATACTTTAATGTTTATACTTACATCATGCTAATTGCAGCTGTAATAGTATAGCCGACAAGGGTGCCCCAAAGGTTAACATATTGGGCTGATCCACACAAGAAGACCTCTCTAGGAGTGAGGTAGGCACGCACTGCATCGATATAGACCCGATTGATAGTTCCATCGATCGGATCGGGATAACGATAACAATCTGCAAGGAGAGTAGAGGTGTAATAGGTGACTATGGAGAAGCCAAGGAGCACCAAAGGCCCGAGTACCCAACCCAATTGCGCCATGCTCCATGCTAGCGCTAAAACACCCGAACCAATTACCGCGGAAACGATGTGGGTTGAGGCAGACCAGACTGTCCCTGGAGACATTTGAAATTGGGGTTAATATCTCCTTTTGAATTCCATGATCATGCACCCTAAAATCTATACTAACATCCTAAAATCTATACTAACATGAAAGCTATAATATTTATTTCAACATTAAAAAAAATATCTAAAGACAGCATGTGAAATGATACACCACAATGCTTAAGAGTTCGTTTGGCAAGACAGTGGTGATCATGAAGATGGTGGCTATGAACTGCTGTTCGTGAGCACTTGATCTCACTCAAGGAAGTTTTATGTTCTTTTTTTTTCTTGGTTGCAGTCATAATTATTGTTATGTCTAACTTGTATTCGTGACAGTGGCGTTTTTGTCTAAACTCACTAGAGCAAAAACGCCGCATCAAATGTATGACAGCTAGTTTGTAACAATCATAATCATGGTCGCCACCGTCGTGCCAAACAGAAAATAAATCTTTTGGTGGAAAACTCAACTTTTTTGATTTACCTCTAATTATTATGAAATTTCTAATTTCTTTAATTTAAATTTTTTTTCTTTAATTTTAAAAGATATGCTCTGGTGTAGGTAAAGTTTTTTTACTTATAATAAAGAATGGTGGAGTATAGTGCATGGGGTTCAAAAGTGGTGGGCCGTGGAAGCGCCGTTGTGTAAAGATAATGTCGTGGCCAAATTCTGACACGCAGAACACTGGGTGCCCCCATACACTATCACGATTGGTTGTATGGGCGGAGCCCCATGCTTCTCACTCTGTCACTCATATGCATAAATGCACACACATGCGCTCATAGAAAATTTTTTATACACCATGATACACCATATTTTCAATTGATGGCGATGGTACTTTAATGGATGCATATTTTCAATATGTCCAACAAAAAAATTAAGATAACTTTCTCAAGATCTCCTCATGTACAATTTCTTAATATTTATGTTTTATTTTTATCTCACACTTTATATAGTGATACAAGTGAGAGATATAGGGCTCTGCCAAATCGTGACAGTATCTTGACTTTGACATGTACATGGGGGCTCCTCCTCATATCAATTAATTAATACAACATAAAAATAAACACACTATCAATTAATAAATATGAAAATTCATTATACATCACTTTCAATATTTTATTGCAAAATTTTCACCTTAATGTCTATATTATCATGCATGTTTAAATCAACTTTAATAAAGTAGATGAGTTTAATAATAGCTCATTGAAAATACCGTTGACATGCCTAATGACAACATTTATCGAAAAAGCCGATGAAATTTCTAATGATAGTCTACTATAGTAATTGTAGAAGTTCAACTAAAAACTCTCTTTTAAAAATTTCCATCATTTTTTTTACTTTGGAGAAACAGTGTAATTACATAAATGAGCAGTATTTTTTTAAAAAATATTTTATAACATATGTTACCGACCCCACTCTAGTGGGATGAAGTCTTGAGAATTGTTGTATATTATAACATATGTTAATTCATTGGAGTAACAAAAATAAAATTATATGCAATCATTTTAAGCATCAAAGCAAACTTTTCTCATATAATATAGAAAACATAATATATATTAATTTTTTTATGTCAAACTTATCTTGTGTTATTTCTGTTGTTTAATTTCTTATATTTCAATTACTTTATTTTATTTTAGTGTTCCATAATCTATTTTAACAAGTGAAATGCATAAAATAAAATGATAACAAATAAAAAGTAAAAAAAAGCATCAATGTTATACTAAAGGGGCGAATAAAAGAGGTAGAAAGATGATCGGCCATGCCAGTAGAACAGGGGACGGTGAAGCAATGAAGAGTCGTGGCAGTGGTGCGGTCGAGGGAGAAAATTGCGGGCCGACTCATGGGTCCATAGGGTTTCCCAAACGGGATTGGGCTCAATGGAATGAGCAATGGGCGTTTCAAGAAGAAATAGTAGGCGTGTCTAACGCAGATGACCCGGGGCTTGATAAAAGCCACTCTTCCCCGTGCTGGGGCGGCCAGGCGGTGCGCGCGGGCTGAGGCACCGCGCGCAGGCCGAGGCATTTATATAATTCTTTCTCATTATTTATATCATAGTATATTATTAATAATAATTCTATATAAATATATATTTATTATGAAATGATATTACCAAAATTGTAAATAACGAGGGATTGCCATTGGTAGAGCATGTAGAGCATGTGTATTATACAAGTATTCATCCAAGATGAACGTATGCACAACATCAAATTTCAAGTCCATTATTGGACAAACACTAGATAGTGCATGTAACACCTCTCCACTTAACTACAGTGGCCTCTTAGCAAGCATGTTACAGGGCTGCAGCCCGAGCACCTACCCCAAAATCTCTCCGTGCTTGTTTCTCAGCAGCGACGCATTGTTGAGGATGGGTCTCGAACCCGTAACCTCCTTGATAAATAGTCTTCAAACCACTCTTCATCACCAATAATGAGTCTTCAAACAAGCGCGGAGAAGCTGAATTGGTGATGAAGAGTGCTTTGAAGACTCTTTATCAAGAGGTTCTGGGTTCGAGACCCCTCCTCAACAATGTGTCATTGCTAAGAAACAAGTGCGGAGAGGTTTTGGGGTGCTCGGGCTATATCCCTGTAACATGCTCGCTAAGACGCCACTGTGGTTGAGTGGAGAGGTGTTACAATAAAAAGTGTAGCTCAATTGGTGATGAAGAGTGGTTTAAAGACTCTTCATCAAGGAAGTTGCGGGTTTGAGTCCCCTCCTCAACAATGCGCTTTTGCTGAGAAACAAGCGCAAAGAGGCTTTGGGGTGCTCGGGCTGCAGCCCTATAATGTACAACCTCGTATCCGGCGAGTGGGTCGACAGAAGCCAGACCAGTCGGTTCAGACCGCCCCTAAGCCAAGTCCAACGTGCCGAGTCCCAACGTGCCGAGTCCGAACTCGGCAATATTCGGGCCGAGTTCGGCACTCGTCGGGCCGAGCTCGGAGTTTGTGGAGCTGAGCCCGACGAATGAGGGCGGGGACATCTCGCAAGCAGGGCGCCGAGCTCATACTCGCTTTAGGCAGAGGGGCAGGCGAGTGCGAGCCCCATCCGCCACTTGCAAGCAGGAGCTCTAGGAGGCAGCTCACCCAAGTTTTCACAGTGATGTATGTCACCATGTTGACCCCATTGGTCCGCCTCTAGCCCCCCAGAGCAGCAGAGGTTGGCTATTTGCATGTCGTTTTCAGAATCCTATAAATAGAACCCAAGGGGTACCTTAGAAAGGCATGCTTTCTTATGTCCAGTCTTCTAGCGCTTTCTGAGGTACCGTAGCTTCAGCACTTGGATAAGGAGGGAAAGCACTCTAAGATCTTCCGGATGTATGGTGGGACCTCCGTGCCGAAGCCTTGGGTCTGTTCTTTGTTCTAATTTTTCGGCTATCTAGTTTGCAGGGGAGAAGTGGGTGCGCGATCACCCCTTCCCCAAGGGTGAACTCCTGGAGACCGATTTTCCGTTTTCAACATGTAACATGCTCGCTAAGAGGCCATTGTTGAGGTATATTGATATATAGGCAACGAGTCCTTATTGAGTTTTGGTTAGAATTTGATAGGAATCCGATAAACCGTCGGAGATTTAGGGTTATGCCTATAAATATCCCCACTATGGCAACTTGGAGGTCGTTCCAAACTTGATGGCCACACGGTTAATATCTCATCAAAAGATTTGTCAAATTATGAAGACCCGTTCTGTGTTGCTTTGGTAATCCAGACTTCCATCGAAAACCTTACAGTCTCAAGGATCTTGGTGGATAACGGGAGTTCGGTAAATGGAATCTTCAAGAAGGCCTTTGATGAGATGAAGGTGGAATACAGGAGGGTGATAGCCTCGGATGGACCTCTATTTGGGTTCTCAAGTGAGAGGAAGGAAGTAGGAGGAGTGGGACTCCATGTTACCTTAGGAGGGACGTCTCGAAACTGCCAGTTCGTTATCGTGGACGCTCCGAGCAGCTACAACGCTATCTTCGGGCATCCCCTTATCAACGCTTTTCGATGCGTACCCTTTTCCTTATACCAATGCTCGAAGTTCAACAGCGGAGGAGTGCAAATCCTGATCCGTGGAGACCCCAAGGTTGTAATGTCCCATTTCGAGCTAAACCCCTCGTATGTATTGTGGTGTCACTATGGTGACTTGAGCCGGTAGAGAAGGATGAGAGAAAAGACCAAAGTCCATGGGATGATAGTTAGATCAGGCCTGAAGTGAATTCGTCGAGAAGACTTGTGAGTTCCTCGAGAAGACTAAAGAATTCATCAAAAAGACTTGAGAATTCGTCGAGAGGACTCGACAAATTCGCCAAGTGAACTCGAGTGGACTTGTGAATTCGTCGAGAGAACTCCACGAATTCGTTGAGTGGACTTGTGAAATTCATCAAGAGATTCGTCAGTTGGACTCATGGATTCGTCGAGATGACTCGAGTAATGGACTTAATGCACTCGACGATTCGTCGAGTATACACGACAAATGGACTTAGCATTTTCTGTATGTGCTGTCTTGATTACTCACTGCATGCCTGGGAGAAGATTATGGGTTGAACTAGTATTTCTGGACTTTTATTGTTACAATGAAATTAACTCCTTATCTTGTTAAGTTCTATTTTTATATTATAACCAAGTTAGGTCCAATAAGGGAGTGAAACATGACATGGAAACCTTCAACCCTAAATCACCAGACACTTCTTTATAAGGATAACCTGAATCCTAAAAGGCGTCTTCATCGACCAAATTTTCTCCTCTTCCTGAAGAACGATGAACCGAACGCATACCGCCCGTAGCTGAACAACATGCCGCCAAGAAGGAGGACACAATCCATAACTAGAAATAAGGTGAGCTTCATACCCTCTCCCTTGGTGCCAGATCTTTAGATCAAAAGTGTAGGAGAGATATCAGCTCAAGAGACCTTGATTTGATAGTTAATGAAGTTTTCCTAGGATGAGACCACGCTAGAACTTTCGTTCTAGGGTGTCGATCACCGCGAGAATGCATTCAATCATCTCCTCTCTTCATTATAAAGGCGACGGACTTGATTTCATGAAAAATAGTGGTCTAATGAGGGAGAAAGGGAAGAGAGAAGTTGGACGTGCCTTGTGTGATGGCTGGAGGAAGGAGACGAACTGATGTTGTTCGTCCATCTTTACGATGCGTGTAAAGGTGCTGTATAGAAATCTATTTTTTTGTGCGCAGCAGAATTTAAGGCCGATTTTAAGTATGACCAGTCTGATTTGTGTCTTGAGCTCAACATGAAAGTTGAAGCCCTCAGAAAGACCTTTCAAATGGATGGTTATAAATTTTCTGAGAATTTCTGTAACTCCTTGAAAGTGCGTTGAAGTTGCTGTGTTGAAATGACGTTTATACAGAATGGATTCTATCCAAGTGTACACAGCCAGACTGAAAATCAATTTCAGATGTGATAGGTTTAGATATGGACCACAGGCTTAACACGAAAGTTGTAGCACTCAGGAAGACCTTTCCAACGGATTGTTACACATTATTTTTGTAGGACTGTGGTTCCTAGAAATTCAGTTCTAGTAAACCTATGTGGTGAACGTCTGGAATTTATAATTTGCGTAGTTCTCTCATAGTAATATTTGTCTGATGCTTATGAAATTTGGGAGACAAATACTTGATGATGTTTTTCTAATCCCGTTGAGTTTCATAATATTTGGAGAAAAATATGTGGAGATATTGTTAATCACTTCTTATAAATTATTATACCATGAATAAACATATTGGAATCTTATTGGGGCTAATGGTTGGTGGACATGATCAAAATGCTAGACCTTAGCTATGGCTGAAATATCAGTGGAATTGGTCCTGATATGTCTCATTTAATAATTTCGTGATTATTGCTCTTAAATGATGAAATATGTGATGATTGAGATTATGATTGTGGTAATGAACAATTTTGGATTTTACTAATGATCTGTGTTTTGCTATGATGAATCTAATGTTGATGATGGAAGATACAAATGTTGGGGAATCCTATGTTAAGGTAAAAAGGGACTCGTGGGTGGAGCCCTTGCGTGCTTAAGGGCATGGGTAAGATGTAATTTGAAGGGACTCGATTGGAGACCTTGGATGCTTGGGAGCATGGAAATGGGAGAGGTTTGTATGTGCGTGTGAGTGTTTTGCCACATGGTGTTTGATCATGTGTTGGGAATTAATGCGGAAGGTCAGCGTGCTTGCTAATTGACAAACCGACGGAAGACGACAGTTGAACCTAAGATGGTTGGGCTAGGCTCTTTGGTGATTACTTCCCAAAGACCACCTCCATGCCTGTTGAGCCAGTTAGGCTGGGCTCTTTAGTGTTTACATCCCAAAGACCCCTTCCGCACTGTTAGGCCAGTTGGGCTGGGATCTTGGTGCACATCTACCCAAGACCCCTTCTGTGTCATGTACGCAGGAGCTCCGCTGGTTGGAGGATGATAGCGTTGAAGTCTACGGAGGTCTAGGCCTGGTAGTGTGGTTACCCGCCTAGTAGTGGATATGTCTACTTTACTATCCCTGTTTGGCCACGACGGCTGATGCCGGAGAGGACCGCTACCTCTCGAAAAGGGGGAACTAAGTTCTATGTCGACATAGCAAATGTGGTGTGTGTGTTTGCATGAGTGAGTCATAATATTGCATTCATTTCATTGCATTGCACCGCATAAGATTCTCATCATATAAATTTGTATGAGCACTTTTATATGATGAAATACTTTTATGTACCCGACCCTTCACTTATAAATTTGTATGAGCATCTTTATAAGTTAAGTTAAATTCTGTACTTATAATTTGATAAGCTGTCGAAGTAGATGTGCTTTTACATATATTGATAACTATTGTTGTTACTTACTTTTGTTGATGTGCTGATATATATATATATATATATATATACATGAACTACTAGATTATCAAACTCTTATGTCACCTGTTTGACTTATATATTACTGCTACATTGTGTTCCTCCTTTTCATCCGCCTACTGCTAAAGAGTCGCTGGGGTGAGTGGATGTGAAACCACTTAGTCTTTATGATTAACAGTTGCTATGTCTACCATTTTAGGAGGATACCTCACAGGCGGGGCAACAACAACACCTTGTGCAGGAAGACAACCAGACTAGGGGGACAGGGCCTGATACGGCGATACCCTAACTTTCTTCTGTGACAAATATGAGTTTTGAGTGTTATGATGTGGCCTTCAGGCAGTTTTGTGAACTCTGATATTCAGGAGCTAATGTAGCTACTTATTTTGATGTATTGTTTTGGACATTTACCTTTTGTGAATCATGACTTCTGTGTTCTTCTATTTGTTTGGTTGACATTTGTGATATTAAAAATTAGCTGGCAGAATAGGCGACTTGTGGTATAGATTAGCCTGTGTGCTGATGCTACTGCAAGATGGCTATTCTGTGCAAAAAACTTCCCTCGACCATTTCTTGTGTTCCAGGAGAGGGGAGGGGTTTACAGAGGTAGCAAAGGAATGCTACATTACGGTCGTCAACATGATTTTTTGGATGGGAGAAGAAGAAGAGTTCGAGAAAAAGATGGAGGAGAATGCTAGGTTGGAGGCTGCTGAAGAAGTGGAGAAAAAAAGATCATTGCCCTGAGTGGGAAGCTCGAGGCGGTGTAGTTCAGGGGGAAGCTGAAGGAGGAGGATCAAGAGAAGATCAGAAGGTGCATCTAGGACAACATCGACGTCTTCGCCGACCAGTCCTCCGATCCGCGATCTCGATCAATATCTCACCGATGCAACGAAATCCCCTATGAGTGGGGGTGCAGGGACCTCAGTGCCGCAAGTCCAAGTTCCTCATAATTTTGTTGTCCTGCGAGTAGGATCCGAAAAGTCACTGATGCTACCTCTCAACGAGAAAACTATAAATAGACCCAAGGGCACCTTTGGAGAGGACCTCTTTTCGAGTTTTACTGTCCCCTGGATAACTTTGTTTAGCAGGAGCTTCAGCTCATCACTCACCGTGGTCTTCTGGTGGGTGGTCGGAAGCTCGCTTAGCTCTCCAAAGGTGCTTGGTCCAGCTTTGGTTTTGGAGGAGAAGCAATATAAAATTTTTCGGGTTTGTGGCGGGACCTCCTTGGTGCAACTAGGGGTCTGTTAGAGGTTGTTCTAGTGGGAAGGTTTCCGAACTCTAAGTCCATAGTTGATGCATTAGCTTGAGGGAAGTAAAGACGAGCTATTCCCAAGTCCAAACTCCTCGTTAAACCGTGGTTTCTGGGCTCAACAACAGTAATATTTTCAAAGTTCTTATTTGGTGCGCTCTAGTCCTCATCTACTCTAGTCCTCATCTACTGTAGTCCTCATCTACCATGGAAGCCCTCCGCCTCTCTATTTCCTTTTTCATGTTTTTCTCTCTCGGTCGTCACTACCATCAACTGGATGAAGTCATTCCCGCTTAGGATCTTTGCTTGCACCGCTGCTGTATGCGAGTAGTGAGTTCCCATTGCGGCCATCGATCAGAGAAGGAGGTTATTTGTCGCACTTTCTTTTTCTGTTGTAGCCGATCGAAAGGAGATAGGGAAATCCTTCGCTGTCCAGATCGAGACAAGAAAAAGGTTGTTTCCCACCGGCGCTTCTTCTCCCATTGTTGTGATTTTTCCTGGCATTGCTCTAGATTTGTCATGGTTCCTGTCAGAGAAGGAGAAACCTGGGTAAGATCTTGTCGCCGTTCGTGAATTCCAGCACCATTGTTCTTAGAGAGGAAGACAGAAACTCGCGCTAGTGATTTCCTTTTGGCATGCTTTCGCAACAGATTACAGAGGAGTTTTTTCCTGCCGTAGTAGATCACGTCTCTCCTTCTTGTGCGCCGGTGGAGATAATCGCAAATCTTGTCGGTTTTCTCTTATGATTTCTCGTGTTTTCGCTGGAGCTGTTTGTCGTTCTGCACTCTATAGCCATCGCAAGTTTTTAAATCTCTCCACCGGAAGCTTGTTGATCGGAAAAGGTTGTATTTCCTGGTTCCCATCTCGCTGTTTCTTGCAGTGATCGGAGGTGGTTTTGCTGAGACGGTGATCAAATCCTGCTTTTCGCTATTTGGATCTACAAGAGGTTTCAAAGTCCGTTACCGCTCTCTCTTGGGCCAGTGGAGAAGAAGGTCGATTTGCCGCTACCATTGTTGATTAGAAAAAAGGGAAAAGTTTTCCCGTCGCAAGGGATCACAGTCTCTCCCATTCGTGATTCACTTTCCGCCGACGGCCTTTTCTCCACTATTGTTTCCAACGATCGACACAGAGGAAAATAACATCACTGCAACCCTGTGTAAGAATCTTGAGCCATCACCTTGTGCTAAGCCACAGATCGAGAGGTCTAGGAGTTCCTGTTTGGAAGAGATTTATTTCCAGATCAAAACAAAAAGGAAATCCTGTCTGGCTTTCTTGTTTTCTTGTTCAATCTCCCTGAGAAAAGTAACAAAATCTCTGGACCTTCATTTGGTTCTTGAACAGAAGCATAGCTAGCAATTTATTAGTTCCTGAAGAGACAATTCTCCTTTTGCCATACATTGTCGAGTCTCGCTGTAATCACCGACGATCTTGGATATTTATTGGTTGGTGAAGTATGTTGATCTTAGATCTAGTCTTTGGTGATTGTGCTCAACCAGAGAGTTCTTGGAGGATAATTTAGTGTGCAAAGAATTTTAAAAAATCTCTTACCTATACTGAGTTTTAATTGTGGAAGTCTGCCGATCGAGATCTAGTCTTCGACAACTACGTTTAGCCCGAGAGAAGGAACAAATAATTTCTCGATTGGATCTAAAGACTTTGTCATCTCCTCACAGATCAGATGATTTTGTTTTAGTTTTCTATTTTAAATCTAAACAGAGATATATCGGAAGATGACAATGGTCAGTCTTAAAGACCTCAAGTGATTTATTTGCATTGAGGATGAGAACCGGATTATGCACGCCTTAGAAATGATTAGTAAGCAAAACTCTGCTGCTAATATGGTCCCACATCATATGCAAAATCCTAAGCCTGGGAAGACTAAACCACCCATCAGTGCACCCGTAGTTGCTGACACTAACAGGAAGATCCATAAATTTAAAGGTAAGTGCTACAACTACAATAAGTGAGGTTATTGTGCGTTCAAGTGCAAGCAACCTAAAAAAGGTGAATCCAACACACCAATGATTGATAACAAAGAAAACATGCTTTATCAGAGAGCACCGACCAACGTTATTGCCATAGTTGGAAAGGGGAAGACCAGGACATAATGATGGCTCGATTCAAGAGCAACATGCCACATCTACAACAATTCTGCGCTTCTAAAGGATATCGCCGCAGCTGATGCGATTGTGACTGTTCCAAATAGAGACACTACTCATGTGCTCCAGACTAGGACTGAGGATGGTACTCTCATCAAGTACGCATTTAATTTTTTTAAAAATGTTAAATTTATCCTACATTAGCTGCTAATTTAGTCTCAATTAGCTTGTTATGCGATACTAATATATCATTTAACATTAGTGATGGTAGAGTAACCTTAATAGTTAACTCGCATTATGTTGGTTGTGCTTATGTCGTAATGAGATGTATAGATTGAGTCTAGCAAACGAAGTAGTAAATCAGATTAGTTTAAATCAGATAGATTTTAAGACTTTACATGCAAGACTAGGATGTCTGAACTATAAAAAACTGCTCCTGCCTGCTAAAACTCGTAATATCCCCTTAAACATAACAATCGAGTTTGAAAAATGTGAAATTTGTGCTCAAACTAAGATAATTAGAACACTTTTAGTCAGGTTTCTAGGAGCAAATAATTACTAGAGCTAATACATTCTGACATATGTAACTACAAAAGATTTGTCATAAGAGGCCAGAAGTATCTAATACTTTTATCGACGACTACTCTGAATTTAGCCACATTTATCTCCTTAAAACCAAAGATGAAGCTTTTAAAAAAATTTGTATATTAAAAAATAGGGTTGAAAATCATCTTGACATGAAAATTAAGAGCTTAAAAAGTGATAGTGGAGGAGAATATGTACCAGTGGAGTTTAAAGACTTTCTTTCCAGTAATGACATAATTCCTGAAACCATTGCCCCGTATTCACCACAATCCAATGATATCGTCGAGAGGAAAAATAGAACTTTAACAAAAATATTGAATTATAAGTTATTGATTACTAGCATGCCTGCGACCTATTGGGGTGAAGCAGTACTCTCTTCAAATCTCATTCTTAATAAAGTTGCCCATGCAAAGTTAAATCCGACACCCTATGAGCTTTAGTTTAAAGACCTCCTAGATTTGACAATCTTAAAACTTGGGGTTGTATTGATTATGTTAGGATACTTGACTCTAGGAGATCAAAGATTGAATCTGGGATAAATACCTATGACTATCTATGATATGCAGAGGATAGTGCGACAGAAAAATATCTAGATCTCTCAACTAATCATGTAATAGAATCTAGAGATGTTGTTTATCTTAAGGATAAGTTCCTTAAAGATAAAAATTCACACTACCAGGTCTGTCAGCCATTAGTACTGAGACTATTGTTGAGCCAGAACTAAGGATCTCTAACACTGAGACCATATACATATTGGTTTAGAATCTAAAAGATTATCTATTAGAGAACGAGCGCATAAAAACTTCAGTACAGACTTTGTGATTTAGCAAGTTGAAGCTGATCCATCTGCCTATAAGGAAACAGTGCGATCTAGGGATTCTATATTATGGAAAGAAGCCATAAATGATGAGATGAATTCTCTCCTGCAAAACCACACTTGGACTTTGGTTGGCTTACTCTAAGGAGCTAGAACCATTGGAAGTAGGTGGATTCTGAAATATAGGCTAAATCCTGATGGGAGTATCGCTAAATACATTAACGTCTAGTTGCCAAATGATTCACTCAAGTGAGTGATATAGACTACTTTTGTTGAAGCCAAAACTTGGTCTCAACGAGAGTTCGGACCCAAGGGTATAGCTTGCGCTTACTTCTCCCGAACTTGAACTCCTGATTAGTCATTCGAAACTAGAAAACTGACCCTGGGCTACAGCGTGGAGATCCGACCACACACTTGGAAGATTTCTAGAGTGCTTCCCCTCCAAAGCCAAAAGCTGAGCTGGGCACCTTGGAGGGCTTTCACAGCCAATCCAAAATAACCCGAGGAGGAAGAAGCCAAAAGAACCGGATCCCCTCCAAAGGTGCCCACAAGGTCTATTTATAGAATTCTAAGCAGGGTATGCAAACAACATAACTCCACTGTTTGAATCCTCTATATGCAGCATAAAGCGGTTTGCCAACAACAAAACTCCGCTGTTTGGAGGGGCTATTGACAAGCTAACGAGGGTAATATGGTAAAAGACACTATTAGGAGAGTAGTCCATGAAAATACCACTCGCCTGGGGCAGCGAGTACTCGATGGGACTGATTCTCTTCGCTATCTAGGGGCCTAGGGCGAGTGTAGGTACAATTACCCTACTCGCCTACCCCTTGTCATGGGCCCAGGGCGACTGCGAGCTTATATGCTCCACTTACCCCCCATATTCCTAATTACCTGGCCTAAGCGAGTCGGGGGGTTCCCACCACACTCGGTCATTCGACTCGCCTGAGTTATAGACTGCACACTATTTAGCTGGGTCTTCCCCTAATGGGCCCACTCGTCGGGCACGAGGTTGTACAAATTTGATATATACTCGCATGTTTGTCACATTACAACAATTAAGATTCTTCTCGTGTTAGCATCTATTGAATATTTTACCGTTCATCAGATAAATGTCAAGACTACTTTCTTAATAGAGATCTGACTGAATAGATCTATATGCACCAACCTGAAGGGTTAGTTATAGAAGGTCTAGAAAACAAGTTCTGTAAGTTGATTAAGCCACTCTATAGATTGAAGCAAACACCAAAATTATGGCACGAGAAATTTTACAGTTGTGTTAAAGGTATGCGTTTCAAATCTAGCTTATTAGATAAATGTCTGTACGTAAGAACAAGTTCAAATAAAGTGGCAATTACATGCTTGTACGTTGATGACATACTAATTCTAGTTACTGATCAGTTTGAGGTGCAAGACCTGAAAAATACCTTGACGAGATAATTTAACATGACAGACATAGGTGTGGTGAAAACCATCCTGGGAATGGAAGTGAACTTCACTAAGAAGGGTGTTATCCTAAGTCAGAGTCATTATATTAGAAATCTACTAGAAAAGTAGGGTTACGATAATAACAAAAAGATTGAGACTCCATATGACTACAAAAATAGACTGAAATCTAATGAAGGTTAATTTATTAGACAATTGGATTACTTTAAACTCATAAGAAGTCTCGTGTATGCTACAACATACATTAGACCTGACATAGTCTTTACGGTCGGCATGTTAAGTAGATTTACTAGTAAATATAGGAAGGACCACTAAGATGCCTCAGATAGGCTAATGAGATACTTAAAATACATTAAGAAGTATACTTTATGTATGATTTATTTTACAGTAGACATCCTCTAGTGCTTGAAGGATATTATGACGGCTCTTGGTGCTTATAAATTGGTGATAGTTGATCCACTAGTGGTTTTGTGTTTATACTAAGAGAAGTTGTAGTAGCTTGGAAGTCAAAGAGGCAGATATGCATTGCACTATCCTATATAAAATCAGAACTCTATGCTCTAGCTTCATCAGGAGAAGAAATAGAGTGGATAAGAGATATGATAATAGACATTTCAACGACGAGTCTGAAAATGCACTCTATTTCGATCTATTGTGACAATCAAGGCACAAAGATCATTACAACAAATATCTTGTTCAATGGAAAGCGAAGACAACTAAGGAAGAAATAGACCTAATTGACCTATCTCACAAGTCAGAGGACAATCTCCCTATTAGACATGAGATCAAAGAATAATGTAATAAATGTCCTTACTAAGGGTTTATGTAAAGTTTTTATATCTAAAATATCGAGGAAGATGAGAAACAAGACTTAATAGCTTTCTTATGTTTAAAAGTTAGAACTGAAGTCTGCTTGCAATCAACCATCTAGACTGAATACACTAAAGTATTTTAGATGTTATTTGATGAAAGACTGAGATGAATAGTTATCAGTCATTCCAGACATGATGACTTGCATAATTATTTTTATTCAAAAACTGATTTGGGTATCATTCCAAAAAGGAATACAGAAGTTACTGATATGTGTCCTGATATTATGATTATTAGTTATATCATTCAAAACATGATGATATAATGCATGGTCACAGCTTGTTGTATCATTTTAAACTTGATGATATAACACAATTGTGAAGTAGTTAACAATAATCTTAATAATCAAAGGAACATGATTTACTTTAAAAAAAATCAAATATTCTAATTTGTGTAAATTTGATAGAGATACTGATTTGTGATTCTTTCTTCCTGGTTAGAGTATTACGTTCTTTTACTGCTAGAACTAATCACTTTATATTTGATAATAAATATTTGAATTCATAGAAATTGATTTCATGACATTCTTATTGTAACTATTTGCATATCAAATAGAAAATGGAGGAAAAAAAGTTGCTTTCAACTTGGATGACGATGATCAGCTGTTTGCATAGACCAGAGATCAATTATATATTTGAGTTTTCTGTTCTATTTACTATTTTGTTTAGAACTATGATTTGAGTTTAGATTTATCATGCACTTTAAAACTTATATTTATGTTCTGAAAAACTTATCTTTTGTCGTTATTAACTCTTGTTTTAATTGATCTGCTATGTATTATCATTTATATACAATATAGGAGTAGATTTTTGATGTATATTGATATAATGGTAACAAGTGCTTATTGGGTTTTGGTTAGGATCCGATAGTAATGCAATAACTTATCGGGGATTTGGGTTACTCCTACAAATACCTCTGCTTGGAGCAATGTGGATGCGTTCCAAACTTGACGGGCACATCGGATGCTTCGAGCACAGTATTAACCACTGTGGTTGAGTGGAGAGGCATTACAGTGCCCTGCCAAAGTCTTCGATTTTTTCTCCGTTTTGCATGGCACTCGCTGTCATGAAAGCGCTGGTTATGAACTGCGCCATTCACGAACGCCAGACTACAGTGAATTAGGACAAAAATATCACCGTCATATAATGTATAATTGGCATAACAACGGTTATGATAGACAACCGTCAAGAAAAAAACAAGTTGACAACATAACTGTGAATCAAGTTTCTATGGTGAGGTTGGCTGCTCAAAAACGACAGTTCATAACCACCATCACGAGCGCTACCGTCATGCCAAATGGAGCCTTCGTCCAGTTTTATCTTCAAAATTAGTTTTCTTTTCTTGAAGGCGGACACAACAATTAACCTAGCAAACATGTATTCGATGAAGGTGGTGTTTTTTCCAAATCTCATTGGTGCAAAAACATAGCACCAAATAGAGTCTGGGTGCAAGGGAATGCATCATTGTTCGAGGTTGATTTTGAGATCCAGAGAACACAATTTTTTTAATGGTAGATCACTCAAAAAATTCTAATTGCTGATCTTGCAACTAAAGAGGGGAAGATTATTACGTTATTTATGTTGGAAATATTATATAGTACTTAATATATTATATTTTCTGTATTTTACTTTGAATTTTCGAAAACATTTTGTCTACAATATAAATAGGGGTCCAAATCCCTTGTATCCATACAGAACATCAGTTCAAGCAGCGGAGTCACTAGGTTTATGCAATCAGCACTTTAAGAGCTCTACATGTACAACCCCGTATTCGGCGAGTGATCACTCTTACATAGGGTCAAGGCCGATTGGTCTGGGCGAGTCATATAGGCGAGTGGTTGGTCCCTCCCCAGTACGCGCATATCGTAGGCCGAGAGCAAACAGGAGGCGAGTGGAGTTTTTTGTCCTCACTCGCCCCAGTACTGGGCGAGTGGCTAGTGCGAGCCTCTTCAGGCACTCGCCACCTCCGACGACTTCGGCTCGCCTGGGAGCATTCTTTTAGGGAATTCCAAATTGGTCTGCTAATAACCCTTCCAAATAGCGAAGTTTCAATATCGGCAGACTGCTTTGGGCTGCGTATAATAAATCAAAAGTCGGGATTCCGCTATTTATATGACAGATTTGGAAAACTATAAATAGACCCCATGAGCACTTTTGGAGAGGATCCTTTTTTCTAGGGCTTCTTCCTCCTTTGACTAGTTTTGATTGGCTTCCAGTGCCCTTCAAGGTGCTCAATTTAACATTGGTTAAGGAGGGGAAGTTCTCTTCGATCTTCCGGGTGAGTGGTGGGTCCTCCGCGCTGTAGCTCAGGGTCTGTTCCTTAGTCTCAAGCCATCAGCCTTGTGTTCTTCCTTGGGCTAAGTAAGTGCAGGTTACCCCTTTGAGTCCGAAATTCTCTTGGGACCAAAATTTGGTTTTAACATTTTTGATGCAGTGAGCGTGGACCGGTAGCTTGCACAAGAAAATCCTGAGTTAAGCTCCATGATTGGAGATGAGGGACAAGGAGATGACCTTGGAGACTCGCGACCCCCGACAGGATTCGTCACAGTTAAGTTGTTCGAGGATTTCAAGAAGGAGATCATGGAGATCTTGTATTATGCTTTCGCCGCTAGAGGCGAGTGCTCGATACACCTTGTCCCGGGGCTTGCACGCCAGGCTTTAGGTGAGAACTCCCTGGGTCAACGACTCGGGAAGGAGGTGGCTGCCAAGACTAGTGTGAGAGATCTCGCAGGGCAAGAGCTGTTCCCCAGTTTTGCGAGTGCTGGTTTGTCCGGCGAGCTGAGGGCGTGAGATCGGTCGGCTCGTCCTGAAGGAGGATGAGGTAGCCCTTTCAGCAACTTGATCGTCTCAACTCTAGTTCCAGAAGGGTTTCGAGAACTAAAGATGTCCTACTACAACAGAATACATGACTTCATCCAACACGTCCAGTTGTTTGAAGATGCGGTCTCTATCATACAAATGTCGGAAGCCTTCAAATGCCGACCTTTTGTCATTATATTCAAGTAGAAAGTGAGGGACTGGTTCTATCAGCTCCCTCCTAGTTCGAACTACTGATTTTTGGAACTACGTCGGGGGTTCCTGCTGAGGTTCTCTACATCAAATAAAAGGAAGAAAGGAGCAGAGTTCATATTCATAGTCAAGTAGGGTGCCGAAGAGACTTTGGGGAGCTATGTAGATAGGTTCTAGGAGGAGGTTCTCCTAGTCTAAAAGGTACCAGGGTACATCCTGATGTTAGCCTTCGAACTTGGGCTTTGTTAGGGATTCTTTAGGATGGAACTAAAGCAGGAGCCTCCTCTATCCTTTGAGAAATTAATGGAGAGGACGTCAAAGGAAATAGAGGGAGAGTTGACGAACCCGACATTCATCAAAAATTTGGCTAGGTTGGCAGAGTATGTGGTGAGAGAACAGGGAGGAAGCAATCAGCAGGAGGTAAGAAGGAGAGACAAGTCCAGAGGAAAAGGATTCCAGGGAAACCAGTTGGGATGAGGTCACCAGGAACCAAATAACTGGCTGACCTGGAGGCCGCAAGGGGGGCCAGTCCAGGTCTAGGGAAGATATCAGGGAGGGGGAACTTTCATGGAGGGCAATTATGGTTCAACCCCCAGGGGTGGAGGACAACCCAGAAGCCTCTCTTACCTCCACCCTAACAGGCAATGGCCATCAGAAGAGTAAGGGGAAGAGGAGGAGGGACTAGAAGAGAAGTTCTGGTTGGGGGAGAAGGAGGCGGGGTGGCATTGTCATACTATAACTTTCACCAGGAGGAAGGTCATAAAACGGTCACCTTCCCAGAGTTCTTGGAAGTAAGGAGGGCGAGAAGCCCAGTGTAATAACAATAAGTGCGGATTGGGGAGGTTACAACAAGAGCAGGAGAGGAGGATGTGTGTGAGCAACAGGCCCATGTGGGTACCCGAGGAGGGATCAGGATGACCATGAGAAAATGGGAATTGAGGCCACCCATAAGGGGAGCCTCCAAAAAAATGTTCCGAAGGAGTGTCACCTCGACATCCTAAGTCCCACCCATAGAGGAGGGAATCACCTTCACATTGAAGGATTTGCCGGACAACGATGACTCGTTCTGTGATGTCTTGGTGATCCAGATGGACATAAAAAACTTCATAGTTTTCGGAATCTTGGTTTACAATGGGAGTTCAATAAATGTGATCTTCAAGAAAGCTTTCGACAAGATGAAGGTGGAAGCGCGGAGGGTGCTGACTTTGGATGAACCGCTTTTCGGGTTTTCCGGAGAAAGGAAGGAGGTAGAAGGAGGAGTCAGGCTCCATGTGATGATGGGGGGGGGGGGGGGGGGGTTCAAGTAACTATCAGTTCGTCAATGTTGACGCTACGAGTAGTTACAACGCCATCTTCGGGTGCCCCCTCATAATTGTTTTCTGATGTGTCCCCTCGTCGTTCCACCAATGCCTAAAGTTCAACAGCGGGAGAGTCCAGGTTAAGATTCGGGGAGATCCTAAGGTGGCGAGGCAGTGTTATGTCATGACCGTCAACACCATTTTTTGGCAAGACAAGGCATAAGACTTTGGCAAGGTTCTTGAGAAGCAAGCTAGAGAGGTGGAGTTGGAAGAGGAAGCTGAGGAATAGGTCCATGTCCAAGATGGCAGTACGAAGTATGAGCGATAGGGGCAATTTCGGCTGGAGGCAGCGGAGAAGGTAGTGGACAGGGAGGTCCTAATCCAGGGTGGGAGGCTGGAAAAGGTAAGGGTTAGCAGAATTTTGAGCTTGGAGGATCAGGCATAGGTCCTGGGATGCGTCTAGAGGAATATGGACATCTACATATGGAGCGCTGCACACATGCTAGTCATCAATGCAGATGTGGCATGTCATTGCCTCAACCTCGACCCGAGAGACCATCCCATCCACCAGAAGAGGACCGTCATCGACAAGCTGGAGGTGCCTATCTTATAGGAGGTAGAAAAACTACTAAAAACAAGTTTTGTATCGGAGATCCAGTATCCAGGCTGGGTCTCCAATGTGACAATGGTGAAGAAGGGAAATGGTAGATAAAGGATGTATGTTGACTTTTCTCATCTAAATAAAACATATCCTAAAGATTAATATCCTTTGCCTAGAATTGATGCTGTGGTAGACTCAGTCGTCGATTTTTTTGTGATGAATTTTTGGGATGCCTTTTCAGGTTATCACCAAATTAGGATGCACCCACCAGATATCAAAAATGTCTCCTTTATAACGAGAGATGGTTGTAGCTATAAGATGATGTCCTTCGGGATGAAAATTGTAGGGGAGATATACCAAAAGATGATATACCAAGTCTTTTGGGAGCAGAGGGGGAGGAACTTGAAAGTGTATGTGGATGATCTGATGGTGAAGAGCAAGGATGTGAAATCTCACCTCTGGGACCTGGTGGAAACCTTTGTCACCATACAGAAGTTCAAGATGAGGCTATACCCCCTGAAGTGCGTTTTCAGGGCCAATAAGGGAACATTTTTGGGTTATCTCCTCACCCCAACGGGAGTGGAACCCATCCCTGACAAAGTTAGGGCGATACTGGAATTGGAATCACTACGAAGTGACAAGGAGATTCAGCGCTTGACGGGAAAGCCTGAAGGGTTGAGCAGGTTTCTTTCTCATACAGGAGATAAGTGCTCCCATTTCTTTAAAGTGTTGAGAGGCAATCAAAAGTTCAAATGGTTCTAGGAGTGTGAGGAGGCCATCCAAGTCCTGAAGAATCACTTCACCAAGGACCCACTTCTCTAGGGACTGAAGGAGGTTGGAGATCTAACTCTGTACCTTGGGGTGGATGTGGAGGTTGTAGGGTAAGAAGTAGATTCCCATCTATTACGTTAGCAGAGTCCTAAAAAAGGAAGAACTCTGGTACCCAATTCTGGAGAAGTTGACATTCTCTCTGATCATCTTAGCAAGAGAACTAAGACCCTACTTCCAAGCACACTCAATCATGTTAATTATTGAAGTGGTGACCGAGCGGTCTGGCGGTCTGGCTTGGCGAGTTGATGATCGGGCGGTCTGGCGGTTTCCCTTCAGCGGGTTGATTGTTATGTGATGCTGTCTGATGTCCAAGCGGTCTAGCGGCTTGTCACTGGCGACTTGGAGACCGGGCGGTCTGGCGGTCTCACATGGCGATCTCTCTCTCTCTGGCAGTTGCCGAGCGGTTAGCCCCTCTATCTAACCACGCAGCTTGTGCGGTTTGTGTCTGTACAGTCCGCTTGTGTCATGTAATTTTTTAGTCCCACATCTCTTATTTATATTCTCTCTTTTCTCCTCCATTCTATATAAGGGAGACCATACATTTGTAATAGATACCTTTTTCTGATAATAAAGTTTTATTTTAAACCATTTCCGGCTTGTTTTAGTTCGTTTCTCACATGGTATCAGAGGACTCGATCTTTTCCTCCTGATTCTGTGCGCCCTCCCTGTCCACACGGCTTGCTTCGCCTGCTTGCGACCTATCTGCACAGTCTCTTTCTCTCCTTGTCGTTGTCCTCTGTGTGCGCGACCTTTTGTTCTTGTTTCCCTGTTCACCGCGACTTGTTTCCCTGTTTGCCGCGACCTGTTGCCCTGTGCCTTGTTTTGCCTGTTGCTTCTGTTCGAGCGGACTGTCTTCTAGCCGCTTGACTTCTATCCCTCTGCTTGATTGTGCGGCTTGGTCGTGGCTTCTCTGGCCGCTGGTGTCTGACATCGTGACCGCTGCAGATCTTCTTCTTCCTATCCGCGCGACTTGTTTCCTAATCGCGTGGGCTCTCTTCTCTCTCTAGTTCTATCCACAACCTATTTTCGCGGTTTCTCTGCCTCTGTTTTTCCCGCGATCTCCATGATTCGCGTGGCTCCTTCTCTGTTCGTGCGGCCTTATCTGTAACTGCACGGCCTTTTCCCTGCGTTGGTCTGCTTCTTGGTTGTGTCCTTTGCGGTTTCCTTTTTTTTATGTCCGCTGAGGTCTTCTGGTTCTCACGAACTTTCTTGTGTTCGTGTTGTGTTCGCTGATTGTCTGTTCGCACGACCTATTTCTCTGTTCGCGCGACCTGTTCTTGTTCTCTCGCTCTTTCTTTTTTAGTTCGCGTGACCTGTCTCTCTGTTCGCGCGACCTAATTCTGCTCCCATGACTCTCTTCGATATCTCTACTTTCTCCTCTTCTTCGAAGCCTTCTGCCTCGGTGGTCACGTCTTCTGGTAGTGCCCACTTCGTTACTCAAGGAAAATGGCTGATCGAATCAGGTGCTACCAATCATATGATCGACTCTCCCCAGTGTTTTTCTCTCCTGGAAACACATGATCGGTTTCCCCTGGTTATTCTCGCCGATGGCTCTCCATCCCCGGTCCATGGGACGGGAGTGGTTCAAGTCACTCCGTCTCTTCAATTGGCGAATACTCTCTACGTGCCCAAATTCCCGTGCAACTTAATATATGTTACATCTCTATGCAAGCAATTACGGTGTTCCGTCACATTTACTTCTACTTCTTGTTCTTTTCAGGATCCGGACTCCCAACGGACGATTGCTACTGGGACTGAGAGTGGCGGCCTATTCTTCCTCGACAACATTTCCGCTCTATCCGCCTTCTCCACCACCTCCACAGATCTACTCCAATGGCATCTTCGCCTTGGTCATGCTCCTCCGCGTCTTCTTCGTCAGCTTCTGCCCCATCTTCCTTCACAAAGTCCTCCCCTCAATTGTGAGGCCTGTCAGCTTGGCAAGCATCACCGTTCCTCCTTCCCACCAAAGCAAGTTCGTGGATCTTCCCGACCGTTTGATCTCATCCACTCTGATGTTTGGGGTCCTTCTCCTACCCTTACCGTTGGTCGGGGAAGTTCCTATTTGTCACGTTTATTGATGATTTCTCTCGTTGTACGTGGGTGTATCTTTTAAAAGATCGCTTCGAATTATTCTCTGTATGTACATCTTTCTATCTCATGATCAAAACTCAGTTTGATGTTTCTATAAAAGTTTTTCGATCTGATAACGCCCAAGAATATATCAGGCATGCTTTTTTGTCCTTCTGTATACAACATGGGATCATTCATCAAACTAGCTGTGTCTATACTTCACAGCAAAATGTTGTGGCGGAACGCAAAAACGGTCACCTCCTTGATGTCGCTCGCACTCTGATGGCACAGATGCAGGTTTCTCATGCCTATTGGGGCTATGCCGTTCTCATCTCCTGTTTCCTCATCAATCGCATTCCATCCACCGTTCTCCATGGTCAAACCCCATTCTCCATTCTCCATCCTAGCAAGGAACCCTTCCCCCTTCCTCTACGTATATTTGGATGTACGGCCTTCGTACATGCTCCCTCCGTTACCCGCGATAAACTCTCCTCTCGCTCCACCAAATGTGTCTTTCTGGGGTAGTCCACCACTCAGAAAGGCTACTGTTGCTTTGTCCCTGTTCTTCGTAAGTAGTTTGTCTCCGCTGACGTTACCTTCTTCGAGAATGCCTCCTACTTCTCGGACGACTCCTCTTCTCTTCCCCAAACTTCCTCTTCTCTTCCCCCAACCTCTGATTCTCCTGTTATTCCCTTCGTTCCCTCGCCTCCTACTGCGATATCCACCCCTACTCCGTCTCCGTCCACTCCTCTCTCTCCACCTCCATCTCCCTCATCTCTGCTGCCGTCGCTCTCTCCTCCCGGGCCAGCTCTCTCTACCACGGATGCTCTGGATGCCGAGGAACCCGCCGACTTGGATCTTCCTATAGCTCTTCGCAAAGGGGTGCAGACATGTACCCTACACCCCCTTGCTGCTGTTGTTTCATATGATCGTCTTACCTCTTCTTGCAGGGCCTTTGCGCTGGCTATCTCTGCCACTACCACACCTCGTTCCTACCAGCAGCCCCTTGCTATTCCTCACTAGAAGATGGCCATGGATGAGGAAATGGCGACCCTAACAAAGCGGGGTACCTGGACTCTTGTTCCTCCTCCCTACGGTACTGATGTTGTTGCCTGTCGCTGGGTCTTTGTGGTCAAATTTGGCCCGGATGGCACTGTGGACCGTTATAAGGCTCGTCTTGTTGCTAAGGGCTTTACTCAGACCTATGGGGTTGATTACTTTGACACCTTCTCTCCCGTGGCTCGTCTCAGCACTATACGGGTCCTTCTCTCTGTGGCGGTCAAGAAAGATTGGCCAATTTCTCAGCTGGATGTAAAGAATGCCTTCCTTTATGGTGATCTTAAGGAGACCGTCTACATGGAGCAACCTCCTGGGTATGTTGCTCAGGGGGAGACACGAGTATACCGACTGCAGAAGGCAATCTATGGCCTCAAGCAGAGCCCTCAAGCTTGGTTTGACAAGTTCAGCGGCATCGTGGCGGCCATTGGTTTTGCGCGCAGCTCTGCCGATCACTCTCTATTTATTCGCAAAACCCCCTCGGGCCTGGTTGTTCTTGCTGTGTATGTTAATGATATTCTTCTCACTGGTGATGACCAGGAAGGGGTAGCCCTGACAAAGCGGCATCTTCGTCAACATCTGGTCACGAAAGATATGGGCTCTCCGAAGTACTTTTTGGGGATCGAGATCTCTCGGAAGCCCAACTCCTTGGTCCTCTCCCAGCGTAAGTATGCCCTTGATCTTCTAAAAGAAGCAGGATTGACTGGAGCCAAACGTGCCCGATGCCCTATGGCTATTGGAGAAGACAAAACCTGGACAGGTGATTCGCCTCTTCTTTTAGATACTACGCGGTACAGGCGTCTAGTTGGTAAGATCATATATCTCACAGTGACCAGACCCGACATTTTCTATGTTGTGGGCAAGGTAAGTCAATTCATGCAAGCACCCAGGGAGTGCCATCTACAGTCCGCCTTGCGGATCTTGGAGTATGTCAAAGTCGCCCCTGGGAAAGGATTACTATTTCAGAAGAATGGCCATCTGAAGGTTAAAGCATACTCAGATGTGAATTACACTGATGACAAAGGGGATCGCAAGTCTACCTTCGGTTTCTGCACCTTTGTTGGGGGAAATCTGGTAAGCTGGAAGAGCAAGAAGCAGTCTGTTGTTTTCAGGTCCAGTGCTGAAGCAGAGTATCGAAGTATGGCATCGACCACTTGTGAGTTAAAATGGCTACGGGCTCTCATGCTGGATTTGGGAGAGGTTTACAACCATCCTCTACCTCTGTTCTGTGACAACAAGGCTGCGATATACATCTCCAAAAATCCAGTCTTCCATGAAAGAACCAAGCACATTGAGGTCGACTGCCATTTTATTCGTGAAGAGATTTTGAAAGAACAAATTTGCACTCCCTTTGTCACTTCTGATAAAGAGCTGGCTGACATCTTCACCAAGCCAGTATCCGCCTCGTTTTCTCATATTTGTGACAAGCTGGGCATGATCGATATATATGCTCCAGCTTGAGGGGGAGTGTTGAAGTGGTGACCGGGCGGTCTGGCGGTGTGGCTTGGCGAGTTGATGATCGGGCGGTCTGGCGGTTTCCCTTCAGCGGATTGATTGTTATGTGATGCTGTCTGAGGTCCAAGCGGTCTAGCGGCTTGTCACTGGAGACTTGGAGACTGGGCGGTCTGGCGGTCTCACATGGCGATCTCTCTCTCTCTGGCAGTTGCCGAGCGGTTAGCCCCTCTGTCTAACCGCGCGGCTTGTGCGATTTGTGTCTGTACAGTCCGCTTGTGTCATGTAATTTTTTATTCCCACATCTCTTATTTTTATTCTCTCTTTTCTCCTCCATTCTATATAAGGGAGGTCATACCTTTGTAATAGATACCTTTTTCTGATAATAAAGTTTTTGTTTAAACCGTTTCCGGCTTGTTTTAGTTCGTTTCTCACATTAATGACTGATCATCCCCACTGCAATGTCCGGGAGGGGGTGGAGCACTCGGGGAGGCTGACAAAGTGTTTGGTGGAGCTGTGCGAGTTTGACATTTCTTTTATCCCTCGCTTGTCCATAAAGGCATAGGTGGTGGCAGATTTTCTGGCCAATTATAAGATCGAAGTGGAGAGACCCGGGTCTCCCTAGCACGTCACTTGGAAGATACTGGTGGACGGGGTGTCGAAGAAGGACTCTCTTAGAGGTGGAGTGGTATTGGTGAGTCCCTAGGGGACTAAGATTGAGCAGGTCATCGAGATCCTCTTCCTCTCACCAATAATCAGGAGGTGTACGAGGCCGTGATCATAGGGCTCCGCCCGACCAAAAAATTAGATGTGAGAGATATAAGGATGCTTCCAAACTCTATGGTGGTGACCTCCCAGATCAGGGGGAGGTTAAAATGAGGGAACCCACACTCCAGCAATACTTGGTGAAGGTTAGGGGACTTGTTGGGTAGTTCATGAAATTCTCTATTCAATATGTGTCGTGGGATGAGAATACCTCGGCGGACCGGCTAGCCAAGTTTGTACCGCAAGTAGGAGGGACCATGATAAAATCTTTCTGCCCGTCCATTGAAGAGGGAGAGTTAATGGAGATTGACCGACACCCTTTGTGGATCGATCCCTTTGCGGCCTTCTTAACAATTTGAGAGTTTCCAAAGGGGAGTCTTACAAGAAGAAATTCAGGTGTAAAACAGCATATTACCTGCTACACGAGGGGAATTTGTACTGGAAGACCCTCTCGGGATTCCTGACATGATGCATGGCTGAGGGGGACGTCTCGATGATCTTTGAGGAATTTCACTCCAGAGAGTGGAAGTCACTTTGGGGGTAGAAACCTAGAGGGACGGGTGTTGTGATAGGAATATTTTTGGCCGAACCTAAGCAAAGATGTAGAAGAGTTCACAATGAAATGTCAAAAATGCCAGCTGTTTGCACCACTCCGACTTTTGCTGGCCTAGAGGCTTAGGAGCATCATTACGTCGTGGCCCTTTGCAATTTAGGGGATGGAATTAGTGGGACCCTTCCTCAGGCGAGTGGGCAGAGGAGGTTCCTTCTTGTCATGATATAATATTTCTCAAAATTATTGGAGGTTAAGGCGTTGGAGAAGGTGACTTCACAAGTAGTCCGCAACTTCGTATAGGGAGAGATCATATGCCGGCACAAGTTACCCTTGATCATAGTCACTGACAATGAGCTGCAGTTTGCCAGCAAAGAGTTCGTCAGCTTCTGCAACTAGCTGGGGATAGACCTTCATTTTGCACCCGTCCATCATCCTAGGAGCAACATGCAAGTGGAGGCGAGGAACAAGATAATTATGAACTTACTAAAAAGAAGGTGGAGAACTTGAGGGGAAACTGAGTGGAGTAGCTCCCTGCAGACCTCTTGGCTTTAAGGACTACTCCCAACATTGCTATAGGGGAAACCCCTTTCAAGCTATCCCATGGATTCGAGGACATGCTGCTAGTGGAGTTTGAGGGGAAGTCAGCACGGGTGATCGCCGCAGGAGAAGGGGACGATGAATGTAGAGTGGAGAATGAAGATGAGTTGAGGCTTTCACTAGATCTCGTGGAGAAACTTTACGACAAGGCGATCATTCAATAAGAGGAAGTAAAGTGCCATATGGCAAGGTACTTTAACAAACATATCCGGGTCAGACAATTTGTAAAGGGAGATCTCCACCTTAAGAGTGTCGATGCAATCGGGCGGTCGACGGTAGTTGGGAAGATCAATCCCAATTGGGAGGGCCCCTACATAGTGGAGGAGGCCTTAAATTCAGGGGGATACCACCTCCAAAATGCAGAAGGGGTCTCCCTTGGCCGCATATGGAGTGGTGATTACTTAAAGCGTTTTACCCATGAGTTGTAATAATAGAAATGTTTACCTTCACAATACCCTTTCATACAGTGCATGTTCTTTATTATGTGATATAGTAATATGTGGAATCGATGGCCCCAGGCAGACCCGCTGACTAGACTCTCACTAACCGGTAGGGCTGAAGGCTCACTCAGTGGCAGGTTGAAAGAAAAATATATGGTTTCAATGGCCCCGAGCAGACCTGCTAACCAAACTCTCACTAGCTGGCAGAGCCGAAGGCTCACTTGGTGGCAGGTTGAAAGAAAAAAATGTGGTATTGATGGCCCCAAGAAGACCCGCCAACTAGGCTCTCACAAGCTGGCAGGGCCGAAGGCTCACTCAGTGTCAGATTTAAAGAAAAATATGTTGTATCGATGGCCCCGAGAAGACACGCTGACCATACTCTCACTAGCTGGCAGGGCCAAAGGCTCACTTGGTGGCAGGTTAAAAGAAAACTATGTAGTATTGATGTCCCGAGCAGACTCATTGACCAAGCTCTTACTAGCTAGCCGGGCCGAAGGCTTACTCGGTGGAAGGTTGGAAAAAATATAGGTGGTATAAATGGCCCTATGCAGACCCGCTGACCGGGTTCTCACTAGCTAGTTGGGTCGAAGGCTCACTTAGTGGCAGGTTGAAAAAAATATATGAGGTATCGATGACCCCCAAACACACTCACTGTAGGTCACCTTGCCACTTGTCCCCTATCTCGCCTCCTCCGCCAATAGCTGGTAGCCCCTCACAAGATTACTCAGTCGTTGTTTGCTGATGGCTTGCTCCTCCTAGATCTCGCAGAACATCTATCCATACTTTCAAATAACCTTACCATCTGCCTCTTCATCCCTTCAGGATCACTCACATCACCCAAAAAGTCCCCCAGCACATCGAGGGAAGGAGGCAGGGACAAAGCTCATGCGTCAGAAGACTCAGCCACTAAGACCTCTTGGTTATCTGTGAAGAAAAGGAATGAGTGTTAAGTCCAACACCAACATAGAGAGAGAGTGCGAGTGCTCAAACTAACCACGCGAGGAGTCAGTCCCTTTGCCCGAGCAATGACTAAATAAGGTTGGATGCCCCTGGAAAAGGTTACACAGAGGGAGCGAGAGCGATTTATCAAGGCCTAAAGGAAATGTGGTTTTCTCACAAATTTGGGTGACAGAAGGAATTTCAATGGAGAGAGTGCCCTTAGTTTTGGGTCAACAATAGAGGCAGGATCGAGTATTGTCTCATGGATTGGAAATTTTGACGTCTCCCCCAGGCTAACCGTCCTGAAGAGGGGAGCTATTAAGTGTGATAAGAGATCAACACAGGGAATAAAAAAATTGGGTCGACAAGGTACACCGAACAATTGACCAGTCACCTACTAAGGGTCTCTAAGGTTAGCCAGAGATTCGTCATCTCATGAGGATGGGTCTCCCAAGCTTTCAGCTGACTCGTGCTTGCAGAAGGAAGTGAGCTGGTATCCATGACAACATCTCCAGAGCCTGCTTTTTGTGGTCGATTTTCCTGCGAATGCTTATAATTATCATGACTTATTAGCAAAATGAAGTGCGAGTGTCTCGGAGTGTAAGAGCCTGCGATACCTCAGGGTAGGTAAGCCCAATGCTAGGCACTGAAACTAACAAGCTGGTAGGCGTGGGTTCTTGGAGCACCGGGTCACATTTTACCATCTTAGCTACTTTATTTCATTTTGAGGGAGAGCTTGAGGATTTGATAGACATCCACGATAAAAGCCCAAGGAAAGAAGACTTGTTTTACTTCCGAGCAACGTCAAGTTGGTCCTGGAGTTCTTTGGAAAGAGGCATTTTTCACGTGGTGAGTAGGGAGCCTGGGGGGAGGGAATGGTTTATTTTCCACCCAAGGGTCGTCATATTTAGCATATCGTGAGACCCACTAAAAGATTCTCTCAAAAACTAGTTACCACTGGCAAAATACCTGGGGTTGGACTTTGCTTAACGAGCTTGGGGCAATCATGCGAAGAGAGGCAATTGTGTATAACCCCGTATTCAGCGAGTGGCCACCCTTAGATAGGGTTAAGGTCAGGAGGGGTCATATTAGTCTGGGCGAGTCGTATATGTGAGTGGTTGGATCCCTCCCCCAGCTCGCACGTATCATAGGCTAGGAGCAAGCAGGAGGCGAGTGGAGTTTTTTGGTCCTCACTCACCCCAGGGCTAGGGGAGTGGCAAGTGTGATCCTCTTCAGGCACTTGCCACCTCCGATGAGTGTTCAGCTTGCCTAGGAGCATTCTTATAGGGAATCTCAAATTGGTATACTAATAGTCCCTCCAAGTAGTGATTTTTCGCTATTGGCAGACCACATTGAGCTGCGTATAGTAAAATCAAAAAGCGAAATTCTGTTATTTGCAGGCCAGACTTGGAAAACTATAAATAGACCCTATAGACACCTTTGGAGAGGAAACATTTTTGGGGGGTTTCTTCCTCCTCTAACTAGTATTGGTTGGCTTCTAGTGCTCTCCAAAGTGCTCAATTCAGCATTGTTAAGGAGAGAAAGTTTTCTTCAATCTTCCGGGTGTGTGGTGGGTCCTTCACAATGTAGCTCAGGGTCTGTTCCTTAGTCCCAAGCCATCGACCTTGTATTATTCCTTGGGAGAAGTAAGTGCAGGTTACCCCATTTGGGTCTAAACTCCTCTTGGGACTGAGATCTGGTTTCAACAGTGCAATTACCACTTGGCGCCTGGCGGCCTCTACAGTTTGCAGTTGGTGGTCTCCGCAGTCAACAGTTAGAGGCATTTGTGTTTAGTTGCGGGAGGTCTCAGTAGTTAGCATGTGGAGGTGTCTGTTGTTAGGATTTACGAACTCTTATTGGCGAGCTCCAATAAGAAGATAAGCAAACAAGGTTTGCATTTAGGTGAATAGGAGTTACAAACTCTTCTTAGTGAGCTCCAGCAGGAAGATAGGCGAACAAGGTTTGCGATCAGGAGGTTAGGAGTTATGAACTCTTCTTGGCAAGCTCTAGTCAGTGTTGCAACATTGTTATATGTTGTGTTGTGTTGAGTTGTAACAAACGAGTGAAGTTGTATTATGACTTTATAACCTCTTGTTGATATATATAGAAGTTGATTACTTTTCTTGAATTGTGTGGTGTCTACTATTACATTTCCAACTGTGTTATCAGAGCAAGATTTCAAACCTTGGGAGTAACTCTGAAGAGTTGAAGAGTTCGACGTGATGGAGATGGAAAATGCTATTCCATCTCATGTTCTCAAGTTGACTAAAACAAATTATGGGAATTGAAGCATGTTGGATCCCTAGTTGGATTTGGGCTAGGTTCACTAAATTAGGATATGACCCAACATGTATAGACCAGGGTCATGGTTGTGTCCTAGAGTCTAGGTCAAGTCCTTTGAGTCAACAGTACAAAGGACCAGCCTCTAATACTACCAGAGACTCAAGACTTAGAGAATTCAAGACTTAGAAAAAGGAGTTCTACGTTCGTCGATCTCCGGTCGACGAAAGTCGAGCTCAGCTAGACGAACTCAGGAACAATTCTCTGAGCTCAGTACGACGAACTCTAGATAAAGTAATAACTCCTCTAAGTCAAACCTCAGTCGACGAACTAGGAACATCAGCTAGAAGAACTCTGTTCTCTGGTCGACTAATTCTAGATGAGGTGATTCAACACTCAAAGCTAGATGATACTTGACTCAACGCCAGATGACATTACACTCAACGCCAGAATGGTAAGTTAACACTCAAAGCCAGATGACATTACACTCAACGCCAGAATGGTGAGTTAACACTCAAAGCCAGATGACATTACACTCAACACCAGAATGGTGAGTTAACACTCAAAGCCAGAGGAAATCACACTCAACACCAAAATGATACTTCAACACTCTACATCAGGAAATATTCTAAGTCCAGACTGCAGACTCAGCTCGACGATCTTGGACCTTAGCTGGACTACCTCTGTTCTCAAGGCTCGGCTCGACGATCTTAGATTTAGCTCGACGAACTTGATGCACAGAAGAAGAAAGTTATCAAGCAGCATTCATAGGTCGACGAACTTGGATCTCAGCTCGACGAACAGATATTCTCAGCTCGACGAACTATGTACTCAGGTCGACGAATCCAGTCTTGGAAATTTCCCTCTTTTGTCCTTATTACGTGGCAATAATTCCTGAGTAATTAGTGCTCTAATATTCTCTGAATATTACCGTTAGATAAGAGCATTAATTATGGTCTTCATCAGAATTGTTGCCTGCCGTTTTTATAAGGGATAGTTGGGGAAACAAATCAATGCCAAAAATATTCCAAGGCCGTCAGCATTAATTGCAGAAGGATTTCAAAATTCAAATGGACTTCCTCACAGGAAATATATAAAACATATAGATTTTCCCTTCCAACACACAATAGAGAACATACAGACAATAATCAACAGACATACAGAATTCTTGAGATTGAAAATCGATCAGTCAAGAATCAACAGCAGCTAGACAAGAAGAAGAACAATTCTGAAGAAGAACAACAACCATCCAAATCAAGTGTCTTCTTCTCAGGAACTCTCTGAAGGACAACAATATTACATCTGTCAAAATAGTTCCTGAAGTTCTTCTTGTCAAAATTAAAAGCTTGAAGGCCTATCACCCTGCAGCAAAGCTTCCATCATCCTGAACAAGCAACATCTCAGGGGGAGCTTTTGCTACCATCAAAACCACAAGTCTTCTCAGTTGTTTGAATTGAGAAAGAGAAGACACAATCATTTTCTCACCCCCCACTGTAAAAAGGGTTGTAATCTCCCTTCAAAAGTGATTCTTGGTTGCAAGTCTCCTAATCAAAAGACTTGAGGTTTGGTTGTTGAGCACCTGATCTAAAGCTCATTGGTGTCAGGCACCTGATCAAAACTCTGAGTGGATTCCTACCAGGGTGGTAGAAGAGTGGACTTACCCAGGTTGGGGAATCACTATAAATTCTTGTGTCATCCGGTTGCCCCTCTTTCTTTTTGTTCTTGCTGTAGCTGTGATATTTAGGTCTTTTTGTGTTTACACTTATTTCTCTTTTGTTTCTGTGATATAGTATTTAAGGTTAGGAGTACTTCTCATAGTTCAGAAAAAGGTTGGATTATACCTATATACTCTATTCACCCCCCCTCTAGAGTATATCTGATCTAACCTTAACTCTCAATTGGTATCAGTGGTGGTTCTTTTGGTTGTACAAGCTAACCCTTGAACCAAAGATCCTAAGTTAGATCTATTTTTTTTATCATTACTAGATTTATACATACAGCATGGCACAGAACAAAGAATATGCAAGCACCAGATCTCCAGTGTGTAACTTATCCAAGTTCACAATCTGGAAGGCAAGAATTAGGCTTTACATGAACTCAATTGATGAAGATATATTTAATTCTATCTTAATAGGACCACCAGCTCCAGTGGCTTTAACCTCAACTACATCAACTAACCTGAGTGCAGTTCCAACCCCTGGATGGACAGATGCACAGGAGAAGGCTAATATAGCTGATGCTAAAGCCATGAATATACTGGCTCAAACTATGTCTGATGAAATATTTCAAAAGGTTGCTGATTGTCAATCAGCCAAGGAGATTTGGGATTCCCTGAACCAAATGGTGGCTGGATCAGCAAATGAGAGGAAAGACAGAAGGTCAAATCTCATCACTCAGTATAAGAACTTCAAGAAGGATGAAGCAGAGACAGTAGAAGTAATGTACAACAGACTTAGCTCCATCATCAGTGAGCTAAGGATTCTAGACAAAGAATTCACTTTAGCTGAAGTGAATGACAAGATCCTAATATTCTTTCCTAGCACATGGGACTCAAAAATCTGGCCCATCAGAGAAGCTAGGAGCATGACAGAGATTTCAACAGAATCTCTTCTGGGAAAATTAAATTCCTATGAGAAGCTGATCAAAGCAAGGGAAGCAGCAGCTGAAGTGAAGACTCCTACACCAACTAGGAAGGAGCACAACATAGCTTTCAAAGCTACAGAAGACTCTGAAGTCATTCCAGTAAATGAAGAGTTGATGAGTCTCTTTGCCAAGAGATTCTTCAAGATGGCTAGAAAGAACTTCAGAAGCAAACCTTCTAAATATGAAGATAAGCCAAGGTATGACAAAACACCCTCTAAAGAAGTAGTGTGTTTTGGCTGCAGAAAACCTGGGCACTTCATTTCTGAGTGTCCATAAGCTCAGAAGTAGGACAGAAGAAAGGAGAAGGACTCAAGGAAGAGTCCCTACAACAAGCCTTCCTCAAGCAAGCAAAATAGGAAAGACAAGGGCTTTGTTGCTGAGACATGGAGTGATAGTGAAGAAGAATCTTCATCCTTTAGCTCCAGTGAGGATGAAGAAGAGCAGAAAGTAAAGGAAGTATGCCTCATGGCTATTGAGGCAGGCAGTAGCAGATCTGACACAGATGAATCAGATAATGAAGAATCTCTATCAGCTGAAGATCAGGTAATAGCTTCTTATGATTTTGAGTCAGATGAATTTAAATTTGAATTTAAAAATTTATGCTTAGAATTAATAAGCTGTGAGAAGGAAATCAAACTTCTCAGAGAAAAGTTAAACACCCTAGACAACATCACTGTAGAAAATGCAAAACTAACCAATGAACTAATGTCTGCTAATGAACAAATATCTTTTCTGAAAACTGCTCTAAGTAAGACAAAACTATTAGAAGAATCACTGAATGGAAGAAGTCTACAATTATTAGATATCACTAGTACTGTAAATGCTAGGACCAATAATAGCAAACTAGGACTAGGTGCCTCCTCTAGTGATCCACCTTTGATTAAGAAAAATAATCTTTTCAAACCAATAAACTTCATATCTGACAAGGGAAAGAAGAATACTGAACAAGTAAATAAAGTTAATAAGATTCTTGAACAAATTAAAACCAAGAATAAACTCAATATCCAGAAGAATAACAAAAATAACAATGTTCAACAATTATCGTCGAACTCAGATCGACGATATATGAACAGATCGTCGAACTCAGAACGACAATCTTTGAACGCAAACATTAGTAACAATCATTCTTCGATCTATGATCGACAATACCAGTAATGTTCGTCGACCAGAGATCGACGATTTTGGTGCCCAAAGAATGTATATTTTCATTCTTCGAGCAGAGATCGACGATCTCATCCAACATCATCGAGCTCAGGTCGACGATCCAACCAGAGATCGTCGAACCCAGATCCTAATAATAGAAACTTAAATTCTAATAACAACTTTAACCCCTTCACTCAATGGATAATTCCACATAGGAGATACCATCCTAAAGGATATAAAGATCAACCTGAATGCTCTTACATCTCCAGTTATAGTTATGAAAATCAACAAGGACCCAAGGTTACCTGGGTCAAGAACAACTAATTGTCTTGTTTGCAGATGAAGACCTGTCCAGCATACAATCAACTTTGGTATCTGGATAGTGGTTGCTCCAAGCATATGACAGGGAGCAAGGATAATCTGATTGATTACAAGTCAAAGCTAGGACCAAAGCTCATCTTTGGTGACTCTAATTGTGGCCAAACAGAAGGCTATGACAAGGTCAAAATTGTAGCAGTAACTTTCAAAAGAGTTGCATATGTAAGTGGACTGAAGCATAACCTCATCTCTATAAGCCAACTATGTGATGAAAGTTATCAGGTATCATTCAACTCTAGTTCCTGTATTATTACTTCAAAAGAAAACCAACCTGTTTTAATTGGAAGTAGACAAGGAAACATATACCTAGTAAATTTTCATTCTGTTACTTCAGACATATGCCTACTCAATATAGTTAGTAGTCAAAATGACTTATGACATAAAAGATTAGGACATGTAAATCTTAAAAATATTGCTAGGCTATCTAAGGACAACCTTGTTAGAGGTTTACCTTTGACCCCTATAAGAAGGAAGGCCTCTGCAGGGCTTGTCAACTAGGCAAGCAAACTAAATCTAGCTTCAAATCTATTAATAAGAGTGATTCACCTAGGATATTGTACTTGCTATATATGGACCTTTTTGGCCCTGTGGCTGTACAAAGCCTAGGAGGGAAATCTTATATCCTAGTGGTTGTAGATGACTTTTCCAGGTTCACTTGGGTATTCTTTCTGAGATCTAAGTCAGATACCTTCAAGGTTCTTACAGATTTTCTCAGGATCATACAGATTGAGTACTCTACTCATGTTGCATTGATCAGAAGTGATCATGGTACAGAGTTTGAGTCTCTTCTTATGCATGAGTTCTGTGAGAAGGAAGGTATCAGACACTGTTTCTCAGCTCCTAGAACTCCTCAACAAAATGGAGTAGCTGAAAGGAAAAATAGAACACTCATTAAAGCTGCATGCACATTACTTGCAGATGCTTACATGCCCCTATCCTATTGGATAGAGGCAGTGAACACAGTAAACTGTCCTGAACAGAAGTTTGATACACAAACTAAAGCATAAGATTCCCTATGAATTACTCAAAGGGAAGAAACCAATAATCAACTATTTTAAAGTTTTTAGTTGTGTATGTTATATTCATAATAATGACAAAAAGCACATTAGAAAGTTTGAAGCAAAGGCTGCAGTGCGAATTTTTCTAGGATATTCCCAAATCAACAAAGCTTATAGGATATTTAATAAATCCACAATGAAAATAGAGGAATCTATGCATGTTACATTTGATGAGGCTAACATGTTTTATAAGGAGAAAAATATTTCTACCAAAGACTCCTTGTAGGTACACAACTTGTGTGAGGAATTGGATGACTTACACTTTACCCCCAAAGTTGTATCTCACCCTTCTCAACAAGTCAATGAAGAAAGTGATGAAGAAACTGTGGAAATAGCTGAACTTCCTATAACAATAGAGGTTATTCCACAAGAGGAATTCCTTCAAAATGTTGTGGCTGAACCATCTCCACCTACTGATCTTGTCACACTAAGGGATCACCCCAGATCCCAAGTGATTGGAGACATAACAGCGGGTGTACAGACAAGACATCAACTCAACCAAAACTTGATGCATGCCTATTTCCTCTCTCAAATTGAGCCTCAATCCATAACTGATGCAGAGCAAGATCCCAACTGGATCAATGCAATGCAAGAAGAGCTCAATCAGTTTGAGAGATGCAGAGTTTGGGATTTTGTTCCAAGAACAAAAGACTACCTAGTCATTGGAACCAAATGGGTATTCAGAAATAAGCTTGATGACCAAGAAGTAATTGTGAGAAACAAGGCTAGGTTTGTTGCTCAAGGATATAGGCAGAAGGAAGGAATTGACTATGATCAAACCTTTGCTCCAGTTGCCAGGATAGAAGCTATAAGGATATTTCTGGCTTATACTGCATTCAAAAAGTTCAAAGTTTATAAAATGGATATGAAGAGTGCTTTCTTAAATGGGGAACTTAAAGAAGAGGTTTATGTTGAACAACCTCCAGGTTTTGTTTCTCCAACTCATCCCTCTCATGTATTTAAATTGCATAAAGCTCTCTATGGTTTAAAGCAAGCTCCAAGAGCTTGGTATGAGACCTTAGCTAGCTTTCTCTTAGAGCATGGTTTTTCAAGAGGCATAGTACATATGACTTTATTCACTAAAATGCATCATGATAAAATTTGTTAGTACAAATTTATGTAGATGACATAATATTTGGGTCTACTAATCCCAAATTGTACAAAACATTCTCTGATCAAATGCATTCTAAATTTGAGATGAGTAGCATGCGTGAGCTCTCCTACTTCCTTGGTCTCCAAGTGAAGCAGCTTCCTGATGGCATCTTTATTTCCCAGGCTAAATATGCTAAAGAGCTTATCAAGAAGTTTTGGATGGCTGATGCCTCAGCAAAGAAAACACCCATGACTACAAATGCTGTAATAAACTCTGATGCATAAGGGAAACCTGTGGATCAGAAACTATATAGGGGCATTGTTGGGTCCCTACTATACCTTACAGCAAGCAGACCTGATATCATGTTTGCCACATGCCTTTGTGCTAGGTTCTAGGTGAACCCTAAAGAATCTCATCTAGTTTTTCTAAAAAGAATTTTGAGATATATAAAGGGTTGTCCTAGTCTAGGTCTCTGGTATCCCACTGAGTCAGAGTTTGAGTTAACTTGATACTCAGATGCTGACTTTGCTGGATGCAGAGTGGGCAGAAAAGTACCTCAGGAACTTTCCAGTTCCTTGGTATGAGATTAGTGTCATGGTTCTGCAAGAAACAATCATCTGTGTCCACATCAACTGCTGAAGCAGAATACTTTGCAGCTGACAACTGTTGTTCCCAGATGCTGTGGATTCAGAACCAACTCCTAGATTATGGGTTCAACTTAAATAATTCAACTCTACTACGTGATAACACAAGTGCTATAGGCATATCACAAAATCCAGTCCATTATAGTAGGACTAAGCATATATACATTAGACATCATTTCATTAGAGAGTGTGTAGACAAAAGCAAAATCAAACTTGTCTATATCTACACTGATTTACAAAGAGCTGATATTTTCACCAAACTCCTGGATGAAAGAAATCACTAGTTCTTTGTAAATCAACTTGGAATGATCAATGGAGAAGACCTAGTTTTTGTCTGCACTCGAAGAACCCTTCAAATTTCGTTGATCGGTGGTCGACGAACTATGAAAGGTTCTTGAGATTTTCGTCGACCTGAGATCTACGAACTCTCTGTAGTAAGTGATCTTCGTCGACCTGCGATCGACGAACTTACTTCAGAAAACTTTCGTCGACCAGAGATCGACGAAATGTCATCAACCCTTCAGACTGAGATCGACGAACTGTTTAACTCTAAATTATTTCATTGACCTCAGAACGAAGATATTTTTATTTCTCGTGGACCGGAGTCTGTCGTTTCATATTCCAGAAAACCTTATATTTAGGTTTTCTTCGACCTCCGTCCCGCGCTTTCAGTACCCTTTGCACTTGATCTTCGTTTTCTCTCTTGCAGGTGCACTCATGGCGATTCCAGCAGGCGCTCTTGCGGCAATGAGGTTTGATACCGGATTCGACATGGATTTCGACTCCTTCCAGCACTCTGATCCAATGTTCCTCCACATTCTGCAATTGTTGGAAGACCAGCAATTGAAAAATCTGCTGACCAATAGAATCAAATTACCCAGCACGGAAATCAGAGAATGAGTCTATATTGCGTCTATAACCGAGGACAACACAATGACCAGATCAATAGCGGGTACTGCCATCTCTCTCACTCCCTCTGTACTAACTGAAATATTTGGATTAGATAATGGAGAAGAAGAATTAGAAATTGATAAGGAGGAATATGATATGATGTTGAGTCTGATGGGTTACTCTGGAGATAACCCAAATAAACTATTGAAGAAACACCTATCTGCCGAGTTCAAGTTTCTCGCAGATATTGTTGGGAAAGTCTTTCTTGACAAGCACACTGCACACGATTATATAACCAGGCATCAATTTCTGGTTATGTGTGTAGTGGTAAACAAGAGGCAGGTGAACTGGGCACAGATCATCTTTGATCTTCTCAAGAAAAGGAATAGTAAAAAGGAAGTAAACTTTTGAAGGATACTAGGGATCTTCTTGACAGAAAAGGCTGTTGAATCACTGGTCTCCCAGACAACATTCATCAATGCCAGCAAAAGGCTCACATGTGCCTTATTTGGCAGGTGGGAGAGGACAATCACAAAGCCCTCTAAGGCTTTATCCTCTGCCACCCAAGCTTCTGAAAGTACAAGGGCTGTTCCAGCCACTTCCCACCCTTCTGAAGAGATCCCATCCAACATTATTCCATCCAATATTACTCTAGCCACTTCTCAATCTCCAGCTCTCCAACCTTCATCTCTGCTAGCAACTCAACACACCCCAGCTTCAACTCATGTTACAGTCTCTACTTCCCTACCTTCATCATCCCCAATTCCTCAATCTCCAACACATATTTCCTCCTCTACACCTTCCCCCCAACAAGATACACCAATGCCAACACCACCTCAATCCCCTCTTCCATCTCATCTTGCTAATATTCCCCACACAACCCTCTCCTTACTCCCCTCCTTCAACCTATTATCCTCTCCAATGCACACTCCCTCTCCTCAACATGACTCCCTCCTAGACACTCCCATTCCATCTCCACCTATCACCCCCCAGCAACTACAATTTCCACTCAACCAGCTACTGCCCCACAATCCATTTCTCTAAACCTGGATCCATCTCTTGTCACCCCACTCATTACTCTCCTCACACCCCTACTCAAATCTCTTATAGCAGAGGCCATTTCTCCTCTAGTTGCCTCCATATCCTCTCTTACTGCCCAGATCTCTGCTATCACCACTGCTCCCTCTTCATTTGGGGGCCTGTCTTCAGTATCTACTAAAACCAGGCAGGGGGAGATACTTGATGATGAAGAAGCAGCAGTAGTTAAAGCAGAAGCAGCAGTAGCACCAGCAGAACCAACGGCAGAAGAAGCAGTAGCACCAGCAGAACCAACAGTAGAAGCAGTAGTAGCAACAACAGTAACAACAGAAATGTCAGAAGCAGGAACAGATATTACAATGCCAAATACTCAAGAGATCACTCTGCCAGAGATTCTGCCAGGAAGGATTTACTTCATTAAATCCAAAGTGAATTTAGCAACTTTAAGGATTTACTTCATTAAATCAAAAGTGAATCTAGCAACTTTACTAAGAGTATTTGGGTCATACATTTATTTCTGCCTCCCCCCATTCCATCATCAAAAGAAATGGTGTGCTATACCTCTCCTGCTAGCTCAGAGGTGTTAGACACTATAAAGAAAAGTTTGACAGCTCCTCCAGAAAATAAGTCTGATGATCAGAGATCTAGCCCTCCTGGGCCATCTTATATCATGGATGATAGCCCTCTCCCAAATCTGGATGACTTGATAGATCAAGATATTGCCATGGAAATTGAAGTAGCTCATGATGAAGTTGTCCCCACTCCAGTCAATAAAGAAATCTCTAAGGATACAATAAGCCAAATTGATGCTATGTATGACAATCCTCAGTCTGATGATGATGATGAGGAGGAGGAGGAGGACTCAAAGAGAAAGAAAATCTCTAAGAAAAGGAAGGCTCATCCTCCTTCTGCTCTTAAGCCAGGAAATACAAATGACACTCCCTGCTATATTTTACAAAACATAACCCCATACAAAGGGATGCCAGCCTGGATGTGGCTTTCAAAGATTGAACAAAAGGACAGAAAGAAAAGCAGAAGATACTCTCCTCCCCCAGTTCATAGATACAGGAAGGATCCTCCTCCTCCTCCTCCAGCTGTTGGTGCTTCAGGAACAACTCCTCAAAGTTCAGATGCTCCCTCCAAGTCTACATTTTTCATAAAAACTTATCAAAGGCAAGGAAGACCATCTAGACATCAATCACATGGAAGCAGTCAGCAAAGAAGTACTTGTTATACAGAGTAGATAAAGGAGGTAATCTATCAGAAGCCAGAGTTCTCTCCTCCCCAACAACAAGCTGAACAAAGAAGGCATTCAGAATCACACAAACCTAAAAGAAAATATAGTGAAGCTGCACCTCCAAAGTCACTATACACTCAGAGTAATGAAAGACAGAAGGCAACAAACTTTCAAGCACAGTCAACTCAATTCAGGCCTGCATCTCTGCTACCCTCTCAAGATAATCAATCATCTGTCAGTCAGGATGATGATCCTAATTTCAGGATGGCTAGGCTTCAAGAATTGATTGGTCTATCTCAGATAAAGAAGGCTATAGAGGTAGGTGAAGATCCATCAAAGTATACAACTATGTCATCATATAGAGAAAAAGAACTGGATAAGCTTCAAGTCAGCAATTAATTGTTTAATCCAGCAGAATACATGGCATTACATCCAGAGGCTACTATATCCAGAGTTTCTGCCCAGACTGTGATTGGAGAAGCAGATCTATATATATCAAAGAAAGAAGCTGCCAATCCCAACAGGAAAATCATTTTCACTCAGCCTGGGGATAAAAGCAAAGAAGAAAAGCCAAGGGAAAAGAAGCAGAAGAAGTAAAAAACCTGAACTGATGTGATTATGGTATCATTTTTAGAAAACTGCATTTTTTATAATACAAAGCTTACTGTGTATAAATATATCTGTTGCATGCATTATTTATTTCTGCCAGATATATGTCTTCTTGCTTTGTTATTTCAATTTTGTTTGAGTCTGTAATTAGTGACCTCACCCAAATAGGGGGAGATTGTTGGATCCCTAGTTGGATTTGGGATAGGTTCACTAAGTTGGGATATGACCCAACATGTATAGACCAGGGTCATGGTTGTGTCCTAGAGTCTAGGTCAAGTCCTTTGAGTCAACAGTACAAAGGACCATCCTCCAACACTGCCTTAGACTTAAGACTTAGAAAAAGGAGTTCTACGTTCGTCGATCTCCGGTCGACAAAAGTCGAGCTCAGGAACAATTCTCTGAGCTCAGCACGACGAACTCTGGACAAAGTAATAACTCCTCTAAGTCAAACCTCAGTCGACGAACAAGGAACATCAGCTAGAAGAACTCTGTTCTCTGGTCGACTAATTCTGGATGAGGTGATTCAACACTCAAAGCCAGATGACACTTGACTCAACGCCAGATGACATTACACTCAACGCCAGAATGGTAAGTTAACACTCAAAGCCAGATGACATTACACTCAACGCCAGAATGGTGAGTTAACACTCAAAGCCAACATTACACTTAATGCCAGAATGGCGAGTTAACACTCAAAGCCAGAGGACATCACACTCAACGCCAAAATGATACTTCAACACTCTACATCAGGAAATATTCTAAGTCCAGACTGCAGACTCAGCTCGACGATCTTGAACCCCAGCTAGACTAACTCTGTTCTTAGGGCTCAGCTCGACGATCTTAGATTCAGCTCGACGAACTTGATGCACAGAAGAAGAAAGTTATCAAGCTGCATTCATAGGTCGACGATCTTGGGTCTCAGCTCGATGAACAGATATTCTCAGCTCGACGAACTGTGGACTCAGGTCGACAAATCCAGTCTTGGAAATTACCCTATTTTGTCCTTATTACTTGGAAATAATTCTTGAGTAATTAGTGCTCTAATATGTTGGAACACCCTTTTTATATTTGGGTCAGGATAACTATGCTAAGGATGCATGACCTCATTGTATAGCATAGGTCATTGAGTGTGAGTTTAGAACTTAGGATATTTGAGATTTTAGTTCTGCTCAGCTCGACGGATAGTCGACCCCAGCTCGACGTGTCGTCGTCCTCAGCTCGACGCGTAGTCGACCGCTGCTCGACGCATAGTCGATCGCAGCTCGACGCAGCGTCGTCCTCAGTTCGACGTAACGTCGACTTCAGCTCGACGTTTTGGCGTGATTCTCTCTGCATCCTTAATCACTCTCTGATCGACGGATAGTCGAGCTCAGATCGACGATTTATGATGAATTCAATGTTTTGGGTTCTCCCGTCTGTTGACTTTTGAAATTCAAATTAAAGATCATCAAAGCAGTTATTGCAAGAGATCCCCTGGCCGTTTCAAGACTTAATTGGTCCATATCTCAAGGAATTTTCATTGGAAATCAATTAAGGCACTTCCTTCCAAGGCATGGACAGTTAAGGAATGCATTGAATGCCCTGCCAACGGCTATCTATCAGACAGTAGTAATTCTATTACTCAGAGATTCTTCGAGAGAGACATACACAGTTATTCAGTTTTGTTACAGAGAACATTCTTCATCATCTCTCTCTCACAGAATCTGCTGCAGAGAATTCAAAGAGAAGAACATCACTCAGAGAAAGATCATCATCAATTCTCTCTGATTCTCTTCTGCTCTGCAATCAACTCTTCTACAGACTGCCTTCTACCTTCAGACATCAAACACTCAGTGTCTGAGTTATCTATTGCTGAAGAAGGACAAGCAGTGAAGAGCCTGTCACCCTTGTGCAAAGCTTCTTCTACCTGAACTCATCTACACCTCAGGGGGAGCTTTGACAACATCAAAATCCACAAGCTTCTCTTTGATAGTTGACAGAGAAGCATACTCATCCTTTCTTTACCTTATTCCATCTGTACAGGGTTTTAACTCCCTTCAAAAGTTACCCTTTTGGTTAGCTGAGACCTTGTCAAAATCAGTGGTGGCAAGACACCTTATCAAAAAATCTGGTGGTGCCCAGGACACCTGATCAACCATCCTGCAGTGGATTCCTATCAAAGGGTGATAGAAGAGTGGACTACCCAAGTTTGGGGAACCACTATAATTTCCTTGTGTCTTCTGTGATTTATGTTTACTTCTTGCTGTGTGCTGTGTGCTGTTTGCTTTGTCATATATTTAATCATTGCATAACTCACTCTCTACACTAAGTAGATCAAAAAGTTTTAAATACATCAATCTATTTGAACTTACTCTATTCACCCCCCCCTCTAGAGGTAGATAGATCTTATCACCTAACTTTCAATTGGTATTAGAGCCAGGTTGATTGTTTGTACAGGCTAACACCTGAATCAAAAGATCCTTGATAGATCTTATTGTTTTTAAGAGTTTTCATGGCACAAAATGAAGAATATTCTAGCACCAGACCTCCTAAGTGCAACATAAACAAATTTGCACTTTGGAAGACAAGAATTAAGTCATTTATGGACAATATTGATGAAGAAATATTTTATGCCATCATGACAGGTCTCCCAACCTCAGCAACAACAAAAAGGGTCAGGCTAGCTGATGCTAGAGCCATGAATATCCTAGCACAGTCATTATCTGATGACTTGTTCCAGGAAGTTGTTGAATGCTCAACAGCTAAGGAGATATGGGATTCTCTTCATCAAATGGCTTCTGAACCAGTGGATGGAACAACAGAAAGAAGCCACAACATCTTATTTAAAGGAGGAGAATCAATATCCCTAGATATTATTTGGGATGTATCAGATGATGAATCATCATTTGAAGATGAAGAGGAGGAAGCAAGGGCCAAAAAATTCTGCTTAATGGCCATCAATACTTCCTGTAGCAGCTTAGAGGCTGAACAAACAGAAGGAAAATCAAAACCTGAAGAGGATCAGGTATTATCTAACTTTGTTTTTAGTTCAGTTAACTTAGAACTTCAATTTTGCTGCCAAGATTCAATAAAACCTGAGGAGGAAACAAAACTTCTCAGAGGAATGTTTTCAGAATATATTCAAAGGAAGAAGAAACATTTTAATCGACGAAATGAGTTCAAATCGTCGAACTCAGATCGACGATCCTATATAAAATCGTCGAACTCAGATCGACGATCCTATATAAAATCGTCGAACTCAGTCTGCTGTTTCATAAATTTGATTTATCATTATAAGGATAAACTATTTAAAATATTTTCAAATCCTTCTCTTATTTGGAACAAATTTATCAGGAAACATCTTTTCTTAGGTCTGCTTTTATCTTTATGATATCATGTTCAAAATTATGTTAGGACTTCTGTATGAGAATTCTCTGTCAGATAACTTTATATTTCTTATAGATCTTTTTCTAAATTCATCTAGATTGAGTCCTCTACTCTTGTTGCATTGGTCAGCAGTGATCATGGCACTGAGTTTGAATCTCTTCTGATGAAAAGAAATTCTATAGGATGGAAGATATCAGACTTTGTTTTTCAGATTCAGAACCCTAATAAAATTTACTGGGCAAATATCATTTTTCTGCTAATATATCCTTTTCAAGGAGAGAGCAATCTCTACCATAGCTTTCTGCAGGTACCATCTATAAGAGTTAGCTGGATGACTCAATCAAATCCAATTTTCAAAGTCATCCCAGCCTCCTCCAATCACAGTTACTGCATCAACATAGGGGGAGATTATAATGCCAGCAGCAGTCAGTTTTTAACAGCAACAGAAGACAGCTATTCAAAGCTTTTCTTTTTATATCTTATGCTGTGTAACATTTATTGTAATATTTTCATTTTCATGTAAATAGTAATCCTAACCCAAATAGGGGGAGATTGTTGGAACCTTAGGTTCTGATTTGGGTTAGGATCACTATTAGGATGATTAGTTTGACCCAAAATGTATAGTCTAAGGGTCATAGGTCTTTCCAGGTATTCCTCAGAAAGAATCCCAGAAGAAGTGCAGAAGAATTCCAGAGAAAATCAGTTTTGAGGTTCAAAAATTTTAGCTCCAGAAATAGTCGAACGGAGTTCAACTATTGCAGTCCAGAAATAGTCGAACGGAGTTCAACTATTGCAGTCCAGAAATAGTCGAACGGAGTTCAACTATTGCAGTCCAGAAATAGTCGAACGGAGTTCAACTATTGTAGTCCAGAAATAGTCGAACGGAGTTCAACTATTGCAGTCCAGAAATAGTCGAACGGAGTTCAACTATTGCAGTCCAGAAATAGTCGAACGGAGTTCAACTATTGCAGTCCAGAAATAGTCGAACGGAGTTCAACTATTTCTGTGCAGTTTTTCAGGAAGCTTTAAAAGATTCATTTTTGGCATTTTCCTGTGCCGTTTTTCAGACAGAATTATTTACATCTGGCAGATTTAATTAAGGGTATTGAGGCGATTACAGCTATCAGAATTAATGCTATATATTCTTAAGAATATAGCCGTTTGGAGGCTGCATTAATTATGGATTAAATCATAGATTTAATGACAATTGATTCCCAAAAGAAATTACCATTCTTGGGAAAAGGCTTCAGCCGTTTCAAGGCAAGAATTCAAATGTTTGAATTAGTCCAAGGGATATATATATATATGATATACAGAAGATTAAATATATATATAATATATATCATAAAGTGACAGAGAAAAAGAAGCAGGCATATACAGATCATCTTCATCTTCTTCATCTGCTCCAGGCTTTTAAGAGACACAAAATCAACATCAGTCTAAAAGCTTGCTGGAGAGCAACAACAACTTGAAGTCCTACACCCTGAAGCAAAGCTTCCACTCCTGAACTATTCTACATCTCAGGGGGAGCTTTGACAACAACAATCCACTTGTGCTTCTCTTTGCTTGTTGAACAGAGAAGACAACATCAACTCTTCCTTCCTCCTGTACAAAGGGTTCTTGAACTCCCTTCAAAAGTTCTGCTTGGTTTCTGAGACCTTATCAAAACTCAGTGGTGGCAAGACACCTGATCAAAAAATCTAGATTTAGTTTTTGAGCACCTTATCAAAAGCTCATTGGTGCCCAGGACACCTGATCAACTCATCCTGTAGTGGATTCCTACCAGGGTGGTAGAAGAGTGGATGTACCTAGATTTGGGGAACCACTATAATCCTTGTGTTGTCTGGATTGCTTGATCTATTTTCTTCCTTATGTGCTATGAATTTTATTTTGCATTTCATTTTCTAAAAACTCTTAAGCATATCAGATCTATCACCTCACTTTCATAATATTCTCTGAATATTACCATTAGACAAGAGCATTAATTATGGTCTTCATCAGAATTGTTGCTTGCCATTTTTATAAGGGACAGTTGGGGAAACAAATCAATGCCAAAAATATTCCAAGGTCGTCAGCATTAATTGCAGAAGAATTTCAAAATTCAAATGGACTTCCTCACGGGAAATATATAAAACATATAGATTTTCCCTTCCAACACACAATAGAGAACATACAGACAATAATCAACAGACATACAAAATTCTTGAGATTGAAAATCGATCAGTCAAGAATCAACAACAGCTAGATAAGAAGAAGAACAATTCTGAAGAAGAACAACAACCATCCAAATCAAGTGTCTTCTTCTCAGGAACTCTCTGAAGGACAACAATATTGCATCTGTCAAAATAGTTCCTGAAGTTCTTCTTGTCAAAATTGAAAGCTTGAAGGCCTATCACCCTGTAGCAAAGCTTTCATCATCCTGAATAAGCAACATCTCAGGGGGAGCTTTTGCTACCATCAAATCCACAAGTCTTCTCAGTTGTTTGAATTGAGAAAGAGAAAACACAATCATTCTCTCACCCCCACTATAAAAAGGGTTGTCATCTCCCTTCAAAAGTGATTCTTGGTTGCAAGTCTCCTAATCAAAAGACTTGAGGTTTGGTTGTTGAGCACCTGATCAAAAGCTCATTGGTGTCAGGCACCTGATCAAAACTCTGAGTGGATTCCTACCAGGGTGGTAGAAGAGTGAACGTACCTAGGTTGGGGAACCACTATAAATTCTTGTGTCGTCTGGTTGCCCCTCTTTCTTTTTGTTCTTGTTGTGGCTGGGATATTTAGGTCTTTTTGTGTTTACACTTATTTATCTTTGGTTTCTGTGATGTAGTATCCAAGGTTAGGAGTACTTCTCATAGTTTAGAAAAAGGTTGGATTATACCTACATACTCTATTCACCCCCCCTCTAGAGTATATCAGATCTAACCTTAACTCTCAAAGTATATAGATGAGAGTTATGTTAGAATCAAAGATGTTATGAGAGATAGTGGAAGATGGAAATGAAGAGCCAACTGCTGAAGAAGAGACGGTGATGACCAACGCGCATCAGATGGAATCCCGGTAAGCAAGGAAGAGAGACAAGAAAGGACTTTGCAACACTCCGTGCAAGGTTATGATAAAGCGAAGAAGGTGAGATTGTAATCTCTCTGAGCTGAGTTTGAAATTATGAAGATCCAAAGTCTAGAAAAGGTTGGCGACCACATAACTCGTTTGTGGATGATTACAAATGTGACAAAACACAATAAATAGATACATGGTAATGTAAGGATTATGGAGAAACTTCTGCGATCACTATCAAGGAAGTTAAATTATATGGCAGTGGAAATAGAAGAGTTGATTGACCTCACTTAGATCTCTATTAATGAACTTGTGGCTCCCTACAAGCTCATGAAGCATCCTCTACCTATGTCTTAATATCCTCGACCTTGCTGCTCCTAACCTATAGAGGAATATAAGGTGAAAGGAATGAAATTTGGCACTTGAACACTAGGGCAAGTAACTATATGTTCAAAGTGAAGGAGTTGTTTACTAACCTTGAACCAAGTCTTGGTGAGGTTAGTTTTGGTGATGCTTGAAAGATCTCCATGGAAGGAAAAGGTTTGAGAGTGGTCAAGATGTACAATGAAAAGGTGCACATCTAGGATATTTTCTACATTTCAGGCTTGGAGAGTAATATCTTAAGCCTTGGACAATTAGTGGTGAAAGGATACTACATCCAGTTTAGAGATGGAATTTTGGTGATGCAGAATCAACAAGGAAGAGAGATAGTAATGGAGAAGATGACGATGAATCGTCTCTTTATGCTAAAGATGGATGTCATGGCGATGACATACTTAAAAATGAATAATGAAAAATAAGGCATTAACCCCTCGGGTTTGGTCGTCTTGGCTTTAGTTGTTTGAAGCTACTATCATAGGCAAAGATAGTGAAGGTTTACTGAAGATCTTACCACCATAGAATATTTGTGAGGCATGTGTCAAGGGAAAGCAACAATACTAGATGTTTGAAGGTGGAAATTCTTGACGTGCAAAGAGAAAACTTGAGTTGGTGCATTCAAACATTGTTGGTCTATTTGACACTGCATTAGTATGAGGCGGGAGTACACCTCGAAGCTATTTGATGTATTTTATAAAGAGCATGAGATTGCTCATCAGTTGCCGACAACATACTCTGTTCAATAGAATGGAATTGCTGGGAGAAAGAATTGAACAATTCTAAACATGGCGTGGAGCATGCTAAAGGGCAAGCAATTTCCAAGAATGTTTTGGGCTGAGATATTACAGTGTGTTGTGTACTTGCTAAATTATTGTCCTATAAAGAGCGTTAAGTTTAAGACTCCATATGATGCATGGTATGAATTGAAGCCAGGTGTACAACACAAAAAGGTGTTTGGATGTTTATCATATACCCACATCCCAGAGCAGATGAGGAAGAAGTTGGATGACAAAGTGAGAAGTGTATATTTGTGGGTTACACTCCGATGAGCAAAGCTTATAAGATATACATTCCAGTGATGAAGATGACAGTCATTTCAAGAGTTGTCCTATTTGAAGAAGATAATAGCTCGAGTTAGGGAGCTTTTACCCCTACTCTAGGGGAGTTAGAACTAGCAGGAGAATCTCAAAGAGATCTCAACTTAGGATGAGAAGGTTGGAGGAGATCTATGAGGAGATGGAGCCAATTAAAACTACATTTCATTATATTTTCTATTTGCAGATTGTGAGCCATACTTGTACGAGGAAGCTACTTAGTGGAAGACATGGAGGAAGGCAATGGATAAGGTGATGACATCCATCAAGAAGAATGACACTTGGGAGTTGGTCACTCTACTCGTAGGCCACAAGCCCATACGCATGAAGTGGGTGCACCGAGTGAAGACCAACAAAGAAGGAAAAGTCAAGATTCATCTCAAAAAGCTACAAACAAGTCCAAGGTATGGAATATTACGAGGTCTTTTCTATCGTGACATGGATTGACACTATTAGGTTGATTATTGCACTAGCAGCTCAATATTAGTGGAAAATCTGTCAGATGGACTTCAAGTTAGTATTTTTGAATGGGTACTTGAAAGAAGAAGTGTGTGTCTAGCAGCCTCCTAGATATGTTGTGAATGGTCATGAAAGGAAGGTCTACAAGCTAAAGAATTATACGGATTGAAGCAAGCATTGAAAGTGTGAAATGCAAGAATCAATGTATACTTCTAGCAAAATGGATACATGAAGAGCCCACATGAGTATGTTCTCTACACGAAGGTGTAGAAGAATGGAGATATCATATTCATATGCCTGTATGTTGATGGCATGAAAATCACTAACAATAGCCCTCTTATGTACGAGAAGTTCAGGAAGACAATGATGAAGGAGTTCAAAATGATTAATTTGTGCAAACTAACATACTTCTTGGGCATAAAGGTACAACACTAGAAGAATGGGATTTTAATCTTGCAACAGAAGTATATAAAAGAGATATTGAAGAAGTTTTGGATGGAGGAAAGCAATGCAATCGCCACTCCCTTAGATTGAAGAGTCAAGCTGAGGAAGGACTCGAAGAATGAAGCCATCGACTATGGTATTCAAGAGTAGTCTAGTTGGAAGCCTGCACTACTTGACTTTCACTAGACCTGATATTATGTATGTTGTTGGTATTGTCAGCAAATACATGGAAGAGCTGAAGCAAGGCCACTTCACTGCATTGAAGAGGATCTTGAGATATGTCAATGACACGAGGGGTCATGGTTTATTGTATTTTATTGCTTATGAGTTCAAGCTGGTTGGGTAATCCAACATTAATTATAGAGGTGATGTGAATGACCAGACGAGCATTTTCGGGTATGCTTTCCATGTTGGATTAGCTGTGTTCTCATGGAGTTCGAAGAAGCAACTAATGTTTTCCTTGTCCACCTATGAAGCTGAGTACATTGCGATTGTCTATACATGTCAGGCTATTTGGTTAAGAAATCTCTTGCAAGAGTTACATTATCCACGAGATGTTCCTGTGATGGTATACGTTGACAACATGTCTGTGATTTAGTAGGAAAGGTATCCAGTACTGCATGTGCACAACAAACACATTGAGATAAATATCACTTTCTTCATGAGCAAACGCAATAGAAGGCAATGGAGTTGTATACTGCCATATATGAGAGTAGTTGACAGACATATTTATCAAGGTATTGAAGACTGACACATTTATGAAATGTAAGAGCAAATTAGGAATGAGCTACCATGTTTGAGGGTACTATTGGAAATATTATATATTACTTAATATATAATATTTTATGTTTTTTCTTTTATTTTTTGAAAACTCCCCATCAATAGTATAAATAGGTGTCCATAACTCTTGTATCTATACATAATAATAGTTTAAGAAGTGGAGTCATAAGGTTTCTGTGGTCAACACTTTAAGAGCTCCACGGTTAGCAGTTGGTGGTCTCTGCGATTAGTAGTTGGTAGTCTCCACGATCAGCATCTTGAGGTATCTGTGGTTAGTAGTGGGAAGCCTTTATAGTTTGTAGGTGGTGTCTATGATTAGAAGTTATGAACTCATCTTGACATGCTTTAGTGCATGTTATAACACTTGTTATATGCTGTCTTGTGTTGAGTTGTAACAAATGAGTGAAGTTATAATATGTATTTGTAACCTTTTGTTGGTATATAAAGAAGTTGATTGCTTCTCTTGAATTATGTTGTTCCTATTCGGTATTGTATCCAAAATGACCCAGATTTGAAGAAGTGTCTCTTGAACTATGATGAATTGAGATTGTATTTGATGTTATTTATTTAGTTATATGTTTGCAGCACTATATCGCTAAGTACAATCCAATGTTAGGTTACAGTGGGTCATGAAACACAAGACTATACAATGTAATCTTTTATTGTGTAGGCTAATGTGTTGACTCACGTGTATTTCTCTATTGGGGTGTGATTCTGATTCAAGTACACTAGGAGAAACAAGGAAGGACAAGTTTCTGCAATCAGAAGAACATAACTTTTTTCCAAGTATAATTCGTCGAGTATAATAGTGAATACTCGTCGAATTCATCGATTATATTCATGAATACTCATCGAATTTGTCGTGTATACTCACTGACACTCATCAAATTAATCATATTTACTTAGGGAATAACCTCTGAGTTCTTGAAAATCAGTTAAGTAAAAATCGTTGAGTATCTTCATGTATACTCGTCGAATTCGTCGAGTGTATCTATCGATACTCATCGAATATATATGTCGATACACGACGAATTCATCGGGACCCACTGGATATGCCCTAAGTTCTCGAATTTACTTCTTTGTATTTCTCTATAATAAATTCGTCGAATATCACTTTGCTTGTACGTCAAATGCGTTGAGAGTATCTGTTGATACTCGTCGAATTCGTCGAGTAAGCTAGTTGATATTCGTCGAGTATTTGTATAGGAAAGCGTTGAGTTATCTATTAGATCTGTTTGGAACCGTCCAAGTTATTTTCGTCGAGTTTGGAAGAAATTTAACGAGTATACCTGTATATACTTGACGATACTCGATGAATAATACTTAGAGTTTATTTTTTTGTTTTCAAATTTTCGACTCGGATCGTCCAAACCGCCATGTACAGTAACTCACGAATTTCTCGGTATGGAAGGAATTTTCTAGCAGTTAGTGAAGATGAGTTCCTACAAATACCTAGGGTGGATTTCGAGAAACCCTAATCGTGCTATTGTTCAAATCGAGAAATTTCAAGAAGAAAACTCCCGTCGGCGTATGATACGATTTTTCGCGATTCTCTTGGCCGACGTCGACTTGCCGCATGATTCGTTCTTCATCAAGCATGTCGATTAGATCCTTGATCTCTGAAGGTTCTCATACTACTCAGATCTATTGATCTATGTGTTCAAATCAAGTCTACAAAGCTTTCAGTTTCTTTTGTTCCTCAAGACTTTCAAGATCTACTTTTCAGAAGAAAGGAAGACCGAAGATTTCAGATCTGAAGAAGATTATTTTTAATCTTTGTTTATGTAAATATTTTATACAATTATAGGAGGTTTTCCCTCTGAGTTGTAGATTCTTATTTTAGGATCGAGTTGTAGGAGAGGTTATTTTTCGATTTGTAGGAGAGGTTGTTCTCCGAGTGATAGGGGAGTTGTCTCCAAATTGTAGGAGTTTAGGCTCCAAGGTGTAAGATTGTGTTCAATCTGAGATAAAGGTGAAGTAGCTGAATCTAGCTCTTCGTGGTAGATAGGCGAGGCGGGACAGTGGACGTGCCCAACTCAGGGATCCACTATGAATTCTCTGTTTTTGTGTGTGCTTATTTTTGTACAAATTTTTATTCCGCTATAAGACACAGAACTCACCTATTCAACCCCTCTAGGTGATTTAGGTTGACTACTAGACACTTTCAATTGGTATCAGAGGGGTGTTATTCGATATAAGGTTAACACCTTGAACAAGATCTCCGTCTAGTTGTCAAGAGAGTCCGCTAGCTGTAATGGACAGAAGTAAGGATATGTCTTCAATGAAATTGCCTGTGTGCACCAAGGAGAACTTGCCCATGTGGAAGGAGAGAGTCAAATTCTATATGGAAGCTGCTGATTCATGCATTTTTCTGATGGTTGCAGAAGGATCTCACATCCCTACATAGCCATCTGCTTTGAATCCTACTGTTCTAATTCTAAAGAAAATGATGGACTTGAACAAAGATGAAATAGCTCTAGTCTCCTTGGATAAAAAGGCAAAGATGATCATAGCCAGTGCAGTGGACGACTCAATGTTGCAAAATCTATTACACTGTAAATCCGCCAAGGAGATGTGGGACCTTCTTGTGGTTCTCATGGAAGGAACTGAGGAAGTTAGAGACGATCGTAGATCTCTACTCAATCAAGAATACGAGGCATTCAAGCAAGGATCTAACGACTCAATTGCTGATAGTTTTGAGAAATTCTGTAAGATCGTCAATGACCTCCAAAACTATGGTCGTACATTTACTAATGGTGAGCTCAACAACAAATTTATAAGATCCCTGACAAAAGACTAGGACACGAAGGTGGTAGCCATTAGGGAACTTGGAAAGCTGCCTGAGATTGATCCTCAGAACCTATTCGGAAAGCTCCTTTCCTATGAACTACAGATGAACACAATGAAGAAGGAGGAGCAACTCAGCAAGACTTCAAGCAAAGAGAAGTCAGTAGCTCTGAAGGCCGAAGGGTCTAGAAAATATAAAGTTGTGTCACCAGTAAGGACATGAGCTTCTGATGACCAAGAAGATTCTGAGCCAAGCACGTCAGGCTCTGAATTGTCTGATGGAGAATTCTCGCTAATCTCCAAGCAATTCAAAAGACTACTCAGCAAGAGGAGGCAAATGAAAAATAAGTCCACCTTCTCTGACTTCAGAAGATCACATCGTGATGGTGATCGGTCCAAGAAAAGCTACAACGGTGATGACATGTATAAGTCTAAATCGAACAAACATTCTTCTGACATAGTTTGTTACTGTTGCAATAAGTCGGGACATGTGATTGCGGAGTGTCTGTATAAAAAGAAGGACAGATTCAAGAAAGAAGTGAAGAGATCCTTCAAATGTAAGAGGAAGGAAGAGAAGAGTTTCGTTGCAAAGAAGTCAAAGAATCTTAGTGATAGTGAGTCAAGCTCGAAAAATGAAGAAGCCTACTTCGTGCTCATGGCTCAATTAGATGAGGAAGTAGGCGACTCCCAGTTCAACGGGAAGGTAAACTTTCACGCAATGCTCTTTGAATCTGAAACTTCTACTAATGGTCATGAAGACTATTCTTCTAAGGAAGATAATTATGACTTGATGGCTCAGTATCAAGTACTCTTGACCACCTTTGACAAATGCCGAAAGCTAGTCAAAGCGCAGTCAAAAGAGATTACTTCCCTCAAGGAAGTGGAATTGAATCTGGGAGAGGAAATTGAAAAGTTAACTCCTCTCAGAGACGAAGTCCAATCCTTGAAGGATGAATTAAAGGACTAGGTTGAGCTACTGTCTCAGAATGAGAAATACTTTGATGAGCTAAAAGAAAAGCTCTTGGTGGAAAGGAAACTTGTTGAAAGTTACTCTAAGCCAAAGACCATTCTTCCTCTCATTGATGAATTCTCTGCTCCTAAGAAGGGTAGTGGTCTTAGCCACGTAACTAAAAAAGGTAAGGCTACTAAGAGAGCCAATACCAAAGGTAAGGGGAAGGCACCTCAAAGTCAACCCTATTTTAAGAAGGTAATCTTTCCCACAAATTAATACGACTTTGAGGAATCCTATGGTCACTTTGCTAGGTCAGCTTATGTGGAGCCTAAAAAGCACTACCAAGGATGGACCCGTCCCCGAGACTTTGGTGCTAGTGCTTTCAAGGCGCCATATGAAGAAATAACTCTTAAAGAGTATGGTTCCTATGTTCTTGGACCAAATTTTAAGAAAGCTCTGAAATCCAAAACTGTTGTCCCCAAGGAAAAGAAGACAAAGAGGCCGTGTGTATGTTGTACTCATGAGGCTTCTTCCTCCAAGTCGGTAGCCCTGCAAGACCTCCCGTTCTTTAGGTAAAATAGGAGTACAAGAGAAGGTGCAACAATTTTGAGTATTGGTGTTGTGACAAGATTGGTCATTTTGTCGTAGATTATTGGTTTCATCATGTGAAAATTGAAACTCCACGAGTTAACAGTGCGATAACGACCACTCGCAACATTAATGTTCCTAGTGGTGTTAAACTAATAAGGAACCAATGACCCAAATGTATTTAGGTTCCTAAGGGAAAATGATTTATGATTGCAGGTATGTCCAAAGATCAACAAAACTCCAATCTAGTATTTGGATAGTGGATTCACTCGGCACATGACCGGGATAAGAAGCCTATTGCAACAATATACCTAGTCGAAGACAGTCCAAAAGTCGTCTTTGGAGCGTCTGCTTGTGGAATCACTAATGGCTATAGTATGATTACCAACAGTATAGTCTCCTTCACAGAAGTGACCTAAGTTAAAGGATTACAGCATAATCTAATCAGCATAAGCCAATTATGTGATAAAAGCTATATCGTTGAGTTCTACAAGGACAAGTGTCTGATAAATTTTTTTGCCGATTTGTAGACAGTCTTAACAGACATTCGGAGTAGAAATATTTTCTGCTTAAATTTTCTATGCTTAGACAATTCTACACAGTGTGCTTTTTGGCAAAAAATAGCGCGTCTATTTGTGACCAATAACACAAGAGATTAGCACATATAAATTTCAAAACTATTAATATGTTATTTTCTCAAAACTTAGTGCATGATGCTCCCTACATTAAGTGCCTTAAAGAGAGTCTATGTCACACATGACAAATGTGTAAGCAGACACGGGCTACCTTTAAGGGTATTGCTGAAAAAGATTATTCTTGAAGTTTAACTTACTTCACATGGACTTATTCGATCTCATGCCAATTTATAGTTTAGGAGGTAAAGTCTATACGTTGGTCATTGTTGATGATTACTCCCATTTTACATGGGTGTTCTTTCTAAAACACAAGTCAGACACCTTCTAGGCTTTCACTAATTTTGTTAGGCAAATTCAGAACGAATTAAACGGCTTCGTGGTCAAAATCAGAAGTGATCACGAAACAAAATTTGAGTCTGGCGACATGACAGGATTCTGTTAAAGTCAAGGTATCTTTCATGAGTTTTCCTCTCCACGTACTCCACAACAAAATGGAGTTGCTGAGAGAAGGAACAGAACCCTCATTAAAGCGTATACAATTATATTGAATGACGCTTCACTAACAGAGAAATTCTAGGATGAAGCTGTCAACACAGCGTGCCACGTGCAAAACAGAGCATTAATCAACAAAAGCCATCGTAAGACTCCCTATGATGTGTTAAAAGGCAGAAAATCGGTTGTGTCCTACTTTAGGAGCTTTGACAGTGAATGCTTCGTATTTAAGAATGAGAAGTATTATCGTATGAAGTTTAGTGAAAGTTCTTTGAAGGTATTTTTGTAGGATATAGTAGTCATAGTAAGACATATATGATTTTTAACAAGAAAATCCTGATGGTAGAAGAGTCTATAAATATTGTATTTGATGAGAAAAGTATGCTTCATAGCAGTTCATCTAGTGTTATTGGTGTAGATGCAGGTACCAGGTTAAAGGAACTAAGCTTGGAAGAAATGGTCAAGAAAGATGCTCCAAGCTCAGTTAATGTCGTCGATCCAAGTGTGGTGGAAGAACTACTAAATGAAGAACTACTTTAACCTACAGGAGATGAAATTGACATGGCAGAACCTGGTGGTGGGAGAGGAAGAAATCTAGTGTTCAGACACTTAAGAGATCACCCAATTGATCTAATCATTAGAGAGCCAGGCGACGGTGTAAGAAACAGAAGATGTACTACTAACAAAGTTTTACATCTTAACTTTCTGTCTCAGGTTAAGCCAAAGAAATTTGAAGAAGCAAACAAGGAAGCCTCTTAGATAATGGCTATGCAAGAGGAGCTCAACTAGTTTGAAAGGTACAAGGTTTGGGAGTTTGTGCCCAGACCCAAAGGACAGAACGTGATAGGTACCAAATGGATATTTCGAAACATGCTGGATGAGAATAGAGTAATTATAAAGAATAAAGCCAGGCTTGTAGCTCAAGGGTATAGACAAGAAGAAGGGATCTACTTCGATCAGACCTTTGCTCCAGTGGCTATACTCGAAGAGATCAGGTTGTTCCTTGCATATGCTGCTCACAAAGGCTTCAAGGTCTATCAGATGGACGTGAACTCAACATTCCTCAACGACGATCTAAAAGAGGAAGTATACGTAGCACAACCCCCAGTTTTTGCCGACTCAACTTTCTTTGATTATGTATATTTTCTTAAAAAGGCTCTATATGGTTTAAAACAAGCTCCTCGAGCTTGGTATGAGACATTGTCTAGCCTTCTTTTTGAAAACAAGTTTGCAAGAGAAAAGATAGAAAAAAATTTATTTCTTAGGGAAGTAAAAGACAAGATTTTGCTAGTGCAAATCTATATCGACGAAATTATTTTTGGCTCTATGGAGGACCACCTTTGTAAGAAATTTTCTAAACTTATGCAAGGAAAGTTTGAAATGAACAGTATGAGAGAGCTGAAGTATTTCTTAGGACTTCAGGTGAAACAATCTGAAGATAGAATTTTCATCTCTCAAACAAAGTTCATTAAAGAGTTACTTAAGAAATTCAAAATGGAGAATACAACCTCGATGAGGACTCCAATGGGTTCAACTATGTCTCTGGACATGGACGAGAAAGGGAAACCTTTTGATGAAACCAAGTACAGAAGCATAATTGGGTCCTTGCTCTATCTTACTACCAGTAGACCCGACATAATATTTCCAACATGTGTGTGCGCTAGATTTTAGGTAAACTCTAAAGAATCTCATTATGCTGCTATAAAGTGGATCTTGAGATACCTTAAAGGTATACCAAATCTTGGCTTATGGTAACCAAGAAGAAATGGTGTCGAGCAAATTGTTTTATCATATGCTGATTTTATAAGAAGTAGGGATGATAGGAATTGCACTTCCGGGACTTGCTAATTCCTCGGAAGAAGGCTTATGTCATTGAGCATCAAGAAGCAAAATTATGTGGCAACCTCCACTACTGAGTCAGAGTATATCTCTGCTGGTAGTTGTTGCACACAACTTCTCTAGATCAGGAATCAACTTAGAGATTACAACTTACAATTCAAGGAGATTCCTATATTTTGCGACTCCACCAGTGCGATTGTGATTGCAAATAATCCAGTCTCTTATAGCTGGACAAAACACATTGAAATCAGATATCATTTCATCTGGGAGCATGTGGAGAACAATGACATAATTCTCAGCTATATCCCTACAGATAAGCAAGTTGCAAACATATTCACAAAGCCACTGGACGAGGCCAGATTCTCATTCTTCAAAATGGAACTGGGCATGCTAAATAAGGATTCTTGAAGACGGCTATGGAGACTGAAATTCTCTCAGGGAAGTACATCTCATAGAACTTAAAATAAACCAAGACAAATTCGTTGAGTCACTCTCGTAGAATCTCCCCGATTTGTCGAAATAATCTGTTGCTCTTCAACGAATTTCGGCGATATTCGATGAATTCTGCTCAGCTTCTTTAGGATTTCGACGAATCGTGCACATGTAATTTTTTTATTGGATCCGAAGAGTCGTCGGTTTAAGGTACACGCCGATTTCTCATGTCTCGAAACTTTAAGTATATATATATAAGGTTCTTGGGGTAAAACATCTTCACATCGTCGAAAGAGAAGGTCTGAATCCTGACGATTCCTCCTTTCGCGCTTCAGATTTCACGATAGCAAGTCGTCATCCGCTACAGCAGCACATCGTTGTCTCTGATTCCTTCAACCTTTCGGATTTCAGATTGTCTTCATGGCTGCCCAAGGTACTAGTGGCTTGCTCGTAGGGGGAGAACTTGTTCGAACTGGTTTTGCTATGGCCACAGATTAATTTAGAAATGTCATACTAATGTTGGAATCAGCCGATCTCACCTTCGTCCTTGAACACCCTTGCAAGGTGTTGGACAAGGATGTTTTGGCGTTCTTCTAAAGTGTTAAGCTCTGTAGTGAAGACACAATAATCAAGAGCAAAGTCAGACAGGTCAGAGTAAAAATGAAGGCATCCCTCCTCACGAGGTTCTTATGGCTTCCAACATGTAAATAGGTCGATCAGCTTGAAGAGGATGATTTTTTCAGAACTCTTTTGTTTAGCGGTCTACTAAAAGGAACTAAAGCAGTCAAGCGAAAAGGGATGAATGATGAAGGAAAAATTCTTTCAGATATCATTGGAAAAGTTCTGTTGTGTAAGACTAGATCCCATGATTACCTGTCCTCAGACATGTTCAAGATTTTGGTTGCCATCATATGCCCGAAGAGGATTGACTGGGGTGTAGTGTTATTTGGAAGGATAAAGAACAGTCTCCGCACATTGAACTTTTGAAGGATAATCAACCTATACTTTAATCAGCTTGACAAGATAAGTTTGACATGTCAAAAGGAGTTCCTTTTCACCACTTGAAGAAGATAGATGCATCAATCTTCTCTAAATGGGAAAGAAGAATCCCAAGGCAAGGTGGTCTCCAAGCCCTGCCTGAGGTGGAGGAGGAGGAAGTTCCTGAGGAAAGAATTCCTACTCCTACCCTCCGTGAAATTCCTAAAAGCTTGTGTGCAGGAATCAAGGGGGAGTCCGGTGAAACCCAAGTGGTTACTGATGTACAAGTGCCCTTGGTGGTTCCTTCTTCTGTAATTTCAGATGTTCTAGATGTAGTGGTTCAGCTTGTTGATGTTCATGTTCCTCATGAGTTAGATGTTCCAGTTATAATGGTACCTGGTTCAGTTGAAGAAATAGTTGATCTACATACTATGATTGCTGTTATTGGTAGGGTTGCTGCTGTTGTGGTTGTATTTGATGAGGCTGCTGATTAGAGAGATGTTGATGATAGTGTGGATGCTGATGATGCAGAACACACTGTTGCTGCTGATAATGTAAATAATTCTACTAAGCTCGCTTCTACAGAAAATATGATTGTTTGTCTCCCAGAAATTCACACGGCTATGTCTGAGGGGGGGCAAGGTCAGTCATCAGTTTCTATCCACACTAGGGTGGACATATTTATTAGAAACCTATTGAAAAGAATTGAAAAAATTTCAGGTGGACCTTTAGTTGAAGGAGAAGGAATTGTTAACATTTCTAATGAGGAAGGAGATACAGAGGTGCATCCTCCTATCCTAGAGGCTCCCAATTCATGCCTATTGTCAAAAGCTCATGTAGTGGCAGTGTCATCCAGCGACTCTGAGGCCAGTGCAGATCTTCCATTTCCTCCCAGTGTTCCTGTTGTATAGATTATAGGTTCAAGTTCAGATATCTCCCTACTGAAGTCCATAGAAGTAATGTTAGCTAAGCAACAAGCTCAATTTGATTTATCTCTAAAGAAAGTTCTGAAGAAAGTGAAAGAGACAGAAGATATATGAACAACGAACTTGCTGAAGTCAAGGTGCGTTTTGATAAGGTGGAATCCAATTTGGATAGCTTGTTTATTAAAGGTGGGCATGTCATTATTCTCATTATAGTTGGTCTGAAGAGAAATTTAACACTACTTCAGAATGTTATGAGAATGCCAAAATAATTATAAATGCCCAAAATGAAGGGATACATTACTTCGACGAGCAAATGGTCTACCATGGTAATGCAATTACATCAAAAGTGCTCAAAGAAGTTAAAAAGGGGAGGCAGAATTGAAAACTAAGGTAGATGCGCTTGAAGCTTCAATAAAAGATCAGTTCAAGGAAACAAACACCTACTGTTATGATAACTACAGTTGGCTTCATGGAGAGCTGTTTTCAGGGTCTATTGAGGTAAGGATGCCAGAACAGGCGATACCAAATCCTGTACATGACCATGTTCAGGCTGCTCAGGATTACACTCAATATTGGACAGACTCTCAATATTACTTTGTGCTGTTGCTGTACCAGAGATCCAAGTGGTTGTGGATGTCTCCCAACCAGCCTCTAAGAGAAGGAGATATGGTGAAGGCCCTTCTACTGTCAGGTCTAATCCTAGCAGAGAATTATGTGAAGTGTGGAGTCCAATCTCAAAAGGTATTATCTTGGACACCTTCACATTAATCGATGTAGGACATGAAGACAGGTACACTCACTATAGCAGGGAGGAGTGGAAGAAATATGAAGTTGACAATGTCAAGAGAAGGCTTCACTTTTGAAAATTCAGAAGGGATGATCCTACAACCCCTCCTCCCCCACCAAAGTATTTCCCAAAGTTGAAGGCTTCCATTGACAAACAGTTTCAGAAGAGCCAGGGTAAACAAGCTTAATGTTTTTTATTTGATGATTGTGAATACTGTTTGCCCTAATAAAACTTTCATATGTATATATATATATAATGTTTTGATGGAAATTGTTCTTAATTCTATTTCTTTTTATATGTCCTTTCCTTATCATGCTCTTTCCTTATTTTATTATATTTTGTACAATTCATCTTAGTTTGTAGGGTTTTGACTTCTTCAAATAAGGGGAGATTGTTGGGTATTATACCCACAATGACCATAATTTGAAGAATTGTCCCTTGACCTAAGATGAATTGAGATTGTATTTGATGTTGTTTATTTAGTTATGTGCTTGCAGGACTATATTGCTAAGTACAACACAATGTCAGGTTACAATGAGTCATAAAACACAGGACTATACAATGTAATCCTTCATTGTGTAGGCATATGTGTTGACTCACGTATAATCTCTCTATTGGGGTGCACTTCTGATTCAATTACACTAGGAGAAATAAGGAAGGACAAGTTGCTGCAATTAGAAGAACATAATTTTTCTCTAGGTAAAATTCGTCAAGTATAGTAGTGAATACTCGTCGAATTCGTCGAGTATACTCATGAATACTCGTCGAATTCGTCGTGTATACTTACTGGCACTTGTCGAATTCGTCGTATTTACTTAGAGAATAACCTCTGAGTTCTTGGAAATAAGTCAAGTTAAAAATCGTAGAGTATCTTCATGTGTACTCGTCGAATTCGTCGAGTGTATCTATCGATATTCGTCGAATATATATGTCGATACATGACGAATTCGTCGAGACTCACTGGATATGCCTTAAGTTCTCGAATTTACTTCTTTGGATTTTTCTAAGTTAAATTCGTCGAATATCACTTTGCCTATGCGTTGAGAGTATCTGCCGATACTCGTCGAATTCGTCGAGTAAGCTAGTCGATATTTATTGAATTCGTCGAGTATCTCTACAGGAAAGCGGTGAGTTAACTGTTGGATCTGTTTGGAATCATCCAAGTTATTTTCGTCGAGTTTTGAAGCAGTTCGACGAGTATACCCGTATATACTCGACGATACTCGACGAATAATACTTAGGGTTTATTTTTTCTATTTTCAGATTTCTGACTCGGATCGTCCAGACCGCCATGTATAGTAACTCGCGGATTTCTCGGTATGGAAGGAATCTTATAACCGTTAAAGAAAAGGAGTTCCTATAAATACCTAGGGTGGATTTCGAGAAACCCTAATCGTGTTATTGTTAAAATCGAGAAATTTCAAGAAGGAAAACTCTCGTCGGCGTACTATACGACTTTTCATGATTTTCTCGGCCGACGTCGACTTGCTGCACGATTTGTTCTTCATCAAGCCTGTTGACTAGATCCTTGATCTATGAAGATTCTCATACTACTCAGATCTAGTTGATTCGTGTTTTCAAATCAAATCTACAAAGCTTTCAGTTTCTTTTGTTCCTCAAGACATTCAAGATCTACTTTTCAGAGGAATGAAAGACCGAAAATTTCAGATCTGAAGAAGATTATTTTTAATCTTTGTTTGTGTAAATCTTTTATACTATTGTAGGAAGTTTTGCCTCCAAGTTGTAGATCCTTATTTTAGGATCGAGTTGTAGGAGAGGTTATTCTCCGAGTTGTAGGAGAGGTTGTTCTCCGAGTGGTAGGAGAGTTGTCTCTGAGTTGTAGGAGTCGAGACTCCGAGATGTAAGATTGTGTTCAATCTGAGATAAAGGTGAAGTAGCCGTATCTAGCCCTTCATGATAGATAGGCGAGGCGGGACAGTGGACGTACCAAACTCGGGGAATCACTATAAATTCTCTGTGCACTTATTTTTGTACAAAATTTTTTCCCGCTATAAGACGTAGAACTTACTTATTCACCCCCTTTTAGGTGATTTAGGTTGACTACTAGACACTTTTAGTTCCCACTATTACACTTCCAAAAATTTACACACCATTCGTGAAAGGAGCGTTTACATGATTTAAATGTATGATGGAATATGTCTAGTCATTTGAGTTAGTTTTTGAGGCATGAAGGTCCAAGGGCACTTAAATGCTAATATCAAAGCTCTAGTTCAAGGTATCAACTCAATTTCTTTAAAAACTTATGGATGGTAGTCTTTCATCAAAGTGTTTGGTGTATGTGTTCAAAATTGTTAGAAATATTGAATATTATAGAATATTCAATATTTTTTGGATTTTTTTTGAATTTTCGGAAATTCCCACCTTTGCTATATGAAAGGTGTCCATACTCCTTCATTCCTACGGAACAATGATTCAGACAGCAAGGTTAGAGGTATGTGGTTAACATTCTGCGGCTAGCACACTAGGCAAACTCAGAGGTTAGCAAGCCACAATAATTGCGAGTAGCGCTGGCGATATCAACAGTAAACATATCAACAACATCTACGACTATCGAGCGATGGCAAGGTTAGCACATGTGGTATTTGTAGCTAGGTGGTTAGAAAATGTGAACTCCTCTTGACATCTACATGAGATATGCAACCAGTTGGTGATCCCCATGGTTAGAATTGTGTGAACTATGCGGTTAGAAGTGTCTTGTGAAGTTGTAATACCCACTTTAGGTAATGTGTCATGTTTGTGAAGTTGTAATACCCTATCGGGTAGTTTATTTGCATGCACAATTTTATTGTAATTTTTATAACCTCATGGTGATATTTATAAGAAGTTGTTTGCCATTTCTCTAAAATTATGTTGTTCCCGCTATTTACGATTCGAATAGTGATATAAGAGGGAGGTTGGAATGCTTGGAAGTAAATCTGAAGAGTTGAAGAGTTCATCATGATGGAGATAGCAAATGCTCTTTCATTTTAGGTTCCCAAGTTGACAAAAACAAATTTTGGGTACTTGAGCATACAGATGAGAGTGCTGCTAGCATCAAAGGAGTTGTGAGAGATAGTGTAAGATAATAATGAAGAGCCAACTATTAAATAAGAGGTGACAATGACTAATGTGTAAATGACAAAATTTAGAGAGGAAAAGAAGAGAGACAAAAAAGCTCTCTTATTATTATACGAAGGAGTTGATGAAGTAACCTTTGAGAAGATCTCAGATGCTTGAACCTCAAGAGAAGCATGTGAAACTCTATAACACTCCATGCAAAGTGTTGACAAAGTGGAGAAGGTGAGATCGCAATCACTTCGAGCTATGTACGAAATTCTGAAGATGCAGAATTCTGAGAAGGTTAACGACCATGTAACTCGTTTGTGGATGATTGCAAATGAGATGAAGCCCAACGGAAAGACGCTTGACGACATAAAGTTTATGGATAAACTTCTTCCATCAGTATGAAATAAGTTCAATTACATGATGGTGGCGATAAAAGAGTCAAAAGACCTTGCTCAGATCACTATTAATGAACTTGTAGGCTTCGTGCAAGCTCATAATATCGCATGCTGTAAAATGAGGTGTCAAGTGGATTAGAGCAAGCACTGCATACATAACTAAACTTTGGAGATAATACTAGATGAGGTGGTGGTCAGCGAGGTTGCGGCTATCAAGGCAAAGCTAGAGGAGGAAGACATCAAGAAAAAAAATCAAAACTTCTAGAGAGGTGTGGAGCATGCTCATGCAAGAGAACAAGAAGCAAGAAGAAGAGTCCATTATAAAGGTCGTAGTTTAATGGGCAAAGTCTAGTGTTATTATTGTAACCGGTTTGGGGGGAATGCATTATGATTGTAGATGTCCAAGAAGGATAGAGGTGATCAACTGTAACGCCCTGAAACTCAAAAGAGGGACATGTGACGTTTTAAGCCAAGGCTGGGACTTGGAGCAGGTGTCACGGGCGTGTCACGGGCGTGACACGGGCGTGTCACGCTAGGGAGTTTTCTGAGTCATGTACACAGGCCATGACACGGGCATAGACACGGGCGTGTCACATGTGACACGTGCGTGTCGGGTGCCGTGTCGCAGGCCGTGTCCTCCTCGGGAAGCAAGAGTTGGTAGTTGTACACGGGCCATGATACGGGCACAGACACGGGCGTGTCACATGTGACACGGGCGTGTCGGGTGCCGTGTCGCAGGCCGTGTCCTTCTCGGGAAAAGAGTGTTGGTCGTTGCACATGGGGCGTGACACGGGTCGTGACATGGGCGTGTCGCATGCGACACGGGCGTGTCGCATGCGACACGGGCGTGTCGGAGGCCGTGTCGAATGCCGTGTGCTGGTTATCGCGTCAGTCGAGACGGCGAATGGGTGACACGGCCATGCACACGGCCGTGTTGCAACCCGTGTTCGACCCAGATTTTCTAATTTTTAGGCCTAATCGTGGCCGTTCGTTTCCTTGGCTTTGGATCCGACGGCTGAGGGTTAGTGCTGGCGGTTTAAACCCGAAGTTAGGGTTTGAAATCCCTCATTTCATCCAAGTGCTTCTCTTTCTAAAGTGTAGTGAGAGGGGAGAGCTAGGTGGAGGAGGAGACCAAGATCCGGCCGCCGGTGGAGCGTCGGAGCTCCGAATCGCGATCCGAGTCCAGATCCGCGAAGGCGACGCCGTTGCGGTGCTTTCCAACCGCGTAGATTTTTCATGGCGCCGCGGAAGAACGCAAGGGTAACGATTCTCATCCTAGGGCATGTGAAGCCCTCTTTTCCTTTGCATAGGAAGCCCTCTCTCGCGAGTGAGCAAAGAGTTGGAGCGTTCCTTGGGGTAGATATGTAAAGTCCCCCTTGTATAGAGTCCGTATGCGAAAACGAGTATAGACATTGTGTGTGAAGCCTATCCGGACAAGTTGATCCGGATCAGTGATGTTGCATTGCATATGAATCGGGCAAGACTCCGGGTGTTTGGGCATTTTTCGGGTTTTCTACGTGGTAGATTGCAGTAGGGAGCCTTGGAGATTAACTCCTAGGTGCACCCGGAAAACTGGGCAAAAGCGGGTTTTGCCAACACGATGGCCGGGGAGCCAACGTGAACATAACCGGGTTATGTGATTGTTGTGGCGGAAACGGGACTCGGTGAGTCTTGACCTGCGCATATGGCTTAAATTGTCGTTGCGGAATGAGCACGGGTCGGGCAGAACCATACCCGACCTATGTCGTTCGGTGGGACCGTTGGCATGGATGAGAGTCTTCGGCGGTCTATGGCTTAAATTATCGTGACCAAGGCCAGGAAGACAAAATGCTCAAATGATTGGCCGTCCAAGGGACGGTGGTTGAACGGGAACGTCTATGGCTTGAATTAACGTGACGTTGGTCGGTTCGCCGTGAATGTGCCCTGTGTGCACGAGGTGTGTGGTCGTGTGATCCTACGCCTGTGATGAAGTGTGTTTACACTATTTTGATGCTATACTAATAAAGTGCAGGGAAAGAGCATCGCCGCCCCGATTTTGGGGGCGGGATCGTTATAATTTGGTCAGCATTGCTGACTGTTATTTTGTTTACCACTGGGCAGTGGATTGTGGCTTGCAGGTGCTGCGGAGCCGAGCGGGAAATAGCGGGCTAAAGCCCATGTTGCGGTGCTGGCCCTTGAAGGCCTAACCTTTTTATGTTTTTCGTTTATCTCATGTATGGCCGGCCTGCGAGCCGAAGTATGAAAGACACTCTTGTTTGAGGAAACTATTGTAAGGCCTTAAGGCCGGTACTTTTGTATTAATCATTCCTATCTTATTTGAGTAGTGGACATTCGTGCTTGGCAGGGTTCTTATTTTTGTGCAACTTTATAAATTGCTTCCGCTAGGTACTGTGTAGGACGTTGTGATTGGTTGTATGGTTTCAACGCGTAACCAATCGGTCTGTCCGTAGTATATGGCGTCGGCTATATGCTATGTGATGGATAGGAGTGTTATAAATTGGTATCAGACTACTGGTTTCGGTCAAACTTAAATGAATTCGTGGGCGAATTCACTTTAAGGGGTGGTGAGCACATGTGTGTGCGTCATCGTTATAACATGAAAAGAACCCATGAATGTCCACTTAGGAATGAAAATACACGTGTTTGAGGAACCTGCGTGTTCCTATAATTGTTGTTTGCAATATTGTTTGGTCGCTTATCGGTGTTTTGCACGATTATAGGTGACCAGAAGTGGTGTTGGACCGTCGGAATGGCCAGGTTCCGAGGCAAGCAACGCACTAAGTGATGCGCCTGCAACACCTCTGTCAGCCGAAACCATTAGGTTGGTGGCAGAAGCTGTCATGGCAATGATTAATGCGTAACCTGCAAGGCAGGTGCAGCAGCCTGCTCCTGCGGTGGAGCAAGTGCCGCTCTAAGCGGCGGAGCCTAGAAGGGTTGAACAGGTGGCGGTGGAGCCGGAGTTTCCTCGGAGAGCAACTGAGAGACAACTTAAGCATGTGATGGGCTTCCATCCACCGGTGTTCTCGGGAACGGGAACCCCGACCTAGGCCGAAGATTGGCTCTCAAGAGTCAATAGGGTGATGACAACAACAAAAACGGAAGAGTGGCAGAAGACCACGATAGCAACGTTCCTATTGGACGGGGATGCAAGATTATGGTGGGAAGGCCTAGAGCTACACCAGTTGAGGGGAAGGCCGTTGGACGAAGTACCTATGGAGGAGTTTTCGAGACTGTTCATGGCTCGATACCTCCCCTCAGCGCAGAGGATCGCATTGGAGAACGAGTTCCAAAAGCTGGTGCAAAGGAGATAGCACTGTAGACGAGTACCTCCACGAGTTTACTCGATTGGGGAGATATGGTAGCGCTACCTTTGCCGACGAGGAGCGAAATACTAACCGCTTCTTTGAAGGGTTAAGAGATAAGCTGAGGTTGCTACTGTCGGGGCCCATGGCGCAGGGTTTCATGACCCTGGTCACCTCGGCCCGGTCCTTGGAGAAGGACATGAGAAATGTGCAAGCTAAGAAGGAATCTGGTGGGAAGAAATCGGAGTTCAAGGCGCCGACTACGTCGAAGTCGGGCTACTGCAGATTCTATAAGAAGGCTAGGACGTCAGGTCCAGCTTCTTCTGCAGGTGCCTCGGGGGAAACTACCAATCGAACCCCGGGCGCTTGTTTCACGTGTGGAAAGACGGGGCACTTTGCCCGCGATTGCTGGAGCGAACACCCAAAGTCCGAGAGAAAACAAGGAGCTACCTACGAAGAGAAGGGCAAGGCGGTGGAGTCAACCGCGTCCCATTATGCTCCAACTCAACCTAGAGTGTACAACTTGGGCCAGCAGGAGGCCATTAAACAAGCTGACGTGGTGACAGGTACGAGTTAATTTATAGCAAGTTAACTTTAAATACTGTTCTCTATTGCTTGTTAGCCTAATATGGTTTGCATAAGCTTTGTTTTGATTAGTGATAGTCCGACACGGGCACTGTTCGATACGGGAGCTTCACACTCCTTCTTGTCCGAAAATTTTATATCGCGCATCGGAGTCCCTTCTTCGATGGCGAAGGACAAGTTGGATGTGTTGCTACCGAATGGGTGCTCGATGCGTGCGGATAGAGTGTGCGCCGTAAAGGTTCACATAGAGAGCCAAGAGTTCGACTTGCTAGCGTCATTGCTGCCGCTAGTAGAGTTCGATGTTATCTTTGGGATGGATTGGCTTTCGAAGCAGAAGGCTTGGATTGATTGTAATAGTAAGGAGGTCAAGCTGGGTGTTGGACGGGATACAACATTCCCGGGACTGAAGGGGTCGAGTAGGACGCTGATGTCTGCTCTTCAGGTGGTAAAGGCAGTTCGTGCTGGCTCAGTGCTGTTCTTCGCAATAGTGGGGGCTGTAGAGCCAAAATCCGCGTTGGATAGTATCCCCGTGGTTTGTGAATACCCCGATGTGTTCCCGGATAGTCTTCCCGGAGCCCCACCGCAGCGAGAGATTGATTTCATTACCGAGCTTGTGTCAGGTGCCAAACCTGTGTCACGTGCTCCTTATAGGCTGGCGCCGAAGGAAATGGCAGAGTTGAAAGTTCAGCTAGAGGAGCTGATGGAGCAAGGTTATGTGCGTCCAAGCTCGTCGCCTTGGAGCGCACCGGTCCTCTTCGTTAAGAAGAAGGATGGGAGTATGCGGCTGTGTATCGACTACAGAGAGTTGAACAAGCTGGCAGAGAAGAACAAGTACCCGATCCCGAGGATTGATGATCTCTTCGATCAGTTAGTCGGATCGTCGGTATATTCTAAGTTGGACTTGAAGTCGGGGTACTATCAGTTGAGGATCAGGGAGTGTGATATCCCGAAGACGGCGTTCAGCACAAGGTATGGGCATTTCGAGTTCACGGTCATGCCGTTTGGACTGACGTATGCGCCATCAGTGTTTATGGACTTGATGAACAGGTCGTTCCGAGATTTCCTGGACCGCTTTGTGATCGTCTTTATTGACGATATATTGGTGTACTCGCAGTGCGAAGAAGATCACTTCAAGCACTTGCATCTGGTGTTTGAGACTCTGAGAAGGAATGAACTGTATGCGAAATTCTCCAAGTGTGAGTTCTGGCTACCCTCAGTAGCATTCCTTGGTCACATTGTAAGTGGGGAAGGTATAGCGATGGATCTGGCGAAGATCGTTGCGATACGGGAGTGGCCTGCGTTGTCTTCTGTCGCGGAAGTGCGTAGTTTTCTCGGGCTTGCCGGATATTACAGGCGCTTCGTAGAGAACTTCTCGCGGATAGCGTTACCTCTTACGAAGTTGACAAGGAAAGATCAGAGATTCTTGTGGACGCAGGAGTGTGTGCAAGCTTTTGAGGAGCTGAAGAGACGGTTGACCACGGCGCCAGTGCTTAGTTTGCCGAGTGGGACCGAGGGCTTCGAGGTTTATAGTGACGCCTCGGGTAGTGGTTTGGGCTGCGTGCTGTTGCAGCATGGGAGCGTGATAGCTTATGGATCGCGTCAGCTAAAAGTGCATGAAAGGAACTATCCAGTCCACGACTTGGAGTTTGCGGCCGTGATATTTGTACTTAAGCTGTGGAGGCACTACCTATACGGCGTAAGGGTCGATATTTATACCGATCACAAGAGCCTGAAGTACCTGTTGGATCAGAAGGATCTTAACATGAGGCAGAGGAGGTGGATGGAGTTCCTGGGGGACTACACCTTCAAGATTCATTATGTACTCGGGAAGGGCAATGCGGTTGCTGATGTGTTGATTCGCAGGGCTCCCGCCTAAGCCAACTGGTTGTCGGTTCATGATGAGAGGCTTGTACGGGAGTTGGAGGCGTTGGAGATCTGTTGCGTGGACAAGCAGACAAGCGCCAAGGCTTTGTTGAACTGGACGGAGGTTCAGTATGACCTGGCTGATCGTGTTCGGCAGGCAATGGAGTTGGATGAAACCATGAAAGAGCTTATGGAGGCGGCGTTGGATGGGTCAAATTCCCAATTTTCTGTTGAGGATGGGTTGTTAAGGAAGGATCATCGGTTGTGCGTCCCAAGCGGGGGTAACCTGCGGGCGGAGTTGATGTACGAGGCTCATCATACCAAGTACTCAATCCACCCAGGGAGCACAAAGTTGTACCGTGACCTCAAGAAGCTGTTCTGGTGGCCGGGGCTCAAGAAAGACGTAGCATTGTTTGTGGCTAAGTGCCAAACGTGCGCCTTAGTGAAGGCGGAGTGCCAAAAGCCGGGAGGATTCTTGAAGTCCTTACCTATACCGGAGTGGAAGTTCGACGATATATCGATGGACTTTGTGCATGGTTTGCCAAGGTCGCAGAAGGAGAACAACGCCATCTGGGTGATCGTAGACCGGTTAACTAAAGTGTCGCACTTTATTCCGCATAGGAAGGATGACTCGGTGGAGAAGTTGGCGAAGCTATATGTGGATAATATAGTTAGACTGCACGGTGTGCCCCGTAGCATTGTGAGTGATCGCGATGGGCGTTTCACGTCCAATGATTGGAGGTTGGTGCAGCAGATGCTGGGGAAAAAGTTGAAGTTCAGCACAGCCTTCCATCCGCAGACGGATGGACAGACCGAGAGAGTCAATAGAACGATGGAGGACATGCTACGCATGTGTGTTCTAGACTTCGGGAAGCATTGGGAGGACCACCTGTATTTGGTGGAGTTCGCGTACAACAACAGCTACCAGACAAGTATCCAAATGGAGCCCTTTGAGGCCCTGTATGGTAGAAAGTGTCGCACGCCGTTATCATGGTTAGAAACGGCTGAGGCAAGGTTGTACAAGAAGCAGGAGGTGGAGAGTGCTACCTCGTTGGTGCGGATCATTCGGGAGCGCTTGTTGATCGCTCAGGACAGGCAGACGAAGTATTACAATGCCAAGCACCGGAACGTGGAGTTCGCGGTAGGCGATTGGGTATACTTGAAAGTGAAGCCATTCAAGGGGGTTTCCCGGGTGAGACGCTTGAAGAAGCTGAGCCCAAGATACCTTCGACCCTTTGAGGTTCTGGAGCGAGTCGGCGAATCGGCATACCGATTGAGGCTATCGGAGGAGTTAAGTGGACTCTACGATGTGTTCCACATTTCCGTGTTGCGGAAGGCGGTGCAGGAGCCTTCGCTAGTGATCGCAGTTGATCAAGTGCCGGTGGACGAAGGGTTGACGACAAGGGTCAAGCCCGTTCGTATCGAAGACTTCGAGGTGAAGAGACTCCGTAATAAGGAGATCCGAATGGTTAAGGTCTGGTGGGATAATTGCGGTCGGGAGGAGCTCTCTTGGGAACGGGAGCAAACTATGCTGGAGGAGTACCCGGAGTTATTCCGCTCAGGTACCGTTAAAAGCTTTCAGTTCCTATTGTTTTCCTTTAGTAAATTTCGTGAGCGAAATTTTTTTAAGGGGGAGAGAGTTGTAACGCCCCGAAACTCAAAAGAGGGACGGGTGACGTTTTAAGCCAAGGCTGGGACTTGGAGCAGGTGTCACGGGCGTGTCACGGGCGTGTCACGCTAGGGAGTTTTCTGAGTCATGTACACGGGCCATGACACGGGCACAGACACGGGCGTGTCACATGTGACACTGGCATGTCGGGTGCCGTGTCGCAGGCCGTGTCCTCCTCGGGAAGCAAGAGTTGGTAGTTGTACACGGGCCATGACACGGGCACAGACACGGGCGTGTCACATATGACACGGGCGTGTCAGGTGCCGTGTCGCAGGCCGTGTCCTTCTCGGGAAAAGAGTGTTGGTCGTTGCACATGGGGCGTGACACGGGTCATGACACGGGTCATGACACGGCCGTGTCGCATGCGACACGGGCGTGTCAGAGGCCATGTCGAATGCCGTGTGCTGTTATCGCGTCGGTCGAGACGGCGAATGGGTGACACGGCCATGCACACGGCCGTGTTGCAACCCGTGTTCGGCCCAGATTATGTAATTTTTAGGCCTAATCGTGGCCGTTCGTTTCCTTGGCTTTGGATCCGATGGCTGAGGGTTAGTGCTGGCGGTTTAAACCCGAAGTTAGGGTTTGAAATCCCTCATTTCATCCAAGTGCTTCTCTTTCTAAAGTGCAGTGAGAGGGGAGAGCGTGGAGGAGGAGACAAAGATCCGGCCGCCGGTGGAGCGTCGGAGCTCCGAATCGCGATCCGAGTCCAGATCCGCGAAGGCGACGCCGTTGCGGTGCTTTCCAACCACGTAGATTTTTCATGGCGCCGCGGAAGAACGCAAGGGTAACGATTCTCATCCTAGGGCATGTGACGCCCTCTTTTTCTTTGCATAGGAAGCCCTCTCTCACGAGTGAGCAAAGAGTTGGAGCGTTCCTTGGGGTAGATATGTAAAGTCCCCCTTGTATAGAGTCCGTATGCGAAAACAGGTATATGCATTGTGTGTGAAGCCTATCCGGACAAGTTGATCCGGATCGGTGATGTTGCATTGCATATGAACCGGGCAAGACTTCAGGTGTTTGGGCATTTTTCAGGTTTTCTACGTGGTAGATTGCAGCAGGGAGCCTTGAAGATTAACTCCTAGGTGCACCCGGAAAACTGGGCAAAAGCGGGTTTTGCCAACACGATGGCCGGGGAGCCAACGTGAACATAACCGGGTTATGTGATTGTTGTGGCGGAAATGGGACTCAATGAGTCTTGAACTGCACATATGGCTTAAATTGTCGTTGCGGAATGAGCATTGGTCAGGCGGAACCGTACCCGATCTATGTTGTTCGGTGGGACCGTTGGCATGGATGAAGTGTCTTCGGCGGTCTATGGCTTAAATTGTCGTGACCAAGGCCAGGAAGACAAAATGCTCATATGATTGGCCGTCCAAGGGGCGGTGGTGGAACGGGAACGTCTATGGCTTGAATTGACGTGACGTTGGCCGGTTCGCCGTGAATGTGCCCTGTGTGCACGAGGTGTGTGGCCGTGCGAGCCTACGCCTGTGATGAAGTGTGTTTACACTATTTTGATGCTATACTAATAAAGTGCAGGGAAAGAGCATCGCCGCCCCGATTTTGGGGGCGAGATCGTTATAATTTGGTCAGCATTGCTGACCGTTATTTTGTTTACCACCGGGCGGTGGATTGTGGCTTGCAGGTGCTGCGGAGCCGAGCGAGAAATAGCGGGCTAAAGCCCATGTTGCGGTGCTGGCCCTCGAAGACCTAACCTTTTTATGTTTTCCGTTTATCTCATGTATGGCCGGCCTGCGAGCCGAAGTATGAAAGACACTCTTGTTTGAGGAAACTATTGTAAGGCCTTAAGGCCGGTACTTTTGTATTAATCATTCATATCTTATTTGAGTAGTGGACATTCGTGCTTGGCAGGGTTCTTATTTTTGTGCAACTTAATAAATTGCTTCCGCTAGGTTCTGTGTTGGACGTTGTGATTGGTTGTATGGTTTCAACGCGTAACCAACCGGTCTGTTCGTAGTATATGGCGTCGGGCCCTGGCCGGACCTACTGCTATATGCTATGTGACGGATAGGGGTGTTATATCAACCACTATGATTAACATTGACGGTGATCTAGTGATGTTTTTGACATACAAAGTAACTGAATGTAGAAGAAATGATGTTTTGTATTTTGACACATGAACAAGTAACCATATATGTTGAGAAGAGCTATTTACTAACCCTGAACCAAGTCTTGGTGAGGTTAGTTTTGGAGATGCTTAAAAGATCTTAGTGGAAGGAAAAGGAGTTATAATGGTCACAATGAATGGTGAGAAGGTGCACAACCATGCTGCTTTTATGTTCCCGGATTGAAGAGTAACATCTTAAACCTTGGACAACTAGTGGATAAAGGTTGCTACATCTAGTTGAGAGATGAAATGTTAGTGATGCAGAACAACCAAGGAAGAGAGAAGGTGAAGATGACGGTGAATTGTCTTTTTACGCTAAAGATTGATGCCAAAGAGAAGGCATGTCAAGCATTAATTACTAACGAAGAAGATGCCCGAATGTGGTATATAAGGTTAGGCCATCTAGGCATCATTGGTTTGAAGCTACTACTATCACAGACAACGATGGTGAAAGAAGGTCTGCCGAATATCTTACCACGATAAAAGATCTGTAAGGCGTATGTAAAGGGCAAGTAGTAGTGCTAGACATTTGAAGGAGAAAAATTTTGACAAGCAAGGAGGTAACTTAAGCTGGTTCATTTATATATTGCTAGTCCATTTGACATAACATCAGTTGGCAGATCAGATACAACATCATTTATTCTAATGACTTCAGTCAGAAATGTTGGGTATACTTCTTAAAGGAGAAAGTTGAGGCCCCTGACAATTTCATGGAATTCAAGGCGATAATGAAGAAGTAAACTAGATAGTCACTGAAGGTTCTCAGGACCGATCGAGGTGGGGAGTACACCTCAAATCTATTTGATTTATTCTGTAGAGAGCAAGAGATTGCTCATCAATTGTTGACAACATACTTGCCTTAGCAAAACAGTGATACTGAGAGAAAGAATCAGACGATCTCAACATGGTGAGGAGTATGATCAAGGGCAAGAAGTTGCCAATGATGTTTTGGGCTGAGGTAATACAATGTACTGTGTAATTTCTGAACTACTATTTTACAAGGAGCATCAAGTTCAAGACTCTATATGAGACATGAGGTGGCTTGGAGCCAAGTGGGCGACTCTTTTGGGTATTTGGGTGTGTAGCATATGCTCATATCCCAAACCAGAAGTGGAAGAAGCTGGAAGATAAGAATGAGAAAAGTATATTTGTGGTCTACACTCCTATGAGCAAAGTTAACAAGTTATACAATCCAGGTATGAAGAAGGCGGTCATCTCAAGAGATGTCCTATTTGAAGATGAGAGTAGATGGAGCTGGGACGATGAAGAAAGGTGTGCAAAAGGGATGTTATTTGATGATGATGATGAATGTGGTCATGAAACTGAAGTCTAAAATAGTGGAGCTAAACCACCATTGTCACCACCAAGGAGAGATCCAGAGGAGCTTCTAACCCATACTCTAGTAGAGTTAACACTAGCAAAAGCAGTTCAGAGAGACCAAAACCTAGGATGAGATGGATTGAGAAAATCTACAAGGAGACGGAGCCGATTCATGCTAATTTTTCTTTGTATTAACTCTTAGAAGATTACAAGCCGTACTCATATGAGGAAGCTACTCAGGAGAAGACTTGGAGAAAGACAATGAATGAGGGTATTCCACCTATTAAGAAAAATGATATGTGAGAGTTGGTCACTCTGCCCGTAGGTCATAAGCCCATAAGTGTGAAGCAGGTGTACAAAGTAAGAAAAGACTCATCACAAGAGACTACAATGTACTGTGATAAGGTCTTTTCCCCGGTGCCACAAATTGACACCATCAAGCTGATCATTGCACTGTAGCTCATTATCAGTGGAAGATCTTTTAGATGAACGTCAAATCCGTATTTTTATATGGTTACCTGGAAGAAGAAGCATATGCCTAACAACATCCTGAATATGTTGTGATTGGACAAGATGGGACAGTCTACAAGCTAAAGAAAGCATTGTATGAGTTAAATCAAGTACCGCAAGTGCAGAATATAAGAATTTATGAATATTTTCAGCAAAATAGGTATATGTAGAGCTCGTATGAGTATGCACTCTACACAAAAACAAAGAAGAATAAAGATATTAGGATCGTATGCATGTATGCCTATGACATGATAATCATCGACAACAACCCTCATATATATGAGAAGTTCAAGAAGATAATGATGAAGGAGTTTGAAATGTCTGACTTGGGTGAACTGACCTACTTCTTGGGCATAAATGTACAACAATGGAAGAATGAGATCTTCATCTTGCTAAAGAAGTATTTAGAGGAGATATTAAAGAGATTTCAGATTGAGAATAATTCGTCTATCTCCACTACTATAGATCCAAGAGTCAACCTGAGAAAGGACTCAAAGAATGAAGTCATTGAATTTAAGCTATTTAAGAGTTTAGTTGAAAGTCTACACTATTAAACTTTCACTAGACCTGTTATTATGTATGTTGTTGGTGTTGTCGGCAAATATATGGAGGAGCCGAAGCAAAACCACTTCACTGCCGTGGTGAGAATCTTGAGATAAGTCAACGACGCGAGGCATCATGGCCTGTTATACTCTACTGCTGAAGAGATGAAACTTGTTTGGTATTCTGATAGTGATTATGAAAGTGATGTGAATGATCAGAAGAGCACTTTCGAGAATGCATTACATGTTGGAATATCTCTATTCTTACGAAGTTCAAAAAAGTAGATAACTGTTGCCTTGTCTGCTTGTGAAGCTGAGTACATCATTGCGGTTGCCTGCACATGTCAGACGATTTGGATGAGAAATCTCTTGTAAAAGTTGCATCACTCACAGCAGGTTCCTATGCTGGTGTATGTCAATAACATTTTCGTTATTCAGATGACGAATAATCCAGTGTTGCATGGACACAACACACATTGAGATGAAGTATCATTTTCTTCGTGTGCAAGTGCGGCAAAAGGTGGTGGAGTTGATATACTTCCCCACAGGAGAGCAGATGACAGACATTTTCAAGAAGACATTGAAAGATAAAATATTTTGAAGCGCAAGTGCAAACTCGACATGAACAACTAAGTTTGAGGGTGTGTTAAAAATATTGAATATTATGGAATATTAAATAAATTCTGATTTTTTTTTGAATTTTTGAAAATTTCCGTCTCTGCTATAAATATGGGTCCATACCCTTTCCTACAGAACAGTAGTTCATGCAGCATGGTTGGAGGTATTCGATTAGCATTATGTGGCTAGCACACTAGGGGAACTCGGCGGCTAGCAAGCGGTGGTAACCACAGTTAGGGCTAGTGCTATCGGCGGTAAGCAAATCAACGACATCTGCGGTTAGTGAGCGGTGGTAAGGTTAGCGCAGGCGGTATCCACGGTTAGGGGGTTAGGAGTTGTGTACTCCTCTTGACAACTCCAACTGGAGATAAACGACCAGTTGGTGATCCTCGCGATTTGAATTGTGCGAATTCCACTGTTAGAAGTGTCTTCTGAAGTCTTAATACCCACTTTGGGTAGTGTGTAGTGTGTGTGAAGTAGTAGTATCATATCAGGTAGTTTATGTGTGTGAAGTTTTACTGTAATTTTTGTAACCTCTTGGTGATATATATAAGTTGTTTGTCTCTTCTCTAGAATTGTGTTGTGCCATCTGTTTACGGTTTCAACAAAAATTAAGTTTAGTCCCACAACAAGTGTTGAAAGGGCATTTGCAAGATTTATAACTGTGATGTAGGCTGACGTGTTTTTTTTTTTGCTTTGGAGAGTTTGGATAAAAACATGTCATAGAATGCATGTTTGGCTAGACAATGGTACACGAAAAGAAAATTAGTTTTGAACAAAAAATAGATGAAGCTTCTTACGTTAGGTCGGGCATTCACAAATGACAATTCATAACTATCATATTCATGACCGCCACCTTCATCCCAAACGGAGTTTTAGGCCCAATTTTTAGAAAGGAGAATTATTTTATAAACCGTTTGACAAATCTCCGTTGTGATAACTTTTTTTTATTAAAAATGCGCGTTCGTGCGTGTTATTTCGGCCGGGCTCGAATATTTCGTCCGGGCACAAATTTTTTGGACGGGTGCAAATTTTTCAGACGGGCGCAAATTTTTGGCACGAACGCGAATTTTTCACCTGGACACGATATTTTTTCACGGATGCGATAGTTTCGCTCGAAAGCGAAAAAAATACATTCAAGTGAAAAAATAGCGTCCGGGGGAAAAAATTTGCGGTCATGCAACAAAATCATGAATGAGTGAAAAAATCACGTCGAGGCGAAAAAATTCACGTCCGAGCGAAAAATTCACCCTCAGACGAAAAAATAGCGCTCAGGTGGCAAAATAGTGCCCGGGTGAAAAAAAACGTGCACGGGCAAAAAAGCGCCCACCGACGAAAAATATCGTTCACGGACGAAAAATTCGCGACCGTGCGAAAAAATAGACCTGGCCAAAAATTCACACCCGGGCAAAAAATTAGCGGTCGGGCGAAAAAATCGCTCCCAGGTAAAAAAAAAACGAGCTCCGATGAAAAATATCACTCCCGGACGAAAAATTTGAGCCCGGGCGAAAAATTCGCTCTCGGGTTAAAAAACAGTGTTCGGGCGAAAAACCGCTCCCGGGCAAAAAAATCGGGTCAGGCGAAAAAATCTTGTCGGGGCGAGAAGAACGCACACAGGCGAAAAAAACGTGCCCGGGGGAAAAAATGTGTCTTTGCGAAAAAATTGTGGTTGGGCGAAAAAATTGCGCTAGGGAGAAAAAAATCGCGGTTGAGCAAAAAAAATCGCGGGTGGGAGTTAAAATAGTGCCCGAACAAAAAAATCGCCCTCGACAAAAGAAATCTGCCCAAGCCAAAATAATCGTGCACGAGCGAAAAAGCAAACCTCGTGCCTGAGCAGAAAATGCCAGCCTGGACGAAAAATTCGTGCTGGGCGAAAAATTCACGCTCGGGCAAAAAAACGCTCCTTGACGAAAAAACACGCCCGGGTGAAAAAATGCGCCCGGGGAAAAATCGCGCCTAGACAACAAAATGAAGTAGGAGATTTTTTTTAAGAGAAGCGTTTTGGGATGAGGAAGTGCTCTTCGAAAAGGTTGAAAAGTAGATGACAAGTGACTTTAAAAAAAAAATGGAGTTTTCCGTTGTAGCTTTCCCATCGATAGATAATTCAAATGATTTCTTAGGTGTGATAGCGTTTTTCACAAAATTAAGACCCTGTTTGACACGGTGGTGGCGGTAATGAACATGTTGGTTAAATTCTCATTCGTTAACGCCCACCTAAGAAACTTCATCCACTTTTATATTCAAACGGATGATATTTGTTAGGTGATCCTTAACAAATGACAATTTAATCCATGCATTTATGACCGCCACCACCGTGCCAAACGGAGCTTAAGTCTTGGACGTTCAACAATGCAGTCCAATTGGTTCACTATTTAAAAATGACTAGTTTATATATGGACTTCCAAGCAAATGGCCGATATAGCCGGGGAAGAATATTATTTAGGCTCTGTTTGAGGGGACATATTTTCACTGATCAAACGGTTATAACTAAAATCCGATTCATGCGATCGTAAACGCTTGACCTGTGAAAATAAGTCCCCCAAACGCAGCCTTAATTTCACATTAGTAAAAAGTGTGAGTGCTTGGTTTATAACGAAACTGTATGTTATCGCACGCTTACCTTTTCTTTCATGATCATCTTCTTCAATATCCTTCATTATTCTTCGCCTCTCTCTCTCTCTCTCTCTCTCTCTCTCTCTCTCTCTCTCTCTCTCTCTCTCTCTCTCTCTCTCTCTCTCTCTCTCTCTCTCTCTCTCTCTCTCTCTCTCTCTCTCTCTCTCTCTCTCTCTCTCTCTCTCCCCCCTCTCTCTCCCCCCTCTCTTTACCGAAGGAGGGAGACTATATATAGCGGTGTCAGGTGGCAAAACCGAAGCCTGGGTTTGAGAATCAGTCAGCACAGAGAAGGATAAAACGGCTGTCAACATTAAATTTGGAGTATTATCGCACTCTTCTTCTTTTTCTTCCACTGCGCCTTCACTCTCTTTAGATAGATATGATGCTGCTAGCGTGGTCCCAGCTAGCTTAAATTTCTATCACCAACGTGCTATTATTGTTTAATTACTTGGTGGAATGCAATTATTGTTTAATTGCTTGGTGGAATGCAATTATTGTTTAATTGCTTGGTGTTATTGCTCTGTGGATTTCTTAGAATGCCCGGTAGTTGTGGACGCTTTTGCAGCTAGATTGGCACTTGACCTGGCTCTTGACCATGGGCGGGGCTCTGTTATCTTTGTGGAGATTGTGCAACTTTCATGGCATCCGTTTCATCTGGTGGGGCACCTCTCTTGGCGGATCATGCCTTCATCATGGATATCTTATTGGAGAATGATGTAAACAGAGAGTTGAGAAGAAACTATTGAAGAATGAACCGTCTCCTCTTGAGCTGTTACCTAAAATAAATAAATAAAATCAATGTAACGTTTTTCAAGAGTTATATTATCTTGGAAAAGGGTTTATCTTATTTAAGCTACGTGATGCTTGGTATTCCACTGATATAAAATGCCATGTGATCCTGTTCAATTTGATATGGAAAAAATGACGTACTGCTGCTATCTATTTTCATCTCTGTTCTCTCCATTTTTTGTTCCTGTTCAATCATAGAAGAAGAATGTTAAGAGTTATTCCACTAATAGTGGTATCAGAGCTTGTATTCTCTGCATCCATTGCAACTTCATGAGCTCATCATCTACCCCAAATTCCGCCATTCCATATGCACATCACCCACTACCCATATTCAATGGTGAGCTCTACGACCACTGTGATGAAATTGGAGGAAAAGAAACGGAAACGAAAAACACAGAGAAAAAGGGATATTCAGGAATGCATTACAGTAGATTCATTCATTCATGCTTAACATTTGATAGCAGGTTTTACATCAATTTATAAGAAAACAGAGAGTACAATAAGGATGGCAGGTAAGCAGCGCTTCGACTTCAGGTATGCAATTAATTATGCTGGTGATGCTTAGTCCTCTTTGCTGCGCAGATGTTTGGAACTTGCTTCTCTTTAATGTGGCTGCTTACATTCTCTTCTTCTTTAATGTCTCTAGCATTATTATTCTCAACATCCCCCCTTAATGCAGAGACCAAAACACATCTTATTGCAGTAAAGCTTTGAAATGGAAGGGGTTTAGTCATTATGTCTACAAGCTGTTTGTTGGTTTGACAATAAGACAACTCAATTTGTTTTGTCTCAACTAGCCCTTTTAAGAAGTGATACCTCAAGTCGATATGCTTAGTTCGACTATGGAATATTGGATTCTTAGCAATTCCAATTGCTGTCGTGTTGTCACACCAAATCCTGATTGGATTTTTGTTTTCATGGAACTGCAGGTCTCCAATCAATCATTGGAGCCAAACACCTTCACAGGCAGCTGCACAGACCGCAACATACTCTGCTTCTGCGGTCGAAAGTGCGACAGATCTGTGCTTCCGTGATGACCAGGATATAACCCTGCTTCCTAGCATAAAAAATATACCCGCTGGTACACTTTCTATCATCAGAGTCGCCTCCCCAATCACTGTCTGAGAAGCCTGTGAGATCTGTTGCTGCTTCTTCCAGATAGCTTAAGCCGAGCTGCTTTGTCCCCTTTAGATATCGTAGAACACGTTTGGCTGCAGTAAAGTGTTCTATGCTGGGTTTAGACAGATACCTGGACAGGATGCTTACAACATTCTCAATGTCTGGTCTTGTATTAGTGAGAGAAATAAGAGATCCTACAAGACTCCTGTAGTCAGCTTCCAGGATTTCCTTCCTTTCTTCATTTCTTGACACCTTGGTACTCATTGGAGTGGAGACTGGCTTGCTTTCAGTCATACCAAATTTTTCTAACACTTTTTCTATATACCACTGCTGGCTTATGAATATTTTTCCTGGTTCCTGACAAATCTGAAGGCCAAGGAAAAATTTCATCAAGCCAAGGTCACTCATTTCATATTCTTGCTTCATTATTTGTTTGAACTCATCAACTATTTTAATTGTGGATCCTATGAAGATGAGGTCATCAACATAAAGACAGAGAAACAGGAAATCATTGTGATTGAATTTCTTAGTGTAAAGTGACGGCTCATTTTGACTCCTATTGAAACCATTGGAAGTAAGGTAGGAGTCAATTTTATGATTCCATGCCCGGAGCGCCTGCTTTAATCCATAAAGGGCTTTTCGTAGCCTGTACACTTTCTCCTCTTCTCCTTTTTTCACAAAACCTTCTGGCTGATTAACATATATCTCTTCTTCTATGCTTCCATTGAGGAAAGCAGATTTCACGTCTAGCTGATGAACCTGTAGCTTGGCTTGTGCAGCAATAGCAAGAAATGTCCTTATTGACTCCATTCGAACAACTGGAGCAAAGGTTTCTATATAGTATATACCATGGCGCTGTGTATAGCCTTTGACGACAATTCTTGCTTTATATTTTACTATTTTTCCTTCTTCATCCTGTTTAGCTTTGTAGACCAATTTGAGGTTTATGATATTCTTACCTCTTGGCTTTGGAACAAGCTCCCAGGTATCATTTTTCTCAACCATTGCAATTTCTTCCTTCATAGCTTTTTCCCATCTTGGATCAGCAACAACAGGTATGTTGTTTTCAGGTTCCTCTTTGATAAAGAAAGCAGCTTCAGTTTGCTGATAAATGTCTGCCAGAGATCTGTACTTTGGAAATGATGACTCCTCTTCCTCAGAGTCTGAAGCTAAATCAGTTTTAACTTGATCAACATCTGTTGAGACTTGTGATTCTCCTATGTCTGCTGTATTGGATGGCTGTTCTGCAGTAACCTCAGCAGTTGATGGAGCCAATTCTGGAGACTGATCCCAGATCCAAGCTCTTTCTTCATCAAAGATCACATCTCTTGAAATATGTAGTTTCTTTGTTTTTGGATTGTATAGTCGATATGCCTTTCAGTGCTGGTTATATCCTATGAAAATCCCCTTTTCTGCCTTCCTCTCAATCTTCTTTCTATTTTCTTTGGGAATGTGCCAATAAGCAAGGCAACCAAAGGTTCTTAGATGTTGAACACTTGGCTTTTTTCTTTTCCAGAGCTCATATGGTGTAGACACCTCAATGCTCCTAGTATGGGATCTATTTAATACATACACAGCTGTTTTGACAGCTTCTGCCCAGAATTCTGGTGGTAGATTGTGATGTTGTATCATTGCTTTCACCTTCTCCATGATTGTCCCGTTCTTTCTTTCTACCACACCATTTTGCTCTGGTGAGTGAGGAGAGGTTAATTCCCTGGAAATACCATGGCTCTTGTAGTAGTTAAAGAATTCTCCTCCTGTGAACTCTCCTCCACGATCTATTCTTAGACATTTGACATAGTGTCCACTTTCTCTTTCAGCAAGTGCTTTAAACTCCTTGAATTTGGAGAATGCCTCTGATTTTTGCTGTAAGAAGTAAACCCACGCAAATCTAGAGAAATCATTAATGAAGCATAGAAAATACCTCATACCAACTATGGAAGGAGTTGTGGCCGGCCCCCATAAGTCTACATGGATCAGCTCCAAAGGTTCTTTGGCTCTCCAAGATGCAGAATTTGGAAAGGGCTGGCGATGACTCTTCCCCATGATGCATCCTTCACACACAGAGAGATCACCGTCAAGATTTGGTAAACCTTCTACCATCTCCTTCTGCTTTAGCATTTGAAGATCCTTTTTGTTCAGGTGAGCAAATCTGTTATTCCATAGAGACAAAAGAGAACTGCACACAAATGCCTTGTCACTTGATGCTTCACAGTTGAGAGGGAACATATTGTTTGAGGTCATTTTTACTGAGGCAAAACATACACTTGTGTCTTTGTGCAGTATGTGACACTGTGAATCCTCAAAAGTAAGGGTGTACCCACTTCTCATGAGTTGCCCGACACTTAACAAACTCTGAGAGAGTAGAGGAACAAAGTGCACATTGTCAATGTGTCGTGTTTGTCCATCCTTGGACAATACAACAACTGTCCCAGTCCCTTCAATTGTTAGTGTTTTTCCATCTCCTAATGTGACATGTGTTTTGTTGGATTCATTAACTTTAACAAATAGCTTCTTACAAGGTGACATATGGTTGGAGCAACCACTGTCAATGAACCAGGTTTCTGAGGGTCTTCTTTAGTTCTAGAAATTAATAGCTTTTCAATAGTGTCTAAGAACTTTGCTTCCTCATATCTTTCTACCTTATCCTTAGACCAACAATCCTTCTGCATATGTGTTGGCTTCTTGCATCTCTTGCACTTGTAAAAACAGTCATAAGCTGTGTGGTTTGATCTTTTACACAGAGTGCAGAAGAGTTGTGTATTGTGTCTAGGTTCAAAATTTCTTGATTCTCCTTGGTGACATCTCCCTCTACCTCTTTGTGTTTTTGAATTTCTGGAGGGACCTTTTTCAGAAGAATTTTTTGCTTTTGCTTGGAAAGCTGGCTCTAAGTCACCATAAGGGACTTTCATTCTTTCCTCATGAGCTGTGAGAGATCCCATTAGCTCTGAGATTGAAAGTGTGTTTAGATCTTTGGTTTCTTCAATTGTGGTGATTATGGGGTTGAATTTTGGAGGCAAACACCTCAGGATTTTGGGGGAAATCTTCTTATCTTTTAATTTGTCCCCAAGACTCCTTATCTGATTTACTATCCCCGTTAATCTTGTTACAAACTCTTTGACTGTTTTAGTTTCTTTCATGGAAATGTTCTCAAATAGCTTCCATTGAAGTTGTAGCTTGATTGAGATTACCTTCTCTGATCCTTGAAATTCAGAGTAGAGGATGTCCCATGCAAGCTTTGGTGTGGTGTACCCCATTATCCTTGGGTAAATATCCTTGCTCACTCCTTGATGCAGAATCAGAAGCGCTTTTGCTTATAGCTTTGCGTCTTCTTGGACTGCTTTAAGGATGACAACATCTGTCTCTTTCCTTTTGGATGTCCCGGCTGCCTGTGCATCTGCTCCCTTCTCTATTTGTTGCCAAAGACCTTGTGACTGGAACACAAGGCGCATGTGAGTGGACCAAAACTCATAATGCTCTCCATCAAATATGGGGATACCAGCTTGGGTAAACTGGAACATGTGTGATGTGTTTGATGCCGCCATATGATGATGGAAGAGATGATATGGAAGGGAGTTCAAATGACAGAGTATACTTACTCTGATGGTAAACACAATAGAGGCAACCATGCTTTGATACCATGATGAAATTGGAGGAAAAGAAACGGAAACGAAAAACACAGAGAAAAAGGGGATATTCAGGAATGCATTACACTAGATTCATTCATTCATGCTTAACATTTGATAGCAGGTTTTACATCAATTTATAAGAAAATAGAGAGTACAATAAGGATGGCAGGTAAGCAGCGCTTCGACTTCAGGTATGCAATTAATTATGCTGGTGATGCTTCGTCTTCTTTGCTGCGCAGATGTTTTGAACTTGCTTCTCTTTAATGTGGTTGCTTACATTCTCTTCTTCTTTAATGTCTCTAGCATTATTATTCTCAACACATTGAACTGTGAAGATGGAGATGCTACTCAAATCATAAGACCTCTGTGAGATCATTCAATGCGGCCCCAAGTTAGATGGGAAGACAAAAGAAGGTGAAGTCAGAATATCCAAGGGAGAGAAGCATAAAAATTCCATCTTTCCTCGCATTATTGGTGCAAAAACGGCAAAAGCAACCTGGAACACTATTAAATTAATCTATCAAGGTGATCAAAAGGTCATCTCCATCAGGAAGGTAAATCTAAAACGACAGTTTGTCAGTCTTGTGATGTAAAATTTTTTGAAGTGAAAGTGGCAGCCTAGACGGACTGTCCGTGCGGTCTGTACGAACAGGTGCAACGACTAGTCAAGTCGGCTATTATTATGCATGCGACTTGTTCCCAGGATGTAGCCGGGCGGATAGGATGTTTATCCACAGGAGTTGCGGACTCTTCTAGAGTTCCCCGAGTCCGGTTTGTTGCGGACTCTTCTGGAGCTCGTGAGTTTGGCATGTACTTGTGCCCTTGGGCTTTCTTTGGTGGAGCGGTTTGGTGTAACCGCGGAGTCTGCCGGTTTGTGTGGATGGATCTTGTATCCGCTGATGTTGTGTTCGCACCAGGGATGGCTGGAGGTGTGAACTTGGTATGGATCTGTACCAAGTCCGGTTTGTGCTTAGTCTGAGTGATGGCGTCGACTCGCCCATGCATGAGGATGTTTGCCATTGAAACCGCCGCTCGCAACCGCATCGTTGCGACAACCAAGTTATTGAGGGTACTCTCCAGTACGACCTCCGCTCAAGACCGCATCGCTGCAACCAAGATATCGAGGATACTCACCTCTATGACCTCCGCACACGATCTCGTGCCGCCGTATAGCTTTCGGATGTTAGTTAATTTCATGGATGTTTCTTTGAGAAGAAAAAAAAATAGCCAAAACTATTAGGGTTTGGCCGATACCAGTGCAGCATTACGACACTACCGCCTCTCTCCCGCTTAGCGTGCGACTTGCCGGCCCTGCCGTCGGTGTGACTCCGACGACCTCCCTCCTGGTGGTGCGATTCCATCACTCCCTTCTTGCGAGGCACTGGGCCAATCCCGTCAGTTCTATCGCAGTCTCTTCATGCTCTACCGCCGCCCGACCAACCTAGTGACCACCAGGACAACCTTCAGCTCTGGCTTGGTTTCCTTGGTATCGAGGCCGCTTCACTGGTGGTTGTGCTACAGACTGACTTCTGGAAGTTTCGGCTTGGAACTTCATCTCCCGGTCTATCCCCGGTGGACCGTAGTAGAGCGATTCATCACAAAACAACTTCTTCGAGTGTGGGTAATGATTTCCTTTCTTCCTCTCGTGTGTGATTCCTCTTTGGCTAGACGGCAGCATTGTTTCGAAACTTTGATTGAATTGTGGTTTATCCGAATTTTTTAGTCGTTGGTTTTCTTGATTTTCTAGCAAACGAAAGGCTTGGTGAACCTTAGTTTATTTTTGTTGGAAGAGATCACCACTTTGAACCATTTTCTCTTGGTGGATCTCATTGGCACAACAACACTCGTTCGAATCGTGTAGGTCCTTTTCGCTTGATCAAACATTGGCCTATAACATTTGTTTGATCTCTATTGGTTTAGCTAACTGTTGGAACCCTAGGTTTTGATTTGAGTTCAGTCCTCTCTTTTTGTCTCTTGACCCAAGATTTATCTATGGTCAAAGGTTAGCTGATAGGTTAGATTCTCTAGTTGTGTAGAATCGCTTTTCCAGATGAATATTTGGTTAAGTAGTTTTTCGTTCGACTATAGTCAAACGTCGCTCGACTATCGTCTATCGGCTGATCGACGATCGTCTATCAGTTGGTCGACGTTCTGTCTGCTTTGATAGTTCGACTATCTGTTGATAGGTCGACTATCTGTGTTGCTTTGATAGGTCGACTATCTGTTTGATAGGTCGACTATCTGTTTTGCTTTGATAGTTCGACTATCTGCTTGGATAGTTCAACTATCTGATAGTTCGACTATCTGTTGATAGGCCGACTATCTGTTTTGCTTTGATAGATCGACTATCTGTTGATAGGTCGACTATCTGTTTTCTGTGATAGGTCGACTATCTGCTTGATAGGTCGACTATCTGTTTTGCTTTGGTAGTTCAACTATCTGTCCTGATAGATCGACTATCTGATAGCTCGACTATCTGTTCTGATAGGCCGACTATCTGCCGAGGTAGTTCGACTATCTTCTTTGATAGTTCGACTATCTGGATCGTTCGACTATCTGTCCGATAGGTCGACGATCTCTGTGCGTCGGTCGACGATCTCCGAGGGTCGTTCGACGTTTTGCTGTTTGATTTAAATAGTTTTGTCGTCTTCTGTGATGTGACTAATTTCATACTTATTTTGGCATATTTTATAAAAGATTATCTGAATAAATTATATTATTTCCATGCAATATCAGTTCTATTCTTTATGCATGAGCTAATCTTTTCTGACAAAGTTGTTTGTCTTATAGCTGAGATATGATTTCTGCCAGGCTGTCCTTTATAGCCGTTAGACTCAAAAAGTCTTCCTTGGCTGTAAAGAGTCTTTTCTGATGTGACTTTCTCTTATATTATTTCATCAGAAGTATTTGCAGCTTCTTAGAATGCTTTATCCTTTTATAGGATATCTGCCTGCAGTATTTTTGTTTTGCTTTATGCTTTTTGCAGCCCAGCTTGCAGAGTTCAGAAGAAGACAAGATTCAAACTCAGTTAAGAGCCGTTGCTGCTGCTGCTATATAAAGACCTCCTTGAGGAAAGAAATGAACTAGTCCACATAGCAAAAATCAAGTTCATCCAGGAAAAAGGAATTCAAAAGCTAACAGCTACATTCAAGCTTAAGAACTTACAGTCTCCAAACTGCTCTCACCTCATTCACATCTAACTGAGAAGAAGCTTTAGTTCTTCACTCTTCTTCAACCTGAGTTCTCCTGCTTACAGGAAGATCTTCACTCAGAGCCTTTTGAAGAAGAAGAAGAAGATAGCTGCCTGAAGAAGAAATTCTATTTAATATTATTTTATCTTCTTGTAGCTTTTTTTCCTTCAGTATTTTCTGAAGTGTTTCTGCACTGAAGCAAGACTTCACCTGGACGTTCTTTTAGCCAGGGGGAGCCTTGATTCTTTTAGAGCTTTCTAGCTCAGTGCAAGTTATTGTGCTTCTCTAATCTATTGTAAAATAGAGAAGACACCTTAACCTCCTTTTCCCCTCCTGTACAGGGTTATTACTCCCTTCAAAAGTATCCCTTGGTGGCAGGGCACCTGATCAAAAACCTGTGTTGGTTTTTAGACACCTGATCAAAAGTCTAAAGGGTTTCTTGATCTACCTGAAGCAGATCTTGTTGGTGGCAGGGCACCTGATCAAAAACCTGAGTGGATTCCTACCTTGTTGGTAGAAGAGTGGACGTACCCAAGTTGTTTGGGGAACCACTATAAATTCCTTGTGTCGTCTGGATTGCTTTGTTTAATTACTTGCATTGTGGCTGTGATTAGATCTTAACTAGGTTTGCTAGTTGCTGTTTAGGTTTCCAAGCCTTAACTGTAATTACAGTTGGCTGCCTTGTTGTGCACAACACTTGTGTTAGGCTTTAAGGTTTAATCTCAAATATCTATAACCTTCATTCCGCATTTAACTCCAAGGGAGTTGAGTAGAAAGTCAACTTTGCTAGTGCAATTTTTGATTACTCTATTCACCCCCCTCTAGAGTAGTATCTACCCCTTCTCTTTCACTAACCATTGTGTTTGCGTGTGGGTGTTAATAGCGCAAATATGAGTGGCTGCGTTTTCGTTGTGCGTACGTAAATTAGTGTGTGAGAGAGCGACTTGTGTGCCTTTAACCATCTCGATCTCATCAGAGGGGTATCTTGCATTAATTTGGAATTAGAGGAAGGTTCGCACCAATTTATTAATCGACACCGTCCTACGTTTCTTAAGCACCCCTCATCTATATAGTATAAATTACCTTTCATCAATTTAAGTCAACTTAATATAAATATATAAATATATAAATATATAAATATATATATATATATATATAATTTTTTTTTAAATTTTTATGCGCACTAGGCACGGGACGGAGTATCCCACTTCCTCCTCTTCCCAAATGGGGGACGAGCGGGATGTAGATCACAACTGACGCCTGTTGAAGCCCTTTGACGGGATGTCAACGAACTTAGAGATATGATAGCATAACTATTGGCTAATCAAGCGACACCTCCACCCCTGATCAATCCTATTCCACCCAACTGACACCACCAACTAGAAGAGGAGGATGTTAATGACAATTCCCCGTGTGCCCCCCAAAAATCATCGTGCACCACGGGAGTTCGACATCACTAGGGTTTTTAAAATTGAAGCCCCTTCCTATGACGGGTTATGGGAACCTCACATTTTTTTTAAACTGGGTAATGGACATAGAGTGCTATTTTGAGTGGCATAACCTGACAAATGGGCATAAGGTGCAATTGGCTAAAATAAAGCTATTGGATAGGGCCAAAACATTTTGGATAAATGAGGAGAGGCACTTAGGAACGGTGAATGACATGCCACCAATTGGTTGGCAAGTAATGAAAAATTTATTAACCGATCAATACGTTCCCGCGTACCATCGAACACAAATGTTTGATGAATTATCCACCCTTAGGCAAGGAGATACATCAGTTGTGGACTATATGGGTACGCTTAAGGACATGATGGTTAAGTGTGAGGTTAGGGATATGCCGGAAGTGACCCTCTCTAGGTTTCGGAAGGGGCTCCACCCAGATATCCAGCGTAAGCTTTTACACTACGGGCACACTAATTTGAACACAACCTTCAACGCGGCCTTGGATATTGAATGGAACATCGCCCTCAAACCCAAAGCACGATATAGTTAGAAGGGAAAATCAACCACCGGACCGTCTACCTCCACTTTTAGGGACAAAGGAAAGTTCAAGTCCGCTGACCCGAATTCTATTATTATCACGGCTAGGAATATGAAGAATCCAACTGGTGAGAGAGTGCCTGTGGGTAGGATTAGTAAGACGAATGCCACTTGCTACACTTGTGGGATTCAAGGCCATTATGCGGTCTAATGCCCAACCAAGCCCAAGGCCCTAGCACTCTTAGATGCCCCGTTTGAACTCGCCGAGATCGAGTATGAGGAAAATGAAGAATCTGACCCCGAGGGAGTACCTAGTGACCTGGAGGACGACTACAATATGATGGCAATGAGGTGTATTATGACTACTCCCCGAGATTCAGATGGCTGGAATAGGACCAACATATTTTCTTTAATCTTAAAGAGTGGGGAAAAATTGTGTAAGCTCATAATTAACAGTGGAAGTTACATAAACGTGATTTCGGAGAATGCAGTGACACGTATATCTGTCCCCACCGAACCGCATCCACATCCTTATCACATTGCTTGGGTTAATAAGACTTCCCTTATGATCAATAGGCGTTGCCTAGTTTCCCTTACCATCAAGGCTTATTCATAGCAAGTTTGGTGTGATGACATCCTCATGGATGCATATCATGTCCTTCTTGGGAGGCCGAGGTTATATGACCATGACGTGAATCACTTTGGGAGGGCCAATATATATGAGTTTAAGTTCAAGGGTAAGACCATAACGCTTAAGCCAACTCCCCCCAAGGACCCCACCATTCCTTCCAATGACACGGTCATACCGGTAGACAAAAAAACTTTAAGCTTGATGGGTCGAAAAGAGTTTGTTCGTGATCCTTTTCTTGACGGAGTGATTTATGCTTTGTCCTCTTGCATGTTAAAGTAGAAAATGATGTTTTAGGAGGATTACCAGAAGAGTTGAAAGCTTTGTTGGAAGAATACAAGGATGTCTATCCGATCAAATTTCCTTCCATTTTACCACCCCCACGAGATATCCAACAAGCCATCGACCTCATCCCGAGATCCTCATTGCCCAACCAACCCCATTATAGGCTACATCCTACGACCCATCAAGAGTACCAAACCCAAATAGCGGATCTTTTAGCAAAGGGGTTAATCCGTCATAGCAAGAGTCCTTGTGCCGTCCCAGCTCTTTTGGCACCCAAGAAAGATGGCACTTGGAGGATGTGCATGGGAAGTGGAGCGATAAATTAAATCACTATAAAGTATAGATTTCCCATACCACGATTGGATGATCTCTTGAATATGCTAGCTAGAGCCACAATCTTCTCTAAATTGTACTTTAGGAGTGTCTACCATCAAAAATTCGAATACGAGAAGGGAATGAATGGAAGACGACGTTCAAGTCTAAAGAGGGATTAAATGAGTGGCTCGTCATGCCATTTGGGATTTCTAATGCCCCGAGCACTTTATCCCGTGTGATGAACTAAATATTCCAACCCTTTATGGGGAAATTTGTCGTTGTTTATTTTGATGATATTTTGGTGTTTAGTACTACTCCCGCCGATCATATATCCCTCTTTAGAATAGTCTTCACTACCTTGAGGGAAGAGAAGTTATTCCTTAACCCTAAAAAGTTCACCTTCTTTGTTCATGAAGTTGAGTTTTTAGGATATATCGTTAGCTCGGACGATATCAAGGTTGATCTGAGTAAGGTGCTAGTCATCTGTTGGAACACCCTATTACTAATTTGGGCAAGGATCACTATGTGTTTAGGAAATCAGTTTGACCTAGTTGTATAGGTGAAAAGGTCAAGTTAGAATGTGTCTAGGGCTTAGAACTTAGGTTTGAAGCTGCCCCCAGGACCATTCAAGGATTCAGACTTAGAGCTGAGGCAAAGACAATTATCGTCGAGCTTAGGTCGACGAAACGTCGAACTCCGTTCGACGCTCTCTGAGCTCAGCTTTGCTAAATCATCGAGCTCCGGTCGATGATCTTCGAGCTCAGATCGAAGATCTGTCTTCAGCTTATTCTTTAGGTCGCTGAGCTCCGGTCGACGATCTTCGAGCTCAGGTCGATGTTTTCTGTCTGATGATCATTTCAATCTCTGAGCTCAGGTCGACGATTGTAGAGCTCAGATCAACGTTTTTCCTGAGAGATCGATGACTTTGAGGATGCAAATTCTGTCAGCTTTTGGAATGATTTTCAAATTCTCTCAGTATTTATTTCAAAAGATCTGCTAGCCGTTTTCATTTATTCTGGAGCAAGTTTCAAGGGATTTATCAGAGAATGTTTATTGGACTTTCCTCCAGAAGACAAAACATTTATGGAAGGCATTTATTGACGGTTAACGACTATCTTGGATAGAGGATCTGTAAAAATAGAGAAGAACGACTAGAAAAACAGGCCGGAAGCTTGAATAACTGAAATTTTTATTATCCAAAAGAATATCATTTACAAAAGTATGGCCTCCCTTTTATAGAATGGAGGAGATAGAGGAGAGTACAAACTAACAATGTGGGACTAAATAAATGTACAAAGACTTGGCGGTTTGACATGTACAGACCGCACAGTCCGCGCGGTTAGATAACAGGCTAACCGCCCGGACAGACCAGAAGAAGATGCCGTAGGAGACCGCAAGACTGCCAGACCGCCAGACTGCCAGACCGCCAGATGTACAAGTTGCTGGCGACAACCTGCAAGACCGCCGAACCATAGCCGCCACCAACTGGATATTCAGCCTGTCAGCCCCAGACCGCTAGACCGCGCGGTCTCCAGACCGCCATATTCAGACCGCCAGACCGCCTACTTTAACACTCCCCCTCAAGCTGGAGCATAGATATCGATCATGCCCAGCTTGTCACAAATGTGGAAGAATGAAGTAGACACAGGCTTGGTAAAGATATCTGCCAACTCTTTGTCGGAGGTGACGAACGGAGTGCAAATCTGTTTCTTCAAGATTTCTTCCCGGATGAAATGGCAGTCGACTTCAATATGTTTGGTTCTCTCATGGAAGACCGGATTTTTGGATATATATATAGCGGCCTTGTTGTCACAGAACATAGGAAGAGGATAGTCGTAGACCTCTCCTAGATCAAGCATGAGAGCCCGCAACCATTTTAGTTCGCAAGTGGTGGACGCCATGCTCCGATATTCAGCTTCAGCACTAGACCTTGAAACTACAGACTGCTTCTTGCTCTTCCAGCTCACAAGATTACCTCCAACAAATGTGCAGAAACCAGATGTAGATTTGCGGTCATCTTTATCATCAGCATAGCTAGAATCTGAGTAGGCTTCAACTCTCAAATGACCATTCTTCTGAAAGAGTAGTCTTTTGCCCGGTGCTGCTTTAACATACTCTAATATCTTCAAGGCAGACTGAAGATGGCACTCCCTGGGAGCTTGCATGAACTGACTTACCTTGCCAACAGCATAGGCAATATCAGGTCTGGTCACCGTGAGATAAATGAGTTTACCCACCAGACGTCTATACTTTGTGGCATCAGACATAAGAGGAGAATCATCTGTCCACGTTTTGTCTTCTCCAGTAGCCATGGGATACCGTGCCGGTTTGGCACCGGTCAATCCTGCATCCCGTAGAAGATCAAGTGCATACTTCCGTTGGGAGAGAACCAGAGAGTCGGGCTTCCGACAGATCTCTATCCCCAAAAAGTATTTCGGGGAGCCCATATCCTTTGTGACAAGATGTTGACGGAGGTGCTTCTTTGTCAAGTCCACCCCAGCTTGATCATCACCGGTAAGAAGAATGTCGTCAACATAAACTGCCAAAACTACAAGGCCCGATGCGGTTTTGCGAATAAATAGGGAATGATCAGCCGTACTTCTTGTAAAGCCAACAGCAGCCACGATGCTGCTGAACTTGTCGAACCATGCCCGAGGGCTCTGCTTGAGGCCATAGATAGCCTTCTTTAGCTTGCATACACGGGTCTCCCCCTGAGCAACATACCCCGGAGGTTGCTCCATGTAAACGTCCTCATGAAGATCCCCATAAAGAAAGACATTCTTGACATCAAGCTGGGAGATAGTCCAATTGCGGTTGACAGCCACAGAGAGAATAACCCGGATGGTGCCGAGACGAGCAACCGGGGAGAAAGTATCAAAGTAGTCAACCCCATAAGTCTGAGTGAAACCTTTGGCCACCAGTCGGGCTTTGTAGCGGTCCACAGTCCCGTCTGGGCGAAACTTCACAACAAACACCCATCGACAGCCAACCACATCAGTGCCCACTGGAGGAGAAACAAGGGTCCAGGTGCCCCGTTCAGTAAGAGTAGCGATTTCCTCATCCATGGCAGACTTCCAATGAGGAATCACAAGTGCCTCCTGGTAGGTACGGGGAGTAGTAGTAGCTGAAATAGCTAAAGCAAAATGCCGGCGAGAAGAAGTAAGCCGATCATAGGACACAACTGCCGCAAGCGGGTGTTGAGTGCATGCCCGCACCCCTTTGCGAAGAGCAATGGGGAGATCCAGGTCGTCGGGGGGTTCAGGGACCAGAGCGTCCGTAGCGGAGAAAGCTGGCCCGGGACTAGAGAGAGACGGCTCCGGAGACGGGGGGGGGGGGGAAGAGAGGGGAGAGGAATAGACGGAGGAGGGGAGGAGGAGGAGGGAGGAGAAACGTGGATAGGCGGAGAGGGAACAGACAGGGAGGGTGAGGAGTCAGGAATAGGAGGAAGAAGGGGTGGAGAGGAGAAGTAGGCTGCATTTTCGAAGAAGGTGACATCTGCAGAAACAAACTGTTTTCGCAGAACGGGGTCAAAGCAACAGTAGCCTTTCTGAGTGACCGAGTAGCCCAAAAAGACACATTTGGTGGCACGGGGAGAAAGTTTGTCACGGGTAGCAGACGGGGCATGTACAAAGGCTGTACAGCCAAAGATTCGAAGAGGGAGGGGAAAAGGTTCCTTGCCGGGGTAGAGAATGGAGAAGGGAGTCTTACCCTGAAGAACAGTAGAAGGAATATGATTGATGAGATAACAGGCGAGGAGAACAGCATAGCCCCAATAAGAGCGAGGCACATGCATCTGCGTTAGGAGAGTGCGAGCGACATCGAGGAGATGACGGTTTTTACGTTCCGCCACCCCATTCTGCTGGGAGGTGTAAACGCAGGTGGTCTGATGAATAAGACCATGTTGCATACAGAAAGATGAAAAATCACGACTAAGATATTCTTTAGCATTATCATAGCGAAGACATTTAATAGAGACATGAAACTGAGTTTTAATCATATTATAAAAGCATTCCCAAACAGAGAAGAGTTCAGAGCGATCTCGTAACAGATACACCCAGGTACAACGAGAAAAGTCATCAATAAAAGTTACAAAATACAAACTACCCCGACCAATGGTTGGAGTAGGAGCCGGACCCCATACATCAGAATGGATGAGATCAAACGGGCTAGAGGAACTGCGAGCATGCTTGGGCAGGAAGGAGGAGCGGTGATGTTTGCCAAGTTGGCAGGCATCACAGTTGAGCGGAGGACTGGTTGGCGGTAAGTGGGGCAGAAGCTGTCGAAGAATGCGAGCAGGAGGATGTCCAAGGCGAAGATGCCATTGAAGCAGATCAGTAGAGGTGGAAGTGAAAGCGGACAGAGCGGAAACGTTGTCGAGGAAGTAGAGGCCGCCGCTCTCAGTCCCAGTAGCAATCGTCCGTTGGGTTCTCGGGTCCTGAAAGCAATAAGAAGTAGGAGTGAATACAACGGAGCACTGAAGTTGCTTGCATAAAGTAGTAACAGATAGAAGGTTGCAAGGAAACTTCGGGACATAGAGAGTGTCCACCAAGCGCAGCGATGGGGTGACTTGAACCATGCCTGTCCCACGAACCGGGGAAGGAGAACCATCCGCAACAAGGACAGGAGGCAACCGATCATGCGTTTCGAGAAGCGAAAAACATTGAGGATTGCCTGTCATATGATTTGTAGCACCAGAATCAATCAACCATTTACCTTGGATAGCGACATGAGCACTACCTGAGGTCGTTGCCACCGAAGCAGACGACCGAGAGGAGGGGTTCGGGGAGGTCGAAGTATCACCAGATGGGCGCAGATGAGGATGTTTCTGCCAACAGCGGTCAATGGTATGACCGGTACGACCACAGTGAGAACAGAGGAACCTGGACGGACCGCGCGCCCCAGAGTGGCTGCGGCCACTGTTGCTGCCGCGCTGAGTGTACTGAGCATAAGAGTCCTGCGGAGGAGGAGAGGATAACAGAGGGAGCTGGAGCAGAGAAGTAATGGTGGCTACGCGAGCGGCGGTGGCATCCAAGGTGGGAGACTCAGCTTCACCCAAGATCTGCTGGCGGATGAGATCAAAAGACTCGGGAAGTCGCAGAAGATAACAAACAACCAGGAGTTCCTGGAAGTGTTTGTGTTGCTGAGCCAAGTCTGCAGAGAAGGGGCGATTCTAGAGGATCTCAGCGCCAAGAGCCTGAACTTGCTGATAGGCTGCAGCGGGAGTCATGGACGAACGGGCGAAGAGATCCGCATAAAGAGTATAAATCCGGGAGGTCTGCGTCCCCTTGGAGTAAAGAGCAGCCAGATGAAGCCACGCGGCCTTTACCGTCTCATCATGACGGATGACGGGAAGGCACTCATCAGAGAGGCTATTAGCCAGCCATGTGCGGACAAGCGCATCACTCGCATCCCATTCGTCAAAGAGAGGAGAATTAGGAGGAGGCAGATCATCGGTAAGATGATGACGTTTGCGCTGAGAACGAAGGAGGAAAGTGAAAGAGACGCTCCAATCCGGATAGTTGGAGCCAACGAGCTTGGAAACAGTGCCCAGATTTCCGGAAGGAGTAGGGATAGAAGGCGGAGCCGGAGTGGATGCAGGAGTGGTGGCAGTGGAATTGTCAGAGATATCCATAGAAGAAGACCGAAACCGCGCGGTTAGGAATCAAGCCGGCGGTTAAGAGAGAAGGGAAAAACTGCAGCGGTCACGATGTCAAACACCAGCGGCTAAAGTAGCCACGACCAAGCCGCAGAGCCAAAACAGAGGGAAAGAGGTCGGGCGGTTGGAAGACAGACCGCACGAACGGGAGAGAAAGAGGAATCCGGCAAACAGGCCGGGGCGATAAGAAAGAGAAGAAGGAAGGCTGCGACAAGAACAGATCGCAAGCAGACAAGGAGAAGCAGGCCGCGCAGACAGGGCGCAGGCAAACAAGACAGGCCGCGAGAAGAAGAAGCAGGTCGCACGGCTAGAAAGGAGCACCGAATCAGAAGGCAGAGATCGAGTCCTCTGATACCATGTAAAAATAGAGAAGAACGACTAGAAAAACAGGCCGGAAGCTTGAATAACTGAAATTTTTATTATCCAAAAGAATATCATTTACAAAGGTATGGCCTCCCTTTTATAGAATGGAGGAGATAGAGGAGAGTACAAACTAATAATATGGGACTAAATAAATGTACAAAGACTGGGCGGTTTGACATGTACAGACCGTACAGTCCGCGCGGTTAGATAACAGGCTAACCGCCCGGACAGACCAGAAGAAGATGCCGTAGGAGACTGCAAGACTGCCAGACCGCCAGACCGCCAGACCGCCAGATGTACAAGTCGCTGGCGACAACCTGCAAGACCGCCGAACCATAGCCGCCACCAACTGGATATTCAGCCTGTCAGCCCCAGACCGCTAGACCGCGCGGTCTCCAGACCGCCATATTCAGACCGCCAGACCGCCTACTTTAACAGGATCTTCAGAGAATAAATCATTTTTTTCTTCTCCAGTCTGAGAGTTACAACAACAAGAGACTACACAAGAATAGACAATCTACAAAAGAAATTCTCAGTACAGATTCACAGGATAGTGAGATCAATTCAAAAAATCAAGTGATCAATCCTGGAGAATTAGTTGGCATACTAAAAAGTGATCATAGCTTCAACATCAAGGACTCCAGACAATTCATATTTCAGCCTCTGCTGAAACCATCTTCTGCTGGAGATCTGAAGCTTCTGAAGACCTATCACCCTAGCAAAGCTCTCATCTTTCTCAGGGGGAGCTTTGACAACAAAATCAATCCACAAAAGTCTTCTCTCAGTGACTGAGACAGAGAAGACATCTTCACCTCTTTCTTTTTCTTTTCCTGCTGTAAAAGGGTTATCAAAACTCCCTTCAAAAGTCTTGATTCTGGTTCTGAGAGCCTTGTCAAAACTCAGTGGTGGCAAGACACCTGATCAAAAAATCTAGTGTGGTTTTTGAGCACCTTATCAAAAGCTCATTGGTGTCCAGGACACCTGATCAACCCATCCTGCATTGGATTCCTACCAAGGGTGGTAGAAGAGTGGATGTACCCAGGTTTTTGGGGAACCACTATAGTTCCTTGTGTCTTCTGGTTTCTTGTGGATATTCTTTGCTGTGTGCTGTGGTTTTTATTCTTACTGCTTTAGTTTTATTTTCTACATCAAAGCACCTTACACCTATACATAAATTAAGCCTTTACTGCTGTGCATTTTTAAATTCTAAATTTACTTTAAAATACTCTATTCACCCCCCTCTAGAGTTAAGATAGATCTTACCCTCACTTTCAATTGGTATCAGAGGGAGGTTGGTTGTTCATACAGGCTAACACCTGAACCAAAAGATCCTTGATAAGATCAATCTTTTAAGAGGGTTATTTTCATTATATTTAATTTTATATAAATACATGGCACAGAACAAAGATTATGCAAGCACCAGGCCTCCAGTGTGCAATCATCCAAGTTTGCACTTTGGAAAGCAAGGATTAGACTATATATGAATTCTATTGATGAAGACATATTTAATTCTGTTTTAACAGTGTGCCCAAGTCCACCAGCAAGCTCAAATACAAATGCTGTTCCACCTCCTTCAGGAACAGATGCTGAAATAAAGAAGTGGAAGACTGCAGATGCCAAGGCCATGAACATCTTAGCTCAGACAATGTCTGATGAGATATTTCAGAAGGTAGCTGAATACAACTCAGCCAAAGGAATTTGGGACAAGCTCTCTGAAATTGTCTCAGGATCTGCTAATGAAAGGAAAGACAGGAGATCCCATCTTATAAGCCAATATGAGAATTTCAAAAAGGGAGAAGCTGAATCAGTGGCTGACATGTACAATAGACTAAGTCTGATTGTCAATGAGTTAAAGACTCTGGATAAAGAAATCTCATTGACTGAGCTGAATGAGAAAATCTTAATGTGCTTCCCCAACACTTGGGATTCAAGAATCTGGCCAATCAAAGATGCCAGAAGTCTAAATGAGATTACCACTAAAGCTTTCCTAGGCAAGCTCAAATCTTATGAGCTGCTCATTAAAAATAGAGAAGAAGAACAAAAGGCTACTTCTCCAGTCATCAGAAAAGAGAAGACCATAGCCTTCAAAGCTACAGAAGAGGAGCCTGAAGATAAAGCTACAGGAAATAATGAGCTCCTAAGTCTACTGGCCAAAAGATTCTATAAAATGGCCAGAAAAGACTTCAGAAAGAGATCATACAGGGACATGATAAGCCAAGGTATGATAAATCAAATAACAATAAAGAAATTATATGTTTTGGTTGCAGGAAACCAGGCCATATTGTGCCTGACTGTCCAGAAAACAAAAACAAGGACAAGAAAGATAGAAGGGAAAGAAGAAAGGAGAAAGACTTCAAGAAGAACACCTCAGACAAACCCTCCTACAGCAAGAACACACATACAAGGAAGGGATTTGTTGCTGAGACATGGAGTGAAACTGAAGAGGACTCTGAAGCCTCATCCAGCTCCAGTGATGATGAGGATGATGCTGATGAAAAGGAATTTTGCATGATGGCTATCAATGCCTCTCAAACAGATTCAGAAGCAGAAGAGTCAGAATCAGATTCAGAAGCTCAACTAGAAGAAGATCAGGTAATCAATTCATTTGATTTCAGTTCTGAGGACTTTAAACATGAGTTTAAAGTGCTATGCCTAGATCTGTTGGAGTCTGAGAAGGAAATCACTTCCCTCAGAAAACAACTGTCTGAGTATAACACTTTAAAATCAGAGAACCTCAAACTCTCTGAAGAGTTAGAATGCTATAGGGAGGAGATAGCTTCACTGAAGAGTGAACTATCCAAGGCCAAGCAGTTTGAAGAATCCCTTAAAGGGAGAAGCATCAAACTGATGGATATCACAAGCACAGTGAACTCTAGACTTAATAGTACACTGGGCTTGGGAGCTTCATCCAGCCAGCCTATAGTTCTGGCAACTCAATCAAATTTATCTCTGATAAAGAAAAGGAAGTTGTAGAGGTAGATAGGAAGAATGCAGATTTGCCAAAGAAAAATATAGTTCAACAGAATGCGTCGAACAAAGCTCGATGATCGTCGAACGGCGCTCGACGATCCAAGAAACGATCATCGACCTCAGCTCGACGACACCTGAACTCTGAACTCCAGGATAGTCGATCTTCGAATAGAGATCGACGATCTGACCCAAGATCATTGACCTCAGCTCGACGATCGTCGAACAGAGATCAGGATTTTGAACAATCCTTCAAAGGTATATCTGGATTCAATCCTGTCCTACATCCCAAGGTTTCAACCCCTATGCTGAATGGATAGTACCTCCTAGGAGATACCATCCTGAAGGTTATAAGAGTCAACCTGGGATTTCTTTCATTTATGAATTTAAGGGATATCAACCTAGGCCCAGGGTAAACCGGGTCAAAAACATATAAGCTGTTTATGTGCAGATGAAGACCTATCCAACATCAAACCAGCCATGGTATCTGGATAGTGGGTGCTCAAAGCACATGACAGGGAACAGGGACAACTTCACATCCTTTAAAACCAAGCTTGGACGCAAAGTAATCTTTGGTGATTCAAACTTTGGAACAACAAAAGGATATGGTGCAGTCCAAATTGGAACAGTCACCTTCAAGAAAGTAGCTTATGTTGAAGGACTCAAGCACAACCTGATAAGTATCAGTAACCTGTGTGATGAAGGATATCAAGTGACTTTCAACAAAGCTATATGCAAGGTCAAGTCAGAGGACAACACAACTGTGTTGACAGGTAACAGAAGAGGTAACATTTACTTAGTAGATTTTCATTCATCTAAAGTAGATATTTGCCTGTTCAATTCCATATCTAGACCTAATATTCTATGGCATAAGAGACTAGGACATATTAACCTTAGAACCATTGCTAGGCTATCCAAGGATAATCTTGTTAGAGGACTACCTTCTGTCCCCTACAAGAAGGAAGAACTTTGCAAGGCCTGTCAATTAGGCAAGCAAACTAAAAATAGTTTTAAATCACTTAACAAGAGTGACTCACCTAGGATTTTGTATCTGTTACACATGAATCTTTTTGGACCCATTACAGTACAAAGCCTAGGAGGGAAATCCTACACTTTAGTGGTTGTAGATGACTTCTCAAGATTCACATGGGTGTTCTTTCCGAGGAAGAAGTCTGATAACTTCAAGTGTTTGACAGAGTTTCTCAAATGCATACAGATTGAGTTCAACACTCACATTGCCCTGATCAGAAGTGATTATGGGACAGAGTTTGATTCTCTTCTTATGCAAGAGTTCTGTCAGAGTGAAGGGATCAGGCATACATTCTCAGCTCCTAGAACTCCTCAACAAAATGGGGTAGCAGAAAGGAAAAATAGAACCCTAATTGAATCTGCAACTACATTGTTGTCAGATGCTCACCTTCCTCTATCCTTTTGGGCTGAGGCAGTGAACACCTCCAATTATGTGTTGAATAGAAGTCTAATACATAAACTGAAGGGCAAGACTCCCTACGAATTGCTCAAAGGGAAGAAACCTAAAGTAGACTATTTTAAAATCTTTGGTTGCATTTGTTATATTCACAACAATGACAAGAGATATATAGCTAAATTTCAAGCAAAAGCTGATGAAGGAGTGTTTTTGGGATACTCCATGATCAGTAAAGCTTATAGGGTTTATAATAAAACTACTCTAAAAATAGAAGAATCTGTTCATATTTCTTTTGATGAAACTAATATGTCTTTCAAGGAGAAGAATGCTTCCACCATAAAACAATTGCAGGTAAATTCTCTAGCTGAAGACTTGGACAGATTACAAGTTATTCAAAAGGATGAAAGTAGTGAAGATGAGGAAGCTGTTAATCTTCTTGAAGTGCCAGTTGCTGTTCCACAAGAGGAAACAGTAACACAGGTTGGTGAACAATCAACACCACCTGTTGATTTAGTAACATCAAGAGATCATCCAATCTCCCAAGTGATTGGAAACATCTCAGCTGGTGTGCAAACCAGAAATCAGGTTAACCAAAACCTGATGCACACTTGCTTTCTGTCTCAAATTGAACCTCAATCCATTCAAGATGCAGAGCAAGATCCACATTAGATCATTACAATACAAGAGGAGTTGCATCAATTTGAAAGAAACAAAGTCTGGGAACTAGTGCCTAAGCCAAAGGATCATTCCATTGTTGGAACAAAATGGGTGTTCAGAAACAAATTGGATGATGAAGGAATTATTATAAGGAACAAGGCAAGGCTAGTTGCTCAAGGATACTCTCAAGAAGAGGGGATAGACTATGACCAGACCTTTGCACCTGTTGCAAGGTTAGAGGCCATAAGAATCTTCCTGGCTTATGCTGCTCACAAGGGATTCACAGTCTACCAAATGGATGTGAAGAGTGCTTTTCTCAATGGGGAGATCAAAGAAGAAGTCTATGTCAGATAACCCCCAGGTTTTGTCTCTCCAACTCATCCTGATTATGTTTTTAAACTGCATAAAGCATTATATGGTCAAAAGCAAGCTCCTAGAGCATGGTATGAGACCCTAGCATGCTTTCTTCTGGAAAATGATTTTATTAGGGGGAGAGTAGACCAAACTCTTTTTATTAGAACCCATAAGTCCAATACCCTACTAGTACAAATTTATGTAGATGATATTATATTTGGTTCTACTGATTCAAACTTGTGCAAAAAGTTTTCCAAGCTTATGCACTCTAAATTTGAAATGAGTAGCATGGGTGAGCTATCCTTCTTCTAAGGATTGCAAGTCAAACAACATGCTGAAGGCATATTTATTTCTCAAATCAAGTATGCAAAAGAACTGGTTAAGAAATTTGGTATGTCTGATGCATCATGCATGAAAACACCCATGCCTACCAATGCTGTATTGGATGCTGATGAACATGGGAAACCAGTTGATCAGACAACATATAGAGCAATGATTGGCTCTCTATTGTACCTTACAGCTAGTAGGCCTGACATAATGTTTGCTACATGTATATGTGATAGATTTCAAGTTAGCCCTAGAGAGTCACACTTAACTTTAGTAAAGAGGATTCTTAGGTATGTTAAAAGCTGTCCAAATCTAGGACTCTGGTATCCAAAAGATTCAGCATTTGAATTAACTGGATTTTCAGATGCTGATTATGCTGGATGCAGAATAGACAGGAAAAGCACCAGTGGAACTTGTCAGTTTCTTGGTGATAGACTTGTCTCATGGTATTGTAAGAAACAAACATCTGTGTCAACCTCAACTGCTGAAGCTGAATATATGGCTGCAGGCAGTTGTTGTTCACAAATATTATGGATACAAAACCAACTCCTAGACTATGGTTACAACTTAGAAAAGTCTAAAATATTTTGTGACAACACCAGTGCTATTTCCATTGCACAAAATCCAGTCCTCCATAGTAGGACAAAACACATAGAAATTAGGCATCATTTTCTAAGGGATAATGTTGAGAAAAATAAAATTGAACTTCAATATATCCCAACTGATTTGCAAAGGGGAGATATTTTCACCAAGCCTTTGGATGAAAAGAAACACAACTTCTTCCTCAATCAGTTAGACATGTTAGATGGAGGAAGCTTAAAATAAATTACAAGATTTTGAAAAGCTAAAAACAGACCAAGATTAGGCTAAAAACTCATCTCTTTTTTGTGTCTGTAGGATAGTTTCTGTCTCTGAACTGCGTTCGATGTTTTCCCCAGAAAGCGTCGAACGGAGATCGATGTTTACCCGAGAAACGTCGAACGGAGATCGACGTTTTCCCAAAACGTCAACCTGAGTTCAGAGCGTGTCAGATAGTTGCATACTATCTCTTTCAGGCCTTCGATCGTCGAACTGAGATTGACGTTCTCTCTAGATCATCGATCTGAGATCTACGATATTGAAGACCTTTCAGCTTCCATCAGGAGTCCTGATCGTCGAACGGAGATCAATGATCCTTCCATTTTCGCGTCGAACCCTAATATAAAATCATTTTTCGGCCGCCGCTCGTCGTTTACGCTTTCATACTCTCTGCAAATTTTTTCTCTTTCCCACCAAACTCTCTACACTTGGTCGTATTTATTGAATCTTTGTAGGTACAGATGGCAATGTCGGTCGCCGTCCTCTCCAAAATGAAATTTGATACAGGCTTTGACATTGATATGAACTCCTTCAATGGGAGCGATCAGCGATTCAAGGATATTCTGAACTTGTTCCGCGAACAGCAGTTAGTCCAGTTGATGACAACAAGAATAAAGATTGCAGCAGATGAAGTAAAAGAATGGGTTTATACTGCCACCAGCGAAAGTGAAAATTCTATAGTCGGGACCATCAATGGAACTCAGGTATCAATGTCCCCCGCTCTTTTGACAGATGTATTCGCATTAAGTACTGGGAATGATTCCATCGATTTGTCTAAAGAGAAATATGATTCTTTGTTAGATCAAATGAGTCACTCTGCTGTGAACCCTAATAAACTGTTGAAAAAGAATTTATCTATTGAATTTCAATTTTTGGCTGATGTTGTTGGAAAAGTGCTTCTGGCAAAGCACTCCGCCTATGATACAATCTCAAGGTATCAGTTATGCCTAATGGGAGCCTTAGTTGATAAGAAACATTTGGATTGGGGATCAATCTTCTTTAATTTGATCAAAAAGAAAGTTAGCAAAAGCTGTGTCAGTTTTGGGAGGATTATAGGGGTTTACCTATATCACAGGTGCCCTGATCTGTTGGTTTCAAGTGGGATGCACATCAATGCATCCAAAAGGCTCACCTGTGCCCTCTTCAGCAGGTGGGACAGGCAGATCATAAACCCCAACAGGGCTGCTGCAGCAATACCTGCTTCAAGCACAAGGATTGTCTCAGTCACTCCTCCTCAAGTCTCTGCCCCAGCAGAAGATTTGCCTGCTTCTCCTCCTCCTCCAGCTGTCTCTGCCCCAGTCATCTCAACCTCACCACTCATCTCAACCATAGTCATATCTTCCCCCATTACAATCTCATCACCCATTTCACCTCCTCCAGCCTCTACCTCAGAATCATTCCATCCCTTGCACTACTATCCACCTGTCACCACTCCATCATTTAATCTTCTAGACGACTCCTTCATGGATGATTCTCCTCCTACTCCTCCTGAAATTCCATCTACATATTCCTACCAACAACTTCTTCAGGACATACTTTCTCAATCATCCTTCACCCCATCCTTTACCTCTCCCATATCATCCATCTCTACTTCAGTCACATCAATCTCAACAATTCCTTCTACTGAGCCATCCATCCCTATACCTCCTGCCTCCACACCATCCATCTCATCAGTCCCAGCCAACATCATTCTAGCTACATCAACTCCTACCTCTACTCAAGCCCCTCTTGAGCATGTAGATCTTTCAGCTTTGGCAGACAGGCTGTATGAGCCGCTAGCCCCCAGGCTAACCTCATTGCTGGAGACCACCTTGGCTCCACTTCTGAAAAATGTTCAGGAGCTGTCTACCAGGCTATCTACCTTCATCTCCTCTCAGGCAATCCCTTCTTCTGGGTGCCTTGATCCAGTTTTCACTGAATCCAGGCAGGGGGAGATGCCTAATGAAGCTCTAGTTTTGCCTGAGGCTGCTGAAATTTCAAAACCTGCTCCAGTATTTGCAGTAGATCTTCAGAGCCTGCTGACAGTTTTTGATTCTGTGTACTTCAATTCTCTGCCAGTTCTACAAGTTGAAGACCTTACTAAGGCCATTGTGCCTGTTTTAGAATGTGATACTAGCCTAATTGCATCTTATATAAACTCTTTCAAGGCTGAGGATATTGTTGCTTCAATTTTTACTGCTGCTGCTGCTACTGCTGTTACACCTATTGGATTTTCTGATATTGAAATGCTGTCTGTTGTTGCTGATGAACTCTCTGCTTATCTGGAAGAACCTGAACCTGCTGCTCAAATTACTTCTACTCTTATTGCTGCTTCCATAAGTTCTACCTCTGCTTCTGCTGCTGCTCCTGCTCTGACTTCTGAACAATTGAAACAACAAGAAAAGTACATCAAAAGCATTGATGATCTGTATGATAGACCTCAGAGCTCAGAAAGTGATCAGTTTCACACTGACTCTGATGACTCTTCTAGTACTATTGCAAAGAAAAGTAAGGCCAGAAGCAAGGCCATGATGAAAGTCCCTCCTACTAAGGCCAAAGATGCTAATGATATACCCTACTATATTCTGCATGATTGCCAAATTACTGAACCATGGATGCAATATTCTAAAAATCAACTAAAGGCCATGAAGAAGAAAAGAAAGTTTGATAAGTATGAGAAAGGTTCATCCCAATTTCAGCCTCCTCCTCCTCCTCCTCCTCCTCCAGATTCAGGATCAGGTGGAGGCTCAGCTTCTCTAACCTCAGCTCCAAAGCAAAGTTCCTCCCAATCATCTCAAAGATATCATCCCAGGGGGCAGTATCAAAGGGGTTATCAGTCCAGAAGGGGACATTATAGAGGAAATCAAAGAGGACACAGATTTCAAGCAAGGGAAGGACAAAGTCACTTGGACTCAACTCAAGGTCCTTTCCCCTATAAACTCAGAGAAATGGTTGATACAAGAACCCCTACTGCTTCAGAAACTGTCAATAGATATGAGCCTGCAGTTCCTTTTAAAGACCCAGAGAACAATCCATTATCATGGACTGCTAGGATGAAAGAACTTGCTGCTTTAGATCAGCTGAAGAAGGCCAGAGAACAAGGGAAAGACACTTCCAACATTACTACTTTGTCAGATCAAAGAAAGGCAGAACTGGAAAGGTATGCATCAAGAAAATTCTTTGACCCAGTGGACTACATGAAACTGCATCCTGAGGCTGTGGTTCCCAGGCCAAAATCTCAAACCTCCTTAGGTGCAGAGGATGATAGAAGATCAAAGAAAGAAGCTTTAAATCCCAACAGGGAAATCTTATTTAAGAAGGGAAGTGAAAGGAAATGACATTTGTAAGCAGTCAGTATACTCATCTTGAACATTTGCTGATATTCCTTTTATTTGCTGCTATGTTGCATGATCTGCTCTTTTGTGTTAGATTTTTGTTGTTGTTTTGTATGATGTTTTTGTATTTATTACTGAGTTCTGTAAATAGTAATCCTAACCCAAACAGGGGGAGATTGTTCGAACACCCTATTAATAATTTGGGCAAGGATCACTATGTGTTTAGGAAATCAGTTTGACCTAGTTGTATAGTTGAAAAGGTCAAGTTAGAATGTGTCTAGGGCTTAGAACTTAGGTTTGAAGCTGCCCCCAGGACCATTCAAGGATTCAGACTTAGAGCTGAGTCAAAGATAATTATCATCGAGCTTAGGTCGACGAAACGTCGAACTCCGTTCGACGCTCTCTGAGCTCAGCTCTGCTAAATCGTCGAGCTCCGGTCGACGATCTTCGAGCTCAGATCGACGATCTGTCTTCAGCTTATTCTTCAGGTCGCTGAGCTCCGGTCGACGATCTTCGAGCTCAGGTCGACGTTTTCTGTCTGATGATCATTTCAATCTCTGAGCTCAGGTCGACGATCGTAGAGCTCAGATCGACGTTTTTCCTGAGAGATCGACGACTTTGAGGATTCAAATTCTGTCAGCTTTTGGAATGATTTTCAAATTCTCTCAGCATTTATTTCAAGAGATCTACTAGATGTTTTCATTTATTCTGGAGCAAGTTTCAAGGGATTTATCAGAGAATGTTTATTGGACTTTCCTCCAGAAGACAAAACATTTATGGAAGGCATTTATTGACGGTTAACGGCTATCTTGGATAGAGGATCTTGAGAGAATAAATCATTTTTTTCTTATCCAGTCTGAGAGTTACAACAACAAGAGATTACACAAGAATAGACAATCTACAACAAGAAATTCTCAGTACAGATTCACAGGATAGTGAGAGTAATTCAAAAAATCAAGTGATCAATCTTGGAGAATTAGTTGGCATACTAAAAAGTGATCATAGCTTCAACATCAAGGACTCCAGACAATTCATATTTCAGCCTCTGCTGAAACCATCTTCTGCTGGAGATCTGAAGCTTCTGAAGACCTATCACCCTAGCAAAGCTCTCATCTTTCTCAGGGGGAGCTTTGACAACAAAATCAATCCACAAAAGTCTTCTCTCAGTGACTGAGACAGAGAAGACATCTTCACCTCTTTCTTTTTCTTTTCCTGCTGTAAAAGGGTTATCAAAACTCCCTTCAAAAGTCTTGATTCTGGTTCTGAGAGCCTTGTCAAAACTCAGTGGTGGCAAGACACCTGATCAAAAAATCTAGTGTGGTTTTGAGCACCCTATCAAAAGCTCATTGGTGCCCAAGACACCTGATCAACCCATCCTGCAGTGGATTCCTACCAAGGGTTGTAGAAGAGTGGATGTACCCAGGTTTTTGGGGAACCACTATAGTTCCTTGTGTCTTCTGGTTTCTTGTGGATATTCTTTGCTGTGTGATGTGGTTTTTATTCTTACTGCTTTAGTTTTATTTTCTACATCAAAGCACCTTACACCTATACATAAATTAAGCCTTTACTGCTGTGCATTTTTAAATTGTAAATTTACTTTAAAATACTCTATTCCCCCCCTCTAGAGTTAAGATAGATCTCTCCCTCACTTTCATCATCCGAGAGTGGCCGGAACCCAAATCCCTCCCGTAGATACGAAGTTTCCATGGACTTGCCACATTTTATTGATGTTTCATTCGGAACTTTAGTAGCATCATGGCTCCAATTACGGAATGCATGAAGAGGGGAGAGTTTAAATGGACCAAGTCCGCCACTCTTGCGTTCCAAACTATTAAGACCCTCATGACAGAAGCACCCATTCTTTGTTTACTAGATTTTTTCAAGGTCTTTGAATTAGCATGTGATGCATCCGATATAGGTATTGGAGGAGTTTTGAGTCAAGAGGGACATCCCGCTGGCTATTTTAGTGAGAAACTATCTGGTGCAAAATTAAATTACTCTAATTACGATAGAGAGTTCTATGCGGTAGTTTGATGCTTGCACTATTGGAGGCACTACCTCCTTTCTAAAGAGTTTGTGTTGCTCTCGGACCATGAGGCATTATGATACATCAATTCCCAACACAAAATCAGCCCCCGTCATGCTAAATGGGTGTCTTTCCTACAAGAGTACACATTCACGCTCAAGCACCTTAAGGGTACCAACAACCGCGTAGCCTACTCCCTTAGTCATCTTTCATTATTATTATCAACTATCCACGTGAAGTTTATCGGATTCGAGCGTATCAAACGAGAGTATGCTTTATGCCAGGATTTCAAGGATATATACTTTGCCACCCAAAATGACGCCCCTATGACTATCTCCGCCTTTCATATTCGCGAGGGGTATTTATTTAAACACACAAAATTGTGCATTCCGTGCTCTTCCCTTCGCCACCATATTATTTGGGAGTCACATAGTGGGGGCCTAGGTGGTCATTTTGGCCATGAAAAAACACTTACCTTAGTTGAAGAGAAATTCTTTTGACCCAAATTGAAATCTTTAGTTGGAAAGGTCATGAGTAGTTGCCGCACGTGTAGACTAGCCAAGTGAACCAAGAAGAACGTGTGGTTGTATACCCCCTTCCCATTCCTTCTGTTCCTTGGGAGGACGTGAGTATGGACTTCTTACATGGCCTTCTCCCAACCTTCCGACGACACGATTCTATCTTAGTTGTAGCAGACCGTTTTTCTAAAATGGCATATTTCATCCCTTGTGATAAGACTAACGATGCATCTCATATCTCTAAATTATATTTTAAAGAGGTCGTTGGGCATCGTGGCATCCCTAAAACTATCGTTACTGACCGAGACGTTATGTTTACTAGTTATTTTTGGAAAATGTTATGGAAGTAAATGGACACCAAGTTCTTGTTTTCTTCGGCCTAACATCCGCAAATGGATGGTCAAATGAAAGTGGTAAATAGAAGCTTGGGAAACTTATTGCAGTGTCTTTTGGGAGATCACAAGAGCACTTGGGATTTACTTCTTCCCCATGCCCAACTTGCGTATAACAACTCAAAAAATAGATCTACTGATTTATCCCCAACGAAATCGTGCATGGTTATAAGGCACCCGTGCCACTTGACTTGATCCCTTTACCTCCCTCATATAAATCAAGTCATTTTGCACAAGAATTCACTCAACATGTTCATAATCTACACAAGCACATATATGAGAAGTTGGCTAACCAATATGCGTCTTATCAATCGCACGCTAATTTGCGTCGAAGAGCAACCCACTTTAATGTTGATGATTTGGTTTTGGTTCATCTCATTCCTGAGCGGATGCCCGCGAGATTCATAAACAAGCTAGCTAATCGGAGAGCCGGTCCATTTCGCATTGCGAAGAAATTGGGAGACAACGCTTATCTTTTGGATTTACCTATTAATTGGGGTATATCCCCTATTTTCAACGTTTCGGATTTAACGCCGTATATTTCTCCGCCACCTGAAATATTTCACTCTCCATTCACATCTTCTACTACTTATACTGGGTTGGGGGTGAGATTGATCTTGGTTCGCATTCTACTACGACTTCTACTGGAGGTATGCTGGATGTAAATTTTGCTACTACTCACCTTCTGATGCTAATGTGTTCCCAAGGTTCTCCAAGACCCCTTTTGTAACGTCCCAATTCGCGCAAGGCCCCTCACACGAGTTCTGATTCAAGAGACTTGACTCGGGCTCGGGGCGCACTGGCAAAAGGTGTCGAGTGTGTTGAACGGAGTGATGGGTTGAGTGATATCCGACAAATTCGCCAAGAATGCCCGGATATACCCACTGATCGTCGAGAATGATGACCGATCATCGAGTATCGCTGACTGATACTCAACGCACTCAACGACAGAATTTCAGATAAACTGGTTAAGGGAAGTTCGTCGGGAATCATTGTTGATACCCGATGAATTCGTCGAGAATGCCCGACTATACTCACCGATCGTCGAGAATGATGACCGATCGTCGAGTATCGTTTACTGATACTCAACGCACTCAACGCTAGGATTTCCGATAAAATGGTTAAGGGAAATTCGTCGGGAATCATTGTTGATACCCGACGAATTCGTCGAGAATACCCGGCTATACTCGCCGATCGTCGAGAATGGAAGCTGATTCCCTCCGAATTTGACTTGTGCATTTTTCTGCCCAGACAGATTCGCTGGATTGTACAAGCGGACTTAACCGTACTTCGAGATTCGTGCTGGATGATCCCTTGGACCGGTCATTTCAAAAAAGACCTAATTTGGGCGGTCCAATCAGAAATTGATACATGGCGAAGTGACATTACCCTAATGCGCTAATATAAATAAGAAGGAAACTAAACCCTAGCCGTCACTTTGACCACTGCCGAGCCCTTACCAGCGCAAAACAATCGGGAGAGAAGCGGATCATCGGAGTTGGAGTTCTTGAGGAGGAAAGGCTTGCTGGAGCCAGCCAAACTTTGGAAGAGGAAAAATGCCATCGCCGTCAAGAAGGAAATGATGTCGCAGAGGAGGATGACTAGATCCATGGCCGGGAATGATTGTACCGCTAGAAATGAGGCGAGCTTCCTCCCCTCTCCCTTGGTGCTAGATCTGTAGATATCTAGGTGAGATGTCGACACAAGAGAGTCTAGATATGGGAGATGGTGATTTCTCTAGGAAAGGCCTTGCTAGAACGTTTGTTCTAATGACTAGTCACCTTTAACCTCCCCCCTCTTCAAAGTGATGATGGGGGTGGCTTCGTGAAGAGGAATGGCCTCGAGAGGGAGAATAAGGGTGGAGGAACTGCTGGTTGCGTTTTGGGGAAAATCGCTTGAGGAGGAAGACGAACGGATGCCGTTCACTCCGCTTCAAGATGCGTGCAGAATCTGTGTTCTGCACGCAGCGACCTTCTTGGCTGTTTTCAAGCAAGAAGGGGGTCAGATCTGGGCTTTCAACTAAACACGAAAGTTGTAGCCCTTGAAATTATCTTTCCAACGAGTGGTTACACGCACTCGCCGGATTTCTGTAGCCACATGAATCCTTGGTCAAATTTGCTGCCCGGATTAATGCTGCACCTAAATTCTGGGCTGTGTAATGTGGAATTCGATTTTGGTGGAATTTAATGTTGCGATCCAAATCGAGGTTTGGGTGAACTCTTTTGACATAATCATCATAGTGATATGATAAGTTGATGTTATAAATCTAAATTCGTACAACGAGCTGTGGACAAGCTTAATTTAAGAAAAAAGCCTGATATAAATTGGTAGATATATATTGATGCCCATTATCTATATCATGTTGAATTCATTTGTAAGGGCATATAAATGACTTAACTATGGCCATGATGTATGTTGAATGGATAGAAGGGAATTAATAATCCAATGCTTAGAGTGTCGTCTCCCTACGGGTAGTATTGTGGAAGTTAACAAGTGCGGTGTTGACCGTCACTAGTTGGAATGAGGTTGAGATGAGTAAGTTAGACGGTTGGGCTTGGTCCTCGGTGTTCACGTCCCGAGGCTCCTTCCGTATTTGATGGATGGTTGGGCTTGGTACTCGGTGTTCATGTCCCGAGGCTCCTTCCATGCCACGATATTGTGGAATTGCATGTTGTGTGAGTTGACACGCGGTGTCGTAATCCTGGGTTAAAGATAGTATGGCAGGTCTACGGGCTCGCCAATCGTCACACCGATGGGAGTTGACAGTTAGACCTTGGGCGGTTGGGCTTGGTCCTCGGTGATCACGTCCCGAGACTCCTTCCGTGACAAGTGATTGGTTGGGCTTAGTCCTCGTGCTCATTTCCGGGGCTCCTTCCGTGTCATACCTTAGGCCAGTTCGGGGCTAGGATCTTGGTGCACATTTACCCAAAATAACCCGCTGAGCCGTAGTACGCATGTGAGCTCCGCTATTATGTTCTTAGCGTTGAGGCGTATGGAGGCCTAGGCCAGGTAGTGTGGAGACCAGCCTAGTAGTGGAGATGCCCGCTCTACTGTCACCGTTTGGCCACGATGGTTGACACTTGAGAGGTTAGCTACCTGCTTGAATAGTGGGAATTATAAGTCTGTGTCGACATAGCGATTGCATGTGCTTGATCATGGGTGTGTCATTGCATTGCATACATAGCATTGCACTTCATTACATACACAAGACCCTCATCGTATAAGTTTGTATGGGAACTCCTATACGATGAGTTACTTACTGCTGAACGACCCTCAACTTATATGCTTGTATGGGCATCCATATAAGTTGAGTTACTTACTGTTATAACATTATACTCTCTTGCTGCTGTAGATGGTAGAATTGTAGATTAAGAGGTTGCTCATTTATACACTACTTCTATTGCTACTTATGACATGTATACTTACTTCACCTGCTTGTACTACTATTTTATATATTATACCTGTTCCTTTCTCCGCCCGGTGCCGAGGAGTCGCCGGGGGAGCGGATGTGAAGCCACTTAGTCTTTATGACTAACGGTTGCTACGTCTTCCTTTTTAGGAGGAAACCCCACAGGTGGAGCAGCAGGTCATGCAGCTGGACAGCCAGGCCAGGACGATAGGGCCTGAGGGGACGGTACCGTCGGTTACAGATGTGAGTGAGAGAGATTTTATTGTAGCCCTTCGGGGCAATTCTATTTACGTACTCTGATTATGTAGAAGCTTGTTTAGCTTCTCTTTTGCTGTACTTATGGACTTATGCTTAGTGTGGAATTACTTCTTTATATTATTATGGTTGGGTTGACATTTATATGTTGATATTGGTTGTAGCCGGCAGGATAGGCGTCTTGTGGTACAGGCTGGCCCGAGTGCTAGTGCTACTGCAAGGCGGCTGTTCTGGGCATAAGACCCCTCTCGTGCCGTGTTTTGTGTTCCGAGAGGGGGGTCTTACAACTTTTGTTCCTGACAGGATCCTCACTGATGAAGTTTTCACTTCTCCATCTGGCGCCACTCGCCGCTACTTGATCCGTTTGCATGACCGTCCAGCTTTTGATGATTCATGGCTACTTGAAGCTGAGGTGGCTCATTTGGATGACATTCTCCTCCACCAATACATACAAGTAAACTCACAAGTGTTTGCCATTACAACCGCCGCTCACGACCGCATCGTCGCGATAACTAAGTTATTGAGGGTACTTGCTGCTACGACCTTCGCTCACGACCGCATCACCGCAACAACCAAGATATCGAAGATACTCGCCGCTACGACCTCCGCACATGATCTATTGCCGCCGTATAGCTTTCAGATGCTAGTTAATTTCATATTGGATATTTGTCTTGATGCATTTTAATTATTAGTTAAGTTTAGGTATTTCTGTAATATTTGATATGTGTGAGACTATAAATATCCTCTTAATGAATTAGAATGAATGTTTTTTTGAGAAGAAAAAAATAGCCAAAGCTATTAGGGTTCGTCCGATCCCTGTGCAGCAGTGCTACGATGCCACCTCTCTCCCTCCTGACGTGCGACTCGCTTGCCCCGCCTTCGATGTTACTCCGTCGACCTACCTCCTGGTGGTACGACTCCATCACTCCCCACGTGCGAGGCGCTGGGCCGATCCCTTCAGTTCTATCACTGTATCTCCCCACTTTGCCGCCGCTCGACCGACCCAGTGACCACCCAGCTGCCCTTCAGCTCCAGCTTGGTTTCCTTGGTATCGAAGCCTCTTTACCGGTGGTTGTGCTACAGACCAACTTCTAGAAGTTTCGGCTTTGAACTCAATCTCCCGGTGTATCCCCGATGGACCGTAGTAGAGCGATTCATCACGAAACAACTTCTTCGAGTGTGGTTAATGATTTCCTTTCTTCCTCTCGTGTGTGATTCCTCTTTGGCTAGACGACGGCGTTGTTTCGAAACTTTGATTGAATCGTGGTTTATTCAAATTATTTCGTCGTTGATTTTCTTGATTTTCTAGCAAACGAAAGGCTTGGTGAACCTTAGTTTATTTTTGTTGGAAGAGATCACCACTTTCGAACCATTTTCTTTTGGTGGATCTCTTTGGCACAACAACACTCGTTCGAATCGTGGAGGTCCTTTTCACTTGATCAAACATTGGCCTATAGCATTTGTTTGATCTCTATAGGTTTAACTAACCTTTGTGTTTGCGTGTGGGTGTTAATAGCGCAAATATGAGTGGCTGCATTTTCGTTGTGCGTACGTAAATTGGTGTGTGAGAGAGCGACTTATGTGCCTTTAACCATCTTGATCTCATCGGAGGGGTAGCCTGCATCACTGAGTGTACACGCGGGTAGCGCAGACTGTTTTTTTATCCGCCGAGTTTGGCAGCTTGTTAGCCTAGTTCTCTAGTTGCGGGCTCAGAGTGTGCGTACTGGAGTAGTGTCCGCAGGAAGTTTGGACTGGTGTTGTATCAACGTTTCCACAGGTGTTGAGGACATGTCTTGGTCTGGCCTTGTGGTGATCAAGGCGGATAGGATTTATATCCGTCCTTGGTGGTGCGACTTTGGTTGTCCGGCCTTGTTGGGCTGTAAAGGTGGACTGGTTTCGTGTCTGCGCTAAGTTGATATGCCTTTTGTTAGCTGCGAGATGGGTGGTGTTACTATCGGTTTGGGCGGTGACCACACTCCTCTCTGCGGCTATAAATAGGACCCCCTATTACATCAACAGAAGAATTGAATGAATAGTAAGTGAGCTAGGTTGGTTGCTGCAGATAGGTTTTTTATCCACATGGTTTGAGAAGTTAACCGGTGTTTACTGTTGCAGAATTTGTGGATAATGCTGAAAGGTTAGGGACTTAGTTTTGACTTGCGTCAGGGATCAGTGTGAACTCTGCGGTTACAATCGTTGGTTAGCAGTAGGTCGCTGCTTGCAACTAGGTGGTTTTCTCATCAGCAATCTTTCCAGTTCAATAAGGCTATCCACTTCTGACAGTCTAACTGTTCAGTTCGGCAGTAACTATTTGTGGTTTATCTGGAGGCTAGGAGACCTCGCGGTTAGGCTGCTTGAAGATTTCATACAGAGTTATACATCTTGGAATAACGGGGTGTCTGGGCGGTTAGGTTGCGGTTTGGCAACTTGATAACTTCAGCGAACTCCTTTGTTCAGTTCGGCAGAGTCCACAGTTAATACTTCTATCCACGCGGCTTGATGTAGGCTTGCACGTTTCACACTGAATAGAACTACGGTCCAACGCCACGTCACTCTTCGATCCAATCCCTATACTCGCACAATCGCTCTACGCGACACCACGCAATTAAGTCTATCAATTTTATGCTAGCATACGGGTAGCCAATCCGGTTTGGATCCAACAAGGGCTATAAGGCCAATGTTCGATTGAGCTAAAAGGACCAATATTGGGTCCGACCGAGAGGTGTTGTACCAAAAGAGTTCTACCGAAAAAGTACGATTCGGAATGGGTAGATCTCTCCCAACAAAAGCCAAACAAGGTTTGCCAAACCTTCTCGAATATAAAACGATAATAAAGGGAATTACAAAGCATGCAACGAAATCCACGATACCATTCAAGGTTATCTAAAACAACACCATAGATAATCCACCACAAGACTTAATCTAAGAAATGAAAATCACACGGGAGGTAGGAAGGATTCGTTACCCAATCAGAATGGGTGATTCCGATTACTCTCTACTTGGATCGTCCCTCAACGTCTCCGCCGGAGTTGCGCCGGAAGGAGATGAAAATCTTGCTCGCCCTTGTCGCTTCACGCCGGTGTCGGAGATCCTCAAGGGGAAATCTTCTTATTGGTGGTCGGGTAGGGTATAAGATGAAGGTGGCCGAGTAGGGGGGGTGATGGATAGTGGTCGGTTTTGTGGTTTGGAGGAGATGGAGAGTCGGTTAGGATGAAGTGGTGGCCGAACCTATTGGGAGGTGGGGTTGAAGAGGTGCTCGGGTTTGGTGTTGGAGGAGGAAGTGGTCGGTTAAGGGGAGGTGGTGGCCGAGCCTATTGAGAGGTGGAGTTGAGAGGTGGCCGGCGACTTAGGGGAAAGAGGGGCTCGGGAAATCTGATGGTGGAGGGCTGCTCGGTTTTGTGAGGGGGATAAGGAGTGTGGCCGGGTTTGATGAAGGAGGAGGAGGTGGTTGGCGGCTATGGTGGAGGAAGGCCGGCGGCTTGGGGATGAATGGTTGTGGCCGAAACGTGCTATGGGGAGGAGAGGGCATGGATTTGTAGAGAGAAGGAGGGAAGGGGAAGAGTGGTCGGCGGCCAAGAGGGAGAGAGGAAGAGGGTGGGCGGCCAAGAAGGAGGAAGAGGGAGAAATCTTCGAAGGAGGTTTAGGGTTTCTTAATTTTTCATTCACTAAGTAAAGTTATGAAAGTCCATGCCAATATATAGGCTTTACATCATGCATAGGCTATGTACAACCCACTAAATAAAAATAAAAACAATACTAAATATCTTTAAACATTACATGATGAAAATAAAATGCAAATAGAAATAAACTAAATAATGTTGAAAAGCCTTCATCTCATGTAGCTCCACATTATGTAGTCTTCATCTTCATCATGTAGTAGAACGCCGTCGTCGTTGCCATCATCATCTTCAACTGTAGGAGAACGTCGTCGCCGTCGCCGTCATCATCTTCAACTTTAACACGTTGGGGGTTGTCGCCATCAATCCTCCCCCGCTCAAAATAACTCATCACCGATGAGTTGGCTTGGAGGTGCTGGCGCCGAAGAACATCATCCAAAAGAACCATCGCCGAGTAAGGGATCCAAGAGTCACCGGTGACTGGATGATCACACCATCGTATCATGGAACGCTGAATACTGCCGCTTAGAGAGGAGAGAAAAACGACCTGGAGTATCCTGTCATGCAAAAATATGTTCCTAGGGAACCTTGGAGAAGCGTTAGGCAATAAAGGAAAGCAAAATTCAGCATCAACAACCAACGTACCTCCAGGGAAGACCGAAGAAGAAAACAATCAAAGCATAAACTCACAACCCAACCCCAAAGAGGACAAAGTGAACCCAAACGGACAGACAGATAAATCAAGTGGTGGAGAATCATAAGGCGTTAAATTAGAAACATTAAAATTAGGGGTGATACCCCATTCAATGGAAAGCTTCACATGATATGCATATTCTCCAAATTTCATTAATATCCGACCAAGGTCCAGCTTACCAAATTGCCAACTAGCTAAAGTGCCCGAAGGCATCCGTTCAGGGTCGAGACGCACCAAAACTAAATCCATCACCTTATAGTGAGATGCTCTTTTATGTAAGCTAGCATGAATATGATACGAAATAATTGGAATGGGTAGCGCTTTACTAGTGTGCTTATATAAGAGGGGATCATAACGAGCATAATTTGGAGTGAGTTTCGCCGACAAACTAGAGGGTAAGTAATGATACGCCACCAGAGTGATTAATTCTATTAAAATGCGCTTAGATATCTTGCTACCGTGTGGTGTGAACCCATGCGCTATGTGACTCACCCCAAATTCAGAGAATAAAGGAGTTAAGTCCGGAGGGATGGGAGCCTTAAAATCAAAGATGATTTTCATTGGCGTGAGCGTCGCAGTTCTACTTTTATAATTACTATAATCACGCTTGGCATGAAGATACGCCAAGGGAAACCGCTCATCATAAATACTAGTAGAGCTGAACGCTCCTGGGTGTAGCAGCAGGTGCGAGCGATACAACTCATGTTGCCTGACCGTGGTCACTAACGAGTGGGAAAAGGGGTCATCAAATGGCGGGGGGTAAATTCGCGCGACCGGGTGTGGAATATAAGTGTGTGAAAGCGACACCACCTCCAGTGTCAAAATAGACAAAGAATGAGGAGGACACGAGAGAAGAGGCGTAGCCGGACACACAGGGAAAAGCATAGTCAAATGTGACACGTCGTCAAATCTACGCAGAGCGGTGAACACACCAGAAACTAGCACGCTCAACTGACTAAGACCTAAGAACGGAGACATCGTCAATACAGGAACTAATATAGTGGGCGCGTCACAACAAATCAGCCTAGGCCCTCCAATTCCACTGCCTGAAACATCTATGAAGGCGGGCACAAAAATAGGAGGAAGGGTTGGTGAAATCAAACTCGGAAAATCCAAATCATAATTAATTTTACCAATCGAAGCTAACATACAAGAACTTTCAACCGGGGGTAAGACTAAATAATCATCCAAAAATACCACTTCCTCGCTTACCATTTCGTCTAACAAACCAGTCTCGTCGATTAACTTAGAAATGGTAATGGTCTCATCAAATGGGAAAATCAAGCCCGATGGAAATTTTAATTCAGGAACTTCAGATAAAGGTGTTTTCATCAAGGAGCTATCGCTCGGGCTCATAGGGCTAAAATTATCCAAACATAAGTCATTCACAAACATTAAATCTTCCCAATCAGTCGGAACGTCCAATTCAGCAGGGACATCAGGACAACCTTCAACATATCTTGGTATAAAAGGAACCGGCTCGAGTCCAAACAGGTCATCCTCCAAGTCACTACTAGGTAAACTCTCAATGTAAGGTGACTCTACTGACTCCATAATAACCAAGGGAGACGACTCCAAAATATCGTCGACGGGGAGTGGAGAGGATTCCTTAGAGGTGAAATCCTAATCCAGGACACTAGGGTAACCAATATCCTCATCGTCGCTATAATCGTCAGAGGTAACAGCCTCGTCCTCAGTGACGGGCACGATCCTAGACATTACCTTAGACTCAACAGGAGAGTCAACAGCTAGACTAGACAACTCAGGGGGAGACTCAAAAAGGTCTACAGGCATAATCGGCGGAGATCTCTCAATAGATCCAAAATCAGATATGCCACTAGACTCATAAGTAATGGTCGTCCGAAATGAGGAAACCTTAGGCCTAGGAATATGGTGCTTCTCAATTTCCAACGCCGTACTAAAGGTGGTGTCTAGGTCGGTATGCAAATAACACAATAACTTACTCTGGATGTAAGGGTTTAACCCCTTACGAAACCTAGAGAGGGTCATCTCGGGCAATTCCTTCATACCGCTCCTAACCATCATATCCTTAAATAGTTGCATGTACTCTGAGACCGACTTATTCCCTTGTTGTAGGGGAGCCAAATCATCAGTTATGTGGTGTTGCCTAGGTGGAGGCTTAGCCATGGATTTTTCATACCAATAGTCCAAACGGGACACGTGAACGTCATAGGCCATAATCGTAAGAACCAGAGAGAAAACTCGATCCGATACTTGTGCACATGCAAAGAAAAATAAACTGACCCAAATAAATTAGGATTGTCGGAATTGTTCCCGCTTAACCACTAGGGTAATATTAATAGAAAATATATTTTCTTGCAGAATAAAATATGAAGGTTATTAATTTATATTTTTTTTTGATTTTTTTGCTGAAAAATAAGAAATTTAAGCCGCTATTGGCAGACCAACAATAATGTTTTTTGTGATTTTTTACAACTAATGTGCAAACAGAAGTGCGGGTAATGTGCCACAAGATGGGGGAGGGGTGCCAATTAGGAAATTGACGTGAACCTCCCTCTAATACCAAATTGATGTAGGCTTGCACGTATCACACCGAATAGAACTACGGTCCAACGCCACGTCACTCTTCGATCCAATCCCTACACTCGCACAATCGCTCTACGTGACACCACACAATTAAGTCTATCAATTTTATGCTAGCATACGGGTAGCCAATCCGGTTTGGATCCAACAAGGGCTATAAGGCCAATGTTCAATCGAGCTAAAAGGACCAATATTGGGTCCGACCGAGAGGTGTTGTACCAAAAGAGTTCTACCGAAAAAGTACGATTCGGAATGGGTAGATCTCTCCCAACAAAAGCCAAACAAGGTTTGCCAAACCTTCTCGAATATAAAACGATAATAAAGGGAATTACAAAGCATGCAACGAAATCCACGATACCATTCAAGGTTATCTAAAACAACACCACAAATAATCCACCACAAGACTTAATCTAAGAAATTAAAATCACACGGGAGGTAGAAAGGATTCGTTACCCAATCGGAATGGGTGATTCCAATTACTCTCTACTTGGATCGTCCCTCAACGGCTCCGCCGGAGTCGAGCCGGAAGGAGATGAAAATCTTGCTCGCCCTTGTCACTTCACGGCGGTGTCGGAGATCCTCAAGGGGAAATCTTCTTGTTGGTGGTTAGGGAGGGTAGAAGATGAAGGTGGCCGAGTAGGGGGGGGGGATGGATAGTGGTCGGTTTTGTGGTTTGGAGGAGATGGAGAGTCGGTTAGGATGAAGTGGTGGCCGAACCTATTGGGAGGTGGGGTTGAAGAGGTGCTCGGGTTTGGTGTTGGAGGAGGAAGTGGTCGGTTAAGGGGAGGTGGTGGCCGAGCCTATTGAGAGGTGGAGTTGATAGGTGGCTGGCGGCTTAGGGGAAAGAGGGGCTCGGGAAATCTAATGGTGGAGGGCTGCTCGGTTTAGTGAGGGGGATAAGGAGTGTGGCCGGGTTTGATGGAGGAGGAGAATGTGGTTGGAGGCTATGGTGGAGGAAGGCCGGCGGCTTGGGGATGAATGGTGGTGGCCGAAACGTGCTATGGGGAGGAGAGGGCTTGGATTTGTAGAGAGATGGAGGGAAGGGGAAGAGTGGCCGACAGCCAAGAGGGAGAGAGGAAGAGGGTGGGCGGCCAAGAAGGAGGAAGAGGGAGAAATCTTCAAAGGAGGTTTAGGGTTTCTTAATTTTTCATTCACTAAGTAAAGTTATGAAAGTCCATGCCTATATATAGGCTTTACATCATGCATAGGCTATGTGCAGCCCACTAAATAAAAATAAAAACAATACTAAATATCTTTAAACATTACATGATGAAAATAAAATGTAAAATAGAAATAAACTAAATAATGTTGAAAAGCCTTCATCTCATGTAGCTCCACATCATGTAGTCTTCATCTTCATCATGTAGGAGAACGCCGTCGCCGTTGCAATCATCATCTTCAACTGTAGGAGAACGTCGTCGCCGTGACCGTCATCATCTTCAACTTTAACACGTTGGGGGTTGTCGCCATCACGGCTAGTTTTTTATCTTGTTGTTTTTTTGCTTCCATCGGGTACATTGACGAATCATGTCTCGCCATGTATGCCTTGCACTGTAAAGGGAATTGATTGTACAAGATTTACTTGCTCTTCTAATTGCATCTGGTTTATTTGGCTTGGTTTGGTTGAGTATTCCTGCGACCTGGTTTCCTGTTTTTCGCTCCTCTCAAATTTTTTACATGGTATCAGAGGGAATATAGGTCTGAGCAGTGATCAACTGCAGACTTACTTTTTGCTTCTGGAAGTTAAGTAGACCAGTGTTCGTGCAACTGAAGGAGGATTTGTAAGATGTTTTGGAATTAAACTTTTAACATCGACCAGCTACAAGAAGTGGAGGTCGTCTATGAAATGTTATCTTCTGGGAGAGGACGTTTGAGAGGTCATCTGTGGTGATGAAAGGCAAGAGGTGACTACTGCCACTGCTAATGCTAAAGCAGTGAGAGCATGGAGGAAGACAAACGCTAAGGTGGAGTTTACTCTTACACGGGCTATCTCACCGAAGCTCTTCGACCACATCATAGGATGTCGACCAGTTGCTAATATTTGGACTTCCCTTGATGGGTTGTTCAATAAGAAGAAGTCATTTGTTAATGACGGTCCTTCAACCTCTTATCACCAAGAGAGGAGTTATGCTCATAATCGGGATAGGGGAAAGAAGGAAGGGCCAAGGTGCTACAGGTGGAATCTGCCTTGTCACTTTAAGAAGGACTACAAAGTTGAAATTCAGCCAGGACATGCTGCAGGTAAAGAGGGAGCTTGCTCCAGTGTCAAGGAAGGAGGATGTGGGAAGGCATTGATGACGGGCACGTGTGTTTGTGCTTTGTCCTCCATCAACTACTAAGATGAATAGAACGTGGACTCTCACCACCTCACCAGGGATGAGTCAAAGTTTTCCTCTCTGTAAGTGTACTCAGAAAATTAAGCTATTATTACCGCTGACGATACGGTGCATGCAGTCAAGAAGGAGGGTGTCGTTTTTTGGGCAGTGATAAAGGTCCACTCACGTTGAGGAGTATTTATCACGTGCCGGGCATGAAGAAGAAACTCTTCTCTGTGACCAACATGGTGGATGCGGGCTATCACGTTTTGTTCGGCCAACCAAAAGTGATTTTTTTCCTAAATGTGTCAGTGGTAAAGGCTAATGTTGGTCATGTAGGGAGAAGGGTAAAGGACTTATTGTGTTATCAACAAGTTCCTTTGTGGATCAGATGAGAGCCAACGATAGCGCTGTTATATGGCATGAACGACCAGGACATGTCAAGATGGACAAGTTGAAAGCTACATGAGGAGCCTGTTGGATCGTGTGGCCAACCTTGGGGGGGGGTGAATAAGGTTCGATGCGTTAATTAAAAATTCAAATTATTTTGATCCAGGAAAACTAGTTCTGGAAGCTACTACTGTCACAACCCGCATTTTCTCTGCATCGGAAGATATATCAGAATAAAAAGAAAACACACGTCGTGATGCCACGTCGTGCAAGAGATAACTTCAGACGCTCAGGAAAGACTCCAACTCTAAATTTTATAAGAAATTCATAAGTTATTATGAAATAAATCTAGTTTTAACTTAAGATGGCCGTATCCCTCGGCACGGTGCATCAACTAGTCCATGAGTAAAAATATATACTTATATGCTGTGGAAAATACTTTGATTTTGTTGATTAACACCCTACATGAGTATAAACATCCTCATAGGACAACTCATGGTATGCAAGACTCTAGGTTTAGTATGTTGGAACCAACAAAGTCAGTCCCTCCTAAAGCTCAGAATTGAAGATGCGGCTCGCCCTTACTCTCTTCGGACGACCCTCTAGACAAGGCTCTCAAAATAATAGACCGGAGGCCTCAGCGTGGAGGTCCCACCTCTTACCCGGAAGAATTGGAATCCTTCCCCTCCCTAGCCAATGCTGAGCTAGGTGCCTTAGAAAGAGAGAAAAAGAGTTAGGAATGCCTCCTTTCTAAAGCACCTTATTGGTCTATTTATAGGCCACTAAACTGGAACTGCCAATAACCAAATGGAGCAGTCCTGAAATTACTAGAATACCCTCAGTTGGGTCTACCAACAACCAAACTCTGCCATTCTGAAGGGCTACATGCAGACCACCCAGGGCAAAAGCGTAAAATCCTTTGGGGCTAAAAGATAGACCCGAACCTACCTGAACCGGTCTTAAACCAAACCGAGGATTTGACGAGACCTCCCCTCCAGGGTCTTCTCACCTGGCGAGAGCTTCCTTCTGGAGGCTTCTCGCCTGGTGAGAGCTCCATCTCGCTAGCGAGAGCTCCCCCTGAAGTCCTCTCGCATGGTGAGTCGGCTACTTGCCCGCGAGTGCCTCCTCCTTTGGCACTGACTTGCCCATCTCATGATGCAGCTCTCGCTTAGGCCCTTCTAACCTGGGCCTTCTCGCCTGTTACCCTGGGCGGGATCCACTCGCTCTATGAATTGACGACTATATTGGGCCATCTCGCCTAGCCCCCCTTTTTCAAGCCTTTGGCCCTTGCGAGCCTGAGGTTTTACACAATCACCGCTCTTTTTGAGGTTGTTACAAACTCGGAAAGATAGTCCAACCGAGGCTCGCGTAATTAAAGAGGATTTATGAGGGAATCTTTTGGTGGGCCCCTTGCCTAATATATAAATACCAGACTCCTCTCACTGCAGGGGGCCATTTCCTTCCCCCTATCCCATTCTAGCTTCCGTCCCTATGTCTCTCAGCCAAAGTTTCCGTGACCGCATTGCGGTGGTGCGCCAGAGGAACAAGGCGGCTGCGGCGGCTCTGAAAAAGATTCCGGTCCGCGCTCCTAAGTCCTTAACACCCTCCTCTTCCCCTCCCAAGAAGGCGAAAGCTGCTGATCCTTCCCTCTTGGCAGGGGAGACTTCTCGTACCTTCCCGGGGAGGCATATCCATCCTCCCCCGGCCAATCCTAGAGAAAAGGAGGTAAATCCGTCAACGTCGATATGCCTTTATCTCTATCTCGCTTGCCTGCTTACTTGCTGCCCGTACTTAGAAGGTCCCGACGCCTTCTCATCGTCCGGAGACCATACGAATCAATATCTTTGAACACCGCCACCAGTCCGTCTTGCCACAATCCTCTACTCCTTCATCTACTCGCACGGTGAGGAGGGATGATCCTCCTAATACCGCAAGTTCCTCTCGTCGCCTTGGTAAGAGGCTTTTCCTTTTGGGCCTTTCTTTGCTACCACTTCTCCATTTAACCTTCCAAGTTCTCCACGCAGGTGTGCGCGACTCGAATGCCGAGGACTCTCTTGCTGAGAACTCTCCAGTTGAAGATTACTCCAGGCAGACGGTCGTCTCGCCCCCTACTCCCATAGTTGAAATCGAAGACTACCTCGGCGACCCTATGGATCCGTTGGAAATGAAGCGCAGGGTAGCGGAGATGCCACGGAAGCACGCGCGCATCATTCAGGAGCTGGAGAAGGGGAAACAAGCTGCGGACCATCGAATCGATTGGCTTGAAGTGGAGTGCGCCCGCCTTTCTTCGGAGATCGATGCTGATATTGAGATAGAAGAGACAGACCCCCAGGCAATCTTGAGCGAGGTCGACCAACAGATCCGTCTCGCTCGTCGTGGTATCGACACGGCTCACGCTTTCCACCTCCCCAACTGCCCTCCCTGTGCGAGATCTCGCGGCGGAGGGCGCTAGAGGTGGCATAAGAATTGACGAGTTTTCATCGAGTCTCGCCTCTCTTCCCTTCGTTTATGGATGTAATAATCTTATTTATGTTTCCGTCCCTCCTATACCATGTACTCTGTGAACTCGCCACCTGCTTTGTGCGGGAAGAACTTTATTGATTTGATAATATCCTGCTTTTCGATTTTCCATAACACAGCCTTTAAATTTTGCACTTATGCTAATTTTTCCTTGATTTACCAATTTTTTTAATTCCAATTTATTTCCTGCCGCTTGGCCGGGCTGAGGGCCCCCTTAGGGCCGCGTAAGTCGAGGTCTGGAGAGAGAAAGAGGCCGGCCGGCTCTTCCCCTTCCCCTGAACAATTTTTTCGTCTGTACATTTTTCCTAAATCTCATGATCACTATAAATACCCCCCTTACCGGGGTCAAACCTACGCTTTCATAAGTCGCTGCGCCTCAACCCTTCATTATTCTTCTCTGTCCATCTCGCGTGCCAACTGTTCGTCGGCCGTCTCGCCTCCTCTCTCTCCGGTCACCTCGCTAGCTTCCCCTATCCCTAATTCTAGCCGTCTCGCCCGATTATGGGAAAGAAAAGACTAGAAGATGGCGAGGGGCACAGCCGCTGCGGGAAGCGATTCGCGGACCATGACTTTCCGCCCGGGCGTATCTCCACGGACGAGTACGATGCCTTCACTCGCGAGTACTTGCCGGAAGGCTTTGAATCGTGCCCTCCCCGAGTCGGAGAGAGCATAAACACGTTCTATCCCGGGGATCTTGCCTTCCCCGTCTCGCATTTCGAGGCGGGGTTGAGATTACCCCTCTGGCCTGAGGTGAAGCAGGTCTTAAAATATTTCGGCACCGTGCCAGCCCAGCTGAATCCTAACGCCATCTCCGTCCTGGTCGCCTTTGTGAGCTATATGTGACGAGAGCGAATAAAGTTCAGCCTAACAATTTTCCGCAAGCTCTTTATTTACCACGCCAATAAGGACGGGGTGCCCTACTTTACGGGGCAAGGTCTCAAAGTCTGCGAGATGCCCAACAAGAACAACCATTGGCTCATGCGGTTCATCTTCATTCGCGGAAACCTGGGTGGCGTCCCGCTTGCGCCTGCCTCGCCTGCCGAAGTCTTTTACGCAACCCTCCAAGTCGGCGGTACGGATAAGCTCCTCTGTGAGTACATCGCTGGAAAAAACTTTGAGGTCCAGTATTTTAGACGCGGTGTTGGCTCGCTCCTCCCCATACTTCCTTGTGAAGGTATGCTCGACCTTGTTTTTCGGTCTCACCTTTATTACTTCCCTCTTGCCGATTTCTCCCTTTAACACCCCGTCTTGCCTTTACCAAGAGAGAGGAATGTGCCAGTTCACCCCCCCTACAGAAGTAACATCAAGCCGTCCAAAGGCGTCGCTCTCACTAGTATGGCAGCCAAGGCGGCTAAAGAATCGCTGACCTCCTCCCTTAAGAAGAGGCCGGCCGAGGATCTCGCTCCATCTCGCTTCAGCCCCTCGAAAAAGATGAAAATGAAGGTGAAGAAGGTGGTCTCTCTCCCCCCTACTAGAAAACTCCTCAGGAGACGGTGGTGACGTCGGGGTCCCCGAGCCCTATTTCCCTAGGGTACCAGTACTCCCAGTCCCCTCCTCGGGTTTCTCCTCGCAAGGCCGTCTCGCTATCTTAAGAGACAGCACCCCTCGCGCAACACGCCAGCTCATCTCAACAACCGTCCAGGTCCCCTTCTCGAGAGGGGGCTCCCTCTCGCTACCCCGCACCGTCTGCCCACTTCAACTTCAACATGGGCCCCACTGTCCCTGATGCTGCCAACGATCCAACACTGATCTGGGACAAGGGGGTGCACCGGGTCTCAATCTTTACTCTCCTCCCCTCCTGGAGGGAGAAGGACCAGCCTACGGGTCACGCCTTCTCCTGTGGCTTTGGTCTTTACGGAGGTCATGGCCCCGACCCCCTTGACAAGGCCTCCTCGCGAGATCTGGTCTTGAGGGCGACGCAATCCCAACTGCGTACCTTGGAGCTTTCGCATAGGCTCTCGCACCACCTGATTTTCAACAACCAAAACTGGAAAGAATCCGAGGCCAACTTTGTCGCCGAGCGCGAGAAGTCGGGAGATCTGGCGAAGAGACTAGAGATAGCCGAGAACCTTCGTGCCAAGGCTCGCGGCAGAGTGGTGAGTTCTCCCTTAGCTCGTTTTCGATGTACCTGACCCCAATCTAACAAAGAATTTCCGCAGGATGCTGAGACAGTGGAGAGGTTACACTCGCGCGTAGCAGAGCTGGAAGCAGAGGTGAAAGAGCTAAGGGCCCAGTTCGCCCAACTCAAGGACGCCGTCCCTTCGACCTCTCGCTCGGCGATTCCCCCACCTCCCCCTTCTCTGTATTCCCATGAGGAGGTCGAGGATTTATGCCGAGACGCCAACATCCGAACCGCCGAGCTGATCCTGAAGATGATGCACGAGATGGGCGTCGTCAAGGATGATTGCGAGTACGTTACCGCTCGCGACCTTGTGCCGGAGATCTATGGCGAAGGAGAGGGTTCATCGGCCAGCGAAAAGGATTAAAGCTTCCCAAGTTCTACTTTTCTTTTACTTGCGGTGCTTCTCTTTGCCACAGATGTAATTTCGTATTGGACTATTTTGCTGGATGTGCTGCGTATATATATATATATATATATATATATATATATATATATATATATATATATATATATATATATATATATTACCCGTGTGTTGTTCTAGGGCTAGTCATCTTTTTTTTCTTTTGTTTCGATTGCTTGCGGGATATGGGGATCCATTCACCTCCGATAGGGTGTCGCCCCTCATCTCGCCCCCTGGCGAGAGCGGACCTGGACCAGGGGGCGAGTTGCCATGTCCCCGTAGTTCTCGCGCATGGGAATGCCTTTTTCCCCCATCTCGCCTCGCTCCCTGATACCTCTCAAGGTGAGTGGCCTTTAAGAGTTAGTCCCCTCTCCTTTCCCTTGGGGAAGGGGATTCTCCTACTCCTTTACGATCAAAGTCCTTCCTCTTGCTGATCAATAGTGTGGTTTTCCCTTTGGGGCTTTCCATCTCTTGTTATTGTTTCACAACCACTCATCAGTCTCACCAACTTGGCGGTCCCGGTCAACGTGTTCTTCCCGGATCCTCTCCAAAACCCTCTCCAACCACCGAGTAAGCCTACAACCCTACTAGCTTGATGGGAGCCTGGTAAGCTGGTCTGCTCGGGGTCTCTTCTCCAAACAACCTCCAACCACCGAGTGAGCCTACAGCCCTGCCAGCTTGATGGGAGCCTGGTCAGCGGGTCTGCTCGGGGTCTCCTCTCCAAACAACCTCCAACCACCGAGTGAGCCTACATCCCTGCCAGATTGATGGGAGCCTAGTCAACGGGTCTGCTCGGAGTCTCCTCTCCAAACAACCTCCAACCACAGAGTGAGCCTACAGCCCTGCCAGCTTAATGGGAGCCTGGTCAGCGGGTCTGCTTGGGGTCTCCTCTCTAAAGAACCTCCAACCACCGAGTGAGCCTACAACCCTGCAAGCTTGATGGGAGCCTGGTCAGCGGGTCTGCTTGGGGTCTCCTCTCCCAACAAACTCCAACCACCGAGTGAGCCTACAGCCCTGCCAGCTTGATGAGAGCCTGGTCAGCGGGTCTGCTCGGGATCTCCTCTCCAAACAACCTCCAACCACCGAGTGAGCCTATAGCCCTGCCATCTTGATGGGAGCCTGGTCAGTGGGTCTGCTCGGGGTCTCCTCTCCAAACAACCTCCAACCACCGAGTGAGCCTACAACACTGCCATCTTGATGGGAGCCTGGTCAGCGGGTCTGCTCGGGGTCTCCTCTCCAAACAACCTTCAACCACCGAGTGAGCCTACATCCCTGCCAGCTTGATGGGAGCCTGGTCAGTGGGTTTGCTCGGGGTCTCCTCTCCAAACAACCTCCAACCATCGAGTGAGCCTACAGCCCTGCCAGCTTGATGGGAGCCTAGTCAGCGGGTCTGCTCGTGGTCTCCTCTCCAAACAACCTCCAACCACCGAGTGAGCCTACAGCCCTGCCAGCTTGATGGGAGTCTGGTCAGCGGGTCTGCTCGGGGTCTCCTCTCCAAAACACCTCCAACCACCGAGTGAGCCTACATCCCTGCCAGCTTGATGAGAGCCTGGTCAGGGGGTCTGCTCGGGGTCTCCTCTCCAAACAACCTCCAACCACCGAGTGAGCCTACAACCCTGCCAGCTTGATGGGAGCCTGGCCAGCGGGTCTGCTCGGGGTCTCCTCTCCAAACTACCTCCAACCACCGAGTGAGCCTACAGCCCTGCCAGCTTGATGGGAGCCTGGTCAGCGGGTCTTCTTGGGGTCTCCTCTCCAAACAACCTCCAACCACCGAGTGAGCCTACATCCCTGCCAGCTTGATGGGAGCCTGGTCAGCGGGTCTGCTTGGAGTCTCCTCTCCAAACAACCTCCAACCACCGAGTGAGCCTACCACCCTGCTAGCTTGATGGGAGCCTGGTCAGCGGGTCTGCTTGGGGTCTCCTCTCCAAACAACCTCCAACCACTGAGTGAGCCTACAACCCTGCCAGCTTGATGGGAGCCTGGTCAGCGGGTCTGCTCGGGGTCTCTTCTCCAAACAACCTCCAACCACCGAGTGAGCCTACAGCCCTGCCAGCTTGATGGGAGCCTGGTCAGCGGGTCTGCTCGGGGTCTCCTCTCCTCCTCCAAAATAATATCATCTTTCAAGAACGGTTGCCTCGAAGTGTATTGTACCGAGAAATCGTGCCAAGCATACAAGTAGGAAAAATATTTTTAGAAACATGTTCAAAAAAATACAAGAGGGTATAACATTAGGTGTAAAATTGCTTCAGATCGTCGCCGCTTTGGGTGCGATACAAGGGTATCCCGTCCACATCCTGGAGGTGGTACCCCCTGACTTCAAGATCTCCCTTACAATAAAGGTACCCTCCCAGTTAGGGTTAAGCTACGGAGGCCCCCCTGCCTGCGACATCTACCTTTTTGAGGACCAAGTCCCCCTTTTGGAACTGTTTTATCCTGATGTGCTTATCAAAGTACTTGGACATTCGGCGCTTGACTTCCTCCTGCCAGATTGACGCTAGCTCCCTGAGCTCCTCTACCAGGTCGAGAGAGAGAGATTCTGCTCCTCCCCATTGTCCTCTTCCCATCCTTTATCTCCTCTCCTTGCCACTGTCACTCTGGGGGATTCAACTTCAAATTCTACGGGTATGATGGCCTCCGAGCAATGGGAGAGTCTGAAGGGTGTTTCTCCTGTGGCGCTATTCGGTGTAGTCCTCAGAGCCCAAAGGACGGAGGGGAGCTGCTCCACCCAACTTTCCCTCAGATTTTCTACCTTTTTCTTCAAGAGGTTCACGATGATCTTGTTCGCGGCTTCTACCTGTTCGTTGCTTCGGGGGTGATGAACCGAGGTGAAACAAAGATCTATGCCAAGTTGGGCACAGAAGTCTACAAATTCCCTACTAGCGAACTGTGGCCCATTATCTGTGAAAATGGCCAAAGGGAGCCCATGCTGGCAGATAATTTCTCCCCATACAAAGTTCTTGACCACCTGCGTCGTTACCTTTGCCAAGGCCTTCACCTCCAACCAATTTGAAAAGTAGTCCACCATGACTAGCAAAAACCTCCTCTGACCACTGGCTTGGGGAAACGGGCCTACTAGGTCCATTCCCCATATGGCGAAGGGCAATGGAGCTGTTTTTGTGCGTAATCTCTGCGCGTGGAGGAGTTGAAGTGGAGAGAACTCCTGGCACTTTCTGCATCTTCTTGCAAACTCCTCAACATCTTTCCTGAGGGTAGGCCAAAAGTAGCCCTGCCTCAGCACCCTCCCTTCCAGGGTCCGACTCCCTGAGTGGATTCCGCATTCCCCCGAGTGAACTTCCTCCAGTACCCTTGACGCCTCCTTCTCGGACACACATTGAGCCAGTAAGCCCGACAACATTTTCCGATAAATGATCCCTTCCCTCAGCAGGTAATAGGCTAACTTATACCTGACCCTCTTCTTCTCATGGTCCCCTTCGGGTAGATGTCCCGATGTTAAGAACTCCATAAATGGGTCCATACAGGACCCCTCCTTGTCCACTTCCATTATCTCCCCTTCCTCTATAGAGGGTCTAAAGAGTTCTGTCATGGTCCCTCCGGCCTGAGGGCCGTGCTTAGCGAGCAGGTCTGCCCTAGTATTCTCCTCTCTTAGAACATGTTGAATTGAGAAGCTGTGGAACTGCCCGATGATACCCTTTACCTTTACTAGGTACAACTGAAGGGTCGGTTCCCTCACTTCAAATTCTCCATTGACATTCCCTGCGACCACCAGAGAATCTGTGGAGACCCTGAGGTCCTGTATGCCCAGCTCACGAGCCAGCCGGAGCCCGATGATGATGGCTTCATACTCAGCCTGGTTATTCGTAAGGGGGAAATAGATCTTCAGAGCTTGTTCGATTCTTGTCCCCTCGGAATTTGTTAAAACCACCCCGCCTCCAAAAGAACTTCTACCTGAGGCCCCATCCACGAGCATTTTCCAAGCCACCATGGGAAGTGTCTCTTCCTCCTTGACCTTGACCACGTAATCTACTAAGAAATCTGCCACCACCTGCGCCTTGATAGCTACCCAAGGGACGTAGGAGAGGTCGAATTCACTAAGCCTTATCGACCACTTGGCTAACCTCCCCGAATGCTCTACCCCCTCTAGAATATGACGGAGAGCGTGGTCCGTCACGACTTGAATGGAATGGGCTTGGAAGTACGGCCTGAGCTTCCGAGCTGAGATGATGAGGGCAAAGGCTAGTTTTTCAAGGATGGGGTACTTTAGCTCCGCCTTTTTGAGGACCCTGCTCACGTAATATATGGGGAATTGCTTCTTGCCCTCTTCTCGCACAAGGACCGAGCTCACTGCCTCTGCCCATACTCCCATGTATAGGAATAGATTATCCCCCTCTCGCGTCCCTTGAAGTAGCGACGTCTGGGTGAGCTGTTGCTTTAGAGCTTGGAAGGCCTTCTCGCATTCGGGGGTCCATTAGAATTCCTTCCCACCTCTCAGAGTTCAGAAGAAGGAGGAACACCTCTCCCCTGCCTTGGAGAGGAATCCGCTCAACCCTGTCATCTTACCAGTAAGGCGTTTGACCCCCTTAGAATCCTTTGGAGATTCCAGCTCCAGGATCGCTTTTACCTTATCCGAATAAGGCTCCACTCCCGAAGGAGTGAGGAGGTTCCCTAAAAACTTCCCCCTGATGGCCCCTAACAGACATTTCAGAGGGTTGAGTCTCATTTTATATTTTCTTATAGTCCCAAAAGTTTCTTGTAGGTCCAAGACGTGGGACTCGAGGTCTTGGCTCTTAATCATCAGGTCATCTACGTAGACCTCGAGGTTCCGCCCTTTCTGCTCCCGAAATATCCGGTCAATCATTCTTTGGTAGGTCGCCTCTGCGTTCTTCAATCCGAAGGGCATCATGTTGTAACTGAAGCACCTATCCTCGGTGACGAAGGTGACGTCTTTGATGTCTGGGGGGTGCATGCGTATCTGGTGGTACCCTGAAAATGCATCTAAAAAACTCATTAGTGAAAAATCGACGGCTGAATCAACCAGCGCGTCGATTCGAGACAGAGGGTAACAATCCTTCGGGCATGCTTTATTTAAAAGAGAGAAGTCGATACACACTCTCCATTTGCCCTCCCCTTTCTTCACCATTACAACATTGCTTACCCACCCCGGATACCTATTCGTAGATATGAACCCTGCCTGAAGTAGCTTCTCCACCTCTTCTCTGATAGGCCTGGCCATCTTTGAAGCGATGACCCTCTTTTTTTGCTGGATGTGACGAACCTTGGGGTCGAGGTTTAGGCGATGGCACACCACGTTCGCGTCGACCCCCGGCATGTCGGCTGCACTCCAGGAGAATACATCGATGTTCACTTGCACGCACCTCCAGATCTCCTCCTGATCCCTGGGGGTGAGCTCTCCGCTGACCTTGATCTTCTCCTTTCGCCCATCTTTCGTGAGGATGTCCATCTACAGAACCTCCACTGCTGTCCTCAGCCTCGAAGGCTCCTCCTCTTCTTCTTGATCCCTTGGATTTTTCTCCTGCTCCCTTGACCTACCCTTCCCCACTTCCCGCTCCTCATAAACCACAACCACTCTCTCCCAGGTCCTCCCCCTTTCTTTTTGGGACTCATTCCTGGCGATGATCTCTTCCTCCCTTCCGGCTGAGTCTCCTTTCTGGACGACTCCCACATTTCCCTCATCTTCCTTTTCCTGCCCTTGGCACCTCCTGCCTCCTTCCTACCTTCTTGCACTCCCGCAATCTCTTGCTCCACCGTAATGCCTCTCTCTACTCCAGCCACCTCTCTCTCCTCCTGCTCCTCTCCGTCCACTTGCTCTCCCACCATCTCTGGCTCCACCACAATGCCTCTCTCTATTCCAGCCACCTCTCTCTCCTCCTGCTCCTCTTGCTCCATCCTCCTCTCTAGTTATTCTGCATCACCCTTCCATGAGATTGTGTTCACTGCCATCACATAACATTCTCGGGCTGTCTTCGGATCTCCCCGCACCCTGATCTGTGTCCCCCCTGAATTGAGCTTCAAACACTGATGGAATGAGGACGGTACACATTTGAAGGCGCTGATCAAAGGGTGCCCAAAGATCGCGTTGTAACTGCTGGGGGCGTTCACTATCACAAAGCGGCTATTTCTGGACAGCCCACCCAGAGTTACCTGGAGCCCTACTCCTCCCTCAACCTCCCTCCACTCTCCTGAGAATCCGAACAACGGTCTGTCCACTGCCAACACTCTCCTAGATTCCACTCTCATCTAATTGAACGCCTTTTTGAAGATAACATTTACGGAGCTCCCATTATCCACTAAGATTCTGGACATCGTGAAGTTTTGGTGGCGATCCTGATCACCAGTACATCGCAGAAGGGATCTTCGTGATCTAGTAGGTCCCTCCTGGAAAAAGTAATCTTCTACTTCTGGGGGCGGGGCCTGCGATGTCGAGGCGACGCTCCGACGGTACATAGTGTGGAGACTGGCCTTGCGGGTAGCCTCAATCCCCACCCCCCATGGATCACCCCTATTCCCCCTCGATCCCCCGTATCTTATCGATCCACACACCGGTCCTCCTCCCCGATTCCCGTCACCTCTACAATCCGCAGCGGTAACTGCTGCTCCCCTGCTCCCCTTCTCCCCTTTAATTCCAGAAACTCTGGATAGGTAGCCGTCGCGTGGCCTTCCTCTTCGTGAAAGTCGCAATACGGCAAGGCTACCTCCCCATCCTGCCTCCCCTCTTGGGGGTTCCTCCTCCTCACTGCTCCTGCTCCCGCTCTTCCTCACCCTCTTCCTCTTCCTTGGCCGATGGCCATTGCTTGCTGAGGTGGGGGTGGGAGTGGCCTCGGACCATGCCCCCACCCTAATGGATTAAACCTTCCCTATCCTAGATAATAGTTTCTTCCTCCCTGGGGGGGGGGGGGCTCCCTTGTCCTTGAACAGGACCCCTGACTGTCTCCTGCCAAATTTTGGATGCACTGGCCTCCTTGGCTCCTCCCTTCTCCTTCCCTCCTGCTGCTTGGCTCCTCCCGGCTCCCTCTGCTCCAGATCCGTCAGTCTTGCCAACTTCCTGGCAAAGGTCGGGTTCGCTGCCTCCATAGCAATTTCCTTCGCCGCCTTCTCCACCAACCCCTCGAATGACAACAGTGGCTTCCTGGTCAGGCTCATCTTAAAAAAGCTCTCCTTTATCCCCACTGTGAAAGCAATCTGGAGAGCGAAACCAGGCACCTCCTGGATGTAGAGAATCTCCTCCTGGAAGCGGTCCACATATTAAGCAAAGGACTCATCGGCCTTCTGCTTGATCAAGAAAATGGACTCCGGGTTTTTCTTCCTCTTCTTAGAGGTCGAGAAGAGCAGTTAGAAGCTTCTGTTCAGGTCCTCGAAGCCGTAGATCGATCTCGCTGGGAGTTGGTGGAACCAATCCCTAGCCTTGTCCTTCAGGGTGATGGCAAAAAGACGATACTTAAAAGCATCTATCATTGGTCTGATGGAGACTGCGTCTTTGAACCACTGCAGGTGCTGGAGGGGATCGTCCTTCCCCACATAGTAGGTCATCTCGGGCTCGCGGAACCCTTCCTCAACGGGTGCCGAGAGGATCAACTCGCAGAAAGGAGATCCTCTCGCCGGGGGTCTCGCCGCCTCCACTCGCACAACCATCCCTCCAGGCGAGACGACACTCGTTGGGCTGACGAAAAGTTCTCTGCCCTCCACATCTTGTCTGCTGCCTTCCGCCAATACCTACTTTCCCGGTCGCGTCCCGGGTGCGTCCTCGCCGATTCTTGCCTGGTCGATCCCCTCGCGGGGCGCGAGACCTTGCACCTGAGGTGGAGGGGTCTCGCATTCCCCTCTCTGTGATATCTGCTTCAACATGTCCATGATCCCCCAATGGATGTCATGAACTCCGCCCTCCCGACATATCCTCCTGGGTTCGGGGACCCACCTCCATCTCCTTCAAGATCCTCTGCCATGAGGTCACCCAAAGTTCTTCCGTGCAAGCTGCTGTTCCACGCTCACCGCACCAAAAATGTTGGAACCAACAAAGTCGGTCCCTCCTAAAGCTCGGAATTGAAGATGCAGCTCGCCCTTACTCTCTTCGGAAGACCCTCTGGACAAGGCTCTCAAAAGACTAGACCGGAGGCCTCAGCGCGGAGGTCCCACCTCTTACCTGGAAGAATTGGAATCCTTCCCCTCCCTAGCCAATGTTAAGCTAGGCGCCTTAGAAAGAGAGAAAGAGAGTTAGGAATGCCTCCTTTCTAAAGCACCTTATCGATCTATTTATAGGCCTTTGAACTGGAACTGCCAAAAACCAAATGGAGCAGTCCTGAAATTACTAGAATACCCTCATTCGGGTCTGCCAATAGCCAATCTCCGCCGTTCTGAAGGGCTACATGCAGACCACCCATGGCAAAAGCATAAAAGTCTGTGGGACTAAAAGATAGACCCGACCCTACCTGAACCGGTCTTAAACCGAACCGGGGATTTGACGAGACCTCCCCTCCAGGATCTTCTCGCCTGGCGAGAGCTTCCTTCTGGAGGCTTCTCGCCTGGCGAGAGCTCCGTCTCGTTAGTGAGAGCCCCCCTGAAGTCCTCTCGCATGGCGAGTCGGCTACCTGCCCGCGAGTGCCTCCTCCTTTGGCGCCGACTTGCCCATCTCATGACGCAGCTCTCACTCAAGCCCTTCTCACCTGGGCCCTCTCGCCTATTACCCTGGGCGGGATCCACTCGCTCTGCGAATTGACGACTGTATTGGGACGTCTCGCCTAGCCCCCCTTTTCAAGCCTTTGGCCCCTGCGAGCCCGAGGTTGTACATAGTATAAGTACGAAAATAGTCTTTATGTTAGCTAGAAGATAGTGACTTTGGTTTAGAAAAGATGACATGTATGAAATACTAGTAGTGATGTTTTTTTATAAGTTAAAATATCTAACATGCAACTTAACATAAAACATTCCCCAGAGAGCAAGTAAAAACAACCATAAAGAGGTAAAACCACCAGCTTAGCAAAGTAATTAGTATTTAAAAAAAATCCACCAGTGGGCATCAACAACCTTACACGAACACACTAGAGAGTATATATTTCTGTACTAACAAGAAGCAACCAAAAACTACCACACAATGGTGAGGAAAACCTTTGTAACACATCAGTCCACTAGCAACACCAACCTAGCCGCTCAACTGGCTACTGCCCTGAACCCGAGGCATTCAAAGAAAAAACACCTTAGCTAGAAAATACAAGTGACAAAATAGATCAATTAGATATAAACAAGTGAGAACAGAAGGGGTTACCAAACCCTACCAAGAGAAATACTGACAACCTCAGCTAGTATAATCAACAAAAGAGACAAATATGAAAATAATCGTCAGTAAAATGAGAAAAATGACCTAATTGCGAGAAGTTACCATGCTTTGCTCAAACCTGCAGAAGCAAACAACCAACAAAAGCCAACACTATAGGAGGAAAAAGAACTATACAGTCCCAAATATGTGAATCATTAATACTGGTAAAAACCACGGATCTGTGTTGGCGACCAAAACATCCAAGACCGAACTACCATACCCAAATGTCTCAGAGGCACCACGGTGGCAGCCACAAGGTCCAACAAACCTAAACAGCCTGTAAAAAGAGCGTAACATCCCATTTCCAACTAGACCCCTAGAAGTGGTTTTGTCATGACTAGGTAAGACAAAACCCTAATAAGATCAAAAGGCCAAGTGAACAAGGCTCAAGGTGAAAATCACCTTGGTCTGCCTTTAGCACAGCCCTACCAACAGACCTAGGGTTTAACCTTAGGGCTCCAACCTGACTTCATGACCCCACCACAACACCCCTAACCCCTTGGGTGGTCCATAGGGTCACTAAAGATCCATTGGGGACAATCAAAGTGGTCAAGTTAACCTAAGTCCACCCTAACCCTAAATGGGTCAAACTGACCTACTTAGCGTCAATTGACCTTCCCTTAGCTAAGTGGACTCCACATATGCCTCAATAACCCTAAAGTGAGGTCCATGGGTTACCAAGGACCCATTGAGGTCAACCAAAGAGGCTAAGTTTACCCAAGTCAACCCTAGCCATAAAGTTGTCAAAGTGCCCTAACTAAGGGGCAAGTGACCTCCAAAGTGCCAAGTCAACCCTAATCAACCCTACCTAGACTCTAGAGGAGGCCAATGGGTCACCAAGGACCCATTGAGGGTAACCCAAATGGCAAATTGACCAAGGTCAACCCTAGTCTAGGTTTAGGCCAAACTAGCCTAAATGGGCTAACCCAAGCTCAAGCTCTATCCACTTGGGCTAACCTCATGTTAATTATCTAATATTATGAGTTAGTGGGCTGCCAATATGCTGGAGTAGTCATCAAATTCAGCCTTAATTATTAGGAGAGAGAAAACTCTAATTTTCCCCTTTAATGGAGGAGAGAGAAAATGAGGGAGAAGGCCATCCATGGCATAGGGAGGCCAAGGGCCACTTTTTATTGCAGGATTCAACTCCTCTGGGGAAGATAAGGAGTTTTCAGCCATTTCTCGGCCAAATTGAGCCCAGGTTCACCCCCCACCACCATGGCCGAAATTCTTCATTAAGGCCATTAATGGCCATTTCAGCCTACACCCTTCCCCTTCTCCAACTGATGATCTTAAAAGCATCCCTTGACTCAGTGGATACGTTTCCATAATTTACTTGAAGGAGCCGAGTTGGTAGTGCTGTTACAGAAATCCGATCGGTGCCACCACCACTTATGGCAATCCGGCGATCGACCCGCCTCCAGCCCTCCAATAAGGTCCTCCCTCACCTCCTTCTTCTGTAGATAGATCCACTCTTAATGGCTGGCCGAGTTTGTGGCTAATTGGCCCAAGTTCGACATGGACGAAAGCTTGAGTTTTCAATATATTTATTCCACCCACAAACCCCGATTTCGGACACCTCCAGCCGGCCTACCACCGCCTATCTACGACCACCACCTCAACGAAGGTGGTGGTGGCGATGGCCGACCGGGGTAAGGCTCAGGTGGTCGATAAATCGCCTCCCAAAATGACCCAGGATAAGACAATCCCGGCCGTTGGCATGACGGGGAAGATGAACAGATCCCGTCTATTCTGCATCAAGATTTGTGCAGAATCCGATTATTTACTTTGTATTAATAATTCATTTCTGTTATTTAAATGGCTGTGGATATTTTGATTTATGAAAAATACTTAGGTTCTCCTACAGTAAAAATGATCTACATAAAAGTTGCATCCCTATAAGTTTAGTTTATTTTAAAATTTATTTGAGTCAATTTGGAGTTTAGCCTAGACCTCAGCACTCATTTTGGTGAGGTCTATACATATGGTTGAGAAGAGGTTGATTTGAGTGCCCCTATCAATCTAGACATCCAAATGACCTGTAATTTAGAATAAGAGTCACTCTTATCTATACCAATAACCTATCCAAAAATGGGAATTTTTGGATATACTTTTTCTATAGTTTTTATAATTATCTAATAAACCTAGAATAATTTAATTAGGGGACCTAATGACCTCCAAATACTCCCAAATTTTGGTGAGAGGTTCTTGGGGTCAATATAGGTCTCTGTATAAAATTTCATCTCATTTGGAGATAATTTGGTTTGGAGTTTAGTAAACCCAAACCTTGACCCAAAAGGGGTAATTAGGTCAAAGTGTCCCTTATGGGCTAAGGGGACAAATCACCTCAACAAAGGCTTATAATTGGTCCACTGATGTGTTATGTTAGTAAACACTCTCCCATGTATTATGAGATGGATTAGGGTGGATTTGCCCTTGGACCCTAGTTCAAACCCTAAGGTTAAACTTTGGTGGTTTGTGAAGGACATATGGGTTATGTTCTTGTATGGACTTGATGTTTAGTCCATGCGATTCTAGGGCCATAAAATGCCCTAGGGAGGAATTTGGTGACATTTAGACTTAGGCACACAACTTAAACCAATTAGGGTTAGTTTAGGCCTTTACCTTTTAGGAAAATATTGATGGGTCATATGACCTTAGATCCTTAGGAAATTTTGGCAGGAAGGTTTTTAGAACATTTTGAGTCTCTAGAAATTATTGTAGAATATTTGGAAGACAGTAGCATATACTTGTAGTTTTAATTTTTGTGTTGCCCCTATTGATGATTTTGATAAAATAGTGGTTAAAATTACTTAGAATGTTATGAAACTTAGTAAGTAATGTTTTGTGATCATATGAAATCACTGGTAATATTTGTATAAATTTTGGATTAAGTTTGGTGATGCTTCCTTTTTTACATCTATTTATTGGTATTATCTTGAATTAATTAAATACTGGTTAATTCATTTATGAAATTTAGTGAAATTTGGAGTTATTTGATATTTTGGCATCTTGTAGTGTTCATAAATTTTGTGTGGCCATAACTTAAGTAAATCTAGTACTTCATGTTTAAAATTACACATGGCTAACTTTTGGGAAAATTAAATAAATGCCAAATTAATTAGGAAAATTATAAGTTTCTGGATTTAGGCTAAACATGTCATGATAGACCCTAATTAAATATATTAAGGCTTTTGGATGAAAATTTGGAGTACCTCCTATCATGTACATCATATAGCTTATGTTGGTCTGCATATAGTAAAACTGCAGAAATTGTGATAGAATGTGAATTGAGTATAAAGAGTTGGGGTTTAATATCATACTGACTTCGAGGAAGTGAAAATGAGTTCAATGTTAGGAATCTTCATGGGGAGAAGTGATGGGTTGACTAGTGTAAGTGGTGCTCGGGATCGACGAAGGATTGTCATTCCTGTGAAGAAAGAAAAAGTCAACATACACTAGGGTTAGATCCAATATAATATTAAAAGGGGGAACCGGGAATTGGGTAATAACCAATAATAGTAAGTGCCTTGCCAAAGGGAACGACGAGCTTAAGCTACCATCATTGTTCCTAGTGCCCTTTGAGAACCCTTCACCGGGTATGCCGGGGGCAGTCCTGGGCTGACCTAAACCATAAGAATAATCAATGTTAAGAGTAAATAGTATAACTAGGATTACACTTACACTCACACTCTCCAGTGTTGTGGGAGTTAGGTTGGGTCTCACGAGCGGTAGGCTCGGTGGTTTTATTGGTGGGCAGGATAGCCCGGCGAGCCGATGGCTCGGTAGATAATTATGACAGATGGGATAGTTCGGGGAGCTTTGGCTCGGTGGGAGAATATAATACTATTGCATGTGCATAAGATAAAAGGTGTGGGGTCTTCGGTATTGGACTATCATTCACACCGACGTCGATACGGTGACTCGGCGGGTGTGGTTCACACTTAGCCAAAGGAAGTCTTGTTGATATGACCAACATTAGTACGTGGTGACTCAGGGTTGTGTCCTTCCAGAGGCATACGTAAGGGCTAGACACTACTACAAAATAGACTTTTGGCCAGGGCAAATTTCCCTGGCAAAAAGTCCAAAACCGTGGCTAAAAAGTTTTAGCCACGGTCTAGCCACGGGAAAACTCCATGGCTAAAGTCTGCGTGGCTAAAACTTTTAAGCCACGAAATGGCCGTAGCAAATAGTATTAGCCATGGTAAAAAATGGCATGTCAAATAAGTTATTAGCCACGGTATGAAACCCTGGCTAAAAGTGAACTCATCATTAAAAAAAAAAACTATTTGCCACAGTTACAAGACGTGACAAATACTAATTTATGTTTTTTTTAAAAAACACATTCAAAATACTGTAATATAATTGCAAATTGTTACAATTGTAAATTAACGAGATACACGCACAATCGTGTAAGACCCAAATCAAATGAATCAGATTCGATACCATATAAAAAACACATTGAGAGAAAAAAATAAAATAATTTATTATTTCCTTCTTCACAGATATTATTACAAGAGTATACAAATTTTTACAGAGTGGAGGCTCAACTCTATGCTAAGATGAGTGGCTAAACTCTAAATAGAAATGGACTCTCCAATGAGCTATTGGATGGGCCATCATACAACTTATTTCAATAGTATTTTTAAATCCATGGTAATAAAAAATTTGTTGATTTACTCATAATAATAAAGGATAAAATTGGTATGTGACAATTATAAAAAAAAAGCAGAAAATCAAATAAGAAAACTTTTACTGTGGATATTTTATGGCTCCAGTTTTGCACCCAAAACAACATAAAATCATAAAACATTGGGGAGTAATAAATATTGAAGTTCTAAAGTGACACAGACACAGACACAGACACAGACACAGACACAGACAGACACACACAGACACACACAGGCACACACAGACACACACACACACACACACACACACACACACACACACACACACACACACACACACCCACACACACCCACACACACACCCACCCACACACACACACAATCAAAAAACACACACACACACACATACACAATCAAAAAAACACACACACACACACATACACAAACAAAAAAATCACATATACATGCATACACAAAAAACACACACACAAACACATATACACAAATACACACACATATACACAATAAAAAAACACACAATAAAAAAACACACACATACACACATACAAAATAAAACACACACACATACACAATCAAAAAAGCACACACAAACATACACATACACAAACAAAAAAACACAAACATACACACATACAAAATCCAAAACACACACACACATACACAGATACACAATCAAAGAACACACACATACACAAACAAAAAAACACACACACACATATAAAAAATTAAACACACACACACACACACACACACACACACACACACAATCAATAACACACAGACACACATACACACACACACACAATCAATAACACACAGACACACACACAAACAAATACACAATAAACACACACACAGACACATACACAAACAAAAAAAACACATACACAATCAAAAACACACACACACACACACACACACACACACACACACACACACACACACACACATGCACAAACAAAAACCACACACACACACATATACAAAAAACAAACACAAACATACATAATCAAAATCATGGATGCTCAAAATAGGAAAATTAATGCAATAAACAAGCTAACATTGATGCACATTTTTTCTTGCAGGAATAGGAACTGAAAGGCGAGAAAAGGAAGACGGTGGGTGAAGGGCCAAGGGGGTTCTAGGGCAAATCCGTAACAAAACTCCTTTAAAAATAAAAAAAAGAAGTAGATGGACAAAAAATTATTTTCTAGGGCAAAAACGAAAAAAAATAGAAGAAGAGGCATATCTTCCGCGGATCCGCAATAGAGGAAGAACCACATACCGCAAATGGGGAGGGGGTTCTCCGGAGAACAGATGAGAGGAAGGATTCTCGATTGGAGCTCGCCGTGAATCGCGAAAGAGATGGCTCCCGACTTTCAGTTTCGAAATGAATCATCGTGAATGAGATGCTCCGTGCCCTAATTATCGATTCCTATAATATTTATATATATAATAAAAATTTATTTAATATATATATATATATATATATATTTATATATATAATTTTTATAAACTATATAATAGTACTTGTTTAGCCACGATTTCATCAAGGCCGTGGCTAATGTTTAGTTTTTTGCCACGAATTTGTTATCTGTGGCTAATACTTAATTATTAGCCACGAAATATGATCCGTGGATAATACTTGCCTATTAGCCACGAATTTTGACCCTTGCAAAAAAACGTGTAGCTAATACTCATTTTTCTAGTAGTGAGGCCAGGTAGTGTGGATACCCGCCTAGGAGTGAGGGGCCCGACCCACTGTCTCCGTTTGCCACTATAGAGGCTCATGAGAGTGAAGCTAGCTGCCCAAAAGAGAGGAACTAAAGGTCTGTGTGTATAGAGTCGTGTGTGTTTTGCACTTGTATGAATCATGGAATAACATAGCACTACACTCATACTTGCATATAAACCTGACACCCCATCGTATAAAATGGTATAAGACTTTTTATACGATGGGAGCCTTGCAAAAGATCCCTTAACATATAAATTTGTATGTGCATTCATATAAGTTAAGGTTACATATTTCTTAGTTTACCTTTCATATACTTATTGCTTATATACTTGTTTACACTTTTTGCTTACTTATATTCACTGTGGCTTTATACTCATGATAGACTAGTTTGGCCATTACCTGCTTTTTTATACTCTCCACCTTCATTACCTTCCCTTTCTTTCACCCCGCTCGGTGCCTAGGAGCCATGTGGGAGGGGTGGGGGATGATAGGTCTTAGTATTTTTGACTAACAGTCGACGACCACAACATTTCAGGGACTCCAGATGGGAGACAGGGAGCAGCAGCAGGGGATACAACACCAACGGAGTATGGTGCTCATGGAGGTGGGACAGTCTAGCACAGGAGCACCGACTACTAACTCCGTGAGTGATTAGTTTACTTAGCTTCTGCGAGAGTTTGTAGTGAGGATTGATGTATCGGGCTTGAGCCCGTTTATATTTCTTTGTACTGTTTTACTTCAGTACCTTTATTATCTTGTTGACTTATCATGATTTCATATTATATGTGATTGTGGACATAGTTTTATCTGAACTGTGTATAAGCTTCTTTCTCTTTGGTGATCGTAAAGGCCGGCAAGATCAGCGTTTTGTAGTGGCGACCTTCCCGAGTGTCGTTGTCACCACAAAATGACAATTCTGGGCATAAGAACCCGGTGGTTTAAAAAGAAAAAAAGGGGTCTTACAAACTGGTATCAGAGGAAACATCGATCCGAAGAGAAGTAGCCGACAAAAACCCTAGGCCACCCTGCGCGAGCTTAGTTTGCGGACAAACTAGTAGCGGAAGCAATGGTGTGCCCATAAGGGGAATCACATGTAAAGGTCCATCTTTCTTTAGTTCCACTTGTACATTAGCTAACAGTTGGAATTCTTCTTTGTAGCCTGCAGCAAACCCTACCCCCAGCAGGGAGCACTTCCGGCTGCGAAGATCTCATCTCATAATTCTCTAGTCAACGAGTTAGACTCAACCCACTAGGATACATGAATAACCCTGAAGACTTATTGTATGCCCTAGTCAGAAATAGACCTTCGGTATGAACTTGGTTACGGTAAGGAGATATCCAAAGAGAATAAAGGAGGATTTTAACACGAGAATGACTACCTAAGACATAAACTCAGGTGTCGCTACGACCCCTATCAAGGATTACTCAAATCGGTAGGACTGCCTTAAGGAGAATTGAGGCCAATAATCTATTAGCAGAATGGAAGAAGACACTTTGTCTCAACCCTCGTACCCGTAATAAGATTACCCGAAGACAACCACCAAGACAAACACTAAGGGTCGGATAGGAATTCAAGTTCGGAAGAGACCCGTTTGGGATTGGGAACATTTTGACCCTGATAAGGTTGTCATAAATGTGACTTAGAGGGTTTAAAGTATGGAGTATATCCACAAGTTTCAGGATGGAACCCCAGATCTAGGCCGGGTTGATGCCCTAGGGATTGTGCACCCAACAAGGACAGATATAATATGTAATATCAAAGATACTTAGCCCAAGATAGGTAGGGGCTTATCTTTTGTTTATTGGGGGCTTGTCCTTTGTTTATTGGGCAAAGTATTACTGATTTTGGTTTCCCTTAGACCTCATCTAGAAAACATTGCGTCGTGAACATAGTGAAATTGGAGTAAACCGTATTCGATGCTACTCGAGCGTTATTGTAGGGATACAAATCTGATTGGGAAGTGGAGATTTTATAGAGCCATTGCCTACCCACACAAACGCGAAATCTTATCACCGGAAGTATGGTGTATCTTGGAACATGTAACTCCCCAGAGTGAAGGAAGACGTCATGGATTTTGTGATGCATGATGAGGTTTGTCGGTTGGTATAGGCCACTACATGGGTTTTTGGGGAACTATTACAGCCTCTTCCTGAGTTAGAGTGGAAGTTCGAGGATAGACTAACCGAGGTAGTTGGGGTAACCCTGATACAGTAGTGTGAGTCTTACGCTATGAGAAGGTTCCGATGGTAAAGATTATGTGGGAGAACCATGGATAGGAGGAGTATACATGGGAGCCACTATATCTGATGCAGCAGAGGTACCCGGATCTCTTCGAGTAAGGTGTAAATTCAACTTCCAAAGGGATGTTACATTCAACTACCCTCAGTAGAAACCCCGCAGGCCTAACTTGAATTTCGGGGATGAAATTTTTATTTTTGTTTATTGGGATTTGTAACATCCCATTTCCAACTAGACCCCAAGGAGTGGTTTTGTCATGACTAGGTCATGATAAAACCCTAAGAAGCTCAAAAGGCCAAGTGAACAAGGCTCAATGTGAAAATCACCTTAGTCTGCCTATAGCACAACCCCACCACCAGACCTAGGGTTTGACCTTAGGGCTCCAACCTGACTTCATGACACCACCATAACACTTCTAACTCCTTGGGTGGTCCATAGAGTCACTGAGGAACCATTGAGGACAATGAAAGTGATCAAGTTGACCTAAGTCCACCCTAACCCTAAATGGGTCAAACTGACCTACTTAGGGTCGATTGACCTTCCCTTAGCTAGGTGGACCCCACACATGCCTTCATAACCCTAAAGTGAGGTCTATGGGTCACCAAGGACCCATTGGGGTCAACCAAATGGGCTAAGTTGACCCAAGTCAACCCTAGCCCTAAAGTGGGCAAAGTGCCCTAACTAAGGGGCAGGTGACCTCCAAAGTGCCAAGTCAACCCTACCTAGACCCTAGGGGAGGATAATTGGTCACCAAGGACCTATTAAGGGTAATATAAAGGGCAAATTGACCAAGGTCAACCCTAGTCTTTGTTTAGGTCAAACTAGCCTAAATGGGCAAACCCAAGCTTAATCCCTATCCACTTGGGCTAACCTCATGTTAATTATCTAATATTATGAGTTAGTGGGCTGCCAATAGGCTGGAGTAGACATCAAATTCAGCCTTAATGATCAGGAGTGAGAAAGCTCCATTTTCCCCTTTAATGGAGGAGAGAGAATGTAACACCCCGAAACTCAAAAGAGGGACGGGTGATGTTTTAAGCTCAGTCTGAATTTTGGAGCAGGTGTCACGGGCGTGACACGGGCGTGTCACGGGCGTGACACAGGCGTGTTCGGCCACGGGTCATGTGGTCGACGTTTTGACGGTCGGAGATCGTCGAGTTGAGGCACACGGCCTGGGACACGGGCGTGTCCCAGGGCGTGTCACTTTGGGCTGTTTTCTGGGGAAGGCACACGGGCCATGACACGGGCCCTGACACGGGCTTGTCAAATTCGACATGGGTGTGTCGGGTGCCGTGTCGCAGGCCGTGTCCTTCTCGGGTTGGGAAAACTGGCCGATTGCACATGGGGGGGGGGGGGGGGGCGTGACACGGGTCTCGACACGGGCGTGTCAAGGGGTGACACAGGCGTGTCGAAGGCCGTGTCAAATGCCGTGTGCTGGTTTTCGAATCGGTCGAGATGGCGAATGGGTGACACGGCCAGGCACACGGCCGTGTTGCAACCCGTGTTCGGCCCAGATTTTATGATTTCAGATCTAATCTTGGCCGTTCGTTTCCTTGACTTTGGATCCGACGGTGGGGGGCTGCTCCTGGGTGGTTTTAGCCGGGATTTAGGGTTGGGAATCCTTATTTCCTTTAGCCATTCTCTCTCTAAGAGTTTAGAGAGAAGGGAGAGCAAGGAGGAAGGAGGAGTCCAAGATCCGGCCGCCGGAGGAGCTTCGGAGCTCCGAATCGCGATTCGAGTCCAGATCCGCGGAGGTGACGCCGTTGCGGTGCTTTCCAACCGCATAGTTTTCGATGGCGCCGCGAAAGAACACAAGGGTAACGATTTCTCATCCTTGGGCATGTGAAGCCCTTTTTACCTTTGCATAAGAAGCCCTCTCTCGCGAGTGAGCGAAGAGTTGGAGCGTTCCTTGGGGTAGATATGTAAAGTCCCCCTTGTGTAGAGTCCGTATGGGAAAACGGACATAGGCATTGTGCGTGAAGCCTATCCGGACAAGTAGAGCCGGATCGGTGATGTTGCATTGCATATGAACCGGGGAAGACTCCGGGTGTTTGGGCATTTTTCGGGTTTTCTACGTGGTTGATTGCATCAGGGAGCCTTGGAGATTAACTCCAAGGTGCACCCGAAAAACTGGGCAAAAGCGAGTTTTGCCAATACGATGGCCGGGGAGCCAACGTGAACATAACCGGGTTATGTGATTGTTGTGGCGGAAACGGGACTCGGTGAGTCTTGACCTGCGCATATGGCTTAAATTGCCATTGCGATATGAGCACGGGTCAGGCGGAACCGTACCCGATCTATGTCATTCGGTTGGACCGTTGGCATGGATGAGAGTCTTCGGCGGTCTATGGCTTAAATTGTCGTGACCAAGGCCAAGAAGACAAGATGCTCATATGGTTGGCCGTCCAAGGGGCGGTGGTGGAACATGAACGTCTATGGCTTGAATTGACGTGACGTTGGCCGGTTCGCCGTGAATGTGCCCTATGTGCACGAGGTGTGTGGCCGTGCGAGCCTACGCCTGTGATGATGTGTGTTCACACTAATAAATTGCCTATACTAATAAAGTGCAGGGAAAGAGCATCGCTGCCCCAATTTTGGGGGCGGGATCGTTATAATTTGGTCAACATAGCTGACCGTTGCCTTTGTTTGCTACCGGGCGGTGGTTTGTTGCTTGCAGGTGCTGCGGAGCCGAGCGGAAAATAGCGGGCTAAAGCCCATGTTGCGGTGCTGGTCCTCGAAGGCCTAACCCCTTTTATGCTTTCCGTTTATTTCATGTATGGCCGGCCTGCGAGCCGAAGTATGTAAGACATGTTTTGTTAAGCAAACATTGTAAGACCATAAGGCCGGTACTTTTGTATTATTCATTCCTATTGTTATTTCTGTAGTGGACATTATTGCTTGGCAGGGTTCTTGTATTTGTGCAACTTAATAAATTGCTTCCGCTAGAATGACTCTGTGTAGGACGTTGGTGATTGGTTGTATGGTTTCAACGCGTAACCAACCGGTCTGTCCGTAGTATATGGCATCGGGCCCCGACCGGACCTACTACTATATGCTATACAACGGATAGGGGTGTTACAAATTGGTATCAGACTACTAGTTTCGATCAAACTTAAATGAATTCGTGGACGAATTCACTTTAAGGGGTGGTGAGCACATGTGAAGCATGTGATGGGCTTCCACCCACCGGTGTTCTCGGGAACAGGAACCCCGACCCAGGCTGAAGATTGGCTCTCAAGAGTCAATAGGGTGATGACAGCTACTGAAACGGAAGAGTGGCAGAAGACCACGATATCGACGTTCCTTTTGGATGGGGACGCAAGGTTATGGTGGGAAGGCCTAGAGCTACACCAGTTGAGGGGAAGGCCGTTGGCCGAAGTTCCTATGGCGGAGTTTGCAAGATTGTTCATGGCTCGATACCTCCCCTCAGCGCAGAGGATTGCATTGGAGAACGAGTTCCAAAAGTTGGTGCAAGGAGATAGCACTATAGACGAGTACCTCCACGAGTTTACTCGGTTGGGGAGATATGCTAGCGCTACCTTTGCCAACGAGGAGCGAAAGACTAACCGCTTCTACGAAGGGTTAAGAGATGAGCTGAGGTTGCTACTGTCAGGGCCCATGGCGCAGGGTTTCCTAACCTTGGTCAACTCGGCCCGGTCCTTAGAGAAGGACATGAGAAATGTGCAAGCTAAGAAGGATTCTGGCAGGAATAAATCGGAGTTCAAAGCGCTGACTACGTCGAAGTCGGGCTATCGAAAATTCTTCAAGAAGGCTAGGACGTTAGGTCCAGCTTCTTCTACGGGTGCCTCGGGGGCAACTACTAATCGAACCCTGGGCGCTTGTTTCACGTGTGGAAAGACGGGGCACTTTGCCCGCGATTGCTAGAGCGGACGCCCAAAGTCCGAGAGAAAGCAAGGAGCTACTTACGAAGAGAAGGGCAAGGCGGTGGAGCCAACCGCGTCCCACTATGCTCCGACTCAGCCTAGAGTCTATAACTTGGGCCAGCAGGAGGCCATCAAACAAGCTGATGTGGTGACAGGTACGAGTTAATTTACAGCAAGTTAACTTTATATACTGTTGTCTATTGCTTGTTAGCCTAATATTGTTTGTATAGGCTTTGTTGTGATTAGTGATAGTCCGGCACGGGCACTGTTCGACACGGGAGCTTCACACTCCTTCTTGTCCGAAAATTTCATATCGCGCATCGGAGTCCCTTCTTCGATGGCGAAGGACAAGTTGGATGTGCTGCTACCGAATGGGTGATCGATGCGTGCAGACAGAGTGTGCGCTGTAAAGGTTCACATTGGGAGCCAAGAGTTCAACTTGCTAGCGTCATTGCTGCCGCTAGTAGAGTTCGACGTGATCTTTGGGATGGATTGGCTTTCGGAGCAGAAAGCTTGGATTGACTGCGACCGGAAGGTGGTCAAGCTGGGTGTTGGGCAGGGGACAACATTCGAGGGACTCAAGGGGTTGAGCAAGACGCTGATGTCTGCTCTTCAGGTGGTAAAGGCAGTTCGTGCTGGTGCAGAGCTGTTCTTCGCAATAGTTGGGGCTGTGGAGCCAAAGTCCACGTTTGATAGCATCCCGGTAGTTTGTGAATACCCCGATGTGTTCCCGGATAGTCTCCCCAGAGCCCCACCGCAGCGAGAGATTGATTTCACCATCGAGCTCGTACCGGGGGACAAACCGGTGTCACGTGCTCCGTATAGGTTGGCGCCTAAGGAGATGGCAGAGTTGAAAGTTCAGCTAGAGGAGCTGATGGATCAAGGTTATGTGCGTCCAAGCTCGTCGCCTTGGAGCGCACCGGTCCTCTTCGTTAAGAAGAAGGATGGTAGTATGCGGTTGTGTATCGATTACAGAGAGTTGAACAAGCTGACGGAAAAGAACAAGTACCCGATCCCGAGGATTGATGATCTCTTTGATCAGTTAGTCGGATCGTCGGTATATTCTAAGTTGGATTTGAAGTCGGGGTACTATTAGTTGAGGATAAGGGAATGTGATATCTCGAAGACGGCGTTCAGCACAAGGTATGGGCATTTCGAGTTCACGGTCATGCCGTTTGGACTGATGAATGCGCCATCGGTGTTTATGGACTTGATGAACAGGACGTTCCGAGATTTCCTGGATCGCTTTGTGATCGTCTTTATTGACGATATATTGGTGTACTCGCAGTGCAAAGAAGATCACTTCAAGCACTTGCATCTGGTGTTGGAGACTTTGAGGAGGAATGAGCTTTATGCGAAATTCTCCAAGTGCGAGTTCTGGCTACCCTCAGTAGCGTTCCTTGGTCACATTGTTAGTGGGGAAGGTATAGCGGTGGATCCGGCGAAGATCGTTGCGATACGGGAGTGGCCTGCGTTGTCTTCTGTCGCGGAAGTCCGTAGTTTTCTCGGGCTTGCCGGATATTACAGGCGCTTCGTAGAGAACTTCTCGCGGATAGCGCTACCTCTCACGAAGTTGACAAGGAAAGATCAGAGATTCTTGTGGACGCAGGAGTGCGTGCAAGCGTTTGAGGAGATGAAGAGATGGTTGACCACGGCGCCAGTGCTTAGCTCGCCGAGTGGGAACGAAGGCTTCGAGGTATATAGTGACGCCTCAGGTAGTGGTTTGGGCTGCGTGTTGTTGCAGCATGGGAGCGTGATAGCTTATGGATCGTGTCAGCTGAAAGTGCATGAAAGGAACTATCCGGTCCACGACTTGGAGTTGGCGGCCGTGATATTTGCACTCAAGCTGTGGTGGCACTACTTATATGGCGTAAGAGTCGATATTTATACCGACCACAAGAGCCTGAAGTATCTATTGGATCAGAAGGATCTTAACATGAGGCAGAGGAGGTGGATGGAGTTCCTGGGGGACTACACCTTCAAGATTCATTATGTACCCGGGAAGGGCAATGCGGTTACTGATGCGTTGTGTCGCAGGGCTCCCGCCCAAGCCAACTGGTTGTCGGTGCATGATGAGCGGCTGATACGGGAGTTGGAGGAGCTTGAGATCTGTTGCGTTGACAAGCAGACGAGCGCCAACGCAATGTTGAACTGGACAGAGGTCCAGTATGACCTGGCTGATCGGGTTCGGCAGGCATTGGAGTTAGATGACTCCATGAAGGAGCTTATGGAGGCAGCGTTGGATGGGTCAAATTCCTAGTTTTCAGTGGAAGATGGGTTGCTAAGGAAGGATCCTCGGTTGTGCGTCCCAAGCGGGAGTAACCTACGGGCGGAGTTGATGTACGAGGCTCATCATACCAAGTACTCGATCCACCCAGGGAGCACAAAGATGTACCGTGACCTCAAGAAGCTGTTTTGGTGGCCGTGGCTTAAGAAAGATGTGGCGTTGTTTGTGGCTAAGTGCCAAACGTGCGCCTTGGTGAAGGCGGAGTGCCAAAAGCCGGGAGGATTTCTGAAGTCCTTGCCTATACCGGAGTGGAAGTTTGACGACATATCTATGGACTTTGTGCATGGGTTGCCAAGGTCGTAGAAAGGGAACGACGCCATCTGGGTGATCGTAGATCAGTTAACTAAAGTGTCGCATTTCATTCCGCATAGGAAGGATGATCCAGTGGAGAAATTGGCAAAGTTGTATGTTGACAATATAGTTAGGCTGCATGGTGTGCCTCGTAGCATTGTGAGTGATCGTGATGGGCGTTTCACGTCCAATGATTGGAGGTTGGTGCAGCAGATGTTGGGGACAAATTGAAGTTCAGCACAGCCTTCCATCCGCAGACGGATGGGCAGACCGAGAGAGTCAATAGAACGATGGAGGACATGCTCCGCATGTGTGTACTAGACTTCGGGAAGCATTGGGAGGACCACCTGTATTTGGTGGAGTTCGCGTACAACAACAGCTACCAAGCGAGTATACAAATGGCACCCTTCGAGGCCCTGTATGGTAGGAAGTGTCGCACGCCGTTATCATGGCTTGAAACGGGTGAGGCAAGGTTATACAAAAAGCAGGAGATGGAAAATGCTACTTCTTTGGTGCGGATCATTCGGGAGCGCTTGTTGATCGCTCAGGACAGGAAGGCGAAGTATTACAATGCCAAGCACCAGAACGTGGAGTTTGCGGTAGGCCATTGGTTATACTTGAAAGTGAAGCCGTTCAAGGGGGTTTCGCGGGTGAGACGCTTGAAGAAGCTGAGCCCAAGATACCTTGGACCTTTTGAGGTTCTGGAGAGAGTCGGCGAAGCTGCATACCGTTTGAAGCTATCGGTGGAGTTGGGTGGGCTACACGATGTGTTCCACATCTCTGTGTTGCGGAAGGCGGTGCAAGAGCCTTCGCTAGTGATCGCAGTTGATCAAGAACCGGTGGATGAAGGGTTGACGACTAAGGTCAAGCCCGTTTGTATTGAAGATGCAGAGGTCAAGAGGCTCCGTAACAAGGAGATCCGGATGGTTAAGGTCCGGTGGGATAATTATGGTCGGGAGGAGCTCTCTTGGGAAAGGGAGCAAACCATGCAGGAGGAGTACCCGGAGTTATTCCGCTCAGGTACCGTTAAAAGTTTTAAGTTCCTATGGTTTTACTTTAGTAAATTTCGTGGGCGAAATTCTTTTAAGGAGGAGAGAGTTGTAACACCCCGAAACTCAAAAGAGGGACGGGTGATGTTTTAAGCTCAGTCTGAATTTTGGAGCAGGTGTCACGGGCGTGACACGGGCGTGACATAGGCGTGTCACGGGCGTGATACAGGCGTGTTCGGCCACGGGTCATGTGGTCGACGTTTTGACGGTCGGAGATCGTCGAGTTGAGGCACACGGCCTGGGACACGGGCGTGTCCCAGGGCGTGTCACTTTGGGCTGTTTTCTGGGGAAGGCACACGGGCCATGACACGGGCCCTGACACGTGCGTGTCAAATTCGACACGGGCATGTCGGGTGCCGTGTCGCAGGCCGTGTCCTTCTCGGGTTGGGAAAACTGGCCGATTGCACACGAGGGGGGGAGGGGGGGGGCGTGACATGGGTCTCGACACGGGCGTGTCAAGGGGTGACACGGGCGTGTTGAAGGCCGTGTCAAATGCCGTGTGCTGGTTTTCGAATCGGTCGAGACGGCGAATGGGTGACACGGCCAGGCACACGGCCGTGTTGCAACCCGTGTTCGGCCCAGATTTTATGATTTCAGATCTAATCTTGGCCGTTCGTTTCCTTGACTTTGGATCCGACGGTGGGGGGCTGCTCCTGGGTGGTTTTAGCTGGGATTTAGGGTTGGGAATCCTCATTTCCTTTAGCCATTCTCTCTCTAAGAGTTTAGAGAGAAGGGAGAGCAAGGAGGAAGGAGGAGTCCAAGATCCGGCTGCCGGAGGAGCTTCGGAGCTCCGAATCGCGATCCGAGTCCAGATCCGCGGAGGTGACGCCGTTGCGGTGCTTTCCAACTGCATAGTTTTCGATGGCTCCGCGAAAGAACGCAAGGGTAACGATTTCTCATGCTTGTGCATGTGAAGCCCTTTTTCCCTTTGCATAGGAAGCCCTCTCTCGCGAGTGAGCGAAGAGTTGGAGCGTTCTTTGGGGTAGATATGTAAAGTCCCCCTTGTGTAGAGTCCGTATGCGAAAACGGACATAGGCATTGTGTGTGAAGCCTATTTGGACAAGTAGAGCCGGATCGGTGATGTTGCATTGCATATGAACCGGGGAAGACTCCGGGTGTTTGGGCGTTTTTCGGGTTTTCTACGTGGTAGATTGCATCAGGGAGCCTTGGAGATTAACTCCAAGGTGCACCCGGAAAACTGGGCAAAAGCGAGTTTTGCCAACACGATGGTCGGGGAGCCAACGTGAACATAACCAGGTTATGTGATTGTTGTGGAGGAAACGGGACTCGGTGAGTCTTGACCTGCGCATATGGCTTAAATTACCGTTGCGATATGAGCACGGGTCAGACGGAACCGTACCCGATCTATGTCGTTCGGTGGGACCGTTGGCATGGATGACAGTCTTCGGCGGTCTATGGCTTAAATTTTCGTGACCAAGGCCAAGAAGACAAGATGCTCATATGGTTGGCCGTCCAAGGGGCGGTGGTGGAACGGGAACGTCTATGGCTTGAATTGATGTGACGTTGGCCGGTTCGCCGTGAATGTGCCCTGTGTGCACGAGGTGTGTGGCCGTGCGAGCCTACGCCTGTGATGATGTGTGTTCACACTAATAAATTGCCTATACTAATAAAGTGCAGGGAAAGAGCATCGCCGCCCCGATTTTGGGGGCGGGATCGTTATAATTTGGTCAGCATAGCTGACCGTTGCCTTTGTTTGCCACTAGGCGGTGGTTTGTTGCTTGTAGGTGCTGCAGAGCCGAGCGGAAAATAGCGGGCTAAAGCCCATGTTGCGGTGCTGGCCCTCGAAGGCCTAACCCCTTTTATGCTTTCCGTTTATTTCATGTATGGCCGGCTTGTGAGCCGAAGTATGTAAGACATGTTTTGTTAAGCAAACATTGTAAGGCCATAAGGCTGCTACTTTTGTATTATTCATTCCTATTGTTATTTCTGTAGTGGACATTCTTGCTTGGCAGGGTTCTTGTATTTATGTAACTTAATAAATTGCTTCCGCTAGAATGACTCTGTGTAGGACGTTGGTGATTGGTTGTATGGTTTCAACGCGTAACCAACCGGTCTGTCCGTAGTATATGGCGTCGGGCCCCGGCCGGACCTACTGCTATATGCTATACGACGGATAGGGGTGTTACAGAGAAAATGAGGGAGAAGGCCGTCCATGGTATAGGTAGGCCAAGGGCCACCCTTTATTGTTGGATTTAACTCCTCTGGGGAAGAGGAAGAGTTTCCAGCCGTTTCCCGACCAAATTGAGCCCAGGTTCACCCCCACCACCATGGCTAAAATTCTTCATTAAGGCCATTAATGGCCATTTAAGCCTACACCTTTCCCCTCCTCCAACTGATGATCTCAAAAGCATCCCTGGACTTAGTGGAGACGTTTCCATACTTTAACTAAAGGAGCCGAGTGAGTTGGTAGTGCTGTTGCAGAAATCCAATCTGCGCCACCACCACCCATGGTAATACGACGATCGACCCGCCTCCAACCCTCTAATAAGGTCCTCCCTCACCTCCTTCTTCTGTGGATAGATCCACTCTTAACGGATGCCGGAGTTGTGGCCAATTAGCCCAAGTTTAGCATGGCCGAAAGCTTGAGTTTTCAAGCTATTTCTTAAACCCACAAACCCCGATTCCGGCCACCTCCGGCCAGCCTACCACCGCCTATCGACGACCACCACCTCAACGAAGGTGGTGGTGGCGACAGCCGGCTAGGGTAAGGCTCAGGTGGCCGGGAAATCACCTCCCAAAATGACCCAGGATGGGACAATCCCGGTCCTTGGCATGATGGGAAAGATGAACGGATCCCGTCTATTCTGCATCAAGATTTGTGCAGAATCCGATTATTTTCTTTGTATTATTAATTCATTTTTGTTATTTAAATGGCTGTGGATGTTTTGATTTATGAAAAATATTTAGGGTCTCCTATAGTAAAATGATCTCATGTAAGTTGTATCCTTATGAGTCTAGTTTATTTTAAAATTGATTTGAGTCAATTTGGAGTTCAGGCTAGACCTCAACACTCATTTTGGTGAGGTCTATACATCAGATTGAGCAGAGGTTGATTTGAGTTCCCCCATCAATCCAGCCATCCAAATAACCTAAAATTTTTATTGGGGGTCACTCTTATCTATACCAATAACCTATCCAAAAATGAGAATTTGTGGATATACTTTTTCTATTGTTTTTGTAATTATTTAATAAACCTAGAATAATTTAATTAGGGGACCTAATGACTTCCAAATTCTCCCAAATTTTGTTGAGTGGTTCTTGGGGTCAATATAGGTCTCTCTATAAAATTTCATCTCATTTGGAGATGATTTGGTTTGGATTTTAGTAAACCCTAGCCTTGACCCAAAAGGGGTAATTATGTCAAAGTGTCCCTTGTGGGTTTAAGGGGCCAAATCACCTCAACAGAGGTTGATATTTGGTCCAATGATGTGTTATGTCAGTAAACACCCTCCCATGGATTATGGGTTGGATTAGGGTGGATTTGCCCTTGGACCCTAGTTCAAATCCTAAGGTTGAACTTTGGGGATTTGTGAAGGACATAGGGTGTTATGTCCTTGTATGGACTTGGTGTTTAGTATTCTAGGGTCGTGAAATGCCTTAGGGAGGAATTTGGTGATATTTAGACTTAGGCACACAACTTAAACCAATTAGGGTTAGTTTAGGCATTTACCTTTTAGGAAAATATTGATGGGTCATATAATCTTGGATCCTTAGGAAATTTTGGAAGGAAGGTTATTATAACATTATGAGTCTCTAGAAATTATTGTAGAATATTTGAAAGACAATAGCTTATACTTGTAGTTTTAACCTTTGTGTTGCCCCTATTGATGATTTTGATAAAATAGCTGTTAAAATTACTTAGAATGTTATGAAACTTAGTAAGTAATATTTTGTGATCATATTAAATCTCTGATAAAGTTTGTATAATTTTTGGATTAAGTTTGGTGATGCTTCCTTCTTTACATCTATTTATTGGTATTATCTTGAATTAATTAATTACAGATTAATTCATTTATGAAATTTAGTGAAATTTGGTTTTCTTTAATATTTTGGCATTTTGTAGCTTTTATAAATTTTGGGTGGCCATAACTTAAGTAAATCTAGTACTGCATGTTAAAAATTACCCATGACCTAACTTTTGGGAAAATTAAATAAATGACAAATTAATTAGAAAAATTATAAGTTTCTGGATTTAGGCTAAACATATCATGATAGACTGCCATTAAATATCTTAAGGCTTTTGGATGAAAATATGGAGTACCTCCTATCATGTACATCATATAGCTTAAGTTGGTATGCATATAGTAAAATTACAAAAATTGTGATAGAATGTGAATTGAGCATAGGGAGTTGGGGTTTAATATCATACTGACTTCAGGGAAGAGAAAATGAGTTCATTGTTAGGAATCTTTATGCGGAGATGTGATGAATTGACTTGTGTAAGTGGTGCTCGGGATCGACGAAGGATCGTCATTCCTGTGAAAAAAGAAAGAGTCAAAATACACTAGGGTTAGATCCAGTATAATATTAAAAGGGGGAACCAGGAATTGGGTAATAACCAATAATAGTAAGTGCCTTGCGAAAGGGAACGATGAGCTTCAACTACCATCATAGTTCTTAGTGCTCTTTAAGAACCCTTCACCGGGTATGCCCGAGGCAGTCCTAGGCTAACCTAAACCGTAAGAATAATCAATGTTAAGAGTAACTAGTATAATTAGGATTACACTTACACTCACACTCCCCGGTGTAGTTGGAGTTAGGTTGGGTCTCACGAGCGGTAGGCTCGGTAGTTTTAGTGGTGGGCAGGTTATCCCGGAGAGCCGATAGCTCGGTTGATAATTGTGATGGACGGGATAGTCCAGGGAGCTTTGGCTCAGTGGGAGAATATAATACTATTGCATGTGCATAAGATAAAAGGTGGTGGGTCTTCTGTATTGGACTGTCATTCACACCGACGTCGGTACGCTGACTCGGCGGGTGTGGTTCACACTTAGCCAAAGGAAGTCTAGTGGATATGGCCATCATTAGTACGTGGTGACTCTAGGTTGTGTCCTTACAGAGGCGTAAGTAAGGGCTAGGCCTGGTAGTGTGGATACCCGCCTAGGAGTGGGGGGCCCGACCCACTGTCTCCGTTTGCCACAACGGAGGCTCCTAGGAGTGAAGCTAGCTGCCCAAAAGGGGGGAACTAAAGGTCTGTACGCATAGAGTCATGTGTGTGTGTTGCACTTGCATGAATCATGGCATAACATAGCACTACACTCATACTTGCATACAAACCTGGCACTCTATCGTATAAGACGGTATAAGACTTTTTATACAATGGGAGCCTTGCAAAAGACCCCTTAACTTATAAGTTTGTATGACATTCATATAAGTTAAGGTTACATATTTCTTAGTTTACCTTTCATATACGTATTGCTTATATACTTGTTTACCCTATTTGCTTACTTATATTTGTTGTGGCTTTATACTCATGATAGACTAGTTCCGCTATCACCTGCTTTCTTTGTACTCTCCGCCTTCATTACATTCCCTTTCCTTCTCCCTGCTCGATGGCTAGGAGCCACGAGGGAGGGGTGTGGGATGATAGGACTTAGTATTTTTGACTAACGGTCGACGACCACAACATTTTAGGGATTCGAATGGGAGACAGGGAGCAGCAACATGGGATACAACACCAGCGGAGTACAATGCTCAGTATGGTGGGCCAGTCTAGCACAGGAGCACCAGCTACTGGCTCTATGAGTGATTAGTTTACTTAGCTTCCGCGAGAGTTTGTAATGAGGATTGATGTACAGGGCTTGAGCCCGTTTATATTTCTTTGTACTGTTTTACTTCAGTATCTTTATTATCTTGTAAACTTATCGTGGTTTCATATTATTTGTGATTGTGGACTTAGTTTTATCTTAACTGTGTATAAGCTTTTTTCTCTTTGGTGATCGTAAAAGCTAGCAGGATCGACGTTTTGTAGTGGCGACCTTCCCGAGTGTCGGTGTCACCGCAAAACGGCGATTCTTGGCATAAGACCCTGGTGGTTTAAAAAGAAAAAAATGGGGTCTTACACAGAGACCCAAAACAAACTACCACGTGCAATGATTCACGATACGACGTTCAATTGGTGGTCCTTTATCCACTACCGATCTAGCCGTAAAACACAACCTAAAAACCTAGCAAAAACCCAAATACTAAAGTTTAAACACTTCCCAAGACAAACATGATGAATATACCCAAAATATACCATATGGACCAAACTCGATGAATCAGACCAAAATCGGCAAAAAAGGACTTGGCTAGGAAAATTCACCCAACGATACTCGACGAATCAGCTTGATTCAACGTGTATACTCGACAACTCTACAATGATACTCGCCAAAAAACACTTAGACTAAAGAGACATCCTATACTCGACAAATTCTATACTCGATGAATACCAATACAGCTATACCCGACAAATATCTTACCTAACTTGCCGAATCAGACTTAACGATACTCGACGAATCCTTATATGACATGCGCCAAATTTTCCATAGGCAACACTATGACATTTGACGAGTCCTTTATATCGATGCTCAATGAATATGGTTGCAACATACGGTGAATTCCAAACGGTTTACCCTACCTATATCCGACGGACTGGCCTGCTTAAAATCCGACGACTTTGGCCTAATACAAATTCACCCTATCTTATAGGTCTTCCCAAGCTCATCCTACACTACCCCTACTTCCTAAGGGTGGAGGGAGAGTAAAGAAAATAAGAGAATAATGGATTAATATAGACATGCAAGGGAGGAAATCCACTTGCCTTGAAAATTCGGAGATCCCCGGCAACGGCGCCAAAAACTTGATGATTATTTTCTCCACTCTAACGCGTGTTTCCAATTGATGAGGAAAGTATACCTATCGTTCGGAGTATAGAATCAAGTGTCGTATTTCGACTCGGGGCTTGTCGAGTACTTGTACTCACAAGAAAGAGCTATTATCTTATCAGATGAAAAGTTGGTTTTTGTTTATAATGGAAAAGGAAGCGTTACACTAAGATTGATAAATTCGATGTTAGGGAAGCTAGCACTTGATCTATAATCCCCTTGGGCTAAAATAAACCTTCTTGATAGTTAAAGAAATGCGTGTTCTTAAATTTACTCACTCGACCGCGGAGGTTCCTAAAGTACAAAAGCGTCTCTCTCGAGCTCATGCTTTTGACTAACCTTAGGTTGATCGATTAATACCTCTCGGCCAGTCAAAACCCCTAAGCTTGCCTTCGGCGGTGAACCCCACTATTGGATTTGACTACAATCCAGAAGATTTATGTCATCCTCTCTTGAGGAGTGCATGCAAATCCTTTTATCTTTGAGTGATCTCCTTGTATCCGCAACCACTCGGTCATTTATGATACATGTAACGGCCTCCCCAGCACTACGCTCGCAAGGACGGCCGCCGACACCCCCAGCACCATGCTCGAAAGGGTTCAGCCTAACCAGGTCTGCATACCATGCACCCCAACCCATCTCCATGCCTGTTTTTCAACAGCGGTAGGTTGTTGCCACTGGGGATCGAATCCAGGACCTTGATAAGAGACTCTTTACCATAGCTCTCATCACCAACTGAGCTGCAGTTGGTGATGAGAGCTGTGGTAAAGAGTATCTTATCAAGGTCCTAGGTTCAATCCCCAGTGGCAACAACCTGCCGCTGCTGAAAAATAGGCGCGGAGAGGGGTTGGGGTGCATGGCCTACAGGCTTGATGTGATAGGCTGACTACCAGTAGTGGGCCTGGGTCTGGACTCTGGTAGGCTGGCGGTGCCAGCTGGGTCCCGCAGGGTTGGCGGGCCTGGACCGTTATAAAAAAGAGTTTCTTTACCACAGCTCTCATCACCAACTGAGCTTGTCTTGGGTTCGATCCCCAGTGGCAACAACCTACCGCTACTAAAAAACAGGCGTGGAGAGGGGTTGGGGTGCATGGTCTGCAGACCTGGTTAGGCTGAACCCTTTCGAGCATGGTGCTGGGGGTGCCGACGGCCGTCCTTGCGAGCGTGGTGCTTGGGAGGCCGTTACAATACAGATCTTAGATCGAAAACAATATCTGCGAAATATGAATTCGACAAAATATATTCAAAGATAAATCGTTAGTGAGAAAGATTAAGAACGAGACACTTTCGATAAAAATGAAAAGTTTATTTTATTCCAAGGTTCATCATGATCAAGTGCTAAAAGAAAATTAGCTACTCATCATGATTAGGGAATTACAAGATAAGGTAGTGAAAGACATGATTAAAATGAAAAGCAAACCTTAATTGAAAATTTCACAATGCAAAACTAGGCTAAGAAATGGAAAATACAACAAAATAAAACATAAAACTACAAGACTCCAACTCTCCAAAATCAACCCTGAGCAACTGAAGCTGTCTAAAATTTATAGGAAAAATTGCTGGTCGGTCATGCCCCTAGGTCACACCCGTGACTTAGGGTGTGTCAGGCTCAGAATCATCATCTTGAAACCCCAGGAACGTTAGAGGAGAAACCGCCAAAATCTGTTAAATGACGGGTCATGGCCCTAGGTCACGCCAGTGACCTAGGGCGTGTCAGATCTATTTCTGGAAAATAGTGGGAAGCTGAAAATGGCAGGAATAAAATACTGTTGATGGGGACATCACCCCCCCTGGTCACGCCCGTGACCAGGGATTGTCAAGCTTGAAACGACATGCCTCTGGCTCTGTCTCTCAAAATACTGTTGATGGGGGCATTACGCCTTTTTCAGCCTCTGTCTCTCAAAATAACTGTAGGGGTTAGGAAAGTTTTTGCTGGGCTCAAGAGCAGCCGGTGGCCCTGCACCTGACTTTTTGTCTCTTCTGAACTTTCTATTGGCGTCTTTATTTCTTTCTAGCTTAGCCCATTCAAGTGAGCTATACAATTTTCCTCTATCAGTCTTGTGATCATTGATTTGATCCCATGCAGACAAGATGATAGTCCTTGATTGAGGACTCCATTTTTGAAAGTCTGTCCTGGTCTCTATCTCTCCCCTATACCTCTTCTTACTGATTCTGACCTCTTCCTCCTCTTCAGCAACAGACTTGCCTCTGGCTCTTGCTATCTGATCAGCAGTGGGGCTGAATATAGGAATTTTAGTAGAAGTAGAGGGTTCATCCCACTGAGCACCACCTTGAACATCATATTAATCTGCCCTCTGATCACCATACTGTGCCTTATATAGTCCTTCTAGAATAGGGGCAGGAACAACAGGAATATTGTCATATGAATGTTGTTTAAGCCCCAATGAACCTCTGATTACATTGGTAACCCAAAAAACATTCTCAGTGTTGGCCTTGATCATTGCCTTCTCCCTCTTTATGACTTCTTCACCAATTGTTGCAGTCAGGGAGTCCTTTGCAATAGAGAGTCTTTGATCTAGATAGTTGATTCCCTTAGTGACATGGTTCGTAACCTCTAACATGTGATTATCCAGGTATTGAGTGCAAACATCCATTCTCCTCTCCAGAGTTGTCTTGTGAGTTTCTATTAGGAGTTTCTGGACTTCATGGACCATTTTCATATTGCTAATTGTGATGTTTTGATTTTCATGATATCAAGCTGCTTCTTCCCGATTTCCTCAGGCTTGCTTTCAATGTAAGTGACAGTTGGGGCTGCTCTCATGAAGAATGACATTGTATTAGCCTTCAGCAGGTTAACCTCAAATATAATGGACTTTATCTCAGTGGATAGATTCTCTCTCAACTCCTTGATGGAATTATCAACAAAGTGTTCAAGTTGTCTTCTCTGGTCATCTAATAGACCTTTGAGTTGAGCTAAGAAAATGGATTACATTTTTTCACCCTGATGAGATGTCCCTTGGTCATGTACATCATCATTTTCTTCTCTTGCTTCTTCCCTTATCTCAGAATTAGCTCTCATGTATTTAGAAGAATGATCAGCATCATCACTCTTTGGCTCATCACCAACAGGTTCACCATCCTCAGAAATTTTAATAACATTCTCTGTTTCTTGAGCAGGGAGCTCTATTGGATTCTCCCCTTAATTTATGTATTTCTCAACAGAGTTATCTGATTTGTATCAACTATAGTTAGAGCATCTTCCGTAATTTTATCAAGGACTGAATCCCCCTCAACTTGTGGACAGAAAAGAATCACTTCAGGACCTTCTGAGGTTTGTGTAATCCTATTCTGAGGATTTTCAATGAAGGAGTTTAACTGTTCTTGAACCGATTGAATAGTTTCTTCCACAGCAGGTGCAAGCATTTGGGAAGTCTCCCCCTCAATGTTTACACAGATCCTTTCCACAATATCTTCAGTCACCATTTCAGCTACCTCTATTGGGATGTTCTTTAATTGGGAGCCACTGAATTGGATAGTTTTTCCTGTAGGTTCGGAAGATATTGAGACCTGAGCACTCATATCCCTTCTTGTTTCCTCAGAAGAATCAGTTAGCTAAGGATATTGTGGCTCTTCCTCACTACTCTCAGGAGAGCTACTTGCAGTGCTCTCTTCAGTGACCATAACTGCTTTCTTTTTCTTGTTAGATGATTGTTGATGTGGGAGCAAGACTCTGTCCTACCTATCAGACATCTTAGAGTCCATCCTCCTCATGTGATGGATCTTTTTTCCTAGACTTGTGTTGAGGATCCCTGGAATTGTGTTGTGCAAGTACAAAGACAGTATCCTTCCCAAGTTTTGCTCTAGGATACACTTTTACTATTCTGTCCAAAAGCACCTTCCCCCAGTCAGTCCTCTTGGATAGGATTATCCTTGTCATCAGCTCAAACATCTTCCTAGATATCTTATCATGGGGCCCTGTCTTGCAGATCATAGCTTTCCCAACGACATTAGCCAAGAACTTTTCTTTAAGATTCAGCTCTTTTCTCAAGTCTGATCCAATGGTATCTTAGATAGCCAACACCACTTCAGGGAAGATATTACATTATTTTGATATAGTTCCTCTTCTTCATCAAACGACCTGAACTTGGGCAGAGGCATGACTTTGCTCAATCTTTTGGGAGTGATCTTGACCTTATGCCCACTGATGGATGATCTGATTTTATTGGAGGATGATTCGATACTAGTATTAGAGTAAAGTTCTAGCACTTCCCTCTTCCATGGCATACTAGGCTCTGACAGAACGTATTCTAGGTCAGCGACCTGCAGTAGATAGAGAATGAGTTGTACCTCCTCTAGTGCATCCTTGAAGCCATTTCTCACTAACTCTGATCCCTTGAACAGGAAGTACATTCCTTTTAGTACCATGAATCCTTTGAAATTCTGTAGATTTCTCAAGCTTTTGTCATAGGGAGGCAGAAAGACGAAAGGTCTAGGAATATTGTATTTTTATTTTAAGCCCACACACTTCTATTTATACTTACCTCTTATTTTAGAATGTGGAGAAGTGCGTACCTATTGTGATAATCACGAGGAGATCAATGACTGAGATTAATCCCAAGAGATATCCGCAAACAGAAGTCTCTGGGAGAATTCGTCGAGTTGTCTCGACGCACTCGACGCTCTTGATGCATGAAGTTTTCTCAACACTCTCATCTTCTAGACACTTGTACTCAGCACACTCGATGCCCGAAGTTGTCTCAGCACACTTGACACCTGAACACATAGACTCAGCGCATTCAAAGTTTGGATAAGTCCATGTCTTTCTTGATATCTCGTAAGAGTCAATTTTTCTTGCAATATATATGCATGAAAATGCTGAAGCTATACTAAGTTCAACATGCCCAACTCAATTTTGAAGGTGTTGAACTTGGCTTCATCTAGCAGCTTAGTGAAAATGTTAGCCACCTATTTGTTGGTGGGGACAAACTCAAGACAAATGTCTTCTTTTTCTATATGCTCCCTAATAAAGTGATATCTGATCTCAATATGCATAGTCCTACTATGAGACACATGATTCCTAGTAATAAAGATTGCACTAGAAGAATCACAAAATATTTGAGTGATACTTAGCTGGAGATTATAGTCTTAGAGCTGATGCTGAATCCACAGTAGCTGTGTACAATAACTACCAGCTGAGATGTACTCTAATTCAGCAGTTGAGATGACAACACTAGTTTGCTTCTTGCTTCTCCAAGAGACCAATCTTCCTCCTAGAAATTGACAGGTGCCTGAGGTGTTTTTTCTATCTTCTCTTCAACCTACAAAGTCTGCATCTGAATACCCAATTAGTTCAAAGTCATTATTTCTAGGGTTTTATAGACTAAGATTAGGTGTGCCCTTGAGATATCACAAAATACTTTTTGTATCAGAATAATGAGATTCCTTAGGGCTAGCCTGGTATCTAGCACAAACACATGTAACATACATAATGTCTATCCTACTTGCAGTAAGGTAGAGGTGGGTGCCAATTATTCCTCTATACCAGTTTCATAACAGGTTTTCCCGTCTCATCCTTATCTATTGACACATTTGACCCCATAGGAGTTTTCATTATGGAGGCACTCTCCATTCCAATTTTTAATTAACTCCTTGGTAAACTTAGACTTAGAGATGGATAGACCATCCTATGACTATCTAACTTGGAGGCCTAAGAAATACTTGAGTCCACCCATACTGCTCATCTCAAACTGCCCTTGCATAAGTTTAGCAAACTTCTTACAGAGGCCATCATCGGTAGACCCAAATATTATGTACTCTAAATAAATTTTGACTAGAATGATAATACCCTTGACTTCCCTAAGGAATAATGCATTGTATATTTTTCCCCTTGAGAATTTGTTTTCAATGAGAAAGCTATACATGGTTCCATACCATGCCCTGGGGGCTTGCTTTAACGCATATAAAGCTTTTCTAAGCTTAAATACATAATCAGGAAAGTTAAAGTTATCAAAACCTGAGGGTTGCTCAACATAGATCTCCTCTTTTAGGTCATCATTTAGGAAAGCTAAATTTATATTGATTTAGTAGACCTTGAATCCTTTATGTGCAGCATATGCAAGGAATAATCTGATAGCTTCCAATCTAGCTACTAGTGCAAAGGTTTGATCAAAATCAATACCTTCCTATTATCTATATCCCTTGGCAACCAGTCTAGCTATATTCTTGATTATAATACCATTTTCATCAATTTATTCCTATAAATCCACTTGGTTCTAATGATATTATGTCCTTCTGGTCTGGGAACCAGCTTCAAGACTTTGCATCTCTTGAACTGGTTCAGTTCTTCTTGCATAGCCACAATCCAAAATGGGTCTATATTGACATATTAAAACCTTTTAGATTCGACCTGAGACAGGAAGATAGAGTACATAGCAATGTTGAGGCTTCTGCTCCTTATTGTAACCCCTTAGCTAGCATCACTTATGATTTGATCTCTTAGATGATCCCATAAATTCTTGACAGCTGCTGGTATTCTATTCTCAGCATCTTGAGCTTCAATGACTAGATCCTGCTGGTCTTCACCCATGTCCTGTATACCTTGTCCTTCGTCAGGAATGCACACACCATCATCTTCCTCATGGGCAGTAAGACGGGAATCCTTGATGGTTAGTTTATCCATCTCCAACTCCACACATGCAGATCTAGAGGAGCTAGGCAGCTCATTATTAATCATTGATAATTCATTAAACACGACATTTATAGACTCTTCTACAACTTGATTTTTCAAGTTGTAGACTCTATAGGCTTTGCTATGGTTGATATACCCAACAATGATTTCTTCATAGGATTTGGTAGCAAACTTAGTCAAGTAGGACTTCCCATTATTGAGCACAAAGCACTTACTTCCAAAGATCCTGAGATAGGCTAGATTTTATTTTCTGTCTTTCATAATCTCATAGGGAGTCTTCTTGTGATACTTGTTGATAGATGTTCTATTCAGGACATGATAAGCAGTATTCACTGCCTCATCACATAAGTATTCAGGGAGAGAGGTGTCACTAAGTAGTGTCCCACCATCTTCTATGAGAGTTCAATTTTTTCTCTCAGCTATCCTATTTTGCTTGGTATTCTTGGAGAAGAAAACTCTTGATTAATACCTTATTCTTCACTGAATTTTGTCATGCCTTTAGATTGAAATTCAGTACCATGGTCACTTCTGATTTTGACCACAGTACTGTTCTTTTTAATTTGAATTTGCCTAACAAAGGTTACAAATATATTAAGGGTTTTTGACTTTTCTTTAAGAAGAAAACCCAAGCAAATCTGGAATAGTCATCAACTATCATAAGTGTATAGACTTTCCTACCTAGACTATGAATTGGCATAGGACCAAACAAGTCCATATATAAGAGGTGCAAGTACCTCTCAGAATCCTTGGCTCTAATGCTCTTAAAGGATGCTTTTGTCTGCTTGCTCTTTTGGTATGCAGAGCAGATGCACTCTTTGGTGCATCTTAGATTGGGTACATTTCTTACTAGCCCTTCATCTAAGAGCATGCAAATTATCTTATAGTTAAAGTGAGCAAGCCTCTTGTGCCATTGCACATAATAAGAGACTTTCTTATTTGCAACCATATATACTGGTGAGTTTGTACTTAAACATAAGATGTTTAAATGATAAATATTTCCACTCCTAGTGCCTGTCAAAATGACCTCTTGGTCACTTGATCTCATTATCAGACACTCATTATTATGGAAGACAATATCATAGCCAATATCACATAGTTGGCTTATGCTAATTAGATTGTGTTGCAATCCTTCCATAAAAGCTACCTTTGTGATGGAAACTATGCCATTGGTGATTATACCATAACTCTTGGTGACTCCTCTGTCTGAACCCCCAAAGATCACCTTAGGTCCATTCTTCACAGGAGTATAATCCTTAAGATGGCTCCTTATTCCACTCATATGTCTGGAACATCCACTATCCAAGTACCATATTAGTATTGTATGGGTACTTGGACTACCCTGTAAACACATATTAGTTTACCATAGGACCCCAAAAGGGATTGGGTCCTTGGTTCAAGTTTAATGAAAGTGAATATATCTACCTGCAGTAGTCCTGATAGGAAGACTCACCCTTGCCCTTGGCACACTAGGGTTGTGCCAACAATCTATGACAAAGTGTCCCACCTTGCCATAACACCAACATTCATGAATGTTATATTTCCTCTTCTGAATAGCCTTGGAAGAAGTTATCTGTTCAGAGGGGAGAGCAATAAATTTCTTCTTGTTTTTTCAGCAAGTATCTGTCTGAAAGTTAGTCTACCAGTGGATGCACATGGCGTTTTCTGAGTGGCACCAACATATGTCATATTTGTTGAGTATTGTATCCATAATAACTCTTATTTGAAGAAGTGTCCCTTGAACTAAGATGAATTGAGTTTGTATTTGATGGTATTTTCTAGTTATATGCTTGTAGGATGATATTGTCAAGCACAACCCAATATCAGGTTACAATGGGTCTTGAAATATAGGACTATATAATGTAAACCCTCATTATGTAGGCCAATGTGTTGACTCATGTGTAATCTCTCTATTGGGGTGTACTTCTATTTCAAGTACATTAGAAGAATCCAAGAAAGTTGCGGCCTTAAGAAGATAAGATTTTCTCTTAGTAAAATTCATCGAATATAGTAATGGATACTCGTTGAATTCATCGAGTATACTCATGTATTCTCGCCGAATTTGTCATGTATGCTTACTGGCACTCGTCGAATTCGTCGTATTTACTTAGAGAATAATCTCAGAATCCCTAGAAATCAGTTAAGTAAAAGTCATCGAGTATCATCGTGTATACCCATCGAATTCGTCGAGTGTATCAATCGATACTCATAAAACTCATCGAATATACATGTCGATACACGACGAATTGGTCGAGTCATCTCAACTTTACTTCTCTGGAATTTTCTAAGTGTTATTCGTCGAATATCACTCGAATACATCGAGTCAGCTAGCATATACTCGTCGAATTTGTTGACTATACTAGCCAATTCTCGTCAAATTCGTCGAGTGTCTCTTCTGCCAAGCGTTGAGTTATATGATCGATCTGGCTGGAATTGTCTAAGTCAATTTCGTCGAGTTTCCAAGTGGTTCGACGAGTATACCCGTAGATACTCGATGAATTATACTTAGGTTTATTTTCTTCTCTTTTTAAATTTTTGGCTCGGGTTAACCAGATCACCATGTACAGTAATTTCGGATCTCTCAATAAGGAAGGAAATTTCTATCCATTATAGAAGAAGGCTTCCTATATATATGTAAGGTGGATTTCAATCAACCCTAATCGTGCTTATTTGTTAAAATCGAGAAATTTCAAGAAGAAAAATCTTCCCGTCGACGCTCGATACGTTCTTCGCTACCCCGATCGGCCGATGACCTCTTGCATCACGATTTATTCTTCTTCGAGCAAATCGACTAGGTCGTTGATCACTAAAGCTTCTGATTCTCTCAGATCTATTCGATCCATGCATTCAGATAAAGTTTTCAAAGTCTTCGATTTTCTCTCATTTTTCAAGATGTTCAAGATCAACTTTTCAAAGGAATGAGGGATCGAAGATTGTTGAGTATTATATCCACAATAACCTTGATTTGAAGAAGGTTCCCCTTAAGCTTAGATGAATTGAGATTGTATTTAATGCTCTATTGTAGTTATGTGCTTGCAGGACTGAATTGCTAAGTACAACCCAATGCCAGGTTACAGTGGGTCATGAAACACATGACTATACAATATAATACTTCATTGTGTAGTCCAATGTGTTGACTCACGTGTAATCTCTCTATTGGGGTGTACTTTTTATCTCAAGTGCATTCGAAGAATCAAGGAAGGACAAGGACTTGGAATTAGAAGAATAGAATTTTACCTAAGTAAAATTCATTGAGTATCGTAAGAGATATTCGTCAAATTCGTCGAGTGTACTCATAGATACTCGTCAAATTCATCGTGTATACCTACTGGCACTCATCAAATTCATCGTATTTTACTTAGGGTAAAATCTCTGAGACTTGGAAAAATAGTTAAGTAAAACTCGTCTAGTATCATCAAGTATACTCGTCGAATTCATCGAGTGTATCTTTTGATAGTCGTCGAATTCATCGAATATACATGTCGATACACGCCGAATTCATAGAGACTTAGTGGGTATACCTTTAGTCTTTTGAATTTACTTCTCTAAAATTTTCTAAGTCAGTTTTGTTGAATATCGGTTAGCTCATGCGTCGAGTGTATCAGCCGATACCTGTCAAATTCGTCGATTATATCAGTCGATACTCGTCGAATTTGTTAATCAGGTCAGCCGATACTCGTTGAATTCATCGAGTATATCTTTTGTAGAGTGTCGAGTAATAAGTTCGATCGGGCTGAATTTCTCCAAGTGTTTTTCGTTGAGATTCATATGTAGTTTGATGAGTATACTTGATTTTACTCGACGATACTCGACAAATTATACTTAGGGTTATTTTCTTCCTGATATCAAATTTCCAGTTCATTCTTCCAGGTCGCCATGTACAGTAACCCGCGACCTTCCCAGTTTGGAATAACTTTTCTAGCCATTGCAAAGGAATATTCCTATATATATTTAGGGTGTATTTTTCATCAACCCTAATCGTGCTCAAAACAAATCAAGAATATTCCCGATCAAAAAGATTCCTTCAGCTCCCGTACGTCTCTCGCAATTTCTGCTTGGCCGACGACAATGCTGCACGATTCGATCATCTTGAAGCAAATTGACTGGATCATTGTTCTCCAAAATTTCTGATTCTCTCAGATCTAGTCGATCTGTGATCAAAGTCTTCAAAGCATTCAGATTTTCCGTGTTCTTCAAGACACTCAAGATCAACCTATTCGAAGAACGAAGGATTGAAGACTTATATCTAAATAGGATCACTTGTAATCTTTATTGTGTAAATCACTTTTTTATATTTGTAGGATGTTTTTCCCTCCGAGTTGTAGATCTGTGTTTGTATTGAGTTGTAGGAGAGTTTGTTCTCTGAGTGGTAGGAACATTATCTTCGAGGTGTAGGAGTTGAGGCTGTAAGACGCCATTTTTTTACCGGGCCTTATGCCCAGAATCGCCGATTTGCGGTGACTCCAACTCCCAAGGAGGTTGCCACCATAAATCGTCGATTCTGTCAGCAAATACTCAACCATGTACCGTAGAAGAAATAAAAGTGTTTGTATGAATGAAACCAGTCCACAATCACAATGCAATATAGGAAAGTCCACATAAATTCAAAAGCTAATCAATATGAAACAATAAGTCTGATAGGAAAGATAAAAGGGCTCTTGCCCAGTACAAATAATCCTCACTACATAACGCTCGCGGAAGTAAAGTTACTAGTCACTCACTGATCCCATGACTGCTGGTGTTGCTGCCATACTTGGACTAGGCTGGTTCACCTCCTCCTAGATGTGCTGGTTCCCCTAGTACTAGGGTCCCTAGTGTTATGCCCATCAGGTCGTTAGATTAAACTAAGTCTTGGTCCCCATCCCCTCCCCTGCGATACCTAGGCACCGTACGGGGGAGGAAGAAAAGGGAGGTACTGAAAGTGGAGAGTAAGCAAGAGTAGGTGATAGTGGCCCTATCTATCATATACTAAAAGTATCTATCATAGTAATGATAGGTATATAAATGAAAATGTAGTAAAAGTAGCAGTATAATAAAAACAACAGATTAAAGTAAAGGTAGAACAACAAACTATCATCACAGAGAAATGTTAGATAATATGTTTCATATAAATGCAACGCACCAACCCGACTCTATGCACACAGACCTTTAGTTACCCCATTTTGAGTTAGCTAAACTCTCAGATACCTCTCATTGTGGAAACAGAGGCAGTGGGTTTGGCCTCCTCACTCCTAGACCGATATTCACACCACCCAACCTAGGCATTGCATACAACTCGGTACGCCCACAATTAGGTGTTATAGAGTCTCTTGTACTAATGCTGATAAACACCAGTAATTTATGGGCTAAGTTAAGACTTACACCTGCCGAGTCAACATATCGATGTCGGTGTGAACAACCGTCCAATAATGATGACCCACCACATAATGCACATGCACACATACTGTAAAGAGTTCCTGAGCCATCGACTCACTAATCTAAGTCATCAATTCTACCAACACCGATCCCACTACTAGTGAATATAAACCAACTATCCTTCCGAGATAACGGGGTGAGTGTAGGTGACGAGGATTATTATTGGTTACTCTTTCAGTCTGCTTATTCTTACAGTTTAGGGTTAACCTTGGACTGCCCAGGGCATGCCTGGTGAAGGGCTCTCGAGGGCACTAGGAATTATGATGGGTTGAATCCCAAAGCTACCTTTCTCAAGGCACTTATTTTTATGGGTAACTACTTTTTACCAACCCTATCCCACATTGCTCTTTAGCTATCTCTACGTGGATTCAAATCCTAAGGGCCAAGACGATACTTCGTCGGCCCCGAGCATAACTCTCTCTTTAGCACCCTGATTACCTAACATTTGGCCCTATGGACGACCTTATCAAGACTCCACCCAACTAGGTGCACCCACTATATTTCCACCCATATTAGGCCTACAATTTTACCCTAAATACTTCATTTCACTGTATGCAAAACAAATGAACTTGCTTAAGTGTATGAAAGTGAATACCCCAATTTACTTTGTCAACAATCTTAGGATTATTTCTAGGGATCTACCATGACATGTTGAGCCCAAATCCAGAATTTTGTATTTTTCCTAATTAACTCAGGCTTTGAATAATTTTCCCTAAATCATGAATCCTAAGACTTTGAACATGAAGTATAAGTTTCTGACATGCAATGATCACACCATAATTTTCATAGCCTCTTATTGAATAAGTAACAACAAGATATGAGTTTCCTAACTTTCCAGAAATGATTTCTATCATAAACCAAATTATAAACTTTTGATTAAAATGATAATTAACAAAGGAACTATACGATTTTATCATCCAAAAATTGTAATAAAATTCCCATAGGTCACTAATGATCAGAAACTGCCACTGACCAAATTTCATCATCATCTAATTTATTTTTGCCACATAAATAAATTAATGAGTAAAACATTACTTAGGGCACTTTTTGAAGGAACCTCCACTTAACTACTTCCAAAAATTACAGTAAAATTAACAAGGCATTACTGTAGTATAGAAAGTATAGTGGCCAAGTTTCATAATTTTCAAGTATCCAGTTTGTCCTGAAACAAATTATTTCCCTAAACAACAATTTCTAGAATTAAAAAGAAGGTACTAAAACTCTTCATCCAAATATTCCAATAAAATTTGCAAACATAAATAACATCAATTTAGACCCTTTACCCAAGTTTCATGATCATTCAACACTGTTATGACATGTATCTGTACTTGATAGGAATGTATATATTTTAACTAAGATTTGAAAGGAAGAAATACTCATAAAAATTCTAATTAAATTGTCCATAGTGTTTCTACACCCTATGAAACTACCTACAAAGTCTTGAGCCAAGACTTGAAGATATGACCCTATAACCTTCACTAACCCTAAAAGGCAGCCCTAAGGCTTGACATAGGGTTTCATGGCATTCCAACCATAAATACTTAGAGGACTACTTCAAGGGGTGTTTCAAGTGATAGTATGTCATGGGCCAATGTTTTACCTTGTTTAGTTGGAGGGTTGATCACTCTACCACTCTAAGTGCACTTTTGAAGAAGTAGGCTTGTTTCCTTTTAATGGACAACTTTACTCACCAAGATACCCCATCAAATCAAGTCCAAATGAGTTGATATTTTTTTCATAGGCATATAAAAACCCCTATGTTCATCCACCAGAGTGTGGGAGAAAATTTAAGGCCCACAGACAATAATTTAATCACATGAACGGATTATTTAATTTTTATAAAAGCTATAAGAAAATCATCTCCAAAAATTCTGAATTTTTGATATGTTGTGGGTCATAGACAGGCCAACCTATGGTCAAAATTGCAAGCCATTTGACTGAGTGGGCTATTGGGGAAACTCATTTTAATTTCTGGTTAGCCTTTGGACACATTGCACCAAAAAGTGCGCTGAGGGAAACCCATTGATCCAAATGGATTGATTTAAATTTTGTAATAAACTAGACACCAAGGGCTAGGTTTTCTGTGTTGGGCATATTTACAAAAAATGCCTCTAGCTAATTTAATAATTTAAACAAAGTGACTTATAAAGTGTGATAGAATGTAAATATTATTAAGATTAAATCATTTTGCCTGCGCTTATCAGATCAAGCTCAATCTGACGGCTCCCGATCATCGTCCCTGATGAGCCAAGGGCCGGGATTGCTTCTGCCTAGAGCACTTTCAAGCACTAATTCCCGGCCACCCGACCAACTCCCTAGCCGGCCACCATCACCACCTCCGTCGAGGTGGTGGCTATCGCTTGGCTCGATTGATTTTTCATGGAAAACTCGCATTTTCTCCTCACAGATGGGCTCGATTGAGCCCGATTTCTCCACTTAATTATCTACAGATCTAGCATAGAGGTGAAGGAAGAGGATTAGATCTATAGACGGGCTTGGCGGCATGTGTGGTGGTGAGGTGCCATGGCCGACAATCTCAAGATTTTTCATAGCCGAATTCTCTATTCTCCACCTAAACCAGTAATGTAACCATTCGTTTTTATTGCTTGGAAGCTTTTAAAGCTGATGGAGGGGTTGTTTTGGGGAGTGGGAGAGGCAATGCTTAAATGGCCATTAATGGCCATGAAGGAGGTATTCAACCATGGTGAATCGGTGCCTCCTCCTATGCCTGAACGACTAGAATTGATGGAAATCTCCTCCCAAAGGTCAGGGGAGATGAATGGAGTCTTAGGGAAGGAGAAAGGGGAATACTCTTGCATTCTCCATTATTCCCCCTCTTTCTCTCTCCTCCCTTAAATGAAATCTCCACTTTCTCTCTACTAGTCACTACCTCCAAAATTTGAGGCTCTTTAGGTAATTTCCACTTGTTGTAGCTAGTGGGCCATCACAATTAGGCCTAGCCGAATTGGATTGAAGTTAGGCTTAACTTTCCTCCCCTTTTGAGCTTGTTTGACCAAGGTTTACTTGGGGGGGTGTTGACTTGGTTAAATGAGTGGGTTGACTGGTCAACTAAGTGTCTTGAGTCCTTTTCCACCTCCTAAGTCCATTTGTGCCTTGGGGTAATCAACTTAGGTCAAATTAGGGCAAATTGACCAAACTAGGGTTAGGGTTGACCCCAGTAAACTTGACCCCTTAGGTTAACCCCAAATGGGTTGTATGGGATCTAAAGGGTCCCTATGAGGTTGAGAGTGTTATGCTGGGGTCAAGTAGTCATGTTGGAAGCCAAATGCCAAACCCTAGCTTAGGTGTCTAGGAATTACTATTTGCAGACCAAGGTGCTTTCACCTATTTACCTAGACACTCGTGGTCCTCTTGGTCTTCTTAGAGCTTTTTCATGACCTATTCGTGACAAAAACTTCCTAGGGGTATGGTTTTTGTGAGATGTTACAAATCCCAATAAAATAAAAATAAAAATTTCATCTCCGAAATTAATGTTAGGCCTATGGGGTTTGCACTAAAAATTTAAGGAATACGAAATTCTTGGGTAGTTAAGGGTTTACCTGCCGGGAAGAGTTTCGGATACTTCTAATGCATAAGGTCCAGAGGCTCCCAAGTGTCCTCCTCCTATTCGTGATAAGAACACAGGACCTTGACTAGTGGAACCTTCTTCCGCCGCAGGACACGTACCTCCATATTGTCTATCCCGACTAGCTTAAAGCAGATTGATTGGTCAGATGCTACTAGGCCAGCCGTAGTGGAAATCTGCTGCTCTGGCCATAGGAGAGCCCTTCTAAGAGAAGAGATGGGGAAGACGTCATGCAATCCTGCCAACTCGGGTGGTAGCTCCAGTTTATAGGCCAAGGGGACGATTCTCTCCAGAATCCTATAGTGCCCCATATATCTCTGACTGAGCTTATTTTGCCCACGCACTCGCGAGACTCTATGCATCAGGTGTATCTTAAAAAATACCCGGTAACCGACCCGAAACTCCACCTGATGATGCCGCGCATCATAGTATTTGGCCTGTCTACTCTTGGCCTCCAACATCCTATCCCGAATCAGCCATATCTGAGCAACTGCGTCCTCCACAAATTCTGAGCCAAGCACCTTTGGGTCTTCATCCTAGACCCAAGATAGTGGAGTCCTGCACCTCCGTCTATATAATGCCTTATAGGGGCCATGCCTATACTGGATTGATGACTGTTGTTATAAGAAAACTCTATAAGTGTCAATAGTCTCTCCAATGGTTCCTCGCGATCCAAGATACATAAGCGTAAGAGATCCTCTAACGTCCGGTTTGTATGCTTCATTTGACCATATGTTTGGGGGTAGAATGCGGTGCTAAAAGTCAGTCGAGATCCTATGTAATCCTGAACTGCTCTCCACTCCTTAGACGTAAACTATCCATCCCAATCTGATATGATAGTCCTTGGTACACCATGATAATGGACAAACTGCTCCCCAAATCTTCGTACTAGAACTCTGACCGGAGCATCCTTCCTGGCTGGGATAAATCAGGCAACCTTCGTCAGTCTGTCAACAATCACCCAAATCGAATCATTTCCTGTATGGGAATGAGGGAGTCAATGTATAAAGTACATCGCGATGTCATCAAACTTCCACTCTGGCACTGGTAATGGCTGCAGCAATCCCGCTAGGCTTTTATATTCGGCCTTCACGAGTTGACAAGTCAAGCATTGCATCGTGAAGTAGGTGATATCCTTCTTCATACCTGGCCAGTACATGGTGCTCTTCAGATAGACCATCAATTTTATGATCCTGGGATGCACTAAGACTAGTGTGTGCTTCAGTCAAAATATCTTCTCGTATCTGACCTCTAGTCGGTATATAAACTCTGCCTCTAAAGAACAATAGACCATCCTTCAACGCTTAATCTCCAACTATGCCAGCCTCCAAAGCCTTGAATTTTGGCTTTAGTTTAGCGTACTGCCTCTGCCCATCTCTAATGCGATCCCGTATGTGACTGGTAATGCTCATCGAGGCTAAGTACTCCTCATATCATTTGGGATCTGCCTTGGAAACCAAGGTTATCTGCATAACCTCCAACATCCAAACCAGCTCCATGGCCATCATCTTGGGTTCAGCTACTGCTGTGGTAGCTCTCCCACTAAGAGTATCTGCTACTACGTTCACCTTCCCTTGGTGGTAGTGCATCGTGTATTGATAATCAGAAAGAAAAACCACCCATCATCTCCGCCGTATGTTTAACTCCTTCTGCGTGTCCACATACTTGAGATTTTTGTGGTCAAAGAAGATATCGCAATGAACTCCATAGAGGTAATGCCGCTAGATCTTCAATGCAAAAATTACTTCCCCCATATCCAGATCGTGTACTGGGTAGTTTTGTTGGTGTTTCTTTAGCTGGCAGGAAGCATAGGCTATCACATGTCCATGCTGCATAAGGACGTCACCCATTCCCTAGTAGGATGCATCAGTGTAGACTTGGAATCCTTCCATTCCAGAGGGAAGGGAAAGGATAGGAGCCGAGGTAAGCTGACCTTTTAGCTCCTGGAAGGTGGACTCGCACTATGACGTCCATATAAATTGTGTATCCTTCTTCGTCAAGGATGTAAGTGGGAGGGAAATCTGGAAAAATCCCTCTATGAACTTTCGGTAGTATCCGACGAGTCCTAGGAAACTTCGTTTGTCAGATGCCGTCTTTAGTGGTGGTGAGTATCACACTGCTTTGATCTTTGTCGAATCTACTGCTAACCCTATTCCACTGATAATGTGACCTAGAAAGGCCACCTCCTACAACCAGAACTGGCATTTACTAAACTTTACATATAGACTATGCTTTCGGAGTTTCTCCAGAGTCAATGCCAAGAGTCGTGCATGCTCCTCCTCTGTCCTCGAGTAGATGAGGGTGTCGTCTATAAACACAATGACAAAGACAATGAGGTAGGCCTCAAATACTTAGTTCATCAGACTCATAAATGTAGAAGGTGCATTCGTGAGGCCAAATGGCATCACCGTGAACTCATAAAGGCCATACCGACTACTGAATGCGGTCTTCAGGATGTCCTCCTCCTGGATCCAGAGCTGATAATATCCTGACCTCAAATCTAGCTTTGAGGACCTGTGAGCTCCCTCAAGCTAGTCAAAAAGCTCATCTATTCTCAGTAAAGGATACGTGTTTTATACCGCCAACCTTTTTAGTCCTCTATAGTCTATGCATAGTCTTAGAGTCCCATCCTTCTTTATAAATAATACTGGGGATCCCCATAGCAAGGAACTTGGTCCGACAAACCCAGGTTCAATTAACTCCTATAGCTAGCTTTGAAAATCCACTAGTTCCTTTGTGGCCATCTGATATGGAGCCCTAAATACTGGCTTAGCTCCCGACACTAGATGGATCTGAAAGTCCTTCTCACGGTGCAGCGATAGTCCTGACAGCTTCTCTGGGAAGACATCAGCAAATTCCCGTACTACTGGAATGTTGGAGATAGAATTCTCTTCCTTGATCATCTCGAACCACACTTGATAAACCTCATCCCCCTACAGGTGGGCCTTGACGGTCTAGATAGGAGAAAGTAGACAACGAGAGACTGGGGTAGTACCCTCAAAGGTCGCGTAGGTGTCGCCGTATCTCAGCACGACCTTCCTTGCTGGGAAATTTATCTGTGCATGGTTCCAGGTGAGACATGTCATTCCCTAGACAAGATCATAGTCCGACATCTTCAAGATCGTCACCGAATCCTCGAATGTTAGGCCGTCGATGGTCACCTCTAGAAAGCATTTTATAGTAGATAGGATCTCCGTCTCATTGGGAAGATGCACCCTCCTGGTGACTCCCGTAAAATGTTGAACCTAGTCAAAGTCTTTGACAAAATCCTCCGCGATGAAGTTGTGAGATGATCCCGTGTCGAATAAGGTATGGGCCTGCTTACCACATACCGTTACTATTCCTTAATTTGTTAAACAATCTTAGGTGGTTAGTTGTATCATTTTCTTCCTTAGTTCTACCAGTTCAATACCGGTTCTATTATTTAGGGGAAAAGAAGGATAGGAAATTAATTTGTTAGATTACTTGCTATAACCCTATCTAGGTCCCGGGGTTGAGCAAGATCTAAAGCATACATCTGATCTCTGTCCGGCCTATGGTCATTGCCTTGGAAACCATGTCCTCGACCATGTCTCTGGCCCCTAAGCTGGTGAGCAGGAAGAGTAGCCTGAGGTGCTGGTAGTGGTGCCTGTCTTCTGGGACAGTTAATCCGAATGTGTCCAGGCTGGTGGCAGTGGTAGCACACTGGCAGGGGAGGTGCCCCACTCTCTAGCCTTGGCATCTTCCACATCTATAATGGCCGAGGGGTTAATACTTCCGGATCCCTCTGGTACTATCTATGCTTCGGACGAGGTTGATCCCCATTTCTCCGATCTCTCTGTTGTTCCCTCCTGCCACCAGTAATCGTGTCATCTGTCGGTCTTTTACCCCTGCCTCAAACCATGAGCTGGTCTGCCTCCAACTTCTTTGCCATTTCCAAGATCTGGGCTAGTCTACTGTCGAAAATAAAAAGGAGTGCTTGTATCAAGTCATTCCAAAGACCCTTGTAGAACCTCTTCGTGTAGCCAACATAATCTAGCTTGTATGAATCCACAAAGCGATCTAGGTGAGTAAACTCCCGGTAATACTCCAAAACTGCCCTGCTGCCCTGCCTTAACTGTTGGAATTTGTCCTCTAGCTCATCTTTCGCAGACTATGGAACAAAATGCTCCAAGAATGCTGTCTTGAACTCATCCCAAGTGACGTCTACGCCCTCAAATACTACATAGATGGTGTCCAGAAGGGACTTCCACCACCTCTTAGCACGTGACTCCAGACATGAAACAACTAAGGATATAGACATATCATCCGGGCATCGTATCCCAGCCAACATCTCGTGGATGATGTCCAACCATTCCTCTGTCCATATGGCTGACTCCGTCCCCAGATATAGTGGAGGGGAGAGGCCTCGGAAGATGCTCAACCAATTTGCCCCAGGATTTGGGTTAGAAACTAGAGCCTGCTGTGCATTAAAGCCTCCAAGATAGCAGTTAATGTCTATTCCATCTCCGATTGCTGGAACGGAGTGGGAACTGGCATGGGTGGAACAATATTTTGAACCGGAGGCATTCCATGTTCAAAGGTCAGGGTTCTTTATAAGTTTCAAAAGGAAGGTTTTTCTAATAAGGTGGTTGACTAAAATCCTGTTAATCATGGACTGTTGCTTGTGATTCCCTATATGGGCACACTATAGCTTCCGCTGCATAGTTTGTCCCCAAACTAAACTCGAGTGGAGGTGTCCCATGGTTTATGGACTTCTTTTCTTCGGGTCGAGGTTTCACTCTGATACCAGTTGTAAGACCCCATTTTTTACCGGGTCTTATGCCCAGAACCACCACTATGTAGTGACTTCAACTCCCAAGGAGGTTGACACCACAAAATTGCCAATTTTGCCAATAAATACTCAACCATGTATCGCAGAAGAAACATAAGTATTCATATTAATAAAAACAGTCCACAATCACAATGCAATATAAGAAAGTCCACATAAATTCAAAAGCTAATCAACATGAAATAATAAGTCTGATAGGAAAGATAAATGGGCTCCTTCCCAGTATACATAATCCTCACTATATAATGCTCGTAGAAGTAAAGCTACTTGCCACTCACTGATCCCATAACTGCTGGTGCTGCTGCCACACGTGGACTAGGCCGGTTCTCCTCCTCCTTGATGTGCTGGTTCCCCTGGTGCTGGGGTCCCTGGTGTTATGCCCATTAGGCTGTTAAGTTTAACTAAGTCTTACTCCCCCTCACCTCCCCTACGACACCTAGGCACCGTGTGGCGGAGGAAGAAAAGGGAGGTATTGAAAGTGGAAAGTAAGCAAGAGCATATGATAGTGGCCCTATCTATCATATGCTAAAAGTATCTATCATAGTAATGATTGGTATATAAATGAACAGGTAGTAAAAGTAGCAGCATAATGAAAACGACAGATTAAAGTAAAGGTAGAATATCTAACTATCATCATAGAGAAAGTAAACTTAACTTACAATAATGCCCATACAGACTTATATGTTAAGGGGTCGTTTTGCAAGGCCTAACGTATAAAAGATCCCATAATAATTTATACATTATGGGTAGAGTTTTTATGCAAGTTATGTATGCCATGAAATGCTATGCGTGCTAGATAATATGTTTCACACAAGTGCAATGCACCCACTCGACTCTATGCGCATAGACCTTTAGTTCCCCCATTTGGAGTTAGCTAAACTCCCAGGTACCTCTCATTGTGGCAAATGAAGACAGTGGATTGGGCCTCCCCACTCCTATGCCGGTATTCACACTACCCTACATAGACCTTGCGTACAACTCGGTACACCCACAATTAGGTACTACAGAGTCTGTTGTACTAATGCTGGAAAAACCACCAGTCTTTTATGGGCTAAGTGAAGACTTAGACCTACCGAGTCAACATATCGACGTCGGTGAGAATGACCATCCAATAATGAGGACCCACCACTTAATGCACATGCACACATGCTATAAAGAGTTCCCGAGCCATCGCCTCACCAATCTAAGTCATCAATTCTACCAACACCGAGCCCATTGCTCGTGAATCTAAATCAACTATCCTCCCGAGATGATTGGGTGAGTGTAGGTGATGGTGGATTATTTTTGGTTACTTTTTCAGTCTGCTTATTCTTACAGTTTAGGGTTAACCTTAGACTGCCCAGGGCATGCCCAGTGAAGGGCTCTCGAGGGCACTAGGAACTATGATGGGCTGAAGCCCAAAGCTCCCTTTCTGAAGACACTTATTTTTATGGGTAACTACTTTTTACCAACCCTATCCCACATTACTCTTTAGCTATCTCTACGTGGATTACCATCCTAAGGGCAAAGACGACACTTCATCGGCCTAGAGCACAACTCTATCTCTTTGGCATCCTAACTACAAGATTTTATCATCCAAAAATTGTAATAAAATTACCATAGGTCGCTAATGATCAGAAAGTACCACTTCTTAAATTTCATCATCATCTAATTTTTTTTCATAAAAATAAATTAATGAGTAAAACATCAGCTAGGGCACTTTGTGAAGGAACCTCCACTTGATTACTTCCAAAAATTATAGTAAAATTAACAAGGCATTATTGTGGTCTAAAAAGTTTTGTTGCCAAGTTTCATAATTTTCCAGTACACAAATTGTCTTGAAACTAATTATTTCCCTAAACAATAATTTCTAGAATAAATAAGAAGGTACTAAAATTCTTAATCCAAAAATTCCAATAAAAGGGAGTTGTTAAGGGCACCATAGTTTTGGCTAGGCGCACCATACTTTCTCCTAAATTTTCATGTCTTTTGGAAATACGCCTTGTACATGCATTTTTAGGAAAAGTGTTCAACACGAAAGTTGTAGATCTTGACGAGATCTACAACTTTCGTGTTGTACACTTTTCCTAAAAATTCATGTACAAGACGTATTTCTAAAAGACGCGAAACCTTGTCATATTTCTGAAGCACGCCTCGTACATGGATTTTAGGAAAAAAATGTTCAACATGAAAGTTGTAAATCTCGTCGAGATCTACAACTTTTGCGTTGAACACTTTTTCTAAAAATGTAAGTACAAGATGTATTTTCAAAAGATGCAAAAAATTAGGAGAAAGTGCGGTGCATCTAGCCAAAACTACGGTGCCCTTAATAACTCCCCAATAAAATTTGCAAACATAAATAACATCCCTTTACCCAAGTTTCATGATCACACTGCTATGACATGTATCTATACTTGTTAGAAATGTACATATTTTAACTAATAAGTGATTTGAGGGGAAGAAATACTCATACAAATTCTAATTAAATTGTCCATGGTGTTTCTACACCCTATGAAACTACCTTCAAAGTCTTGAGCCAAGACTTGAAGATATGACCCTATAACCTTCACTAACCCTAAAAGACAACCCTAAAGCTTAAACTTGGGTTTCATGGCATTCTAACCCTAAATACTTCTAAGACTACTTCAAGGGGTGTTTTAAGTGATAATATATCAGGGGCCAAGGTTTTATATTGTTTAGTTTGAGGGTTGATCACTCAACCACTCTAAGTGCACTTTTGATGAACTAGGCCTATTTCCTTTAAATGACCAACTTTTCTTACCAAGATACACCATCAAATCAAGTCCAAATTGGCTGATATTTTTTTCATAGGCATATAAAGACCCCTCTGGTCATCCACCAAAGTTTCAAGGAAATTTGAGGCCCATAGACCCTAATTTAATCACATGTAGGGATTATTTATTTTTTAGTTTGGATATATTGTGGGTCATGGCCAGACCAGCCTATGGTCAAAATTTAAGACCATTTGACTGAGTGGGCCACAGGGTGCACTCATTTTAATTTCTGGTTAGCCTTTGGACATCTTGCACTAAAAAGTGTGCTGAGGGAAATCCAGTGATCCAAATGGGTTGATTTAAATTTTGTAATAAACTAGACAAAGGGCTAGGTTTTCTATGTTGGGCATATTTACAGAAAATTCCTCTAGCTATTTTTAATAATTAAAACAAAGTGATTAATAAAGTGTGACATAATGTAAATATTATTAAGATTAAATAATTTGGCCTGCGCTTATCAGATCAAGCTCAATCTGACGGCTCCCGGTCATCATCCCCGATGAGCCAAGGGCCAGGATTGCTTCTGCCAGGAGCACTTTCAAGCTCCAATTCCAGGCCACCCGGCCACCTCCCTGGCTGGCCACCACCACCACTTCCGTCGAGGTGGTGGCTATCACTCAATGGTGGCACAGCCGCCGGAGGGACCGATTCCAGTAAACTCGATGGGTTGATTTATCATGGAAAACTCGCATTTTTCCCTCACTGATCGGGCTCGATTGAGCCCGATTTCTCCACCTAATGATTTATAGATCTAGGAAAGAGGAGAAGTAAGAGGATTAGACCTGTAGGCGGGCTTGGTGGCATGTGTGGTGGCGATGTGCCATGGACAACAATCTCAAGATTTTTCATAGCTGAATTTTCTATTCTCCACCTAAACAAGTGATGTAACCGTTTGTTTTGATTGCTTGGAAGCTTTTAAAGCTGATGAAGGGATTATTTTGGGGAGTGGGAGAGGCAAAGCTTGAATGGACATTAATGGCCATGAAGGAGGTATTCGACCATGGTGAATAGGTTCCTCCTCCTATGCCAGGCCATCTAAAATTGATGGCAATCTCCTCCCAAAGGTTAGGGGAGATGATTGGAGGCTTAAGGAAGGAGAAAGTGGGAGCTCTTTGGATTCTCTATTATTCCCCCCTCTTTCTCTCTCCTCCCTTAAATGAAATCTCAACTTTCTCTCTCCTAGTCACTACCTCTATAATTTGAGTGGCTCTTTAGGTAATTTCCACTTGTTGTAGCTAGTGGGCCATCACAGTTGGGCCTAGCCCAATTGGATTGAAGTTAGGCTTAGCTTTCCTCCCCTTTTGAGCTTGGTTTGACCAAGGTTGACTAGGGGGTGTTGACTTGGTCAAATGAGTGGGTTGACTGGTTACCTAAGTGTCTTGAGTCCCTTGCCACCTACCAAGTCCATTTGTGCCTTGGGGTAATCAACATAGGTCAAATTAGGGAAAATTGACCTAACTATGGTTAGGGTTGACCATAGTTAACTTGACCCCTTAGGTTGACCCAAAATGGGTTGTATGGGCTCTATAGGGTCCCTATGAGGTTGAGAGTGGTATGGTGGGGTCAAGTAGTCATGTTGAGATCCAAAGGCAAAACCCTAGCTTAGGTGTTAAAAATTACTATTTGCAGACCGAGGTGCTTTCAACAATTTACCTAGGAACCCATGGTCCTCTTGGTCTTCTTAGATCTTTGTCATGACCTAGTCATGACAAAAACGTGCCAGTGGTCTGATTTTTTGTGGGATGTTACAGTGGTTCCGAGGTATAAGATTTGCTTAAATTTGAGAAAGGTGAAGTGGCCGAATCGAGCCCTTCGTGGTAGATAGGCGAGGAGGGATAATGGATGTACCCAACTCATTGAACCACTATATATATCTGTGTTCTGTGTGCTTTATTTTTAATTTATTTTTATTCCACAAAAAGACACAGACCTCACCTATTCACTCCCCTCTAGGTGATTTAGATAGACACTAGATACTTTCAATTGGTATCAAAGGGGTGTTGTTCGATATAAGGTTAACACCTTGAACAAGATCTCTTATCTAGTGGTCTAGAGATCCCACTCAGTTTCTATGGACAGAAGCAAGGATATGTCTTCGATGAAGTTACCTATGTGCATAAAAGATAACTTTCCTATGTTGAAAGAAAGAGTCAGGTTCTTCATGGAAGCAGTAGATCCCAGGATATTTCAGATTGTTGAAGATGGACATCATATTCCTACACAACTGTCTGCTCTGAATCCGACTGTCATGATCCCTAAGAAGATGATGGATCTGACTAAGGATGAAATTGATTTGGTATCGTTGGATAAGAAGGCAAAGAATATCATAACCAGTGTAGTGGATGATTCAGTGCTTCAAAATTTATTCCACTACAAATCTTCCAAGAAGATGTGGGATTGCCTAGTAGTTCTCATGGAAGGAACCAAAGAAGTTAGAGATGATCACAGATCATTGCTGAATCAAGAATACAAAGCGTTCAAGCAAGGTGCTAATGATACTATTGCTGATAGCTTCGAGAAATTCTTCAAGATCATCAACGGGCTAAGAAACTAAGGCCACACCTTCACTAATGGTGAACTAAATGACAAATTCCTTAGATCCCTGACAAAGGAATGAGACACAAAAGTTGTAGCCATTAGAGAGTTTGGGAAGCTACCGAAGATTGATCCCCAGAACCTCTTCGAAAAGCTGCTCTCCTATAAACTTCAAATGAATACTAGAAAGAAAGAGGAGCAAAGCAACCAGACTTCAAGCAGAGAGAAGTCAGTCAGCCTGAAAGCTGATGGAGCAAGAAAGTCTAAAGCTGTGTTAGCAGTAAGGAAAGGAGCTCCAGATACTCTAGAAGACTCAAGGCCAAGCATGCTCGGCTCTAAATTGTTTGATGGAGAATTCTCACTAATATCTAAGCAATTAAAGAGATTGCTCAGCAAGAGGAGGCAAATGAAAAATCAGTCCTTCTCCTCTGACTTCAGAAGATCACATCATGATGGTGATAGATCCAAGAAGAGCTACAGTTAAGAGGACATGTATAAATCTAAATTGAATAAACATTCTTCCTCTGACGTTGTTTGTTATTATTACAATAAGCCAGAATACATGATTGCAGAGTGTCCATAAAAGAATAAGAAAGGTTTTAAGAAGGAAGAGAAGAGATCCTTCAAGGGTCACTACAACAAATTGCACTTATAGTAAGGACCTAAATCGTTATAATAAGTACCAAAAATTGTTACACAAACTATTTGGTAACAAAAAAACTTTAAGTAACAGTCGTCCTCTAAAGCTCGACGCTAATACTTCTTGTAATGAATGTATGTGTGTCGTTACAAATAAATTAATTGTAACAAACATTGCTTCCTCACCCAAAAAAGATTCTTCCTCATAATAAATTAGTAAAAATAATTATTATTCTGTTACGAATGTTTTTTTCCTCACAAAAAATCAGTTATGATAAATACTATTTCCTCACAATTATTTTCTATTCTGCTCACTACAACCAATTCAATTATATATCAAAATCTTCCGACAAAATAAGACATCAACTTTCACAAATAAGACATCAACTTTCACAAGCTCGCATCCAGATTCATTTAAATATTTATTTATTCACAAATAGAAGTATTACATATAGTCAAATTTCATAACAAAAATAATGAATCTTCTGACAAAATATTACATAACAACATTAAGATCAACAAGTTATAAATAAAACATCAACTTTGACACATTCTGACTAATGAATTTCCCGTCATTTTCTGACTAATGAATCTTCCATCACTTTTTGATTGATGAATCATCTGTCACTTACGACCAAGGCTCCCACACCCTACAAATAAAAGAAAACAATTGTTAATTTTTTTTAAAAAATGAGAGAAAAAACATTCATACACACTCACATATATCCATACATACACAATCTATACACACACAAAACTATAATAAACACATACATTAAACATGAACACACCATTTATATATACAAAAACATACACACACCATCCATTTATATACAAACATCCATACACACACATATATTAAAAGTGAATAGTGAACTGCTGGAGCAGTTCCCTGAAAATCAGTGAACTGCTGGAGCAATTCACTGAAAATCTGTGGAGCAATTCCCTTTCATTACCTCCATAAATACATTCACAATTTCATTACCTCCATTACCTCCATAAACATTTATTCACACTCACATATATACATACGTACACAATACACACACACACACACACACACACACACACATACACTATATAAAACACATGCACATTAAACACGAACACACCATTTATATATACAAACAACATACAAACACCATCCATTTATATACAAACATCCATATGAATATCCATGCACACACATACATTAAAAGTGAATAGTGAACTACTGTAGTAGTTCACTGAAAATCAATGGAGCAATTCACTTTCATTACCTCCATAAACACATTCACATTTTCATTACCTCCATTACCTTCATAAACATTTATTCATATAGCTGCACTTCAGTGAATCATTGAAAGATAAATCAAACTAGCATTTACAATAACATAAGGTAAAACTCCTTTGGGAATCCACATCAAAAATTCATTACTACAAGCATCTATAATTGGGACAAATATACAAAACACTACAAATAATAAGTGGTATTATTTCTAAATATATATAATCATGAAACCTTGCCAAAAACTAATAATTAAATGTTTAATGAATTGCAAAATCAAGATGTTTAAATGGACGCCATTCTAACCTGGGGTGCACGGTAACCATCTTCATAAGCATTTTTCCCTGTGGAATGCTGTCCATTTGCATCATTCTCCTAATACCCCGTGTTGCTTCCATATGGACTGCCTAAATGAATCAAGGAATTATCGATGTCTCGAACATTATAATCCTTGTAATGACCAAGTAATTCCGATATTTAAAAAAAGTTATTAGGCATGAATACCACTCTTGTCAGCATTAGTAGAATTCACCAACTCTTTCTGAAGCTTTTCCACCCCCCAACATGGAAACATAATTCTTCTCCATTACTTGAAGTGACTTGTAATGATCATTTCTCAATTATCTATCATAATCATTTGTAGATCTAAAAGAAAAGGTTGTGTATGAATCTAGAGCATCTCACCATTAGAAGAAAACTTAATCAAACATATAGCTAAACACATATAACCTATCCTTCACCTGCAATGTTCGTACTCTTGCCTAAGGGAATCTAATTCAGATATTAAAGAAGGAATTTGATGTGCCTCTCCATGATTTTTTTGTAAATCCTGGTTCAGATCCTGCACTTTAGCAATCAACTCCTGTCTACTCGCTGCCAAGTTCCGATCTTCTGATTATGCCTGTTGCAACTCCAGCTTAAGGGGCTTAGACGCTTTCAATTTAGCTTCCATTTTTCCACTTAACACACAACAACTGCTGTTGGAACCCCACCTTGTTTAGGGTTTATTTGGGCTAGGTTCACTATTAGGTTTGTTGACCCATCATGTATAGCCTAGGGTCATTTATTTTTCTAAGGTTAAGGTTAGTCTTATTAGGTTAGCCTTTTGAACCTACCTTCAGAAGATTTCAGAGACTCAAGAATTTAGAGACACACAGTTTTAAAGACTTAAGAATTTCTGCTCGATGATAGCTAAACTCAGCTCGATAATCGTCGATCTCTGATCGACGAACTCAGAGTTCCTTCTCTGAGTTGAGCTAGACAAAAGTCCAGTTGAGGTCGACGATCTCTTATCTCATATCAAAAGTTCAGCTCGACGAAAGTCTTTCTCTGGTCGACAAACTTGGAGCTTGGATTGGCAGTCCTTTTTCAGTTAATGATCACTAAGCTCAGCTCAACGAAGGAGATTTCTCAGCTCGACGAACTTGGAGTTCAGGTCGACGAAATTCTTCCCGAGGTCGACTATTTTCTTTAGGGTTCTGTTCGATGTTTTTCCTCATCAGTTTCTTAGTTTGACGTCAATTTATTTGATTATATTTAACCAATAATACTCCGATAATTAATGCTTATATTCTCAAGAATATAACCGTTTCATGGAAGCATTAATTATGGTATTTCACAGAGTTATTACTTGACTTATTTCCAGAGACAGTTAGGGAATTCATATAAGACAATTCTAGCCATTCAGTCTCCCAAATTTTTTGCATTCAATCAATGATAGGATTTAAAATTCAAAGACCGATTTTCTACAAGGAATATAAAAGACATTTTTTAGAAGATTGCAGTAACTTAGAATAAACAGAATATACAGAAGCTTAAGAATTGTGAATACAAGAAAATTGAAAGAAGAACAACTCTCAATCATTCTTCTTCAGTTTTGCTTTAGGACTTTCAATAGAAAAATAATCTTCATCAGTATAAAAGTTTCCTGAAGATCTACTTCAATCTGAAGGCCTACACCCTGAGCAAAGCTCTCATTCTCCTGAACTCTTCTACATCTCAGGGGGAGGTTTGACAACAGCAACAATCCACTAGTCTTCTCAGAACTTTGAGAAAGATAAGACATCAGCTATTTTCTATTAACTTTTCTGTAAAAAAGGTTTTTAACTCCCTTCAAAAGTTATCTTTTCGTTGTCAAATCTCCTGATCAAAAGACTTAGTTTTGTTTTTGTGCACCTGGTCAAAAGCTCAAAAGGTTGTGAGATCTCCCTTGAAATAGATCTTGTGGTGACAGGGCACCTGAGCAAAAACCTGTGGTGGAAGGGCACCTGACCAAAAACCTGTAGTGGATTCCTACCAGGGTGATAGAAGAGTGGATGTACCCAAGTTTAGGGGTACCACTATAAAATCTTTGTGTCGTCTGGATTGCTCTATTCTTTTATTTGCTGTGCTATGATTATCTTTGTTTTTATTTCTCTCTATGCATATAGATATCACTTATTTTAATTCCGCTATAAAAACTAATCAAAGTTTCCCCACTCTAGAGTAAAGACAGATCTATCCCTCACTTTCAACTACTATGGAGCATGATTGGCATTTGTCTAATCAATTGGTCCTGACAACAACAGGTCATAATATGTGTGAATATTATAAATACCTTTATTAATGGTGGCAGAGCCTGGGTGGTTGATGCCTTCAAAATATCAGATGCAAGCACATTACGACGCATAATTAACCCAACCACATCAAATCTTTGAACTTGTATACCCTGGAAAAGACTTGGTCAGATGCAGAATGCAAAAAGAAGCACTTACCTTCGTCACGCCTGGAGTGGCAATGAACCTATAATAAAGTATAAAGGCATGGTGTATATTTTAGCTGGCTTTAGTAGTTGGTCACCAAACATGCAAGTCAGATATATCAAAGTTATACCAAGCAGAAGTAATAAAATAGTAACAAAACACTATGCCAAAATACTAAAAGTCAAATAATAGTCTAAACCAAGCAAAAGTAATAAAATAGTTACAAAGTACTATGTCGAAATACTAACAGTCATAAACAATTCGATAACAAAAAAGTGCACCAAAAAGTTAATGGTGTGTGCATCAATTAGTCAAGGAATTGCGCCAATTTTTTCAGAATAGAAGACAACATCTCTTTCAGCTCAATCTGCCCCTCTTTTAATCCTGCAATCTCTGCATTGTGAGTTTGAATCAAAGCTTCCTGTTGATCTATAAGCTTTGTGTGTGATGTAATATGAGTCGTGGCATTGCATAATTCTTCTTCTACTACATTAAACTTCTCTTTCAACTGAGTGGACTCTATCAATGTCTTCTTCATTCATTTTGAAGGCACAACACCATAGCCTAATCCTTTATCATAACCAGACTTATTTCCATGTGCAGTCTTTATAATTTCTCTCTCAGATCTTATGGGATCACTGTCAGAATCTGTTTATATTGTCCTCAACCTTTCCATTTCACGCTGTAAAATATAGTGTTATAATAGAAACGTATGTTATTAATCAATTTTGTGAAAGTTTCAAATATATTTTGACTTACGTATGCTACTTCTGCTTTCTCACTTACAAACACCCCATTCTTCTTATGGGTGTTAGCAAAGTTCTCAATAGGGCTTTGATAAACCTACATATCAATAAAATATTTGAGAATATGTCATAGTAATAAAAAACTCACATGTAATCATTGCATTACCATTTCAAATAGGCTTGAATGGTAGGATTTGGAACCCAACGTATGAGTAAACGACATATGTGATCTATTACCAACATTTGTCTTGGACATTTTCTGCAAGTAAACAAAAGTATTGAATGGTAGTCATTGAATGTGTGATTAATAACATATGTACTAAACAAAATTTACATAAGTAGTCACATTCACCTTAAAAGTCTCACTCTCGAAGAGATCGCACAACTGACACCAATTATCATTTGAGATCCACTCAAATGGGCTACTAGCTCTTGGATTCTTTCCTACTACAATATAACCTCTATACATTGCAGATAATCTTCCTCTCCAATGTGTGTAGCTATGTTGAAACATCTCCACCATGAACTCTTGCACACTTTTATCTGTTTCCCAATTCTTTATCTCAAACCATTGCTACAAAAGATTAAAATATTTGGTTATCCTAAACAAATTCACACATATGGTATATAAATATTTACTTACACCTAATCTAGCATATAAAGTAAGTTTCATCTCTTCCCCCAGATCACTCCATGGGGTCAAAAAACCCAAACCCACAATGTGTCTTACTGTTGGGTCCATTGCCCACAATGTCCTAGATTTGAGTGAAGTCAATATTATCAATGATATACACATGTATGTAGATGACTATGATAGGTCAGGTAGCCTAAGTGGCTAAGTTAGGTAAACACTTACCTAAGGTATGGGATGATAGAAAACTGTCCAAGTCCACAGGCGTTGAGTGAAGATCAGTCACGCAACGCAAGATGGCTTATAGCGTTGAGTGAAGCATATACAATCAAAGCTAAGGCAGTGATAAGCTGAGAAAATGGCTAAGTCCATAGGCATTGAGTGAAGTCAACTCACTCAATGACATACATCAAATGGCTGTGAGATAGGTTACAATAATAAAAGCCTGAAGTTGGAATGAGCTAAAATGTGGCAAAGTCCACAGACGTTGAGTGAAGTCAACTCACTCAATGCCATACTACTGAATAAGCAGAAAATTGGTTAAGGCAGAGAGAGTTGAGTGAGGCATGTTCACTCAATGCTCTCAATGCTTATGTTGCTGAATAAGCAGAAAATTGGCTAAGGCAGAAAGCGTTGAGTGAGGCATGTTCACTCAACACTCTCAACGCTTATTTTGCTGAATAAGCAGAAAATTGATTAAGGCAAAAAGCATTGAGTGGAGGTTACTGACTCAACGCTGTCAACACCTAGTGAAGATAGAATTTTGTCTAAGGGGTTTGGCGTTGAGTAATGCTTACTCACTCAATGCCAAACAGCTGAAAGCTGATAAAGCAAGATTTGCATTGAGTGGAGCTAAATCACCCAACGCATAGAATCAGATTTATATTCTAAGTAGTTTGGCGTTGAGTGAAGGTTACTCACTCAACGCTAAGAGACTGTGAATCTGTTTAAGTGTTTTGGCATTGAGTGATACTTACTCACTCAATGCCTATTCTCTGATACTCGATTTTGGGTAAGTCTACAGGTGCCGACGTCAGCAAAATCGACAATGTCTACTAAGGTCAAATCAATCACGGGGAAGCTATACTATACGACAAAACTTATTGTGAAGCTACTGTACGTCTTCTTCCGTTAAAGCAAGGCGCAGCTAGAAGCTGCAGGTGGGGCCCACTGATCTCTAAGAGCTGTTGATCGATGAACTACAAAAAGAAAGAGATAGGGCCAAGACAAATTTAACTTTTTGGGCATACTTTATTCAAAAAAATGGGAGAGCATCCATCTTCATCTTCCTCTCCATTGCTGCATGTGAAAAAGCTTGAAGCTCTCCAGCAAGAAAAGCTCAGTTACCTGTGCAAGTCTCCAATTGCCATAACAGATTAAGAATTTGTACTGAAGAAAGAAGTACCTTTATCTTTTGGCATGTTCAGTTGGCTGTTTGAAGAGTCATGATCAAAAGATCTTTAGCCTTCAGTAGCAAGTTCAAAAGTTTTCTTCTGAGTTCCTCCAGCAAATCCTTTCCCTGTTGTGAGGAGAGTAGGAGCATAAAGTTTTCTGTTCAAGTGGTTGATACAGAGAAATTTCTCTGTGTCAAAGTTAATTAAACTATTTTTCTTTGTAGGATCCTTCTGGACCTGAGCTGTAAGACCTTTGGGTCTGAGGTAGGGCAAATTTGCCTGAGCTATAGGAGAGTGTATCTCTCTGAGGTAGGTGAGTAGTACTAACTGAGAAGTAGGGCAGTATTGCCTGAACTGTAGGAGAGTGTATCTCTTTGAACTGTAGGATCAAGCTTGCTCAGAGGTAGGGCTATCCTCCATATCCTGAGTGGTAGGGCTTAAGTGCCTGAGGTAGGTGATACTTGTATCACTGAGTGTATGCCTTTGTGGATGAGGTGTAAGTCTTGAAGGAGACTGAGAGATCTTGAGGGATCTGAGGTGTAAGTTCCTTGGAGTATTAGTTTGGAGAAGTGCCTTGACTAATAGGAAGTTAGCAAGGTGGGAGGAGAGTGGATGTACACATAATTTTGGGGAACCACTATAAAATACTTGTGTGCTTTTCTATATTACTTTTGATCTCTTAATTACAGGTGCTAATGAAAAGCTCTAGATCACTAGAATCTAAAAACTCAAAGAAACAATCAAGTGATTTAAAAAGACTCTCAAAAGACCTAAGTAGACCTATTCACCCCCTAGGTTACTAGCTACCTTGAAATTAAAGACTTTCAAGTGGTATCAGAGGGAGGTTGCTCAAAAAGGATTAAATAATCTGAGTGATCCTCCAAGGTAGCTGCTACTAAGTGGTCATGGGCTCAGAAGAGAGCCAGAGAGAGCTGAGTTCAATGAAACTCCCCATCTACAGAAAGGAGAAGTTTGGAATATGGAAGGAGAGGGTGAGGCAATTCATGGAAGCCTATGATCCAAGAATTTTTGAAACTATTAGGGAGGGACCTGTCATTCCCATGAAGGTCTCTGTTCTGGATGCCAACATCCAGAAACCAAAGACACTCTCTGAAATGACCAAATATGAGGTCATACAAGCTGACCTGGATAAGAGAGCACAGAACATCATAGCCAGTGCTATAGATGACTCAACCTTCCTAAAATTAGTTTACTGCCAGACCTCCAAGGAGATATGGGACACCCTTGTGGTCTATATGGAGGGTACTGATGAGGTAAGAGATGATAGGATATCTCTGCTCAACCAAGAGTATGAGGCTTTCAGGTAAATCCTGAAGGATAACATAACTACCTGTTATGAAAGATTCTTCAGGATCATTAATGAGTTGAAGACCTATGGAAGGGTCTTCAATAATTATGAAATTAATGACAATTTTCTCAGATCTCTCACGAGAGACTAAGATACTAAGATCTGTTCCATAAGAGAGATGACCAAGCTTGCTGACACTCCTCCCCAAATATTATTTGGGAAGCTGCTCTCCTATGAGATGCATCTAGCTGCTGGGAAGGAGGAGGATGTCTCCAACAAATCACAGGCCAAAGAAAAGTCCTTGACCTTCAAAGCTGAAAGCTCAAGGAATGTCAAGGAAAGGATTCCTTCTCCACCAAGGATACCAGCTGAGTCAGACAGCTCTGACTCAGAGTCATCAGACAACAGCATGTCTAATGAAGATTTTGCAGCCTTTTCAAGACAACTCCAGAGGCTAATGAAGAAGAAGCATTGTAAGAAAAGGCCTTCCAATTCCACCCATCAAAGAATGAACCAGTCCAAGAATGACATGTATGGTTCTAAACATAATAAATATAACTCCTCTAAAGTAATTTGCTACTACTGCAGCAAGCCTGAGCATGTGATAGCTGACTGCCAAGAGAAGAGGAAGGAGACTTAGGAGAAGAAGCAGCACCAACACAAAGGGAAGAAGGAAAATTCCTTCATTACCAAGAAGGAAAAGAGTTGCACAGACTCATCATCTTCTGAGTTTGAAGAAGAGGAAGCCTACATTGGGCTAGTTGCTATTACTATTAAGGATGAAGCTATTGCAGCAGGAGAAGTCAATACTCCAGGGAGGATAGGAATCAGAGCCCCTCTGACACTGTAAGATAGTGAGTCGGAGGTGGATGAAGATGCCCACAGCTATAGATGGCTGATGGCAATGACTGATGAGGAAAGCAACCAGGATCAGCCTTGTCAGAGCAAGGTACATCTATTACTTGAATCTACTTATTTGTCTGAGTTTGAGACTAGTCCTTGTTCAGAAGCCTCTTCACCCTGCGGTGAAGAAGATTCTGGATCTGAAGGAGATGTCAATCAACTGATTGACAAGTATAGAGAACTTCTGAATGCCTTCAAGAAGGTCAAGAAGTTATCTGAGAAGCAAGCTAAAGAGATCTCATCTCTTAAGCTTGTAGTTGCCCAACAGACTGTAACAACAAATCTGTTGGACCAGAAAGCTAGGGAAATTAGCCAACTGAAGTCCCTCTTGGACATTCAGGTTACCTCCATCAAGCACAAGAACTATCTCATCAGGGAGCTTGAAGATAAGCTTGAGAAGGAGAAAAGAATAGTAGCTAGCTATTCTAACCCAAGTACTGTTCTCCCCTTGATAGACTCCTCCTCTCAAAAGGGCAAGAAGGGGTTGGGATTCAAGGGAAGCACAAGAGTTTCTCCTTCCAAAAGGAAGGGAAAAGCTCCATTTCCACCTCAGCCTATTACTTCTAAGTCTCCCATTATTTTCAGAAAAGTTGTGATATCTTCTAATAGGTATGACAAAGAAAGTTCTTATGGTCACTGAGAGAGGGTTCTTTGGTGCTTCTGCACCAACTCTCAAGAATATTGCTGCAGCCAAGGTTTTGAATCTGACAGCAAAGGTTCTGACTAAGGGAAATTCTAAGAATCAGGCTGATCTGGGCATATCTGAAGCCACTAGAAGCATGCTTTCTGAAAAGAAGCTAGCTACTGTTGGCACTCAGGGTAGACCAAATTCGCCAGCTATAAGACATACCTTCAGTCAAATTCTGGCTGAAAGAAATCAGAAAAAGGCTGCAACACATCTTCCTCCTGTCAAGGTTGCAGCTCATCAAGCTGCAGGGCCTTCATAGAAAAGAAGATATAACATACATGAGTGTTGGTGCTATAGTAAGATATGGCACTTTGCCATTGACTGTTGGCACAATCCCAAGGTGGACAGAGCTAGGGTCAGTCCACCAGTTAGTAATTATGCTGGTGGACATGTTCAGTTTCATGCTAACATGCACCTAGGGCCCAATAGATATTGGGGTCCTAAGGTTAAGTAATTTGTATATTGCAGGATAGTTCAAGGTACCATACCCCTATATGGTACTTAGACAGTGGCTGTTCTAGGCACATGACTATAACAAGGAGCAACTTGAAGGAGTTTACTCCAGTAAAAGATGGACCTAAAGTCATCTTATGAGGTTCAAATAGAGGTGTAACCAGAGAGTATGGTAAGATCACCAATGGCATTGTCACCATCACAAAGGTGGCTTATGTTGAAGGGTTGCAGCACAACCTTATAAGCATAAACTAACTTTCTTATCTTGGTTATGTAATTGTCTTTCATAAGGATGAGTGCCTAATTAGGAGGTCAAGTGGCCAAGAGGTCATCTTGACAGGAACTAGGAGTGGAAATGTTTATTGCTTAAACTTTCTTTGTCTATACACATATTCTCCTATCTATTTGGTGGCAAATGAGAAAGTCTCCTACTGTGCCCAGTGGCACAAGAGACTAGCCCATTTAAATTACAAGACTATTGGCAACCTCTTCAGTTAAGGGATAGTTAGGAATGGCCTCAATATAAAGTGATCTAAGGAGGGCACTTGTTCTGCTTGCCAAAAGGGTAAGCAGAAAAAAGTCTCCTTCAAGGGTATTGGGACCAAAAACTCTGTGAAGTGCTTATATCTCTTGTATTTGGACCTATTTTGTCTAATGACAATTTAAAGTCTTGGTAGGAAAGTCTGTACCCTTGTGGTTATTGATGATTACTCCAAGTTTACTTGGGTGTTCTTTCTTAAGAAGAAGGATGAAACCCTTGATGTCTTCATGAGGTTTGTTAAGCAAATTAAGAATGAGCTTGGCTGTTCTGTGGTCAAAATCAGAAGTGACCATGGGACAGAATTCCAGTCTGATAGCATGACAAAGTTCTGTGAAGAGCATGAGATTCATCAAGAATTCTCTTCTCCTAGAACACCCCAGTAAAATGAGATAGTTGAGAGGAAAAATAGGACTCTCATAGAGGCTGGTATAACACTGTTGAGTGACACATCTCTCTCAGAATATTTCTGGGCTGAGGCAGTAAATACTGCAAGTCATGTCCTCAATAGAGCCTCTATCACGAAAGGCCATAAGAGAACTCCATATGAGATCTTGAAGGGCAGGAAATAAAATCTGGCCTATCTCATAATCTTTGGTAGTAAATGCTTTGTGCTTCACAATGACAAGTCCTATGTGACTAAGTTTGCAGCCAAATCCTATGATGGAATATTTTTTGGGTACAACAATCATAGTAAATCTATAACTTGAAAAACCAAGTTGTAGAAGAATCAGTCCATGTAGTCTTTGATGAGTCTACCATGATTAACAATGGACTTCCTAGTTCCTCTTATAGTACTGCAGGTATAAAACAGATGATGGACAAGCTGACCATCAAGGAAGCATCACCAGTCATCCAAGATAATATAGATACTCCAGAAGATCTTCCTGGCATACTGGGAGAGGATGAAGATCAACAAGAAGATGCCCCTATTGCTGAAAGAAGACTACCACCTGCTATCATACATATGAGAGATCATCCAGCACACCAGATAATTGGTGAGGCAAGTCATGGAGTAATGACAAGGAGAAAAAGTCAGAAAACAGCCATGTATTCAAGCTTTCTATCCCAAATGGAGCCCAAGAAGTTTGAAGAGGCCAACATAGACCAACATTGGATTGGAGCTATGCAGGAGGAACTGAACACGTTCAAGAGGTGCAGGGTCTAGAATCTAGTTCCCAAACCTTATGCCATAATGTCATTGGAGTCAAGTGGATCTACAGAAACAAGCTTGATGAAAATGGCATTATAATTAAGAACAAGGCCAGACTAGTAGCTAAGGGGTACATGCAAGAAGAAGGGATTGATTTTGATCAAACCTTTGCCCTTGTAGCAAGATTGGAGGCCATCAGGTTATTCCTTGCATATGCAACACACAAGGGATTAAAGGTCTACCAAATGGATATGAAGTCAGCCTTCCTAAATGGTGACTTAAAAGAAGAAGTCTATGTTGAGCAGCCTCAAGGTTTTGTAGTTCCTAACTCACCTGATTTTGTTTATAGACTTAGGAAAGCTCTATATGGGCTGAAGTAAGCCCCTAGAGAATGGTATGAGACATTGTCTAGTTTTCTCATTGAGAAAAAATTCTCAAGGGAGAAAATAGTCAAAACCCTATTCCTAAGGGAATCTAAGGGTAAGATCATCCTAGTCTAGATCTATGTAGATGACATCATCTTTGGATCTACTGATGATAACCTATACAAAAAGATTACTAAACTCATGCAAGAGAAGTTTGAGATGAGTAGTATGGGTGAACTTAAGTTCTTTTTGGGCCTCCAAGCAAGAAAGACTGATGATGGCTTGTCCATATCCCAGTCTAAGTTCACTATGGATTTAATCAAGAAATTTAGCATGGAAAATTCCTCCACCATGAGAACTACCATGGTGTCAAGTATGCCTATAGGTTAAGATGAAGTAGGGAAACTTGTTGATGAAACTTTGTATAGAGGAATAATTGGCTCCCTTCTATATTTGACTACAAGTAGGCAAGACATCATGCATGCTACATGTGTTTGCTCTAGGTATCAGGCTTGCCATAAAGAATCTCACTACTCTACAGCTAAGAGAATCTTGAGGTATCTTAAGGGCACTCCAGATCTTGGCCTTTGGTACCCTAGGAATGGAGAGTTTTAACTAATTGGTTATTCAGATGTAGATTTTGCAGGCTATAAAGTGGATTTGAAGAGCACATCTGGAACCTATCAGTTCTTGGGAGGGAGACTGGTATCTTGGAGTAGCATGAAACAAACCAGTGTGGCAATATCTACTACAGAGTCACAGTACATCATAGCAAGAAGCTATTGTGCTCAGTTGCTGTGGATCCAGCACCAGCTTCAAGACTACAACCTCCAGATAAGTAGAACTCCTTTATTCTGTGATTCTACTAGTGCAATCTTTATTGCTAGGAATCCTGTCTCTCATAGCAGGACTAATCACATAGAGATTAGATTTCATTTCATTAGGGAACATGTGAAATGTGAAGACATCACCTTTGAGTTTGTTCAAACAGACAAGCAAGTGACTGACATCTTCACTAAGCCCCTAGATGAAGCCAAGTTTAACACCTTCAAATTTTAGTTGGGTATGTTAAACTTAGTGTAGCTTTAGTTGCTCCTTACCTCTAGTTGCAAACTATATGGCTTTATGCAGATAGGATGGTCCTTTAAAGAAATAAAGATTCTCAAATTGAGTGGGAGCTAGTCAAGCAATATTGTCTAATTGAGGGGGAGCAAGTGATAAGTTGATCTTTTTATCAAGTGCATCCTTCCTACTATTTGCTGCAGTCAAAAAGGTGGAGAGGATAAGATGATTAGATAAGCACGGTAGCAGCAAGGCAATAGAAATTCAGGGGAAGCAGATGGCAGATGCAGGAATGTATTCTACAAGCAGGGAAGTGTGGTAACTATAGATCACTTCTATAGTATTTAGTTTTCTTTTATCATGCCTTGCGCTGCATGGTTCTGTGTATGTCATTGTCCTTGCTTAAGAGATTTTGACTTCCTCAAATAGGTGAGATTGTTGGGTCCATTGCCCATAATGTCCTGGATTTGAGTGAAGTCAATAGTATCAATGATATACACATGTTTGTAGATTACTATGATAGGTCACGTAGCCTAAGTGGCTAAGTCAGGTAAACACTTACCTAAGGTGTGGGATGACAAAAAACTATCCAAGTCCACAGGCATTGAGTGAAGATCAGTCACTCAACGCCTGATGGCTTATAGTGCTGAGTGAAGCCTATACAAGCAAAGCCAAGGCAGTGGCAAGCTGAGAAAATGACCAAGTCCACAGGCATTGAGTGAAGTCAACTCAGTCAACACCATACAACAAAAGGCTGTGAGATAGGCTACAACAGTAAAAGTCTGAAGTTGGAATGAGCTAAAATATGTCTAAGTCCATAGGCATTGAGTGAAATCAACTCACTCAACGCCATGCTACTGAATAAGCTGAAAATTAGTTAAGGCATAAAGCATTGAGTGAGGCATGTTCACTGAACGCTCTCAATGCTTTTGTTGCTGAATAAGCATAAAATTTGCTAAGGAAGAAAGCGTTGAGTGAGGCAAGTTCACTTAATGCTCTCAACGCTTATGTTGCTGAATAAGCAGAAAATTGATTAAGGCAAAAAGCATTGAGTGGAGGTTACTGACTCAACGCTGTCAACACCTAGTGAAGACAGAATTTTGTCTAAGGGGTTTGGCATTGAGTAATGCTTACTCACTCAATGCCAAACAGCTGAAAGCTGATAAAGCAAGATTGGCATTGAGTGGGGCTGAATCACTCAACGCATAGAATCAGATTTATTTTCTAAGTAGTTTGGCGTTGAGTGAAGGTTACTCACTCAACGCCAAGAGACAGTGAATCTATCTAAGTGTTTTGGCATTGATTGATGCTTCACTCAATGCCTATTCTCTGATGCTCGATTTTGGCTAAGTCTACAGGTGCTGACGTCAGCAAAATCGACAATGTCTACTAAGGTCAAATCAGTCACGGGGAAGCTACACTACACGACAAAACTTACCGTAAAGCTACTGTACGTCTTCTTCCATTAAAGCAAGGCACAACTGGAAGTTGCAGGTGGGGCCCACCGATCTCTAATAGCCGTTGATCGGCGAACTACAAAAAGGAAGAGATAGGGACAAGAAAAATTTAACAAGGGAACACTTTATTCAAAAAAAAGGAAGAGCAACGATATTCATCTTCCTCACCATTGCTTCAAGTGAAAAAGCTTGAATATCTCCAGTAAGAAAAGTTCAGTTAGCTGTGTAAGTTTCCAACTGCCATAGCAGATTCAGAATCTGTTCTGAAGAAAGATGAACCTTCATCTTTTGGCAGGTTCAGTTGGCTGTTTGATGACTTAAGATCAAAATATCTTTATCCTTCAGCAACAAGTTCATAAGTTTTCTTCTGAGTTACTCCAGCAAATCCTTTCCCTACTGTGAGGAGAGTAGGAGCAGAAAGTTTTCTGTTCAAGTGGTTGACGCAGAAATTTCTCTGTGTCAAAGTTTATTAAAATATTTCTCTTTATAGGATCCTTCTGGATCTGAGCTGTAGGACCTTTGGGTCTGAGGTAGGGCAAATTTGCCTGAGCTGTAGGAGAGTATATCTTTCTGAGGTAGGTGTGTGTTACTCACTAAGAAGTAGGGCAGTATTACATGACTGTAGGAGAATGTATCTCTCTGAGATGTTGGAGCAAGCTTGCTCTGAGGTAGGGCTATCCTCCATAGCCTGAGTGGTAGGGCTTAAGTGCCTGAGGTAGATGATACTTGTATTACTAAGTGTAGGACTTTATGGCTAAGGTGTAAGTCTTGGAGGAGACTGAGAGATCCTGAGGGATCTGAGGTGTAAGCTCCTTAGAGCATTGGTTTTGAGAAGTGCCTTGACTAACAAGAAGTTAATAAGGTGGGAGGAGAGTGGATGTACCCATAATTTTGGGGAACCACTATAAAATACTTGTGTGTTTTTCCGTGTTTGCTTTTATTCTCTTAATTACAGGTGCTAAGGATAAGATCTAAATCACTTGAAGCTGAAAGCTTAAAGAAACAATCATGTGATTTAAAAAGACTCTCAAAAGACCTATGCAGACCTATTCACCCCCTAGGTTGCTAACTACCTTGAAATTAAAGACTTTTACTTACAATAACACCTACACCATTTGCAAGGTGCTTTGCAAAGTGATGCAGCTTCTTAAAACCTTCAGGGAACTCAATCTCAAGTAGTTTCTTATCCTAATAAAACAAATTAAAGTCTATAAATATATAATAAGTGTATGTCCGTTTTAATATACCTAAATAAAGAATATATTTTCTTGTATTGCTTTCTCAATTGACCTTTTGATGGTCACCACACAACCTCTTCTTATAGAGGAGCTTCCCACTACATAATTAAAAACCTTTAATAAATATATGATTGAAGCAAATGATACAAATTTTTGAAATAAAATATGGTATACTTACAAGTATAATCAGAACCCTGTATTGGACTTTCCTCATTTCCATCATTGATGGTGGTATCATCATCAAGAGCTTGTGATTTACTTTGTGATTGTTGCAGATTAGGTGAAGGTGTATTTGGTGCAGGTGACAATTCAACAACCTCAATATTTCAAGGAAGTTCTTCAACAAACAGTTGTTTGCTACTCCTTGTCGTAGGGCGCCGTAGAACAACATTTTTTGGAGGCATATTACTGCAAAGTAAATAAGATGCAAACGTTATACATCACATTAAATTATTTAGAGAAATCATAAAAAAGGAAGAATTGCATTAATGTTTTATATACTAATAAATAATAAAAAACTTAACGTACCATTTGCATTAGCTTTACATGATATCATCACTGTCATCACAATATTGCATTAGTGTTTAATCATCCTCATCTATTGACTCATCTCCGACAATAATATAATTAAGTTCTTCCTCTTCGTGGATTATAGTTAGAACTTCTATATTTATAATATCAGGTTCTATATTATCTCTTCCTTGGAATTACAAGTTCTGATCTTCAGTAGCATTTATTAATTCTATTTCTGAGGACTCATACTGTTGAACTATGTTATCATTCATCTCCTCCACTTCTAGGTCAGTATGTTCCTCTATGTCCCAAAGGTGTCTATGAGATACAAGTTGTGCAATTTTCCAAGGATCACCGAGTTTTGTGTCATCGACATAGAACACTTGTTGCACTTGGTTTGGAAGAACGAATGGAAAATCTTCACACCAACGAGAAGTTATGTCAATGGTCAAAAAATATTTATCTTTATGCATAGTCTTTTTCCCACTAGTGTCAAACCACTCACACCAAAATAATACTACTTTATACCTATGAAGATAGGTCAATTCAACGACCCTACTTAATACTCCATAATACTCTACCAAGATATTTTGACGTTCCACCTCAACAAGTAAACCACTATTTTGTGTTGTTCGACGATCATCTCGATCTTGTATATGAAATCATACTTCATTAATAATACAACCAGAGTGAAATTTTGTTAAGTATGATTGTGGACCATTTGCTAATGCCCATAATTCTTCGAAGACTTCGCCCGAGTATGTGTGATGCACTCTATTTATATATGCAAAATACAATATGAAGCTAATTAGATAGGTGATACTATAAATTAATAGTCCTCAAGGGTATCTTCGTATTTGGAGCTTACATAAGCTTGAAACCAATTATGAAATCGCTCTTGATGAGTTTTGTAAATGTTTCTTTCATTTTCCCTTTTAAGCTCCTCCATGTGCTTACTATTAAAAATAAAAAATAAGTACATTAAAATTAGTTATAAAGTAAGGAAATTGAGCTCTTTCATGTATCGAACCTTCGAAAATCATCAGCTTCACTACAATTGTTTAATATGAATTTATGAGCTGTATCTAGATCCTTTTTAGAAAGTGCATTGCAATGGCGAAGAGGTCTGAAGGGTCTCACTTTTGATGCAAAAATAGACAATTCACACTTTGCTGATGCTCCACTGAATCTTCATTTCTTTTTTCTTTATTAAAACTTGTTTCTATTTCATTTAGGTACATTGACACAAATGTCAAAGATTCTTTTACAATATATCCTTCTGCTATAGAACCCTCTGGACGAGCTTTATTACGTACTTATCCTTTAAGAGTTTTAAGAAACCTAAAGGGAAAACTCAATAATAATAACAACAAAATTGTTCAGTTATACTATGTAAGATAATAAAGTATAAATGCATATAAAACAAGTGCCTTTCAAATGGGTACATCCAACGTGAGTTAACTGGGCCAGCAATCTTTGCCTCTTTCGGAAGGTGAATATCCAAGTGAATCATTACATCAAAAAAAATGTTTAGGGAATATTTTCTCCAATTTGCACAAAATAATTGGGATATTACTCTCCAACTTCTCGATATGCTCTACCTTTAGTGTCTTTGAGCATAAAATTTGAAAAAAATCTCCTAGCTCATATAGTGCCTCAATGACATTTGGGCGTAGAAACCCACGAATGCCAATAGGAATTAACCGTTGTAGTAGAACATTGCAATCATGAGATTTAAGTCCATAAATCTTCCCATCCTTTACACATCTTGAAATATTTGATGCATAACCATCCGAAAACTTGACATTTTTTAAAAAATTGCAAAACCTTTTTTTCTTATCAGAAGATAGATTATAACATGCTTGAGGTTTTATTATAGTGCTTCCATTTCTAATCAAGTGTAACTCCTTCCTAATGTTAAGGTCTCGCAAATCTTCTCGCGCTTTTTCCGTATCTTTGTTTTTTCCATCAATGTTCATCAATGTGCCCAACACACTATCATAATTATTTTTTTCAACACGCATTACATCAATGTTGTGTCGTATCAAAAGCTTATGCCAGTAAGGTTGTTAAAAAAAAGATGCTTCTCTTTACCCAATTTCCTTCTTCACTATTGCGCTTCCTCTTTCGCTTGCTTGGGTGTTTTCCAAATTTGTCAAAGTTATGTTCGAGTTTGGTTAAATCTGAAAGCAATTGTGTTCCACTCCACTCCGTTGGTTTTGAATGTGATTCTGAATTTCCATTAAACAATTTACACCTTCTATAAGGGTGATCTTTATGTAGATAATGACGATGTCCCATGTAGCATATCTTACTTGAATTCTTTTATAATCTGTATCATATAAACAAGTTGGGCATGCCCCGTAACCCTTTGTGGTCCACCCAAATAAATTGCTAAGAACTTGAAAATCACTAATTTTCCACATAAGTACAACATGCATTTTAAAAGTCTCTTTGGTGTATGTGTCATAAGTCTCAACACCATTCCATAATTCTCTTAATTCTTCTATCAATGGTCTAAGATAAACATCAATATCTTTTCCAAGTGCATTTGGGCCAGGAATTAATAATGACATCATAAGAAACTCATCTTTCATACCTTTGTATAACGACATATTATATGGAATTAGCACAACTGGCCACATACTATAAGAAGTACTCATATTTCCAAACGGATTGAACCCATCAGTTGCCAATCCAAGCCTAACATTACGGGGATCTGCAGAAATACTGGGATAGTGTGCATCAAAACTCTTCCATGCAAGTAAATCTACCAGATGACTTAGAATACCTTATATCTCTATATGCTTCTCAGTATGCCACCTCATGTAAGCCGCTGTTTTAGAAGACATATAAAGTCTTTGTAGCCTTGGTGTTATGGGGAAATGCTATAAAACATTTTGAGTAATTAATTTTCCTTTTCCTTAGTTATATTTCAAACGTGGTTCTTCACACATAGGACACACATCTTTTTTATAATTCTCTTTCCAAAATAGTACACAATCATGTCTACATGCGCCTATATATTTATAACCCAAACCTAAACCAGAAAGAAGTTTCCTAGCCCAAAAACTGATTTTGGAATAAGATCACTTTCTGGCATCACGCACTTTTGCAATTCAAAAAGCATGTTAAATGACTTATCTGACATCTTGTACATTACTTTGATATGCAACAGTTTAACAATGAATGCTAACAAAGAGTACTTTCCGCAACCTGGGTATAGTTCACGTCTTGCATTACATAATTGACTTGAAAAAGTTCCACTACTATCTTCATTAGAATGTTCAGGAAGTTCTGCATCTCCAATCTCATGTATCAAATCAACTAAATCATCGATGGCTTCAAAATCATCGTTACTTTCCTGACTTTGAGAAGGTCCACTATTGTTACTATTAGAACTGAACACAAAAAAACTAGTCATTTTAACTTCTCCATGATGTGTCCACTCCTAATAATATTTGTAAAACCTTTTCAAATGCAAGTCTGTTTTAACTTTAATGAGGCTCTTTATTTTAGTGTTTCGACATAAATTGCATGGGAAAATAATTTTATCTTCAAAGTAAATAGCATTTTCCCATGCAAACTCTAGAAATAAATCCACGCCTCGGGTATAGGTAGAACTGAATCTATCTTGTTCATAAATCTAGCTTTTATCCATAGCTAACAAAAAAAAGAATGGGATAACACTACCAAGAAACACATATACAATATATATGAAAACAGACATGAGACACGAATTTGAAAGGAGTCATTAATAAAGAAAGGAGAGAAATAGTGTAGTAATGTTCACAGTTAGGGTGACATGCTAATACCGCTGCCTAGTGTCGGAACTAGGATTTGAGGGTCGCCCGTGCACAATAAATTTTAACATGCATTTCATTGTTGAAAATAAAACTTTTTTTTATCTACTAAGATAGTATAAATAATTTCAGTTAACACAAGCATAACATTCAAATCAAATATGAAAATTTTGAGAAATTGTTTTCAAGTCCAGCTTAACCCATTTTCCTGAAGTTGTTCTACACAAGTAGAATTAATTCACATACTATGTAAAAAAACTAAACTCTGATGGATGTCATAGATTTAGGTTTACAAATTAAAAGTTAAGCTTTCCTTCGTCTTTTCATTTATTCATATTAATAATACATTCCAGTTTCATTGGACTAATTAATCGAGCATGTGTAATGCAAAAAAAATGCAATAAGTGCATTTGTAATTCAAGAAAAAATACAATAAGAGATGCAAGAGAAATACTCAAATAAATCAAATCAAACCATTAAAATTAATCTCCCCCACGGTTCAACTAAGAAAGCAAACCACTACATCTATAGACAAATTATAGGCAGAAAATAGCACACACACTACTAACACAAACACCTCTCTTATCCAACTAATAGCACAGAAAGCCAAATTATAGGCAGAAAATGGCAGAAACAATCAAGATGAAAACCCTAAAGATAAAGATGAAACTGGCAAAAAAAACCAACATGAAAACTTAAAAGATTCATAGTAATAGACCAGAAAATGGCAAATAATCAAACCCTAAAGGACATGCTGGAACATATTCACCAACTTTACCATGGTCAAAGAGAAGATTACTTCTAACCCTAAAGGGCATCAAGATGAAAACCCCCAATAAACCTAAACATCCTCTGTAGCCAATGAGGAAGCTCGTGACCATGAGAAGAACACTTTTTGCCGATGCATGAAGAAATATAGATCAGTTCAAGAAGAAGGAAGAATTGAAAGAGGATACACCTAAGGCGAAAGCAGTTCTCCTCCACTCCTGTGAATCTCTTCTCTAGTCCCTTTCTTGCTCTCTCTCCCGCTTCGACCCTCCTTTTCTCTCTCTCTCACTCTCATATATAGAGAACTAAGGAGGTAAAAAAGAGTGGAGGGGTTATCGATGAGGAGTGGCGCCAATTCGTTGTAGGAAGAAGCCAGTTGCGAGATTGAGGGTTTTGAGAATGCACCGGGAGGGGATTGATCGAGATAGGGTTTTGATAATAATTTTATTGGAGGAAAATTTCCCTCAAAATATTTCATGCACTCATGAAATATTCCTAATTTTTTTCTCGAGCTTGAGAGGCTCGTGTTCCGTCATGATCAAAAATATCTGAGCTAGAGCTCGGCTAGTAATCGAGCTCGAGCTCATCGTACTCGACCTCGAGCTCGACTCATAATCGAGATCGACCTCATGGAACACGAGATCGAGCTAGAATTGTAATCGAGCTTGAACTCATTGAACTCGAGCTCGGAAAAAACGTGTGCTTGAAAAAAAACACGCGTCCGAGTGAAAAGCATGTGCTCGGGAGAAAAATGCTCTCTCGGGACAAAAATGCTCTCAAACATTAGTGTTGTAATAAAATATGATTTATTTATTGTAACAAAACTTTAATAATAAAATATTACTAATAGTAAGGAAAATATCTTTATCACAAAAAACTTTCATGATGTTGTTACAATTGATACATATTGGAAATTTTACTATTTATAACGTAACATTAGTGTTGTTACAAATACTTATATTTATAGTAACAAATTAATTATTATTGTAACAAAATATAAAATATTTGTTACAAAAAAGTACTGTTTTGTAACAACAGAAAAAATTCGTTACTAAATATAGCTATTGTAACAAACTGTGTTTTAGTTATATTTCAGTCCTTACGACAGGTGCAGTTTATTGTAGTGGGTAAGAGGAAGGAAGAGAAAAACTTCATCGCTGACTTGAGTGAATCAAGTTTAGAAAATGAGGAAGCTTACTTCGGGATCATGGCTCAATCAGATGAGGAAGTAGGCGACTCCCAATACCATAAGAAGGTAAACTCTCACACAATACTTTTTGAATTGGAAACTTCCACTAATTTTCATGAAGACTACTCTTCTAAGGAAGATGAATCTGACTTGATGGCTCGGCACAAAGAACTTTTGAAAGATTTTGACAAATGCTGCAAGGTGGTCAAAAGGAAATAAAAAGAGATTACTTCTCTTAAGGTAGTGGAATCAAGCCCGAGGGAGGAAATTACTGAATTAACTCCTCTCAGAAGTGAAGTTCACTCCTTGCAAGAGGAATCAAAATGTTCCGCTGAATTGTTAAGTCAGAAGGAGAAATACTTAGATGATCTAGAAGAGGAGCTCTTGGTGGAAATGAAGCTGGTTGAAAGCTACTCGACACCAAAGACCATCCTTCCCCTCATTGATGAGTTTTCTGCTCCCAAGAAGGGTAGTGGTCTTGGCCACATAGCTGGAAAAGGTAAGGCTACTAAGAAAGCCAGTACTAAAGATAAAGGGAAGGAACCACAAGGTCAACCCTCATTTATGAAGGTAATCTTCTTGACGAATAAATTTGACTTTGAGTCGTCCTTCGGTCACTTTGCTAGGCCTACTTTCGTGGAGCCAAAAAGGCACTTCCAATGATGGACCCATCCATGAGTCTTTGTTGCTAGTGTTTTCAAAGCACCTTATGAAGAGATTACTCTTAAAAATTATTGTCCCTACATTCATGGACCAAGTGGTAATAAGGATCCAAAATCCAACCCTTTTGTTCCCAAGGCTAAGGAAACTTTGAAGCCTTGTGTATGATGCAACTATGAGGCTTCCACTTCCAAGTATGTGGCCCTTATTAGACCTCCCGTTAAAAAGGTAAAGCAGGAATATAAGAGAAGGTACAATATATTTGACTGTTGGTATTGTGGAAGATTGGTCACTTTGCCATAGATTTCTGGTTTCATCCGGTAAAGCTTGAAATTCCACGAGTTAACAATGCGAGGCCGACCACTCGCAACGTTAATGTTACAAGTGGTGTAAGACTAACAATGAACCAACGACCCAACTCTGTTTGGGTTCCTAAGGTAAAATGACTTATGTTTGCAGGTATGTCCAAAGTCCAACAAAATGCCAATCTGATATTTGGACAGTGGATGCTCTCGACATATGACCGGGAATAGAAGCCTATTATGAGAATTTATCACAGTTGATGACAAACCAAAAGTTATCTTTGGAGGGTCTGACAGGGGAATAACAAAAGGCTACGGTATGATTTCCAACGGGATGGTCGTTTTCACACACGTAGCTTATGTTGAAGGATTACAGCATAATCTGATAAGCATAAGTCAATTATGTGATAAAGGCTATATCGTTGAGTTCTACAAGGACAAGTGTATGATAAAGTCATCTACTAGTTTGGAGATGATCTTAGCAGGCACTCAGAGTAGAAATATTTTCTATTTAAGTTTTCTATGTTTAAACAATTCTACACCAGTGTGCTTTTTAGCAAAAGATAGTGCGTATCTTTGTGACCAATGACAGAAGAGATTAACACATATTAATTTCAAAACTATAAATATGCTATTTTCTCACAACTTAGTGAGTGATTCCCCCAATATTAAGTTCCTTAAAGAGAATTCATATCACGCATACTAGATGGGTAAGTAGACAAGGGCAACCTTTAAAGGTATTTCTGACAAAGATTCCTCTAGAAGTTTATACCTACTTCTGGACTTATTCGGTCCTATGCCAATTCACAGTTTAGGAGGTAAAGTTTATACGTTCATCATTATTGATGACTACTCTCGTTTTACTTGGGTGTTGTTTCTAATACACAAGTCAGACACCTTTAAAGCTTTCACAAATTTTGTTAGGCAAATACATAATGAATTAAACTGCTCAGTGGTCAAAATCAGAAGTGATCGCAGAATAGAATTTGAGTCTGGTGACATGACAAAATTCTGTGGAGGTCAAGGTATCTTTCATGAGTTTTCCACTCTACGTACTCTGCAACCAAATGGAGTTGCTGAGAGAAGGAATAGAACCCTAATTGAAGCATGTACAACTATGTTGAATGACGCCTCACTACTAGAGTACTTTTGGGCTGAAGCAGTCAATATACCTTGCCACGTGCAAAATGGAGCTTTAATAACCAAAAACCATTGTATGACTCCCTATGAACTATTAAATGGCAAAAACCAACTGAAAGTCTTTGAATACAAAGGTAGATAATCACCTAGAGGGGGGGGGGGTGAATAGGTTATTAAACTCTTTTTATATTCTTTTGACCTTTAGCAGGTTTGGGCCCTATTGTGATTGATGAGTTCAGCTTTCAAGACATTCACACATAACACACCAATTTTTTATAGTGGTTCCCCAATATATGGGTACATCCACTGTCCCTCCCAGCTTTCTAACTGAATGTTAGACATGGAACTTCTCCAATAACTTGGCTCCTCAAAGATTACAACACAATCCCACAGGATTACACAATATCTATAGAGACTTACAACATAGGCACACATCCCAACCACTAAGTAATCACCTACCACAGGCACAAATGCCCAACAACATAGGCTGAGAAAAAAAGCCCTATCACACACAGATCCAAGACTGGATCCTACCACTCAGCCTTTATAATTTAGGCTTACAACACAGATCTTGAATAGATCCTACAGAATTAGAATAGAAATGTTATTTTGACTCAAGTGAAATTAATCTCTGTGTCAATTGCCTCCTGAGCTGAGAGAATCTCAGCCCCATCTTCTTCACAACAATAAGAATAATAATCTTCAAGAATCTACTACATGTGATGGAAGTTCCTCAGAACATTGATTCTGATTCTACTGGTGAAGGAGAGAGAAGAAAGATCTTCTATCAGCTAACCTGTTTTGTAGAACACAGATTACTCTACCTTTTCTTCATAAATCTAGAGATTGATCTTCAAATTCAGCTCGCCTTGGATCTTGAAGCAATTTCAGCTAGGGATGGCCTTGGTTGATTCTTCTTCCTCAGAGAAATCCTCTGATCTTGCTGTAGCAGTTGTTGATTGCCGTACCTAACTCAGAAACCCTTTAGATTTTTTTTGAATTGAAGCTCTTGTCTCTGCAATAATGGTGGAGGAAGAAGACAAAGTCCCGCACAACCTTTTTGTAATCAATTGATCCTTCAGAAACTTGATTCGATGTAGATCTCATCTTCTATTTATAATCCCGTCATCCAGCAAGATGATTGACACGTGTCATTGCTTTAATGGTTGATTATATCCTTTGTTTTACAGAATGAGACTGACGATGATGTTAGTGATGAGTTGTATCTCTTCTATGACCATTTTAGAATTTTGTTAAATTTTGTTAATTTTGCTGACGTCATCAGTTATGGACTTAGCCAATTTCACAAAATCACTACAGGCGTTAAGAGAGTTGAGTGAATGGGCTTCACTCAATGATTCTGAACTTAGTCAATTCTTTAGCTTGTTCAGGCATTGAGAGCGATGAGTGTATAAGCTTCACTCAATGCTTTTTGACTTAGCTTGATCTTTTGCCCTTTCTGTATCCTTGGAGTTGAGAGTGTTGAGTGAATTGGCTTCACTCAATGATTCTATACTTAGAATAATTTTCAGCACTTTCTGTAACAATGGCATTGAGTGAACTGGCTTCACTCAACGATTCTAGACTTAGAATATTTTTGCTCTACATGAAGGTGTTGAGAGCGTTGAGTGAATTGTCTTCACTCAACCCCTTTATACTTAGCTAACATTCTGCATCCTTCTGTCTGAAAGCGTTGAGTGGATAAGCTTCACTCAACGCTTTTATACTTAGCCAAATCTCCTCTATCTGAAGGCGTTGAGTGAGCTGGCCTCACTCAACGCTTTCTGCCTTTGCCTCTTAAATTTGGCGTTGAGTGAACTGGCTTCACTCAACGCTTCTTGACTTAACCGATTTCTCTGTTTTCTCTTAGGCTGACTGTATTAGCTTGACTCAAAACTTTTTGATCTTGGCGTTGAGTGAACTTGCTTCACTCAACGCTTCTGGACTAATTCTATTTTCTGTCTCCTTTTCCTTTGGCTTTGAAAGAAATAACATGTCATTGAGAGATCAAGCTTCACTCAATGCTTCCGGTTATATAGCGTTGAGTGAGTTGACTTCACTCAACGTCTGTAGACTTATCCAATTTTCTGCCTTGCCCACACTTAAAGCTTTGACTGCCAGCCCTTTCTCAGCGCTGTTAGTTGTATGACATTGAGCGAACTAGCTTCACTCAATGCCTGTGGATGTAGTCATTTTTCTGCACTGCAACTTGCTGGGCTTTGACTGTCCCGACTTCACTCACCGCTATTAGCTGTATGGCATTGAACTGGCTTCACTCAACACCTATGGACTTAGTCATTTTTCTGTCTCTCAGGTCAGCTTCTTTGAGTCCACCTGTCAATGCCACTTGGACCACCTGTCCAATCAATATGACATAGACTAACCTGCATGCATGAACTTAAACATACATCAAATACAACTATGTGTATACCATTGACTTGTTTGACTTCTTACAAATTTGGGACATTGAGATCAATGGACCCAATAATCTCCCCAAAGCTGAGAAATTGAGATTAATGGACCCAACAATCTCCCCCTATTTTAAGAAGTCAAAACACCACTTGAAAATTCTTTGTCAATAATATACACCAACATATGCAACAATAATATACAACAACATATTAACATAAAAAAGTTAAGGGTTACCACATTTCCTATTTTTCTGCTATTATGGTGATCATCACTTACTCCCCCTGTGTTGCTGCATGGTTCACCTTTTCCCCTTATATGAGAACACCACCTGCTCCCCCTTTTTTGTTGTATTGACACCTAGTTACCTTAGTCACCTTCTCCTCATTTTTGACTTCTTCAGATAGAGGGAGAAGCTTCCCATCTGTGATTATCTTCTCCCTTTTTTGATTACAGATAATCAACTGATACTGAACTTGCTCCCCCTCAACAAGAGCATCTTCTCCCAAGACTTTGGACATTCCAGCCATGATACTATTTTATGGTCTTCACAACCTGCAAGATGATGTAGTTCCTGCAACAATACAACATGATGAGCAACTGAAGCTACACCAAGTTCAACATACCTAACTCAAACTTGAAGGTGTTGAACTTTGCTTCATCTAGTGGCTTGGTAAAGATATCAGCCACTTGTTTGTCTGTTTGAAAAAACTCAATAATAATATTCTCATATTCCACATGCTCTCTTATAAAGTGATATCTAATCACTATGTGCTTAGTCCTGCTATGTGAGACAGGATTCCTAGCTATAGAGATTGCACTAGTAGAGTCACAGAATAAAGAACTTCTACTTAACTGAATGTTATAATCCTGAAGTCGATGCAATATCCACAATAAATGTACACAGCAGCCTCCTGCAGCTATATATTTTGATTCTATAGTAGAAATAGAAACACTTGTTTGCTTCTTGCTGCTCCATGAAACTAGTCTTTTTCCCAGAAATAGATAGGAGCCTGATGTGCTTTTCCTTTCTTCTCTACAGCCTACAAAGTCTGCATCTGAAAAGCCTATTAGTTCAAAATCCCTATTCTTAGGGTACCAAAGGCCAAGATCTGGTGTGCCCTTCATATATCTCTAAATCCACTTAGCAATAGAGTAATGAGATTCTTTAGGGCATGCCTGATATCTAGCACAGACACATGTAGCATACATAATGTCTTGCCTACTAGCAGTTAGGTATAAAAGGGAGTCAATTATCCCTCTATACAAAGTTTGATCAACATGTTTCCCTGCCTTATCTTTTTCTAAAGACATAGTTGACCCCATGGGAGTTTTTATGGTAGAGGCATTCTCCATCACAAATTTTTTAATGAACTCCCTGGTAAACTTAGACTGGGATATGGATAATCCATTATCATTCTGTATTACTTGGAGACCCAAGAAGACTTAAGTTCACTCATACTGCTCATCTCAAACTTCCCTTGCATAAGTTTGGCAAACTTTCTACAAAGGTTGTTATTAATAGATCCAAAGATAATGTCATTAACATATATCTGGACTAGGATGATATTTCCCTTGGATTCCCTTAGATTCCCTTAGAAATATGGTCTTGTCTATCTTCCCCCTTGTGAATTTGTTCTTAATGAGAAGCTAGACAGGGTCTCATACCATGCTCTAGGAGCTTATTTCAACCCATATGAAGATTTCCTAAGTATATAAACAAAATTTGATTTGTTAGGAACATAAAACCTAGAGGTTGTTCAACATAGACTTCTTTCTTCAAATCTCCATTCAGAAAAGATAACTTCATGTCCATCTGGTAGACTCTGAATCCTTGGTATGCAACATATGCAAGGAACAGTCTGATGACTTATAATCTTGCTATAGGGGTAAAGGTTTGATCAAAGTCAATACCTTCATCTTGTTTGTACCCTTGAGCTACCATCCTAGATTTGTTCTTGGTTATAATGCAATTTTCATCAAGTTTTTTTTTTGTATATCCACTTGGTTCCAATAAAATTATGTCATTGTGGTCTAAGAACCAGCTTCTAGACCTTACGCCTCTTAAACTAGTTCAGTTCTTCTTGCATAGCTACAATCCAGAACTGATCCATGTTTACCTCTTCAAATTTATTTTGCTCCACTTGTGATAGGAAACTAGAGTACATTGCTGCATTGATACATCTGCTTCTTGTCAGTACACCTTGAATTGCATCACCAATGATCTGGTGGTCTGGATGATCCTTCAAATGTCTGACTGCTAGAGGCAATCTTCCTTCAACATTCTGTGCTTCAAAGTCTCCATCTTATTGAACATCATCCACTTCCTGTATGCCTTGTGCTTCCTATGTAATGCACACACTTTCATCTCTATCTTGAACTATAGGTTAAACTTCCTTAATATTCAGCTTATCCATCATCACTTTTGTGCCTGTAGGACTAGAAGAGGAGCTTGACAACTCACTGTTAATCATATTTGACTCATCAAACTCTACATTAACTGACTCCTCTACAACTTGACTTGTCAAGCTATAGATCATATATGCCTTACTATGATTGTTGTACCCAACAAAGATCCCTTCATAGGACTTGACAACAAACTTAGTTATATAAGATTTCCCATTGTTAAGTATATAACATTTGTTCCCAAAAATTTTGAGATATGCAAGGTTTGGTTTTCTGCCCTTCAATATCTCATAAGGAGTCTTTTTATGGCTCTTGGTGATAGAAGCCCTATTGTGGACATGACAAGCAGTGTTTACTATCTCAGCCCAAAAATATTCTAGGAGAGATGTGTCATTCAGTAATTTCCTTGCAGCTTCTATGAGAGTCTTATTCTTCCTCTCAACAATCCCATTTTGCTGGGGTGTTCTTGGAAAGAAAAACTCATGATGAATCCCAAGTTCTTCACAAAACTTTGTCATGCATTCAGATTGAAACTCAGTTCCATGACCACTTATGATTCTAACCACAGAACTGTTCTATTCATTCTATATTTGTTTGACAAATGTCTTGAAGACATCAGGGGTTTTAGACTTTTTTCTTTAAAAGAAAACCCAAGTAAATCTGGAAAAGTCATCAACAACCACAAAAGTGTAGACTTTCCTACCTAGACTATATACTGGCATATGACCACTAAAGTCCATATGCAGGAGGTATAAACACCTCACAGAGTCTTTGGTTTCAATGCTTTTAAAAGGAGCTTTTGTCTGCATGCCTTTTTAGCATGTAGAGCAAATGCTCTTCTTAGTGCATGTCATTTTTGGACCATTCCTAACTAGCTCATTACTAAAGAGCTTTCCTATGGTCTTATAGTTCAAATGAGTTAGTCTCTTATGCCATTTGACACAATGTGAGGCTTTCCCATTTGCAACTAGGCAAGTGGGAGAGTCTGAATTTAGTTAAAGAAAATTTAAACAATACACATTCCCACTCTTAGTGCCTATAAAGATGACCTCTTGGTCACTTAACTTCTTTATGTGGCACTCATCCTTGTGGAATGAAATGTCATAGCCAAGATCACAAAGTTGAATTATGCTTATAATGTTATGTTGCAACCCTTCCACATAAGCTACTTTCGTGAAAGGGACTAAGCCATTTGAGATCTTACCATAACCTCTGGTAATCCCTTTATCTGATCCACCAAAGATCACGTTTGGTCCATCCTTCACTGGAATGAACTCCCTCAAATTGCTCTTTATTCCAGTCATGTGCATGGAACAAACACTGTCCAAGTACCATATAGGGGTATGGAATTTGGACTAACCTGCAAAACATATTTATTTTATCTTAGGACCACAATATTTATTGGGTCTTAGGTGCATGTTAGTCTCAAAATGAACATGTCTACCAGCATTTTTTCTGACTGGTAGACTTACTTTAGCTCTGGGCACACTAGAATTATGCCAACAATCAATGTAAAAATGCCTTATCTTGCAACAACACCAGCACTCATGAAGGTTATACCTTCTTTTCTGAGCTGGTCAAGTGACTGTTTTAACGACAACAACCTTTCCAGAAGGAACATTGGTAGTGTTGAGATTTCTTTCAGCAATTATCTGGCTGAATGAAAGTCTTTTAGCAGCTTTATTTAGCATTTTCTGAGTTCCATCAACAATAGTTTTCTTTGCAAAAATCATGCTCCTGATAGCATCAAAAACACCAAAATCAGGCTTGCTATAAGACTGACCTTTAGTCTGAGTCTTTGATGATTGAGTCTGACATTTTGCCACTACCCCATTCTTAAGAGTTGGAGCTGGAAAACCAAAGACAAATGGTTAAGGATGGGCCATTTGTATTTCTTCATGAGTATCCTTGAAGGCACTCATCCCCATTCCTCTTCTCCTTACATTGGAAGATACATTAGTATCCTTCTAGGAAGAATTCCCATTCTTCCAGTGACCATAAATGGAGTCCTGGTCATACCTGTTAGTAGGGAGTATTACCCTTTTAAAAGGAATGAGTGGCTTAGCTGGAGCTTTTCCCTTTCTTTTGAAAGAGGGAGCCTTTGTGTTTCCCTTGAATCTAACTCCTCTCTTGTTTCTCTGAGATGCGAAGGAGTCAATAATGGGAAACACTAAATTGGGCTTAGAAAAACTTGCCATAATTCTCTTCTCCCTTTGGAGCTTTTCTTCTAGATCCTTAATAAGGATATTCTTATGCTTTATGGTGCCTATCTGTATAATAGTAATAATCTTCAACTGATTGACTTTCCTAATTTTCTATTCCAGCATGATAGCTGTCTCAGAGTGCTGGGAAGCATCAAGCTGTAGAGATGCAATCTCTTGAGCCTGCTTTTTAGCCAGCTGCTTACTCCTTTTGAATGCATTCAGGAGTTCACCATATTTATCTATCACTTTATTGATGTCATCCTCAGATTCAGAATCACCTTCATCCTTCGATGAAAATGCTTCTGAACCTGGACTAGTCTTATAACTTGAATTTGATGAAGAGCTGAATAGAGAGTGTACATTAGATGGACCAGGCTGATCCTGCCAAGATTCCTCATCTAATCTAGCAATCATCCAAATATATGCTTCATCTTCATCATCTGACTCTGAGTAGGATGGGTCAGTACAGTTTTTCTCCTTATTAGCAATGAAGGTTTTCTCCTTCTTGCCCTTCTTATGGTGATGATTTTTCTCATCAGCCTCCTTCTTCTTCACAGGGCATTCAACCACAACAGGCCCTGACTTGCTGCAACAAAAATAGATAATCTTATTAGAAACATGTTTACTAGGTTTTGAGTCATACCTGCCTTCCTTGGAAGGTTTCTTCTTGGTTTTGTAGTAGTACTCCTTATTTTGTAAGGAGGAGGAAGGTCTGCTTCTCCACCCCTTCCTCTTCATCAGCTTCATAAACTGCCTTGAGAAAGCAGCAAATTCCTCATCAAACATATTGCATTCTGATGTATCTTGATCTGAATCATCAGACTCAGCTAGCCTTCTTGGGAGAGAAGGATTCTTCTCTTTGAAACTCTTGGAACTATCTACCTTGAAGGCCACAGTTGATTCTTTGTCCTGAGCTTTGCTAGTCTTCTCTTCCTCCTTCCTTGCAATCAGTTCCATTTCATATGACAATAGCTTACCAAAAAGTGTGGATAGTGGAGTATCTGCCAACTTTGCCACTTATCTAATGACACATATATTAGTGTCCCAGTCTTTAGTAAGAGAACTAAGAAACTTATCATTTAGCTCATAGTTACTAAAGACCCGGCCATAGGTCCTTAGCTCATTTATAGTTCTGAAAAACCTTTCATAACAGCTAGCTATGGTGTCCTCCTTGATCTTCCCGAAAGCCTCATACTTTCTCAGTACCCTCCATATATATCACCAGAGTGTCCCACATTTCCTTTGAGGTTTTGCAGTGCACCAGGTTTTGAAAAGTAGAGTCATCTATGGCGCTAACTATAATGTTCTGTGCCCTTTTATCCATTGCAGCCAAGATGATGTAATTTTTAGTCATTTCTGCATAACTCTTAGGAGTCTTGTAATTTGCATCAAGAACTGACACCTTCAGGGAATGAATAGTCCTTCTTGTACTGTAACATAAATCCTAGGGTTTGATGCTTCCATAAACAATCTGACCTTTTCTTTCCATATTCCAAAATTTTCTTTCCTGCATAGAGGAAGCTTCATAGAACCTAGTTTCTTATGGTTCTCTCTTGAATCCAAACTTATCTTTTCTCGGCTTCCCGTTGAGATCTATTCAGATTGTTAAGCCTTTCTTGAGTAACCTCCTTCTGATACCACTTGAAAGTTTTTGAATACATGGGTGGCTAATCACCCAGAGGGGGGGGGGGGTTAATAAGTTATTAAGATCTTATTATATTCTTTTGACCTTTAACTAATTTAGGCCCTGTTATGATTGATTAGTTCAGCTTTCAAGACATTCACATACATCACACCAACATTTTATAGTGGTTCCCCAGTATATGGGTACATCCACTGTCCCTCCCACATTTCTAACTGAATGTTAGATAAGGCACTTCTCCAATAACTTGGCTACTCAGATATTACAACACGATCCCACAGGATCACACGGTCTCCAAAGAGACTTACAATACATGCACATAACCCAACCACTCAGTAATCACCTGATCACCTACCACAGGCACAAATGCCCAACAACACAGACTTAGAAAAAAAGCCCTATCACACACAGATCTAAGACTGGATCCTACCATTCAGCCTTTATAATTTAGGCTCAAAACACAGATCTTGAACAAATCTTACAGAATTTGAATAGAAAAGTTGTTTTGACTCAAGTGAAATTAATCTCTGAGTAAATTGCCTCCTGAGCTGAGAGAATCTCAACCCTATCTTCTTCACAGCAACAAGAATAACAATATTCAAGAATTCGCTGCTTGTGCTGGAAGTACCTCAAAACCTTGATTCTGATTCTGCTGATGAAGGAGAGAGAAGAAAGATCTTCTATCAACTAACTTGTTTTGTATAACACATATTGCTCTACCTCTTCTTTACAGATCCAGAGATTGATCTTCAAATTTGGCTTGGATTGGATCTTGAAGTAATTTCAGCTAGGGTTTGCCTTGGCTGATTCTTCTTCCTCATAGAAATCCTCTGATCTTGCTATAGTAGATGATGATTTCCACAGCTAACTCAGAAACCCTTCAGATTTTTTTTGAATTGAATCTCTTGTCTCTGCAACAATGGCAGAGCAAGAAGACAAAGTCCCGCCCAACCTTTTCGTAATCAATTGATCCCTCAGAAACTTGAATCGATCCATATCTCATCTTCTATTTATAATCCCGTCATCCAGCGAGTTGATTGACACGCGTCATTACTTTAACGACTGATTATATCAGTAGTTTTACAAAATGAGACTGACAGCGATGTTAGTGATGAGTTGTAGCTCTTCCATGATCATTTTAGAATTTTGTTGACTTTGTTTTTACTTTGCTGACATCATAAGTTATGGACTTAGACAATTTCAAAAAAATCACTCCAGGCATTGAGAGCGTTGAGTGAATGTGCTTCACTGAACGATTCTGGACTTAGTCAATTATTTAGCTTATCCAGGCATTGAGAGCATTGAGTGTATATTCTTTACTCAACGCTTTTTGCCTTAGCTTGATCTTCAGCCCTTTCTGCATCCTTGGCGTTGAGAGCATTGAGTGAACTGGCTTCACTCAACAATTTTGGACTTAGAATAGTTTTCAGATCTTTTCTTAACTATGGCGTTGAGTGAACTGGCTTCACTCCACGATTCTGGACTTAGAATAATTTTGCTCTGCATGAAGGCGTTGAGAGCGCTGAGTGAACGGGCTTCACTCAATGCTTTTATACATAGCCAACATTTTGTATCCTTCTGTCTGAAAGCATTGAGTGGATAAGCTTCACTCAACACTTTTATACTTAGTCAAATCTCCTTTTGTTTGAAGGCATTGAGTGAGATGGCCTCACTCAACGCTTTCTGCCTTTGACTCTAAAATCTGGCGTTGAGTGCGTTGAGTGAACCGACTTCACTCAATGCTTCTTGAGTTAGCTGATTTCTCTATTTCCTCTTAGGCTGACTGCATTAGCTTGACTCAAAGATTTTTGATCTTGGCGTTGAGTGAACTAGCTTCACTCAACGCTTCTGGACTTAGTTGATTTTCTGTCTCCTTTTCCTTTGTCTTTGACAGAAATAACAAGACGTTGAGAGATCAAGATTCACTCAATGCTTCCGGTTATATGGCGTTGAGTGAGTTGACTTCACTCAATGCCTGTGGACTTAGCCACTTTTCTACCTTGCCAACACTTAAAGCTTTTTGCCATCCCTTTCTCAGCGCTATTAGCTGTATGGAATTGAGTTAACTAGCTTCACTCAAAGCCCGTGGACTTAAAATTTTTCTATGTCGTAACTTGCTGGATTTTGACTGTACTGACTTCACTCAGTACTATTAGCTGTATGGCGTTGAGTGAACTGGCTTCACTAAACGCCTTTGGACTTAGTCATTTTTCTGTCTCTCAAGTCAGCTTCTTTGAGTCCACCTATCAATGTCACTTGGACCACCTGTCCAATCAATATGACATAGACTAACCTGCATGCATGAACTTAAACATACATCAAATATAACTATGTATATACCATTGACATGTTTGACTTCTTATAAATCTGGGACATTGAGATCAATTGACCTAACAATCTCCCCAAAGCTGGGACATTGAGATCAATGGACTCAACACCAACTGTATCATACTTTAGGATCTTTGGCAGTAAATGCTTCATACTTAACAATGGGAAGTTTTACCGCACGAAGTTTAGTGAAAAATATTTTAAAGGTATTTTTGTTGGCTATAATATTCATAATAAGGCATATAGAATTTTTAATAAAAAAACATCTGGGTAGAAGAGTCTATTAATGTTGTATTTGATGAAACAAGCATACTTCATAGCAGTTCGTCTAGTGTGGTTGGTGTAGATGCAGGTACCAATTTGGAAGAACTAAGCTTGGAAGAAGCGGTCAAGGAATATGACCCAAGCTCAGTCAAGGTCGTCGATCCAAGTGTGGTGTATGAAGAACCACTAGATGAAGAACTCCCTCAACCCATATGGGATGCACTAGATGTGGCAGAACCTGCTGGCAGGAGCGGAAGAATCCTAGGGTTCAGATACATAAGAGATTACCCGACTAATCTAATCATTGGAGAGCTAGCGAGGGTGTCAGAACCAAAAGAGGTACTGGTAATGAAATTCTACATCTTAGTTTTCTATCTCAGGTTGAGGCAAAGAAGTTTGAAAAAGCAAATAAGGATGCCTCTTGGATAATGGCCATGCAAGAGGAGCTCAATCAGTTTGAAAGATGCAAAGTGTGGGAGTTGGTGCCCTGGCCCAAAGGATAGAATGTGATCAGTACCAAATGAGTATTCAGAAACAAGCTCGATGAAAATATAGTAATCATAAAGAACAAAGCCAGACTTGTAGCTCAAAGATACAAACAGAAGAGGGGATTTACTTCGATTAGACCTTTGCTCCAGTGTCCAGACACGAAGCAATTAGGTAGTTTCTTGCGTATGCTGCTTACGAAGGCTTCAAAGTCTATCAAATGGACGTGAAGTCAGTATTTCTCAACGAAAATCTGAAAGAGGAAGTATACATAGCACAACCCCCAGGTTTTGTTAACTCTACTTTCCCTGACTATGTTTATTTTCTTAATAAAGCTCTTTATGCCTTAAAGCAAGCTCCCCGAGCTTGGTATGAGATGCTGTCTAGCTTTCTTCTTGTGAACAAGTTCACAAGAGGAAATATAGACAAGATATTATTTCTTAGGAAAGTAAAAGTCAAGATTTTGCTAGTGCAAATCTATGTCGTTGACATTATCTTTGGCTCTACGAAAAACAACCTTTGCAAAAAGTTCTACAAACTTATGTAAGGGAAGTTTGAAATGAGCAGTATGGGAGAGCTGAAGTATTTCTTAGGACTTCAGGTGAAATAATCCGAAGATGGAATTTTCATCTCTCAGACAAAGTTCACCAAAGAGTTACTTAAGAAATTCAGAATGGAGAACTCAACCTTGATGAGGAATCTAATGGGTCCAACTATGTCTCTGGACAAGGATGAGAAAAGGGAAACCTTTTGATGAAACCAAGTACAGAAGCATAATTGGATCCTTGCTCTATCTTAGTGCCAGTAGACCAGACATAATGTTCTCAACATGTGTGTGTGCTAGATTTCAGGTGAACTCTAAGGAATCTCATTACGTCGCTGCAAATTAAATTTTAAGATAACTTAAGGGTACACCAAATCTTGGCTTATGGTACCCAAGAAGTAATGATGTTGAGCTAATTGGTTTTTCAGATGCAGATTTTGCAGGTAGCAGAGATGATAGGAAAAACACTTCCGGTACATGCCAATTCCTCGGAAGAAGGCTTATCCCATGGAGAAGCAAGAAGCAGAATTGTGTGGAAACCTCCACTATCGAGTCAGAGTACATCTTTACTGGTAGTTATTACGCACAGCTTATTTGGATCAGGAATCAACTTGAGGATTACAACCTGAAGTTCAAGGAGATTCTTATGTTTTGCAACTCCTCCATTACAATAGCGATTGCAAACAATCCTGCCTCTCACAACCGGACAAAACACATCGAAGTAAGATATAACTTCATCCGGGAGCATGTGGAGAACATGGGCATAGCTCTAAGCTATGTCCTGACGGATAAGCAAGTCGCAGATATATTCATGAAGCCACTAGATGAGGCCAAGTTCTCGTTTTTCAAAACGAAACTTGGTATGCTAAACAAGGACTCGTAAAGATGGCTAAGAAGACAGGAATTCACCCGGGAAGTACTTCACTAAGCAGAGAAATTTTTCCAAGGTAAATTCGTCGGATATCACTCATCGGATCTCGATAATTCGTCAAAATACGTCTAGTACTCACGACGACACTCGACGAATCTGGCTCTGTTTCCGGCGAAACTCGCTGAATTGGACTTAGGTCAAAATTCTTATATATTGGATCCGAAGAGACACCGATTTTCAGGTACACGCGTTTCCCTCTTAAAAATTTAAATCTATATACATATAAAAATAGTTCTAGGGGCAAACAGTATCCATCTCGTCGAAAGGAATCCGTTCTGTCTCCGCCAATTTCCTCCCGACGATTTGTCTGCCGCGAACAGTTCGTCATTCCAGCACCAGCGACTTGCAGAGTTTCTAGTCGATTCGTTCTGCACGAGCTATTCTAGCAAGTTCGACAGTTACAACTGAGCTTCCATTCGACCAGAGATTTTACCTAACCATTTGTTTCAGTTTCGTCTTTCATAGTTCTTCCACGATACGATTTCTTCTCTATTCTCCATGGCTCCTCAAAGCACAAATGGCTTGCTAGGTGGTGGAGAACTGGTTCGTACTGGGTTTGCTTTAGCCTTAGACAAATTCCGTAACATGACATTAATGTTGGAAATAGCCGACCTCTCCTTTGTACTAGAGCACCACTGCAAAGTGCTGGAGAAAGATGTTCTTGAGTTCTTTCAGAATGCAAAGCTTCACCATAAAGATACTATACACAAGAGTAGAGTTTGTCAGATCAAGGTTAAGGTGAAGGTCTCTCTCCTCACCCGACTCTTGCGGCTTTCAACTTAGGATGAAGCCGATCTCCTTGAAGAAGAGGACTTTATAAGAGCTATGTTATTCTATGGAATGCCCAGAGGTACAAAAGAAGTTAAGAGAAAAGGCATGAATGTAGAAGTCAAGATTTTGTCAGACATCATTTGCAAAGTACTGTTATGTAACACTGGATCCCATTCATACCTCTCTTTAGAGATGTTCAAGATTCTTGTGGTGATCATCTGCCGTAAGAAAATGGATTGGGGTGTTGTGTTGTTTTCTCATATCAAAGATAGTCTATGCACTCCAAAATTTTAAAGAAGTCTAAGTTTGTACTTGAATCAGATGGACAGAGATACATTTAACATGTCCAAAGGAGTACCTATCCACCATCTGAAGAAAATCGACTCATCATTCTTCTCGAGATGGGATAGGATAATCAAGAGGCCAGGGGGAGACAGAGACTTGACTAAGTAGAGCAAGAGGAAATACCTAAGGAAAGGATTCCTACTTCCACCCCTAGTGAAATTCCTGAGAGATTGAGTGCAAGAGTTGAGGGGGAGTCTGAGACACAAGTGGCCACTAAGTTAGTGCCCTTGAGTGTTCCCACAACTACAGAAACCAATGCTCCAGTCAGTTTTGAGCCAGAGCTATCAGTTAGAGCTGCAAAGGTTTCAGTTCAAGTTCCAAATGCTACAGTCACAGTTTTAGAGCCAGTTGATCTTCTTACAGAGGTTTCTGAGATTGCTCATGCTACTGTTGATGAGTTAGTGCCTGATGAGGTTGAGAATGAGCTAGTAGCTGATGATGTTCTGCTTGATACTGATCTAGAGGATGTTCATGCTGCTGCTGATGTTTTGAATGCTGCTGATGATGATTTGGGTGAGCAAGTTGATCATACTGAGCTTGATGTTGCTGACTATGATATTGCTGATGTGGATGAGCATGCAGCTGCTGATAATGTAAATGATTATACTGAGATTGTGGCCGCAGAGAATCTGATTGTAAGTCTCCCAGAGCTTCAATCTATCTTGACTGAGGGGGAGCCGATTCATCCTTTGGTCTCGATATAGAACCAACTTTATCGGTTTATTACAGAGGAGAATGGCTACAACTCCTTGTGGACCTCCAATAGAGGAGGTAAATATTATTGATTTGTTTGATGAGGAAGGAGATATAGAGGTACATCCTCCTTTCCTAGGGGCTCCTGCTGCTGAGCTGCTTTCAAAAGCTCGTATTACTCCCAGGGAAGAGTCGTCCAGTGACTCCTAGGGATGTGAAGATTCCCCTACCCCTACAAATGTTCTAGCGGCAGATATACCTTCTACTAGTGCAAATGTATCTATTCTGAAATCTATAGAAGCCCTGATGGCTAAGCAACATGCACATTTTGATCGATCTTTGAAGAAAGTGATGAAGAAAGTCAAAGAAACTGATAAAGACATGAATAACGACATTGTTGAGATCAAGGTATGTTTTGACAAACTGGATGCAAGGATGGATTCATGGTTTGTGCAGGGTGGCCAAGCAATTGTTCTTACGATGGCCGGTCTAAAAAGTAACTTAGATGTGCTTAAGAATGTTGACGCTAATGCCAAGATAGTTATTGAAGCCCAAAATGCTGGTATGAATTATTTTGATGACCCAATGGTGTACTATTCTAATGCCATAACATCCACGGTACTTGAAGATGTCAAAAAGGGGGAGGATGAGCTGAAAGTTAAGGTGACAGCCCTTGAAGCCGCTATGGTGGAAAACTTCAAGGGAGTCAATACCTACAGTTATGATAATTTCAGCTAGCTTCATACTGAGATATTTGGTGGGCAAGGTCAGACTCAAGCTAGAATTTCTGAACCTGCAGTGCCTACTCCAATAGATGTTCCTGTTAATCATGCATAGGATTATTCTCAGTACTGGTCAGACACTTAAGATTTTACTCAGTTTGAACCAGATTATGCTACTGCTGTTGCCAATCCAGAAGTTCAAATAGTTGAAGACATACCTCAACCAGCTTAGAAAAGGAGAAAATATGGTGAAGGCTCGTCTGCTATAAGGTCTGATCCTAACAAAGAAATGGCTGAGGTATGTAGTAAGATTTCAAAGAGTATCATTCTGGACACCGTCAAAATTGTGGACTTGGTGAATGAAAATAGAAAGGATTACTATAGCTCAGATGAATGGAAGAAGTATGAGGTAGCATGCGCCAAAAGAAGACTTCATTTCAAGAAATATAATTTTGATGATCCAAATGCACCTCCAGCTCCGCCAAGATATTATCCAAAGCTGAAAGCATATTTTGCTAGATAAAGTCAAAAGAGCAAGGGCAAACGGACTTGATAGTTTCTTTTATGATTGATAGTTATAGACAATGGTTTCCCCAATATAGAACTCATTATATATATATAATTTAAATGTTTTGACTGGGAATGTGCTTTATTCTTAATTTCATATGTTTTGTTTCTTCTTGCTTTATTATTATAATGTGTACAATTCACCTTACCATGTAGGGTTCTGACATCTTCAAATAGGGGGAGATTGTTGGGTATTATATCTACAATAACCCTGATTTGAAGAAGGTTCCCCTTAAGCTAAGATGAATTAAGATTGTATTTAATGCTCTATTTTAGTTATATGCTTGCAGGACTGAATTGCAAAGTACAACCCAATGACAAGTTACAGTGAATCATGAAACACAGGACTATAGAATGTAATCCTTCACTATATAGGCCAATGTGCTGACTCACGTGTAATCTCTCTATTGGGGTTATTGGGAATACTTCCCTTTAATGTTCCCTAGATTAAAAAAGGCATCACCATTAATACTAAGAGCATAACTATATTTGATGTATGTCTAAGATCAATATGTGCAGGATGTTCTTTGTCATAATGATTAGACAGGTTGTCTAAGTGATAGTGATAGGTGGACACAAGGAAGAATGCTGGAAAGACATAAATTTGTCGAATTCCACAACCATTGAGTGAAGGCAGTTCACTCAATGCCAGATGCCAAGAAGCGCTGAGTAAAACACGGGAAGTCAAAGCCTGACTGTTGCTAAAGAAGAATTTAAGTTAAGTCTACAGGCATTGAGTGAAGGCAGTTCACTCAACGCCATATAACAATAGGCGTCGAGTAAAGCTCAGACAGTCAATGCTTCAACATTGGCAAGGAAGAAATCTGGCTAAGTCCAGAAGCGTCAAGTGAGGACAGCTCACTCAATGCTTGAAGATATAAGCATTGAGTCAAGCTCAAGCAGTCAAAGCATCTGAGAATTAAAGAAGGATTCTGGCTAAGTCCAGAAGCGTTGAGTGAAGGCAGTTCACTCAACGCCTAAAGAAGAAAGCATCGACAGAATAGAGTGATGTCAAAGCTTAAGAAGAAGTGGACAAAAAAATCTGTCTTAGTCTAGAAGTGTTGAGTGAAGGCTGTTCACTCAATGCCAGCTCAGTAGAGAAATCTGTCTAAGTCCAGAAGCATTGAGTGAAGGCAGTTCACTCAACGCCAACTCAACAGAGAAATCAGCTAAGTAGAGAAGCGTTGAGTGAAGGCTGTTCACTCAATGCCTCATCAAGATGATAGGAAAGTCAAGTATGCATTAAATGATGAAGGCTCACTCAACGCACTTAACACTATCAATAGAAAGTTTATCTAAGGACAAAAGCATTGAGTGATGAAGGCTCACTCAACACAATCAATGCCTATCAACAGAAAGTTTGTCTAAGGACAAAAGAATTGAGTGATGAAGGCTCACTCAACGTGCTCAATGCCCATCAATAGAAAGTTTGTCCAAGTAAAAAAGCATTGAGTGAAGCCAACACACTCCACGCTTATTAACAGAAAGTTTGTCTAAGGACAAAAGCATTGAGTGAAGGCCGTTCACTCAATGCTTCCTCAACAAAAATATTGGCTATATCCAAATTCGTCGAGTGATTACTAATCACTCAATGCCCAATGAGACAGAAATCTGTCTAAGTGTTTTTGCGTTGAGTGAATGTTATTCACTCAATGCCTATACTAATTTGCTTGAATTTGGCTAAGTCCACAGATGCTGACGTCAACAAAATTCAAATTTGTTGCGGGAAGTGTATAGTACGCGACAAATTGCGCCGCACGCCTACTGTACGACATTTATTGATAAAGCAAAGTTGCAGCCAACAACTACAACAGGTACCACTGCTCAAAGACCCGTTGGATGGCAGAAGATAAGAAGCGACAGATCAGATAATAAAAAATTAACTTTTGGAAAAGCGGAACTTCATCTTCTTCCTCGCGACATTATTGTAGAGCCCGAAGAACAAGTTCAAACTTCTGATCTAAGAGTTCAACAAGTTAGCTGTTGTGATTAATACCTTCAACATGTTCAAAGATACTTCTCTGAGAAAGAAGAAGCAGCAAGGCAAGCCCTAACTATAACAACTTCACAGCCCTAACAGATCATTCCTGATGAACAATTTCTAGAGATGTGAAGAAAAAGATATAACTAAGTTTCTTTCTCAGTTCAGGAAGAAGCAGTGCTCTGCAAGATACTTCTCAGCACAAGACAAGTCAACTTGAAGATTAACCATCTTATTGCTATGAAGGAGATAGAACTGAGCTTTGTCAATTCAGGAAGAAGCAAGCTCAGAGAATCATCTCTCTGGAGTCAAAGTTAGGGCTGAGTTATTCTCAGTCCAAGAAGGCAGGCTCCAAGATCATTTCTCTGGAGTAAAATTAACACCAACCATCAACAATTCATCTGTAGGATCTTAACAGATCTAATTGTAAACCTATTTTATAAAGGCTGAGGTAGGATCTCTGTTGTGGATCTGAGGTAGGGCCTTTGGCCTGAGGTAGGATCTATTTCAGATCTGAGGTAGGAGAGTCATTCTCTCTGAGTTGTAGGATCCTTCTATCGATTTTAGGAAAGGCCTTTGTGCCTCAGTTGTAGGAGATTCATTCTCTCTAAGTTATAGGTCAATCCTCCTAGCCTGAGTGTAGGACTACTAGTCTGAGGTAGGTGATCTTTTGATCAATGAGCCTTAGGAGTAAGCTTGCTCTAAGTTATAGGGCCTTTGTGTTTGAGTTATAGAAGATTCATTCTCTTTTAGTTGTAGGGCTATCCTCCTAGCCTTAGTGTAGGACTATTAACTTAGGCTGAGGTAGGTGAGCTTTGGATCAATGAGATATAGGAGAAAGCTTGCTCTGAGTTGTAGAGATTTGTGCCTGAGCTATAGTTCTTGGAGGACACTGAGAGATCCTGAGGGATCTTTGTTGTAAGCTCTTAGGAGCTGAGATTGGAGAAGTGTGTTGTCTAACACACTATTAGAAAGGTGGGAGGGATAGTGAACGTACCCATAATCTGGGGAACCACTATAAAATTCCCGTGTGCTTTGTGATTGTCTTTAAAGCTAACAAAATCGAAATCACAACACACTAAAGAAAGGAAAAAGTCTCAAAAGACTGAAAAATCTATTCACCCCCCTCTAGGTGTTTAGCTACTCTTGAAACTAAAGACTTTCAAGTGGTATCTGAGGTAGGTTATTGAAAAAGGACTTAACAATTTGAGTTGATCTCCAAGAGTGTTGGGTCCATTGCCCGCAATGTTCCTTAGATTGGATTTGAAGATGCATCTCCATCAACAATAAGAACATAGTTTTATTTGATTTGGTTTAAGCTCATCATGTGCAGGATGTTCCATAGAACAAGTTTAGACAGATTATCTAAGTGATATGACAGATGGTCATAAGGCAGAAAGGTGGACACCAAGAGATGATGTAGAAAAGGCAAGATTTTGACTAACTACACAGGAGTTAAGTGAGGTAAGCTCACTCAACGCCAGAGGTAAGAAAGAATTCGTCGAGATGAGCTCACCATTCATCGAGCTAAATTCAGAGCTTGAGATTCTGAGTTCGTCGAGCTCAATTCACAATTCGTCGAACTGAGTTCAGAGTTCGTCAACCTGAGCTCACCATTCGTCGAGCTAAATTTTGAGTTTGAGATTCTGAGTTCGTCGAGCTAAGTTGAGAATTCGTCGAACTGAATTCAGAGTTCGTCGAGCTCTGTTCACCATTCGTGGAACTCAGTTCAGGATTTTGTCTAAGGCAAAAACCGTCGAGACAAGTGTTATTCTTAGCATAACTGCTGAGATAAGTGATAGTCTCAGCATAACCGCTGAGACAAGTGTTTGTCTCAGCAGAGAACAAGAAAACGCTGAGACAAGTATTAGTCTCTGCATAACCGCTGAGATAAGTGATAGTCTCAGCATAATCGCTGAGATAAGTGTTTGTCTCAACAAAGAATAAGAAAGCACTGAGACAGTTAGGCAGGAAAAAGCCTAAGATAGAAAGCGTTGAGTGAAGGTTACTCACTCAACGTTCTCAATCCCTAAGATGTTGCAGAGGCAGAAATATGGTTAAGGCAAGAAGAGTTGAGTGGAGGTTGCTCACTCAATGCTATCAACGCCTAGTGGAGACAAAATTTTGTGTACGGAGTTTGGCGTTGAGTGATACTCACTCACTCAATGCCAAGTAGCAGAAAGCTGATAAAGCAAGTTGGCGTTGAGTGAAGCTGAATCACTCAACGCCTAGAAACAGAATTATATTCTAAGTAGTTTGGCGTTGAGTGAAGGTTACTCACTCAATGCCAAGAGACAGTAAATCTGTCTGAGTGTTTTGGGTTTGAGTGACGCTTACTCACTCAACGCCTATGCTAATGTTGTTTGATTTTTGGCTAAGTCCACAGCTAATGACATGAGCAAGTCAACAAGTCAACATATTTCAAATTAGAGGCAGGATGGCTACAGTACGCGACAAATGTTGCCGCAGACCTACTATACGACAGTTGACCTCAAAGCAAAGTTGCTGCTGGCCATTAATTATGTGGGGCCCACTGCTCAAGAGCCGTTGGGACAAAATCAATAAAAGAAAAGGCTTTATAGAGGAAGATAGCTTTTGGAAAAAGCATCAAGGCAGTTCTTCTTCTCCGCCATTATTGTGGAGTTTAAGAACAGGAAGCTTAAGTCTACAAGACAGAGAGCAAGTTAGCTGTTGGAATCAACATCTTCAACATCAAGATAGCTGGTGTGATCTTCATCTACACCGACAAGTTAGCTCAGAAGGAGTATCTGAGAAAAAGGTAGCAACTTGGGCCGACCCTTACTACAGGTGCTTCATAGGCTTAGCTAATAAACCTAAAGAACTTTCTCTTAGGGACCTGTGAGGAAGGAGATATGGCTGAGCAGTTGGCTTAGTTCAGAAAGTGGCAGAGAAGCTGATCTGCAAGTTACTTCCAGCACAGGCCAAAGATATCTTCATCCTTGTTGCTGTGAATAGAGGAGTTAGGCTGGGATTCTTCCAGCTCAAGTTGCAGCAAAATCTGCTGTAGTTACTTCTCAAGTTCTAGCTGGATAAAATCCCTGGTGCTGTGAAAAGGAAGTTAGGTCTAAGTATTTACTTAGTCTATATAAGTAGACTCAGGAAATATATTTCCTGGAGTAAAGGTATGGTTGAGTGTATCTCAGTCCAGGTAGATTAACACAGTGAAATTTCACTTGTGGCCAATCATCACACCAACCCACATCCATCTTGTAGGATCCAAGTGTGGATCTTAGCTGTATGGCTTAATTTCCTGAGGTAGGAGAGTGCTGCTCTCTGAGGTAGGATCCAAGTATAGATCTAAGTGTATGGCCTTTTGGCTTGAGGTAGATGACAAGTGTGTCACCGAGGTAGGTGCCTGGAAGGGCACTAAGGTAGGTACCTGTTGGGTACTGAGCTGTAGGAGTGTTGCAGCACTTTTAGAGTAGGGCCTTGTACCTGAAGTCTTACGACTGAGAAGAGTTAGCTGTAGGCCTTAGATATAAGGCAAAGGTAGATGGCTTGAGGGTCACTGAGTGTAGGAGCACTGCAGAGCTCTTAGGTAGGATCCCTTGTGGATCTGAGGTAGGGATATCCTCCCAGCCGAGTGTAGGACTTAACAGCCTGAGGTAGGTGGTCCGCTGACCACTGATTTGTAGGCCCTTGTGGCTGAGAAGTAAGTCTTGGAAGAGACTTAGATATCTGAGGGATCTGAGGTGTAAGCTCTGATAATACGTTTTGTAGCCTAAACTATTATCGTATTTTATATTTTATATTGTACAAATTATGTCTTTTATTAGTTTATTTTTATCCTTTTTATGTAAATTTTATTGCCACTAACTTTTTCCTGTCTTTTTGCAGGTTTTCAGAAAAATTGCCAAAATGGCCTGTCACGCCCCCCTGTCACGCCCTCCCTGGGCGTGACCTAGGGCGTGTCACCCGATCACGAGGACACCTGCTGGAAGGGACAGAAAACGGTCAAAACCGCTGTCACGCCCCCCTGTCACGCCCTCCCTGGGCGTGTCACTAGGCGTGACCAGGGGCGTGTCGCCCTCTGCCGCAAAGCTGCCGCCGCATTAAATGCCCTCCCGCCTCAGCACGTAAATAGTACTGTCACGCCCCATGTCACACCCGTGACATGGGCGTGACACCTTCCTTTTTCGGCGACTGACGGATTTCCGACCAATGATTTGGACATGACATGCCTGTCACGCCCCCCTGTCACGGGCGTGACCTAGGGCGTGACCACCGACGTACCGAAGCAATCATCCCTCCCGCCAGAATCCAGAGCCCGAGGTCAAATCCGTACCTGTCACGCCCCCTGACACGCCCCCCCTAGGGCGTGTTAGAGGGCGTGACCAACCCGAGAAAAAATCTATAAATTGAGCCCCCCTCCCCCCCATTTCAGCAAGCTTTGGTTGAGTGGGGGAGGTGCTGCCCCTTTGTTTCTTGATCCTTTTTCATGCTTTTTCTCTCTCTCTCTCCTTCTCTTTGTACTTTTTGTTTAACCCTAGCTTAATCTTAGTTTGTTCTAGCTTTTATTGCAATTTCCTCCTTACTTAGTGCTTAATGTAGGGCTAGAATAGGGTTTAATTTTCATGCACTTGTAACTTTAATTTTCAATAGTGTAACTTGCCCTTTTTATTAATAAAAGTGTTCTTGTTTAGCTTGTGTTCTTCTTATGCTTTTCTACTCATCTTCCCCCTCCACTCCATTATGATTAACTAATCCTCCTTGTACTCGATCTTGATGATCCGAGGTTAGAGCGATTATGTTATGATGTTTTAATTAATCTTTTCTTTTTAGGTTAGGGCCTTGAATTACTCTTGATTTATCACGGGTCGGAGGTATATTTTCGATATATACTCTCCGCCTTTGCTTTCATTCTGGGCTAGCCGAGAGGCCGAAAGAATGAAGTGAGCATTCAAGAGTAAAGGGAGTTGTACGCACCCCTCGAGAGAGGCAGACGTCCAAATCTCCCGGATTGGAGTAAAATCCAATAGTGGGGTTCACCGCGTAAAGCGAGTTTTAGGCCTCCAATTTAGACGAGAGTCGGTCGAACCTTCCTAAACTCAGTTGGGCACGACTTCGAGAGAAGCGTGTTCAAGCTTTAGGAACCTCCACGGTCAAGGACCCTTATCCTATTAAGTTTAGATTTTTATCGCATTTTCTTAATCGTCTTTAGCCGAGGTGAATCTCGATCGGGTGCTTTTCCATTTCATATTTTCTACCTTTCGTAGTAATCACCTGTCATGTGCTCTTTAATTAACTGCAGTAGTTTCCTTTCTAGCTTAGTTGTTTACTTAATAGCCCTCTTAATTGCAGTGTTTCTTTTTCTAGAATAGCTTTACTTTCTCCCCTGCGCTTAGATTTTCTAAAACCCTAGTTTTTCCGTCGATAAGATAATAGCGTTCTTGAAAGTAAGCTTAGCCAACAGTTCCCGGATTTCAATACGACACTTGTGTCCCCTTGCTACAATTCGATAGGTATACTTGCCTCATCGGGTTGCTAGTTCGGTTGCGTTTATTTTCTTCGAACCCTAGCGCGCAACAAGTTTTTGGCGCCGTTGCCGGGGACCCAACTTCCGTTGATATTTTGAAAACACGAACCTATTAATTTTATCTCTTCTCTTTCTCATCCCTTTTTTTTTAAGTTTTAAAAAAAAAAAAATCAAAAAAAATTATCACTGCTCTTAATAGAAACCAACCTCACAATTTTTCTACGCCACCTAATTCTCTCGAAAAGGGCAAAGGGCTTTAAGCGCCACTGTCTTGTCTAGTACCTTGCGAACCCTTCACGGGGTAGTCCTTGGGAAGTTCGGGAGTTAATTTATAAAAAAAAAATCTATTTCAAAAAGAAAAAAAAATTTTAATTTAATTTTCTAAATCTAGTTTTTCTTTCTAGTTTATCCTTTTTCTCTTTCTCTTCTTCTTTTCTGTTCTTTTAGTGCATGACCCGCGGGATGTAAGACCCCAACCTCGGAGATGATCGCGTTCGGGCACCGTTTTGAGGGTCAAAACGGTGTCGGGTGGAAAAATGGTCAACATAAATTTTGTTCGTCTCGACGAGATCTACAACTTTCATGTTGACCACTTTTCGATATGAGGTCATCTCAGGGGCACACGGCCAGGCACACGGCCGTGTGCCTACCCGTGTTCAGTGGTCGAATGCGTTTTTGTGCAGTCTCGAGTCAGAGAAGTACACGGCCTGAGACACACGGCCATGTCTCAAGCCGTGTGTGGGGCACACGGCCTCGAACACGGCCGTGTTCGAAGCCGTGTTCATGAAGCCCGACGATCGTCCTGAAGCTCCAGGTAACACGGCCCGTGGCACACGGCCGTGTCAGGACCCGTGTGGATCGGCGTAACTGATATTTTGGGTTGAATCCGAGCCGTCCGGATCTTTTATTTTGGATCTAACGGCTGGGGGTTAACCTAGGGGGTATTAGGGTTGAGTTTGGGGCTGAATTCCCTCATTCCAACCCAACCCTTTCTCTTTCTAAACTCTTAGAGAGAGGTGAGAGCCAAGAGGAGGAGGAGCAAAGTTCCGGCCGCCGGCGGAGCACCGGAGCACCGATTCGCGATCCGAGTCCGGATCCTCGAAGGCAAGGGCGAGGCGAAGCTTTCCATCCGACTACATTTTCATGGCGCCGCGGAAATCTTCGAGGGTAACGATTCTCTTCTTGAGCATGTGAAGCTCTTCTTCCTTTGCATGGGAAAACCCCTCTCCCGCGAGTGTGCGGCGAGATCGTGGTATTCCTTGGGGTAGATAAGTAAAGTCCCCCTTGTTAGAGTCCGGAATCGTAGTACGGACATAGGCATGTTGTGTGAAGCCTACCCGGACGTGTGTTCCGGATCGGTGATGTTTTGTTATGCATATTTTAGCCGGAGAAGACTCCGAGCGTTGTGGTTGTTTTCGGGTTGCTATGCGATAGAATGCATCAGGGAATCTTGGGGATTAACCCCGAGGTGCACCCGGAAATCTGGGCAGAAACGAAGTTCTGCCATCTCGGTGGCCTGGGTGCCAGCCGGGAACATAGCGGGGCTATGTATCATGTTTGATTGCGGCAGGGAGCCTTGGGGGTGAAACCCGAGGTGCACCCGAAAATCTTGGACGGAAATGTAGTTCTGTCATATCGGTGGCCTGGGAGCCAACCGGGTACTTAGCAGGGCTAAGTACCGTGTTTGATCGTTATTTGGGACTGGGGAAAGCTTAGTCCGCGCCAAAGGGCCAAATGGCAGTGGCGGAGTGAGCAACGGACTAGTAGCCCTCTACCCGCTCCACCTGCTCGGTTAAAGCGACCTAAAGTTTACGTGGGACTTACTGAGATTTGGAGATCGAGTCTAGGCTGCGGCTGAGAAGACTAAATGCTCACAAAGATTGCCATCCTGGGGGTGGTGGTGGAGTCGAGGACCGGACGGGGTTCGGACTGGCTTCGCCGAGTAAGTGCCCTGAGAGCACGGGGTGTACGGCCGTGAGAGCGTGCACCTATGTTGAGATGCTTGTTTGGCTGTGTTGCGTGTTTTGCTAACAAGTGCAGGGAAGAAGCCTTGCCGCCCCGGTTTGGGGGCGGAATCGTTATAATTTGGTCAGCATTGCTGACCGTTGCCTTTGTTTACCACCGTGCGGTGGGTTGTTGCTTGCAGGTGCTGCGGAGCCGAGAGGTAAATAGCGGGCTAAAGCCCAAGTTACTGTGCTGGCCCCCGAAGGCCTTGTTTTGAGTGTTTTACCTCTTGTACTCATGTGTGGCCGGCCTGCGTGCCGAGGTTTGGAAGACACTATTTTGTTAAGTGAACATTGTAAGGCCTTAAGGTCAGTTCTCTTTTGTGTATGTACTCATTCCTGGGTTGTAGTGGACATTCATGCTTTGTGGCAGGGTTCTTATCTTTTTGCAACTTAATTAAATTTGCTTCCGCTAGGTGTTGTGTAGGACGCTCTGATTAGTTGTATGGTTTCAATGCGTAACCAACCGGTCTGTCCGTAGTATATGGCGTCGGGCCCCGGCCGGACCTTCTGTTATATGCTATCCGACGGATAGGGGTGTTACAAATTGGTATCAGACTACTGGTTTCGGTCAAGCTTAAATGAATTCGTGGACGAATTCACTTTAAGGGGTGGTGAGCACATGTATGTGCGTCATCGTTATAACATGAAAAGAACCCATGAATGTCCACTTAGGAATGAAAATACACATGTTTGGGGAACCTGCGTGTTCCTATAATTGCTTTTTGCAATTTTGTTCGGTCCCTTATTGGTGTTCTGTACGATTGTAGGTGTACGAGTGTGGCGCGTGGCAGTCTGAATGCACACTTTCTGGGAAAAGTACTGCACCCAGCGACGTGCCGGAGACCCCTACGTCTTTGGAAACCATAAGAAGGGTGGTTGAAGCGGTGTTCGCTGTGACCAACGCACATCATGGGAGTAATGTGCAACCATTTGTCCCTGAGGTGGCCCCAACATCGGGTGGTATGTTGGAGCAAAGGGCATTTGGGGGTCAAGTAGAGCAGCAGAGGAGCCTAACTGTGGCGCAGGGAGCGCTTTCGGTGGACGCATATTTGCAGACGTTCCTTATGGTAAGGCGCTACCCAGGCTTTGAATGGGAAAGCGAGCAATCTATAGTGGATAGATTTTATAACGGTCTGCGCAGCGAGTTGCGTATCCTACTGCTACGACCAAAGTTATTGGGATTCCGAGCTTTGGTGGAATCGGCCAGAGCTTTGGAAGTGGAGTTGGGGAAAACTCACCGAGTACCAGTGGATAGGGTACCAAACCCTACAGATCCTATACGGACTGCCTATCGAAAGACGCCGAGAAAAGATGCTGGGTCATCTAATACCCTCAATTGTTATTCTTGTGGCAAGAAAGGGCACCTCGCCAGAGAGTGTTGGGAGGGTGCTCATAAGACAAGGAAAGTTTTGGCAGGAGCAGTCGCAGATGCTATGACAAAGGATTCGGTGGTCAAGTTGACAACCTCAAAATCCGGGTACCGTAGGTGGTACAAAAAGGCTAGGAGGTCGGGTCTAGTCCCTTCCTCTAGCACATCCGGAGTAACTATAACCCAAACCCCGGATGCATGCTTTGTTTGTGGAAAGCCGGGGCACTATGCCCGGGATTGTTGGTATGGACGCTCAATGTCCAAAAAGAAGCCGGGGGCTATATATGAGGAGAAGGGAAAGGCGGTGGCGTTCGCCGCACCGCTGTTTACTCCGGTCCAACTGGGAATGGACAGCCTTGGACAGCAGGAGGCCATGTGGCCGATCGTCGGGAAGACAGGTATGGTTTAATTGAGCAATTTAGCTTCTTATACCTGTTACCCTTTTTGCGTTTTAGCTTAGGACTGGAGGTTCTAGGCTTTGTTTGGATTTTTGGCAATCCGGCGAGAGCATTGTCCGAGGCGGAAGCTTCGCGCTCCTTTTGTCCAAAAGATTTATATCATGCATTGAAGTACCTTCTTCGATGGCAAAGGACAAATTGGATGCGTTGTGGCGTTACGGATGTTCAATGCGCGCAAAGAGAGTTTCTGTATTGCAAGGTTACGGTTTAGGGGTCAGGGATTTGACGTGCAAGCGTCGTTACTGCCACCATGGGAGGCTTGAAGCCTAAGCCTACATTGGGTAGTATCTCGGGTGTATTCGAATATCCTGATGTGTTTCCCTGGAGTCCCTCCGTGGCGAGCGATCGATTTCACGAGTGAGCTGGCGCCAGGTGCTAAACCTGGGTCACGCTCTCCATATCGGTTAACGCCTAATGAGTTGGCAGAATTGAAAGTTCAACTGGAAGAGTTTCTGGAGCCAGGTCATGTGTGTCCAAGTTTGTCGTCTTGGAGCACACCGGTCCTTTTCGTGTAGAAAAAGGACGGGAGTTTGCGGCTCTGAATGATTTTTGGAGAACTGAACAGTTGATAAAGGAGAGCAAGTACCCGATCCCAAAGATTGACGATCTGTTTGATCAGTTGGGTGGGTCATCGGCGTACTTAAAGTTGGATCTTAAGTCCGGTTATTATCGGCTGAGAATCAGGGAAAGTGATATCCCAAAGACTTCGTTCAACACAAGATATGGGCATTTCGGGTTTACGGTCAAGCCGTTCGGGCTGACTAATGCGCCATCGGTGTTCATGGATTTGATGAACAAGACGTTCAGGGAGTACTTGGACCGTGTTGTGATCGTCTTTATTGACGACCTATTGGTGTGCTCGCAGTGCGAAGAAGATCGCTTCAAGCACATGCGTTTGGTTTTGGAGACGCTAAGGAGGAACGAGCTATACGCAAAGTTCTCCAAAAGGCGAGTTTTGGCTGTCTTCAGTGGCGTTCCCTGGTCATGTAGTCGGTGGGGAAGGTGTTGCGGTGGATCCGGCGTAGATTGTTGCTATTCGAGAGTGGTCTGTGTTGTCTTCGGTAGCGGAAGTCCGGAGTTTGCCGGGGCTTGCCGACTATGACCGGCACTTCGTGGAGAACTTCTCGCGGATAGCGATACCTCTCACGATTTTGACAAGGAAAGGCCAAGGTTTTGTGTGGGCGCATAAGTGTGCGCAAGATTTTGAAGAGCTGAAGAGTCGGTTGACCACGGCGCCAGTGCTTAGTTCGCCGAGTGGGACCGAGGGCTTCGAGGTTTGTGGTGACGCCTCGGGTAGTGGTTTGGGTTGTATGCTGGTGCAGCACGGTAGCGTGATAGCTTGTGGATCACGTCAGCTAAAAGTGCATGAAAGGTATTATCCGGGTCGCGACTTGGAGTTGGCGGCCGTGATGTTTGCGCTTAAGCTGTGGTGGTACTACCCGTACAGCGTTGAGGTCGATGTTCTTACCGGCCGTAAGAGCCCGAATTACCTATGGGATCAATAGGAGCTGAACTTGAGTCAGCGGTGATGAATGGAGTCCCTGGGGGACTATACGTTCAAGATTCATCATGCACCTAGCAAGAGCAATGCAGTGGCGGATACGTTGGGTCGCAGGGCTCCCGCCCAAGCTACGTGGTTGTCGGTGTATGATGAGAGGCTAGTTTGGGAATTGGAAGCGTTAGAGATCTGCTGTGTTGACAAGCGGACTAGCGCCAGAGCGTTATTGAACTGGTCGGAAGTCCAGTATGACCTGGCTGATCGTATTCGGCAGGTTATGGTTTGTGTAGCTACATGAAGGAAATCATGGATGCGGCTTGATGGGTCAAAGTCCCAAATCGACGGTTGTAGGTGGGCTACCAAGGAAAGACAATCGTCTGTGCGGCCCAAGCATGGGTAATCTATGGGTAGGGTTGTGAGACGCTACCAAGTACTCAACTCGCTTAGGAGGCACGTAGTTGTGTCGTTATCTGGAGAAGTGCTCTGGTGGGAAGAACTCTAGAAGGGCGTGGCAGTGTCGGAATGCCAGCCTTGCGCCTTAGTGAAGGCAGAGTGCCAAGTGCCGGGGAATTCTCGAATCCTTGCCTAGTTCGGAATAGAAGTTCGACTGGACTGAGTGCATGGTATGCCGAAGTCGCAGTGGGGTAACAACGCCGTTTGGGTGTTCGTAGTTGCGTTGACCTTAGAGTCGCACTTCATTCCACATATGAAGGATAATTCGGTGGAGTAACTGGCAAAGTTGTACGTTGACAATATTGTTAGGCTGCATGGTGTGCCTCGTAGCATTATGAGTGATCGCGATGGGCGGTTCACGTCAAATGATTGGAGGTTGGTGCAGCAGATGCTGGGGACAAAGTTAAAGTTCAGTACAGCTTTCCATCCGCAGAAGGATGGGCAGACCGAGAGGGTCAATAGAACGATGGAGGACATGCTACGCATGTGTGTTCTGGATTTCGGTAAGCATTGGGAAGACCACCTTTATTTGGTGGAGTTCGCGTACAACAACAGCTACCAAGCGAGTATACAAATGGCGCCCTTCGAGGCCCTGTATGGTAGGAAGTGTCGCACGCCGTTATCATGGCTTGAAACGGGTGAGGCAAGGTTGTACAAGAAGCAGGAGGTGGAGAGTGCTACCTCGTTGGTGCGGATCATTCGGGAGCGCTTGTTGATCGCTCAGGACCGGCAGGCGAAGTACTACAATGCCAAGCACCGGAACGTGGAGTTCGCGGTAGGCGATTGGGTATATTTGAAAGTGAAGCCGTTCAAGGGGGTTTCGCGGGTAAGACGCTTGAAGAAGCTGAGCCCAAGATACCTTGGACCTTTTGAGGTTCTGGAGCGAGTCGGCGAAGCGGCTTACCGTTTGAGGCTATCGGAGGAATTGGGTGGTTTACGTGATGTGTTCCACATTTCTGTGTTGCGGAAGGCGGTGCAAGAGCCTTCGCAAGTGATCGCGGTTGATCAGGTGCCGGTTGAGGAAGGGTTGACAACGAAAGTCAAGCCCATATCTATTGAGGATTTCGAAGTCAAGCGGCTTCGGAACAAGGAAATCAGAATGGTGAAGGTCCGTTGGGATAACTGCGGACGCGAGGAGCTCTCTTGGGAGCGAGAGCAGGCAATGCGCGAGGAGTACCCCGAGTTGTTCCCCTCAGGTACTCGTTATGTTTATTTTGTGTAGTCTCTGTTCTTAATTTCGGGACGAAATTCTCTTAAGGGGGAGGGAGTTGTAAGACCCCAACCTCGGAGATGATCGCGTTCGGGCACCGTTTTGAGGGTCAAAACGGTGTCGGGTGGAAAAATGGTCAACATGAATTTTGTTTGTCTCGACGAGATCTACAACTTTCATGTTGACCACTTTTCGATATGAGGTCATCTCAGGGGCACACGGCCAGGCACACGGCCGTGTGCCTACCCGTGTTCAGTGGTCGAATGCGTTTTTGTGCAGTCTCGAGTCAGAGAAGTACACGGCCTGAGACACACGGCCGTGTCTCAAGCCGTGTGTGGGGCACACGGCCTCGAACACGGCCGTGTTCGAAGCCGTGTTCATGAAGCCCGACGATCGTCCTGAAGCTCCAGGTAACACGGCCCGTGGCACACGGCCGTGTCAGGACCCGTGTGGATCGGCGTAACTGATATTTTGGGTTGAATCCGAGCCGTCCGGATCTTTTATTTTGGATCTAACGGCTGGGGGTTAACCTAGGGGGTATTAGGGTTGAGTTTGGGGCTGAATTCCCTCATTCCAACCCAACCCTTTCTCTTTCTAAACTCTTAGAGAGAGGTGAGAGCCAAGAGGAGGAGGAGCAAAGTTCCGGCCGTCGGCGGAGCACCGGAGCACCGATTCGCGATCCGAGTCCGGATCCTCGAAGGCAAGGGCGAGGCGAAGCTTTCCATCCGACTACATTTTCATGGCGCCGCGGAAATCTTCGAGGGTAACGATTCTCTTCTTGAGCATGTGAAGCTCTTCTTCCTTTGCATGGGAAAACCCCTCTCCCGCGAGTGTGCGGCGAGATCGTGGTATTCCTTGGGGTAGATAAGTAAAGTCCCCCTTGTTAGAGTCCGGAATCGTAGTACGGACATAGGCATGTTGTGTGAAGCCTACCCGGACGTGTGTTCCGGATCGGTGATGTTTTGTTATGCATATTTTAGCCGGAGAAGACTCCGAGCGTTGTGGTTGTTTTCGGGTTGCTATGCGGTAGAATGCATCAGGGAATCTTGGGGATTAACCCCGAGGTGCACCCGGAAATCTGGGCAGAAACGAAGTTCTGCCATCTCGGTGGCCTGGGTGCCAGCCGGGAACATAGCGGGGCTATGTATCATGTTTGATTGCGGCAGGGAGCCTTGGGGGTGAAACCCGAGGTGCACCCGAAAATCTTGGACGGAAATGTAGTTCTGTCATATCGGTGGCCTGGGAGCCAACCGGGTACTTAGCAGGGCTAAGTACCGTGTTTGATCGTTATTTGGGACTGGGGAAAGCTTAGTCCGCGCCAAAGGGACAAATGGCAGTGGCGGAGTGAGCAACGGACTAGTAGCCCTCTACCCGCTCCACCTGCTCGGTTAAAGCGACCTAAAGTTTACGTGGGACTTACTGAGATTTGGAGATCGAGTCTAGGCTGCGGCTGAGAAGACTAAATGCTCACAAAGATTGCCATCCTGGGGGTGGTGGTGGAGTCGAGGACCGGACGGGGTTCGGACTGGCTTCGCCGAGTAAGTGCCCTGAGAGCACGGGGTGTACGGCCGTGAGAGCGTGCACCTATGTTGAGATGCTTGTTTGGCTGTGTTGCGTGTTTTGCTAACAAGTGCAGGGAAGAAGCCTTGCCGCCCCGGTTTGGGGGCGGAATCGTTATAATTTGGTTAGCATTGCTGACCGTTGCCTTTGTTTACCACCGTGCGGTGGGTTGTTGCTTGCAGGTGCTGCGGAGCCGAGAGGTAAATAGCGGGCTAAAGCCCAAGTTGCTGTGCTGGCCCCCGAAGGCCTTGTTTTGAGTGTTTTACCTCTTGTACTCATGTGTGGCCGGCCTGCGTGCCGAGGTTTGGAAGACACTATTTTGTTAAGTGAACATTGTAAGGCCTTAAGGTCAGTTCTCTTTTGTGTATGTACTCATTCCTGGGTTGTAGTGGACATTCATGCTTTGTGGCAGGGTTCTTATCTTTTTGCAACTTAATTAAATTTGCTTCCGCTAGGTGTTGTGTAGGACGCTCTGATTAGTTGTATGGTTTCAATGCGTAACCAACCGGTCTGTCCGTAGTATATGGCGTCGGGCCCCGGCCGGACCTTCTGTTATATGCTATCCGACGGATAGGGGTGTTACACGGGAGTCCGTCGGTTATTTTGGACTTGGACCACGAAATTGAGCGTACTCTTCGGAGAAGATCACGATTTCAAGGTCCTACTATCCAAGTGCCGGTTGAGGACTCCGAGTCATTTAATACTTTAAGAATGGAAGAACCCAACGTAGATGAGGCCGTGCAAAGGACTATGTCCTATTATGCACGACCGAACCTCGAGGGAACAGAATCGAGTATAGTCCGCCCTACTATAGCAAATAATAACTTTGAACTAAAGCCTAGCATAATTCAAATGGTGCAGCAATATGTGCAATTTGACGGACTTCAAGATGAAGATCCGAACGCACATATAGCTAGCTTTCTTGAAATTTGCGACACCTTCAAGATAAATGGTGTCACAAATGATGCGATCAGGCTAAGACTCTTCCCCTTCTCTCTAAGAACTAAAGCTAAGCAGTGGCTTAACACACTTCCGAAAAATAGCATAACCACTTGGAATGAATTAACTGAAAAATTTTTGGCGAAGTATTTTCCGCCCGCTAAAACTGCAAAACTTAGGAACGACATCTCTGCCTTCGGACAAATAGACTCTGAAACCCTTTACGAAACCTGGGAGAGATTTAAAGAATTATTAAGACGATGCCCACATCACGCGCTGCCTGTATGGTTACAAGTGCAGACGTTTTATAACGGGCTAAATCAAAGCACGAAGCAAATGATAGACGCAGCTTCTGGCGGTACTTTAAATCATAAGACCCCGGAAGCCGCTCTTGAGCTTTTTGAGGATATGGCCATGAACACTTATCAGTGGAATGTGCCTAGGTCCCACCCGAACAAGCCTGCAGGTATCTATGAAGTGGACAACGTCTCCCAGCTCGCTCTGCAAGTAGAAATCCTAAGCAAAAAAATCACGGAGATGACTGCTGCCTCCGCCCCTCAGGTATGGGAATCTGCAACCCCTACTCCAGAACATTTAGATTATGTTAATAATTTGCCTAGAATTGCTTTTAATAATTTTTCTGCTGCGAATTTTCATCCGCCTGGTTTTAATTTTCCGAATAGTTATAACCCCGCTTTAAGAAATCACCCGAACTTTTCATGGAGTAATCCATCGAATGCGATGCGCCCACCTCCGCAAAATGATTTTTCTGCACAACCACCACCACCACCACCACTTCTTCAAAATTACCCAAAACCTCCGAGCTTGGAGGAATTACTTTCTAAATATATCACCACAAATGACGCTACCATAAGAACTTTAACCGGAAGCGTAAAAAGTTTAGAAAATCAGGTAGGACAGCTCGCGAAAATAATTTCTGAGCGACCCGCAGGGTCTCTTCCTTCCAATACCGAACCCAACCCGAGAGAGCAAGCGAAAGCTATAACTCTTCGGAGTGGGAAGCAAACCTCCGGTATGGTAAGTGAAGAGCCCGAGGCAAGCTCCGCTCCCGCTTTTAAAAATCAAAGCTCCGCTCCGCTTCCACCCTCTGCTGAAGAAGTAATCACCCCCACTTTAGAAAATAATCTCACTCCACCACCCATCTTCAAAAATAATTCAACTCCTCCATACCCCTCTGAACTTAATAGACAACGTCAAGATGATCAGTACTCCCGCTTCTTAGAAATCTTCAAACAAATCCACATTAATCTTCCCTTCCACGAGGCTATTTCGCAAATGCCGAAATACGCCAAATATCTTAAAGACCTCCTCCCAAACAAGAAGAAGTTAGAGAATCTTTCGCACGTCACGCTTAACGCCGAGTGCTCTGCCGTTTTAACAAACGGTTTGCCGAAGAAAATCAGTGACCCGGGTAGTTTCTCTATCCCGTGTGTCTTCGGTGATCTCTTTGTTAAACACGCGTTAGCCGACTTAGGCGCAAGTATAAACCTGATGCCCTTTTCGTTGTTCAAAAAGTTAGGGATTAGTAGCCTTAACCCCACGCGTATGAGTATCCAGCTAGCCGATAGATCCGTCAAATATCCGTTAGGAATAGTGGAGGACGTTCTAGTGAAAGTCGACAAGTTCATCTTCCCGGTGGACTTTGTCATTTTGGACATCGAAGAAGACGTCGAGGTTCCCCTGATCCTTGGCCGACCCTTCCTTGCCACCTCCCGAGCCATCATTGACGTAAGCAATGGTAAGCTCTTTCTTCGAGTAGGCGACGACGAAGTCACATTTCCTATCACCCCTTCGATGAAGAACACCTTAGCGAACGATGACTCATGTTTTTTCATAGACGCCGTGAGTGATGATTCTTCCTACTGCCTCTCCGACTTTGAAAAAGAATTTTCTACTTTTTGCTCCTCTTCTCTTACAACAGAATCACTGCAAGGAAGTGATGAATCTTCTTATTGTCTTTCCGACTTTGAAAAAGAGTTTTCTGATTTTTGTTCTTCCTCTTTTCTTACCACTGAATCTGTACAAGAAGCCGTCTTGGCTGCTAGCCCCACCCCTTATTACGTTCCTTATAAAAAAGTTTATGAAGATATTATTTTCGAAAAAGAAAGAATCTCAAAATCCTCTTATGAAGAACCCCCTACCCTAGAACTTAAAGAACTTCCCGAACACCTTAAGTATGCTTTCTTAGAAAAAGACTCCAAGTTACCAGTTATCGTTTCGGCCTACCTCATGGATACGCAGAACGATAAACTTCTTCTAGTTCTACGTAAGCATTGCCAGGCTATTGCTTGGCAAATTTCTGATATCAAGGGCATAAGCCCATCTTTCTGTACACATAAAATTTTAATGGAAGATAATTCGCGTAACTCTATCCAACCTCAGCGCCGTATAAACCCGAATATGAAAGAAGTAGTTAAGGGCGAGGTTATGAAACTATTAGACGCAGGAATTATCTACCCTATATCGGACAGTAAGTGGGTTAGCCCCGTTCAGGTAGTTCCAAAAAAGGGAGGGATAACCGTAGTTAGTAATGAGAATAATGAATTAATCCCGACACGGACGGTAACGGGTTGGCGTATGTGCATAGATTACCGTAAGTTAAATGACGCCACCCGTAAGGACCACTTTCCTCTACCGTTTATCGACCAGATTTTAGAACGTCTCTCCGGCCATAGCTTTTATGGTTTTCTCGATGGCCTCTCGGGGTACTTTCAAATACCCATCTCTCCCGAGGACCAAGAGAAAACTACGTTTACTTGTCCCTTCGGCACCTTCGCGTACCGAAGAATGCCGTTTGGATTATGCAATGCGCCGGCTACATTCCAACGATGTATGCTCGCAATATTTGACAAGTACGTAGAAAGCATTATGGAGGTATTCATGGACGATTTCTCCGTGTTCGGCGATACCTTCGATAGATGTTTAGAAAACCTCGAAAAAGTCTTAGAACGATGCGAAGAAACTAACCTTGCCCTAAATTGGGAAAAATGCCATTTTATGGTGAGGGAAGGGTTAGTTTTGGGTCATAAAATTTCTGCTAAAGGTATTGAGGTAGACGTTGCCAAGATAGAAGTTATTGAGAAGTTGCCGCCACCTACAAACATAAAAGCTATAAGAAGTTTCCTAGGCCACGCTGGTTTTTATCGTCGTTTTATAAAGGACTTCTCCAAGATCACTAAGCCCCTCACCCATCTCTTAGAAAAAGACGCTCCATTCATTTTTGATGACTCTTGTATTTCTGCCTTTGAATTAATTAAAGAAAAGTTAATTAACGCGCCAATTATGATAGCTCCGGTGTGGGACCTTCCTTTCGAGATTATGTGCGATGCGAGTAGTTTTGCGGTGGGAGCCGTATTAGGTCAACGCATATCTAAGAACTTCCACCCCATCTATTACGCTAGTAAAACCCTCACATCTGCACAAGAAAATTACACCACAACCGAGAAGGAGCTCTTAGCTGTAGTATTTGCGTTTGATAAATTTCGCCCTTACATTACACTTTCAAAAATCATTGTTTTTACGGACCACTCGGCCCTCAAGTACCTTCTTGCCAAAACGGATGCCAAGCCTCGCTTGATTCGCTGGGTCTTACTCCTCCAGGAGTTTGACTTAGAGATCCGTGATAAGCGAGGAGCCGAGAACTTGGCCGCCGACCATTTATCAAGATTAGATAATCCCTTTATAGAAAAATTAAATGAAAAATCTTTTAATGATTACTTTCCTGATGAGAAGCTGCTTTTAGTTAATACATCTACTTCTCCTTGGTTCGCGCACATCGCCAACTATCTAGTGGCCCGGGTGCTTCCAAAAGAGTTCTCCTCTCAGCAGAAGAAGAAATTCTTTTCTGAGCTGAAGAACTACTTTTGGGAAGACCCGCATCTTTTCAAAATTTGTGCGGATCAAGTGATAAGGAGATGTGTTTCTTTTGATGAAGGAATTGATATTCTAAAACATTTGCATGAAGGTCCGACAGGTGGGCACTATCAAGCTGCTCGCACCGCTCATAAGGTGCTTTGTGCGGGTTTTTACTGGCCTAGCCTGTTTAAAGACGCGCAAGCCTTTGTGAGCAGGTGTGATAGTTGCCAACGGTCGGGCAATATTTCTAATAAAAATGAAATGCCGCAAAATTATTTCTTAGAGTGCGAAATTTTCGACCTCTGGGGAATTGATTTTGTTGGCCCCCTTCCTTCTAGCTTCAGAAACAAATATATTTTAGTCGTTGTTGATTATGTTTCACGATGGGCTGAGGCCCAAGCTCTTCCTACGAACGACTCCCGAGTTGTAGTCACGTTTTTAAAAAAATTATTTTCTAGATTCGGTACGCCTCGCGCAATCGTTAGCGATAGGGGTTCTCATTTCTGTAACGCGCAATTTCCCAAATCCTTACTAAATACGGCGTTACGCATAAACTGTCCACTGCCTACCACCCCCAAACTAACGGTCAAGTCGAAGTAGTTAATAGAGAAATAAAAAGAATATTAGAAAAGACTGTTTCAACTTCTAGAAAAGACTGGTCAGCCAAACTTGACGATGCCTTATGGGCCTACCGAACAGCGTACAAAACCGCCCTCGGATGTACGCCGTATCGGCTGGTCTATGGAAAATCGTGTCATCTGCCCGTAGAGTTAGAACACCGCGCCTTTTGGGCCTTAAAATTTTTAAACTTCGATCCCCACTCAGTCGGTGACCTTCGAAAATTTCAACTAAATGAACTCGACGAGTGGCGCTCTTATGCTTATGAAAATAATAAACTTTATAAAGAGCGGACGAAGCGTTTGCACGATAAACACTTAAGGTACCCTAAAAACTTTAAGCCGGGCGACCAAGTCCTTTTATATAATTCTCGTTTACGTTTATTTCCGGGCAAATTAAAATCTCGCTGGTCTGGCCCGTTTTCTGTTTTAGAAGTATTTTCTTATGGAACTGTTTTAATTTCTCACCCTGATAAGGGTAATTTCAAAGTGAATGGTCAGCGTCTTAAACTGTATTTCTCTGGTGATGATGATGTCAGTCCAAACACTATTAAGTTTCTGCTTCACAAACTCTAACTTTGAACTTTTTATTTTTTTTTGCTAAAAACAATTTTATTTCGGGACAACAATATTTTTGGACAATATTATTTTTTTGATGCGTCGAGCTCAACGACGCTTTAACCAAAGGGCGCTCTTGGGAGGCAACCCAAGTTATCTTTTTCTGTTTTCTTTATTTTACAATTTTTGCCTCGGACGGCTTCGACAAGCTGAAGCTTTTGCGATCGCCTGCTCCAACATTGCTGAATCCATCACGAAGTCCAAAGAAGACATTCGGGGAGCGGCATCACTCAGCTTTCGCAGCAAATAAAACCGGGGAAGTACCTGTATTTCAATTCTATCTTTCAATTCTGTACTTTATTTTTCTCTCCTTCTCCAATCCCCTTCTTTAGCCATTGAGGGCAATGTCTGTTTTAAGCTTGGGGGAGGATTTCCTCCTTCATTTTTGCGTAGTGTAAATAATCTTCTTTTTGTATATATTGTAAATATTTCAAAAAAAAAATGATGAATATCTTAAAATTCCAAAATCCAAAAAAAAAGAGAATATTCCACAAAATTAAATTAAAAAAATATATATGTGTTTTTGAATAGTTTAGACATTTTGGTATTTCAATAGTACCCCTAGTTTTTAGTTTTGTTTTACTCAAAATCTCCTATAAACAACTTAGTTAATTATAATATTTCTAATCGTCCTTTTTAATTATGTTTCACAAGTAAAATGTTGGTCATGCTGTGTTTCTAATTCACGGTAGCATGTTAAGGTGAAATATTTTTCTAAAACTCGCATTTCTATTATGGTTTTTTGTTGTTTATTTCCTTTACTTTCTTAAAAATTCATCATCCACTATTTTCTTTTTCGTTTTTGAATAATTTTTGTAAAGTCAACTTTTGAATAACGTAGTAGATGTGAACGATCCAAGTCACCTATTATTTCTATTTTCAAGTTAATTTCATCAATCTTCTTTTATTATCTAGGACTCGCTTTTTGAAAATTTTTCAAACCTTTGTTTTAAATAAATTCAAAAGCGTGAAAATGATTTAGGCCATTTTTGTTTTCGTTTGAGCTTTCTTGCCAACCTAAAAACTTTTACCACTAGTTAGCCGTTTTTGAGCCTTTTTCCGATTTCATTTGATAGCTCCTCCCTTCATTTCAGTTTCACCAAAGCCAAAATTTCCAACCTATCGAATCGCACTAGCCTTTTTGAGTTTCATAAATTATTTTGACGAATTTTGATAGGGTATTTTGTGATTTTTGTGGAGAAAGGTTTTCGAAAAAAAAAAGAAGTATGTTCAAAAGTGATGTTTATTTTTTGTTTGGCCAACTCAAAAAGGAAAATAAAAATATTTATGGCCTTTGTTTTGAAAAAAAAAAGAAAAAAAATGGAAAAGAAAAAAATGAAAAAGAAGGAAAAAATGTGTATATATTTTTATGAAAATTTTTGAAACTCTTGCTTTGGTTTAGTGTGATTTTAAAACCTTCACGTTTATCTTTGAATTTCGCTCCTAATCATTTTCCTAAACCAAACGTTTCTGTCCTATTTAAGTCCTTTTGATTCACGCTTTTTGATTTTTTATTTAACAACTAAGAAAAGAAAAACAGAAAATCAGTTTTAGTTTTGGATTTAAACCTAGATTTTTGATAATTAAATTGATATAATTATAATGCGTTGCTTGGATCTAGTAACAACTCAATGCGTGTTTTTCATTTTCGTTGCTTTACTTAAGTCCATTTAAAAAAATCTCGTTAAAATTTTGGATGATTTGTTTTTATTAAGTAAAGTTTATAAAAGTTTTACCATGCCTAAATAATTGTTTTAGACTTACATTTCACCTTTTCCCTACTTAGAATTTCGCATAGTACTTGTGTAGGCATAATTAGAACTTTTTGATTAGTCCTGTTATAAATATCTAGTTTTTATATTTTTGCTTGGGGACAAGCAAAGCTTAAGCTTGGGGGAATTTGATAATACGTTTTGTAGCCTAAACTATTATCGTATTTTATATTTTATATTGTACAAATTATGTCTTTTATTAGTTTATTTTTATCCTTTTTATGTAAATTTTATTGCCACTAACTTTTTCCTGTCTTTTTCCAGGTTTTCAGAAAAATTGCCAAAATGGCCTGTCACGCCCCCCTGTCACGCCCTCCCTGGGCGTGACCTAGGGCGTGTCACCCGATCACGAGGACACCTGCTGGAAGGGACAGAAAACGGTCAAAACCGCTGTCACGCCCCCCTGTCACGCCCTCCCTGGGCGTGTCACTAGGCGTGACCAGGGGCGTGTCGCCCTCTGCCGCAAAGCTGCCGCCGCATTAAATGCCCTCCCGCCTCAGCACGTAAATAGTACTGTCACGCCCCATGTCACGCCCGTGACATGGGCGTGACACCTTCCTTTTTCGGCGACTGACGGATTTCTGACCAATGATTTGGACATGACATGCCTGTCACGCCCCCCTGTCACGGGCGTGACCTAGGGCGTGACCACCGACGTACCGAAGCAATCATCCCTCCCGCCAGAATCCAGAGCCCGAGGTCAAATCTGTACCTGTCACGCCCCCTGACACGCCCCCCCTAGGGCGTGTCAGAGGGTGTGACCAACCCGAGAAAAAATCTATAAATTGAGCCCCCCTCCCCCCCATTTCAGCAAGCTTTGGTTGAGTGGGGGAGGTGCTGCCCCTTTGTTTCTTGATCCTTTTTCATGCTTTTTCTCTCTCTCTCTCTCCTTCTCTTTGTAATTTTTGTTTAACCCTAGCTTAATCTTAGTTTGTTCTAGCTTTTATTGCAATTTCTTCCTTGCTTAGTGCTTAATGTAGGGCTAGAATAGGGTTTAATTTTCATGCACTTGTAACTTTAATTTTCAATAGTGTAACTTGCCCTTTTTATTAATAAAAGTGTTCTTGTTTAGCTTGTGTTCTTCTTATGCTTTTCTACTCATCTTCCCCCCTCCACTCCATTATGATTAACTAATCCTCCTTGTACTCGATCTTGATGATCCGAGGTTAGAGCGATTATGTTATGATGTTTTAATTAATCTTTTCTTTTTAGGTTAGGGCCTTGAATTACTCTTGATTTATCACGGGTCGGAGGTATATTTTCGATATATACTCTCCGCCTTTGCTTTCATTCTGGGCTAGCCGAGAGGCCGAAAGAATGAAGTGAGCATTCAAGAGTAAAGGGAGTTGTACGCACCCCTCGAGAGAGGCAGACGTCCAAATCTCCCGGATTGGAGTAAAATCCAATAGTGGGGTTCACCGCGTAAAGCGAGTTTTAGGCCTCCGATTTAGACGAGAGTCGGTCGGACCTTCCTAAACTCAGTTGGGCACGACTTCGAGAGAAGCGTGTTCAAGCTTTAGGAACCTCCACGGTCAAGGACCCTTATCCTATTAAGTTTAGATTTTTATCGCATTTTCTTAATCGTCTTTAGCCGAGGTGAATCTCGATCGGGTGCTTTTCCATTTCATATTTTCTACCTTTCGTAGTAATCACCTGTCTTGTGCTCTTTAATTAACTGCAGTAGTTTCCTTTCTAGCTTAGTTGTTTACTTAATAGCCCTCTTAATTGCAGTGTTTCTTTTTCTAGAATAGCTTTACTTTCTCCCCTGCGCTTAGATTTTCTAAAACCCTAGTTTTTCCGTCGATAAGATAATAGCGTTCGTGTGAGTAAGCTTAGCCAACAGTTCCCGGATTTCAATACGACACTTGTGTCCCCTTGCTACAATTCGATAGGTATACTTGCCTCATCGGGTTGCTAGTTCGGTTGCGTTTATTTTCTTCGAACCCTAGCGCGCAACAAGCTCTTTGGAGAAGGTTTTTGAGAAGTGCCTAGTCCAAAAAGATAGTTGGATAGGTGCGAGGGAAAGTGGATGTACCAAGTTAGGGAACCACTATAAATATCTGTGTGTTATGCTATATTGCTTGTTCTTATTTTATATTGCAGGTACTAAGGACAAGCTCTAGATCACTTAGAAAATAAAACAACAAAAAGACTAAAGAAAGTTCAATAACCGATTCACCCGCCCTCTAGGTGATTTAGCTATCCTTGAATTAAATACTTTCAAGTTGTATCAGAGGGAGGTTACTCAAAAAGGACTTAACAGTCTGAGTATACCTTAAAGGATAGCTAAAAGGGTTATACTTGTGGGTTCAAAAGAGAACCTCAAGGAATGGAGCTTCAAGTATGCAGCAAGGAGAACTTTGGGACATGGAAAGCAAGGATCAGGAAGATCATGGAATTCAGTAATCCTAGAATCTTGGCTTGAATTCAAGAAGGACCCTTCATTTCCATGGTATTTAAATCAGATGCAAGTATCCATACCCCAAAGAGTTATGCAGAGATGTCTGAAGATGAAATAAACTTGGCATCTATGGACAAGAGGGCTCAACACATCATGATAAGTGCCATAGATGACTCCACCCTCCAAATGCTTTTCCACTGCAAGACAGCCAAAGAGATGTGGGATTCTCTCACTAGCTACATGGAAGGGACAGAGGAAGTCAGTCTTCCTGATTTTGGTTCAGAGTTTGAAGAAGAATAAGAAGCCTACATTGGGCTAGTTGCTGTTGTTACTAAAGATGAAGTTGTTGAAGCAGGAGAAGTCAATACTCTAGTGAGGATAGGAATCATGGCCCCTCTGACACTGTCAGACAGTGAGTCAGAGGTGGATGAAGATGTCCACAGCTACAGAGGGCTGATGGGAATGATAGATGAAGAGGGAAGCCATGATCAGCCTGGTCAAAGCATGGTACGTTCATTACCTAATTCTGCTTCTCTGTCTGAGTATGAGACCAGTCCTTTCTCAGAAACCACTTCACCCAGTGGTGAAGAAGATTCTGGATCTGAAGGATATGTTAATCAACTGATTGACAAATATGGAGAACTTCTTGATGACTTCTAGAAGGTAAAGATGTTTTCCAAGAAGCAAACTAAAGATATTTCATCTCTTAAGCTTGCAGTTGCCCAGCAGACTGTAACAACTAATCTGCTGGACCAAAAATCTAGGGAAATAAGCCAACTGAAGTTCCTTTTGGACATCCAGGTAGAATCCATCAATCACAAGAATGGTCTCATCAGGGAGCTTGAAGATAAGCTTGAGAAGGAGAAAAGAATAATGGCTAGTTATTCTAAGCAAAGTACTGTCCTCCCCTTGATAGACTCCTCCTCTCAAAAGGGCAAGAAGGGGTTGGGATTCAAGGGAAGCACAAGAGTTTCTCCTTCAAAAAGCAAGGGCAAAGCTCCAGCTCAACCTCAGCCAATTGCTTCCAAGCCTCCCATTCTTTTTAAAAAAGTTTTGATACCTTCTAATAGGTATGACCAAGAAAGCTCTTATGGTCACTAGGAGAAGGGTTGTTCATTTGGAGTGAACAAAGATGTTCGTTGCCTTGGTGAGAGTTCTGGCAGGGTGTGTGCATTCAAGGATGCAAATGAGAAATTTCAAATGGACCAATCTGGACCATTTGATTTTGGTACTTCTGCACCAACACTAATGAATGTTACTGCAACCAAGGCTCAAAGTCTTACATGAAAAGGTTCAGACTAAGGGCAAGTCTAAGAGTCAGGCTGATCTGGGATATCTGAAGCCATCAGAAGCATGCTTTCTAAAAATAAGCTTTCTACTGCTGGCACTCAGAGCAGACCAAATCATCTAGCTAAAAGACTTACCTTCAGTCAAATTTTAGCTAAAAGAAGTCAGAAAAGGGCTGCAACACATCTTCCTCCTATCAAGGTTGCAGCTCACCAAGCTGTAGGGCCTTCACAGAAGAGAAGATATAATATAAATGATTGTTGGTGTTGTGGTAAGATAGGGCATTTTGCCATTGATTGCTGACACAATCCTAATGTGGCAAAAGTTAGGGTCAATCCACCAGTCAGAAATTCTACTGGTGGACATGTTTAGTTTCATGCTAACAGGAACTTAGGACCCAATAGATATTGGGGTCCTAAGGTAAGGTAATTCTGTTTTGCAGGTTAGTCTAAGTGACCATCCCCCATGTGGCACTTAGACAGAAGATGTTCCAGAATTTGGACTGGAGTAAGGAAGCCATCCTATGGTTAATACCCCAAGGATATGAATGTTGTGTGCATTCCTGAAGAAGGATAAAGTGCACAAGTATTGGGGTAAGACCAGCTGGATCTAGCAGAAGGAATTTCTGGTTGGACAAAGTCTTGCTGCCACACTAGCAAATCTGGAAAGGACATGTAGGTTGTACTCATCTTTGAGGAAAGCAAAAGTAGATCCTCTATGAGCAGCAAGGAAGAGGCACACTGCGTTCAGTTGATAAGACTCACTATACAGAAGGGACAAAATGTCAAGTGATATCATCAGCTAAAATGATGACTGACAGTCATAAGGACAGGATCTGTGCAAATGCTAATGGGGAGCATGTTCAGTCAAGGTGACTAGACAAGCTTGAATATTACCCAAAGTTCCCCAACATTACTGCTAAGGATCAGCTTGCCCCCATGGACATTACAGAAGCAAAGAGGGAAACTACCCAAGTGATGGCTCCTATTGGAAGAAGGCAAGTCAATCAGTTTACTAGAATAACTGGATTGCTCCAACTATTGTTGATACAAGTCGGCTCATTCCTATTGGAATAGCAATGTAAAAAAAAGAATTGGTATCAGAATGAAAGGATGGTTCATGGAAAGATCATTCTAGGTTAAAGTAATCTTGTAGTCCAGCAGCTGCAGGAGAAAATTGAGCCTTATGAGAAAAGAAAGCTGGCAGCTGCACCAATGGTATCATCTGTAATCAGCTAGGGGGAGAAGAGAAGCAGACCAACTCCTCCCTATCCATTCAGAATCCAAGAAAGGACTGATCAATGTAATGATCAAGATAGTACTTAGTGGGCTGAATACTCTGGTGTTGCTAAGCAAAAAGCTGGAGCCAAAGGCAAGTATGTTGTTAAAGAAGGGGAGAAGATCTGGCTCAGCATAATGAGACTGTGCAAGGTGTAAGAGAGTTGTTAAGCCTCATCTTTGATTGAGCTCGACGAAATCACCTTCATTCGTCGAACGAAGCTCGACGAAATTAGAAGAATTCATCGAACGGAGCTCGACAAAATATGAATAATTCATCGAACTCAAGATTGTCAAACAAAAATCTTATGGCATCAGAACCATAACCTCCAAATAAGTAGAATGTCTTTTATATTGATATTCTACTAGTTTAATCTAAGTTGCTAGGAATCCTGACTATCATAACAGGACTATGCATATGTAGATTAAGTATCAATAAGTTTGGGAGCATAAGGAAGAACCCAATCCTGAGTTTGTCCTGACTAACAAGTGGCCGTCATGCTTATCATGCCACTAGATGAAGTCAAGTTCAACACTCTCTTAGTTGAGTTGGGTAGATAAGTCCTTGATGTGACATCAAGACTATAAAGACCATCAAGTGGTATCCAGACTAGCATAAACTAGAATGTCTACCAGGAATCTGACAAAGGATGGCTCAGTTGAGGGGTAGTAGGCAGCTACTGCATTAGATCAGCTGTCACAACTGCTGATCAGTTTGTTTTAAGGACAATGCAAAGACAAAGGGGGACATTATGATAAGAGGAACAACCAGCAGCCAGCTCAAATGGATCCATGGGTCACTCAAGTGCCAAGGGGCTACAGTGATGTGGTGTATCAATGATATCACCATAGGTGGATGCTGATTCTGTAGATACAACATCAGTAAGTGGAACTATGTGTGCACTAAGCTCAAATGCTGTAGTGTTGTGTTATATCAATGTATCAATATAGAAGGTATGACTCCTAATCAAGTATATTGATCACTAGGATGATTTCCTTAGTAGTATCAACATAGGAATTTTACTAGGATCAAGAGATAATCTCTCCCATGATATTTTCTACTTCCTCAATAGGTATGCCTATTGAAGAAGACAAAAAAGGGGAGATATATGTGGCAATACATAAGAGGGAGATATAGAAGCAATATTTGACATGAATAGGTCATGTTGAGTCAGTGCATATTACTTGAAAAGATTCAAGTAGTATGAGAAAGGCATTGACTGACTACATTTTAAGCCATGACTGTGTCAGTGCATATTTTGAGATAAGTGCTTCTAGTGGTGCTCCATTTAAATATTAAGTGGTATAAAAAAAAGAAGATATTACTTGAGAAATTGCTCAAGTATTATGAGGATGCACTGACTTAACCTATTGTGTCAATACAATTAAATGGAGCACAGTAAATTAATATAACATAAGCTAGCAGGTGTAGCAGATTATAATCTACAGCTGCAAGAAAGTATTCTGCCTATTATGGCAATGCCTCTTAGTATTGCTGGGTGCTCTGCCTTCTTCAAATATGGTGAGATTGTTGGGTCCATTGCCTATAATGTTCCTTAGATTGGATTTGAATAGGCATCTCCATTAACACTAAGAGCATAGTTGTATTTGATGTTGTTTAAGCTCATCATGTGCAGGATGTTCCATGGAACAAGTCTAGACAGATTGTCTAAGTGATATGACAGGTGGTCATAAGGTAGAAAGGTGGACACAAGATAAGATGCTGGAAAGGCAGGATTTGTACTAAGTCCACAGACGTTGAGTGAGGTAAGCTCACTTAATGCTAGAGGTAAGAAAAAATTCGTCGAGCTGAGCTCACCATTCATCGAGTTAAATTAAGAGCTTGAGATTTTGAGTTCATCGAGTTTAATTCACAATTCATCGAACTGAGTTCAGAGTTCGTCGACCTAAGCTCATCATTCATCGAGCTAAATTCAGAGTTGAGATTCTGAGTTTGTCGGGCTCAATTGATAATTCGTCGAACTGAATTCATAGTTCGTCGAGCTCAATTAACCATTCGTCGAACTTAATTCAGCATTCATCGAACTAAGTTCAGGATTTTGTCTAAGGTAAAAACCGTTGAGACAAGTGTTAGTCTCAACAAAAATGCTGAGACAAGTGATAGTCTCAGCATAACCAATGAGACAAGTGTTTGTCTCAGCAGAGAACAAGAAAGTGATGAGACAAGTGTTAGTCTCAGCATAACCACTGAGACAAGTGATAGTCTCAGCATAACCGCTGAGACAAATGTTTGTCTCAGTAGAGAACAAGAAAGTAATGAGAAAGTTAGGCAGGAAAATGTATAAGGCAAAAAGCATTGAGTGAAGGTTACTCACTCAATGCTCTCAACACCTAAGATGCTGTAGAGGCAAAAATATGGTTAAGGCAAAAAGCGTTGAGTGGAGGTTGCTCACTCAACGCTGTCAATGCCTAGTGGAGACAAAATTTTGTCTAAGGAGTTTGGCATTGAGTGATGCTCACTCACTCAACGCCAAGCAGTAGAAAGCTGATAAAGCTAGTTGGCGTTGAGTGAAGCTAAATCACTCAATGCATAGAAACAAAATTTTATTCTAAGTAGTTTGGCATTGAGTGAAGGTTACTCACTCAAAACCAAGGGACAGTAAATCTTTCTAAGTGTTTTGGCATTGAGCAATGCTTACTCACTCAATGCCTATGCTAATGTTGTTTGATTTTTCGCTAAGTCCACAGTTGATAACGTTAGCAAGTCAACAAGTCAACATATTTCAAATTAGTGGCGGGATGGATACAGTACGTGACAAATGTTGCCACAGACCTACTGTACGACAGTTGGCGTCAAAGCAAAGTTGCTGCTAGTAATTAATTATGTGGGGTCCACTGCTCAAGAGCCGTTGGGACAAAATAAATAAAAGAAAAAGGCTTTTATAGAGGAAGACAGCTTTTGGAGAAAGCATCAAGGCAGTTCTTCTTCTCCGCCATTGTTGTGGAGCTAGAGAGAAGGAAGCTCAAGTCTACAAGAAAGAAAGCAAGTTAGCTATTGGAATCAACATCCTCAACAACAAGATAGCTGGTGTGATCTTAATCTGGAACATCAAGTAAACTCAGAAGGAGTCTCTGTGAAAAAGGTAGCAGCTTGGGCCGACCCTTGCTGCAGGTGCTTCACATGCTAAGCCAACAAACTTAAAGAACATACTCTTGGGGAGCTGTGAAGAAGGAGATAAGGCTGAGCAGTTGGTTCAGTTCAGAAAGGGGCAGAGAAGCTGATCTGCCAGTTACTTTCATCACAGGCCAAAGAGATCTTCATCCTTATTACTGTGAGGAGAGGAGTTGGGCTGGGATTCTTCCTGCCCAGGTTGTAACAAAATCTACTGTAGTTACTTCTCAAGTTCCAGCTGGATAAAATCCCTGGTGCTCAGAAGAGGAAGTTAGGTCTAAGTATTTACTTAGTCCAAATAAGTAGACTGAGGAAATATATTTCCTGGAGTCAAGGTAGGGCTGAGTGTATCTCAATCTAGGTAGATTGACAGAGTGAAATTTCACTTGTGGCTAATCATCACACCAACCCACATCCATCCTATAGGATCCAAGTGTGGATCTGAGCTATAGGGCTTAATTGCCTGAGGTAGGAGAGTGCTGCTCTCTGCGGTAAGATCCAAGTGTGGATCAGAGTGTAGGGCCTTTTGGCCTGAGGTAAGTGACAAGTGTGTCACTAAGGTAGGTGCCTGGAAGGGTACTGAGGTAGGCACCCGTTGGGTACTGAGCTGTAGGAGTAATGCATCACTCTGAGAGTAGGGCCTTATGCCTGAAGTTGTAGGGCTGAGAAGCCTGAGCTGTAGTCCTTAGACATATGGATAAGGTAGGTAGCTTTAGGGTAACTGAGTGTAGGAGCACTACAGAGCTATGAGGTAGGATCCCTTGTGGACTTGAGGTAAGGTTATCCTCACAACCTGAGTTTAGGGCTTAACAGCCTGCGGTAGGTGGTCTGATGACCACTGAGTTGTAGGCCCTTATGGCTGAGAAGTCAGTCTTGGAGGAGACTTAGAGATCTGAGGAATCTGAGGTGTAAGCTCTTTGGAGCAGGTTTTGGAGAAGTTCCTAGTCCAAAAAGATAGTTGGATAGGTGGGAGGGAAAGTTGATGTACCCAATTTGGGAACCACTATAAATATCTGTGTGTTGTGCTGTGTTACTTGTTCTTATTTTATATAATAAGTACTAAGGACAAGCTCTAGATCACTTAGAAAAGAAAACAACAAAAAGACTAAAGAAAGTTTAATAACTTATTCACCCCCCTCTAGGTGATTTAACTATCCTTGAATTAAATAATTTCAAAGAGTAGCATAAGAATATCCTTATGGGTTCAGGAGAGAACCATAAGGAGCTGGGTTTCATGAAGCTTCCAATCTGCAAGAAGGGGAGCTTTGGGATCTAGAAGGAGAGGATCTGGATGTTTATGGAGTCATCTTACCCTAGGATCTTCATTACTATCCAAGAAGGACCTTTCATCCCCATGAAGGTCTCAGTTCTGGATGTAACTGTCCAGACACCTAAGAAGTATTCAGAGATGACAAAGGATGAGGTCATATTTACTACCATGGATAAGAGAGCTCAAAACATCATAGTCAGTACTATTGATGATTCTATCTTCCGAAATCTTGTTCACTGCAAGACTTCTAAGGAGATGTGGGATTCCTTGGTGGTCTACATGAAAGGGGCTTAGGAGGTCAGGGATGATAGGAAATCCCTACTCAACCAAGAGTATGAGGAATTCAGACAAAACAAGAAGGATATCTTTGCAGAATGCTTTGAAAGATTTTTTAGAATAGTGAATGAGCTGAGGACCTATGGGAGGGTCTTTAGCACTTATGAGCTAAATGATAAGTTCCTCAGGTATCTAACTAAAGACTGGGACACAAAGATCTGTGCCATCGAAGAAGTGGAAAAGTTGTCTGATACTCCCCCTCCCACACTGTTTGGGAAGCTGCTCTCCTATGAGATGCAGCTATATGCCAGGAAGGAGGAGGAGACTATGAGCAAATCCCAGGCCAAGGAAAAGACTGTATCCTTCAAAGATGAGAGCACCAATAAGAGCAAGGAGAGGATTGCCTCTCCTCCAAGGAGGCCTGCTGAATCAGACAGCTTAGAGCCAAGCACATTAGACATCAGTATGTCTGATGGAGATTTTGCTGCCTTCTCTAGGCAGTTTTAGAGGATGATGAAGAGAAAGCAGTGGAGGAGAAGACCTTTCTCCTCCTCTCATCACAGAAGTACCACTACAAAGTTGAGAAGAAATACTCTAAGGGAGATATGTATGAATCCAAACCTAATAAACATGTTTCTTGTAAAGTTGTTTGTTATTGCTGTAGTAAACTCGGGCTTGTAATTGTTGACTGCCCAGTAAAGAGAAAAGATTTTGGAGAGAAAAAACTCCACCATCACAAGAGAAATAAGGAAAGTACCTTCATTGCTAAGAATAAGAAGAGCTTGAGCTAGTCTGACTCATCTTCCTTAGAGTCTGAAGAAGAAGGGGCCTATATAGGGCTATTTTCTGCTAAAAAAGCTGAAGACTATCCTACAACTAGGATAGGGATCAGGACCCCTCTGTCACATTCAGATAGTGACTCAGAGGATGATGATGATGAAGAAGATGCCAACAGCTATTTTGGGCTGATGGCCATGTTAGATGAGGAATCCAGCCAGGATCAGCCTGGTCCAAATAAGGTACATTCTCTATCTAGTTCTTATTCTGAGACTTGCTATGAGACTAGTCCAGATTCTGATGCATCCTCATGTAGTGATGAAGATGAATCACCATCTGAGGAATATGTCAATCAATTGGTTGACAAGTATGGTTCCCTTCTGGATGCTTTGAAAAGAAGCAAGAAGTTGGCCAAGAAGCATACTGAGGAGATCACCTCCCTACAGCTAGTTGCTTCCCAACAGTCTGATTCAACATCTTTACTGGAACAGAAAATGATGGAAGTCAGCCAACTAAAGGCCATCTCAATCATCCAGATTGGGACCATCAATAACAAGAACAGGATCATTATGGATCTTGATGTGAAACTCTAGAGGGAGAAAAGAATTGTGGCTAGTTTCTCTAAGCCTAAGTCAGTGTTACCCTTGATAGACTCTTTCTCCTCTTAAAAGGGTAAGAAGGGATTGGGATTCAAAGGGAACACTACAGTTGCCCATTCCAAAGGGAGGGGAAAGTTCTAATTCAGCCCCTGACATCTATGCCTCCCATACCTTTTAAGAAGGTGATGTTACAATCAAACAGGTATGACAAAGAGAGCATCTATAGTCATTGGATGAATGGTAGATCCACAAGTTTAAACAAAAAGGTTCATAGCTATGGTGGAAGATTTAGCAAGGGGACGAGTGCCTTTAAGGCTCCCCATGAGGAAATTCAAATGGCCCATTATGGACCATTTGTATTTGGTGCACCAACCCCTACTCTCAATAATAAGATAATGGCCTTTTCTTAAGATCTCTCAGCACACACTCAGACCAAGGGCAAGTCTGTCAGCAAGCCAAACTTGGGCATTTCTTAGGCAATCAATAGTATGTATTCTACAAAGAAGACCACTGTTGGTAGATCTCAAGAAAAACCAAGTTCTTCTACTGGCAAACTCATCTTCAGTTAGATTGTGGCTGATAGATATAAGAAAAAGGAAGCTGCTTTTCCTTCTGAATAGTCTACTGTTAACATGATAACTGCAAGACCTGCTCAGAAAAGAAGATACAATATACATGAGTGTTGGTGCTATGGCAAAGTGTGTCATTTTGCCTTGGATTACTGGCACAATCTTACTGTGCCCAAAGCTAGTGGTAGTCTTCCTATCAAAAAATTTACAGGAAGACAAGTTCATTTTCAGACTAACCAGAACCTAGGACCCAATAAAAGTTGGGGTCCTAAGCTAAATTAAATTATGTTTTGATGGATAGTCCAAGTGCCCATACCCCTATATGGTACTTGGACAGTGGATGTTCCAAGCATATGACGGGAACAAGGAGTTACTTGAAGGAGTACACTCCAGTGAAGGATGGACCCAAAGTAATCTTTGGTGGTTCAGACAAAGGAGTCACCAGAGTATGGTAAGATTACGAATGACATAGTCACCATCTTAAAAGTGGCTTATGTTGAAGGGTTGTAACACAACCTGATAAGCATAAGCCAACTCTCTAATCTCTGCTATGTCATTATATTCCACTAGAATAAGTGCCAAATTAAGAGGTCAAGTGACCAAGAAGTCATCTGTACAAACACTGGGAGTGTAAATGTGTATTGTATAAAATTTCTTTATTTAGGTCAAGACTCCCCTATATGTCTAGTTGCAAATGAGAAAGTCTCATACTGTGTACAATGGCATAAGAGACTAGATCATTTGAATTATAAGATCATTGACAAGCTCTTTAGTGAAGAGACAATTAGGAATGGTCCTAAGATGAAATGCACCAAGGAAGGAATTTGCTCTGCATGCAAAAAGGGCAAGTAGACCAAAGCTTCCTTCAAGAGTATTGGGACCAAAGACTCTGTGACGTGTCTATACCTCTTGCATATGGACTTGTGTGGTCCTATGCCAATTGATAGTCTTGGTAGGAAAGTCTACACTCTTGTGGTTGTTGATGACTTTTCTAGGTTTGCTTGGGTTTTCTTTCTCAAAAAAAAGTTTGAAACCCTTGATATCTGCAGGACTTTTGTCAAGCAGATTCAGAATTAGTTAGACAGTACTGTGGTCAAAATCAAAAGTGGCCATGAGACTGAATTCTGGTCTGAACGCATGATAAGATTCTATGAAGAGCATGGGATTCATAAAGAATTTTCTTCTCCAAGAACACCCCAACAAAATTGGATTGTTGAGAGGAAGATTAGAACTCTCATAGAAACTGGTAGGACTTTGCTAAGTGACACATCACTCCCAGAATATTTCTGGGCTGAGGCAGTAAATACTGTTATGTGCTAAATAATGGAAAGTCCTATGTGACTAAGTTTGCTGCAAAGTCCTATGATGGGATATTTGTTGGGTGCAACAATTATAGCAAGGCATATAGGATCTACAACTTGAAAAATCAAGTTGTAGAAGAGCCTATTAATATAGTATTTGATGAGTCAACTATGATTAACAATGAGCTGTCAAGCTCCTCATCTAGACCTATAGGTATAGAGCTGATGATGGACAAGCTAACTATCAAGGAAGCTGCTCTAATAGTCGAAGATGAAGATGATGGAGTCTATATTCTAGAAGAAGTACAAGGCACACATGATGTGGATGGAGATCAGCAAGATGCATCCACTGAAGCTCAAGATGCTGAAGGAAGATTTCCTCCAGCTATTAGGCATCTAAGGGATCATCCCAGTCACCAAAAAATTGGTGATGCCAACCAAGGAGTAATAACAAGGAACATAAGTCTCAACACAGCCTTGTATTCAAGTTTCCTGTCACAAGTTGAGCCCAAAAGATTTGAAGAGACTAACATAGTCTAGTTCTAGATTATGGTAATGCAAGAGGAACTGAACTAGTTCAAGAGGTGCAAGGTCTGGAGGTTGGTTCCCAAACCATAAGAACATAATGCCATTGGAACCAAGTGGATCTATAGGAACAAGCTTGATGAAAATGGCATTATAATCAAGAACAAAGCTAGGCTGGTGGCTAAGGGATACATACATGAAGAAGGTATAGACTTTGATCAAACCTTTGCCTCAGTAGCTAGATTGGAAGCCATCAGACTATTCCTTATATATTGTGCACACAAGGGATTCAAAGTCTACCAGATGGATGTGAAGTCAGCCTTCCTAAATGATGACTTATGGGAAGAAGTGTATGTTTAGCTGCCATCAGGTTTTGTTAATCCTAACTCTCCTGATTATATTTATAGACTTAGAAGCCTTATATGAGTTGAAGCAAGCCCCCAGGGCATGGTATGAGACCCGGTCTAGCTTCCTCATTGAGAACAAATTCTCAAGGGAGAAGATAGACAAGACTCTATTCCTAAGGGAATCTAAGGGCAAGATCATCCTAGTCCAAATTTATGTAGATGACATAATTTTTGGGTTTGTTGATGACAACCTTTGCAAGAAGTTTGTCAAACTTATGCAAGGAAAGTTTGAGATGAGTAGTATGAGTGAGCTTAAGTTCTTCTTGGGCCTCCAAGTAAGGTATACTGAAGATGGATTGTCTATCTCATAGTCTAAGTTCACTAGGGAGTTAATTAAAAAGTTTGGAATGGAGAGCGCCTCCACTATGAAAACTCCTACGGGGTCAAGTATGTCTATAGAAAAAAATGAGGCAGGGAAACCTATTGATGAAACTTTGTATAGAGGGATAATTGGCTTCCTCCTATATCTTACTATAAGTAGGCCAGACATCATGTATGCTACATGTGTTTGTGCTAGATATCAGGCTAGCCCTAAAGAGTCTCACTACTCTACTACTAAGAGAATTTTGAGATATCTTAAGGGAACACAAGATCTTGGCCTATTGTACCTTAGGAATAGCGATTTTGAACTAACTGCCTATTTAGACATAGACTTTGTAGGATACAGAGAGGACATAAAAAGCACATCAGACACTGTCAGTTCTTGGGAGGAAGAATTGTGTCTTAGAGCAGCAAGAAGCATACCAGTGTGGTTATTTCAACAGCTGCGTCAGAGTATATATCATTAGTAAGTTACTGTGTACAGTTGCTGTGGATCCAGCATCAGATCCAGGACTACAACATCAAGATAAGTAACACCCCCATATACTGTGATTTTACTAGTGCAATCTCCATTGCTAGGAATCCTGTCTCTCATAGCAGGACTAAGCATATCGAGATTTGGTATCATTTTATTAGGGAGAATGTTGAGAAGGAAGATATCAGTCTTGAAATTATCCCTATAGGCAAGAAAGTGGATGACATCTTCATTAAGCTACTAGATGAAGTCAAGTTCAACACCTTCAAGTTTTAGTTGGGTATGTTAAACTTGGTATAACTTTAGTTGCTCTTTACTTTGCTTTTGTTGCAGGAATTACTACTTCTTCCAGGTTGTTAAGACTTTTAGTGGTATAAAGACTGAAAAGGACTAAAGTTTCCATTAGAGAGAATGATAGAAGATGTTCCTGTTGAGGGGGAGCAAGTCCAGCACTTGCAGGAACAGGTTCAGCTTCCTGTTAAAGAAGCAAGCAGCTGCAACAGTGAAATTCCAAGATCAACCCTGCTGATCTGTATGTCCTAAGGAAAATGCACAAACTGAGGGGGAGATCAACTCTAAAATCCCTTATCCAGAGATTATTTATGATATAGTCATAAACTTCTCTGAGTCTAAGATGGAATGCTGCTACTGAGAAGAAAAAATAAGGCCAACACCTCCCTGACTATAGTTGCTTTTGAAGAAGTCAAAAAGGGGAAGAATACAATGATCAAGGGGGAGCATTCACATGTTCCTACTCAGGATGAGGTCAGTCTGTCCACCTAGTTGGCTGAGGAATCAAATATTCCTGAGCAAGATGGTCAAAAGGTCCAAGAGTATAATTCACCTATGATCCTTTCTCCACCCTCAATAGATGAATGGTTATTGAAGAAGCCATAAAGGGGGAGGAGTGGGAGAGTAATGACTTGACATGACTTGACATGTTGAGTCAGTGGATAACACTTGGAATGATTCAAGTGGTATGAGGAGAGCAATGACTACTTGTTGAGTCAGTGCATAATACTTGAAAACTTTCAAGTGGTATGAGGAGAACAATTACTTGACATGCTAAGTCACTGCATTAAATTGGGGAACTTTAGACAAGCTACAGTTTCTAGCTTACATTTTCTTAATTGATATGTTTTATGTATTAATCCATCTTAGTATTGCTGTGTATTCTGCCTTCTTCAAATATGAGGAGATTGTTGAGAATATTGCCCTTCAATGTTCCCAAGATTTGAAAAGGCATCACCATCAATAATAAGAGCATAATTGTATTTGATTTATGTCTAAGTTCAATATGTGCAATATGTTCTTTATCATAATGATTAGCTAGGTTGTCTAAGTGACAGTGACAGGTGGACACAAGGAAGAATGTTTGAAAGATAGAAATTTGTCTAAGTCCACATGTGTTGAGTGAAGGTAGTTCACTTAACGCTAGATGCCAAGAAACGTTGAGTAAAGCATGGGCAGTCAAAGCCTGACTGTTAACAAAGTAGAATTTTGGTTAAGTCCACATGCATTGAGTGAAGGCAGTTCACTCAATGCCATATAACAAGAAGCGTCGAGTAAAGCTCAGACAGTCAAAGCTTCAGCATTGGAAAGGAAGAAATCTGGCTAAGTCTAGAAGCATCGAGTGAGGACAGCTCAGTCAATGCCTGAAGATAGAAGCATTGAGTCAAGCTCAAGTAGTCAAAGCATCGGAGAATCAGAGCAGGATTTTGGCTAAGTCCAAAAGCGTTGAGTGAAGAAAGTTCACTCAACTCCTAAAGAAGAAAGTGTCGACAGAATAGAGTGATGTCAAATCTTAAGAAGAAGTGGACAAAAAATTTGTCTTAGTCCAGAAGCATTGAGTGAAGGCTGTTCACTCAACGCCAACTCAACAGAGAAATCCGTCTAAGTCTAGAAGTGTTGAGTGAAGGCAGTTCACTCAACGCTAACTCAATAGAGAAATTAGCTAAGTACAGAAGCATTGAGTTAAGGCTGTTCACTCAACACCTCATCAAGATGATAGGAAAGTCAAGTATGAATTGAGTGATGAAGGCTCACTCAACACACTCAATTCCTATCAACAGAAAGTTTGTCTAAGGACAAAAGAGTTGAGTAATGAAGGCTCACTCAAAGCACTCAATGCCTATCAACAGAAAGTTTGTCTAAGGACAAAAGCATTGAGTGATGAAGGCTCACTTAACGCTCTCAATGCCTATCAACAGATTGTTTATCCAAGGACAGAAGAATTGAGTGAAGCCAACACACTCAAAGCCTATTAATAGAAAGTTAGTCTAAGGACAAAAGCATTGAGTGAAGGCCATTCACTCAACGCTTCCTCAACAGAAATATTGGCTAAGTCTAAATTCGTTGAGTGATGACTAATCACTCAATGCCTAGTGAGACAAAAATCTGTCTAAGTGTTTTTATATTGAGTGAAGGTTATTCACTAAACGCCTATACTAATTTTCTTGAATTTGGCTAAGTACACAGATGCTGACATCATCAAAATTCAAAATCGTTGCAGGAAGTCTACAGTACACGGCAAATGGCATCGTTCGCCCACTGTACGACATTTAATGATAAATCAAAGTTGCAGCCAACAACTACATCGGGTCCCACTTCTCAAAGAGCTGTTGGATGGCGGAAGATAAGAAGAGACAGATCAGATAATAGAAAATTAACTTTTGGAAAAGTGAAACTTCATCTTCTTCCTCACGACATTGTTGCAGAGCCTGAAGAACAAGTTCAAACTTCTCATCTAAGTGTTAAACAAGTTAGTTATTGTGATTAACACCTTCAACAGTAAGTTCAAAGATACTTCTCTGAAAAAATAAGAAGTAGCAAGGAAAGCCCTAGCTGCAACAACTTCACAGCCCTAACAGATCATATCTGAAGAACAATTTTTAGAGCTATGAAGAAGAAGATTGGACTGAGTTTCTTTCTCAGTTCAGGAAGAAGCAATGATCTGCAAGATACTTCTATGCACAAGACAAGTCAACATGATGATCAACCATCTTATTGCTATGAAGGAGATAGAACTGAGCTTTCTCAATTCAGGAAGAAGCAGGCTCAGAGAATCATCTCTCTGGAGTCAAAGTTAGGGCTGAGTTATTCTCAGTCAAAGTTAGGGTCGAGTTATTCTCAGCCCAAGAAGGCAGGCTCCGAGATCATTTCTCTGGAGTAAAATCAACACCAACCATCAACAATTCATTTGTAGGATCTTAACAGATCTAATTATAAACCTATTTTATAAAGGCTGAGGTAGGATCTCTGTTATGGATCTGAGGTAGGGCCTTTGGCCTGAGGTAGGATCTATTTCAGATCTGAGGTAGGAGAGTCATTCTCTCTGAGTTGTAGGATCCTTCTATGGATTTGAGGTAAGGCCTTTGTTCCTGAGCTGTATGAGAGTCATTCTCTCTTAGTTGTAGGTCTATCCTCCTATCCTGAGTGTAGGACTATTAACTTAGTCTGAGGTAAGTGATCTTTGAATCACTGAGCTGTAGGAGAAAGCGTGCTCTGAGTTGTAGGGATTTGTGCCTGAGCTGTAGGTCTTGGCGGAGACTGAGAGATCCTGATAGATCTGAGTTGTAAGCTCTTAGGAGCCGAGATTGGAGAAGTTCCTTGTCTAACATACTGTTAGAAAGGTGGGAGGCATAGTGGACGTACCCATAATATAGGGAACTATTATAAAATTCATGTGTGCTTTGTGATTGTCTTGAAAGCTAACTTATTCTAACTCACAACACACTAAAGCAAGGAAAAAGTTTCAAAAGATTGAAAAACCTATTCGCCCCCCTCTAGGTGTTTAGCTACTCTTGAAACTAATGACTTTTAGGGGTGTACTTTATCTCATGTGAGTTAGAAGAATCAAGGAAGGACAAGGACTTAGAATCAGAGGAACAAAATGTTACCTAAGTAAAATTCATCGAGTATCGTAAGGGATATTCGTCGAGTATACTCATTGATACTCGTCGAATTTGTCGTGTATAACTACTACCACTTGTCGAATTCATCGTATTTTTACATAGGGTAAAATCTATGAGACTTGGATAATCAGTTAAGTAAAAAATCGTCGAGTTTCATCAAGTATACTCGTCAAATTCATCGAGTTTATCTTCCAATACAAGTCGAATTCGTCAAATTTACATGTAGATACACGCCGAATTCATTGAGACTCGGTGGGTATACCTTTAGTCTCGGAATTTACTTCTCTAGAATTTTCTAAGTCAGTTTCATTGAATATTAGTTAGCTCATGCGTCGAGTGTATCAACCGATACTCATCGAATTCGTCGAGTATATCCGCCGATACTCGTCGAATTCATCGAGTAGGTCAGCTGATACTCGTCGAATTCATTGAGTATATCTTCTGCAGAGCGTCGAGTGTTAAGTTCGATCGGGCTGAATTTTCCCAAGTGTTTTTTCGTCGAGATTCATATGCAGTTCGACGAGTATACTCGGTTATACTCAACGAAACTCAAGGAATTTTACTTAGGGTTATTTTCTTGCTGATTTCAAATTTTCGGTTCATTCTTCCAGGTCGCCATGTACAGTAACCCACAATCTTCTAGGATTGGAATAACCTTTCTTGCCGTTGCAAAGGAAGATTCCTATATATATTTAGGGTGGATTTTTCATCAACCTTAATCGTGCTCAAATCAAATCAAGAATATTCCCGATCAAAAAGTTTTCGTCAGCTCCTGTACGTCTCTTGCGATTTTTGCTCGGTCGACGATAATGCTACACAATTCGATCGTCTTGAAGCAAATTGACTGGATCATTGTTCTCTAATGTTTCTGATTCTCTCAGATCTAGTCGATCCGTGATCAAAGTCTTTAAAGCATTCCGATTTTTCATGTTCTCCAGGACACACAAGATCAACCTTTTCAAAGAATTATGGATTGAAGACTTCGATCTAAATAGGATTACTTGTAATCTTTGTTGTGTGAATCTCTTTTTACATTTGTAGGAAGTTTTTTCCTCCGAGTTGTAGATCCGTGTTTTGGTTGAGTTGTAGGAGAGTTTGTTCTTCGAGTGGTAAGAGTATTGTCTCCGAGGTGTAGAAGTTGAGGCTCTTTGGTGTAAGATTTGTTTAAATCTGAGAAAGGTGAAGTTGCCGAATCTAGTCCTTCGTGGTAGATATGCGAGGCAGGACAGTCTGCTTACCCAACTCGGGGAACCACTATAGATCTCTGTGTTCTGTGTGCTTTATTTTTAAGTTATTTTTGTTCCACGAAAAGTCACAGACCTCACTTATTCACCCCCCTCTAGATGATTTAGGTAGACACTAGATACTTTCAAAGATTTCAGATCTATTAAAAACTATTTTTAAATCTTTTCTGGTGTAAAATGTTTTATTATTGTATGAGGTTTCTCCCTCCGAGTTGTAGATCCTTATTTTAGGATTGAGTTGTTGGAGAGTTTGTTCTCTGAGTTATAGAAGAGGTTGTTCTTCGAGTGGTAGGAGCGTTCTCTCCGAGTTTTAGGAGTTTCGGATCAGATGTGTAAGATTGTTTGCAATCTGAGATAGAGGTGAAATAGCAGAATCTAGCTCTTCGTGGTAGATAGGCGAGGCGGGATTGTGGACGTACCCAACTCGAGGAACCACTATAAATCTCTGTGTTTTTGTGTGTTTATTTTTCAGCAAATTTTATTCTGCAAAAAGACGCAGAAATAACCTATTCACCCCCTCTAGGTGATTTAGGTTGACACTAGATACTTTTAATTGATAGTAGAGGGTTGTTGTTCGATATATGGCTAACAACTTGAACAAGATCTCATTTCTAGTTTTCAAGAGATCCCGCTCAGTTGTAATGGACAGAAGCAAGGTTATGTCTTCGATGAAGTTGTCAGTGTACACTAAGAAGAACTTTCCCATGTGGAAGGAAAGATTCAGATTCTACATAAAAGCTCTGATCGCCGCATATTTCAAATTATGAAAGAAGGACCTCACATTCCAACACAGCCCTCGACTCTGAATCCTACAGTTAACATTACAAAGAAAATGATGGATTTAACCAAGGATGAAATTTCCCTAGTCTCCTTGGACAAAAACGCAAAGAATATCATAGCAAGTGCAGTGGATGACTCAATCTACAAAACTTATTCCACTAAAAATCTGCCAAGGAGATGTGGGATTGCCTTATAGTTCCTATGGAAGGAGTCGTAGAAGTTAGAGAAGATCGTAGATCTCTGCTGAATTAAAAATACGAGGCATTCAAGCAAGGTGCAATTGATACTATTACTAACAACTTTGAAAAATTCTTCAAGATTATTAACGACCTCAGAAACTACAGTCGCACCTTCACTAATGGAGAGCTAAATGACAAATTCCTCAGATCCCTAACAAATGACTGGGACACAATGGTGGTAGCCATTAGGGAGTTTGGAAAGCTTCCCGAGATTGATCCCTAGAATCTGTTCGGGAAGATCCTCTTATATGAGCTGCAAATGAATACTTAGAATAAAAGGAACAAAGCATCAGGACTTCAAGCCTAAAGAATTTAGTAGCTCTGAAAGCCAAAGGGACAAGAAAAGCTAAAGTTGTGTCACTAGTAAGTACACAAGCTCCAGATACCCCAGAAGACTCTGAGCCAACCACGTCAGGCTCTGAGTTTTCTGATGGAGAGTTCTCTCTAATCTCAAAGAAATTCAAGAGATTGCTTAGCAAGAGAAGGAAAATGAAAAATCAGTCCTCCTCCTCGCAGTTCAGAAGATCACATCGTGATGGTGATCAGTCTAAGAAAAGCTATAACTGAGAGGACATGCATAAATCTAAACCGAACAAACATTCTTCCTCTATCGTAGTTTGTTATTGTTGTAACAAGCCAGGACACGTGATTGTGGAGTGTCTGTACAAGAAGAAGGACGGATCCAAGAAATAAGACAAGAGATCCTTCAAAGGTAAGAGGAAGGAAGACAAGATCATCAAGAAAACCAATACTCTCAATGATAGTGACTTAAGTAAGACAAGCTATGAAACTAAAAAAGCTTACTTCGGGCTCATGACTCAATCAGATGAGGAAGTAGGCGACTCCCAATTCCATGGGAAGGTAAACTCTCACACAATCCTCTCTGAATTGGAAACTTCCACTAATGGTCATGAAGACTACTCTTTTGAGAAAGATGAAGCTGACTTGATGACTCAACTTCAAGAACTTTTGAAAGCTTTTGACAAATGCCGCAAGGTAGTCAAAAAGCAATTAAAAGAGATTGCTTCTCTCAAGGAAGTGGAATCAAGACCGAGGGAGGAAATTTTTGAATTAACTCCTCTCAAAAATGAAGTTCACTCCTTGCAAGAGGAATTGAAATGCTCTGTTGAACTATTAATTCAGAAGGAGAAATTCTTAGATAAGCTAGAATAAAAGCTCTTGGTGGAAAGGAAGCTAGTTGAAAGCTACTCTAAGCCAAAGACCATTCTTCCCCTCATTGATGAGTTTTCTGCTCCTAAGAAGGGTAGTGGTCTTGGCCACGTAGCTGAAAGAGGTAAGAATGCTAAGAAAGCTGGCACCAAAGGCAAACGGAAGGTAACTCAAAGTCAACCCTCTTTTAAGAAGGTGATCTTACCCACAAACAAATATGACTTTGAAACGTCTTATGGTCACTTTGCAAGGCCAACTTATGTAGAGCCTTAAAAGCATTACCAAGGATGGACCTGTCCCCGAGACTTTGGTGCTAGTGCTTTCAAGGCACCTTATGAGAAAATAACTCTCAAAGAGTATGGTCCATACGTTCATGGACAAAGCGGCAAGAAGGCTCCAAAAGACAAAACTATTGTTCCTAAAGCTAAGGAAATGGTGAGCCTTGTGTGTGCTACAATTATGAGACTTCCACCTCCAAGTCAGTGACCCCTGCTAGACCTCCTGTTCAAAAGGTAAAGCGGGAGTATAAGAGAAGGTATTACAAGTTTGACTGTTGGTGTTGTGGCAAGATTGGTCACTTTGTCGTAGATTGCTGATTTCATACGGTAAAACTTGAAACTCCATGAGTTAATAATGCGAGACCAACCACTTGCAATGTTAATGTTCCAAGTGGTGTTAATCTAACAAGGAACCAAGGACCAAAATCTATTTGGATTCCTTAGGTAAAATGATTTATGATTGCAGATATGTACAAAGGGCAACAAAACTACAATCTGGTATTTGGACAGTGGATGCTCTTGACACATGACCGAGACAAGAAGCATACTGCTAGAATTTACCCTAGTTGAAGAAGGTCTAAAAGTCATCTTTGGAGGGTCTGACAGGGGAATCATTAAAGGCTATGGTATGATTTCCAATGACATATTCTCCTTCACAGACATGGCTTATGTTGAAGGATTACAAAATAATCTGATAAACATAAGTCAATTATGTGATAAAAGCTATATCGTTGAGTTCTACAAGGACAAATGTCTGATAAAATCGTCTGCAAGTTTGGAGATAATCTTAACAAGCACTCGGAGTAGAAATATTTTCTGCTTAAACTTTTTATGTTCAGACAATTCTACACCTGTGTGCTTTTTGACAAAAGGTAGTGCATCTTTATATGACCAATAACACAATAGATTAACACATATTAATTTCAAAGCTATAAATATGTTTTTTTCTCTCAACTTAGTGCATGATGCCCTCAACATTAAGTTTCTTAAAGAGAGTCCATGGCACGCATGCCAAATGGGTAAGCAGACAAGGGCTACCTTTAAGGGTATTGCAGAAAAAGATTCCTCTATAAGTTTGTACTTACTTCATATGGACTTATTTGGTCTCATGCCAATTCACAGTTTAGGAGGTAAAGTTTATACGTTGGTCATTATTGATGTTAATCCCGTTTTACTTGGGTGTTCTCTTTGAAACACAGGTCAGATACCTTTGAGTCTTTCACTAATTTTGTTAGGCAAATTTAGAACTAATTAAACTGCTTGGTGGTCAAAATCAGAAGTGACCACAGAACAGAATTTGAGTCTGGTGTCATGACCAAATTCTGTGGAAATCAAGGTATCTTTCATGAGTTTTACCCTCCGCATACTCCACAACAAAATTGAGTTGCTGAGAGAAGGAATAGAACCCCCATATAAGCATGTACAACTATGTTGAATGACACTAACTACCAGAGTACTTCAGGGCCGAAGTAGTCATCATAGCTTATCACGTGCAAAACCGAGCTTTAATCAACAAAAGCCATTGTAAACGCCCTCTTAACTATTGAAGGGCAGAAAACCGATTGTGTCCTACTTTAGGATCTTTGGTAGTAAATTCTTCGTACTTAATAATGGGAAGTATTATCGCACAAAGTTTAGTGAAAAATGTTTTGAAGGTATTTTGTAGGGAATAGTAACCATAGTAAGGCTTATAGAATTTTTAATAAGAAAACCCAGGTGGTAGAAGAGTCTATTAATGTTGTATTTGATGAGACAAGTTTGCTTCATAATAAATCATCTAGTATTGTTGGTGTAGATGCAAGTACCAAGTTAAAGGGACTAAGCTTGGAAGAAGAGGTCAAGGAAAATGCACCAAGCTCATTCAAGGTTGTCGATCCAAGTGTGGTTGGTGAAGAATGATTAGACGAAGAACTACCTCAACCTACAGGAGATGCAATAGATGTGGCAAAACCTGCTGGTGAGAGAGGAAGAAATCTAATGTTCAGACACCTAAGAGATCACCCGGTTGATCTGATCATTGGAGAGCCAGGCGATGGTGTTAGAACCAGAAGAGGTACTGCTAACGAAGTTCTATATCTTACTTTTCTGTCTCAGGTTGAGCCAAAGAAGTTTGAAGAAACAATCAAGGATGCCTCTTGGATTATGGCCATGCAAGAGGAGCTCAATCAATTTGAAAGATGCCAAGTTTGGGAGTTGGTGCCCAGGCCCAAAGGACAGAACGTGATCTAAACCAAACGGGTATTCAGAAATAAGCTGGATGAAAACAAAGTGATTATAAAGAATAAAGCCAGGCTTGTAGCTCAAGGGTACATACAAGAAGAAGGGATCGACTTCAATCATAATTTTGCTCTAGCGTCCTGACTTGAAGCAATCATGTTGTTTCTAGCGTAAGCTGCTCACAAATGCTTCAAAGTCTATCAAATGGATGCGAAGTCAGCATTTCTCAACGGAGATCTAAAAGAGGAAGTATACGTAGCTCAACCCCCAAGTTTTGTCAACTCAACTTTCCTTGATCATGTATATTTTCTTAATAAAGCACTATACGGCTGAAAGCAAGCTCTCCGAGCTTGGTATGAGATGATGTCTAGCTTTCTTCTTGAGAACAAGTTCATAAGAGGAAAGATAAATAAGACATTATTTCTTAAGGAAGTAAAAGACAAGATTTTTCTAGTGCAAATCTATGTAGATGACATTATTTTTGGCTCTATGGAAAACAACCTTTGCAATAAGTTTTCTAAACTCATGCAGGGGAAGTTTGAAATGAGTAGCATGAGAGAGCTGAAGAATTTCTTAGGACTTCAGGTGAAACAATCTGACGATGGAATTTTGATCTCTTAGACGAACTTCACCAAAGAGTTGCTTAAGAATTTTGGGATGGAGAACGCAACCTCAATGAGTACTCCAATGGGTTCAACTATGTCTCTAGACAAGGATGAGGAAGGGAAACCTTTTGATGAAACCAAGTAAAGAAGCATAACTGGGTCCTTGCTCTACCTTACGACCAGTAGACCGGACATAATGTTTTTAACATGTGTCTGTGCAAGATTTCAGGTGAACTCTAAGGAATCTCATTATGTCGCTACAAAGATAATCTTGAGATACCTTAAGGGTACACCAAATCTTGGCTTATGGTACCGAAGAAGTAATGATGTCGAACAAATTGAATTTTCAGATGCAGATTTTGCAGGTAGCAGGAATGACAGGAAAAGCACTTCTTGGACGTGCCAATTCCTCGGAATAAGGCTTATTTCATGGAGCAAAAAGAAGCAACATTGTGTGGCAACTTCCACTACTATGTCAGAGTACATCTCCGCTGGTAGTTATTGGGCATAGATTCTCTTGATCAAGAATCAGATAGAAGATTATAATCTAAAATTCAAGGAGATTCCAATGTTTTGCGACTCCTCCAGTGCAATAGAGATTGCAAGTAATCCAGTCTCTCATAGCTGGATAAAGCACATCGAAGTCAGATATCACTTCATCCAGGAGCATGTTGAGAATAGGGACATAACTCTCAACTTTTTCTCGATAGATAAGCAGGTCACAGATATTTTCACAAAGCCACTAGATGAGGCCAAGTTTTTATTATTCAAAATGGAATTGGGCATGCTCAATAAGGAGTCTTGAAGAAGGCTAAGAAGATAGAAATTCTCTCGGGAAGTGCATCTCTAAGCAGAAAAAATTTCCAAGGCAAATTCGTCGAGATGAACCCTCCAGAACTCGACGATTCACCGAGAGAATACAAGTGTACACGATGAATTTTGCACAACTTCCGTGGAATTTGGACGATTCTTACTTAGGTCAATTTATTGGATCCGAAGAGTCGCCGGGTTCAGGTACGCGCCGTTTTCCTATCTTAAAAATGTATATATATATATATGTCTAAAAATTCTCGGGGTATACTAACGTCATTTTGTCGAATGAGAAACCTGAATCCCGGTGATTTCTTCTTCCCGACGGTTTCGATTCCGCAACAACTGGATCAGTTCATCTTCCTGACAACTCATCTTCGATAGCGATTCATCTTCATTTCCTACAACAATAATAGTTCCTTCGAGGTTGAGGATTCACGATTTCATCTTCATTTCCTACAGTAAATTCGGTCACCGAAAGTCATCCAGAGCTATTTTTCTCATTCTACAACTTTCTACTGCTGTTATCCATGGATCCTAGAGGAATAAGTGGCTTGCTTGTAGGGGGAGAACTTGTGCGAATGGGGTTTGTGTCGGTCACTGACAGATCAAAGTAAAAGTGAAAGCCTCTCTACTCACAAGGTACTTGCGTCTTACTGAATGTGACGAAGCTGATCAACTAGAAGAGGATGATTTCTCCAGGGCTCTACTCTTCGGTGGTTTGCCACGAGGAACCAAGGCAGTAAAGCGCAAAGGGATGAATGAGGAAGGAAAACTATTATCAGACATCATCGACAAAGTTCTGTTATATAAGACTAGATCCCACGACTACTATCCTCAAAAAAGTTCAAAATTCTAGTGACCATCATATGTCGGAAGAAAATTGTCTAGGTGCAGTGATGTTTGCAAGAATTAAGGATAGTTTTCACGCACCAAAGTTTGGCAGAATTCTCACCTTATATTTGGATAAGCTTGATCGTGACACCTTTGATATGACCAAAGGTGTACCTATCCATCACCTTAAGAAAATCGACTCATCTATCTTCTCCAGGTGGGATAGGAGGATCCAAAGACCAAGTTGAAAGTCTTTGTTTTCAAGGATAACTAAATTACCTAGAGGGGGTGGGGGTGAATAGGTTATTGGTCGCTTTTGCTATATTTTAACTTAATTACTTATGTGAGTGATGTGATTATGTTTGTTGTGCTTTCAAGGCAATCACACAGACAACACAATAAATTTATAGTGGTTCCCCAAATTATGGGTACATCAACTTTCCCTCCCACCTTTTTAATAACTTGTTAGACAAGGCACTTCTCCAATCTCAGCTCCTATGAGCTTACACCTTAGATCCATCAGGATCTCTCAGTCTCCTCCAAGAATTACAACTCAGGTACTAAGCCATACAACTCAGTGATCAATTGATCACCTACATCAGGCCAAAGGCCCTACCACTCAGGCTGGGAGGACAGCCCTACCTCAGATCCACAAAGGATCCTACCTCAAAGAGAATGACTCTCCTACAGCTCAGGCACAAAGGCCCTAACTCAGATCCAAAGGATCCTACAACTCAGGCACAAGTGCCCTACAACTTAGAGAGAATGACTCTCATACCTTAGGCTCAAAAGCCCTACATCTCAGTGATCAAATGATCACCTACCTCAGGTTCAAGCTGGATCCTACACCTCAGATTCACACTTGAATCCTACTGCACAGGTCAAATCCCTATACTTAGATTCTCAATTGAATCCTACCTCAGATCAACAAGTGACCCTTCACTCAGATCCATACCTTGATCCTACACTCAACCTTTATATATTTAGGCCTACAGCTTAGATCTGTTAAGATCCTACAAGGTGAATGTTTGTGTTGATGATTCTGACAACAGAGAAATTTCTCTAAGCCTTCTTCTTCCTAAGCTGAGATGTCCTCAGCCATAACTTCTTCACAAAAACAAGAATCTTAAGTTGGAAGCAACTTTGTAGATCCGCTGCTCTGCACCTTTCTGAACTAAACCAGAAACTCAGTCCTCTCTTCTTCACATCTCTGGAAATATATCTTCAAGAAATGCTCTGCTGGACCTGTGAACTATCTGCAGCTAGGGTTGGCCCTTTACTGCAACTTAATTCAGAAAGTGGACTTTCTGAACTTGTTGTTGAAGATGATTTGATTCTTCAGTGAATAACTTCTTCAACAGATAATTGTTTGTGAGTCACAGACTTACTTGCTTTTTTCTCTTAGATTAGCACTTTTAACTGGTTCTCCACGCTATACAACAATGGAGAGAAGGAAGATGAAGTCTAGCTTTGTGTTTTTCAAAAAGCTTCTTTTCCTTCATCGATCTCCGCTTTTTATTATTTTCCCATCAACGGCTCTTTGAGCAGTGGGCCCAACTTGGAATTGGTTGGCTGGTACCTAGATTTTGCATTAATAGTTGTACTGAAGGCAAGCGGCGACATTTGTCACGTACTGTAGCTTTCCCGCAATGAATTCAAAATCTTTTGACTTGTTGACTTTTCTTACGTCAACATCTGTGGACTTAGCCGAAATAAAACATCTTTAGTATAGGCGTTGAGTGAGTAAGCTTCACTCAATGCCAAAAAACTTAGACAGATTTCCTGTCACTAGGCGTTGAGTGAGTAAGCTTAACTTAATGCCAAAACACTTATAAAAGATTTATGTCATTAGGCATTGAGTGAGTGATCACCACTCAACGCCAACACACTTAGAAAGTTTTATATCATAAGGCATTGAGAGAATGATCATCACTCAATGCTATTGGACTTATCCAATTCTCCTGCCGGGGAAGCGTTGAGTGTAGCTTCTTCACTCAACACTTTCAGCATCTGTCAATTATATTGATGTGGCATTGAGTGAGTAAGCTTCACCCAACGCTATTGTCCTTAGACAAAATTCTATGCTTTTTTATCACAAGGCGTTGAGTGAGTAGACTTCACTCAATGCCCGTGGACTTAGCCACATTTTTAGCTTGCCAATATCTTGGCTTTTACTATGCATGCTTTACTAACAGCTTTTAGTCATCTGACATTGAGTGAGCTAACTTCACTCAACACCCTTGGACTTTGACAGATTTTTTGTCTTTCCACAAGCTTGCCTAGACATCACCTGTCCTAGGAACTTAGGCTATTTCTCCAATCCTAGGCTATCTGTCCAATCAATGTGAAGATTTGTCCTGCATACAAAGAACTCGTGACACTAGTTAGATCACATCATGTGTATACCATTGTCTACAAGGTCTTCTTCAAATCCAGGACCTTGGGATCAATGGACCCCCTATGTGAAGAAGTCAAAACCTAAGACAATGTTATACACTTACACAAATATGCAACATATGCAGTAAAAGACACATTGCATAACTTAGAGAAAATAATGATCTTCATTTATCTTAGAAGGAACAAATGTTTTTATGCATAGTACAAAACATGACATATTCCTTACCCTTTAAGCAGAACAAGAAACATTTCAAGTTTCAGGTTCCCTTATCATAATGCCACTGCCCTTAGGTTTCTTGACAGTCTTATCTTCAGTATTAGCTATCTTTTTCCCTTTATGTCTACCTTGTCTGCTTCAGCTCTCTTGACTTTTAGCCTTTCAAAATAACTGTAAGGCATATGAATGTATTTTATAGGTTCAATAACATCCGTAGGCAAAATGCCTGCATTCCTGTCCCTTCTGAATTTTTTTCCTTTCATTTTCCCTTTCTTCTGTTTTCTTCAATTCCAGAGAGCTATAAAGTTTTCCTCTATCAATCCATTTTGACTTGATTTGCTCCCAGGCTGCCAGAATGATTGTCCTTGATTCAGGGTTCCATTTCTCTAAATAAGGTCTCTTTTCCATCTCTTCCTTGAACCTCTTCTTACTTAAACGAGTTTCTTCTTCTTCATCTCCAGACTTTCCCTTTGACATCTATAGCTATTCTGTATAGGGGATGAACTCAGGAACAATATATGAATCTCCCCATTGAGCACCATCTTCTCTATTCTGATCATCTCGTAGTTGGCCTTCTAGCTGAGTAGTAATTTCCGGATTTATTCCAGGATTCAATGCTTCTTGTACTTGATCAGGAAATCTAAGGATGTTGTCATACTGGACAGGTTCAATCCCAAAAGATCCCCTCATCATAATGGTAGCCCATACCATATTTTCAGTATTTGTTCTTATGACATTGCTCTCCCCCTTTTTGACTTCTTCAATAAGCTCTTAGGTCTGGGAGAGGTAGGACTTGATCCTCTCAGTTTCTAGATAGTAAACCCTGCTGTTACTTGATTTTTTACTTCCAGCATATGATCATCTAGCAACTTGGTACATCCCTCTACCTTGGATAGTATGATAGCAGTTTGTTGTGTCAGTAGCTCTTTCTCAATATTATGGATAGCTAGCATATTTTCGTTATGAATTGTCTGATTAGCTAACACTAAAAGACATTTGAGTCTACTACATCTAGCTTGTTCAGAGTGTAATCCATAGCTGGTTCTGGCCTTTTGAAGAATTTGACAGTTTTACCCTTCAGAAGATTCACTTCAAATCTGATTGACTTAATTTTTGTAGATAGCTCCTTCTTGATTTCTTTGAGAGCATCATCCACAAAGGTTTCTAGGGTTCTCCTCTGCTCATCCTACAAGCCCTTTAGCTGGTCCAAAAACATAAGTGGAATTTGATCCATCCTTGTAGAGGTGCCTTCAACAGTGGGTTCTTGGACTGGTCTGACCTCTTCCCTGCTGGCAGAGTTAGCCACTGTGAACTCAGAAGAATGAGTTCTTGGTGGATCCTCAGGAGCATCTTGACCTTTTTCTGACATAGAAGAATCTATGTTATGAACTTCAATCTGAGCAGGGAGTTTAGATTGAATCTCCCCCTCAATATCTATCATGCCCTCTTTGGCATGCAGTACAACATCATCTGCAGCAACACTAGTAGTAGTAGAAACTTTAGTGACATCAGTCTGAATTTCTTTTGGGAGAATCTGGAACTGCTCCACCTCAACAAATGCTTCCTTTATTACTTGTTCCAGGAGTTTCTCCCCCTCACTCTGAGGGCTGGTTACATATGCAGAATCTAGCACATGAATGTTGACAGTAGCAATATCAGACCTAGGAATCCCCCCTCCATCCTAGCTGAGATTCTATTGACAATATCTTCAGCTACTTGCTCAGCATCCTTAGTTGATGGCAAGTCGACATCATGGTCTGGAACATCTTCAGATTGTTCCCTACTCAATTAATTTCTAACATCAAGATCAGAAGATACTGACACTTGGGAAGCTATGTCTATATTGGTCTCTTCCTCAGACAGACAGATTAGGTTCATGAAGCACTTCCTCATCTTCATCAGAAGAACTACTTGAGCTTCTCTGTGTTGGAGCTGGAACTTCCTTTTGCTATTTCTTGGTGGCAAGCTGTCAATGGGGCTGAAGGACCCTATCCCACCTTTCAAGCATTATGATGTCCATCCTTCTCATATGATGAATCTTTGTTCCTAGCCTCATGTTCAGGATCCCTAGAACAGTCTGCAGAAGTAATTTGAACAATATACATCCCATATTGGGTTCAACAATGCTGTCCACAATGCTGTCAAATAGATCCCTTCCCCAATTAGTTTTCTTTGACATGATGATCCTGGCCATCATCTCAAACATCTTCTTTGAATTTTTATCACAGGGGCCAGTTTTGCACAATAGGGCTTTCCCAATGATGTCTGCCAGAAACTTGCCCCTTAGGTTCAGTTCCTTTTGTAAGATTGAACCACTAGTGCGTTTGAATAGACTAATCCACTTAATTGCAGCTTTGACGTCAGATATAAATAGGTCGTCTTCTTCATAAACCTCTGGAAACTTTGGCAACTAGAGCGCCTTGTTAAGCCTCCTTGGGGTGATTTTGATCTTCGTTCCACTTACCAAAATCTTGATTTTGCTTGCAGACGCATCTGCCTTGGCATTGGAAAACAATTTTAGGACCTCCCGTTTCCACATCAAACAAGGTTCCGTCAAGATGAAATCTAGGTCAGATGCTTGAAGCAGATGGAGAACGTACTACACCTCCTCAGGTGTCTCTTTTAATCCATTTCGAACCAACTCTGAGCCTTCAAACAGGAAATCGAGTCCTTTGGGAGCCATCTTGCTTGCAAATTTCTGAGAGCGAGCGAAATAATTCCATCGTCTCGGCAGTATCGGGCAGTGAAGCGCAAGGAATAGTTTTGTTTGTTTTATGTACGCCTCCTTCTATTTATAGTGTTATTTTATTTTTAGAAGTGGAAGAGGCGCATACCTGTTTGAGATCAATGCTTTGATCAATAGCTAGGATTAATTCCCGATACTTAGCCACAAAAAACATATTTTCCCTTTTATCCTTAGTCATATTAGACAAATAAATCCTGCAGGGATTAAAATGACCTGAAACATACACACAATATATATATCTAGTGGGGAGCTGCTTAAGCTGAACTAAACTCAACATGCCCATGTCAAACTTGAAGGTGTTGAATCTAGTTCCACCTGGTGGCTTAGTAAGTATGTGAGCTACTTGCTTATTAGATGAGATAAGTTTTAAGACTAATGTCTTTCTTCTCCTCATGCTCTCTAATTTAAATGGATACCTAACCTGAATATGCATAGTCCTGCTGTGAGAGACAGGATTCCTAGCAATTGTGATTGCACTAGTAGAATCACAAAATAAATGAATTCTACGTATCTTTATATTGAAGACTTGAAGCAGATGCTAGATTGGAAGCAACTTCCCTGCACTCAGAAGTTAATATTTTTGATAAGATTCAATCTAGTCCAGCATATCAAATTGTACTAGCTTCCCCTCAATAAGAGCATCTAGCTTGTTGATCAGACTATCCACATCCATCTACAGGTGTGAGATCTTTAAGATAGCTTCCTTGTTCCAATCCTAAGTCTTGAATAACCTTCTGTCTAAGTACCATGTAGGGGATTGGCACATGGACTATATTGCAAAATAGATTTTATCCCACCTTAGGACCACAATATGATTTGGGTCCTAGGTTCTTGTTAGCCTGAAACATAACCTGTCTTCCTACATATTTTCTGACAGAAAGAATAACATTAGCTCTAGGAACTCTTGGATTATGCCAGCAATCTAGGGCAAAATTGCTCACTTTGCCATAGCACCAACACTCATGGATATTATACCTTCTCTTTTGAGCAGGTCTTGAAGTTGGGTTAACTACTGACAGAATAGAAGAAATAACAACTTCCTTGTTCTTATTTCTCTCAGCCATAATCTGACTGTAGATAGGTCTTGCAGTAGAAGATCTTGGTTTTTCTTGAAGTCTACCAACAATGATCTTCTTTATGAAAGACATACTATTGATGGCTCCAGAAATTCCTAAGTTTGGTTTGCTGACAGACTTACCCTTATTCTTAGTGTGTGCTGGGAGATCTTGAGAAAAGGCCACTGCCTTACTCATGAGTGTAGGGGCTGGTTCTCTAAATACAAATTGTCTACGATGGGCCATTCTAATTTCTGCATGGGGAGACTTACAGGCACTCATTACCCTACTCTTCCTTCTTCCCTTATAAGATGCACTTGTACCCTTACAAGAAGAATTCCCATTCTTCTAGTGACCATGCATGAAGCCTTGGTCATACCTTTTAGAAGGGAGGATTAACTTGTGAAAAGTTGACTGAGGCTCAACAGGAGCTTTGCCTTTCGCTTTGGAAAACTCAACTCTGGAATTCCACTTAGAACCTAAATATCTCTCATCTTTTTGAGAGGCAAAGGAGTCAATTAGTGGCAACACAACTTTGAGCTTATTGAAATAATCCACAACCTTTTTCTCTTTTAGGATTTTCTCTTCAAGATCCAAGATGATCTTGTCCTTCTGGCTTAAAGTATCAATTTGGAGATTTGAGATAGCTGAAAGTCTTTAATTCCAGGATAGCTAATTCACCTAGAGGGGGGGGGGGGTGAATAGGTTATTGGTCTCTTTTTGAGTTCTTTTATGTTTCTTCTTTAAGAGCTTTGGCTTTAAGTTGTTTTATGTTTTCAAGATGTACACAACCTGCACAAAGAAAACAACACAGAAAAGCACACAGTGATTTATAGTGGTTCACCTAACTAGGGTACATCCACTTTCTCTCCCACCTATCCAACAATCTTGTTGTACTAGGCAATTCTATAAAACTTTCTCCAAAGAGCTTACACCTAATATCCCTCAGGATCTCTAAGTCTCCTCCAAGACTTACTTCTCAGCCACAAGGGCCTACAACTCAGTGGTCAGCATACAACCTACCTCAGGCTATTAAGCCCTAAACTCAGTCTAGGAGGGCAGCCCTACCTCAGATCCACAAAGGATCCTACACTCAGAGAGCAACACTCTCCTACCCAAACTACTTAGCCATATTTTTGTATTTAAAAACACTGGCTTTGACTGTGAGTGTTACTCAACACTTATGATGTTATGGCGTTGAGTAATTGACCTTCACTCAATGCCTGTGGACTACCACTTTTTTGCCTCTTAACCTTAGGCTTTGACTGTCTAAGTCCTCAGTACTTTGATTTGAATTCGACGAATGGTGAACTGAGTTCGACGAATGGTGAGCTCATCTCAACGAACTCTGAACTCAGTTCGACGAATTCTAAACTAAGTTCGACGACCATAGAATCTCAAACTCTGAATTTAGCTCGACGAATGGTGAGCTTAGCTCGACGAACTCTGAACTGAGTTTGACGAACTCTGATCTCAGTTCAACTCATAACATTTTGCTGTATGGCGTTGAGTGTGTCTTCATCACTCAATGCCAAACTACTTAGCCATATTTCTTCCTATAGTTGTATTGCGTTGAGTGAAAGACCTTCACTCAATGCCTGTGGACATAGCCATATTTTTAGCTTGCCAACATTCTTCCTTACCTCTGGCGTTGAGTGAGCTTGCTCCACTCAACGCTTGTGGACTTGGCTACATTTTCACTTGCTCCTTGACTTCTGGCATTTGGTGAGCTTACCTCACTAAATGCCTGTAGACATAGGCAAATTCCTTCCTTTCAAGCATCTTCACTTTGTGACCACTGTCATATCACTTAGACAATCTGTCTAGACTTATTCCATGGAACATCCTGCATATGATGAGCTTAAACAACATCAAGTACAACTATGCTCTTAGTGGTTATGGAGATGCCTCTTCAAATCAAATCTAGGGTACATTGTTGGTAATGGACCCAACAATCTTCCCCTATTTGAAGAAGGCAGAACACCCACAAATACTAAGAGGCATTAACATAATAGGCAGAATTAATTAATGCAGCTGTAATTTATAATCTGCTACAACTGCTAGCTTATGCCATATTAATTCAATGTGCTCAATTTAATTGTATTGACTCATTATGTTAGGTCAACGCATCCTCATTATTGGGTCCATTGTTCCCAATGTCCCTTATTTGTGAGAAGTCAAACAGGTCAATGTCACACACATCCACTGTATTTGATGTGCATTTGAGATGTTGAGTGCAGGTTGTCCATATCACATTGATTAGACATGTGGACACAATAAGTGGTTTCTAGACATAGCAAAAATCGACTAAGTCCATAGGAGTTGAGTGGAGCAAGCTCACTCAGTGCCATAGGTATGGATTCAATATTGTTTGGTAGAAATTTTCCTAAGTCCATAGGAGTTGAGTGAGGATAGCTCACTCAACGCCATATAACATATAGCGTTGAGTCTATCTCATCTTAACTGAAAGATAGCTAAAAAAGAGGCTAAGTACACAGGCATTGAGTGTTGTCTACTCACTCAATTCCATACAAAAAAAAGACTCAGTCAGTCTAAGTCAGTCAATCCTAGAGAAATTGGCTTAAAATGTAGCTAAGTCCACAGGCGTTGAGTGTGGTCTACTCACTCAACGTCATACAACTTTTACCGTTGAGTGTTGCTGTGCCAGATAACTCCACAGAAAAGTTGGGCAAAATTTTGACTAAGTCCACAGGCATTGAGTGTAGCTTACTCACTCAATGCCAGATAACAGAAAAATTATCTTAAGTAGTTTGGCATTGAGGGGAGCTTACTCTCTCAATGCTAAGGCACAGAAATATTTGCCAAGGAAAATAGCGTTGAGTGAGGCAAGCTCACTCAATGCTCTCGACACTCTCAATGCCTTGAAACAGAAATTTGGCTAAGTCCAAATGAGTGGACTTCTTGGCTTTTGTCGAGCTCAGCTTCGTCGAACTGAGCTCAGCATTCGTCGAACTTAGCCTGGTGTTCGTCGAACTGAGTTTGGCCTTTTGTCATACTAAGTCAACAGTTTGTCGAACTGAACTTGTGCTTTCGTCGAGCTGAGCTTGCCGTTCGTCGAACGGAGCTCAGTGTTTGTTGAGCTCAATACTTTGACAGACAAAATTTTGTATAAGTGTTGTGGCATTGAGTGATACCTACTCACTCTATGCTTTTGGTTCTGATGATTGAATTTTGTCTAAGTCCAGAGATGCTGAGTAATACTGACGTCAGCACAGTCAAATAGTCAACCAAAATTCAAATGTTGCGGAAATGCTGCCAGAGACATTGGCTGCCAGGTGTTATCATCCTTTACACTTTCCAAGAAAATATTTTCATCATAAAGTGTTGGGGCCCAAACACAGCAAGGAGCTATTGAATCAAGATTAAATGGAAAGCATGCGCTGAATGGCTTAATCTCAGCCATTAATCCTGGTGGTGGGACCCACTGCTGAATTGGCCTTCAGAGAATAAAAAGAAGCAAATCAGCCAGAGCAATCAATCGAATCAATTCCTTATCTAGGTTTTCTGAAAATAAAAAGTGCGTCCGAATTTCATCTTCTTCCTCGCCATTTTCACCGAGCCTGAAGAAGTTGTTCTGCACAAAGAACCTTGCTGGGAAAGAGATAGCTGAAGCAATTACCATCTGCAATAGCAGGTTTAGAAGCAATTCTGAGGAAGAAGATCAACAAGCTCTGTAGAGAAAAGAAAGATGTTTGAAGAAAGATTCTATTGCCTACTTCATTGTCTTCAACAACAATTCCAAGGACTGATATCTTCTCAGTCCAGGAAGAAGAATGCACAGAGTTCTTGCTCTGGTGTCTAATCATACAACCTTTCTTGTTCTTTTGTTTAGATTCCTTATGATACTGGAGTTGTATGCCTATATTATAAAGACTAAGGTCTTTGTGACCTGTATTTGGCTTAGTGTCGTGTTAAAGGTCTTTGTGACCTGGGTTTGGCTTAGCGCCTAAGTGTTAGATCTGTGTGACCTATGTGGTCCTGTGGGATCTGTGTTGTAAGCTATTAAGTTGCTGAGTTATGGAGGGAGAGCCGAATCTAACACACTTATAGATAGGCGCAGAGGGACAGTGGATGCACCCAAGATTGGGGAACCACTATAAAATTACTGTGTTGTCTGTGAATGTTCTTGAAAGCTGATAACTAACCTAATCACTGACGCTGAAATCTGATCACAAGTCAGAAAAGTTAAATAGAGACAAAAACATATTCACCCACCCTCTAAGTGTTTAGCTAGCCTTGAAAACAAGACTTTCAAGTTGTATCGGAGGGAGGTTGCTCTTTAAAGGCTTAACAGTCTGAGTAGATCTCCAAGGTTAGCTAGAAGTCTGTATCCATGGATTCAGGAATGACCAATAGGGAGCTGAGTGCTGTGAGACTTCAAATCTGTAGGAAGGAAGTTTCTGGCATCTTGAAAGCAAGGGTGAGGCAGTTCTTGGAAGCTATTGAACCTAGGATGTATATTACAGTTGAACAGGGACCATACATCCCAATGAAGGTCTCTGTACTGGATGCTAATGTCAAGACTCCCAAGACAAATGATGAGATGACCAAGGATGAGTTGGCCCTGGCCTCAATAGACAAGAGGTCAAAGAATATCATTATGGGTGCTGTTGATGAATCTACACTTCAGAATTTGATCCATTGTAAAATAGCAAAGGAAATGTGGGAAACAATTGTGATCTACATGGAGGGGACAGATGAAGTTAAAGATGATAGGAAGTCCATGCTCAACCAAGAGTATGAGGCTTTCAGGCAATCCAAGGGGGACAACATAACCACATGTTATGAAAAGTTCTTTAGGATTGTGAATGAGCTGAAGACCTATGGAAGAGTGTTCAGTCACTATGAACTAATGACAAGTTCCTTAGATCTCTCTCTAGAGAGTGGGACACTAAAATCTGTGCCATCAGAGAGGTGGCAAAGCTGGGTGACACTGCTCCTCCCACCCTCTTTGGGAAGCTGCTATCATATGAGATGCAGCTGGCTGTAAGGAAAGAAGAGAAGAACAACAACAAGTCTCAGGCAAGAGACAAGACTGTAGCTTTCAAAGCTGAAGGATCCAACAAAAGTAGAAGAAAGTCTCCCTCTCCACCAAGGAGAGATGCTGAATCTGATTCTAGAAAATCAGAGAACTTCACATAAAACTGCCAATGATCTGACTAAGATTTTGTTGCCTTCACTAAGCAATACCAAAAGTTCTTAAAGAAGAAGCACTAGAGAGGCAAGCCTTCCACCTCCTCTCATACCAAGGATAACTACTACAAGGGCAGAAGAAAATCATCTAAGGAGGACATGTATGGTTCCAAAACAAGTAAACATGTTTCATCTAACATGACTTGTTATCATTGCAGAAAACCTGGGCATGCGATAGCTGACTGCCCAGTCAAAAGAAAGGAACATAGTAAGAAAAAATACCACCAACTAAAAGGCAAGAAGGAGAAATCCCTCATTGCCAAGAAGCAAAGAAGCTGGACTGACTCCTCCTCATCAGAGTTAGAAGAAGAAGAAGAAGCCTATATTGGGATGTACTATACTGAAGAAGGAGCTGTTGAAGAAAACTGCTTCATAAGGCTGGCTGCTTTATAAGAAGAAGCTGAGAAGGTTCATCCTTCTATCAGGATTGAAGACAGGGCCCCTCTATCACCATCTGATGGTGATTTAGAGGTGGATTCTGAAGAAGACAGCTGCTGCTTTGGGCTGATGGCTAAGTAAGATGAAGAAATCAGCCAGGATCAGCCTTATCCAAGCAAGGTAATTTCTGTTACTAGCTCTGCCTTTTTAGATTATGAATCAGTTCCAGATTCTTACGCTTCTGCATCAAGTGATGATGATGGCTCAGAATCTAAGGGAGACATCAATCAATTGATTGATAATTATGGTGCACTTCTGCATGCTCTAAAGAAAAGAAAGCTTCTGGCCAAACATCAGGCTCAGGAAATTGTTTATTTAAAGCTTGTTGCTTCAGAATCAACAAAATTACTAAATCTAAAGATTCAAGAAGTTAGCAAACTAAAGAATGTAACAATCATTCAGATGAACACCATAACCTTCAAGAATAACCATATCAGGAATCTTGAGGGAAATCTCAAAAAGGAGAGGGAACTAGTGGCTAGCTACTCCAAGCCTAGCACAGTGTTGCCCTTGATAGACTCATTCTCCTCCCAAAAGGAAAAGAAAGGGTTGGGATTCAAGGGAAGGATAAGATCTGCTAATCCAAAGGGAAAAGGATAAGCTCAAGTTGAGCCACTAGCCTCTAAGCCTCCTATAAAATTTGTTAGAGTGCAATTTCTTTCCAATAGCCATGACAATGAGAGTATTTAGGGTCACTGGAATCATGCTAGACCATCTTGTGTGAACAAAGATGTTCCATAATATGGTGGAAGTTACAGCAAAGGTGCAAGCTCCTATGATAAAATACAAATGGTCCATCCTGGACCATTTTTGTTTGGTGCAACAGCCCTTTTATTCAAGTGTAAAGCTGCTGACTTTTCTTCAATTCCTCCAGCCCACTCCAAGACAAAGGGCAAGACTGTCAGTAGATTAGACTTGGGCATCTATGAGGCCATCAAGGGTATGTTTTCCTAAAAGAAAGCTGCTGCTAGAAGGTCTAAAGATATCCCAAGCACTTCTACTGCCAGACCTCTTATGCTACAACCGATATTGCGACCACTTGTCAGACTAAGGCTGGAAAACCATGGAATAGGACTGCTACTACTCCTTCTAGACCCAGAGCTGCTGTAAACACAGCCACTAGACCTGCTCCAAAAAGAAGGTACAACATCCATGAGTGTTGGTGTTGTGGCAAGGTAGGCCACTTTGCTGTTGATTGCTGGCACAATCATAGTGTGCAGAGAGCAAATGTCAGCTTGCCAGTCAGAAAGCTACAGGCAGACAGAGTTATTTCTATCCTAACATGCACCAAGGACCCAATAAAAATTGGGGTCCTAAGGTTAATTGATTTGTGTTTTGAAGGTTAGTCCAAGTGCCCATACCCCTATATGGTACTTGGACAGTGGATGTTCCAGGCATATGACTAGAACAAGGAGCATGTTAAAGGATTATGCTGTAGTAAAGAATGGACCAAAGGTTATCTTTGGTGGATCAGAAAAAGGGGTGACTAAAGGTTATGGTAATATCTATAATGGCATAGTCATTATCACTAGAGTAGACCTTTATGGAAGGCTTGCAACACAACCTGATAAGCATTAGCCAACTCTGTGATCTTGGCTATGACATAGTATTCCACAAGGATGATTGCCAAATAGGACGTTAAGTGACCAAGAGGTCATCTTAACAGGTATTAGGAGTGGAAATGTGTACTATTTAGATTTCCTATGCTCTAGCAAAGACTCACCTGTATGCTTGTTGCAGATGAGAAAGCCTCTTCTTGTGTCAAGTGGAATAAGAGGCTAGCCCATCTAAATTATAGGACCATAGGCAAGCTGTTCAACAATGAGCTGTTTAGGAATGGGCCTAAGTCTATATGCACTAAGGAGGGTATCTGCTCTGCATGTCAAAAGGGCAAACAGACTAAGACCTCTTTCAAGAGCATTGGAACCAAAGACTCTATGAGGTACTTATACCTCTTGCATATGGATCTATTTGTTCCTATGCCAATTCAAAGTCTAGGTAGGAAAGTCTACACCCTTGTGGTTGTTGATGACTTTTCCAGATTTTCCTGGGTGTTCTTTCAAAGGAAGAAATTTGAAACCCATGATGTCTTTCAGACATTTGTCAAACAAATTCAGAATGAATTCAACAACACTGTGGTCAAAATTAGAAGTGACCATGGCAATGAGTTTTAGTCTGAGTTCATAATAAGGTTCTATGAAGAGCTAGGGATTCATCAAGAATTGTACTCTTCTAGAATACCCCAGCAAAATGGAATTGCTGAGAGGAAAAATTGGACTCTCATAGAGGCTAGTAGAACCTTACTAAGTGACTCATCCCTCCTTGAATACTTCTGGACTAAGGTAGTTAACACTGCATGCTATGTACTTAATAGGGCTTCTATCACCAAGATCCACAAGAAGACTCCCTATGAGATCTTGAAGGGCAGAAAACCAAACCCGAGCTATTTAAGGATCTTTGGTTGCAAGTGCTATGTGCTTAACAATGGAAAAGTCCATTTAACTAAGTTTGTTATCAAGTCCCTTGAAGGGATCTTTGTTGGGTACAACACTCATAGTAAGGCATATAGAATCTACAACTTAACTACTCAAGTTGTAGAAGAGTCAATGCATGTTGTTTTTGATGAATCTAACATAGTTAAATGTGAGCTGCCAAGCTCCTCCTCTTATAGTATTGCAGGTACATAGTAGATGATGGACAAGTTGACCATCAAGGAAGCTACCCCTATAGTTCAAGAAAATGATGATGGACTGCCTATTCCAATAGAAGTGGAAAACATACCTGAAGAAAAAGAATACCAGCTAGCTGAAAACCCTGAAGATCAACAAGTTGCAACTAGATTGCCTCCAGCTACCAAACATCTAAGGGACTATCCAGTACACCAAATTACTGGTGATGCAAATCATGGAGTCCAGACCAGAAGTAGGAGCATGAATACAACTCTCTACTCGAACTTCCTATCTCAAGAAGAGCAAAAGAAGTTTGAAGAAGCAATCAAGGACCAGTTCTGGATTGGAGCAATATAAGAAGAACTAGACCAATTTAAGAGATGTAAGGTCTGGAAGTTAGTCCCCAGACCACAGAACAAAATGTCATAGGTACTAAGTGGATCTATAGGAATAAGTTGGATCAAGATGGCATTATTGTCAAGAATAAGGCTAAAATGGTGGCTAAAGGCTACAGGCAAGAAGAGGGCATAGACTTTGACCAGACCTTTGCCCCAGTAGCCAGATTGGAAGCCATAAGAATTTTCCTTACATTTTCTTCCTATCAGGGATTCAGAGTCTACCAGTGTAATATCCCTCAAACAACTAGACCCTTAGGAGTGGTTTTGTCATGCCTAGGTCATGACAAAACCATAAGAAGCTCAAAGGACCAAGTGAACAAGGGCCAAGGTGAAAATCACCTTGGTCTGCCTATAGCACAACCTCACCACCAGACTTAGGGTTTGACCTTAGGGCTTCAACTTTACTTCATGACCCCACTGCAATACCCCTAACCCCTTGGGTGGTCTATAGGGTCACTAAGGACCCATTGGGGGCAATCAAGGTGGTAAAGTTGACCTAGGTCCACCCTAATACTAAATGGGTCAAACTGGCCTACTAAGGGTCAATCGACCTTCCTTTAGCTAAGTGAACCCCACACATGCATCCTAACCATAAAGTGAGGTCAATGGGTCACCAAGGATCCATTGGGGTCAACCCAAGTGGCTAAGTTGACCTAAGTCAACCCTAGCCCTAAAATGGCTAAAGTGCCCTAACTAAGGGGCAGGTGACCTCCAAGTGCCAAGATAACCCTAGACAACCCTACCTAGACCCTGGGAGAGGCCAATGGGTCACCAAGGACCCATTGGGGTCAACCCAAATGGTCATGTTGACCAAGGTCAACTCTACTCTATGTTAAGGTCAAATTAGCCCAAATGGGCTAACCCAAGCTCAAACTCATTTCCCCCACTTGGGGTAACCTCATTTTTATTATTAATATGAGTTAGTGGGGTGCCAATAGGATGAAGGAGAGATCAAAATTGTCCTTGATGACTAGGAGAGTGAAAACTTCATTTCCCCCTTTAATGGAGGAGAGAGAAAGTGGGGAGTGAGGCCATTCATGGCTTGGAAGGCCAAAGGCCCTTTTTTATTGCTGGAATCATCTCCCCTGGCCAGTTAGGAGAATTCCAAGGGTTTACCCGGTCATGGCAGTGCCTAGGGGAGGAGAATTGCCATGGTCGAGCCAAGCTTTCAATGGCCATTAATGGCCATTGATGGCTTGGCCTCTCCCCTCCCCAACTGGTGTTTTAAACACCATCAGTGGCATGAGAGGAGCCTTTCCCACAATTTACCTGAAGATTTCGAGCCCTTCTATAGTGTAGTTGCAGAAACCCGAGAGGCGCCACAACCACCATGACAATCCGGCGATCGACCTGCCTCCAGCCCTCCAATAAGGCCCTCCCCTTCTCCTTCTATGGGTAGATCTTAGGAATCAATAGGGATAAGAAACGGGCTCAATTGATCCCGATCGGGTGGTTACTTTTCCTGGTTTTTCTGTGAAAAACGAAGTGTCGGGATCGCCGGAAATGGCCCCTCCGGCGGCCGTGTCGCCGCCCGACGATAACCCCCACCTCAACGAAGGTGGTGGCGGCGGTGGCCGGCCAGGGAGGTGGTCGGGTGGCCGGTAAATCATGCTAGAAGTTGCTCCAGGACGGGTAAATCACACTCGTCGGCTGGAGGAAGAAGAAGTCTAGTGATTGTTGGATGTAAGACCCCCTTTTTTTTTTCTTTTTCAACCACCGGGGTCTTAGGCCCAGAACCGCCGCTTTGCGGAGACTCCTTCACGTCCTGAAGGACCATCACCACAAGGCGCCGATTCTGCCGGCCAATTCGATCACAGAAAAGTAGCACAATATAACAGTAAGAGTAATCAGTCCACAATAATAAAATCACATATATAAATAATAAAGCTCTACGAAGGGAGTGTCCACAGAATCATCAGAGTACTATAAATACGGGCATAAGCCCTGTACATCAGAGTCCTCACTACAAGTCTCTCATGCGGAAGCGAAAACAGAATCTACTCAAGGTCGAGACTCACGGTCCCGGCTGTGTGAACTCCGGAGCTAGACTGCCCCATCTCTAGGCGCACCGATCTCTGGGGCTGCTCCTCCATGCTGGGCTCCACGATCCCCTAAATGATGCGGTTCGAAAACCGTTAGTCATAAAGACTAAGCCCTATCATCCCCTACCCCTTCCCCCATGGCTCCTAGGTACCGAGCGGAGAGGAAGAAAGGGAAGGACATGAAGGTAGAGATTTAAACATGAAACAGATGGCAGCGGAAACTAATCTAGCAAGTTGTATTAGGTGAGCAGTTAATAAATTGTTATAATAGGTCTAGCAGTAAGAAAAGCAATTATATGAATTTAAACCTTCACTTATGCGAGAACACATAAGCAAAAGGGATCTTTTGCAAGGCTCCCATCGTATAGAGTGTCCCATACCACTTATACGTTGGGGTGTCGGTTATCAAACAGCAATGGTTGTTATATATTGAAATTAACCTTTGATTTATAAACTTGCCCACACAAGCTTATAGACCAAGGGGTCGTTTTGCAGGTCCTAATGTATAAGCGTCCCATACCACTTATACTTTAGGTGTCAGGGTTAAATGAATCGATTATGCTATGACATGCTAGTGGGTATGATGAAACATGCAGTGCAACTCACACACCCGACTCTGTGCACACAGACCTTTAGTTCCCCCTTTCGGAGCCGTTACCTCCCAGGATACCTCCGTAGTGGCAGACGGAAGCGGTGGGTTGGGCCTCGCCCACCTCCAAAACCAGTAAAAGCACCACTGGTCTGACCTATCGTACGCCTCAACGCTTGGTGCACTAAGCGGACGCCTGCGTACTCTTGCCGGCTGGCGCACCGGACTTCTGTTGGCGAAGTGCTAACCACCTCGCCGAGTCAACGATATCGGTGTCGGTGCAATCGAACTCCCCGATATCGGAAGACCCACCACCTTAACTTTTCCTATCTTATGCACATGCAAGTTTAATCGCAAACAAACAGAACCGAGCCGAAGCTCCCCGGACCAAACGTCCGTCTCCACCCAACCGAGCCGAAGCTCCCCGGACCATCCCGTCCGTCTCCAGAACAACCGAGCCGAAGCTCCCCGGACCCAAACGTCCGTTTCCAAATCACCCGAGCCGAAGCTCACATCGATCTTCCTGTGCCAACAGTGTTTGTGAAAAGTGCAAACCTAATTACTAAGTTACTCTTGCTAGTTTATTATTACAGTTTACGTTAGCCCAGGACTGCCCCCGGTATACCCCGTGAAGGGCTCTCAAGGGGCACTAGGAACCAAGACGGCGGCATTACGGCCCGAAGTTCCCTTTCGCAAGGCACTTATTGTTATTGGTTGTTTTCCCTTAGCCCGAGTCCCTTCTCATATTACGATAGACTATCCTAGGGTGATTTTTAAACTTTCCACTCCTCGGGAAAAGCGATCTTTCGCCAAACCCGAGCACTTCTTAACTCTAACTATCACCACTACTCACTACTCTTTATATCTTCATCAGATCATGTTCTATTGCATTTCACAATTTACTAAATGCAGACCGACCTAGGCTACATGTCGAACCGGTTATGCAATGATCCATTACTCATCCAAATGCCCTAAATTATTTACTGGAGACTTACCATGACCTAAATGACCTAAATCCAGAAAATGGAAATTTTCCTAATTCATTTGGCATTTAATTAAATTCCTCGAAAATCCAAGGACTACCGGTTTGAACATGAACTACCCTAAGTTCTCATGCAAGATGTCCATCAATTTTATGATAAATACTAGGTTATCTCAATAGGTTAAATCCTAAGTATCATAATTTTTTTCAATCATCAAAATGGCATGAAAGCTATTTTAGAAATAATCTCTAACTTCTATTGTTTATGAAGCAAGTACAGAAAATATTCTTCCAAAAATTATAAGTAATTCATGACATGCGGATAAAGGCCTAAAATTTGCACTGGCCAAGTTTCATAATTTTCCAGCAAGTATTTTATCCATAATTAATTTTTAATATAAAAGCCCCTTTCTATCATCTGTGAATAAGGTACTAGATTTACTCAACATAAAATTCTATAAAAATCCAGGGGTCATTGTGCTACTAACAAAGATCTAAATCCAGAATTTCAACTGATTATAATTAATTTTAAACCACCAAATAATTGAAATAATAATTCCAGTAATTAATCTTTTAACACATGAAGTATAATATTTAATAATCATAAAATTCCAGAAAATTTACTATAAGTCTAAAAACATCCTAAAACTCCCTCCTCCCGAGTTTCATAATTTTTGGGTTAGATTTAGTGCTTAAAATAACCAAATTACATTTCTATCCTATTCCGACATCTCAACTTTCGAGGTACCTAACTACCTCCAATTCCTTCACTATTTCAACCAGAGGGTTTTCATTATATCATCCCCCTCTCCTCCAAATTTCAAGGGCATACAAGAGCTTTTGCTACTATGTCCTTCACAAACCTCAAACTCTCACCCGTTGGATTTGAGCCAATCTCTTAGGGTAAAATCCACCCTAAGCCACACCATGTTACCCAAGAGGGTAGACATAGACTCAACAGATCAGTGGCCAACAACTTCAGCCTCTTTTGAGGAGATTTGTCCACTCCATCTCCAATCGTACTTTTCCCCAAAGTACCCCTCACCAAGACCTATCTAGGACTTGATACTTCCCTATTCAGAACTCGACCAATCGAGTTGAAATTTTGTACAGATCTTAATATTGATGCCAGGGACCACCACCCAAAATTTGGGGGAGTTTGGACTTAATTTCCTCTCCTAATTAATTTTATATTGTTTATTAAATTTTTACAAAAAACTTTAGGCAAAAGTTCTCCAAAAATTCTCATTTTTGGACAGCCTCTCGATATACATATTATAGACCTCCAGTCCAAATTTCAAATCATTTGGACATGTTATGAACCGTGGGCAACCATTTCAATTTCTGGTTAGCCTAGGTCTTGATCCCACCAAAACGAGTGCTGTGGTCAAACCACTCACCCAAATTGAATAAAATCAATTTTAAAGTAAAGTAGACCCCGAGGGCTACAACTTTTGTGTCTGGTCATTTTTCCTAAATCGGACTCTAAGGGCTTCGTTTTGCAGCCTCAAAAATACATTCAAATAACCTATTTTTCCATTATGTACTATATAATAATCTATGTATTATATATTAAATCCACTGTTCATCTTCTTCAAGAACCCGAACAGACACAGGAAAACCTTTTTCCTGTAAGCATTCCGTGGTCCGTCGCCGGCCGTTCGGTCACTTCCCTGGCCAGCCACCACCACCACCACCTCCGTTGAGGCGATGGCTATCGGTCGGCGGTGGTTTGGCCGCCGGAGGTGGCGGTTTCCGGCGAACTCAAAATACCTTTTTCATGGTTTTTCCATGAAAACGAGAGACGGGTCCGGCTCCGTTGAGCGCGAACCTCCTTTCTAAGAATCCTAAGATCTACCCATGAAAGAGAAGGAGCAGAGGAGGACCTTGTTCGCGGTTTGAAGGCGAGAAGAACGTCGGGGTGCCATGGCGCGGTGGTGGCGTTTGCTGGACTTCTCCTACAGCAAGAACAAGGGTCTGTTCTGATTACTTGAGCGTGTAACCTTCTCCTCTTTCCCTAAGTGGGCTTTTATAACTCAGGAAGTGGGAAGATGAAATGGTAAAAGCCATTATGTCCATGAAGTTTCCCCCTTAACGTTTCAGTTACGGTGAAGGGATAAGAAACGGCGGAACTGAACAGGTGTGTCCAGCTGGCGGTTTTCTATTGGACCACCTTTTCCTCATTTATTATATGATTTCAGAAGGAAAACGGCCGGTAGTTACTCCTGGTGTAACTTCCCACACCAGCATTTATTACCACGCGTGTTGGAATAATTTCGGGCCTGAACCGTCGTTTCGGCCAATGTCACGGGCGTGATACATAGGTCACGGGCATGACAGGCCCGGATAGCCAATTCTGGGTTCGACGATCGTCGAACTGAGATCGACGATCGTCGATGGATGGTCACGGGCGTGACACCTTGGGCCACGGGCGTGACAGTCCAAAACGGCAGATTTTGGTTCGACGATCGTCGAATTGAGATCGACGATCGTCGAAGGCTGGTCACGCCCTAAGTCACGGGCGTGACCTCTCGGTCACGGGCGTGACATGCCCGAACGGCAAATTTCGAGGTCGACGATCGTCGAATTGAGATCGACGATCGTCGAAGGCTGGTCACGCCCTAGGTCACGGGCGTGACACTCATGTCACGGGCGTGACATGCCCGGGCCGCAAGCTCGACGATCGTCTCACGGCGATCGACGATCGTCGATGGGGTCACGCCCATAGTCACGGGCATGACACCTTGGTCACGGGCGTGACATGCCCAGACAGCACGTTCGACGATCGTCTCGTGGAGATCGACGATCGTCGAAGTAGTCACGCCCAAGTCACGGGCGTGACGGGTCGGTCACGGGCGTGACCAACCCTTGACCCGAAAACTCGGTCGATTTATTTTCACTTTTTGTGCACCCTGGGGTTCTGACTCGACCAACCGACTCCTAGGGGTCTAGCCGGAAATGGGATGTTACATTAGATTTGCGCCAAGATCTGTGCAAAGATCATATTATATATATTATATATTTTGTATATATAATAATCATCCACTTTATGAATTAATTTAAAAATACATAGAAGCTTAATTAGAGAAAGTGGTCAACATGAAAATTATAGCTCTATGGGTCAACTTTATTTTAAAGTTTGTTTCAATCCATTTGGGTATGTGGTTTGACCAGAGCACCCATTTTGGTGAGAACTATACCTGGGTTAGACCAGAGAATTTTTTGAGTGCCCCCATCAATCCAGCCATCCAAATGACTTGAAATTTAGGATGGGGATCACTCTTACCTTTGCCCAAAACATATACAAAAAATGGAAATTTTTGAAAAACATTTTCCTAAAGTTTTTGTATAAATTTAATAATCAATGTATGATTTATTTAAAAGACCTAATGACCTCCAAACCCTCCCAAATTTGGTTGAGTGGTGCTTAGGGTCATCATAAGACTCTGTATAAATTTTCATCCCATTTGGAGATGATTTAGATTGGAAATAAGCAAACCCTATGTTGGACCAAAAAGGGGTAATTAGGTCAAAGTGTCCCTTGTGGGTTTTGATGGCCAGATCACCTCAACAGTGGTTGAAACTCGGGCTAATGATTTGTTATGATATTTAAATCCCTCACATGGAGTATGGGATAGATTAGGGTAGATTTTCCCTAGGAATTAAATTAAAACCCTATGGTTGAACTTTGGGAATTTGTTAAGGATATAGGGTGTTATGTCCTTGGATGGACTTGTTGATTAGTCTATGTGATCCTAGGGAGGTGAAATGCCCTAGGAAGAGATTTGGTGGACTTTGGACACATGCACCCCACTTAAAGCACTTAGTTGATATTTAGGTCTTTACACCTTAGAGAATATTCAATGGGACATATGACCTTGGATCTTTGAGAAATTTTGGTTGGAGTATTGTCATAGTGATGTATACCTCTTGAATTTATTATAGGGTGTCTATATAACAGTAGCTCACCCTTGTAATTATAAACTTCATCTTTCCCTTTTAATGATATTGATGTAAGTATGCTTTATATGTCTTAGAATGATTTCAAACTCTGGAAATGTTGATCAAATAGCATGTAGGTGATGATAGGGCTTAGTCTTTTGAGTAACGGTTTTCATACCACAACATTCCAGGTGCTTTGGATGGGAGACAGGGAGCAGCAGTAGGGGATACAGCACTAGCGGAGTACGATGCACATGGAGGTGGGCTAGTCTAGTACAGGAGCACTGACTATTGGTTCCGTGAGTGATTAGTTTACTTAGCTTCCGCGAGAGTTTGTAGGGAGGATTTATGTACCGGGCCTGAGCCCGTTTATATTTCATTGTACTGTTCTATTTCAGTACTTCTATTATCATGTGGACTTGATGTGATTTCTCATATTTTATATTATATTTGATTATGGACTTAGTTTTATCAGAACTGGTTTATTCTTCTTACTCTTTGGTGATCGTAAAAGGCCGGCAAGATCGACATTTTGTAGTGGTGACCTTCCCTTGTGTCGGTGTCACTGCAAAGCGACGGTTCTGGGCATAAGACCCCAGTGGTTTAAAAAAGGAAAAAAATGGGGTCTTATAACCAGATGGATGTCAAATCAGCATTCCTGAATGGGGACCTAAAAGAGGAAGTACATGTGGATCAGCCACCAGGTTTTGTAGATCCTAACTCTCCTAATTTTGTATATAATCTAAGAAAAGCTCTATATGGGCTAAAGCAAGCCCCTAGGGCTTGGTATAAAACCTTGTCCAGCTTCCTAATTGAGAACAAATTCTCATGGGGAAGATAGACAAGACACTATTCCTAAGGGATTCAAAGGGCAAGCTTATCCTAGTCCAGATATATGTCGATGACATTATCTTTGGATCTACCGATGACAACCTTTGCAGGATGTTTGCTAAACTTATGCAAGGAAAGTTTGAAATGAGTAGCATGGGTGAGCTCAAGTTCTTATTGGGACTCCAAGAAAGACAGACTGATGATGGCTTGAACATATCCCAGTCCAAGTTCACCAGGGAGCTAATCAAAAAGTATGGTATGGAGAATGCCTCCACCATGAGAACTCCCATGGGATCAAGTATGCCTATAGGCAAAGATGAGGCAGGGAAACATATTGATGGGTCTTTGTATAGAGGGATAATTGGCTCCCTTCTATACCTGACTGCTAGTAGGCCTTACATCATGTATGTCACATGTGTCTGTGCTAGGTATCAGGCATGCCCTAAAGAATCTCATTACTCTGCTGCAAAGAAAATCTTGAGATATCTTAAGGGCACACCAGATCTTGTCCTATGGTATCCTAAAAATAGGGATTTTGATCTAACAGGATTTTAAGATGTAGATTTTGCAGGTTGCAAAGAACACAGTAAAAGCACTACTAGAACCTATTAGTTCTTAGGAAGAAGGCTAGTTTCTTAGAGCAGCAATAAGTAAACTAGTGTGGCTATATCCACTGTTGAGTATGAATATTTATCAGTAGGCAACTGCTGTGCTCAGCTGTTGTGGATCCAACATCAGCTCCAGGATTATAACCTTCAGGTAAGTAGAACTCCTCTCTACTGTGATTCTACAAGTGCTATTTCTATTACTAGGAATCCTATCTCACATAGCAGGAATAAGCATATAGAAATAAGATATCATTTTATTAGGGAGCATGTGGAGAAGGAAGACATCAGTCTTGAGTTTGTCCCCACAGACAAGCAAGTGGCTGATATCTTCACTAAGCCATTAGATGAAGAAAAGTTCAACCCCCTCAAATTTGAGTTGAGTATGTTGAACTTGGCATAGCTTCAGGCACTCCCTTTTGAATTTTTTGGTGCAGGTATTGTTCCTCTTGATGGACATACAGACTCCCATGTAGTATCAATTCACTAATGTTTCTTCTGTGGTGGGAGTAGGTTACTATGGAAAGGAGAGAGAAGGTCAGCCAAGGAAGGGCCAGCCCCCATCAGCCTATTCTACAGAAGTCAAAAGGGGGAGAGAAGAGAGGAGGTCCTAGCAAGGGGGAGACTTAGCAAGTGGGAAAGATGTCAAAGGGGAAAGAAAGACATGTGGCACTCATGTAAGGACAAACACCTTACAGCAAAATATGGGGAGTAAGTGATGCTCACCATACAGGCAAAAAATGAGGTACATTTACTTATAGCTTATCAGAATTTCAATATTTATTTTGCTGTGCAGGTTGTGTGTATAATTGACCAAGGAAAGAAAACATTTTTGATAAAGGTTGATAAGGGTTTTGACTTCTTCAAATAGGGGAGATTGTTGGGTCCAATGTTCCCAATGTCCCTGATTTGTGAGAAGTCAAACAGGTCAATGTCACACACATCCACTGTATTTGATGTGCATTTGAGGTCTTGAGTACAGGTTGTCCATATCACATTGATAGGACATATGGACATAATAAGTGGCTTCTGGACATAGCAAAAATTGACTAAGTCCACAGGCGTTGAGTGGAGCAAGCTCACTCAACGCTAGAGGTATGCATTCAATATTATCTAGTAGAAATTTGCCTTAAGTCCACAGGCATTGAGTGATAACAACTCACTCAACGTCATATAACATATAGAGTTGAGTCTATCTCAACTTAACTGAAAGATAGCCAAAAATGTAGCTAAGTCCACATGCGTTGAGTGTAGTCTACTCACTCAACGTCATAGAGCAAAAAGGCTGTGAGTCAGGCTAGGTTAGTCTAAGCCTAGAGAAATTGGCTGAAAATGTGGCTAAGTCCACAGGCGTTGAGTGTGGTCTACTCACTCAACGCCATACAGCTTTTAGCGTTGAGGGTTGCTATTCCAGTCAACTCCACCGAAAAGTTGGGCAAAATTTTAACTAAGTCCATATGCATTGAGTGTAGCTTACTCACTCAACGCAAGATAACAGAAAAATTCTGTTAAGTACTTTTGCGTTGAGTGGAGCTTACTCTCTCAACGCCAAGGCACAAAAATATTTGCCATGGTAAATAGCATTGAGTGAGGCAAGCTCACTCAATGCTCTCGATGCTCTCAATGCCTTGAAGCAGAAATTTAGCTAAGTCCAAATGAGTGGACTGCTTGGCTTTTATCGAGCTCAGCTTCATCGACCTGAGCTCAGCATTCGTCGAACTGAGCCTAGAGTTCGTCGAACTAAGTCTATAGTTCAACGAACTGAACTTGTGCTTTCGTCGAGCTGACCTTGTCGTTTGTCGAACGGAGCTCAGCGTTCGTCGAGCTAAAAACTTAGACAGGCAGAATTTTGTCAAAGTGTTATGGCATTGAGTGATACCTACTCACTCAACTCCTTTGGTTCTGATGATTGAATTTTGTCCAAGTTCAGAGATGTTGAGTCATGCTGACGTCCGCAAAGTCAAATAGTCAACAAAAATTCAAATGTTGAGGAAATGCTGCCAAAGACATTGGCTGTCAGCTATTATCATCCTCTGCTTTTTCCAAGAAATATTTTCATTATAATGTGCTGGGGCCCACACACAGCAAGGAGCCATTGAATCAAGATTAAATGGAAAGCATGCGCTAAATGGCTTAATATCAGCCATCAATCCTGGTGGTGGCCCACTGCTCAATTGTCCTTTAGAGAATAAAAAGAAGCAAATCGGCTAGAGCAATCAATCGAATCAATTCCTTGTCTATGTTTTCTAAAAACAAAAAGTGCGGCCGAACTTCATCTTCTTCCTCGCCATTTTCATCGAGCCTGAAGAAGTTGTTATGTACAGAGAACCTTGCTGGGAAAGAGATAGCTGAAGCAATTACCATATGCAATAGCAGGTTTAGAAGCAATTCTGAGGAAGCAGATTAACAAGCTCTATAGAGAAAAGAAAGCTGTTTGAAGAAAGATTCTAATACCTACTTCATTGTCTTCAATAACAATAGCTAGGATTGATATCTGCTCAGTCCAGGAAGAAGAAGGCACAGAGTTCTTGCTCTGGTGTCTAATCATAGATCCTTTCTTGTTCTTTTGTTTAGATTCCTTATGAGTCTGGAGTTGTATCCCCGTATTATAAAGGCTAAGGTCTTTGTGGCCTGTGTTTGGCTTAGTGCCGTGTGAAAGGTCTTTGTGACCTGGGTTTGTCTTAGTGCCTAGGTGTTAGGTCTGTGTGACTTGTGTGGTCCTGCTAGATCTGTGTTGTAAGCTATGAAGTAGTTGAGTTCTGGAGGGAGAGCCGAATCAACCACACTGATAGATAGGCCTAGAAGGACAGTGGATGTAGCCAAGATTGGGGAACCACTATAAAATTGTTGTGTCATCTGTGACTATTCTTGAAAGCTGATAACTAACCTAATCACATGCACTATAATCTGAATACAAGTTAAAAAAGTTAAATAGAGATAAAAAACTATTCACCCCCTCTAAGTGTTTAGCTAGCCTTGAAAACAAGACTTTCACTCATATTACTTGAGCAATTGCTCAAGTAATATGCACTCTCTTTTATACCACTTAATATTTAAATGGAGCACCACTAGAAGCATTTAACTCAAAGTATGCATTAACACAATCATGGATCAACATGTGGTCAGTCATTACATTTCTCATATTACTAGAATGTTTTCAAGTAATATGAACCGACTCAACATTACCTAGTCATGTCAAGTATTGCTCTATATCTCCCCCTTATGTATTGCCACACATCTCCCCCTTTCTGTCGTCTTCAATAGGTATATCTATTGAGGGAGGAGAAAAGATCATGGGAGAGATTATCTCTTGATCCTAGTCAAAGTCCTATGTTGATAACACTAAGGAAATTTTCCTAGTGATCAATCTACTAGATTAGGAGTCATACCTTTTGTGTTGATACATTGAAACAACAGAACACTACATTCCTTGAACTTGCTGCACACATAGTTCAACTTGCTGATGTTGTATCTACAAAATCAGTATCCACTTATGGTGATATCATTGATACACCACATCACTACAACCCTTGGCACTTTAGTGAACCATTGATCCACTTGAGCTGGCTGGTAGCTGTCTCTCTTCTCATGATCTCCCCCTTAGTCCGTGCATTGTTCTTAGGACAAACTGGTTAGCAGTGAAGATCTCTGATCTATAACAGTCGCTGCTTGCTCCTTCTCAACAGGAGGTTGATCCCATTCCAACAAGTGCTGGACATGCGCCTCCTTAATAGGAGCATCCCTATCATTCCCTCTGCTGGAAACCTGATTCCATCTTAGTCTTTATTCCACTTAAGGGTCTTTATAGTCTTGATGTCACATCAAGTACTTATCTACCTACAAGAGAAGTGAATCCTACAACACAAGTATAATAGGGAGCAACTGAAGCTATACCAAGTTCAACATATCCAATCTCAACCCAGAGGGTTTTGAAATTGACTTTATCTAGTGGTATGATAAATATATCAGCCACTTGTTAGTGAGGACAAACCTAGGATTGGGCATTTCCATATGCTCCCTAACCAACTGATACTTAATCTACATATGCATAATCCTGTTGTGAAAGACAGGATTCCTAGCAATTTAGATTATACTAGTAGAAAGTCAATATAAGGTAGTTTTCTTTATCTAGAGTATGTGGTCCTGATACCATGGAGCTGATATTGTAAGACTGGTTTCTTTCTTGCGGTTCCAAGTAGTCAGTCTTCTTCATATGATTTGATAGGTTCCATCTTTGCTTATCCTATCTACCTTGCACTCTGTGGTGGAGGTGCATCTTCTCACCTATTCTCCTTTAATCTAACTGGGAAGTCAGCTCTACCAAGCCCAGCCTTGCTACAATAGCAACATATTATGTTAGGGAAATATGTTCTCTGGGATTAGGATCATTACCTGTCTCCTTTGGAGAGCATCATCCCAGAGTTATTGTGTTCTTCCTTGTATTGACAGTTTGAGTTGGCCGAATACCACTTGGACAGTTTTGGTAGGGTTTTGTATGCCACCCTTGATACCAATTAAGGTATGCCACTAGAAAAGTCTTCAAACCACTTAAGTTTTTTTCCCCCCCTTAAGGCCTCATGCATTTTTAGGATATACGGGCCTTTTACTCTTGTCCCGCAACAACATATTATTATGGAAGCATTACTGACTGTACAACAGTAGCCATCTACTAGGGTTGATCTCCCCCTCAGACTGTGCATAGTCCTGAGGACCTGCTGATCAGCTGTGAAGTTCCTTGATCCATTTCAGCTATTGGCTGCCTCTTAACAGAAAGCTGAACATGTTCCTGCAACTTCTTTTTGCGATCTTCGAACAACTCTCTGCGTTCATCGAACTGAACTTTTCTGGAATTCCTTCTGAATAACCTCTAAAGGTTATGGTCCTAGAGCTGTAGCTGGATTCTCATTAGTTGATCATAGCAGCTCCCTTACACCATGATCACTTCTTACTTACCCAGGTGTTTTCCTTTACTTCAGCAACAGACTTGCCTCTGGCATAAGCTTTTTGTTCAAGCCCCAATGACCTTTTTGCATTGGAAACTCAGACTTCATTCTCCTTCTTAATCATTCCTTCATCCTTGATCTTGGCCAGTTACCACTCCAATAGTGATTGTACAACTTGACTAGAGAGAATATCTCTAGAGTAGATACAACTGCCCCAGCTCTCCTATACCACTTGATACCACTTGTATCCTTCTTCACGAATACAGATAGCATCCTTATCCATGGGGAATGATCCATTGGATAACTTCCTTGTTCCAGTCCAAGTTTTTGAAAATCTTCTTTCCAAGTACCAAATGGGGGATGTGCACTTAGACTATCTTACAAAGCAGGTTACCTTAGGACCTCGATATTGGGTCCTAGGTCTGATTAGAATGAAATCTAACTTGCCTACCTGCAAGATTTTTGACAGGTAGGCTAACTCTTGCTCTAGACATAAAAGGATAGTGCTAGAAATCTAGGGCAAAATTCCCCACCTTACCACAACACCAATACTCATGGATATTATATCTTCTTTTCTGAGCAGGTCTTGCAGTGTGGTTAACTACTGACTGAACAGAAGGAAGAGGAGCAGCAACTTTCTTCAGGTTTATTTCAGCAAGGATCTGACTGAAGGTTATTCTTCCAGCAGGCTTCCTTTGCTTGACCTAAATGGTATTTACAGTTGTCTTCTTTGCAGATGACAAGCTATTTATATCATCAAAACTAGCCAAGTTAGGCTTACTAGTAGATTGACCCTTGGTCTGAGTCCTTGCAGGATGGGCTTGAGTGAAAGCCACTGCCTTTCCCTTGTGAGTTGTGGCTGAGGCACCAATTATAAATGGTCCAGCATGGGCCATTTGTACTTTTTCATGGGGATCCTTAAAGGCACTCATTCCCCTACCCTTTCTTCTCCCATTATAAGATACACTTGTATTCTTACAAGAAGAATTCTCATTCTTATAGTGACCATCCATACAGTTCTGGTCATACCTGTTAGAAGGGAGGATTACCTTATGAAAGGTTTACTGTGGCACAACAGGAGCTTGGACTCTCCTCTGAGATTGGATAACTTTAGAAATCCACTAGGATTTAGATTTTCTCTTGATAGCATCTATCTTAGAGAAATTGGTCACTATCCTCTTCTCCCTTTCAAGTTTCTCTTCAAGAACCTTGATATTGGAGTCCTTATATTTAATAAACTAAATATGGGTATCTACCATGGTCTTCAGTTGACCAACTTCCCTCATCTTCAAATATTGCAAAGATGAAGTCTCATCTTGCTAGGAAGTAGACAGCCGTAGGGAGGAAATTTCCTCTGCTTACTTCTTAACAAGCAACTTGCTTTCCTTGAAAGATTTCAGAAGTACAACATAATTCTCAATCAATTCATTGATATCTGTGAAAGTAGAGAACAACCAACTAAAAAACAAGCCGGAACTTTGAATAATTGAAAGTTTTATTATCCAAAAAGATATCTATTACAAAGGTGTTGGTACCCTTGTTTGATTTGAGTTTAGTCTTGTCTTTTTAGTCCCTTGACCCAAGAAATATCTATGGTCAATGGTTAGTGGTCTAGCTGTAGAGTCCCCGCTTTTCCAGATGAAGAATTTGGTTAAGTAGTTTTTCGTTCGACTATAGTCGAACGTCGCTCGACTATCGTCTATCGGCTGATCGACTATCGTCTATTAGTTGGTCGACGCTCTGTCTGCGTTGATAGCTCGACTATCTGTTGATAGGTCGACTATCTGCTTGGTTTGGTAGTTCGACTATCTATCCTGATAGTTCAACTATCTGATAGCTCGACTATCTGTTGATAGGTCGACTATCGGTTCCGCTTTGATAGTTCGACTATCTGTTGATAGGTCGACTATCTGTCGTCTTTGATAGTTCGACTATCTGTCCTGATAGTTCAACTATCTGATAGCTCGACTATCTGTTGATAGTTCGACTATCTGTTTTGTTTTGATAGGTCGACTATCTGTTGATAGGTCGACTATCTGTTTTCTGTGATAGGTCGACTATCTGCTTGATAGGTCGACTATCTGTTTGTGTTTGATAGTTCGACTATCTGTCCGGATAGATCGCTATCTGATAGATCGACTATCTGTTCTGATAGGTTGACTATCTGCCTAGGTTGTTCGACTATCTTCTTTGATAGTTCGACTATCTGGATCGTTCGACTATCTGCCCGATAGGTCGACGATCTCCGTGCGTCGGTCGACGATCTCCGAGGGTCGTTCGACGTTTTCTGTTTGCCTTTTTATTTTGTATTTATTTATTCTATTTAATAAATTAATACAGTATCTGGCATTTTATTTCAGTTGTTTTATGATAATATTTCCAGGCAATATCTGCTCCATCTCTTTTTCCTGAGTCAAATCTTTTCAGATAAAGTTGTTTGTCTTATTAGTTGTCATTGTATTTTACTTTATCTGCTGTCAGTCCTTTATAGCCGTTAGACTGAAAAGTCTTCCTTATGCTATAAAGAGTTTGTTTTTGATGTGATTTTATTTAGTACCTTTATTATCAGATTGCTTCCTGCAGCTTCTTTGAAAAAGGTTTATCCCTTTTATAGAATATTTTGCTGCAGAGTTTGTTTGTCTTTGTGATATTTGCAGCCCCGGTTTCAAGTTTCAGAAGAAGACAAACAGTTCAAATTGAAAAGAGCCGTTGCTTGTTGCTGCTATAAAAGGAATCCTTTGGAGACGGATTTCATCTAGCTAACCAGTTATTCCAAAAAGTTATTCAATTAGCATTTCAAGCTTTCATCAAGACGAAGTTTAACTGCTCTCAGCAATCTTCATTCAACTAAGAAGTGTTAAGCTCTTCTGCTCTTCTTCAACCTGAGTTCTCCTGCCTCTAGGAAGTTCAGACTCAGAGTTCTTTTGAAGAAGAAGAAGAAGATAGCTGCTAGAAGATTTCTATTTTATTATTTTATATCTTCTTGTAGTTCTTCCTTCAGTTCTTACTGAAGAGTTTCTGTACTGAAGCAAGACTTCACCTGGACATTCTTTGAGCCAGGGGGAGCCTTGATTCTTTTGAGCTCTCTAGCTCAGTGCAAGTCTTTGTGCTTCTCTAATCTATTGTAAAATAGAGAAGACATCTTAACCTTCTTTCCCCCTCCTGTACAGGGTTATTACTCCCTTCAAAAGTATCCCTTGGTGGCAGGGCACCTGATCAAAAACCTGTGTTGGTTTTTAGACACCTGATCAAAAGTCTAAAGGGTTTCTAGATCTACCTGAAGCAGATCTTGTGGTGGTAGGGCACCTGATCAAAAACCTGTAGTGGATTCCTACCTTGTTGGTAGAAGAGTGGACGTACCCAAGTTGTTTGGGGAACCACTATAAATTCCTTGTGTCGTCTGGCTTGCTTAATTTAATTCTTGCATTGTGGCTGTGATTAGATATAACTAGGTTTGCTAGTTGCTGATTAGGTTTTCCAAGCCTTAATTGTAATTACAGTTAGCTTGAGTCTGTGCACAATACTTGTGTTAGGCTTTAGGGTTATCTCTTTATCTATAATCTTTTCATTCCGCATTTCACTCCAAGGGAGTTGGGTAGACTATTAAGTTTTGTCTAGTGCAAAATTTGATAACTCTATTCACCCCCCCTCTAGAGTAGTATCTATCCCTTCACTTTCAATTGGTATCAGAGGGAGGTTGGCTGAATGAATAGGCTAACACCTAAGTCACAAGATCCTGATAGATACCAAAGTTTATAGATATTCACTATCACTATCATGGCCCAGTCCAAGGATTATTCTAGTACCCGACCTCCAGCATGCAACTTAGCTAAGTTTGGCATCTGGAAGGCAAGGATCAAATTATATATGAATTTTATTGATGAAAGTATCTTTGCTTCTATTTTGTCAGGACCCCCAAGAGCACCTGCTGCTGCTACTGCCTCATCATCTGATATGAGTGCAGTGCCCCCTCCAGATTATAATGATGAGTACAAGAAGGCAAAGATAGCAGATGCCAAGGCGATGAACATTCTGGCTCAGACAATTTCTGATGAGGTATTCCAGAAGGTAGCTGACTGCTCTTCAGCAAAAGCTATGTGGGATACACTGAACCAGATTGTAGCTGGTTCAGCTGATGAAAGGAAGGACAGAAGGTCCAACCTTATCTCACAATATGAGAACTTCAAGAAAACTGATGCTGAATCCGTTGAAGCCATGTATACAAGGCTCAGCTCAATCATAAATGAGCTGAGGACCCTTGACAAGGACATATCATTGACAGAGGACAATGATAAGATTCTTATGTGCTTCCCTAGCACATGGGATCTGAGGATCTGGCCTATCAAGGAGGCTAGAAGCACAAATGAGATTTCAACTGAAGCCCTTCTCGGCAAGCTCAAGTCTTTTGAGCAAGTGCTGAAGACAAGGGAAGCAGAAGCTGAAGCAAAGACCCCTACTCCAACAAGAAAAGAGCAATCTCTAGCTCTTAAGGCTGCTGATGCTTCTGAAGGCAGTCAATCCAATGAGGAGCTAATGGCATTATTTGCCAAGAGGTTTCTCAAGATGGGGAGAAAGGAATTCAGAAAGAAGTCTTCATGCTATGAAGACAAACCAAGGTATGATCGTTCTCCTGCTAAAGAAATTATCTGCTATGGTTGCAGGAAGCCTGGACATATCTTACCAGATTGTCCAGAGGAGAAGAACAAAGATAAGAGGAAAGAAAAGGAACAACACAGGAAGCACTCCAAGCCATCCTCCTACAAGAACAAGAAGAAGGAGAGAGGTTTCATTGCTGAAACCTAGAGTGATTCTGATGAAGAATCTTCCTCCTCTAGCTCCAGTGAGGATGAGGAAGAGAAGAAGGCAAAGGAAGTTTGCCTGATGGCAATAGATGCCTGCAGCAATCATTCAGCTGCAGAGATTTCAGATTCAGAGGAAGAAATGCCAACAGAAGATGAGGTACTATCGTCTTATGATTTTACTTCAGCAGAATTCAAATTAGATTTTAAATCTTTATGCTTAGATTTAATTAGTTCTGAAAAGGAGATTAAAGAACTTAGACATAGGCTAGCTGAATCAGAAATCATATCTACTGAAAATATTAGGTTAAAGGAAGATCTCACTAATTATAGTGAAGAAATTAAGTTTCTTAAAATTGAGTTAGCTAAATCTAAGAGGTTAGAAGAATCTCTAAATGGTAGAAGCCTTAAGTTATTAGAAATAACCAGCATGACTAACACTAGGTCAGGCAATAACAAACTAGGCTTAGGAGCTTCTCCCAGTGAACCCCCAGTTATTCTTAAAAATAATCTTTCAACTCCAGTGAACTTCATTTCAGCTAGTGGAATGAAGAACACTGAGCAAGTAAACCAAGTTAATAAAACTTTAAATAAAGCTAAGAGAGAAAAGAGGAAGAAATTTTTAAAGAAATACAAAGAGCGTCGAACGCTGCTCGACGATCGGAAGCTCAATGGTCGAACGAAGCTCGACGATCTGAGTGCCCATCGTCGAACGTCGATCGACGTTTTCAATATGATTTTCAAAATCATCATCAAACCCATAGAAACCTAAATGAAAATAGAAACCCTAGGTTTGTTGACCCATCATCTGCATGGAGAATCCCACCTAGGAGATCTCACCCATTAGGTTATCACCCTCAGCCTGCATTTTCATTTATTTCTAGCTTTTCTTATGTGAAAAACAAGGGACCCAAGGTTACCTGGATCCACAATGTCTAAATGAATGTCTTGCAGGTGAAGGCCTATCCTATCACTCAAAATAAGTGGTATTTGGATAGTGGATGCTCCAAGCATATGACAGGAAATAAAAATCATCTGTCAAAATTCAAAGCTAAGCTCGGCCCAAAGGTTATCTTTGGAGATTCAAGCTGTGGTCAGACAGAAGGCTATGGCAGGATCACAATTGGAGATGTTACTTTCAAGAGAGTTGCATATGTGACAGGACTGAAGCACAATTTGATCTCAGTCAGCCAGCTATGTGATGCTGGCTACCAGGTTTCATTTTCTAACTCTTCTTGTAATATTACTTTAAATAATAATGTTGTTTTAGTAGGCATTAGAATAGGTAATATTTATTTAGTAGATTTCAATTCAACTCATTCTGAAATCTGTTTATTTAATGAAGTAACAATTAATAATAATTCTATGTGGCATAAGAGGCTTAGTCATGTTAACCTTAAAAATATATCTAGGTTATCTAAACACAACCTTGTTAGAGGTTTACCTTCTTGCCCCTACAAGAAGGAGAGCCTATGCAAGGCTTGTCAGCTAGGCATGCAAACCAAGAATTCTTTTAAATCAGTAAATAAAAGTGATTCTCCTAGAATCTTGTACTTATTACATTTGGACCTTTTTGGCCCAATAAATGTACAGAGTTTAGGAGGGAAGTATTACACCTTAGTAATTGTAGATGACTTCTCTAGGTTCAGTTGGGTTTTCTTTTTGAGAACTAAGGCTGATAACTTCAAAGCCCTTACAGACTTTCTATTATGTGTGCAGACTGAGTACTCTACTCATGTGGCCTTGATCAGAAGTGATCATGGTACTGAGTTTGACTCTCTTCTCATGCAAGAATTCTGTGAGAGAGAAGGTATCAAACATAGCTTCTCAGCTCCTAGAACTCCCCAACAAAATGGGGTAGTTGAAAGGAAAAATCGAACACTCATTGAAGCTGCTAGTACATTGTTGGCAGATGCTAATATGCCTCTCTCCTATTGGGCAGAAGCTGTTAGTACAGCCAATTATGTCTTGAATAGAAGTCTGATACACAAGCTTAAGTGTAAAACTCCTTATGAGTTGCTTAAAGGAAAGAAACCTAAAATTAATTATTTTAGAGTATTTGGTTGTGTAGTGTACATTCATAATAACAATAAAGAATATCTTAGAAAGTTTGAAGCAAAAGCTTCAATGGGAATTATGCTTGGATATTCCCAAGTAAGCAAAGCTTATAGGGTTTATAACAAATCAACATGTAAAATTGAAGATCTGTGCATGTATCTTTTGATGAGTCTCAGATGTTTTACAAGGAGAAGGAAAATTCTCCTTCCTCCAGTTCATTGCAGGTACCTGATGCTACTCAAGAGATTCTTCAACTATCAACTCTTCAGATCACTGAATCAGACAGTGATGAAGACATTGCAGAAGCTGTTATTGTACCACCAACAGTAGATCAAATTCCTCCTGAGGAATTAATCCCAACTGTTGCTGAAGATCACATCCCACCTGCTGATATTGTCACACTTAGAGATCACCCTACATCTCAAGTGATTGGAGACATATCAGCTGGTGTGCAAACAAGACACCAATTAAGACAGGATGTGATGTACGCTTGTTTCCTCTCACAGGTTGAGCCCCTCACCTTTAAAGATGCTGAGCTAGATCTCTACTGGATCATTGCTATGCAAGAGGAACTCAATCAGTTTGAGAGATGTAAAGTTTGGACTTTGGTACCAAGACCTAAAGGCCAACTGATCTTAGGCACCAAGTGGGTGTATAGAAACAAGTTGGATGCAAATGGAATTATCGTAAGGAATAAAGCTAGGCTTGTAGCTCAGGGCTACAGATAGGAGGAAGGTATAGATTATGACCAAACCTTTGCTCCTGTTGCAAGGCTAGAAGCAATAAGGATCTTCTTGGCCTATGCAGCCTACATGAAGTTTAAGGTCTTTCAGATGGATGTCAAAAGTGCATTCCTAAATGGTGAGCTTAAGGAAGAGGTGTTTGTTGAACAACCACCAGGGTTTGTTTCTTCAACTCAGCCCTCACATGTGTTTAAGTTGCAGAAAGCTCTTTATGGACTAAAGCAAGCACCCAGAGCCTGGTATGAGACTCTAGCTAGTTTCCTTTTAGAGCACAACTTTACTAGGGGAGTAGTTGATAGAACCCTTTTCGTCAAGCACCACAAGGACACAATCCTGTTAGTTCAGGTGTATGTAGATGAAATTATATTTGGTTCCACTGATCCCAAACTTTGCAAAAGGTTCTCTGACCTGATGCACTCTAAGTTTGAGATGAGTAGTATGGGTGTGCTGTCTTACTTTCTTGGTCTCCAAGTTAAGCAAGATGCTGATGGTATCTTCATCTCCCAATCCAAATATGCCAAGGAATTGGTAAAGAAATTTGGGATGGCTGATGCTTCAGCAATGCCTACACCTATGGCTACTAATGTAGTTATTGATTCTGATGATCACGGCAAGCCAGTTGATCAAAAGAATTATAGGGCCATTGTTGGTTCCCTATTATATTTAACTGCAAGTAGGCCTGATATAATGTTTGCTACATGCCTCTGTGCTAGATTCCAGGTCAACCCCAAGGAATCTCATCTGATTCTTCTCAAGAGAATCCTGAGATACCTGAAGGGATGTCCAAATCTAGGACTTTGGTACCCAGCTGAGTCAGAATTTGAATTGATTGGATATTCTGATTCTGATTATGCTGGTTGCAGAGTTGACAGGAAGAGCACCTCAGGAACTTGTCAGTTCCTGGGAGAGAGATTGGTCTCTTGGTTCTGTAAGAAGCAGGCTTCTGTCTCAACTTCAACTGTAGAGGCTGAATATATAGCAGCTGCCAGTTGTTGTTCACAGATCCTGTGGATTCAAAACCAGCTTGTGGATTATGGTTACTCACACAAGAACACCAAAATCATGTGTGATAGTACCAGTGCTATCTCAATTGCACAAAATCCAGTGCACCACTCTAGAACGAAGCACATTGAGATTCGGCACCATTTCCTGAGAGATTGTGTGGAAAAGAACAAGATTTGTCTTGAGTTCATATCCACTGAGTTTCAGAGAGGTGATATATTCACCAAGCCCTTAGATGAACAGAAGCATCTGTTCTTTTTGGTTCAACTAGGCATGATCAATGGAAGAGACTAAGTGTGACTATATCTGCCAATGTTGAAACTTGTTTGAAGATAGTCGAACGACATTCGGAGATAGTCGATCGGGTCAAGCCCATCGTCGACCTATGGTTGATGAAAGCTTGCCTGTTTGAAGATCGTCGACCGGCGTTCGACCATAGTCGAACAAGTCGAGCTCATCGTCGATCTCTGGATGACGACAGCTTGCTGTTTGAGAAGCCAGAAATAGTCGAACGATCGATCGACTACTCTACTTCAGGACCGATCGTCGAACGACCGTTCGACCATCGTGTCTAGTATCTTTTAAATAGATCGACTATCTCCGGTCTAATATAAAGCCGATAGTCAACCTAGGTTAAAAGATCTTTGCTTATATCATTGATGGAGAGCGTCCTTTCGCATTCCGTCTCCCCGCTTGCTCCGTGTCTTGCGATTCTCTGCCGTTTCTTCTTCTCCGTTCCTCTCGCGCCTTCTCCAGCAAATCGATGGCGATTTCTCCCGCGCTCCTCGCAGTAGTCAAGTTTGACGCAGGTTTCAGCGTGGATTTTGATGCATTCAGTTGCTGTGAACCAGATATCGTGGATATTCTCTAGCTATGCAAAGATCAAGGATTGGAAAGGCTAATGTCTACAAGGATCAAGTTAAATATACCAGAGATAAAGGAATGGGCATTTACTTCATCTTCTACTGAAGATTCAATGACAGGATCTATTGGCGGAGTAGAGGTAATTTTGTCTCCCGCCGTTTTGACTGATGTTTTTGGATTGTTTAATGGCGAAGAAGAATTTGAGCAAGATGCTCCAGAATTTGGAAGAATGTTGACTGAGCTGGGACATGCAAAAGGCATTCTCTCCAAGCTCCTCAAGGTAAATTTTCCTTTTAAGATAAAATTTCTTGCTGAGTTAGTTGGAAAAGTGCTGCTAGGCAAACACTCTGCCCACGATAACATTACAAGACAACAATTTGCACTCATGTGTGCAATTGTCAACAAGAAAAGGATCAATTGGGCAGGTGTTCTGTTTGATTTGATAAGGAAGAAGAACAGTAAGAAGGAAGTTACCCTAGGCAGGGTTATTGGGATTTTTCTGAAGGAAAGATATCCCCAGCTGCTGATTTCAGCTGCTACAACCATTAATGCCAGCAAGAAGATGGATCCAAATCTATTCTCCAAGTGGAAGAGGACATTCGTGAAGCCCGCTCCTGCAGGGGCTGCTCCAGCTGCATCTGAGAGCACAAGGACTGACTCTGTCGCTCCCCACCCTCAAGAAGTTGGCTCAGCTCCTTCATCTATTCCTTCATCTTCTTCTGCTTTGCCATCTACTGCAGCTGAAGTTCCTTCAACTTCAACTGTAGTACGACTTTCTGGCTCTCCTCCTGCATCTTATCACCCAACTGATCTTGCTGGGACTTCTCAACCCAGCTTTGATCTGTTGGCGTCTGATTTTGCCTCTCCAGTTCATTCTCCCATTCCAACTCCTCCTCACTCACCTTCTCCACATCATTCTCCAGTTAACTCTCTAGTTAACTCTCCAGTTCGATCTCCAGTCCTCAACACAATTCATCCTGCCACATCAACCATTTCTGCTGCTCCTCCATCCACTGCAGTTCCACCTTTTGAAATAACTCCAGAATTTATTTCCAGCATTGTGGAGTTAATTACCCCTTCAATCAAAATCATGATTGAAGAGGCAATTGCTCCACTTGCTTCTTCCATTGCTTCTTTGACTGATGCCATCAAAACTCTCTCCAACTCTGCTGAGCCCTCTTCATCCAGGGGCCTGGTTTCAGTTCCCACTGAAATCAGGCAGGGGGAGATGTTCAATGAAGATGTCTCTGAGCAGCTCCCAGCCTCCCCTCCAGCAGCTCAATTTGCAGTATCAGAAAAAGTAGCAGAAGTTTCAGCTCCTCCTCCATCTGACAAAGAAAAAGAAATATCTGATGCAATAATGTTGTCTGAGTTTGTTGTAAAAGTTTATCTAGAAGAAGCCTCAACTCCCCTAGTTGCCCTGTTCCTAGAAGGAATAATCACTTCCTTTCTAGATGATTTATGGGAGTTAGGTCATCCTAAAGAAAATCCAGAAGGTATGTCTCTTTCCCAATTTGTAGATTACTTAATTGATAAGTTAGTATGGGAATATCTGAAAGGGATGACTAGATATCATTTAGCAAGATTTTACTCCTAATCCTACAGATTTAATGGAAGAAGTAGTGGCTGTTGTCAAAGAGCCTGAATCTGTATCAGCTCCTGATGTCCAAATGGCTGTAGAGCAAGCCGTGTTATCTGAACTGGTCCCTACGACAGTTCCTGAGCATCAAGAAATGAATCCTGAAAGCCAAGTTGAAAATAAAGATGACACCCCAAAACTGAGTTTGGAAGAAGAGAAAGCAAAAGCTGCTTGGCAACAAAGAGTAAAGGCTGATTTGGAAGAGAAAGAAAAAGCTTGGCAAGCTGAAAAGTCTACAGTATAGGATGATTCCCCTGGTTTAGATTTGGATACTCTTCTGGCACAGGATGCCATGGAAGAAGAGAAAGAGAAAGCTGTCCTGAAAGAAAAGGAAAAGGCTGTATCAGAAGCCTATGATCCGTATGATCATCCTCCCTCATCTCATTCTGAGGATGAAGATGACTCAGATCTGTCTGAGGATTCAAAGAAAAAGAAAGCTGCAAAGAGGAAAAGAAAAAGTGTAGCTCTTCCTCCTCCCAATCCCGATAATGACACTCCCTACTACATTCTGAAAGGGATTGATCCTAAATCCAAAGATTTCCAGCACTGGATGTGGTTCTCAAAGAATCAGCAAAAGGAGAGGAAGAAATCAAAGAGGTATGATAGTCCTGCTCCCAGATGGACTCCCAGAGGTCCTCCTCCTCCACCTCCCGGTGCAGGAGCCTCTGGCAATTTATCTGCTAATCCATCTGCTCCATCTACAAAATCTGCTCCTTCTCAGCCTCATTCAAGGAAAAGTTCTCAAAGCCACCAAGGCAAATCATATACTGGTATTCAAAGGCATGATACTGAGGTTAAAGAGCAAGTAAAGGAGGTTGTATATCAAAAGCCAACATTTTCACCTCCTCCTTCTCCCAAGAAAAAGGTTTCTCCTGCTATACCAGTTCATGTTGCTAAGGATATTTCAAAAGGTAAAAGAACTGTTTTCTCTGAAAAATCCAGTAAGAAGTTTGCTGAGTTTGCTCCTCCATCATCTTTAGTTATTCAAGAAGTTAAAGATACAGCAGAAAGTTTATTAGATTTATCTATTAAGTTTAAAGCTGTGAAGCCTATTGATACATCATCTGAAAATGTGTATGAAAGCCAAGAGTTAGATCCTGATTTCAGGATGGCTCGATTTCTAGAACTTGTTGGATCAACCCAGATAAAGAAAGCTAAGGCTGAAGGAAAGGACTCTGCAGGACTTTCTACAATGTCAAAGTTCAGAATGAAGGAACTCGATAAAATCCAGGTTAGTCCTGAAGTTTTTGACCCCTCTAAATATATGGAAAAGCACCCAGAAGTAGTTGTTCCAAGGGCTGCAGAACTGAAGATTATTGGCGTGCAAGATTTGAAGATGTCTAAGAAAGAAGCCATTGATCCCTTGCAGAAAGTTTCTTTTGTTCCTAGCTCTTCTGATCCCAAGCCTGATTCTGTAGATTCTTAATTTTGATTGACTGTTGTTATATATACTAACTGATTGTTAATTGCTAGTTAGTTGCTTAACTATTTCTTTTATTGATTTTATTGTTCTATAGCTAGTTTTGTGTTTTAGTTTTTGAGAGACTTAACTCAAATAGGGGGAGAATGTTGGTACCCTTGTTTGATTTGAGTTTAGTCTTGTCTTTTTAGTCCCTTGACCCAAGAAATATCTATGGTCAATGGTTAGTGGTCTAGCTGTAGAGTCCCCGCTTTTCTAGATGAAGAATTTGGTTAAGTAGTTTTTCGTTCGACTATAGTCGAACGTCGCTCGACTATCGTCTATCGGCTGATCGACTATCGTCTATCAGTTGGTCGACGCTCTGTCTGCATTGATAGCTCGACTATCTGTTGATAGGTAGACTATCTGCTTGGTTTGGTAGTTCGACTATCTGTCCTGATTGTTCAACTATCTGATAGCTCGCCTATCTGTTGATAGGTCGACTATCGGTTCCGCTTTGATAGTTCGACTATCTGTTGATAGGTCGACTATCTGTCGTCTTCGATAGTTCGACTATCTGTCCTGATAGTTCAACTATCTGATAGCTCGACTATCTGTTGATAGTTCGACTATCTGTTTTGTTTTGATAGGTCGACTATCTGTTGATAGGTCGACAATCTGTTTTCTGTGATAGGTCGACTATCTGCTTGATAGGTCGACTATCTGTTTGTGTTTGATAGTTCGACTATCTGTCCGGATAGATCGACTATCTGATAGATCGACTATCTGTTCTGATAGGTCGACTATCTGCCTAGGTAGTTCGACTATCTTCTTTGATAGTTCGACTATCTGGATCGTTCGACTATCTGCCCGATAGGTCGACGATCTCCGTGCGTCGGTCGACGATCTCCGAGGGTCGTTCGACGTTTTCTGTTTGCCTTTTCATTTTGTATTTATTTATTCTATTTAATAAATTAATACAGTATCTGGCATTTTATTTCAGTTGTTTTATGATAATATTTCCAGGCAATATCTGCTCCATCTCTTTTTCCTGAGTCAAATCTTTTCAGATAAAGTTGTTTGTCTTATTAGTTGTCATTGTATTTTACTTTATCTGCTGTCAGTCCTTTATAGCCGTTAGACTGAAAAGTCTTCTTTATGCTATAAAGAGTTTGTTTCTGATGTGATTTTATTTAGTACCTTTATTATCAGATTGCTTCCTGCAGCTTCTTTGAAAAAGGTTTATCCCTTTTATAGAATATTTTGCTGCAGAGTTTGTTTGTCTTTGTGATATTTGCAGCCCCGGTTTCAAGTTTCAGAAGAAGACAAACAGTTCAAATTGAAAAGAGCCAATGCTTGTTGCTGCTATAAAAGGAATCCTTTGGAGAAGGATTTCAGCTAGCTAACCAGTTATTCCAAAAAGTTATTCAATTAGCATTTCAAGCTTTCATCAAGACGAAGTTTAACTGCTCTCAGCAATCTTCATTCAACTGAGAATTATTAAGCTCTTCTGCTCTTCTTCAACCTGAGTTCTCCTGCCTCCAGGAAGTTCAGACTCAGAGTTCTTTTGAAGATGAAGATAGCTACTAGAAGATTTCTATTTTATTATTTTATATCTTCTTGTAGTTCTTCCTTCAGTTCTTACCGAAGAGTTTCTGCACTGAAGCAAGACTTCACCTGGACATTCTTTGAGCCAGGGGGAGCCTTGATCTTTTGAGCTCTCTAGTTCAGTGCAAGTCTTTGTGCTTCTCTAATCTATTGTAAAATAGAGAAGACATCTTAACCTTCTTTCCCCCTCCTGTACAGGGTTATTACTCCCTTCAAAAGTATCCCTTGGTGGCAGGGCACCTGATCAAAAACCTGTGTTGGTTTTTAGACACCTGATCAAAAGTCTAAAGGGTTTCTAGATCTACCTGAAGCAGATCTTGTGGTGGCAGGGCACCTGATCAAAAACCTGTAGTGGATTCCTACCTTGTTGGTAGAAGAGTGGATGTACCCAAGTTGTTTGGGGAACCACTATAAATTCCTTGTGTCGTCTGGCTTGCTTAATTTAATTCTTGCATTGTGGCTGTGATTAGATATAACTAGGTTTGCTAGTTGCTGATTAGGTTTTCCAAGCCTTAACTGTAATTACAGTTAGCTTGAGTCTGTGCACAACACTTGTGTTAGGCTTTAGGGTTATCTCCTTATCTATAATCTTTTCATTCCGCATTTCACTCCAAGGGAGTTGGGTAGACTATTAAGTTTTGTCTAGTGCAAAATTTGATAACTCTATTCACCCCCCCCTCTAGAGTAGTATCTATCCCTTCACTTTCAAAAGGTATGCCCTCCCTTATATAGAATGGAAGAGAGATGAGAGAATACAAATAAGAGATGTGGGACTAAAAAATTACAGGACTATACAAAAACAACCTGCATAAGCTGCGCGGTTAGATAGGAGGGCTAACCGATCGACTACCACCAGAGAGAGAGAGAGAGAGAGAGATCGCCAAGGGAGACCGCAAGACCTTCCGGTCTCCAAGTCGACTGAGACAAACTGCCAGACTGCGCGGTCTTCAAACATCCAAGACAGACCGCCAGAACGCCCGGTCACCAACTTCAACACTCCCCCTCAAGCTGGAGCATATATATCGATCATGCCCAGCTTGTCACAAATATGAAGAAACGAGGCGGATACTGGCTTGGTGAAGATGTCAGCCAGCTCTTTATCAGAAGTGACGAAGAGAGTGCAAATTTGTTCCTTCAAGATCTCTTCACGAATGAAATGACAGTCGACCTCAATGTGTTTGGTTCTTTCATAGAAGACCGGATTTTTGGAGATGTATATGACAGCCTTGTTATCACAGAACATAGGTAGAGGATGGTTGTAGACCTCTCCTAAATCTAGCATGAGAGCCCGTAGCCATTTTAACTCACAAGTGGTCGATGCCATACTACGATACTCTGCTTCAGCACTGGACCTGGAAAAAACAGACTGCTTCTTGCTCTTCTAGCTCACGAGATTTCCCCCAACAAAGGTGCAAAAACCAGAGGTTGACTTGCGATCCCCTTTGTTATCAGCGTAACTTGCATCTGAGTATGCTTCAACCCTCAGATGACCATTCTTCTAAAAAAGTAATCCTTTCCCAGGCGCTGCTTTGACATACTCCAAGATCCGCAAGGCGGACTGTAGATGGCACTCCTTAGGTGCTTGCATGAATTGACTCACCTTGACCACAACATAGGAAATGTCGGGCCTGGTCATTGTGAGATATATGAGCTTACCAACCAGACGCCTGTACCACGTACTATGTGAAATATGAGGCGAATCAGCTGTCCAGGTTTTGTCTTCTCCAGTTTGCATGGGGCATCAGGCAGGTTTTGCTCCAGTCAATCCTGCCTCTTTTAAAAGATCAAGGGCATACATACGCTAGGAGAGAACTAAGGAGTTTGGCTTCCGAGAGATTTCGATCCCCAGAAAGTACTTTGGAGAGCCCATATCCTTAGTTACCAGATGTTGACGAAGATGTCGCTTTGTCAGGGCTACCCCTTCCTGGTCATCGCCAGTGAGAAGAATATCATCGACGTACACAGCAAGAGCAACCAATCCCAAGGGGGTTTTACGAATAAATAGCGAGTGATCGGCAGAGCTTCGTGCAAAACCAACGGCCGCCACGATGCCGCTTAACTTTTCAAACCAAGCTCGAGGGCTCTGCTTGAGGCCATAGATTGCCTTCTTCAGTCGGCATACTCGTGTCTCCCCCTGAGCAATATACCCAGGAGGTTGCTCCATGTAGACGGCCTCCTAAAGATCACCATAAAGGAAGGCATTCTTGACATCCAGCTGGTAAATCAACATATCTCTATTTATCGGCATAGAGAGTAGGACCCGGATAAGGCTGAGACGAGCCATAGGAGAGAAGGTATCAAAGTAATAACCCCATAGGTCTGAGTAAAGCCCTTAGAAATAAGACGAGCCTTATAACGATCCACAGTGCCGTCTGGGAAAATTTTTACCACAAAGACCCAGCGACAGCCAACAACATTAGTGCCGAAGGGAGGAGGAACGAGAGTCTAGGTACCCTACTCAGTTAGGGTCACCATTTCCTCATCCATGGCCATCTTCCAATGAGGAATAGCAAGGGCCTCCTGGTAGGAGCGGGGTGTGGCAGTGGAAGAGATAGCCAGTGCAAAGGCCCTGCGAGAATAGGTAAGACAATCATATAAAACAACAGCAGCAAGGGGGTGTAGGGTACACGTCCGTACCCGAAGAGCTATAGGAAGATTCAGGTCAGCGGGTCCCTCGGCATCCGGAGCATCCGTGACAGAGAGAGCTGGCCCGGGAGTAGAGAGCGACGACAGTGGAGATGAGGGAGATGGTGGCAGAGAAGAGTGAGAGAGAGGCGGAGGGAGAGGAGTGGACGGAGACGGTGTAGGGGTGGATGTCATAGTAGGAGACGAGGGAACGAAGGGAATAGCAGGAGAATCAGAAGCTGGGGGAAGAGGAGAGGAGTCATACGAGAAGTAGGAGGTATTCTCGAAGAAGGTTACGTCAGCAGAGATGCACTGCTTACGAAGAATGGGATCAAAGCAACAATAGCCTTTCTGAGTGGTGGAGTACCCCAGAAAGGCACATTTAGTGGAGCGAGGGGAGAGCTTATCACGGGTGGCAGATGGGGCATGCACAAAGGCAGTACACCCAAAGATTTGGAGAGGGAGAGGAAAAGGCTCCTTTCCCGGATACAGAATGGAGAATGGGATTTTTCCATGGAGAACTGTGGAGGGAATGCGATTGATAAGGTAGCAGGAAAGGAGAACAACATAGCCCCAATAGGAGCGAAGAACATGCATATGGGTCATCAAGGTGCGAGCGATATCGAGGAGGTGACTGTTTTTGCGTTCTGCCACACCATTTTGTTGTGAAGTATAGACACAACAAGTTTGATGAATAATCCCATTTTGAATGCAGAAGGTAGAAAAGTCATGACTTATATATTATTTGGCATTATCAGATCGAAAAACTTTAATAGAAACATTAAACTAAGTTTTGATCATGAGATAGAAGGAAGTCCATACAGAGAATAATTTGGAGCGATCTTTTAACAGATACACCCACGTATAACGAGAGAAATAATCAATAAACGTGACAAAATATGAACTACCCCGGCGAACGGTAAGGGTACGAGAAGGAACCCAAACATCGGAGTGGATGAGATCAAACGGACGGGTAGATCCACGATTGTGCTTTGGAGGGAAGGAGGAGCGGTTATGCTTGCCAAGCTGACAGGCCTCACAGTTGAGGGGAGGACTTTGTGGATGAAGTTGGGGCAGAAGTTGACGAAGAAGACGTGGAGGAGCATGACCAAGGCGGTGATGCCATTGGAGAAGATTTGTGGAGATGGAGGAGAAGGTGGACAAAGCGGAAACGTTGTCAAGGAAGTATAGGCCGTCACTCTCAGTCCCAGTAGCAATCGTCCATTGAGAGTCTGGATCCTGAAAAGAACAAGAAGTAGAAGTAAATGTGACTGAACACTGTAATTGCTTGCATAGAGAGGTAACAAATAATAAGTTGCACAGGAACTTGGGCACGTAGAAAGTATCCGCCAAGCAAAGAGATGAAGTGACATGAACCATTCCCGTCCCATTGAACGATGATGAAGAGCCATCAGCGAGAATAACCGGGGGCAACCGATCATGTGTTTATAGGAGAGAAAAACACTGGAGATTGCCAGTCATATGATTGGTAGCACAGGTGTCGATCAGCCATTTTACTTGAGTAACAACGTGGGCACTACCAAAAGATGTGACCACCGAGGTGAACGGCTTTGAGGAGGATGTGAAAGCCATGAAGGGAGGAAAAGAAACCACGCGAGAAGAAACAACAAGCCGCGCGGACAGTAGGAAGACGTGCGGCAAGGAAGTCTGCAACAAAGAAGCAGAGGGAAAGAGGTCGCATGGCTAGAAAGAACAAGCCGCACGAACAGCAAGCAGGACGTATAGCTAAGAAGGCCGCAACGGACAAGGAGAAGATTTTGCAGCGGTCATGGTGATAGCACACCAGTGGCAAGGAAGGACACGACCAAGATGCAAAGCAAGGCAAAGGAGCACATGTCGCAGCGACTTAGATACAGGTCACGGGGAGAAGAGAGATAGAGAATCTAAGGAAGAATGGTAGAGAGGCTCCATATACAAGGAAGAAACTGTGCGAACAGGGAGAAATCACAGCGGTTAGGAGAAAGAGATCTACATCGGTCACGATGATAGACACCAGCGACTAGAAAGCCACGACCAAGCCGCAAAACCAAATAGAGGGAAAGAAGTCGAGCGGCTAGAAATAAGTCCGCGCGAACAAAAGAAAGAGAAGACTAAAGAAGAGGAGTGACTAGAAAGGAGGGCGCGGTGACTAAGCACAGGTCGCGGCGAGAAGAAAGGAGAAACAAAGAGGTCGCGCACACAAAGAGCAATGACAAGGAGAGAAAGAAGCCACGTGAACAGGGCGCAAGCAGGCAGCAGAAACAAGCCGCGAGGACAGGTCGCGGGAAGATGAAGAAGAAGAAGAAGAAGCCGCGTGGATAGGTCGCGCGGTCAGAGAGGACGCACAGAATCAGGAGGAGAAAATCGAGTCCTCTGATACCATGTGAAAGTAGCGAACAACCAACTAAAAAACAAGCCAGAACTTTGAATAATTGAAAGTTTTATTTTCCAAAAAGATATCTATTACAAAGGTATGCCCTCCCTTATATAGAATGGAGGAGAGATGAGAGAATACAAATAAGGGATGTGAGACTAAAAAACTACAGGACTCTACAGAAACAACCCGCATAAGCCGCGCGGTTAGACAGGAGGGCTAACCGCTCGGCTACCACCAGAGAGAGAGAGATCGCCAAGGGAGACCGCAAGACCTTCCGGTCTCCAAGTCAACTGAGACAAACTGCCAGACCGTGCGGACTTCAAACCGCCAAGACAGACTGCTAGACCGCCCGGTCACCAACTTCAACAATATCATCTTCTGATAGAGGACTCTCATCATCACTTGATGGGGAAGCATCAGAGTCCAAGCTGGACTCATGACCTGAGCAATAAGAAAAACTAGACAGAGATTGTACCTGATCTGGACCAGGCTGATCCTTGCATGATTCTTCTTCCTCTGGTGTAACAATCAGCCCATAGCATCTACATTCACCTTCCTCAGCTCCATCCACCTCTGAGTCACTATCTAAGTGTGATAGAGGGGCCCAGATCTCTATTCTTGCATCTGCATAAACATCATCATCTACAAGAGCTAACAACAGCCCAGTGTGTTCCTTGCTCTCACTGTAGACTTGAAACTTCATTGAGCTCCACTCCATATGGTTCTCTTTTGAACCCACTAATGCAAACCTTTTAGCTATCCTTTGAGGTCTACTCAGATTGTTAAGTCCTTTTTTAATAACCTCCCGCTGATACCACTTGAAAGTCATTAATTCAAGGATAGCTAAGTCACCTAGAGGGGGGGGTGGTTAATAGGTTATTGGTATCTTTTTGAGTTCTTTTATGTTTCTTTTTTAAGAGCTTTCGCTTTAAGTAGTTTTATGCTTTCAAGATGTACACAATCTGGACAAAGAAAATAGCACAAAAAAGCACACAGTGATTTATAGTGTTTTCCCCTAACTAGGGTACATCCACTTTCCCTCCCACCTACCCAACTATCTTGTTAGACTAGGAAATTCTCCAAAACCCTCTCCAAAGATCTTACAACTCAGATCTCTCAGGATCTCTAAGTCTCCTCCAAGACTTACTTGTCAGCCACAATGGCCTACAACTCAGTGGTCAGCAGACCACCTACCTCAGGCTGTTAAGCCGTACACTGAGGCTGGCAGGACAGCCCTACCTCAGATCCATAAAGGATCCTACACTCAGAGAGCATCACTCTCCTACCTCAGGCTATTAAGCCCTATAGCTCAGATCCACACTTGGATCCTACAGGATGAAAGTGGGTTGGTGTGATGATTGGCCACAAGTGAAATTTCACTGTGCCAATATACCTGGATTGAGATAAACTCGGCCCAACCTTGACTCCAGGAAATATATTTCCTGAGTCTACAATTACTTAACTAAGAAGTTCTTAGTCCTAACTACTTCCACAACAATAACTATAAATTTACTTGAGCTGGAAGTGAGTTACAGAATAATGTTCTGCCTCTTCTGAACTGAGCCTAAAGCTCAGCCCTAACTACTACTTCACTGCACCATGGAGTTTTTCTCTTGGAACTGTGAAGTTACTACAGCTAATTGCTGCTACCTGAGCTGAGAAAATCTCAGCTCTAACTTTGCAGACTAAGATATCTTTGCCTCTTCTTCCTTCCCTGGGCTGAGGTGATTCATCCCTAACTTTGACTCCTGAGGATTAGTCCCCCGAGCCTTATTTTAAATCTCTACTTCTTCAAGCTTCTTCTCTTCACAGCTTCCAAATTAAGATCTTCAGGATGTTGCTTGTACAGCTGGAACTGTGAAGAACTTACATCAAGGGTCGGCCGTTCGCTGCTTTCTCTTTCCTTAGAGAAATACTCTGAACTACTGAAGTCGATGAACAAGACAACATCTAACTTTCTCTTAGTATAGCTTACTTGAGCTTCCCATTCTTCAGCATAGCAATAATGGCGGTGAAGAATAACTGCCTGATTGCTTTTCTCCAAAAGCTCCCTTTCTTCTATAAAGCCTTTCCCTTTTATTGAATATGACCCAACGACTCTTGAGTAGTGGGCCCCACTGCTTTAATGGCAAGCAGAAACCTTACTTTAACGCCAACTGTCGTACAGTAGGTCTGTGACAACATTTGTCATGTACTGTAGCCATCCCGACAATTATTTCAAATATGTTGACTTGCTGACGTCACCAGTTGTAGACTTAGCCAAAAATCAAGCAACATTACTATAGGCATTGAGTGAGGGTCCTTCATTCAATGCCAAATCACTTAGACAGATTTACCATCTCTTGGCGTTGAGTGAGTAACCATCAATCAATGGCAAACAACTTAGAATATAAATATGTTTCTAGGTGCCAAAAGCCCGGGGGATTCTTGAAATCCTTGCCTATTCCGGAGTGGAAGTTCGACGACATATCAATGGACTTTGTGCATGGCTTGCCAAGGTCGCAGAAGGGAAACGACGCCATCTGGTGATCGTAGACCGGTTATCAAAAGTGTCGCACTTCATTCTACATAGGAAGGAAGTTGCTGTAGAGAAACTGGCGAAGTTATATGTGGATAATATTGTGCGGCTTCACGGTGTGCTGTGCAGCATCGTGAGTGACTGTGATGGGCGGTTCACGTCAAATGATTAGAGGTTGGTGCAACAAATGCTCAGAACTAAGTTGAAGTTCAGCACAGCCTTCCATCCGCAGACGGATGGGCAGACCGAGAGGGTAAATAGAACTATGGAAGACGTGCTTCGCATGTTTGTTCTAGACTTCGAAAAGCATTGGGAAGACCACCTGTATTTGGTGGAATTTGCGTACAACAATAGCTACCAGGAGAGTATTCTAATGGCGCCCTTCGAGGCCCTATATGGTAGAAAGTGTCGGATGCCGTTGTCGTGGCTAGAAACGGGTGAGGCAAGGTTGTACAAAAAGCAAGAGGTGGAAAGCACTACTTCTTTGGTGAGGATCATTCGAGAGCGTTTGCTGATATCTCAGGATAGACAAGCTAAGTACTACAATGCCAAGCATTGGAACGTGGAGTTCGCGGTCGGCGATTGGGTGTACTTGAAGTTAAAGCCATTCAAGGGTGTGTCACGGGTACGACGCTTGAAGAAGCTAAGCCCGAGATACCTTGGACCATTTGAGATTCTGGAGCGGATCGGCAAAGCGGCTTATCGTTTGAGGCTATCGGTGGAGTTGAGTGGTCTACACGATGTATTTCACATTTCAGTATTGTGGAAGGCGGTGCAAGAGGCTTCGCAGGTGATCGCAGTTGATCAAGTGCCAGTGGACGAATGGTTGACGACTAAGGTCAAGCCCATTCGTATTGATCACTTTGAGGTTAAGCAACTCTATAACAAGGAGATCTGGAAGGTTAAGGTTCATTGGGACAATTTCTGTCATGAGGAGCTCTCTTGGGAACAGGAACAGACCATGCTGGAGGAGTACCCAGAGTTATTTCTCTCAGGTAACGCTTTTGGTTTTGTTTTCCTTTGGTAATTTCGTGGACGAAATTCTTTTAAGAGGGAGAGAGTTATAACGCCTCAAACTCAAAAGAGCAACGGGAAGCGTTTTGAGCCAAGTCTGGGACTTGGTAGTGGGCACACGGCCTGGGACATGGGCGTTTCCCAGGGCCGCATTGTGTTCGGGGTCGACGACATATTGAGAGGTCAACGATTTGCAGGCGTTGAGTGTCGAGGCAGGGAACACGACTTGGGACACGGGCGTGTCCCAAGGCCGTATCCTGCTCGGGCAGTCTACGGTTTTGTACTAAGGATATTACACGGCCTGGGACACGGGCGTGTCTAGCACACGGGATATGAAATAGGCGTGTCATATGGCCGTGTACTTCTCAGGACATTTTTGAACCTGGGTTGTTTGGACACACGGGCCGTGACACGGGCACTGACAGGGGCGTATCACATGTGACACGGGCGTGTCGGATGCCGTGTCACAGGCCGTGTTCTAGTCAGGAGTTCATGGTGACGGCGAATGAGTAACACGACCATGCACACGGCCATGTAGCAACCCTTGTTCGGCCCAGGAAGTTTATTTTTGGGCTGAATCGTGGCCGTCCATTTACTTATTTTAATATCCGACGGCTGGGGGGTGTTTCCTCAGGGATATACCTGGGTTTAGGGTTTAGAAATCCTCATTTACTTTGGCTCACTCTCTTTCTAAAATCTAGAGAGAGGAGAGAGCAATGAGGAAGAAGGAAGGCTAGATCCGGTCACCGGTGGAGTTTCAGAGCTCCAAATCATGAGCCGACTTCGGATCTGTGGAAGCAAGGAGATTGCAGTGCTTCTCATCCACATAGATTTCCATGGCACGAAGGAAAAATGCTAGGGTAACGATTCTCATCCTAGGACATGTGAAGTCCACTTTTCCTTTGCATAGGAAGCCCTCTCTCGCGAGTATGCGGTGAATATGTGGCGTTCCTTGGGGTAGATATGTGAAGTCCCCCTTGTGTAGAGTCCGCATATGAGAACGGACATAGGCATGATGTGTGAAGCCTACACAGACAAGTTAGTCTGGATCGACGAAGTTGCATTGCATAAATGGCCGGAGAAGACTCCGTGCGAATGCTTGTTTTTAGGGTTTTCTACGAAGTAGATTGCAACAGGGAGCCTTGGGGACAAACTCAAAGGTGCACCCGGAAAACTGGGCAAACGCGTGGTTTTGCCAACATGGTGGCCGGGGAGCCAACTTGAACATAATCGGGTTATGTGAACTGTGTGATAGAAACGAGACTCGGGGAGTCTTGACCTGCGCATATAGCTTAAATTGACATTGTGGTGTGAGCAACGGGTTAGGCGGAACCGTACCTATTCTATGTCGTTTGGTGGGACCGTTGACATAGATGAGTGACTCCGGCGGTCTATGGCTTAAATTTACGTGACCCGAGCCAGGAAGATAAAATGCTCATAAGGTTGGCCGTCCAAGGGATGGTGGTGAGATGGAAACGTCTATGGCTTAAATTGACGTGACGTTGGCCGGTTCGCCGTGAATGTGACCTGAGTGCACGGGGTGTGTGGTCATGCGTGACTACACCTGTGATGAAGTGTGTTTACACTATACTGCTTGATTATGCTAAAAAAATGTAGGGAAAGAGCATCGTCGCCCCGAGTTGGGGGCGGGGTCGTTATAATTTGGTCAGCATAGCTGACCGTTGCTTTTGTTTGCCACCCTGCGGTGGTTTGTTGCTTGGAGGTGCTGCGGATTCGAGCAATAAATAGCGGGCTAAAGCCCAAGTTGCTGAGCCAGCCCTCAAAGGCCTAATTTTGAGTGTTTTTCTAATATTCTCATGTATGACCGGCCTGCGTGCCGAGGTTTGGAAGACACTTATATTTGAGCAAACTATTGTAAGGCCATAAGGCTAGTTCTTGTGTATTAAACATTCCTGTTGGTTTGAGTAGTGGACATTCATGCTTTGTTGGGTTCTTTATTCTTTGCAACTTAATAAACTGCTTCCGCTAGATGCTCTGTGTAGGACGTTGTGTTTGGTTGGTTGGTTTCAATGAGTAACCCACCGGTCTATCCGTGGTATATGGAGTCGGGCCCCGACTGGATCTACTGCTATATGCTATGCGACGGATATGGGTGTTACATTATTATTTTCCCATCAACAACTCTTTGAGTAGTGGGCCCAACTTGGAAATGGTTTGTTGGTACCTAGCTTTTGCATTAATAGCTGTATATAAGGCAAGAGACAACATTTGTCGCGTACCGTAGCTTTCCCATAACAAATTCAAATTCTGTTGACTTGTTGACTTTGCTGACGTCGCCATCTATGGACTTTGCCAAAATAAAAAATCTTTAGTATAGACGTTGAGTGAGTAAGCTTCACTCAATGCCAAAACACTAAGATAGATTTCCTGTCACTAGGCGTTGAGTGAGTAAGCTTCACTCAACGCCAAAACACTTAGAAAAGATTTCTATCATTAGGCGTGAGTTAGTGATCATCACTCAACGCCAAAACACTTAGACACTTTTCTGTCATAAGGCATTGAGTGAATGATCATCACTCAATGCTATTGGACTTAGCCAATTCCCTTGATGGGGAAGCATTGAGTGTAGCTTCTTCACTCAACGCTTTAGACATCTGTCAATTATATTGACATGGCGTTGAGTGAGTAAGCTTCACTCAACGCTATTGTCCTTAGACAAAATTCTATGCTTTTCATCACAAGGAGTTGAGTGAATCAGCTTCATTCAACGCCTGTGTATTTAGTCAAATATCCACATAGATTTCCTGTGGCTTAGAATGTCTGAGCAATATTCAACGAATATGAAGTTATGGCATTGAGTGAATAAGCTTCACTCAATACCTGTGGACTTAGACATATTTCTACCCGTTTCTTCTTAGGCTTTTAGTCCCTTAGCCAGTCTCACAGTTTTTTGTTGTATGGCGTTGAGTGAGTAGACTTCACTCAATGCCTGTGGACTTGGCCACATTTTCATCTTCCAAATAGCTTGTCTTTGACTATGCATGTTGTACTCACAGCTTTTAGTCATCTGGCATTGAGTGAGCTAACTTCACTTGACGCCTGTGGACTTTGATAAATTTTCTATCTTTCCACAAGCTTGCCTAGATATCACATTTCCTAGCCACTTAGGATATCTGTCCAATCCTAGGCTATCTGTCCAATCAATATGCAGAACTATCCTGTATACAAAGAACTTGTGACACTAGTTAGATCACATCATGTATATACCATTGTCTATAAGGCCTTCTTCAAATCCAAGACATTGGGATTAATGGACCCAACACAAGTGACATTAGAGTACATCTTGATGTTGAGGAGGAGGAGGAGGATGTTCCTAAGGAAAGAGTTCCTACTCCCTCCCCCATAAGATTCCTTAGAGCTCAGGTGCAGGAATGGAGTGGGAGTTTGGTGAACCCCAAGTGCCTATTGTGGTGCAAGTGCCCTTGGTGGTTGATTATTCAGCAGTTTTAGATGCTCCAGATGCAGTGGTTCATCCTGTAGAGATAGTGATACAAGATTCAGTTGTAGAGACTAATGATCTCCATACAATGATTACTGAAATTAGTAGTGCTGCTGCTGCTGAGATAGTTTCAGAAAAGGATGATGATGAGAGAGCTCCTGATGACTGTGTTGGAACACCCTATTACTAATTTGGGCAAGGATCGCTATGTTTGTCTTAGGAATCCAGTTTGACCTAGATGTATAGTTAAAAAGGTCAACATTAAAATGAGTCTAGGGCTTAGAATTTTGGTTTGAAGCTGCCCCCAGGACCATTCAAGGAATCAGACTTAAAGCTGAGGCAAAGACAATTATCGTCGAGCTTAGGTCGACGAAACGTCGAACTCCGTTCGACACTCTCTGAGCTCAACTTTGCTGAATCTTCGAGCTCCGGTCGACGATCGTCTAGCTCAGATCGACGATCTGTCTTCAGCTTATTCTTCAGGTCGCTGAGCTCCGGTCGACGATCTTCGAGCTCAGTTCGACGCTTTCTGTCTGATCTTCATTCCTATCTCTGAGCTCAGGTCGACGATCGTAGAGCTCAGATCGACGCTTTCCCTGAGAGATCGACATTTTTAAGGATTCAAATTCAGTCAGACTTTGGAATGTTTTTCAAATTCTCTCAGCATTTATGTCAAGAGATCTGCCAGCCGTTTTCATTTATTCTGGAGCAAGTTTCAAGGAATTTTTTTGAGAATGTTTTATTGGAATTTCCTCTAGAAGACAAAACTTTTATGGAGGACATTTAATGTCTGCTAACGGCTATCTTGGACATAGAATCTTTAGAGAATAAAAGCTGCTTCTCTTCTTTTCTCTAAGACACAGATTTAGATACATACACAGACAGAGACAAAGATAGTGATATACAGATAAGAAAGAAAAAGAACAAGTGATTCTCAGGATAGTCTGATCAACACAAGAAAACTCAAGTAATCAACCCTGGAGAATCAGTTGAACATTTTGGCATATTGAAAAAGTGATCCTAGCTTCATCTCAAGGACTCCAGACTACTCATCTTTCAGCATCTGCTGAAACTATCTTCTGCTAGAGATCTGAAGCTTCTGAAGACCTATCACCCTGAAGCAAAGCTTCCACTCTTGATCTAGTCAACATCTCAGGGGGAGCTTTGACAACACAAATCCACTTGTACTTCTCTCTTTGATTGAGACAGAGAAGACATCTTCACTCTTTTTCTTTTCCCTTTCCCTCTGTAAAAGGGTTTTCAAAACTCCCTTCAAAAGCTTTGATTCTGGTTCTGAGAACCTTGTCAAAACTCAGTGGTGGCAAGACACCTGATCAAAAAATCTAGTTTGGTTTTTGAGCACCTTATCAAAAGCTTATTGGTGCCAGGACACCTGATCAACTCTTCCTGTACTGGATTCCTACCAAGGGTGGTAGAAGAGTGGATGTACCCAGGTTTTTGGGGAACCACTATAGCTCCTTGTGTTTTCTGGTTTGCTTGTGTGTTTTCTTTGCTATGTGCTGTGCTCTTCTTTTTACTGTCTTGTTAATTCTATAGAAGGCACCTTACACCTATATATAAGTTAAATCTTAAAAGTTTTGGTAGTTTAAAATTGTGAATTTACTTTAAATAAACTCTATTCACCCCCCCCCCCTCTAGAGTTGAGATAGATCTTGTTCCCACTTTCAATTGGTATCAGAGGCAGGTTGGTTGTTCATACAGGCTAAAACCTGAACCAAAAGATCCTTGATAAGATCAATCTTTTAAGAGGGTTATTTTCATTATATATAATTTTATATAAAGACATGGCACAGAACAAATATTATGCAAGCACCAGGCCTCCAGTGTGCAATCTATCCAAGTTTGCACTTTGGAAAGCAGGGATTAGACTTTACATGAACTCTATTGATGAAGACATATTTAATTCTATTTTGACAGTGTGCCCAAGTCCACCAGCAAGCTCAAGTACAAATGCTGTTCCACCTCCTTCAGGAACAGATGCTGAAATAAAGAAGTGGAAGACTGCAGATGCCAAGGCCATAAACATCTTAGCTCAGACAATATCTGATGAGATATTTCAGAAGGTAGCTGAATACAACTCAGCCAAAGGAATTTGGGACAAGCTTTCTGAAATTGTCTCAGGATCTGCTGATGAAAGGAAAGACAGGAGATCCCATCTTATAAGCCAATATGAGAATTTCGAAAAGGGAGAAGCTGAATCAGTGGCTGACATGTACAATAGACTAAGTCTGATTGTCAATGAGTTAAAGAGTCTGGATAAAGAAGTCTCATTGACTGAGCTGAATGACAAAATCCTAATGTGCTTCCCCAGCACTTGGGATTCAAGAATCTGGCCAATCAAAGATGCCAGAAGTCTAAATGAGATTACCACTGAAGCTCTCCTGGGCAAGCTCAAATCTTATGAGCTGCTCATTAAAAATAGAGAAGAAGAATAAAAGGCTACTTCTCTAGTCACAAGGAAAGAGAAGACCATAGCCTTCAAAGATACAGAAGAGGAGTCTGAAGATAAAGCTACAGGAAATGATGAGCTCCTAAGTCTACTGGCAAAAAGATTCTACAAGATGGCCAGAAAAGACTTCAGAAAAAGATCATACAAGGGATATGATAAGCCAAGGTATGATAAATCAAATAACAATAAAGAAATTATATGTTTTGGTTGTAGGAAACCAGGCCATATTGTGCCTGACTGTCCAAAAAACAAGAACAAGGACAAGAAAAATAGAAGAGAAAGAAGAAAGGAGAAAGACTTCAGAAAGAACAGCTCAGACAAACCCTCCTCCAGCAAGAACAAATAAACAAGGAAGGGATTTGTTGCTGAGACATGGAGTGAAACTGAAGAGGACTCTGAAGCCTCATCCAGCTCCAGTGATGATGAGGATGATGCTGATGAAAAGGAATTCTGCATGATGGCTATCAATGCCTCTCAAACAGATTCAGAAGCAGAAGAGTCAGAATCAGATTCAGAAGCTCAACTAGAAGAAGATCAGGTAATCAATTCATTTGATTTCAGTTCTGAGGATTTTAAACATGAGTTTAAAGTACTATGCCTAGATCTGTTGGAGTCTGAGAAGGAAATCACTTCCCTCAGAAAACAACTATCTGAGTATAGCACTGAAAAATCAGAGAACCTCAAACTCTCTGAAGAGTTAGAATGCTATAGAGAGGAGATAGCTTCACTAAAAAGTGAACTATCCAAGGCCAAGCAATTTGAAGAATCCCTTAATGGGAGAAGTATCAAATTAATGGACATCACAAGCACAGTGAACTCAAGATTAAATAGTACACTGGGCTTGGGTGCTTCATCTAGCCAACCCATAGTATTAACCACCCCAATCAAATTTATTTCTGATAAAGGGAAGGGTGTTGTAGAGGTAGCTAGGAAGAATTCAGATCTATCTAAGAAAAGCAAAGTTCAACAGAAAATGTCGAGCAGAGGTCGACGATCGTCGAACAGAGATCGACGATCTCAGGCTGAAACGTCGAACTCAGCTCAACGATTCCTGAACTCTGAACTCTCTCACAGTCGATCTTCGAACGGAGCTCGATGATTTTACCCAAGATCGTCGAACTCAGATTGACGATCGTCGAATGGAGTTCAGAGCTTTGAACCTTCTTTCAGAGGCAAATCTCAATTCAATCCTAGAAGTGCTTCATCCCAATGCTTTAATCCTTATACTGAATGGATAATACCTCCTAGGAGATACCATCCTGAAGGTTATAAGAATCAACCTGGGATGTCTTTTATTTCTGAATTTAAGGGATATCAACCTAGGCCCAAGGTTAACTGGGTCAAAAATATGTAAGCTGTTTATGTGCAGGTGAAGACCTATCCAACATCAAACCAGCTATGGTATCTGGATAGTGGGTGCTCAAAGCACATGACAGGGAATAAGGACAACTTTACATCCTTTAAAGCCAAGCTTGGACCCAAAGTAATTTTTGGTGATTCAAACTTTGGAACTACAAAAGGATATGGTGCAGTCCAAATTGGGACAGTCACCTTCAAGAAAGTAGCCTATGTTGAAGGACTCAAGCACAACCTGATAAGCATTAGTCAGCTGTGTGATGAAAGATATCAAGTGAATTTTAACAAAGAAATATGCAAGATCAATTCAGAAGACAACACAACTGTGTTGACAGGTAACAGGAAAGGTAATATTTACTTAGTAGACTTTCATTCATCTAAGGTAGATATTTGCCTGTTTAATTCCATATCTAGACCTAATATTCTATGGCATAAGAGACTAGGACATGTTAACCTTAGAACCATTGCTAGGCTATCCAAGGACAACCTTGTCAGAGGACTGTCTTCTGGCCCATACAAGAAGGAAGGACTCTGCAAGGCTTGTCAATTAGGCAAGCAAACTAAAAATAGCTTTAAATCAATTAACAAGAGTGATTCACCTAGGATTTTGTATCTGTTACACATGGATCTTTTTGGACCCATTACAGTACAAAGCTTAGGAGGGAAATCCTATACTTTAGTGATTGTAGATGACTTCTCAAGATTCATATGGGTATTCTTTCTGAGGAAGAAGTCTGATAACTTTAAGTGTTTGACAGAGTTTCTCAAATGCATTCAGATTGAGTTCAACACTCACATTGCCCTGATCAGAAGTGATCATGGGACAGAGTTTGATTCTCTTCTCATGCAAGAGTTCTGTCAAAGTGAAGGGATCAAGCATACTTTCTCAGCTCCTAGAACTCCTCAACAAAATGGGGTAGCTGAAAGGAAAAATAGAACCCTTATTGAATCTGCAACTACATTATTGACAGATGCTCACCTACCTCTATCCTTTTGGGCTGAGGCAGTGAACACCTCCAATTATGTGTTGAATAGAAGTCTAATACATAAACTGAAGGGCAAGACTCCCTATGAATTGCTCAAAGGGAAGAAACCTAAAGTAGACTATTTTAAAGTTTTTGGTTGCACTTGTTACATTCACAATAATGACAAGAAATATTTAGCAAAATTTCAAGCAAAAGCTGATGAAGGAGTGTTTCTGGGATACTCCATGATCAGTAAAGCTTATAGGGTTTATAATAAAACTACTCTAAAAATAGAAGAATCTGTGCACATTTCCTTTGATGAAACTAATATGTCTTTCAAGGAAAGGAATACTTCTACCATAGAACATTTGCAGGTGCATTCTCTAGCTGAAGAATTGGATAGATTACAAGTCACTCAAAAGGATGAAAGTAGTGAAGATGAAGAAGCTGCTCCACATCTGGAAGAAAATCTTCTTAAAGAGCAAGTTGTTGTCCCACAAGAGGAAACACCAACACAGGTTGGTGAACAATCAACACCCCCTGTTGATCTAGTAACACCAAGAGATCATCCAATCTCCCAAGTGATTGGAGACATCTCAGCTGGTGTGCAAACCAGAAATCAGGTCAATCAAAACCTGATGCACACTTGCTTTCTCTCTCAAATTGAACCTCAAACCATTCAAGATGCAGAGCAAGATCCACACTGGATCATTGCAATGCAAGAGGAGTGGCATCAATTTGAAAGAAACAAAGTTTGGGAACTAGTGCCTAAGCCAAAGGATCATTCAATTATTGGAACAAAATGGGTGTTCAGAAATAAGCTGGATGATCAAGGAATTATTGTAAGGAACAAGGCAAGGCTAGTTGCTCAAGGATATTCTCAAGAAGAGGGGATAGACTATGACCAGACCTTTGCACCTGTTGCAAGGTTAGAGGCCATAAGAATCTTCCTGGCTTATGCTGCTCACAAGGGATTCAAAGTCTATCAAATGGATGTGAAGAGTGCTTTTCTCAATGGGGAGATCAAAGAAGAAGTCTATGTCAGACAACCTCCAGGTTTTATCTCTCTAACCCATCCTGATTATGTTTTTAAACTTCACAAAACATTATATGGTCTCAAGCAAGCTCCTAGAGCATGGTATGAGACTCTAGCATGCTTTCTGCTGAAAAATGAGTTTGTTAGGGGGAGAGTAGACCAAACTCTTTTTATTAGAACTCATAAGTCCCATACCCTACTAGTACAAATTTATGTAGATGATATTATATTTGGGTCTACTGATTCAAATTTATACAGAAAGTTTTCCAAGCTTATGCACTCTAAATTTGAAATGAGTAGCATGGGTGAGCTATCCTTCTTCTTAGGATTGCAAGTCAAACAACATGCTGAAGGCATGTTTATTTCTCAAACCAAGTATGCAAAAGAATTGGTTAAGAAATTTGGGATGTCTAATGCATCATGTATGAAAACACCCATGCCTACCAATGCTGTATTGGATGCTGATGAACATGGGAAACCAGTTGATCAGACAATATATAGAGCAATGATTGGCTCACTATTGTACCTTACAGCCAGTAGGACTGACATAATGTTTGCTATATGTATATGTGCTAGATTCCAAGTCAGCCCTAGAGAGTCACACTTAACTTTAGTAAAGAGGATTCTTAGGTATGTTAAAAGCTGTCCAAATCTAGGACTCTGGTATCCAAAAGATTCAGCATTTGACTTAACTGGATTTTCAGATGCTGATTATGCTGGATGCAGAATAGACAGGAAAAGCACCAGTGGAACTTGTCAGTTTCTTGGTGATAGACTTGTCTCATGGTATTGTAAGAAACAAACATCTGTGTCAACCTCAACTGCTGAAGCTGAATACATGGCTGCAGGCAGTTGTTGTTCACAAATATTGTGGATACAAAACCAACTCCTAGACTATGGTTACAACTTAGAGAAGTCTAAAATATTTTGTGATAACACCAGTGCTATTTCCATTGCACAAAATCCAGTCCTCCATAGTAGGACAAAACACATAGAAATTAGGCATCATTTTCTAAGGGACAAGGTTGAGAAAAATAAAATTGAACTTCAATATATCCCAACTGATTTGCAAAGGGGAGATATTTTCACCAAGCCCTTGGATGAAAAGAAACACAACTTCTTCCTCAATCAGTTAGGCATGTTAGATGGAGGAAGCCTAAAATAAATTACAAGATTTTCAAAAAGCTAAAAACAGACCAAGATTAGGCTAAAAACTCATCTCTTTTTGTGTCTATAGGATAGTTTCTGTCTCTGAACTGCGCTCGACGTTTTCCCCAGAAAGCGTCGAACGGAGATCGACGATTACCAGAGAAACGTCGAACGGAGATCGACGTTTTCCCAAAACGTCGACCTGAGTTCAGAGCATGTCAGATAGTTTTATACTATCTCTTTCAGGCCTTCGATCGTCGACCTGAGCTCGACGTTCTCCCTAGATCGTCGAACTGAGATCTACGATATTGAAGCCCTTTTAGCTTCCATCAGGAGTCCTGATCGTCGAACGGAGATCGACGATCCTTCCTTTTTCGCATCGAACCCTAATATAAAATCATTTTTCGGCCGCCGCTCATCGTTTTCGCTTTCATACTCTCTGCAACTTTCTCTCTTTCCCTCCAAACCTTCTACACTTGGTCGTGTTTGTTTCATCTTTGCAGGTACAGATGGCTGTGTCAAGTGCTGCTATTTCAAAGATGAAATTTGATACAGGCTTCGACATTGATATGAATTCTTTCGATGGAAGTGATCAAAGATTCAAGGATATTCTCAACCTTTTTCGAGAATAGCAACTGTTTCAGATCATGTCCACCCGAATAAAGATTGCAGCAGAAGAGATAAAGGAATTGTGTTTTACCGCCATGAATGAGAATGAGAATTCTGTAATCGGCTCAATCAAAGGGACTCAGGTACCTTTGTCCTCCGCCCTTCTAACAGAGGTTTTCCTTCTTAGTACTGGAGATGACTCCATAGATTTGTCTGGAGAAGAGTATGATTCTATGCTGGATAGAATGGGTCATACTGCTGTGAACCCTATCAAACTGCTGAAAAAGAACCTTTCCATTGAATTCCAATTTCTGGCTGATGTGGTTGGTAAAGTGCTTCTGGCAAAGCACTCAGCCCATGATACTATATCAAGATACCAATTCTGTTTAATGGGAGCTTTGGTTGACAAGAAACATTTAGATTGGGGATCCATCTTTTTCAATCTAATCAAGAAGAAGCTTAACAAAAGCTGTGTAAGCTATGTGAGGATATTAGGGGTTTACTTGCACTTCAGGTGCCCTGAGCTGCTGACCTCTAGTGGGATGTACATCAATGCATCTAAGAGGTTAACCTGTGCTCTCTTCAGCAAATGGGACAGGCAGATCATCAACCCCAGCAGGGCTGCTGCAACACCACTTGCTTCAGGCACCAGGACTATATCAGTCACTCCTCCTCAGGTATCTTCCCCAGCAGAAGGATTGCCTGTTTCTTCTTCTCCTCCTCTAGCTGTTTCTATCCCAGTCACCACCTCAACTTCTTCACCAATCTCAACCTCTATCATCTCATCCCCCATTACAATCTCTTCACCAATTTCACCTCCTCCAGCCTCTACCTCAGAATAGTTCCACCCTTTGTTCTCTTATCCATCTTTCACCACTCCATCATTTTCTCTTATAGATGACTCCTTCATGGATGATTCTCCTCCAACTCCTCCTGAGCTTCCCTCTACATCCTCTTACCAACAACTTCTTCAAGAAATACTTTCTCAACCATCCTTCACCCCATCCTTTACCTCTTCCATCTCATCCATCTCCACTTCAGTAATATCTATCTCCACTATTCCTCCTTCAGAGCCATCCATCCCTAAACCTCCTATCTCCACACTCTCCATTACATCAGCTCCAGCCACCCTCATTCCAGTCTCTTCAACTCCTACCTCTGCTCAAGCCAATCTTGAGCATGTAGATCTTTCAGCCCTGGCAGACAAGCTCTATGTGTTGCTAGCCCCCAGGCTAACCTCACTGCTGGAGACCTCCTTGGCTCCACTCCTGAAACATGTTCAGGAGCTGTCTACCAAGTTTTCTTCCTTCCTCTCCTCCCAGGCAATCCGTTCATCTGGGTGCCTTGATTCAGTTTCCACTGAACCCAGGCAGGGGCAGATGCCTTATGAAGCATTGGATGTGCCTGAGGCTGCTGAAGGTTCAAGTCCTGCTCCTATTTTTGCAGTGGACCTTCAGAGTCTGCTTTCTATATTTGATTCTGTTTATTTCAGTTCTCTGCTAGTGCATCAAGCTGAAGACCTCACTAAGGCCATTGTGCCTATCTCTATATGTGATCCCAGTCTAATTGCCTCATATATCAATTCTTTCAAGGCTGTGGATGTTGTTGCTTCCATCTCTGCTGCTGCTGTTTCTACAATTGCATCAGAAGATATTGATATGATTTCTGTTGTTGAGGATACTGCTGCTAAAGAACTTGCCACATATCTGGAAGAATCTGATTCTACTGCTGCTCCAACTTCTGTTTCTGCTGTTGCTCAAATTTCTGCTGCTGCTGCTGCTCCTGCTCTGACCCCTGATCAAGTAAAACAACAAGAAAAGTATATAAAGAGTATTGATGACTTATATGATAGACCTCAAAGTTCAGACAGTGATCAGTTTCTCACTGAATCTGATGACTCTTCTAATACTATTGTCAAGAAAAGCAAGGCCATGATGAAGCTTCCTCCTGCTCAAGCTAAAGATTCAAATGACATTCCATACGATATTCTGCATAACTATCCTATCTCTGAGCCCTGGATGCAGTATCCAAAAATCAAGTGAAAGTTATGAAGAAAAGAAGGAAATTGGATAAATATGAAAAAGGATCTTCTAGGTTTCAGCCTCCTCCCCCTCCTCCTCCAGATTCAGGATCAGGTGGAGGCTCAGCTTCTCAAACCCCAGCTTCTAAGCAAAGTTCCTCCCAGTCCTCCCAAAGATACCATCCTAGGGGGCAATACCAAAGGGGTTATCAGTCCAGAGGGGGACAGTATAGAGGAAGTCAAAGAGAACATAGATTTCATGCAAGGGAAGGACAAAGACACATGGACTCTGCTCAAGGTCCTTTCCCTTATAAACTCAGAGAAAAAGTTGAGACTAGAACTCCTATTGCATCAGAAAATGTCAATAGATATGAGCCTGCAGTGCCTTTTGAAGATCCAGAGAACAATCCATTATCATGGACTGCAAGGATGAAAAAACTGGCTGCCTTAGATCAGTTGAAGAAAGCCAGAGAACAAGGGAAAGACACCTCCAATATTACTACTCTATCAGATCAAAGGAAAGCTGAACTGGAAAGGTATTCTTCAAGAAAATTCTTTGACCCAGTGGACTACATGAAGTTGCATCCTGAGGCTGTGATTCCCAGAGCTAGATCTCAAACCTCCTTAGGTGCAGATGATGATAGAAGGTCAAAAAAGGAAGGCCTTAATCCTAACAGAGAAATTATATTTAAGAAAGGAAGTGAAAAGAAGTAATTTCTGTAAGCAGACAGCACAATCTCTCTGAACTTTTGTTGAAATTCCATTTGATTGCTGCTATGATTGCTTGCTCTGCTATTTTGTTTTAGTTTGTTGCTCTTCTATATGTTGATTGTAGTTTTTTATTTCTGAAATATGTAAATAGTAATCCCAACCCAAATAGGGGGAGATTGTTGGAACACCCTATTACTAATTTGGGCAAGGATCACTATGTTTGTCTTAGGAATCCAGTTTGACCTAGATGTATAGTTTAAAAGGTCAACATTAGAATGAGTCTAGGGCTTAGAATTTAGGTTTGAAGCTGCCCCCAGGACCATTCAAGGAATCAGACTTAAAGCTGAGGCAAAGACAATTATCGTCGAGCTTAGGTTGACGAAACGTCGAACTCCGTTCGACGCTCTCTGAGCTCAACTTTGCTGAATCGTCGAGCTCCGGTCGACGATCGTCTAGCTCAGATCGACGATCTGTCTTCAGCTTATTCTTCAGGTCGCTGAGCTCCGGTCGACGATCTTCGAACTCAGGTCGACGCTTTCTGAATGATCTTCATTCCTATCTCTGAGCTCAGGTCGACGATCGTAGAGCTCAGATCGACGCTTTCCCTGAGAGATCGACGTTTTTAAGGATTCAAATTCAGTCAGACTTTGGAATGTTTTTCAAATTCTCTCAGCATTTATGTCAAGAGATCTGCCAGCCGTATTCATTTATTCTGGAGCAAGTTTCAAGGAATTCTTTTTGAGAATGTTTTATTGGACTTTCCTCTAGAAGACAAAACTTTTATGGAGGACATTTAATGTCTACTAACGGCTATCTTGGACATAGAATCTTCAGAGAATAAAAGCTGCTTCTCTTCTTTTCTCTAAGACACAAATTTAGATACATACACAGACAGAGACAGAGATAGTGATATACAGATAAGAAAGAAAAAGAACAAGTGATTCTCAGGACAGTCTGATCAACACAAGAAAACTCAAGTAATCAACCCTGGAAAATCAGTTGAACATTTTGGCATACTGAAAAAGTGATCCTAGCTTTATCTCAAGGACTCCAGACTACTCATCTTTCAGCATCTGTTGAAACCATCTTCTGCTAGAGATCTGAAGCTTCTGAATACCTATCACCCTGAAGCAAAGCTTCCACTCCTGATCTAGTCAACATCTCAGGGGGAGCTTTGACAACACAAATCCACTTGTGCTTCTCTCTTTGATTGAGATAGAGAAGACATCTTCACTCTTTTTCTTTTCCCTTTCCCTCTGTAAAAGGGTTTTCAAAACACCCTTCAAAAGCTTTGATTCTAGTTCTGAGAACCTTGTCAAAACTCAGTGGTGGAAAGACACCTGATCAAAAAATCTAGTTTGGTTTTTGAGCACCTTATCAAAAGCTCATTGGTGCTAGGACACCTGATCAACTCTTCCTGCAGTGGATTCCTACCAAGGGTGGTAGAAGAGTGGATGTACCCAGGTTTTTGAGGAACCACTATAGCTCCTTGTGTTTTCTGGTTTGCTTGTGTATTTTCTTTGTTGTGTGCAGTGCTCTTCTTTTTACTGTCTTGTTAATTCTATAGCAGGCACCTTACACATATATAAGTTAAATCTTAAAAGTTTTGCTAGTTTAAAATTGTGAATTTACTTTAAATAAACTCTATTCACCCCCCCTCTAGAGTTGAGATAGACTGTGTGGATGCTAATGTTGATGTTGATCTTAAGGTGGATGTTGATGCTAACATTGACTTAGATGTTGCTGACTATGATGTCGATGTTGATGAGGATGAGCTCGCAGCTGATAATGTAAATAATTCTACTGAGATTGTTGCCACAGAGAATCTGATTATAAATCTTCCAGATGTTCTACCAATAAGGACTGAGGGAGAGTTGAGTCATCCTTCAGTCTCAATTCCAACAGAGTTGGACAGATTTGTACGAAAACTTTAGAGGCGAATAGCTTCCAATCCCGGTGGACTTCCAATGGAGGATATGGAAGTGGTTGATATTTCAGACGAGGAAGGAGATACAAAGGTCCATCCTCCTATCCTAGAGGTCCTACCTATAGGTTTGATCCAATAATTTCATATTTCTCCTATGGAAGAGTATTCCAGTGACTCAGAGGCAAATATAGATCTCCTTTTCCCCCAGTATTTCTGTTGAAGACACTCCCAGTACAAGTTCAGACATTCCTCTCCTGAAGACTATAGAAGCCATGATGGCAAAGCAACAAGCACGTTTTGATCATTCTCTGCAGAAGGTATTGAAAAAATTCAAAGAGACACAGAAAGATATGAACAACAGCCTTGCGAATATTAAGGTACATTTTGATAAGCTGGATTCAAGGATGGATTCTTGGTTTGTGCAAGATGGTTAGGCCATTGTTCACATGATGGCTGAGCTGAAGAGCAACCTAACTATCTTCCAGAATGTTGATAAGAATGCAAAGGAAGTCATTAATGCCTAGAATGCAGGCATGCACCACTTTGACAACCAAATAGTCTATTATAGTAATGTTATTACTGCTAAAGTACTTGAAGAAGTCATAAAGGGGGAGGAACAATTAAAAACTAAGGTTAATGCACTGAAAGCATCAATGAAAGATCAGTTCAAAGCTGCTAACATCTAATGCTATAATAATTTTAACTGGCTACATAGAGAGATATTTCCAGGGTCGGCTGAAGCTATAATGCCAGAATTGGTGATACCAGATCTTGGTCATGACTTTGTTCACCCCGCCCTAGAGTACACTCAATATTGGTCAGAATCTTAAGATCTATTTGTTGTTATTGCTGAACCTGAAATTCAAATAGTTGAATACTTTCCTATGCTAGCTCTTAAAAGAAGAAGATATGGTGAAGGCCCATCTGTTGTAAGGTTTGAGCCTAACAAACAAATGGTTGAAGTATGGAGTTCGATCTCCAAGAGCATCATCCTAGACACATTCAAACTGGTACACTTGGCAATTGAGAATAAATGGGATTACTATAGCAGGGAGGAGTGGTAGAAGCATGAGGTTGCTAATGCAAAAAGGAGGTTACACTTCAGAAAGTATAGATTTGATGATCCAGAAGCTCCTCCATCTCCGCAAAAATACTATCCCAATCCAAAAGCTTATTTTGACAGACAACATCAAAAAAGTCAGGGCAAACATGCTTGATTTGTTTTTCAGTTGATGTTTGTGGATATTATTTTCCCCATATAGAACTTTATATATATATATATATATATATAATTTAATGTTTTTATTGGGAATGCTTTTTTAAATTATATTTGTTCTTTCCTTTCAATGTTTAAGATTATTGTGTGTATAATTCACCTTAGTTTGTAGGGTTCTTACTTCTTCAAATATGGGGAGATTGTTGGGTATTGTATCCACAATAACTCTGATTTGAAGAAGTGTCCATTGAACTAAGATGAATTGAGTTTGTATTTGATGGAATTTTCTAGTTATGTGCTTGCAGGATGATATTGCCAAATACAACATAATGTTAGGTTATAGTGGGTCTTGAAGCACATGACTATATAATGTAATCCCTCATTGTGTAGGCCAATCTGTTGACTCATGTGTAATCTCTCTATTTGAGTGTACTTTTATTTCAAGTACATTAGAAGAATCCAAGAAGATCAGGTTGTAGCCTTTAGAAGAGAAGATTTTCTCTAAGTAAAATTCGTCGAGTATAGTAATGGATACTCAACGAATATGTCGAGTATACTCATGTATACACATCGAATTCTTCCTGTATGCTTATTGGCACTCGTAAAATTCTCTGTATTTACTTAGAGAATAATCTCCGAATTCCTGGAAATCAGTTAAGTAAAAGTCGTCGAGTATCATCGTGTATACACGTCAAATTTGTCGATTGTATCTATCGATACTCGTCGAATTCGTCGAATATATATGTCGATACACGACTAATTCATCGAGTCATCTCAGCTTTACTTCTCTGGATTTCTCTAAGTGTTATTCGTCGAATATCACTCGAATGCGTCGAGTCAGCTAGTCAATACTCATCGAATTCGTCGAGTATATTAGCCGATAATCGTCGAATTCGTCGAGTATCTCTTCTGCCAAGCGTTGAATTATATGATCAATCTTGCTGGAATTGTCTATGTCAATTTTGTCGAGTTTCCAAGAGGTTCGACGAGTATACCCATACATACTCGACGAATTATACTTACGGTTATTTTCTTCTCTTTTCAAATTTTAGGCTCGGGTTGACCAGATCACCATGTACAGTAATTTCGGATCTCTTGATAAGGAAAGAAATTTATAGCCGTTACATAAGAAGGTTTCTAATATATATGTAGAGTAGATTTCAATCAACCTTACTCATGCTTATTTGTTAAAATCGAGAAATCTCAAGAAGAAATTCTTCCCATTGACGCTCGATACGTTCTTCGCTACCCTGATCGGCCGATGACTTCTTGCCTCACGATGCATTCTTATTAAGGCAAATAAACTAGGTCGTGGATCATTGAAGCTTTCGATTCTCTCAAATCTAGTCGATCCATCCATTAAGTTCAAGTTTTCAAAGTCTCTGGTTTTCTCTCATTTTTCAAGACGTTCAAGATCAACTTTTCAAAGCAACAAGGGATCAAGGATTTCAGATCCATTGAAGATTATTTTTAAATATTTTCTTGTGTAAAACTTTTTATTATTGTAGGAGGTTTCTCCCTCCGAGTTGTAGATCCTTTTTGAAGGATCGAGTTATATGAGAGTTTGTTCTCTGAGTTGTAGGAGAGGTTGTTCTCCGAGCAGTAGGAGCCTTGTCTCTGAGTTATAAAAGTTGAGGATCTGAGGTGTAAGAGTGTTTGCAATCTAAGATAAAGGTGAAGTATTTGAATCTATCCCTCATGGTAGTTAGGCAAGGAAGGACAGTGGACGTACCAAACTCGAGGAACTGCTTTAAATCTCTGTGTTTTTGTGTGTTTATTTTTCAGCAATTTTTATTCCACAAAAAGATGCAAAAATCACATATTCACCCCCTCTAGGTGATTTAGGTTGACACTAGATACTCTCAATCTTTGCAGCTGATATGGATTTGATGGATTCAAAAACTACTAGGTGTGGCTTACTTACTGACTTACACTTAATCAAGGTATTTGCAGGAAGAATCTGAGAATAGGCCACTGCCATATCCTTGAGTGTGGGGGCTGGAGCACCAAAAACAAAATGTCCATAATGTGCCATTTGGATTTCCTCATGGGGAGTCTTCAGTGCACTCACACCCATATCCTTTCTCATTCTGTTATAAGATACCCTAGTATTCATATAGGAAGAGTTCTCATTCTTCTGGTGACCATACATGATGTCCTGGTCATACCTGTTGGAATGGAGGATTACCTTTTGAATGGTAGTCTGAGGCACTAGAGGAGCTTTGCCTTTCCCTTTGGAATGGGCAGCTCTTGAGTTCTACTTGAACCACAAACCTCTCTGATCCTTTTGAAAGGTGAAGGAGTCAATCAATGGCATCATAATTTTGGGCTTAGATAATTCAACTACAATCTTCTTCTCCTTGAGAAGCTTCTCTTCAAGATCCATGATGATCTTGTTTTTCTGGTTAATGGTCCCAATTTGGATAATTGAGATTGTCTTTAGTTGGCTAACTTACCTCCTCAGCTAAGCTAGCATGGGTGCTGATTTAGACTGCAGGGAAGTAATTTGTTGTAGGGAGGCAATCTCCTTAGCTTATCTCTTAACAAGCTTTTTGCTCCTCTTTAGAGCATCCAAAATTGCATTATATTTGTCAATCAATTGATTGACATCATTTTCAGATTCCTAATCACCATTCCCACTGAAGGAATTGGATACTTAAGAGTATGAGCCAGACTCATAGATAGAGGAAGAGCTAGGGATAGAGTGTACCTCATCAGGAGTAGGATTGTCCTGATTGCCTTTTGATATGGCCATAAGACTGAACTCCTCATCCTCTTCACAGTCACTGTCAATAGAGGATAGTGGGGCCCTTATGCCAGATGGGGTAGCAGGATGTTCAACCTTTTCTTCAATAGTCATGAGTCTAATATAAGCATCCTCTTCATCTGATTCTGAAGATTCGAAATCACTGTCTGATAGGCTGACAGTCTTCTTGGCCAAGAAGCTCTTTCGGCCTTCTTGTCCTTATGATGCTTTTTACCTTCAAACTTTGTGAACTCCTTCCTTTTAACTGGGCAGTCAGCAATGACATGTCAACTCATGTTGCAATAATAGCAAATAACATTAATTTTAACATATTTGTTCTATTTGGAGTCATACCTTTCCCTAGAGGTGTCTTTTTTGTACTTGTCCTTGTTGGGAAGGGCTTCCTTGATGAGGTGTTTGAAGTGCCCTTATTCTTCCACGATCTCCTCCTGCTTAGCATCTTATTTAACTTCTTGGAGAACAATGTTAGTTTTCCATCTGACAGCTCACTTCCAGAGGAGCTGGGATTTGAGCTTTCTGACTTTGTAACTTTCCTTGGTGGAGAAGGAGTATTTTACCTACTTCTTCTTGTGGCTTTAGCTCTGAAGGACACAGTCTTCTCTTTATTGAGAAATCTGGCAGTATCCTTTTCAAAATTCCTGTAGTTCAGTTACATCTCATGAGATAGCAGCTTCCCAAACAGATTCTAAGGCAATATGTTGGCAAAGTTGCCAACTTATCTGATGGCACAGATCTTGATATCCCATTTCTTGTTTAGGAATCTCAAGAACTTGTCATTCATCTTGTAATTAGTGTACTATCTGCCATAGGTGATCATACTATTCATTATTATGAAGAACTTTTCATAGCATTCAACCATGGAATCATTCTTCCCTTGCTTGAATGCTTCATATTGCTGATTTAGGAGGGATTTTCTATCATCCCTCACCTCTTCTTTCCCTTTCATATAAATAATAAGAGAGTCCCACATTTCTTTGTATATCTTATAATGGACAAGGTTCTGGAAGGTGGAGTCATCTATGGAACTGATAATGATGTTTTATGCCCCTCGTATCTATTGTGGCCAAGATAACTTCATTCTTAGTCATTTTAGTATATTTCTTTGGAGTCTGGATATTGGCATCTAAGACAGACCTTTATAGGAACGAAGGGTCCTTCTTGGACTGTAAAGAAGATCCTATGGTTTGAGGCTTCCATGAATAGATTAACACTTTCTTTCCAGATTCCAAAGTTTTCTTTTCTACAGATAGGGAGCTTCATGGAGCTCAACTCCTTGTGGTTCTCACTTGAACCAATGGAGTAAATCTTCAGCTACTCTTGGAGATCTGTTCAGACTGCTAAGCTCTTTTTGAACAACTTTCCTCTAATACGACTTGAAAGTCTTTGTTTGAAGAGTAGCTAAACACCTAGAGGGGGTGAATTGATTTTTCAAGTCTTTATGATTACTTTTGATTTTGGTGTGTTGTGAGTTAGATTATTTCTTTTTCTTTCAAGAACACAAATCAACAGAGCAGTATTTATTGTGGTTTCGGAAGGTATGGGTACATCCACTTTCCCTCCCATCTTTCTAATAGTGTGTTAGACAAGACAATCTTCTCCAAATCTCAGCTCAAAAAACATACAAACACAGATCCCTCAGGATCTTTTAGACAATCTTCTCCAAACCCACCAAGTCCTACTTCATGCCTAAGCCCTACCAAATCAAAGTGAATTTTACTTCTACAGCGCAGTGATCCTCCAGATCACCTACTACAAGCTTAACAAGAAGCCCTACAACTCAAGATAAAAGAAAATCTATACACTCAGAGACAATAAGTCTCCTACAACTCAGATCTGACTCAGATCCTACCTCAGGCTCAGAAGCCCTACATAAGATTCATACTAGAATCCTACCACTCAGCTTTAATATTTTAAGATTTTAACTCAGATCGAAACTGATCCTATAAAGAGAGTGTAACACCTCCAATAGTCACGTAGAATATAACAAAAGGTCTAGTCGGGGCCCCACACCATATGCCACGGACAGTCAGCGGAGTTATATGTAAATATCAAAGCTACTAAGCGTATCCTAACTTAGAGCATTCTAGAGGAAGCTTCATAGGTTATTAGAACTCAAGCAACAAGAATGTCCACTAATAAACCACATATGAATATCATATAAAATATACCAAAAGTGCGACCTTAAGGCCTTATAGTTGTTCTTCACAAAAGTGGTTTAAAAACTTCGACACGTAGGCCGACCACACACAAAAACAATAAAATCTCTTTGATTGGCCTTCAAGGGCCGTCATAGCATCAAAGGGTTGCAACCCGCTATTTCCCGCTTAGCTCTCCAGCACCTGCACAGGGACATTCCACCATAAAGGTGGCAAACAAGACAACGGTCTACTTTAGCTAACTAATTTATAATGAACCTACCCCATTCCCAGGGTAGCGGTATTCCTTCCCTACAGGCATAGCATTCATATATAGATATATCACACGAAGGTATAACTTAAGCACCATTTAATATATCACAAATGTCCGCATCATCTGCAAATGTTCCGTGCACTCAGGGCACATTATCGGTGTACTGGAAATTCCAAGCCCCACCACCATCCAAAAGTCCGGACTTGATGGAAATCATTGAGTATTTTAGCCTGACGCATAACTGTGTTACAACCACAACTCTCCCCCTATGCCAATGGTAAGTGTCATGTACTTTATGTCTCTTTAACCGAACCACCTAGAGAGGGTACAATTTAGCTCTTCCCATTGCTCAAATTGTCATGCCATCGCCAAAAGCTGAAGCTTTCATGGCCAATCTACATGAGACGGGTCAGTCTCCCATTTCCTGTTATTCAAAACATAACCAATGTTATGTATAATGGCTCACAAGGCCATCAAAGATGGGCACCCAGGCTCACAGCTCACCTGCTAGCCACACGGTCTCCCAAGATAGGCTTCGCAAGCATAATGCTATTTGGGAGCTACCGCCAGCAGTATCACTATCACCTGGCATTAACTATAGAACTCCCTTTCTATCTCCAGACTCAGCCAAAATTGGAACATTTTTCCAGAAAACCTACAACATCATGCAGTGCCAGAAACTGGACTTTCATAACATATAGCTCACCAAGAGCCATCGTTAGTGATATCAACTATCGCCTGGCAATACCGACAGTTATCAAACCATGGTATTCTCTAAGTATTTTCATGGAGCGCATCTCCAGTACTTCCTGAAACTCAATTCATAGACACAACCCCTAAGACTCCATAACTACACAGTTATACTCGGAGTCTTCTCCAGCATGTAATTGAAAACATCACCAATCAACCCATCTGGATTCTATATGCTAGACTACCCGGGGATATCATGTATCAACCCATCAGAATTCCCTTCAATTTTGCACCTTTTTGGTGGGGGATTCCATGCATATGCAAAAGTAGGACTTCACTTGTCCAAGAAGGAAGATCGTTACTCTTGTAGATCGTTTCAGAGCTATGATAAAGACTTCTATCCAGATGGAAAGGATCGCCTCGCTTTCCTCTTCACGGATCTTGCTTCAGCTCGTAAATCCGACCACGATATCTCTTTCACCAAGCTTCCAAAGTTCAGCCTTCAGCCCCTCTTCTTCCTTTCTTTCAAAAACTTGAGAGATAATAAGAGATGGGTAAATAAGAAAACAATCTCATACATAGATTTTATCTGAGAGCTACCGCCGCGCGATATCTTCTACCGCCGTGCGATATTTTCTACTGCCGTGCGGTATCAAATGCGGTAGCCGCTTAGCCCAATCGGAATCGCTCTGTCATTCAAAATCGCCTCCGCCTCACTAACACGTGTCCAGCTTCCGCCGACGTTACCTCATTACCGCCAGGCAGTGCCGTTGAGAGATGTAGTGTTAATTTAATTCAGCTATCACCGCACGATAGCTTACTACCGGCCCACGGTTGATTCTCAGCGCTTCGTCGAGTGTGTCGAATGCGCCAAATGCATCGTGTGATATCGTCGCGCGATAACTTTCTACTGCCACACGGTACGTACCCGAAACGAAGTTGAATTAATTCATCCGGCTAGCGTCGGAGTAAACACTACCGCCCGACAGTAACCTTCAGAAACCAACTCCTTTCCATTTTTAGGATTTTTGGGGCATTACTAATCTCCCCTCCTTTAAAAAATTTTGTCCTGAAATTTTTTTCATTTGAAGATAAATAGTACAACATTACTTTACAAAAAAAACCTCGAGAAACTCATCTCGCATGGTTTGCTCATGCTCCTATGTTAGTTCTTCATGGACATAGTTGTCCTGACGGACTTTAACCATCCCGATTGCTTTATTTCGTAGCTGCCTGATCTCCGTGTCCTCGATACAAATAGGTCTAACCTTCGTCGTCATCCCACTATTGAAAGGTGCCTGATCGCCAGCAATCACTTCCGTAGGCTCTTGCAAGGCCTTCCACAGAACTGATATGTGAAACACATAGTGTAAACCACTTAACTCCGCCGATAGAGCTAACCGATAAGCAGCTTCTCCAATCCGTTCAACCACTTTAAATGGGCCAAGGTACCTCGAACTCAGCTTTTTTAAGCGTCGAATCCTGGACACACCTTTGAATGGCTTTATCTTCAGTTATACCCAATCACCAACCGCAAACTCCATGTTTCGGGTCTTGGCATTGTAGTACTTGGCTCGTCTATCTCGAGCAACCAATAACCGCTCTCGAATAGTGCGTATAGTCGAATTTGCATCTTCGACCTCTTTACACTTATATATCTTTGATTCACCTGTTTTCTCCCAAGCTAAAGGAGTACAACACTTCCTACCGTATAAAGTTTCAAAGGGCGCCTTCTGAATGCTTGCTTGATAGCTATTATTATAGGCGAATTCGATCATATAGATATGGTATTCCCACCTCTTCTCGAAATCCAAGGCGCACAGACGGAGCATATCCTCCATTGTTCTGTTGGTCCTCTCGGTCTTCCCATCTGTCCGTGGATGAAAGACCGTACTGAACTTCAGTTTAGTACCCAATAACTGGTGGATTAGCCTCCAATGACTGGAAGTAAAGCGGCCATCTCAGTCACTAACGATGCTACTGGGCACACCGTGGAAACATACTATATTGTCAAAATACTACTTAGCCAATTTCTCAACTGAATCATCCTTCTTATTCTCTATGAAGTGCGATACCTTTATCAACCGGTCAACGATCACCCACACGACATCATTCCTGCTCTGTGATCTCGGCAACCCATGCACGAAATCCATTGATATGTCATTGAACTTCCATACAAGAATTGGTAATGACTTCAGGAAACCACCAGGTTTCTAACATCCTCTTTTACTAAGGCACAAGTATCACACTTCACCACGTAAAGAGCTATGTCCTTATTTAAACCTGGCCACAAGAACATCTTCTTCATGTCCATATACAATTTTATGCTCCCTAGGTGGAATGAGTATTTCATAAAGTGTGCCTCATACATCAACTCCTCCCATAACTTCCCCACATTTGGGACGCACAAATGATCATCCTTTCTCAAAAGACCGTCCTCTAAGGAGAATTTGGAATTTTCTCCATCTCCTGCATAGAACTTCATACTCTCATCGAGTTCCATCGCGTGTCAAATCCTGTACGCAAGGTCATATTGCACTTCCGTCTAGTTCAAGCCCACATTTGTAGTGGCATTCTTGTCAACACAAGAAATATCTAAGGCCTCTAACTCCTGGATCAGATGCTCATCATGCATTTGTAAACAATTTGCCTGTGTAGGAGTCCTATGACTCAAGGCATCTGCGACCACGTTTCCCTTCCTGGGAGTGTAATGTATCTTGAAGGTGTTGTCCTCGAGGAACTCCATCCACATACGTTACATCATATTCAGATCCTTCTGATCTATTAAATACTTAAGTCTTTTCTAGTCCGTGAATATATCAACTTTCACGCCATACAATTAGTGATGTCATAGCTTAAGTGCAAAAATCACAGTCGCCACTCCATGTCGTTGACTGGATAGTTTCACTCGTGTACATTCAATTGTCGCGAGCCATAAGCTATAACCTTTCCGAACTGAAGAAGAATGCAGCCTAAGCTGCTCCCTGAAGCATCACTATAAATATCAAACCGTTTGTACTATATAGCAAACTCAGGATAGGTATCGTAGTCAGGCGACTCTTCAACTCCTCAAAAGCCCGTACGCACTCAGGCGTCCAAACAAACTTCTGATCTTTCCTTATCAGTGTGTTGAGAGGTAAGGCTATCCACAAAAAGTTCTCCACGAAGCTCCTGTAGTAGGCAGCAAGTCCAAGGAAGCTCCTGACGTCTACAGTATTTAACATAGGCCACTCTCTTATCACAATGATTTCGCTAGGCCCACATCAATACCCTCTCCACTAACCACATGGCCAAGAAAAGCCACCGCCGGCAGCAAAAACTTACACTTTGAGAACTTGGGATAAAGTTTATTCCTCCTCAAGGTGTGCAAAACCATCCTCAAGTGATTTGCATGATCTTATTCTGGTTGAGAGTACACCAATATGTCATCAAAAAAGACGATCACATATCAATCTAAGTACCGCTGAAAAGTCTGATGCATCAAGTCCATGAATATCTGAAAGTGGAGGATAAGATCAGTCTGACTCTAGAGGGGGGGTGAATAGAGTTTGTTAAAATAATTTTTCAAAATAAAACTTTGCAGAGGAAGAGTTAAGTTAATATAGTATGTGTATTGTGCTGCAGCAATAAAACAGAAGTAATAATAAAAAGAAAACAAAAGATTCACAGCACACAGCAAAGAATACACACAAGCAACCAAACACAAGAAGCTATAGTGGTTCCCCAATCAACCTGGGTACATCCACTCTTCTACCACCCTTGGTAGGAATCCACTCAGGATGAGTTGATCAGGTGTCCTGGCACCAATGAGCTTTTGATAAGGTGCTCAAAAACCAGATCTAAATTTTTTGATAAGGTGTCTTGCCACCACTGAGTTTTGGCAAGGCTCTCAGAACCAGATTCAGAACTTTTGAAGGGAGTTTTGATAACCCTTTTACAGTAGGAAAAGAAAAAGGAAGAGGTGAAGTTGTCTTCTCTGTCTCAATCACTGAGAGAAGACTTAGTGAATTGATTGTGTTGTCAAAGCTCCCCCTGAGATGTAGATGGTTCAGGAGTGAGAGCTTTGCTAGGGTGATAGGCCTTCAGAAGCTTCAAATCTCAAGCAGAAGATGATTTTAGCAGAGGCTGAAATATGAATTGTCTGGAGTCTTTGATGTTGAAGCTATGAACACTTTTCAGTATGCTAATTTTCAATCTAACTCTTCAGGATTGATCACTTGATTTTTCTCTGAGTTGATCTCTCTATCTGTGTATGTCTGTATTGAGTGTGTTATGTTTCTCTTGATCTGCTATTGTGTATTTTATTCTCTGATGATCCTCTGTCCAAGATAGCCGTTAGCAGTCATAAATGTCTTCCATAAATATTTTGTCTTCTGGAGGAAAGTCCAATAAACATTCTCTGATAAATCCCTTGAAACTTGCTCCAGAATAAATGAAAATGGCTAACAAATCTCTTGAAATAGATGCTGAGAGAATTTAAAAAACATTCCAAAAGCTGACGGAATTTTGAATCCTTAAAGTCGTCGATCTCTAAGAAAAACGTCGATCTGAGCTCTACGATCGTTGAACTGAGCTCAGAGATTGGATTGAACATCAGACAGAAAACGTCGAACTGAGCTCTACGATCGTCGAACTGAGCTCAGCGACCTGAAGAATAAGTGAGGATAGATCGTAGAACTGAGCTCTACGATCGTCTAATTGAGCTCAGTGACTTGGAAACTAGCTGAAGGAAGATCGTCGATCTGAGCTCAAAGATCGTCGACTGGAGTTCGATGACTTAGCAGAGTTGAGCTCAGAGATCGTCGAACGGATTTCGACGTTTTGTCGACCTGACCTCGACGAAAATTTTCTTTGTCTCAGCTCTAAGTCTTGATCCTTGAATTGTCCTGGGGGCAGCTTCAAACCTAAGTTCTAAGCCCTAGACTCATTCTAACTTGACCTTTTCAACTATACATCTAGGTCAAACTGATTTCCTAAAAACATAGTGATCCTTGCCCAAATTAGTAATAGGATGTTCCAACAATCTCCCCATATTTGGGTTAGGATTACTATTTATAGAGCTCAGTAATAAATACATAAGCAAATACAGAAAAGCAAAATATTAAATCAACAGAGCAGAACATGCAGCATAGTAGCATTCAGATAGAATATCAGCAAGTGTTTAAAAATGAATGTACTGTCTGCTTACATAGATCACTTCTTTTCACTTCCCTTCTTAAATAAGATTTCCCTGTTGGGATTGAGAGCCTTTTTCTTTGACCTTCTGTCATCTTCTGCACCTAAGGAGGTTTGAGATCTTGGCCTGGGAACCACAGCCTCAGGATGCAGTTTCATGTAATCCACTGGGTCAAAGAACTTCCTTGAAGCATATCTTTCCAGTTCTGCCTTCCTTTGCTCTAACAAGGTAGTGATGTTGGAAGTGTATTTTCCTTGCTCTCTGGCCTTCTTCAACTGATCTAAGGCAGCAAGTTCTTTCATTCTAGCAGTCCATGATAAAGGATTATTCTTTGGATCTTCAAAAGGGATTGCAGGTTCATATCTATTAATAGTTTCTGAAGCAGTAGAAGTCCTTGTATCAACAGTTTCTCTGAGTTTATAAGGGAAAGGACCTTGAGTTGATTCCATATGTCTTTGTCCTTCCCTCTGTTGTCTTGATTGAATCCTATGTTCTCTCTGATTACCTCTGTATTGTCCCCTTCAGGACAGATAACCTCTTTGATATTGCCCTCTGGGATGATATCTCTGTGAAGATTGGGAGGAGCTTTGCTTTGGAGCAGAGGTTTGAGAAGCTGAGCCTCCACCTGATCCTGAATCTGGAGGAGGAGGAGGAGGAGGCTGAAACTGGGATGATCCTTTCTCATACTTATCCAACTTTCTTCTTTTCCTCATGGCCTTTAGCTGGTTTTTCGAATACTGCATCCAAGATTTAGTTATCTGGCAGTCATGTAGAATATAATAGGGTATGTCATTAACATCCTTGGCCTTTGCAGGAGGGACCTTCATCATGGCCTTACTTCTAGCTTTCCTTTTCCTAGCAATAGTGCCAGCAGAGTCAACAGATTCTGTATTGAATTGATCACTTTCAGAACTCTGTGGTCTGTCATACAAATCATCTAGACTTTTGATGTATTTCTCTTGTTGTTTCAATTGTTCAGGAGTCAGAACAGGAGCAGCAGCAGCAACAGATACACAACCTATTGAAGCAGCAATAAGAGCAGAAGGAACTGGAGCAGCAGGTTCTTCTAGATAAGTAGCAAGATCTTTATCAGCAACAGCATCAGCATCAGCATCAACAGACAGCATTTCAATGTCAGTAGATCCAACAGATATAATAGCAATACAAACAGAAGCAACAACATCCTCAGCCTTAAAAGAGTTGACATATGATGCAATCAGGCTGGGATCACATTCTGAAATAGGCACAATGGCCTTAGTAAGATCTTCAACTTGCTGAAATGGTAAATATCTTCTGTGAAGAGAATCAAAAGCACTCAATAGTGACCTGAGGTCCACTGTAAACACTGGAACTGGAGCAGCAACAAGCGCTTCATCAGCTTCATGAGGCATCTCCCCCTGCCTTGATTCAGTAGGAACTGGATCAAGGCACCCAGAGGAAGGGATTTCCTGAGAAGAGAGGAAAGAAGATAGCCTGTCAGACAGCTCCTGAACATGTTTCAGAAGTGGAGCCATTATGGTCTCTAGTAATGAGGATATCATGGGGGCTAGCAGCTCATACAGCCTGTCTGCCAGTGTAGGAAGTTCTACATGCTCAAGATGGGCTTGAGTAGAGGTAGGAGTTGATGTTGCTGGCATAATGGTGGATGGTGTGGTGGTAGGAGGTATAGGGATGGATGGTTGAGATATTGGGATTGTGGAGATAGATGATACGGGTGTGGAGATGGATGGTGAGAAAGATGGTTGATCAAGGATGTCATTGAGGAGCTGTTGGTATGAGCAGGATGATGGAGGCTCAAGAGGTGAGGAGGGGGAATCATCCATGAAGGAGTCATCCAAGATGTTGAAAGATGGAATGGAAGAATCAATGGGTGGATAGTAGTACATAGGGTGTAATGGTTCTGAGGTGGTGGCTGGAGGAGATGAAATAGGTGATGAAATTGTGGTGGGGGAGGAGATGGCTGATTGGATGGTTGATGAGGAAGGTAAGGCAGAAACAATAGGAGGTGGAGAAGGAGGAGCAGAGGAGGAAGAGACTGAAACAGTCCTTGTGCCTGAAGCAGATGGTGCTGCAGCAGCCCTGTTGGGGTTGATAATCTGCCTGTCCCACTTGCTGAAAAGGGCACATGTGAGCCTTTTGGATGCATTGATGTGCATCCCATTTGAAACCTGTATTTCAGGGCACCAGGAATGCAGGAAAACCCCTAGAATCCTCCCAAAAAAGACACAACTTTTGTTAATTTTCTTCTTGATCAAGTCAAAGAAGATAGTTCCCCAATCCAGATTTTTCTTGTCAACTAATGCTCCCATTAAACAGAGTTGATACCTTGAGATGGTATCATGAGCTGAGTACTTTTCCAGAAGCACTTTCCCCACAACATCAGCCAAAAATTGAAATTCAATTGATAGATTCTTTTTCAACAGCTTATTAGGGTGTGCAGCAGAGTGACCCATTCTATCTAACATGGAATCAAATTCTTATCCAAACAAATCAATAGAGTCATCTCCAGTACTTAAGGTGAATACTTCAGTCAGAAGAATAGGGTACAATGGTACCTGAGTCTCGTTGATCGTGCCGACTATAGTATTTTCATTCTCATTGGTTGCAGTAAAAACCCATTCCTTTATTTCATCTGCCGCAATCTTTATTCTGGTGGTCATAAACTGAACTAACTGCTGTTCTCAGAAAAGATTCAGAATATCTTTGAACCTCTGATCGCTGCCATCGAAGGAGTTCATATCTATGTCAAAACCTGTATCAAATTTCATTTTGGAAAGAGCGGCAACCGATACCGCCATTTGTACCTGCAAGGATAGAACAAACACGACCAAGTGTAGGGAGTTTGGAGAAAAAGAGAAAAATTTGCAGAGAGTATGAAAGCGTAAAAGACGAACGGCGGCCGAAGAAATGATTTTATATTAGGGTTCGACGCCAAAACGAAAAATCGTTGAACTCTGTTTGACGATTTGGGATTCTAATGGAATACAAAGAGGTTTCAATGTCATCGATCTCCGTTCGACGACATTGACGAGCGTCGAGCTCTACTCGACGACCGCTTAACAAAAGGAAGGATAGCTTAAAGCTATCAGGCGGCACTGAACTCAGGTCGATGATTCAGGAAACGTCGATCTGCGTTCGACGATTTTTAGGAAACCGTCGATCGCCGTTCGACGATTTCTGAGGAAAACATCGAGTGCAGTTCAGAGACAGAAACTATCCTACAGACACAAAGAGAAATGAGTTTTTAGCCTAATCTTGGTCTATTTTTAGATTTTCAAAATCTTGGAATTTATTTTAGGTTTCCTCCATCTAACATGCCTAACTGATTTAGGAAGAATGTATGTTTCTTTTCATCCAAGGGTTTGGTGAAAATATCCCCCCTTTGCAAATCAGTTGGGATATATTGAAGTTCAATTTTATTTTTCTCAACATTATCCCTTAGAAAATGATGCCTAATTTCTATGTGTTTTGTCCTACTATGGAGGACTGGATTTTGTGCAATGGAAATAGCACTGGTGTTGTCACAAAATATTTTAGAATTCTCTAAGTTGTAACCATAGTCTAGGAGTTGATTTTGTATCAACAAGATTTGTGAACAAATACTACCTGCAGCCATATATTATGCTTCAGCAGTTGAAGTTGACACAGATGTTTGTTTCTTACAACACCATGAGACAAGTCTATCACCAAGAAACTAACAAGTTCCACTGGTGCTTTTCCTTTCTATTCTGCATCCAGCATAATCAGCATCTGAAAATCCAGTTAAGTCAAATGCTGAATCTTTTGGATACCAGAGACCTAGATTTGGACAGCTTTTAATATACCTAAGAATCCTCTTTATTAAAGTTAAGTGTGACTCTCTAGGGCTAACTTGGAATTTAGCACATATACATGTAGCAAACATTATATTAGGTCTACTAGCTGTAAGTTACAATAAAGAGCCAATCATTGCTCTATATGTTGTCTGATCAACTGGTTTCCCATGTTCATCAGCATCCAATACAGCATTGGTAGGCATGGGTGTTTTAATACATGATGCATCAGACATACCAAATTTCTTAACCAGCTCTTTTGCATACTTGGTTTGAGAAATAAATATGCCTTCAGCATGTTGTTTGACTTGCAATCCTAAGAAGAAGGATAGCTCACCCATGCTACTCATTTCAAATTTAGAGTGCATAAGCTTAGAAAACTTTTTGCACAAGTTTGAATCAGTAGAACCAAAGATGATGTCATCTACATATATTTGTACTAGTAGGGTATGGGACTTATGGGTTCTAATAAAAAGAGTTTGGTCTACTCTCCCCCTAATAAAATCATTTTCCATAAGAAAGCATGCAAGGGTCTCATACCATGCTCTAGGAGCTTGCTTTAGACCATATAATGCTTTATGTAGTTTGAAAACATAGTCAGGGTGAGTTGGAGAGACAAAACCTGGGGGTTGTTTGACATAGACTTCTTCTTTGATCTCCCCATTAAGAAAAGAACTCTTCACATCCATTTGGTATACTTTGAATCCCTTGTGAGCAGCATAAGCCAGGAAGATTCTTATGGCCTCTAACCTTGCAACTGGTGTAAAGGTCTGGTCATAGTCTATCCCCTCTTCTTGAGAATATCCTTGAGCAACTAGCCTTGCCTTGTTCCTTACAATAATTCCTTGATCATCCAATTTGTTTCTGAACACCCATTTTGTTCCAACAATGGACTGATCCTTTGGCTTAGGCATTAGTTCCCAAACTTTGTTTCTTTCAAATTGATGCAACTCCTCTTGCATTGCAATGATCCAGTGTGGATCTTGCTCTGCATCTTGAATGGATTGAGGTTCAATTTGAGAGAGAAAGCAAGTGTGCATCAGGTTTTGGTTGACCTGATTTCTGGTTTGCACACCAGCTAAGATGTTTCCAATCACTTGGGAGATTGGATGATCTCTTGATATTACTAAATCAACAGGGGGTGTTGATTGTTCACCAACTTGTGTTGTTGTTTCCTCTTGTGGAACAGCAACTGGCTCTTCAAGAAGATTTTCTTCTAGATGTTGAGCAGCATCTTCATCTTCACTACTTTCATCCTTTTGAGTAACTTGCAATCTGTCCAAGTCTTCAGCTAGAGAAAGTACCTGCAAATGTTCTATGGTAGAAGCATTCTTCTCCTTGAAAGACATATTAGTTTCATCAAAGGAAATATGGACAAATTCTTCAATTTTTTGAGTAGTTTTATTATAAACCCTATAAGCTTTACTGATCATGGAGTATCCCAGAAACACTCCTTCATCAGCTTTTGCTTGAATTTTTGCTATATATCTCTTGTCATTGTTGTGAATATAACAAATGCAACCAAAAATTTTGAAGTAATCTACTTTAGGTTTCTTCCCTTTGAGTAATTTATTGGGTGTCTTGCCCTTCAGTTTGTCTATCAAACTTCTATTCAGTACATAGTTGGAGGTGTTCACTGCCTCAACCCAAAAGGATAGAGGAAGGTGAGCATCTGACAATAATGTAGTAGCAGATTCAATTAGGGTTCTATTTTTCCTTTCTACTACCCCATTTTGTTGAGGAGTTCTAGGAGCTGAGAATGTATGCCCGATCCCTTCACTCTGACAGAACTCTTGTATAAGAAGAGAATCAAACTCTGTCCCATGATCACTTATGATCAGGGCAATATGAGTATTGAACTCACTCTGTATACATTTGAGAAACTCTGTCAAACACTTAAAGTTATCAAACTTCTTCCTCAGAAAGAACACCCATGTGAATCTTGAGAAGTCATCTACAACCACTAAAGTGTAGGATTTCCCTCCTAAGCTTTGTACTGTAATGGGTCCAAAAAGATCCATGTGTAACATATACAAAATCCTAGGTGAATCACTCTTGTTAAGTGACTTAAAACTATTTTTAGTTTGCTTGCCTAATTGACAAGCCTTGCAATGTCCTTCCTTCTTGTAGGGGCCAGAAGGTAGTCCTCTAACAAGGTTGTTCTTGGATAGCCTAGCAATGGTTCTAAGGTTAATATGTCCTAGTCTCTTATGCCATAATATATTAGGTCTAGATATGGAATTGAACAGGCAGATATCTACTTTAGATGAATGAAAATCTACTAAGAAATGTTACCTTTTCTATTACCTGTCAACATAGTTATGTTGTCTTCTGAATTGACCTTGCATATAACTTTGTTGAAAGTCACTTGATATCCTTCATCACAAAGTTGTCTGATACTTATCAATTTGTGCTTGAGTCCTTCAACATAAGCTACTTTCTTGAAGGTGACTGTTCTAATTTGGACTGCACCATATCCTTTTGTTGTTCCAAAGTTTGAATCACCAAAAATTACTTTGGGTCCAAGCTTGGCTTTAAAGGATGTGAAGTTGTCCTTGTTCCCTGTCATGTGCTTTGAGCACCCACTATCCAGATACCATAGCTGGTTTGATGTTGGATAGGTCTTCACCTGTACATACAAGAATTTACATGTTTTTGACCCAGTTTACCTTGGGCCTAGGTTGATATCCTTTAAATTCAGAAATGAAAGACATCCCAGGTTGACTCTTATAACCTTCAGGATGGTATCTCCTAGGAGGTACTATCCATTCAATATAGGGGTTGAAACCTTGGGATGTAGGACTTCTAGGATTGAATCTAGATGTACCTTTGAAAGATTGTTCAAAGCCCTGATCTCTGTTCGACGATCGTCGAGCTGAGGTCGACGATCTTGGGTCAGATCATCGAGCTCTATTCGAAGATCGACTGTCCTGGAGTTCAGAGTTCAGGTGTTGTCGAGCTGAGTTCGACGATTTTTTCTTGGATCGTCGAGCGCCGTTCGACGATCGTCGAGCTCTGTTTGACGCATTCTGTTGAACTATAACTTTCTTTGGCAAATCTGCATTCTTCCTAGCTATCTCTACAACTTCCTTCCCTTTATCAGAGATAAATTTGATTGGAGTTGTCAGAATTATAGGCTGGCTAGATAAAGCTCCCAAGCCCAGTGTACTATTAAGTCTAGAGTTCACTGTGCTTGTGATATCCATCAGTTTGATGCTTCTCCCATTAAGGGATTCTTAAAACTGCTTGACATTGGATAGTTCACTTTTCAGTGAAGCTATCTCCTCTCTATAGCATTCTAACTCTTCAGAGAGTTTGAGGTTCTCTGATTTTAAAGTGCTATACTCAGACAGTTGTTTTCTGAGGGAAATGATTTCCTTCTCAGACTCTAATAGATCTAGGCATAGTACTTTAAACTCATGTTTAAAGTCCTCAGAACTGAAATCAAATGAATTGATTACCTGGTCTTCTTCTAGTTGAATTTCTGAATCTGACTCTGACTCTTCTGCTTCTGAATCTGTTTGAGAGGCATTGATAGTCATCATGCAAAATTACTTTTCATCAGCATCATCCTCATCATCACTGGAGCTGGATGAAGCTTCAGAATCCTCTTCAGTTTCACCCCATGTCTTAGCAACAAATCCCTTCCTTGTATGTTTGTTCTTGCTGGAGGAGGGTTTGTCTGAGCTGTTCTTCTTAAAGTCTTTCTCCTTTCTTCTTTCTTTTCTATCTTTCTTGTCCTTGTTTTTTGTTTTCTGGACAGTCAGGCACAATATGGCTTGGTTTCCTGCAACCAAAACATATAACTTCCTTGTTGTTATTTGATTTATCATACATTGGATTATCATGTCCCTTGTATGATCTCTTTCTGAAGTCTTTTCTGGCCATTTTGTAGAATCTTTTGGCCAATAAGCTGAGTAGCTCCTCATTGTCTGTGACCTTTTCTTCAGGCAGGTCCTAACCAGCTTTGAAGGCTATTATCTTCTCTTTCCATGTGGCTGGTGAGGCAGCCTTCTGTTCTTCTTCTCTATTTTTAATGAGCAGCTTATAAGATTTGAGCTTGCCTAGGAGAACTTCAGTGGTAATCTCATTTAGACTTCTGGCATCTTTGATTGGCCAGATTCTTGAATCCCAAGTGCTGGGGAAACACATTAGGATTTTGTCATTCAGCTCAGTCAATGAGATTTCTTTATCCAGAGTCTTTAACTCATTGACAATCAGACTTAATCTGTTGTACATGTCTGCAACTGACTCAGCTTCTCCTTTCTTGAAGTTCTCATATTGGGATATGAGATAGGATCTTCTATCTTTTCTCTCATCAGCAGATCCTGAGACAATCTCAGAAAGTTTGTCCCAAATTCCTTTGGCTGAGTTGTATTCAGCTACCTTCTGAAATATCTCATTAGACATTGTCTGAGCTAAGATATTCATGGCCTTGGCATCTGCAGTCTTCCACTTCTTTATTTCAGCATCTGTTCCTGAAGAAGGTGGAACAACATTTGTACTTGAGCTGGTTGGTGGACTTGGGCACACTCTCAAAATACAATTAAATATGTCTTCATCAATAGAATTCATATAAAGTCTAATCCTTGCTTTCCAAAGTACAAACTTGGATAGATTGCACACTGGAGGCCTGGTGCTTGCATAATCTTTGTTTTGTGCCATGTCTTTATATAAAATTAAATATAATGAAAATAACCCTCTTACAAGATTGATCTTATCAAGGATCTTTTGGTTCAGGTGTAAGCCTGTATGAACAACCAACCTGCCTTTGATACCAATTGAAAGTGGAGCATAAGATCAGTCTAACTCTAGAGGGGGGGGGTGAATAGAGTTTGTTAAAATAATTTTTCAAAATAAAACTTTGCAGAGGAAGAGTTAAGTTAATATAGTATGTGTATTGTGCTGCAGCAATAAAACAGAAGTAATAATAAAAAGAAAACAAAAGATTCACAGCACACAGCAAAGAATACACACAAGCAACCAAACACAAGAAGCTATAGTGGTTCCCCAATCAACCTGGGTACATCCACTCTTCTACCACCCTTGGTAGGAATCCACTCAGGATGAGTTGATAAGGTGTCCTGGCACCAATGAGCTTTTGATAAGGTGCTCAAAAACCAAATCTAGACTTTTTGATAAGGTGTCTTGCCACCACTGAGTTTTGACAAGGCTCTCAGAACCAGATTCAGAACTTTTGATGGGAGTTTTGATAACCCTTTTACAGCAGGAAAAGAAAAAGGAAGAGTTGAAGTTGTCTTCTCTTTCTCAATCACTGAGAGAAGACTTAGTGAATTGATTGTGTTGTCAAAGCTGCCCCTGAGATGTAGATGGTTCAGGAGTGAGAGCTTTGCTAGGGTGATAGGCCTTCAGAAGCTTCAGATCTCCAGCAGAAGATGATTTTAGCAGAGGATGAAATATGAATTGTCTGGAGTCTTTGATGTTGAATCTATGAACACTTTTCAGTATGCTAATTTTTAATCTAACTCTTCAGGATTGATCACTTGATTTTTATCTGAGTTGATCTCTCTATCTGTGTATGTCTGTATTGAGTGTGTTATGTTTTTCTTGATCTGCTGTTGTGTATTTTATTCTCTGATGATTCTCTGTCCAAGATAGCCGTTAGCAGTCATAAATGTCTTCCATAAATATTTTGTCTTCTGGAGGAAAGTCCAATAAACATTCTCTGAGAAATCCCTTGAAACTTGCTCCAGAATAAATGAAAACGGCTAACAAATCTCTTGAAATAAATGCTGAGAGAATTTGAAAAACATTCCAAAAGCTGACTGAATTTTGAATTCTTAAAGTCGTCGATCTCTAAGAAAAACGTCGATCTGAGCTCTGCGATCGTTGAACTGAGCTCAGAGATTGGATTGAACATCAGACAGAAAATGTCGAACTGAGCTCTACGATCGTCGAACTGAGCTCAGCAACCTGAAGAATAAGTGAGGATAGATCGTCGAACTGAGCTCTACGATCTTCGAATTGAGCTCAGTGACTTGGAAACTAGCTGAAGGAAGATCGTCGATCTGAGCTCGAAGATCGTCGACCGGAGTTCGACGACTTAACAGAGTTGAGCTCAGAGATCGTCGAACGGAGTTCGACGTTTCGTCGACCTGAGCTCGACGAAAATTGTCTTTGTCTCAGCTCTAAGTCTTGATCCTTGAATGGTCCTGGGGGCAGCTTCAAACCTAAGTTCTAAGCCTTAGACTCATTCTAACTTGACCTTTTCAACTATACATCTAGGTCAAACTGATTTCCTAAAAACATAGTGATCCTTGCCCAAATTAGTAATAGTGTGTTCCAACAATATCGATGACGCATTTGTTAGTCTAAACGGCATTACAGTAAACTCATAATGACCATATCGTTTACTGAAAGCTGTCTTGGGAATGCCACATTCCTTAATCTGCATCTGGTAATAGCTAGACTTTAAATCTAGCTTTAAATAGACAGTCGATCCCACCAGTTAATCAAACAAGTTATCAATCCGTAGAATCAGATAATTATTTTTCTCCTCCAGCTTATTCAATTCTCGATAGTCAATGCATAGACGCAAGCTTCCATCCTTTTTCTTCACAAAGAGAATCGGTGCACTCCAAAGTGACATACTTGGACATATATAGCCTTGCTCTAGCAATTCTTGTAATTGAACTTTAAGTTCAACCATTTCAGTTGGTGCTATTCAGTACGGTGAGCGGGCCATAGGCTTCACACATGACACCAACTCAATTGCGAATTCAATCTCTCGCTAGCGTGGAATCCCCGAGAGATCTTTAGGAAACACATCTGCATACTCTGACACAATAGGAACGTCACTCAAACTGGACTTTGGCTCAACGACCTCCAACAACGTGAAGAGTAACTCCACGCCCTTTTGCACCGCCTTGAATACTTGGAGAGAAGACATCAATACCTTTCTCACTCCTCACATTTCAACGAACATAGTCTCTCGTTTGGTGTTCTGTCCTAGCATGACTTCCTTAGAGTTGAAATTTATACAAGCATGCTACTCCGAGAGCCATTCCATGCCAAAGATTACATCAAACAAAAAAATCGATAACATAGATGCTTTCAATCCAAAATCCAGACTTCCTATCCACACCTCAACACAACAAGACCTATCTGTATGCATCAAGCATTTGTTAGGTAACGACACCTATAATCTATTTGTCGACATAAGAATAGGTACTCCGATCCGCAATATAAAGTCCTTAGATAGAAATGAATGAGAAACACCTATATCAAACAGTGCTCTCGTCGGATAGTCCTGAATAAGGACAAAGCCTACATTACTCAAGTTATGCATAAGCAACTCACAAGATATAAAGTACATAAAGCATGAAAACTATATACTTCTATTACTTGTGATGACGTCAGCCTGTTTGATGGCCTCCTGTTGGCCAAGATTGTAAACCCTCGGCTGAGCTGGAGCATATTGGGATGCAGTGCACTCCAGCGCCTTTCACTTCTAGGTATAAGATGCACCTGCCTTCATATCCATCCTTGGAAGGCCACTAGTATACTCACGGGAAAAATGCCTTGGTTTGCCACACGTATAACATGTACGAGTGCATTGCCCAGACATTACTCCAGAAGCAATAATAAATGGCGCTTGTCCTGAAGACTAGGACTTCTTAATCCATTTCCTAAAATGTGATTTTGAAGAAGTCGGCACTTTGAACTCAGGCTTTCTAACAGCCAGGTCCTTCCTGACCTGTACCCTCTTCATATCCTTCTCCAAAGAATGAGTTGAATTAACCAATACTTGAAAACCTTGATTCATCAAACCTGAGAGCAGTAACCTCAGCTCATCCTATAGTCCCTCATAGAACTGATTGGTCTTACGCTCCTCTTAAGCAAAAGTGGACTCCGTATATTGTCCCAACTTAGTAAACTCATGCAAGTAGTTATCGACACTACCCTCGCCCTGAGTCAAGTGCTGCTGGAACTCATTCTCCATGGAAATTCGCTGCGACAAAGGCAAATGCTTTGCCAAAAATAATCTCGAAAACTCGTCCATTGAGTCTCAGATAGTCATCTGCCGCAAAGTGGTGTAACTCAAACTCGTCCCACCAAAACTGTGCCTCTCCCTCCATCAGGAAAGTGGCCAATATTACCTTCTTCCCCTCCTCAATTTCAATCTTCGTCAATACTCTCATGACACACGAAAGCCTGTCCTCTGCCTGCATTGGGAATCCTGCACCCGTGAACGTAGGAGGACAAAAAATCATAAAATGCTTCAGCTACCTTTCAGTAGCTCGCCTTTCAACCAAAGCCTCAACAAGCATTTTCCTAATCGCTATAGGCTCAGCCACACCAACCTGGTCCGGGACTATAGCATGACGCACTTGCCAAGTCGGTTGTGCATTTATCATAGCAAACACTTCCTCAACAACTAAGCGTATCATTTTTGTAGAAGGGGGAGGTGTGGGCACATCAGCTGGTGTCGTACTCTCCACAGAACGTTGGGGTTCAGACTGCTCTACACCACTTCGAGTCACCTATAGGTGTAAAATACACAATTCATCGACTACTCATACGACAAACAACGCCCAATAAAATCACACAAGTTCCTCAATATGTGTATTTTCATTTTTAAGTGGACATTCTTAAGTTCATTTTGTTATTACGGTAAGCACATACATGTGCTCGCCACCCCGCAAAAGAATTCGAACACGAATTCACAGAAGGAAGATCAGGACAAGAATTTGATACCAAATTAGTGATGAGAAGTGACGGTCCGGCCGGGGCCTGTACGACCCAACTTAACTATTGAGTTCGCTCATCAAAGGCAGGCTATGGACACCAACAACCTGCTTGTATGCTGGGAGGGGTTGGGGTTCTAGGTGTTGGGTATTGTCTCCATAATAACCCAGATTTGCATGAAGTCACCCTTTGCACTAAGATGAATTAAGGTGTATTTGACATGTGTATTCTAGTTGTGTGTTTGCAGATTCTCAGTTCTAAGTGTAGACCAATGTCAGTCTACAGTGGGTCAAGAACACAGGACCACTCAGTGTAATCCCTCACTGAGTGATCCAAAGTGTTGACTCATGTGAAGACTCTCAATTGGGACACACTTCGTATTCAAACTTTGGAACACAAGATGGAGACAAGACCAGAAGGAGATCTTACATGGAATTCTTAAAGAAATTTTTCTAAGTCCATCTCTCGAGAAGTTCCTTCAAAGTTCTCGAGAAGTAGTTCATAGTTCTCGAGAGGCTCAAACTTTACTTCTCGAGAAGTCAGGACAACTAGAATTCCTCTGAGTAGAAGTTTTCGAGAGGTTAACAAAGTTCTCGAGAACTACTAAAGAAGTTTTCGAGAAGTACTTCTTAGCTCTCGAAAAGTTCTGCCCTTCTCTTCAGGAAATTGACTCTAGCTAAGTTCTCGAGAACTAGACTAGAAGTTCTCAAGAAGTTAATAGAGTTCTCGAGAACTGGGGTCCAACGTTTTCGAGACAGAAATTGACTTTTCGAAGACTGGGATCCACAGTTCTCGAAAACTCTCTAAACTTCTCGAAAACTTCTCGTCCACTTCTCGAAAGGTTAACCCTACTTCTCGAGAGCTGGACCGACCTTCCGCCAAATTTTTAAACTCTGTAATTTCGTAAACTTCATGATTTCTTCCTAAATTTACGGCTAATTAGACTTATAATTAACCTAATTAGGATACTATATATATCTAACTCCCTTTAGAATCGGAAATCAACCGTCATTTCAAAATTTCTTCCGCACCTCTTCATCTTCTGCCGATCGAACCCTCCGTCTCTGCCGCTGTCTTTCCGCTCAGTTCGTCGCCTTCTTCATCGCAAATGGCTTACAGTTCTAAGATAGGGATTGGGAGTGAACTCGTGGTTGCAGGCATGGCCGACATCTCCGACGACTTCAAGAATTTGCTGCTACTTCTCGAGATAGCAGGTCTCATGTTCATTCTAACAGAGCCAGTAAAGATAGTTTTTCCAGAGGTCGAGGAGTTCTTCAAAAATGCCAAGATCAAGAGGAATGGCACGATTTTGAAGACTAAGGTCAAGGGAATCAAGATAAAGCTTGATAAGCATAGAGTTTCTCAACTTCTGAAATTACCTATTGTGGAAGAGGAAGATGACATCACCCTAGATGACTATAACAGAGCCTATTCCCTCTGTGGAATTTCAGGGGAATACCACTCCTTCAAGAGAAATTTGCCAAATGATGTGGGCAAACTCCTCGTTGATATCATTGGGAAAATACTATGGTGCATCACATGTTCTTTAAGTTTCATCTCACACGATTTGTTTGGAGTTATGACAGCTGTAATTTGCAGGAAGATTTTTCAGTTTGGAATGATGATCTTTGAAATGATAAGGGATAGCATTCATGAACCAAAGTTTGCAAGGATAATCTCATTGCTGTTGAGTGAGATTGATCCAGTAACTTTTAAAATATCCAAAGGTACACCAGTCCATCACCTGATGAAAATCTTTGTCACCTCAATCCAAAGATGGGAACTCAAGTTGAAGAACCCTAGATAGCTAGCTAAGGATGCTGATGCTACTGTCTCAGAGGTCAGGACTCCATCTCCACCTCAACATCATGTTGCTGAACCATCTGGTGCAGCAACAGAGGGGGAGCCTACACCTTCTACCTCAGTCCTAAGGATACCTACTCCACCAGAGAGCCCCAGGGAGGCTTCTCCAATGTCTACCCACTCAGAACTACAAGCACAAGGGGTACTTAAAGATACAGATGAAGCAATAGACAGAATGATCGAGGAACTCTCAGCTAAAAACCCTCTTCCTCCTCATCCAAAGGATGTCACTACTGATCTACCAAAAGATACTCTATCCCCCCACTCTTCACCTAAAGGTACTCCTTCTCCTCCACAATCCCCTGTACAAGTATCCACTCCTCCAGAAACCTTTCTGCTATCTGGAGAGGATGAGCCAGCTCCCGAGGAGGTAGCACCACCTCTCAAGAATCTAGATTTCAACCTTCCTAGGTTCATTGATGAGGAAGGTGATCCAGTCCCTCACACTATAAGAGCTAAGAGCTCTGTTGTTCTAGCAGAACTGCCTCCATGGCAAGCCCCTCCTCCTCCAGCTTCTCCTACCCATGCTTCTGCCTCCACCTTATCATATGCCCCCCAGCTCAACTTGCTTCCATTCCTCAAGCTACTACTACTGCTGCTGCTGTGATGGTGAATACAGATATTCTTTCCAAGATCGAAGAAATGCTCTCTGAACAAAGTAAACATTTTGATGAATCTCTTAAGGACATTCAGAAGCAAGTCACTGCCTTAGTACAAGAGATGAGCAGAGGCTTCACAGAAATTCAGGTAAACACTGATCAGCTTAAAGAACTATTTAGAATAGGAGGAAAGGCTCTAGATCATACTATCACAAGTATTGGAAGAGTTCTGGACCAGTTAGTTACACTTGCAAACAATAAGATTCAACTGGACAAAAGAGTAGAGGAAAATGTTATGAAGGTATGCAATGAGGTTGGCACCTTCAAAGAGGATGCAATAGCTACACTAACTGTAGAAGTCAGAAAGGGGGAGGATATTGTCAAACAACAAGTTGAAAAGCTTAATGATGAAGCAAAAGCTCTGTGGACTGCAAAAATTATTGAGATCAATAAAGGTGTTCTTGAACAGATTCAGTCTGTAAAATTTCACACTTATGATACAGCAGTATGGGTGCATAATCAGATATTTCCAGACTTTCAAGAAGATCCAAATGTGATTCATCACCACCTCAATCCTCTTGCTGAAGGCACTTCTAGCCAAGTGGCTCAACCTTAAATGCCTCAACCTCAGTATCTAACCTTATCTCTTAGGCCTGAAGATCAGGAACCTCCTCCATCTTCATACTCTCATGTCTGGGATGATGTAATACCTGAAGATCTTCCAGAAATTCATATCCCTTAGAAAAGGAAGTATTGGGAGGGACCTTCTGCCAGTAAATCAGTTCCTCATCCTGGAGCAGAAAAGAGAAAAGTCCAAGAGTTTGCAGAAGTATGGAGCCCTACATCAAAATCTCTAATTCTTGATACTTTGAAGCTTGTAATGGATCTGAATGAGGAAAGGAGCCTGCACTATAGCTATTCAGAAAGGGAATTATATGAGAAGTCATTGACTAAAAGGAAACTATATGATAGAGAATATGGTAAGAAAACCCCCAAAGCTCCTCTAAAGCCTCCATGGTAATATCCCAAACCATTCAGCTACTACAGGAGAAAATAGGCTAAGCAGGACAAGCAACACGAGACCATAAATGATTCGTGATGATTATGGTGTTAAGAACTAAGAAATGAATGTTGATTAAAACTCTAAAAGATTTTTGATATATATACAATTTCCTAGTTTTGCCTAATTATAAGTTCTAATTTTCTTTTTGTGTTTTACTGCTTTTACTTTCCATTATTCTTGCTCTATTTTTGTTATAATAATTCACCTTAGTATAAAGGGTTCTGACTTCTACAAATAGTGGGAGATTGTTGGGTATTGTCTCCACAATAACCCAGATTTGCATGAAGTCACCCTTTGCACTAAGATGAATTAAGGTGTATTTGACATGTGTATTCTAGTTGTGTGTTTGCAGATTCTCAGTTCTAAGTGTAGACTAATGTCAATCTACAGTGGATTAGTAACACAAGACCACTCAGTGTAATCCCTCACTGAGTGATCCAAAGTGTTGACTCATGTGTAGCCTCTCAATTGGGAGACACTTCATATTCAAACTTTGGAACACAAGATGGAGACAAGACTAGAAGGAGATCTTACATGGAATTCTTAAAGAAATTTTTCTAAGTCCATCTCTCGAGAAGTTCCTTCAAAGTTCTCGAGAAGTAGTACATAGTTCTCGAGAGGCTCAGACTTTACTTCTCGATAAGTCAGGACAGCTAGAATTCCTTTGAGTAGAAGTTTTCGGGAGGTTAACAAAGTTCTCGAGAACTACTATAGAAGTTTTCGAGAAGTACTTCTTAGCTCTCAAAAAGTTCTGCCCTTCTCTTCAGTAATTGGACTCTAGCTAAGTTCTCGAGAACTAGACTAGAAGTTCTCGAGAAGTTAATAGAGTTCTTGAGAACTGCTTAACAAAGTTCTCGAGAAGTTCTCAGTTCAGAATTTTTTCTCTAGCAATTGACTCTAAGTAAAGTTCTCGAAAAGCTCTGACTAAGTTCTCGAGAAGTGCTAAACAAGTTTTCGAGAAGTTTCCTTTAAGCTCTCGAAAAAATCTGTTAAGTTCTCGAGAAGTTCTATATCAGTTTTCGAGAAGTGTCTTAGTTCTCGAAAAGTCAGCATAGTTCTCGAGAACTATAATTCCAAGTTCTCGAGAAGTCCAAGGCCATTTTCAGACGTTCGGTGATCGAGATCCTGCCTTAGTTTTCGAAAGGTCAGTACATAGTTCTCGAGAACTATTTCGACCTCTCGAGAACTAAGTACTTCCTTTTCCAGAAAATTCTCTAAGTCCTGTTTTAACGGAGATTTTGAAATAGTGTTTTCTGATTGGTCCACGTGTCATCCTTAATTATGATTATGACTGTTGGAGATCGACTATATATAGGTCCTTTCATATTTGACTTATTTCATAAGCTATTACAGAGAAATCTCGTCCGTCCTTGTTGAGAATGAATTCCTGAAAACCTAATTTCTCAATCATCCGGCCGCCGCCACCATTAGCGTTTTCTGGAAGAAAGTTTTGGATCGTCGTTCTCTCAAGCGCTGCTACCTAGATCGATCCAAGATCAAGAACAATCATCCGATCTGATCGTGCTTCAACGACTTGTGGATTTCTTATTGATCGTGGTGCTTTCAGAACTCAGTTTTTCTTGGAAAACAGTCCAGCCTTCTTCTACTTTTCCTGATCAAGCCTAAAGTTCTCAACGAAGAAGACGAAGACCAAGATCCAGATCTGAGATAATTTTTGTTTGTAACTTTTATTCAAACAATTTTTTTGTAGGAGATTTATCTCCGAGTTGTAGGAAGTTTTATCTTCCGAGTGTATATCCGTTTGGATCGAGTTTGTAGGAACGTTGTTCCGAGGCGTAGGATTGGTTTGCAATCCGAGATAGTGGAGTAGCCGGATCTAGTGATTTGCTAGAACGGTGAGGTAAAGTGGACGTACCCAAGGACGGGGAACCACTATAAATCTTTTGTGTCCTTCTGTGATTGCTTGATTGCGTGCGCTAGATCTTTAAATTTTTATTCCGCAAACAAATGCATGATTCACCTATTCACCCCCCTCCAGGTGATTTAGGTCAATAACTTTCCACTTTCACTAGGGATGCAGCCTAGTAGCTTCGGTTAGAGCGCAGCTGTGACATTGTCACATTGGATTGACTAGGGTCAGTACAGAGAGTTTGAGTTTGGTGGTGATTGAATCCATAGAAAAGATTCCCCGAGTCTTCTTCTTCTTGAACCGAAATACTTAAGTCCTAACTTCTCCATAACAAGAAGTATGTAGATCTTCAATAGTTTATCTTGTGCTGAGAAGATACTACAGAGCCCTATTCCTTCAAGCCTTTTAAGTAATAGACAATTACAGTGGACTTCAAGATGAAAAGTAGCCAGAATTGTCTCTATAACTTCTTCTTGTTCAAAAAACAAGATTTCTGATCTTGTTGTTGAAGACAAGTTAAATATTCAGTTCTTTATTTCTTCAACAACCAACTTTGATCCATCGATCACAGACTCTCTGTAAGAAAGAGTCCCTGGAAAAGCTTCTTCAATTTTTCTCTCGAGGAAGAAGATGACAAAAAAATCTCTCTTTCATTTCACGGAAATCCCCTTTTATCGATCTCCATCCAATGACTCTTTGTACAGTATGGAACAGCCGAAATTGGCAACTACAACATCTCTTTTGTATTAAGTGTTGTACTGAAGGCATGCGGCGCCTTTTGTCATCTAGTGTGCAAATCTCGCAATATTTGTATTCTTGATGACATCAATATGACTCAGCACTTATGGACTTGATCGTTTTCAGACAATTTGCATAGGCGTTGAGTGAGGCCTTGCCACTTAACGCTGAAATACTTAGCAGAATTCTGCATCTCGAGGCATCGAGTAAACCTTCAACACTCAATGCTTTTGACATTTGCAGTCTAATGGTTAATGCGTTGAGTGATCCTTCATCACTCAATGCTTCTGGACTTGGTTGAATTTCTCAATATGAAGGCGTTGAATGCAACTTCTACACTCAATGCTTTTGGACTATGCATATCTTCTTGATGGGGTGTTGAGTGGTCTGTCTTCTCTCAATGCTTCTATAGTTGACCTGAAATCCAGTTGAGTAGGCGTTGAGTGAACTACCTTCACTTAAGTCTACTGTCCTTAGACAGATTTCTAGTCAGCAACTCTGAGGCTTTGACTGCATAGAGTTTTGTCAATGCTTTTACCTTTCTGGAGTTGAGTGAAGTGAGCTCACTCAATGCTTTTGTACTTAGCCAAATTTTCTTCTTGTTCAGCAACCTGCCTTGAGTCCAACTGTTATTGTGACTCTGATTTCCTGTCTAATCAATGTAACAATATTCAACCTGCATATAATGAACTTGAACATATATTAGATACATCCATGTGTATACTATTGACTTGTGGGCCTTCTTCAAATCTAGGACATTATGATCAATTGACCCAACAAGTGCTTCGTCTAGGGATATGTGAACAGTGTAAAGTCATTACGCTACCTAAATCTTTACACATACCTATAGGCATATTCAACAGATACTATCATGTCTAGTCACACTCAGTAGCTAAGCACCTATAAATTTGACACATCATGACAAAAGTAGACAATGTTCACATGGATTAACAATCCTAAATCAAACATTGTGCGTAATCATTATGCGCTAGGTTCTAGCCATGTGTATCCTAAGAATGAAAGATCCATAGTTTTTTTTATTTGATTTTCTGTTTTAACAAAAAAATAAACAAAGCAAACAAAATAAACGAAAAACAAGACATGTTTTTGGATTTTTGTGAGATTTTTCATAATTTTTTGTTTTTTTAAATAAAAGTAAAAATAGAACAAAAAGCAGAAGCACACAAAATAAATCAAATCAAACAGTAGATGATTCTGCACGATAAAATAATGAGATCCAACACGCCCAGTTCTAATCGAAGTAACGAAAAACATGAGTTGAGGAGGGGTTTTGGGAAGATGTCAGCTAGTTGATCGTCAGTTTCGATGAAGCTCACTCTCACATTCTCTTACTTAATGAGGTCCCGTAAGAAATGATGACGAACGTCAATATGTTTGGAACGAGAGTGATGTACATGATTATTCTTCAAGTCTATGGCACTCTTGTTGTCGCATCTAAGGTTAATATTCTTAAATTTTATGCCAAAGTTCTCTAACGTTTATGACATCCAAAGTGCTTGTGCACAACAACTTCCTAAGGCAATATACTCAGCTTCAGCAGTGGAGAGGGCAACCGAGTTCTATTTTCTACTTGATCATGAAACTGGTGTCGGACCTAGGAAGTGACAAGTACCACTAATTCTCTTGCGATTGAATGAGCATACAGTGAAATTAGAGTCAGAATTCCCGTGGAGCGTGAAGTCGGTGGTGTGGGGGTACCAAAGACCAAGCTTTTAGGTGCCTATAAGATATCTAAAGATGTGTTTAACAACTTTGAAGTGAGATTCTTTTGGATTGACTTGATACCTATCACAAAGACACACCGTGAATGTAGTATCAGGTCTAGAAGCACTTAAGTAAAGATGTGATCTGATCATTCCTCTAAATAATGTTTGTTCCACCAAAATTCCACATTCATCCTTTCCTAATTTTAGACATTCACTCATTGGAATTTTTACCTGTTTCAGATTTTCAAAGCTGAATTGCACAATCATATCTTATATGTATTTCGATTGACTTATAAAAATTCCATCATTTCGTTGAGAAATCTGAAATCCTAAGAAATATGTTAACTCTTTAACTAAGCTCATTTCAAATTCAGATTGCATTAAGGTGATAATTTCATCGCATAGCTTTTCATACTTGGCACCAAATATGATATCATCAACATAAATTTGTAATATAATCAGATCGAGAGTCTCGTACTTCACAAACAGTTTGGTGTACGCACTACCCATCCAAAAACCATGCTCTAGAAGAAAAGTCATGACTATCATACCAAGCACAGGGTGCCTGTTTCAGCCCCTACAAGGCCTTTACAAATTTATATATGTCATTTGGGTAGTCAGCGTTCTTGAACCCGGATGGTTGCTCGACATACACCTCTTCCTTGATATATCCATTTAAGAATGCACTCTTAACATCCATTTGATATAACTTAATTTGTTTATAACTTGCAAATGCCAAAAACATATGAATGGATTCAAGACGTGCAATAGGTACAAATGATTCCTCAAAGTCCACACCCTATATTTGTGAATAATCTTGTGCCACCAATCAGGCTGTATTCCTAGTTATTCTAGATTGACCATCAAGTTTATTTTTGTATACCCATTTCAAACTAATAACTGGATGGTCATCGGGACGCTCCACTAATACCTAGACCTTACTTCTCTCGAACCGATTTAGTTCTTCATTCATAGTTAAGAACCACAATTCATCCTTTAAAGCTTTTGAGATATTCTTATGTTCAATTTCAGTTATAAAGCATAGGTTCGTGAAGGATTCTTGTAGGGTCGACTGAGTTCTAACTCCATGTGAGGGCTCTCCTATAACTAGTTCTTGTGGATGATGTTTTGAAAAATTTAGAGTGCTTAGAGGCCTATATCCTTCTTCGTGAGTGGAAACATCAATCGCCACTTCTCTCTCCTCACCCTTATCTCCTAACTGCACATCTTCATCAACTTCCTCTTCATTCAGCCTAGATTCTTTAGTTGATGTATTTTCGTTAAAGTGTACGTAAGCCGATTCTTCAATAACTAAGGTTCTTTTATTATATACCCTATAGGCATGACTCATACTAGAGTATCCTAAGAGAATGCCATAATTTGATTTTTTTTATCGAATTTTCCTAAATGATCCTTAGAGTTTAGAATGAAGCACGAGCAACAAAAGACTCTAAAATATGATACAGAGGGCTTCTTATCGAAATATAGCTCATACGGAGTTTACTTAAGAATGGTACGAAACATGTCTCGGTTTATCACATAGCTTGTTGTGTTTACTACTTCAGCCCAAAAATATCGAGGCAAGCCAAACTCAGCGAGCATTGTGTGTGCTAGTTCTTGAAGTGTACGGTTTTTTCTTTTTACTACCCTATTCTATTATGGAGTCCATGGGGCAGAGAATTCATGCTTAATTCCTAGATTATTATAGAAGTTTGTGAAGTCTTCATTCTCAAATTATCCCCCATGATCTGACCTTATGCATTTTATTTTTAGTCCCTTCTCATTTTGAAGTCTAGTGCATAGATTTGTGAATCCACTAATGTGCATTTTTTTTCCAGGAAAAATTGTCCAAAAAAATGGGAGTAGTTATTTATAATAATGAAAGTGTATCATTTTCCACCTAAACTACATGTACTAAGAGGACCAAATAGATCCATGTGTATGATTTCAAGTGGACTAGACATGGAAATGTCATTTTTGCTTTTGAATGAGGTTTTGACAAATTTTCTTTTTTGACACAGAGCGCATAAGGAGTTCAAACTACCGCTTAATTTAGGAAGCCCACGAACAAGTTTATGTTTTGATAGTTTGACAATTAATTAACTTCCTAAATGTCCTAGTCTCCCATGCCAATGATTTAATTCCTCATTCTTGGTAATTAAGCATTTCAAATCAGAAGAAGATATATCTTCAAATATAATAGTGTAAACATTATGAGTCCTATGAGTAGTAAGTAAAACGCTATTAGTTTTAAAATCTATAATATTGCAGGTGTTTGTAGAGGATTCAAATAGTATGTTCAGGCCTTTATCACAGAGTTGACTAATTGAAATTAAATTATGCTTAAGTCCATCTACAAACAATGCATTCAAAATTAAAAATGCTTTGTTACCTATAGTGCCGATTCCAAGAATACGCACTTTGCTGTTGTCATCGAATGTCACCATGCTCCCTTCTTCTTCTCAAGGATAAGGAACTTGTCTTTATAACCTGTCATGTGCTTGGAACACCCAGAGTCCAAGTACAACACGTTCTCATTGTCCTTAGCCTGCCAACACATCTAAAAGGAAGATGAGGGTAAAAATCTAGTTACCTAAGTTGTCCCACCCATACGATAGGTATAAGACTTTAGTAGCCAGATTTGCATAGTTTTCTTGGCACCTTTCCTCAAACACGAGCCGGATATGTGACCAAACTTTTGAAAGTTTGCACATAAGGTATAAGTAGTGGATGCTGTCTTTTTCATGTTCCTAGAGCTCGTGCTGGAGGATGGGGATAGCCTTTCAGAATTATTACTTTTATTTTGTGATTTTTCATAGAAGGTTTTAGTCTTAGCAAGAAATTGGTTACCGCTCGGTGGTAGCGTTGGACTTACATACCCTAGTCCAAACTTTCCAGATCCATGAAACTGTGCTACTAGCAGCATATCCAGAGATTTTTGCCCTATTCCAAATTTCAAGACAGCATAGTTAAGATCATGGATCCTCGCCTTTAGGGCAGTGGTTTCAGTAACTAGCACTACGCACCGATTTGCGAATTATTTTTTTACCTTCTTCTATTTTATCAAGAGATATTTGAAGTATTTTCTCCAAGAAATTCCTTTCATTAATAAGATTGTTATTTTTCAAAGATGCCTTGGATAAACCTACTTTTAGCTCTTTGATTGTTGCCATCGAGTGAGGGCACTCTAGTCACTCGATCTTCTCTCTGCCACATTTTATTAATTCACTCTTTATATTTTCTAAGTCCTTTTTTTTCTTATTTTTATTTCTGACGGACTTTTTCTCAAGTATTACACTATCTAGCTTATCATATAGATATTCATAAATTTCAAGAAGTTCATTATAAGACGGTGGGGTTAACTCAGTGTCGCTCTTGATACTGGACTCAACGTCTAACTCATCCTGATTCTTCCCCATGAGGCACAGATTCACCTCATCTTCACTACTTGAGTCGGAGGCACTTGACTCATCAGATCCATCCTCATCCCACGTTAAAGCCTTCAGTACTTTCTTCTTTCTATTATGTCGGCTTTATTTCTCCTTTTCCTCCTTATGAAGCCTTGGACACTCCCTCTTGATATGCCCAGGCTTATGGCAGTGGTAGAACTCTGGTGGAGACTTTTCGTCATCACTCTCTGTCTCCTTTAATGACTTATTTCACCTCTTTGTTTCTTCAACACCTCTCTTCAGAAACTTCTTAAACTTTCCTTGACTTTTGGGATTTTTCATGAAACTTCTTAATTCCCAAATATAAAGGCTTTCTTTCTCCTCGTCCTCAGGCTCTTCAGCAACCTTCCTCTCCCTCGTAGCCTTCAGTGCCAGCCCCCTCTTCTTTATCTCCATGGGATATTCCTCTGCTTGTATCTTTAATTCGAGCTCATAAGTCTTAAGGTTTCCAATGAGGCTCTCGATCTCTATTGTGCTGATATCGTATGATTCAGTAATAGTCATCACCTTTGGGTTAAAACATGAAGGCAAATATTTCATGATCTTCCTCACCAGATCTCTATTTGAGTAACTCTTCCTGAGAGATCTAGAGGCGTTGACAATCTTGGTGAAGAGAGTGTACATGTTATTCACCTACTCGTCGATCTCCATCTAGAATTATTCGTACTCAGATTCATATAAGAACAATTTCGACTCCTTCATTTGCGAGGTACCTTCGTGAGTAAGCTCAAGTAAACGACATATATCATAAGCAGTTTCACAATTGCAGATTCTATTGATTTTTGTTTTATCGAATGCACAGAAAAAGGAGTTCATGGCTTTTGCATTGTTAGTACATTTCAGCTTATTGGCATCATCCCATTTATCCTGTGGTTTGACTAATATAGTATCACCTCATTTCGAACATGGCCCACACGTCCATATTTTACGTCATTAGGAAGATTTTCATCCGCGTTCTCCAGTGACTGTAGAAACTCCCCATGAACAGTGGAGGTCTACTCACACCTTGTCCCTCAAGGAAAGCATGAATCGTATTGTCCATCTTATTTCAATATTTTAATTTATTTTGAAGTAACCTCGCTCAGATACCACTTGTTGGATCGTGTGGCCAACCTTAGGGGGAGGTGAATAAGATTTGACGTGTTAATTGAAAATTTGAATTATTTTTATTTAGGAAAACCAGTTCTGGAAGCTACAACGGGGTGCTAGCTTGCTCGCGTGCAACAGTAGGTCACAGATCTCATTTTCCTGGGCAAATTTCTCCTTGGATAAATACACACCCTTCAGAGATCCACTAGATTACAACCAGGACATTACACGCAAAAATAAAAACACAAATAATTTTATTAATTAAAAAACAATAGTATTTTACAATTACAATACTTTGATCTCTGTGACGCCTTAGATTGGAGGCGGTGAAAGAAGAAACTCTTTTGGTTTTCTATACTAACCCCCTACCTGGACCAGTTGGATCTCTCCCTTTCCCTCCAAGAAAGGTCTTCAAGCACGCTCTTCAATGAGTAATACCAACACAATCCATTCCTTCAACTTCTCCAAAAGCTCTTATGTGCGACCATACAGGCTCATATCGTGTTGACAGTGAAACTACCTGCTTCCCCACTTCCAGAACACCATGGTAACAAAAATACGTTCGTCAAACTGAATGACATCATGGAGAACTCGAAGTGGTCATACCTCATATTAAACGTTGTCTTGGAAATGTCCTCTTCCTTGATACGCAACTGGTAATACTCTGACTTCAGGTCCAACTTGGATTACACCACCAACCTTGCCAACTTGTCGAATAAGTCATCTATCTGTGGAATAGGATACTTATTCTTGACAGTCAGCTTATTTAGCTTACTGAAGTCTATGCACAAACTACTGCAATCTTTCTTCTTTACAAACAACACTAGCGCGCTCCACAAAAAAGTGCTAGGCCTACTATACCCATGCTCCAATAGCTCCTGCAACTATACTTTAAGCTCAGCTAGCTCCTTTGGTTCCATACTAAATGGAGGATGTTACACCGACCTAGATCCTTGGCACCAATTCAATCATAAAATCAATCTCTCGTGGAGGAGGTGCTCCTTGAAGTTTCTCGGGGAACACATCCTCAAACTTTGTCACCACTAACACTTCTCTAATTGACAACTTCATAGAGTGGACCTCCAACAAATCTATGAATGTTACCCCTCCCCGGTTTACAACATGTACCAACTGCATGGACGAAATATTGGAGCAGGCCACTCTACTAAGGCCCTTGAACTTGACTTCTTCTTTTCCCTCGCTCCTCAGGGTCACCACCTTAGATAGGCAGTAAATACTGTCCCGCTGCTCTTCAAGCCAGTCCATCCCCAAGATCACATCAAACTCGGATAATAGTAGGATTGTCGCATACTGACCCAGAAGAGTAAAGTCTTGTATGTACTTATCCACGGTCCTGTCTCGCTGAACCAAATGAAGAAATTGCCTCTGAAGAGCTAACCTTGTCGACAATGGAGTATACTTCTTCAAAAAGGCTCTTGCAAACTCATCCATAGACGTGGTGCGTCTAGAAAATACTGACCACGCTCACCCACCACAATATTGTGTCATCTTCTAAATTGAAGGCCAAAAAATGGTACTACTTATTCTCTACTGTTTCTACCTCCCTCAAGAGTTCCTTAATCCTTGCTAACCAGTCCTCTACATTAGTCGGTGTGCCAAATCCCTTGAATGTTGGAGGATGGAAACTCAGAAAATAGTTAATTTGACGGTCTCCCTTCCCAACGACACCTCTTTCGGCCAACGACTCTGCCTGCTTGGACCCTCTACTCGGTATAACTAAAGTTGTATCCCGGGTAACAGGAGTTGTTTCACGCACAACAGGGGTCATAACCTATGGTGCCTCTGCAACTTGGAGCGATATCATTGCCTCTGCTAGAATGTGACAAAAATCGGACGGGGATAAACCCATGCCCAAGGGACCCGGAGGAGTAGCACTGCTCGCCGAAGGATCCTCTCGTGACCTCTACATCCCTATGTTGTCTCTTCCAACCTAGCAAAAGCAAGATAAACAACGAATCAATTTCTATTCACAAATCTTGAACACAAGGACACTCATGGTCCTGTGACACTCCTATGTGGATAACTTCTTTACGCGATCCGATTACACTAAGTCGACCACTAAACCTCAACTTCGACATCAACCTTCCTCTGAAACCAAATTGTAACACCTCCCCTGTAATTACCATATAATATGGGTTCAGCCGGGGCCCACAATATATAGACACCATAGAATAGGTATTATAAAGTGATATAAAAGTACTACCCATCTTAAAACTCATAGAATAAAATAGCGGAAACAAAATAGCAATACTAAAAGTTGTCCTCAACTATAAAGGAGTTCGAAATGGCCTTATGGCATTACAACATTCAAGTGTCCAAAACAACTATAACACTCATCATACAATGTGCCAAAGCACTCCTAGGCTACCTCAGTATTTGAAAGAAACATAATATGAGAATACACATAACAAATATTAAAGGGGGTACACTTACCCAGGTTTTGCCTTCTTGGCTGGCGAGCTTGCTCCAACTTGCGATCCTTACCCTGTAAAATTAATTGTAACGTGGTTCAACAAAGGCTGACCTCAAATGTATAACCAACACCCCTCTTCCCGGCCGTCCCTAGTGGATCCCGGGGCACTCCATCACCCTGCAGGACAGCACTTAATATGCATGTAATAAAACATAAACTAACATAGAAAATAACAGAATTTGGTGTCTCAAGCATCAAGCATGTTTCTATATTGAGCATGCAAATAGAAGATTGCCTACAATGCACATATATGCAAACATGGGTTTCACCCAGGGCATCCTATATCGTCTATGGTTTTAACACACCATCATAAATCATCACATCACAATCATCACAAACATGGGTACTCTCTTTCTCCAAATGCATACAAGCCCATGTCCAAGAAATCGCGTTGAGACCACACCCACATATAGATCATAACACCATTGGGCTTGTCTATTAGCTTCATCGTTCTTGCTAATTTTACCAATTTAAGCATAAGTGATGTTAAGAACCCTTGCTTTTCCTTACCCGCTCGTGGGATTCATCGCCCGAACTTGTCCAAAAGCTTGTAGTCCTCATGAGTTTCCATATGAGGGGACTTGTAACATCCCTCAAACAACTAGACCCCCTAGGAGTGGTTTTGTAATGACTAGGTCATGACAAAACCATGCAATGCGTAAGAAGACCAAGTGAACAAGGCTCAAGGTGAAAATCACCTTGGTATGCAAGTAGTAGAATCCCAATTACAGTCTTAGGCATGACCTTAGGGTTTTAACTTGGTTCCATGATCCCGTTATGGCACCTCTAACCCTAAGGGAGGCCAATATGTCTCTACGGACCCATTAGGGTCAACCAAAAAGAGGCCAAGATGACTCAAGTCCGGGAAGTGTCGGGTGAGTCGACAAGACTCGACGAGTAGATCAGGTATCTACTTAGACAAGTTTTTGGGCTCGGGCGTTGAGTACGTGGAGTGCACTCAATGCCATGGCCTGAATGGCGTTGAGTGCATTGAGTGCACTCAACGACATCTTACTTAGAAAGAATCTTGGGCTCGGGTGTTAAGTGCGTCGAGTTCTCTCAACGCCAGAGGCTGAAAGACATTGAGTGTGTTGAGTGCACTCAATGCCATCTTACTTAAAAAGAATTTGGAGTTCGGGCATTGAATGCGTTGAGTCCACTCAATGCCATGGGTTGAATAGCGTTGAGTGCGTTGAGTGCACTCAACTCCATCATACTGAGAAAGGATTTTCAAGAAATATGGCGTTGAGTGAGTTGAGCTCACTCAACGCCATAGATCGACTGGCATCGAGAGTGAGCTGAGCTCACTCAACGCCATTGTACTTATAAAATTCCTGGCGATTTTGGCGTTGAGTGAGGAGGCTTGTCTCAACGCTTTTGCCTTAGAGAAATTTTCGGCCCTGTTTACTGGTTCGGGTGAAAAGGCTGAAACGGGATCTAATCGGGAATTGCCAAAGATGGATTAATCGACCCGTTTCTTTCATTAAGACTTATTTAAACGGTCCAGTAGTAGGGTGCCACGTGGCAGATTATTTAACCCAAATTCCTCTTTAATGGAGGAGAGAGAAAAAGCCCAAAGCCATGGCCGAAATTTGGCTTTCATGGCCATTAATGGCACTTGATGCCTTGGCCTCATTCCCCTCCCCCTTTTATGGATGGATTCAACTCCTCTGGGGAAGAGGAGGAGTTTCCAGCCATTTCATGGTTGGATTGAGCTCACATTCATCCCCCTCCTCAATAGTTGAAAAGCTCTTAAAGGGTCATTAATGGCCACAACCAGCTAGACCCCTCCCCTCCCCCCCCCCCATTTTATCATTTTAAAAGACTCACTGGACTTAGAGGAGCGGTTTCCACACAAACCTGAAGGAGCCCAGGAAGCCCACCGTGCAGTTGCAGAAATTGAGCGGCGCCACCACCGACCATGGCATCCCGTTGATCGACACGTCTCCAGGCCGCGAGCAGGGTCCTCCTCTACTCCTCTCTTCGTGGGCTAGATCCTTAGATATTTTAGGAGAGAAATCGGGCTCAATTGAGCCCGATTGGAGAAGATATTTTCTGAAATTTTCATTTATTTTCATGGATTTTCAAACTTGCAGGATCGTCGGAAACCACCCCTCCGGCGGTCGTGCCGCCGCCCAGCGATAGCCCCCACCTCAATGGAGGTGGTGGTGGCGGTGGCCGGCCGGGGATGGGGATGGGTGGCCGGGAAACAAGCCTGGGATAGGCTCCAGGTCGGGTGAATCCTGGCCTTTGGCTAGAGGAAGAAGAAAGCCAGGAGGCCCACGATTGTGCTTTAAGATGTGTGCTGGTGATATTTTATTAATTCTTGATTTTGAGTTTTCTGTCTCCTAATATCTCTCAAATTTGAAAATTAATAAAAAATTATTAGATGCTCTATATGAGGAAATGGTCAACATATAATTTGTAGCTCTATGGGTCTAATTTATATTAAAATTGATTTGGGACAATTGTGTCAACTGGTTTGACCAGGGCACCCATTTTGGTGGGGTCTATAACGAGGGCTAGACAGGAATTAAAATCAGTGCCCTTACTTCATCCCTTGTCCAAATGACTTGAAATTTTGACAGGGAGTCATTCTTACTTATATCTAGGTTTTGCCTAAAAATGAAAATTTTTGGGGATATTCTTCCTATAGTTTTGGTAATTATTTAATAAACCATGATTAAATTAGTTAATGGACCAAATGACTTCCAAACCCTCCCAAATTTTAGTGCGTGGTCCTTGGGGTTATCATAAGGCTCTGGATAAACTTTCATCTCATTTGGAGATGATTTGGCTTAAATTTTTGCAAACCTTAGCCTTGCCATAAAAAGGATAATTAGGTCAAAAGTGCACTTGAGGTTTGTGTGGTCAAATCACCTCAACAGAGATCGATATTTAGGCCACTTGTTTGGCATGACATATACCACCCTCATATAATGTAACATCCCATTTCCGGCTAGACCCCTAGGAGTCGGTTAGTTGTGACAAAACCCCAGGGAGCACATAAAATTGAAATAAGCGATCAATATTTCGGGTCACGGGTTGGTCACGCCCGTGACCGACCCGTCACGCCCGTGACTTGGGCGTGACTACTTCGACGATCGTCGATCTCCACGAGACGATCGTCGAACGTGCTGTCTGGGCATGTCACGCCCGTGACCAAGGTGCCACGCCCGTGACTAGGGGCGTGACCCCATCGACGATCGTCGATCGCCGTGAGACGATCATCGACCTTGCGGCCCGGGCATGTCACGCCCGTGACATGAGTGTCACACCCGTGACCTAGGGCGTGACCAGCCTTCGACGATCGTCGACCTCAATTCGACGATCGTCGACCTCGAAATTTGCCGTTCGGGCATGTCACGCCCGTGACCTAGAGGTCACGCCCGTGACCTAGGGCGTGACCGCCTTCAACGATCGTCGATCTCAATTCGACGATCGTCGACCCACAATCTGCCGTTTGGGCCTGTCACGCCCGTGACCCGAAGTGTCACGCCCGTGACCATCCATCGACGATCGTCGATCTCAGTTCGACGATCGTCGAACCCAGAATTGGCTATCCGGGCCTGTCACGCCCGTGACCTATGTGTCACGCCCGTGACATTGGCCGAAACGACGGTTCAGGCCCGAAATTATTCCAACTTGCGTGGTAATAAATGCTGGTGTGGGAAGTTACACCAGGAGTAACTTCCGGCCGTTTTCCTTCTATAATTATATAATAAATGAGGAAAAGGTGGTCCAATAGAAAACCGCCAGCTGGACACACCTGTTCAGTTTCCACCGTTTCTTATCCCTTCAATGTAACCGAAACGTTAAGGGGAGAACCGTCATGGCCATAATGGCTTTACCCATTCATCTTCCCACTATCTGACTTATAAAAGCCCACTTGGGGAAAGAGGAGAAGGTTACACGCTCAAGTAATCGGATCAAACCTTTGTTCTTGCTGTAGGAGAAGTTCAGCAAACGCCACCACCGCGCCATGGCACCCCGACGTTCTTCTCGCCTTCAAACCGCGAACAAGGTCCTCCTCTGCTCTTTCTCTTTCATGGGTAGATCTTAGGATTCTTAGAAAGGAGGTTCGCGCTCAACGGAGCCGGACCCGTCTCTCGTTTCCATGGAAAAACCATGAAAAAGGTATTTTGAGTTCGCCGGAAACCGCCACCTCCGGCGGCCAAACCACCGTCGACCGATAGCCATCGCCTCAACGGAGGTGGTGGTGGTGGTGGCTGGCCAGGGAAGTGACCGAACGGCCGGCGACGGATCACGGAATGCTTACAGGAAAAATGATTTTTCTGTGTCTGGTTTTCGGGTTCATGTAGAAGATGAACAGTAGAAATAATTTTATAATATATAGATTATTATATAATACATATGGAAAAAATAGATTATTTGGATATATGTTGAGGCTGCGAAACGAGGCACGTAGAGGCCGTTTTAGGAAACATGACCAGACACAAAAGTTGTAGCCCTCGGGGTCTACTTTAATTTAAAATTGATTTTATTCAATTTGGGTGAGTGGTTTGAACACAGCACTCATTTTGGTGGGATCAAGACCTAGGCTAACCAGAAATTAAAATGGTTGCCCACGGTTCATAACATGTCCAAATGACTTGAAATTTGGACTGGAGGTCTATAATATGTATATCGAGAGGTTGTCCAAAAATGAGAATTTTTGGAGAACTTTTGCCTAAAGTTTTTGTAAAAATTTAATAAACAATATAAAATTAATTAGGAGATGAAATTAAGTCCAAACTCCCCCAAATTTTGGGTGGTGGTCCCTGGCATCAATATTAAGATCTGTACAAAATTTCAACTCGATTGGTCGAGTTTTGAATAGGGAAGTATCAAGTCCTAGATAGGTCTTGGTGAGGGGTACTTTGGGGAAAAGTACGATTGGAGATGGAGTGGACAAATCTCCTCAAAAGAGGCTGAAGTTGTTGGCCACGGATTTGTTGAGTCTATGTCTACCCTCTTGGGTAACCTGGTGTGGCTTAGGGTGGATTTTACCCTAAGAGATTGGCTCAAATCCAACGGGTGGGAGTTTGAGGTTTGTGAATGACATAGGAGCAAAAGCTCTTGTATGCCCTTGAAATTTGGAGGAGAGGGGAATGATATGATGAAAACCCTCTGGTTGAAATAGTGAAGGAATTGGAGGTAGTTAGGTACCTCGAAAGTTGAGATGTCGGATTAGGATAAAAATGTAATTTAGTTATTTTAACCAATAATCTAATCCAAAAATTGTGAAACTCGGGAGGAGGGAGTTTTAGGATGTTTTGGACTTAAAGTAAATCTTCTGGAATTTTATGATTAATAAATGTTATACTTCATGTGTTAAAGGAATAATTGCCCGATTTATTGTTTCAATTATTTGGAGGTGTTAAATTAATTATAATCAGTTGAAATTCTGGATTTAGATCTTGATTAGTAGCATAATGATCCCTGGATTTTTATAGAATTTTATGTTGAGTAAATCTAGTACCTTATTCACAGATGATAGAAAGAGCTTTTATGTTTAAAAATTAATTATGGATAAAATACTTGCTGGAAAATTATGAAACTTAGCCAGTGCTAATTTTAGGCCATTATCTGCATGTCATGAATTATTTATAATTTTTGGAAGAATATGTTCTGTACTTGCTTCATAAACAATAGAAGTTAGAGATTATTTCTAAAATAGCTTTCATACCATTTTGATGATAGAAAAATTATGATACTTAGGATTTAACCTTCTGAGATAACCTACTATTATCATAAATTTGCTGGACATCTTGCATGATAATTTAGGGTAGTTTATGTTCAAACCGATAGCCCTTGGGATCTTCGAGGAATTTAATTAAATGCCAAATAAATTAGGAAAATTTCCATTTTCTGGATTTAGGACATTCATATCATGGTAAGTCTCCAGTAAATAATTTAGGGCATTTGGATGAGTAATGGATCATTGCATAACCAGTTCGACATGTAGCCTAGGTCGGTCTGCATATAGCAATTTGAGAAATGCAATAGTACTTGATCTGAGGAAGATATAAAGAGTAGTGAGTAGTGGTGATAGTTAGAATTAAGAGGTGCTCGGGTTTGGCGAAAGATCGTCTTCCCCGAAGAGTGGAAGGTTTAAAAATCACCCTAGGATAGTCTATCGTAATGTGAGAAGGGAATGAGTTAAGGGAAATAAACCAATAATATTAAGTGCCTTGCGAAAGGGAACTTCGGGTCGTAATGCCGCCGTCTTGGTTCCTAGTGCCCCTTGAGAGCCCTTCACGGGGTATACCGGGGGCAGTCCTGGGCTAACGTAAACTGTAATAACAAATTGACAAGAGTAACTTAGTAACTAGGATTGCACTTTTCACAAACACTGTTGGCACAGGAAGATTGATGAGAGCTTCGGCTCGGGTGATTTGGAAACGGACGTTTGGGTCCGGGGAGCTTCGGCTCGGTTGGTTAAGAGACGGACGGGATGGTCCGGGGAGCTTCGGCTCGGTTGGTTGGAGACAGACGTTTGGTCCGGGGAGCTTCGGCTCGGTTTTGTGTGTTTACGATTAAACTTGCATGTGCATAAGATAGGAAAAGTTAAGGTGGTGGGTTTTACGATATCGGGGAGTTCGATTGCACCGACACCGATATCGTTGACTCGGTGAGGTGGTTAGCACTTCGCCAACTGAAGTCTGGTGCGCCAGCCGGCAAGAGTACGCAGGCGTCCGCTTAGTGCACCAAGCGTTGAGGCGTACGATAGGTCAGACCAGTGGTGCTTTTACTGGTTTTGAGGTGGGCGAGGCCCAACCCACCGCTTCCGTCTGCCACTACGGAGGTATCCTGGGAGGTAACGGCTCCGAAAGGGGGAACTAAAGGTCTGTGTGCATAGAGTCGGGTGTGTGCGTTGCACTTGCATGTTTCATCATACCCACTAGCATGTCATAGCATAATCGATTCATTTAACCCTGACACCTAAAGTATAAGTGGTATGGGACGCTTATACATTAGGACCTGCAAAACGACCCCTTGGTCTATAAGCTTGTGTGGGCAAGTTTATAAATCAAAGGTTAATTTCAATATATAACAACCATTGCTGTTTGATAACCGACACCCCAACGTATAAGTGGTATGGGAAACTCTATATGATGGGAGCCTTGCAAAAGATCCCTTTTGCTTATGTGTTCTCGCATAAGTGAAGGTTTAAATTCATATAATTGCTTTTCTTACTGCTAGACCTATTATAACAATTTATTAACTGCTCACCTAATACAACTTGCTAGATTAGTTTCCGCTGCCATCTGTTTCATGTTTAATCTCTACCTTCATGTCCTTCCCTTTCTTCCTCTCCGCTCGGTACCTAGGAGCCATGGGGGAAGGGGTAGGGGATGATAGGGCTTAGTCTTTATGACTAACGGTTTTCGAACCGCATCATTTAGGGGATCGTGGAGCCCAGCATGGAGGATCAGCCCCAGAGATCGGTGCGCCTAGAGATGGGGCAGTCTAGCTCCGGAGTTCACACAGCCGGGACCGTGAGTCTCGACCTTGAGTAGTTTCTGTTTTCGCTTCCGCATGAGAGACTTGTAGTGAGGACATTTTGTACCGGGCATAAGCCCGTATTTTTAGTACTCTGATGATTTCTGTGGACACTCCCTTCGTGGAGCTTTATTATATATATGTGATTTTATTATTGTGGACTGCATTGCTTTTACTTCTTATATTGTGCAACCTTTCTGTGATCGAAATGGCCGGCGGAATCGGCGCCTTGTGGTGATGACCCTTCAGGACGTGAAGGTGTCACCGCAAAGCGGCGATTCTGGGCCTAAGACCCCGGTGGTTGAAAAAGAAAAAAAAAGGGGGTCTTACAAGTGGTATCAGAGGAAACATCGATCAGAAGGAAGTAGCAGTCCACAAACCCTAGGCCACCCCCGCTCGCGTTTAGTTTGGGGACAAACTAAGCAGTGGAAGCAGTGGTGTGCCCATATGGGGATCACATATAAATTGTCCACCTTTATGTAATATTTGAACGTTTTCTCAGCGTGTGTTTTTGTTACGCAGCCTCCAGCACGGACTACGCCACAAGGTGGAGTTCAACAGGCTCAGGATGTTGCACCACCCCCACCGGCCCCCACTCCTTTCCTTCAGTCAGACATGGGACAGACCCTGACTGCCATTCTGGAGGCCTTCAGGGCCCAGCACGTTCCGGCCCCGCAGCCAAATCCGGGGGCCAACTGGCTAAGCATCTTCCGAGGACTGGCTCCCCCGTCCTATTTGGGGACAGAGTCGGCTGTTCGGACGGAAGAGTGGCTAGATATCATGTACGAGATGCTGACCGGGATACGATGTCCCTGGGAGGAGAGGGTGGCTCTAGTTGTCTCCTGCCTGGAGTCCCATGCAAAGAGGTGGTGGAAGACGCTGTTGGACACGACCTTTGCTGATAGGGAGGTTGCGGAGGTTACTTGGGAGGAGTTCAGGGCCGCACTGCTGGAGCATTTCGTTCCGCAGTCGGCTAGGGATGATTTGGAGGAGCGGTTCTTACAGCTGAAGCCGGGTACCCGGACCGTGGTGGAGTACCATCGAGAGTTTGACCATCTAGCTCGATACGCAGATTCCTACCAGCTGGACGAGGCAGGGTATATCAGGAGGTTCTATAAGGGCCTGCGGGAGGACTTGAGGGAGGCTCTGTTGTTCATATCTGACGGGCCCCTCTCCCGGATTTTTGAGATGGCCAAAAGGATTGAGGCAGATTGGCACGCCACCCGGGGCCGGAAGCGGCCAGCAGAGGATCAGGGACGGAGAGGTAGGAATGACCAGCAGCGGGGTGCTGTACCAGAGGGGAGGAGGACAGAGGACCAGCCTCGTCAGGACGTGAGGCAGGAGCCGAGGGAACAGGTGGTATTAGCCCCTCCCCCTCTTCGGATGCAGGAGATGCCGATACCGGGGGGAATGGCGTATCCCCCACCAGAGTGTTTTCTTTGCCATCAGATTGGGCACATTCGGAGGAACTGCCCCATGAGGGGGGCACCACCTCCAGCACATCAGGGCGGCCCACCAGCTCAGCATTACGGAGGCCGAGGACGCGGCCGTGGTCGTGGATACCAGTGGGGAGATCGTAGACAGGAAAGAGAGCAGGTATATGCTTTGGACCTTGCGCAGCCTCGAAATCCGGAGCAGGTCATAGCAGGTACGCTGCAATGCTTCTTTACTTTCATAGAATTTTCCTTTAAGTTGTTAAAACTCAGAACCGCACTAGATAGATTAACAAGGAAAGAAAACTCTTTATATAACCCTGAGATATTTAATCACCCCAGGTATAGTCTTCATCAGCGGCAAGCCTGCCCGCACGCTGTTCGATACTGGAGCTACTCACTCCTTTGTGTCGGAGTCGTTCGTAGAAGGACTGGAAGGTGTGGAGCGGTTCACAGGCTCGAGGATGAGGGTGCGACTACCGGATGGATCTGAGCTCCTTACCACGGATCACTGCAATATGGAGGCGGAGATTGGTGGAAAAGCGTTCGAGGCTCCAGCGATGATTTTGAAGCTGACGGACTACGACCGGATCCTGGGCATGGCATGGCTGCACTGGAACTATGCCCAGATTGACTGCCAGGCAAAGAGGATCACCGTGAGACACGGGGATTCTTTCATTACCATCGAAGGTATAAGACCTGTCTCTCATATACTCTTATCTTCGGTACAGGCCGTTAAGGCCCATCTGCAGGGAGAGGAGGTCTATCAGATTCTATTTGAGATGGCGGAGGTTAAGGAGTCGGTGAAAGACATCCCGGTGGTGCGAGATTTCGCTGACATCTTTCCGGAGAAACTGCCAGGACTACCACCACACCGAGAGCAGGATTTTCAGATACAGCTTGTGCCAGGAGCCAAGCCGGCGTCTAGGGCCCCTTATCGGATGGCCCCAAAGGAGTTGGCAGAGTTTCGGACTCAGTTGCAGGAATTAGTTGAGGCAGGTTTTGTTAGACCGAGTTCCTCGCCATGGGGAGCACCGGTCCTGTTCGTGAAGAAAAAGGATGGGACACTCCGCCTGTGCATCGATTATCGAGCACTAAACAGGCTGACCGTCCGGAATACCTATCCGCTCCCACGGATAGACGAATTATTCGACCAGCTGGAGGGGGCCCATTATTTCTCGAAGCTGGACTTGAGATCAGGATACTACCAGCTGCGGATCCAGGAGGAGGATATCCCGAAGACGGCCTTTAGTAGCAGATATGGCCTGTATGAGTTCACCGTGATGCCCTTTGGGCTCACGAATGCTCCGTCGGCGTTCATGAGTCTCATGAACCGGGTTTTCGAGGCCTACTTGGATGTGTTCATCATAGTATTCATAGACGACATCCTGATCTACTCTAGGACGGAGGAGGAGCACACTCGGCATCTGGCACTGACCTTGGAGAGGTTGCGGGAGCATCGCCTTTATGCAAAATTTAGCAAGTGTCAGTTCTGGTTGAAGGAGGTGGCCTTCCTAGGCCACATCATCAGCGGAGCCGGGTTAGCAGTAGATCCAGCAAAGATTCGAGCAGTTCGAGATTGGCCGCAATTGAAGACAGCCACCGATGTGCAAAGTTTCTTTGGACTTGCCGGCTATTACCGGAAGTTCGTGGAGGGGTTCTCTCGGATTGCCCTCCCCCTCACATCTTTGACAAAGAAGGAGGCACCTTTTGTTTGGACCCCGCAGTGCCAGGCGGCTTTCCAGGAGCTGAAGGATCGACTCATCTCAGCCCCTATTCTGGCCCTTCCATCTGGAAAGGAAGGATTCCAGGTGTACACCGACGCATCATACCAGGGAATGGGAGCAGTGCTGATGCAGAATGGACATGTCATAGCATATGCCTCCCGCCAGCTGAAGACCCATGAGAGGAACTACCCGGTGCACGACCTCGAGATGGGAGCGGTCGTTTTTGCTCTGAAGGTCTGGCGTCATTATCTTTATGGAGTCCACTGTGATATCTTCTCTGATCACAAGAACTTGAAATACGTGGACACGCAGAAGGAGCTGAATATCAGGCAGAGGCGTTGGGTGGAGTTCTTAGCAGATTATCAGTATGAGATGCACTACCATCCAGGGAAGGCAAACGTGGTGGCCGGCGCGTTGAGCCGGAGAGCTGCCACTTCCAAAGCTGGGCCCCACGTTATGTCCATGGAGCTAGTCCAGTCATTCAGAGATATGCATATATCCCTAGTGTCCGAGGATGACCCAGATCTGTATAGGGAGTATCTGGCATCGATAGTGGCCATTGACGATATTCGGGATCGCATTCAGGACGGACAGAGGACAGATGCGTGGGCGGAGCCGATGTTCCGAGCTTTGGAGGAAGGTTCGACAGGAGATTATTCCCTGAGAGATGGTTTGCTCCACTTCAGAGGCAGAGTATATATACCCGCAGGAGGCCAGATCCGAGAGGATATTATGATGGAGGCGCATTGCAGCCGTACTCGGTACACCCAGGGATCACAAAGATGACCGCTGATTTGAAGAGGACGATGTTTTGGCCGGGCATGAAGAAGGACATTACGTACTTCGTGACCCATTGCGAGGCGTGTCAGTTGGTGAAGGCAGAATGCAGGAACCCCGCAGGACTGTTGCAGCCACTCCCGGTACCGGAGTGGAAGTTTGACGATATAGCGATGGATTTTATACATGGTCTTCCCCGGTCTCGGACGGGGAACGACTCGATTTGGGTGATTGTCGATCGGTTGACGAAGGTGGCCCGCTTTGTACCGATCAGGAAGGATGACTCGGTGGGAGTGCTGGTACGGAAGTTTGTGGAGCAGTATGTCCGATATCATGGCGTGCCCCGGATGATAGTGTCGGACCGCGATGGACGGTTTACATCCAGGGAGTGGCGGTCAGTGCAGGCATATTTGGGCACCCGGTTGACTTTTAGCACGGCCTTCCACCCTCAGACGGGCGGGCAGACCGAGCGCACCAACCGGACCTTGGAGGATTTACTACGGCTGTGTATACTGGACCGAGGGGAGCCGTGGGAGAAGATGTTACCGTTGGTCGAGTTCTCCTATAATAATAGCTACCAGTCCAGCATCAGGATGGCACCTTATGAAGCCCTGTATGGAAGAAAATGTAGGACCCCGCTTTCTTGGGTTCAAGACGAGGATCCGAAGCTGTTGGGATCGGATTTTGTGGAAGATACTGAGGCTCAGGTGAGACTGATCAGAGATAGGATGTTGGAGGCGCAGAGCAGACAGGCTAAATACTATGACGCCCGGCATCGTCAGGTGGAGTTTCGGGTAGGGGATCGAGTGTTCTTGAAGATCCGACCCATGCACGGAGTTTCATGGGTGCGCGGTCGGAGGAAGAAACTCAGCCCTAGGTATATGGGCCCTTACCGGATCCTGGAGCGGATCGGACCCCTAGCCTACAGGCTAGAGTTGCCACTAGAGCTGGCAGCTCTACACGACGTCTTCCACATCTCTTCGCTGAGAAGGGCTCTACTACGCCCGGAGCAGTGGATTTTGACCACCGAAGGGCCGGTAGCTTCAGACCGATCTGTTCACTTGGAGCCGGTTCAGATCGACGACAAAGGAGTGCGGATCTTGCGCCGCAAGAAGATCCCCTTAGTCAAGGTTCTGTGGAGAAATCACGGTCAGGAGGAGCACACCTGGGAACCGCAGGATCTGATGAGGCAAAGATACCCGGAGTTGTTCAGTCAGGTACATCTCACCACCTCTCGGTATACTATAGATTGCCTTCTTGTTTTGGAGTGTTAAGACTAGATACGGAAAATCCAGGACCTAGGCATGCGCACTTAATCAGAAAGGTAGGGGCTAATCTTTTGTTTATTGGGGAGATGGTCTTAGTTATCAAACGAACAGTCGCCTGAACCCAATAGAAAGATCGTATGGGATGTTACAAGTTTAATTTATTCCGATAGAAATCCCCGTAGGCTCAACCGCAATTTCGGGGACGAAATTTTTGTTTTGTTTATTGGGATTTGTAACATCCCATTTCCGGCTAGACCCCTAGAAGTCGGTTAGTTGTGACAAAACCCCAGGGAGCACATAAAATTGAAATAAGCGATCAATATTTCGGGTCACGGGTTGGTCACGCCCGTGACCGACCCGTCACGCCCGTGACTTGGGCATGACTACTTCGACGATCGTCGATCTCCACGAGACGATCGTCGAACGTGCTGTCTGGGCATGTCACGCCCGTGACCAAGGTGTCACGCCCGTGACTAGGGGCGTGACCCCATCGACGATCGTCGATCGCCGTGAGACGATCGTCGACCTTGCGGCCCGGGCATGTCACGTCCGTGACATGAGTGTCACGCCCGTGACCTAGGGCGTGACCAGCCTTCGACGATCGTCGACCTCAATTCGACGATCGTCGACCTCGAAATTTGCCGTTCGGGCATGTCACGCCCGTGACCTAGAGGTCACGCCCGTGACCTAGGGCGTGACCGCCTTCGACGATCGTCGATCTCAATTCGACGATCGTCGACCCACAATCTGCCGTTTGGGCCTGTCACGCCCGTGACCCGAAGTGTCACGCCCGTGACCATCCATCGACGATCGTCGATCTCAGTTCGACGATCGTCGAACCCAGAATTGGCTATCCGGGCCTGTCACGCCCGTGACCTATGTGTCACGCCCATGACATTGGCCGAAACGACGGTTCAGGCCTGAAATTATTCCAACACGCGTGGTAATAAATGCTGGTGTGGGAAGTTACACCAGGAGTAACTTCCGGCCGTTTTCCTTCTATAATTATATAATAAATGAGGAAAAGGTGGTCCAATAGAAAACCGCCAGCTGGACACACCTGTTTAGTTTCCACTGTTTCTTATCCCTTCACTGTAACCGAAACGTTAAGGGGAGAACCGTCATGGCCATAATGGCTTTACCCATTCATCTTCCCACTATCTGACTTATAAAAGCCCACTTGGGGAAAGAGGAGAAGGTTACACGCTCAAGTAATCGGATCAAACCTTTGTTCTTGCTGTAGGAGAAGTTCAGCAAACGCCACCACCGCGCCATGGCACCCCGACATTCTTCTCGCCTTCAAACCGCGAACAAGGTCCTCCTCTGCTCCTTCTCTTTCATGGGTAGATCTTAGGATTCTTAGAAAGGAGGTTCGCGCTCAACGGAGCCGGACCCGTCTCTCGTTTCCATGGAAAAACCATGAAAAAGGTATTTTGAGTTCGCCGGAAACCGCCACCTCCGGCGGCCAAACCACCGCCGACCGATAGCCATCGCCTCAACGGAGGTGGTGGTGGTGGTGGCTGGCCAGGGAAGTGACCGAACGGCCGGCGACGGATCACGGAATGCTTACAGGAAAAATGATTTTTCTGTGTCTGGTTTTCGGGTTCATGTAGAAGATGAACAGTAGAAATAATTTTATAATATATAGATTATTATATAATACATATGGAAAAAATAGATTATTTGGATATATGTTGAGGCTGCGAAACGAGGCACGTAGAGGCCGTTTTAGGAAAAATGATCAGACACAAAAGTTGTAGCCCTCGGGGTCTACTTTAATTTAAAATTGATTTTATTCAATTTGGGTGAGTGGTTTGAACACAGCACTCATTTTGGTGGGATCAAGACCTTGGCTAACCAGAAATTAAAATGGTTGCCCACGGTTCATAACATGTCCAAATGACTTGAAATTTGGACTGGAGGTCTATAATAGGTATATCGAGAGGCTGTCCAAAAATGAGAAATTTTGGAGAAATTTTGCCTAAAGTTTTTGTAAAAATTTTATAAACAATATAAAATTAATTAGGAGATGAAATTAAGTCCAAACTCCCCCAAATTTTGGGTGGTGGTCCCTGGCATCAATATTAAGATCTGTACAAAATTTCAACTCGATTGGTCGAGTTTTGAATAGGGAAGTATCAAGTCCTAGATAGGTCTTGGTGAGGGGTACTTTGGGGAAAAGTACGATTGGAGATGGAGTGGACAAATCTCCTCAAAAGAGGCTGAAGTTGTTGGCCACGGATTTGTTGAGTCTATGTCTACCCTCTTGGGTAACCTGGTGTGGCTTAGGGTGGATTTTACCCTAAGAGATTGGCTCAAATCCAACGGGTGGGAGTTTGAGGTTTGTGAAGGACATAGGAGCAAAAGCTCTTGTATGCCCTTGAAATTTGGAGGAGAGGGGGATGATATGATGAAAACCCTCTGGTTGAAATAGTGAAGGAATTGGAGGTAGTTAGGTACCTCGAAAGTTGAGATGTCGGATTAGGATAAAAATGTAATTTAGTTATTTTAAGCACTAAATCTAATCCAAAAATTGTGAAACTCGGGAGGAGGGAGTTTTAGGAAGTTTTGGACTTAAAGTAAATCTTCTGGAATTTTATGATTAATAAATGTTATACTTCATGTGTTAAAGGAATAATTGCCCGATTTATTGTTTCAATTATTTGGAGGTGTTAAATTAATTATAATCAGTTGAAATTCTGGATTTAGATTTTGATTAGTAGCACAATGATCCCTGGATTTTTATAGAATTTTATGTTGAGTAAATCTAGTACCTTATTCACAGATGATAGAAAGAGCTTTTATGTTTAAAAATTAATTATGGATAAAATACTTGCTGGAAAATTATGAAACTTGGCCAGTGCTAATTTTAGGCCTTTATCTGCATGTCATGAATTATTTATAATTTTTGGAAGAATATGTTCTGTACTTGCTTCATAAACAATAGAAGTTAGAGATTATTTCTAAAATAGCTTTCATACCATTTTGATGATAGAAAAATTATGATACTTAGGATTTAACCTTCTGAGATAACCTACTATTATCATAAATTTGATGGACATCTTGCATGAATATTTAGGGTAGTTTATGTTCAAACCGATAGCCCTTGGGATCTTCGAGGAATTTAATTAAATGCCAAATAAATTAGGAAAATTTCCATTTTCTGGATTTAGGACATTCATATCATGGTGAGTCTCCAGTAAATAATTTAGGGCATTTGGATGAGTAATGGATCATTGCATAACCAGTTCGACATGTAGCCTAGGTCGGTCTGCATATAGAAATTTGAGAAATGCAATAGGACTTGATCTGAGGAAGATATAAAGAGTAGTGAGTAGTGGTGATAGTTAGAATTAAGAGGTGCTCGGGTTTGGCGAAAGATCGTCTTCCCCGAAGAGTGGAAGGTTTAAAAATCACCCTAGGATAGTCTATCGTAATGTGAGAAGGGAATGAGTTCAGGGAAATAAACCAATAATATTAAGTGCCTTGCGAAAGGGAACTTCGGGCCGTAATGCCGCCGTCTTGGTTCCTAGTGCCCCTTGAGAGCCCTTCACGGGGTATACCGGGGGCAGTCCTGGGCTAACGTAAACTGTAATAACAAATCGACAAGAGTAACTTAGTAACTAGGATTGCACTTTTCACAAACACTGTTGGCACAGGAAGATTGATGAGAGCTTCGGCTCGGGTGATTTGGAAACGGACGTTTGGGTCCGGGGAGCTTCGGCTCGGTTGGTTAAGAGACGGACGGGATGGTCCGGGGAGCTTCGGCTCGGTTGGTTGGAGACGGACGTTTGGTCCGGGGAGCTTCGGCTCGGTTTTGTGTGTTTACGATTAAACTTGCATGTGCATAAGATAGGAAAAGTTAAGGTGGTGGGTTTTATGATATCGGGGAGTTCGATTGCACCGACACCGATATCGTTGACTCGGTGAGGTGGTTAGCACTTCGCCAACTGAAGTCCGGTGCGCCAGCCGGCAAGAGTATGCAGGCGTCCGCTTAGTGCACCAAGCGTTGAGGCGTACGATAGGTCAGACCAGTGGTGCTTTTACTGGTTTTGAGGTGGGCGAGGCCCAACCCACCGCTTCCGTCTGCCACTACGGAGGTATCCTGGGAGGTAACGGCTCCGAAAGGGGGAACTAAAGGTCTGTGTGCACAGAGTCGGGTGTGTGCGTTGCACTTGCATGTTTCATCATACCCACTAGCATGTCATAGCATAATCGATTCATTTAACCCTGACACCTAAAGTATAAGTGGTATGGGACGCTTATACATTAGGACCTGCAAAACGACCCCTTGGTCTATAAGCTTGTGTGGGCAAGTTTATAAATCAAAGGTTAATTTTAATATATAACAACCATTGCTGTTTGATAACCGACACCCCAACGTATAAGTGGTATGGGACACTCTATACGATGGGAGCCTTGCAAAAGATCCCTTTTGCTTATGTGTTCTCGCATAAGTGAAGGTTTAAATTCATATAATTGCTTTTCTTACTGCTAGACCTATTATAATAATTTATTAACTGCTCACCTAATACAACTTGCTAGATTAGTTTCCGCTGCCATCTGTTTCATGTTTAATCTCTACCTTCATGTCCTTCCCTTTCTTCCTCTCCGCTCGGTACCTAGGAGCCATGGGGGAAGGGGTAGGGGATGATAGGGCTTAGTCTTTATGACTAACGGTTTTCGAACCGCATCATTTAGGGGATCGTGGAGCCCAGCATGGAGGAGCAGCCCCAGAGATCGGTGCGCCTAGAGATGGGGCAGTCTAGCTCCGGAGTTCACACAGCCGGGACCGTGAGTCTCGACCTTGAGTAGTTTCTGTTTTCGCTTCCGCATGAGAGACTTGTAGTGAGGACATTTTGTACCGGGCATAAGCCCGTATTTTTAGTACTCTGATGATTTCTGTGGACACTCCCTTCGTGGAGCTTTATTATATATATGTGATTTTATTATTGTGGACTGCATTGCTTTTACTTCTTATATTGTGCAACCTTTCTGTGATCGAAATGGCCGGCGGAATCGGAGCCTTGTGGTGATGACCCTTCAGGACGTGAAGGTGTCACCGCAAAGCGGCGATTCTGGGCCTAAGACCCCGGTGGTTGAAAAAGAAAAAAAAAGGGGGTCTTACATATAAGATATGGGGTGGTTTGGGATTGAATTACCTTAGGACCCAAGTTCAAACCTATGTTTGGGCTTTGGGGGTTTGAGAAGGGCATGTGGTCAAATGACCTTGAAATGATTTGAAATATTGTGGAGAGGACTTTAGGGTAGTTAGAGTCCTCTTGTAGAAATCTTATTGGATTTAGTGAGGGTTAAACCCCTCAAATTCCTAACCCTAGTTTAGGACACAAACCTTTAAATGGTAAGTTGGATAGTCAAGGTGTTGTGAAAAGTTGTAAAACTTGGGTGGTGTAGTCATAAGGTCAGTAAGAGCTTTTGGTAATTATATTAAGAGATTTGGAAGCATTTTAGTATCTCCTTTGCAATTTATATATTAGCCTTTATTACTTATTTGGTTATTATAACCTCACTATTCACTGGAATGTTATTAAATTGAGGCAGAGAAAGTTTTAGACTATTATACTCATACATGAATTTTGTTATAATTTTTAGATGTATATTACCAGTACATACTTCACTAGCTCATCAAAATGGAAACTTGTTCAACAATTTATTCAGAGCTTATTATTTGTGGTAAAATTGTGTAACTTGATCAGTAGTGTTCCTAGCTCAATATGCTCATTTGAAGATTTTATTACAATTTTTAGATGAATAATTGTTGTACCTAGTTCAATAACCTGTTAACTTTGATACTATGAGAAAATCAAGTTTAGAGTTTATTATTCACAGATAAATTATTAAACTTGACTTGGAGTGTTTATATGTCTTTATGATCATCCCTGAATTTTCTCAGAATTTTTGGAAGTATATTGGCAGTACTTGTCTCTTTAAAATGATTAATGTAAGTTGTATTTAAAATAAGATTTAGGGTTCTAAACCTTGCTGTAAAATTGGGAGACTCGTATTTTACAATTCAATTGTCATCATGTAATTATTATAAATTTTGTAGAGCATTTGCATGTCTGAATAGGGTACTTCATGTTCAAACTTGGGTCTTGGATTACTTAGGAAAAATTAAATAAATTACTAATTAAGTTAGGAAAATTATGAACTTCTGGATTTAGGCTAATCCTGGCATGGTAGACCCCCAATAATTATTATAGGGATATTGGATGATAATTTTGAGTACCCCCCATTTTATACATCATATAGCTTAGAATGGTCTATGTTTGGTAAAAACAACAGAAATCATAATAAGGTGCAGAATGAACTTAGAGACTTTGGGATATTAGAATAATGATTCGGAAATGTGAATGAATGCATCTTTAGTAGTCAAGATGAGGAGAGGTTCGTTGACTAATGTTAAGAGGTGTTCGGGGAAGACGAAACATCATCTTCCGCGTGGAGAGAGAGAAAGGTCAAAACACACTAGGATTAGATCCAAGGTAATAATGAGGGATCGGGAATTGGGTTTTAACCAATAACAATAAGTGACTTGCGAAAGGGAGCTTTGGGCTTCAGCCCATCGTAGTTCCTAGTGCCCTTTGAGAGCCCTTCACGAGGTATGCCGGGAGTAGTCCTGGTCTAACCTAAATTGTAGGTAAAACTGAATTGCAAGAGTAACTAGCAAAATTAGGGGTTAACTTTCACTCACCTCGATGTCTCTGGATGTTAGGTTGGTTCACACAGGATGTAGGCCCGGGGATTTTGGGGATGGGCAGGTTGGCCCGGCGAGCTTTACCTAGGTTGTTGGTTGTGACAGATGGGATGGTCTGGGGAGCTTTGGCTCCGTTGTTGGTTGTGACGGACTGGATGGTCCGGGGAGCTTTGGATCGGTGGATAATACATTAAGATTTCATGTACATAAGATATAAGGTGGTGGGTCTTCGGTATTGGAGGTTCGATGCACCAATGCCAATACGTCGACTCGACAAGTGTGGTTTAGCACTTCGTCATAAAAGTACGGTGCGCCAGCCGGCAAGAGTATGCAGGCGCTCCTCTTAGTGCACCAGCGTTGAAGCGTATGATAGGTCTTATTGGTAGTGCAATTACCGGTTTAGAGGTGGGCGAGGCCCAACCCACCGCTTCCATTTGCCACTATGGAGGTATCCTGGGAGGTTCGACTCCAGAAAGGGGGAACTAAAGGTCCGTATACACAGAGTCGAGTGGGTGTGTTACACTTGCATGTTCACATCATAGCATAATTGCATGTCATAGCATAACCATTGCATATAACCCTGACACTTATTGTATAAAGTGGTATGGGACGCTTTATACAATAGGTACTGCAAAACGACCCCTTGGTTTATAAGTTCGCGCGAGCATTCTTATAGGTTAAGGTTTATATTCTATAAATATATATGTATGCGTGCTAGAAGGCCGACACCCTATTGTATAAATTGGTATGGGACTTTTTATACGATAGGATCCCTGCAAAAGATCCCTTGGCTTATGTGCTTTCATATAAGCTAAGGTTACTTATTTCTTGAGTAGCTTTTCTTACATTTGTTATTGTTATATTTATACATGCTCATCAACTGCTAGATTAGTTCCACCATCACCTGCATTTGATATTCTCCACTATCATGTCATCTCCTTTCTCCCTCCCCGCTCGGTGCCTAGGAGCCATGGGGGAAGGGGCAGGGGATGATAGGACTTAGTTTTCTAGACTAACGGTTTTTGAACAACATCATTTTAGGGGACCGTGGAGCCCAACATGGAGGAGTATCCCCGGATGTCAACACGCTTGGAGATGGGGCAGTCTAGTACCAGAGTTCAGATTACTGGGACTGTGAGTCCAGTTCTCTAGTAGTTTATTAGTTTTTCTTCCTCTTTGAGAGATATATGTAGTGTGGATTTTGATGTACCAGCCATGAGCCCTAACTTTCTGTACTTTTATTATATATGTGGACACTCCCTTCGTGGGGACTATTTTCTTTATATGTGATTTCGTTGGACTTGTTATTACTATTTTTCTACTATTGTGATCGAGTTTGGCCGGCAGAATCGGTGTTTTGCAGTGGCGACATTTCTGGACGTGAAGGTGTCACCGCAAAGCGGTGGTTGTGGGCCTAAGACCCCGGTGTTGTAAAAGAAAAAAAAAGGGGGTCTTACAAGTGGTATTAAAGCAGACCTCGATTGAAAAAGTAGCAGTCCACAATCCCTGGGTCACCCCCGCATGAGTTTAGTTTGGGGACAAACTAAGCAGCGGAAGCAGTGGTGGGCCCATATAGGAGATCACATGTAAATTGTCCACCTTTTAATTATGTTTTAGTCATTTACTTACGAATGGCTTTTGTCACGCAGCCCATAACACAGCCTACACTATAGGGCGGAGTCCAGCCGACTCTGAATGTTGCACCACCACCCCTGGTCCCCACTCCGTTCCTACGGTCAGAGATGGAGCAGACCCTGACAGCTATTCTGGATGCTTTCTGGGCCAACAGGTTCCGGCTCCGCAGCCAAACCCGGAGGCCAATTGGCTGAGAATTTTCCGAGGACTTTCTCCCCCTTCCTACTTGGGGACAAAGTCGGCCGTTAAGATGGAGGAGTTGCTAGACATCATGTATGAGATGCTGATTGGGATATGGTGCCATTGGTAGGAGAGGGTACCTTTGGTGGTCTCTTGCTTGGAATCACATGCCAAGAGATGGTGGAAGACATCCCTGGACACGACATTTGCTGATAGAGAGGTTGCAGAGATTGCTTGGGGTGAGTTCAAGGCCGCACTATTGGAGCATTTTGTTGTGCAGTCGGCCAGGGATGAGATGGAAAACAGATTTTTACAATTGAGGCAGGGCACTAAGACGGGTGTGGAGTACCACCGGGAGTTCAACCATCTAGCCCGATTTGCGGATTCTTATCAGTTGGATGAGGCAGGATACACCAAGAGGTTCTATAAGGGTCTGAGAGAGGATCTGAGGGATTCTATGTTGTTCGTGTCTGACGGGCCTATCCCTCAGATATTGGATATGGCGAAGAGGATTGAGGCAGATTGGCACACTACTCGAGTCCAGAAACGGCAAACTGAGGATCAGGGCCAGGGAGCCAGAAATGATCAGTGACGGGGCCGCATTACTGATGGGAGAGATGGTAGAAGGACAGAGGACCAACATCGTCAGAAGGTGAGACAGGAGCAGAGGGAACCAGTGGTGATGGCCCCTCAGCCTCTCTAGATGCGGGAGATGCAGCGACCTGGGGGTATGGCATATCCCCCGCTAGAGTGCCTCAACTGTCATCAGGTGGGGCATATTCGGAGGAACTGCCCCATGAAGGGGGAACCATTACCAGCACCACTGGCTGCCCCGCCTGCTCAGTATTATAGAGGCCAAGGACGTGGTCGAGGGCGTGGATACCAGTGCAGAGACCGTAGGCAGGAGAGGGAGCAAGTGTATGCTCTGGATCTGGCTCAACCACAGAATAAGGAGCAAGTGATCATAGGTACGCCAGTATATTTTGTGCTTTCTTTCCTAAACTTTTAAAATTCATGGATATAGAATTTACAAATTAGGAAAGAAAACCATAACTAGATTTCTAAGACATTTAACTACCCCAGGCATTGTCTTTATCAACGACAAGCCCGCTTATACACTGTTCGATGCGGGTGCTTCACACTCGTTCGTGTCATAAGCCTTTGTGGAAGGGCTGGAAGGCGTGGAGAGATTAACAGGCTTGATGATGAGGATATGGCTACCCAATGGATCAGAGCTGTTCACATCTGCCCACTGCAACATGTTGGCGGAGATTGGCAGAAAGGCATTCGAAGCACCAGCAATGATCCTAAAGATGCCAGTCTTTGATTTGATCCTATGCATGACATGGTTGTATGGAACAATGCCCAGATTGACTGCCTGTCAAAGATGATCACCGTGAGGCATTGGGATTCCCACATCATCATCGAAGGAATTAGACCTATTTCCCCTCTCTTTTTATCATCTGTGCAGGCCATCAAGGCCCACTTGCAAGGGGAAGAGGTCTATGAAGTACTGTTTGAATTGGCTGAGGCCAAGGATTCTATCTCTGATATCCTGGTGGTGCGATATTTTGCTGATGTATTCCCAAAGAAGCTGTCAGGGCTACCCCCACGCCGAGAGTAGGATTTCCGGATATAGCTGGTGCCAGGGGCTAAGCCGGCATCTATAGCCCCTTACTGGATGGCCCCGAAGGAGTTGACAGTGTTTTGAATCCAGCTGTAGGAGCTAGTGGAAGCCGAATTTGTCCGGCCGAGCTCTTCACCCTGGGGAGCCCCAGTATTATTCGTTAAGAAGAAGGACGAGACACTTAGATTGTGCATCGAGTACCAAGCACTGAATCGGCTGACAGTCCGGAATACCTATCCATTGCCAAGGATAGATGAGCTATTTGATTAGCTGGAGGGGTGCAATTCTTTTCAAAACTATATTTGAGGTCGGGCTACTACCAGCTGCGGATCCAGGAGGAGGACATTACGAAGACTACCTTCAATAGCAGATATGGGTCTTTCGTGTTTACCGTTATGCCCTTCGGGCTCACGAATGCACCATCGGCATTCATGAGCCTCATGAACCGGGTGTTCGAGGCTTATCTGTATGTGTTCGTCATCATGTTTATTGACGACATCCTCATATACTCGAGGACAGAGAAGGAGCACACACGACATCTGACCCTTACTCTAGAGAGACTGCGGGAGCACTATCTTTATGCGAAGTTCAACAAATGCCAATTCTGGTTGAAGGAGGTGGCTTTCCTAGGACATATCATCAGTGGAGCTGGGTTAGCAGTGGACCTGGCCAAGATTCAGGCAGTTCTGGATTGGCTACAGCTGAAGGTGGCCACAAATGTGCGGAGTTTATTAGGACTTGTCGGTTATTACCGGAAGTTTGTGGAGGGATTCTCTCGAATTGCCCTCCCACTCACATCCCTGACGAGGAAGGATTTGCCCTTTGTCTGGACCCCGCAGTGCGAGGTGGATTTCTAGGAGCTGAAGGATCGACTCACCTCGGCTCCTATACTTGTCCTTCCTTCGGGGAAGAAGGATTCTAGGTCAACACTGATGCTTCCTACCAGAGCATGGGAGCAGTGCTGATGCAAAAGGGCTACGTGATTGCTTATGCTTCTCGCCAGCTGAAGAAGCATGAGTAGAACTACCCTGTTCATGACCAAGATTTGGAGAGGTCGTGTTTGCTCTAAAAGTCTGGCAACATTATCTGTACAGTGTCCACTGTGACATATACTCTAATCACAAAAACTTGAAGTATGTGGACATGCAGAAGGAGTTGAATATCAGGTAGAGGCAATAGGTGGAATTTCTAGCATATTACCAGTACGAGATGCATTACCACCCAGGGAAGGCAAACGTGGTAGCCGATGCGCTGAGTCAGAGAGCCTCCACCTCTGGAGCGAAGCCCCAGATTTTTTCCATGGAGCTGGTGCAGAGATTAGAGGATATGCACATCACGTTGGTGTCTTCTGATGATCCCGAGCTTTATGAGGAGTATTTAGCTGTGTTGAGAGCTACTGATGACATTCGAGACTGAGTCAGAGATAGGAAGAGCGGGATGCCAAGCTAGAGCTGATATTCTTGGCATTTGAGGCAGTACTGCTGGGGATTACAAATTGAGAGATGACTTGGTGTGCTTCAGAGGACAGTTTTATATACTAGAGGGAGGCCAGGTCCGGTGGGATATCATGACCGAGGCCCACTACAGTCGGTATTCAGTACCCCTGGGAGTTACGAAGATGAGTGTGGATCTGAAGAAGACCATATACTAGCCAGGCATGAAGAAGGATATCACCTACTTCGTGACTCACTGCGAGAAATGACAGCTTGTGAAGGCAGAGTGCAGAAACCCCACAAGATTGTTGTAGCCACTCCCAGTGCCGGAGTGGAAGTTTGAGGACATCACGATAGACTTCATACATGGGCTTCCCTGATCACGGATAGGGAATTATTCGATCTGGGTAATTGTCGACCGGCTGATGAAGGTAGCTAGATTTATCCCGATCAGGAAGGATGACTCGGTTGTGGTGTTGGTTCGGAAATTCGTAGAGTAGCTCGTCCGTTATCATGGCGTACCCATGAAAATTATATTGGATCGGGATAGACAGTTTATGTCCAGGGAGTGGAGATCAGTGCAGACTTACTTGGGTACTTGGCGGACATTCAGTACAGCTTTTCATCCCCAGACCGATGGGTAGACGGAACATACCAAACGGACTTTGGAAGATCTACTGCGACTATGCATTATGGACTACGGAGAGCCTTGGGATAAGCTGTTTCCAGTGATAGAGTTCTCATATAATAATAGCTACAAGTCCAGCATAGGGATGACTCCTTATGAGGCCCTATACGGATGAAGGTGTAGGACTCCGCTATCATGGGTATAGGATGAGGATCCGAAGGTTATGGGCTCGGACTTTTTTGAGGACACCGAGGCACAGGTGAGGCATATACGGGATAGGATGTTAGAGGCACAGAGCAGACATGCTAAGTATTATGACGCTCGGCATCATCAGGTGGAGTTTCAGGTGGGTGACCGAGTATTCTTGAAGATCCGACCGATGCATGGTGTTTCATGGGTGCGTGGTCGGAAGAAGAAGCTCAACCCAAGGTATATGGGGCCTTACAGGATCCTGGAGCGGATTGGTCCCTTAGCATACAGGCTGGAGCTTCCACCAAAGCTTGCGGGTCTACACGACGTATTCTACGTATCCTCTCTTAGGAGGGCTCTACTACGCCTGGAGCAGTAGATTACGACCATTGATTGGTCGATAGCATCTGATCAGTCAGTTCACCTGGAACCGGTCCGGATTGATGACAAGGGGATACGAGTCTTACACCACAAGAAGGTTCCATTTGTCAAGGTCCTGTGGAGGAATCATGGGCAAGAGGAGCACGCATGGGAGCCACAAGACTTGATGCGACAAAGGTACCTGGAGCTTTTCAGTCAGGTATTACTCACAACCTCTCGGGATGTTACAATTTACCTTCATACTTGAAACCCCGTAGGCCTAACTAGAATTTCGGGGACGAAATTTTTTTGTTTATATATTGGGATATGTAACATCCCTCAAACAATTGGACCCCCTAGGAGTGGTTTTGTCATGACTAGGTCATGACATAACCCTAGAAAGCCCAAGAAGACCAAGTGAACTAGGCTCAAGGTGAAAATCACCTTGGTCTGCAAGTAGTAGAATCCCCATTACAGTCCTAGGCATGACCTTAAGGTTTTAACTTGGTTCCATGATCCCGTCATGGCACCTCTAACTCTAAGGGAGGCCAATATATCGCTACGGACCCATTGAGGCAACCAAAAAGTGGCACAGATGACTCAAGTCTGGGAAGTGTCGAGTGAGTCGACAAGACTCGATGAGTAGATAAGGTATCTACTTAGACAGATTTTTGGGCTCGGGCGTTGAGTGCATGGAGTGCACTCAAAGCCATGGGCTGAATGGCGTTGAGTACGTTGAGTGCACTCAACTCTATCTTACTTAGAAAGAATCATGGGCTCGGGCGTTGAGTGCGTCGAGTGTACTCAATGTTAGTGGCAGAATGGCGTTGAGTGCGTTGAGTGCACTCAATTCCATCTTACTTATAAAGAATTTGGAGTTCGGGCGTTGAGTGTGTTTAGTCCACTCAACTCTATGGGCTGAATCGCGCTGAGTGTGTTGAGTGCACTCAACGCCATCTTACTTAGAAAGAATTTGGAGTTCGGGCATTGAGTGTGTTGAGTCCACTCAATGCCATGGGATGAATGGCGTTGAGTGCATTGAGTGCACTCAACGCCATCTTACTTAGAAAGAATTTGGAGCTCGGGCGTTGAGTGTGTTGAGTCCACTCAATGCTATGGGCTGAATGGCGTTGAGTGCGTTGAGTGCACTCAACGTCATCTTACTGAGGATTTTTCTAGAATTATGGCGTTGAATGAGTTGAGCTCACTCAACTCCATAGACAGAATGACGTCGAGTGAGCTGAGTGAGGCTCACTCAACACCATTATACTTAGAAAATTCCTGGCGATTATGGCGTTAAGTGCATTGAGTGCACTCAATGCCATCATACTGAGAAAGGATTTTCTAGAATTATGGCGTTGAGTGAGTGCTCACTCAATGCCATAGACTGAATAGCGTCGAGTGAGAAAGCTCACTCAACACCATTGTACTTAGAAAATTCCTGGCGATTTTGGCGTTGAGTGAGGAGGCTTGTCTCAACGCTTTTGCCTTAGTGAAATTTTCGGCCCTGTTTGTTGGTTCGGGTGAATAGGCTGAAACGAGATCTTCTCGGGAATTGCCCAAGATGGATTAATCGGCCTATTTCTTTCATTAAGACTTATTTAAACGGTCCAGTAGTAGGTTGCCACGTGGCAGACGGTTTAACCAAAATTTCTCTTTAATGGAGGAGAGAGAAAAAGCCCAAAGCCATGGCTGAAATTTGGCTTTCATGGCCATTAATGGCACTTGATGCCTTAGTATCATTCCCCTCCCCCTTTTATGGCTGGATTCAACTCCTCTGGGGAATAGGAGTTTCCAGCCGTTTCCTGGTTGGATTGAGCCTATATTCATCCCCCTCCTCCATGGCCGAAAAGCTCCTAAAGGGGCATTAATGGCCACCACAAGCTAGACCCCTCCCCTCCCCCATTTTATCATTTAAAAAGACTCACTGGACTTAGAGGAGTGGTTTCCACACAAACCTGAAGGAGCCGAGGAAGCCCACCGTGCAGTTGCAGAAATCGAGCGGCACCACTACCGACCATGGCATCCCGGCGATCGACACTTCTCCAGGCCGCGAGCAAGTTACTCCTCTACTCCTCTCTTCGTGGGCTAGATCCTTAGATATTTTAGGAGAAAAATCGGGATCAATTGAGCCCAATTGGAGAAGAGATTTTCTGAATTTTTCATGGATTTTCATGAATTTTCAAACTTGCGGGATCGTCGGAAACCACCCCTCCGGCGGCCGTGCCGCTGCCCGGCGATAGCCACCACCTCAAAGGAGGTGGTGGTGGTGGTGGCCGGCCGGGGAGGGGGATGGGTGGCCGGGAAACAAGCTCGGGATAGGCTCTAGGTCGGGTGAATCCTGGCCTTTGGCTGGAGGAATAAGAAAGCCAGGAGCCCCACGATTGTTCTTTAAGATGTGTGCTGGTGATATTTTATTAATTCCTGATTTTGAGATTTGTATCTCCTAATATCAGTAACTTTAGAAAATTAATGAAAAATACTTAGAGGCTCTATATGAGGAAATGGTCACATATAATTCGTAGCCCTATGGGTCTAATCTATTTTAAAATTAATTTGGGAAAATTTGGTCAACTGGTTTGACCAGGGCACCCATTTTTGTGGGGTCTATACCTAGGGCTAGACAGGAATTAAAATGAGTGCCCCCACTTCATCCCTTGTCCACATGACTTGAAATTTGGATAGGGAGTCACCCTTATCTATATCTAGGTCCTGCGCAAAAATGAGAATTTTTAGGGATAATCTTCCTATAGTTTTGGTAATTATTTAATAAACCATGATTAAATTAATTAAGGGTCCAAATAACCTCCAAACCCTCCCAAATTTCGGTGAGTGGTCTATGGGGTCATCATAAGGTTTCGAATAAAATTTAATCTCATTTAGAGATGATTTAGCTTGAAATTTTGCAAACCTTAGCCTTGCCATAATAAGGGTAATTAAGTCAAAAGTGCACTTGAGGTTTGAGTGGTCAAATCACCTCAACAGAGGTCGTGATTTGGGTCACTGGTTTGTCATGACATATAACACCCTCATATGAGATATGGGGTGGTTTGGGATTGAATTGCCTTAGGACCCAAGTTAAAACCTATGTTTGGGCTTTGGGGGTTTGAGAAGGGCATGTGGTCAAATGACCTTAAAATGATTTGAAATTTGGTTGAGAGGACTCTAGGGTAGTTAGAGTCCTCTGGAAGAAATCTTATTGGATTTAGTGAGGGTTAAACCCCTCAAAGCCCTAACCCTAGTTTATGACACAAACCATTAAATGGTAAGTTGTATAGTCAAGGTGTTGTGAACAGTTATAAAACTTGGGTGGTATAGTCATAAGGTCAGTAAAAGTTTTTGGTAATTATATTGGGAGATTCGGAAGCATATTTTTAGTATCTCCTTTGCAATATATGTATTAGCCTCTATTACTTATTTTGTAATTATAACCTCACTATTCACTAGAATGTTATGAAATTGAGGCATAGGAAGTTTTAGACTATTATACTCATACATGAATTTTGTTATAATTTTTAGATGTATATTACCAGTACATACTTCACTAGCTCATCAAAATAGAAACTTGTTCAATAATTTATTCAGGGCTCATTATTTGTTGTAAAATTGTGAAACTTGATCTGTAGTGTTCCTAGGTCAATATGCTCATTTGGAGATTTTATTACAATTTTTAGATGAATAATTGTTGTACTTAGTTCATTAACCTCTTAACTTGGATACTATGAGAAAATCAAGTTTAGAGTTTATTATTCACTGATAAATTATGAAACTTGACCAAGAGTGTTTATTTGTCTTTATAATCATCCCTGAAGTTTCTCAAAATTTTTGGAAGTATATTGGCTGTTGTTGGGTATTATATCCACAATGTACCTAATTTGAAGAAGCCCTTGAACAAGCTAAGTTGAATTGACAATGTATTTGACGATCTTCTATCAAGTTGTGCTTGCAGATATTCCATGCTAAGTACACACCAATGTCAGGGTGCAGTGGGTCAATATACACGGGTCTGCGCAACGTAATCCCTCGTTGAGTAGATCAGTGTGTTGACTCACGTGTACTCTCTCTATTGGAGTGTACTTATTTTCAAGTACAGGGTCTAGGCAGATCAAGAGTAGAAGGAGCAAAAATGGGTCAAAGACCAAGTCATCAAAGGAAGGAAGAGAAAATTCTTCTAAGTCAAAATCGACGGGAATCACTAAGTGATTCTCGCCGACTTCGACGGGAATCGTTAGTGATTCCCGCCGATTCGACGAGAATTAGTCTGCATTCCCGCCGACTTCCTTCCAGCTGACAGTTATCCAACAGAAATTCTGCCAAGGAAGAATCGACGGGAATCATAAGTGATTCCCGCCGACTTCAATGAGAATCAGTCTGCATTCCCACCGACTTCTTTCGGCTTACAGTTTTCTAGACAGGGATTCTACTAAGGCAGAATCGACGGGAATCGTGAATGATTCCCGCCGACTTCGATGGGAATCACCAACGATTCCCTCCGATTTTGCCTTAGGCAATTTTTCCTCGTTCGCTGGACCGAACTAACCTGCCATGTGCTGTTTTGGCCGGGGCTAAGGTTTCTCCTTGTGGGTCCCACGACGGACTTTAGGGTTGGCCTCAAGTATATATATGTGCGTATTTTGAACCTCTACAGTAACCATTCACGAAAAATCAAAAGCAGCCGACGTCGTGCCCTAGCCAATCGCGGAAAGCGCCGATCGCCTGTAGCCGCTCGCAGTTCGTCGTCGCCGCTAATCTCCGATCATCTTTGATCTTCCGGCGACTGTACCGAGGCAAGCCTAGAGTCTCACGCATCTCTCTTGAGATCTCTTGTCTCTCGATTCATTGAACGAGACTAGTTCTTCATTCCGAATCAGTGGAGACGATTGATCCGACTGAGATTGTTGGTAGACCTTGCTTGTTTCGTCAAGAAGTTTGGATCTACAAAGTATTGCCGCCGCATTAACTTGCCGCCGCCGATCTTGACAAGATCCTCTCCAAGAGAGAAATTCGGTTGTGGACTCTTCGTAACTTTCAAGAAAGCTTCAACGAACGAAGGACATCGGAATCTCCAAAGGCTTTGTTTATATTTTCTTATACATTCTATTTTGGTTTTGTTGTAAAGGAATTTTTATTCCTAGTTATAAGGGTTGGGTGCAACCCGTGGTGGTGGATTTGTGACTCCTTTGTTGGAAGGGTTCCTTCCATAGTGTGAGGATTGGATTTCAATCCGTTTGGAGAAGTGAACGAGTCGTCCCTTGGTGGGAGATAGGTCGAAAGGGGAAAGTTGACGTACCAAAATCAGGGAACCACTATAACTCTTTGTGTGTTTTCTGTGCTGTGTTTGTTAATTTGTGCAGGTTAATTTAATTCCGCCAGAGACCGCACGACACCTATTCCCCCCCCCCCCCCGAGGTGGATTTAGTCGGCACTAGAGACTTTCAAGTGGTATCAGACGGAGGTTGCTCATTAGTAAGGTTAACACCTTGACTAAGATCCCGTGTCTAGTGTCAAGAAGATCTCAGAAATGGACGGACTCAAGTATTCAGGAAAGATCCCAGTGTGCACTAAACTTTACTTTCCTATCTGGAAGGAAAGGATTAGGTTATACATGGAAGCATTCGACCCCCGTCTCTTCATGATAGTTGAGGAGGGACCCAATATCCCCACTAAGGCCTCCACCATTGATCCGACCAAGATGGTGCCCAAGAAGCTCTCTGAAATGGACAAGGATGAGATGGTGCTTGTCGGACTAGACAAGAATGCTCAAAACAACTTTGTAAGCACCGTCGATGATTCCATGATGCAGAATTTCAGCAACTATAGGACTGCCAAGGACATATGGGACTGCCTGATCATTCTGATGGAAGGCACAAATGAAGTAAGGGATGATCGAAGATCCCTTTTGAACCAGAAGTATGAGGCCTTCAGGCAAGGTCCCAAGGAAGAAATCGGAGTGACATTCGAGAACTTCCTGAAGATCGTCAATGCCCTGAAGGGTTACGGCAGAGTGTTCACCGATGGTGAACTAAATGACAAAATCCTTAGATCCCTTACTAAGGAATGGGACACTAAGATCTGTGCCATCAGAGAGTTTGGCAAGCTGGCAGAAACTGATCCCCATATTCTGTTTGGGAAGATTATGTCCTATGAGCTTTAGTTGACCACCAGAAAAGCTGAAGAAGAAGCCGATAAAGCCGCTGCCAAAGAAAAGACTATAGCCCTGAAAGCCAATCACTCAAGGAAAGGCAAGGGTGCAGCCTTGTCCCACTCTTGGAAAAAGGATGAGGAAGAAGACTCTGAGCCGTGCTCTTCCGGCTCAGAGCTATCTGAAGAAGAATTCTCCTTGATCACTCGAGAGTTCAAGAAGTTCCTCAAGATGAGGAATCAAAGAAAGAGAGAAGGCTCCTCCCTCCAGACATCAAAAGAAGAATTACTCTTCTTACAGGTATGAATCTAAACATAATAAACATCGCTCTGCTGACATTATTTGCTTTGGATGCAATAAGCCAGACCACGTCATTGCTGACTGCCACCAAAGCAATAGAGATAAGGGGAAGGGAGAGGAGCACAAGTCCTCTAGAGATAAGAAGAAGGAGAGGAGCTATATTGCTAAAAAGCCAAAGACACTGAGTGAATCTGATTCGTCAGACTCCAGTGATGATGAGGAAGCCTACTTCGGGCTAATGGGTCGCTCTGACTGAGATGGAGACTGTCCCCCATTTACTGGGAAGGTAAAAGATCGCACCCCCTCTCTGACTCTGACTCTAAGTCTCCTGAAGATGATCTCGAGGACAGCCCATCTTCCCGTGAAGCTTAGCTCCTCGAACAGTATGAGCTTCTGCTTAATACCTTTGAGGAATGTCGCAAGAGGTTGAGGGCTAAGAAAAAGGAAGTTGAATTCCTTATGGCTGCGGGTGTGTCCCTAAGATAAGAGATCAATAGCTTGATTTCGCTCTGACAGGAACACCTGGACCTGACTTCTAAGCACTCAGAGTCTCTAAGGCTCCTTGACCAAAAACAGGAAGAAATCAACAAGTTGGAAGAACAGCTTGCGGCAGAAAGGAAGATTGTCAAAAGCTTCTCTATTCCCAAGACCGTTCTTCCTCTGGTTGATGAATTCTTTTCTTAGGCTAAGCGGGCTGGCTTAGGGCATATGGGTGTGCCAGGTAAATCATCCAGGAGAAACAGAAATCAGAGGAAAAATAAGGCTGTTAAGAAGGCCAATACTGCAGAAAAGGGAAAGGCCCCACTCGGTCCTGTTTCATTTAGAAAGCCTGGCTTTCCTTGCAATGAGCAGGACTTTGAGTCAACCTATGGCCACTTCTTCCGGCCCTCGGTTAAAAATCCCAAGAGCCGGTATGATGGTTGGACCTTCCCCCGCAACTATGGTGAGAGTGTCTTCAAGGCACCTTATGAGGAAATCCAAGTGGAGAATTATGGCCACTTCTCTTGCGGCCATAATAGGAAGCAGGCACAAAAGGCCAAGCCTGTTATACTGAAGGAACAGGAAGTGAAGAAATCGTGTGACTGCTGTCATCATGATGCCTCCACCTCCAGATCCAAGGCCCTGGCTGGACCCACCATTCCAAGGGTGAAGCAGAAGCCTAGGAAGCGGCACAATAGGTTTGACTGTTGGTGCTGTGGCAAAGTTGGTCACTTTGCCGTAGATTGCTGGTTTAATCCAAGATACAATGAGACTCCTTTTGTTAGCAATGCGAGGCTGACCACTCATAGGGTTAACCAACCGAGGGGGAGTGTGCTAACAAGGAATCTAGGACCCAAGTTCAATTGGGTTCCTAAGGGAAACTCATTCTGTTTTGCAGGCATGTCCAAAGGCCACCAAAACGCTAATCTGGTACTTGGACAGTGGATGTTCCCGGTATATGACTAGGACAAGAAGCCTGTTGCGTGATTACTCCCCAATCGAAAATGGACCCAAAGTAATCATTGGAGGATCTGATCGAGGAGTCACTAGGGGTTATGTTATGATTTCCAACGGTGTATTCTCTATCACAGACGTGGCCTATGTTGAAGGGTTAAACCATAACCTGATCAGTGTAAGCCAGTTTTATGATAAAGGATACGACGTTAAGTTCTGCAAGGAGAAGTGCTTGATAATATTGTGTGCCTCTTCGGAGACGGTATTAACTAGCATTAGGAGCAGAAATATCTTTTGCTTAGATTTTCTTAGCTTAGACTTTTCTACCCTCGTGTGCCTAGTAGCAAAAGGCAGTGCATCTCTCTTTGAACAATGGCACAATAGATTAGCACATATTATTTTCAAGACTATTAATATGTTGTTTTCCAAGAACTTAGTAAGGGATGCCCCTACTATTAAGTGCATCAAAGATAGCCCTTGTCCTGCATGCTAGAAGGGCAAACAAACTCGGGCTACCTTTAAGGGCATTGCAGACAAAGACTCCTCCAGATGTCTTTATCTTTTGCATATGGACTTGTTCGGTCAAGTGCATGTTCATAGCTTAGGAATCAAATCGTATACGCTAGTGATTGTTGATGATCACTCTCGGTTTACGTGGGTGTTCTTCTTTAAATGAAAGTCAGATACATTTGAAATCTTCACTAATTTTATCAAGCAGATTCAGAACGAAATTAACTGCTCCGTGGTCAAAATCAGAAGTGACCATGGAACAGAATTTGAGTCTGGTGTTATGACAGAATTCTGTGAAGAACATGGTATCTTTCATGAGTTTTCCTCCCCACGTACTCCTCAGTAAAACAGAGTTGCCGAGAGGAGAAATAGAACGCTCATTGAAGTATGTGCGACTATGTTGAATGACGCTTCTCTTCCAGAGTACTTCTGGGCAGAGGCTGTCAATACGGCATGTCATATGCAGAACCGAGCATTGATCAACAAGAATCATCGTAAGACGCCTTATGAGCTATTGAAAGGCAGGAAACCGAACATGTCCTATTTAAGGATTTTGGCTGCAGATGCTATGTACTCAAAAATGGGAAGTACCCACGTACTAAATTCGGAGAAAAATGCTTTGAAGGCATCTTCATGGGCTATAGTAGCCATAGTCGGGCATATAGGGTCTTCAATAAGAAAACCCTAGTGGTAGAGGAGTCCATTAATGTTGTTTTTGATGAAGGAAGCTTGCTTCATAACAATTCTTCCAGTAGCATTCTTGAAGATGCAGGTGCAAGGCTTGAACAACTAAGTCTCGATGAGATTGCTAAAGATGCAACTCCCAAGTACGTCAAGGTCTCCACCACAATGCCAACTGGAGAAGATGACGATCAGGATGGAGAAAATCTCCCAGAAGAGGGAGGAGCCTGAGAAGCTGTTAGAGCTCCAGATGCCAGACTCTTAGAGCTCCGACACATGAGGGATCATCCTAGAGATCAGATCATAGGAGATCCTCGTGACGGTGTCAGAACTCGCAAAGGTACAATTAACGAGATTCTGGACTTTAGTTTTCTGTCACAGGTTGAGCCAAAGAAGTTCAACGAGGTGAATAAAGATGCTTCATGGATATTGGCAATGCAAGATGAACTTCATCAATTCGAACAATACAACGTCTAGACGCTTGTTCCCAGACCAAAGAAATAGAATGTGATCGGCACCAAGTGGATCTTCAGAAACAAACTGGATGAACATGAGGTCATCATCAAGAACAAGGCTAGACTGGTGGCTCAAGGTTACAGACAAGAGGAAGGGATTGACTTCGTCCAAACCTTTGCACCAGTTGCAAGGCCCGAGGCGATCAGATTGTTCCTGGTGTATTCCTCCCACAAATGATTCACTGTCTATCAGATGGACGTGAAATCTGTGTTCCTAAATGGAAATTTGAAAGAGGAAGTATATATCGCGCAACCCCCAGGTTTTGTTAATCCATCATTCCCTAATCATGTTTACTTTCTTAATAAAGCATTATATGACTTAAAACAAGATCCTCGAGCTTGGTATGAGACTCTGTCTAGTTTTCTTCTTGAGAACAAGTTCTCGAGAGGAAACTAGATAAGACATTGTTTCTTAGGGAAGTCAAAGGCAAGATTTTGCTGGTGCAAATCTATGTCGATGACATAATATTCGGCTCAACGGACAACAACCTGTGCAAGAAGTTTTCTAAACTTATGCAAGGGAAGTTTGAAATGAGCAGCATGGGTGAGCTGAAGTACTTCTTGGGACTTCAAGTGAAACAGTCTAAGGATGGAATTTTCATTTCTCAGATGAAGTTCACAAATGAACTCCTCAAGAAGTTTAGAATGGAGAATGCAACCTCTATGAGGACTCCAATGGGATCCACTGTGTCTCTGGGCAAGGATGAGAACGAGAAACCTTTTGATGAAACCAAATACAGAAGCATAATTGGATCCCTGCTCTACCTTACTGCTAGTAGACCGGATATTATGTTTTCCACATGCATTTGTGCCTGATATCAGGTGAACACTAAGGAATCTCATTATGTCACTGCAAAGCGAATTCTTAGATACCTTAAAGGTACACCAAATCTTGGCTTGTGGTACCCAAGAAACAATGATGTCGAGCTGATAGGCTTTTCAGATGCTGACTTTGCAGGAAGTAGGGATGATAGGAAAAGCACTTCCTGGACGTGCCAATTCCTCGGAAGAAGGCTTATTTCGTGGAATAGTGAAAAGCAGAACTGTATCGCAACCTCTACGGCTGAATCTAAGCACATCTCAGCAGGCAGCTGTTGCGCACAACTTCTATGGATCAGAAATCAACTAGAAGATTATGACTTGCAGTTCAGAGAAGTTCATATGTATTGCGACTCCTCGAGCGCAATAGCAATTGCGAACAATCCTGTGTCGCACAGCAGAACAAAGCATATTGAAGTGCACTACCACTTCATTCGGGAGCATGTGGAAAATAAAGATATATCTCTCTGCTATGTCCCCACGGATAAGCAGATTGCAGATATCTTCACAAAGCCCCTAGACGAGGCCAAGTTCAGTCTCTTCAAAACTGAACTCGGCATGCTGAACTATGAAGATTGAAGACTGAAGGGCTCAAGGCTCTTGGATCAAGGGGGAGCTTCAGCGAGGAACTCAAGCTCGGGCACGGATGCAAAAACTCAGGGGGAGCATTATGCTCCAAGTAAAGTCCCAGATTTGCAGAAGCCGAAAACGGGGAGATTACCCTCTCGGCTAAGGCTAGGGTGGCTACCAATGTGAAGTATGCTCTCAGGAAAATGGTAATGAATTTCACTCTCAGCTGAATTTTCATTTTATGCTTTTCATTCCCATCTGTTCTATTCACCTTAGCTTGTAGGGTTTAGGCTTCTTCAAATAGGGGGAGATTGTTGGGTATTGTATCCACAATGTACCTGATTTAAAGAAGCCCCTGAACAAGCTAAGTTGAATTGGCAATGTATTTAGCGATCTTCTATCAAGTTGTGCTTGCAGATATTCCATGCTAAATACACACCAATGTCAGGGTGCAGTGGGTCAATATACACGGGTCTGCGCAACGTAATCCCTCGTTGAAGAGATCAGTGTGTTGACTCACGTGTGCTCTCTCTATTGGATTGTACTTATTTTCAAGTACAGGGTCTAGGCAGATCAAGAGAAGAAGAAGGAGAAAAGATGGGTCAAAGACCAAGTCATCAAAGTAAGGAAGAGAAAATTCTTCTAAGTCAAAATCGACGGGAATCACTAAGTGATTCTCGCCGACTTCGACGTGAATCGTTAGTGATTCCCGCCGATTCGACAAGAATCAGTCTGCATTCCCGTCGACTTCCTCCCAGCTAACAGTTATCCGATAGAAATTCTGTCAAGGCAGAATCGACGGGAATCATAAGCGATTCCCGCCGACTTCGATGAGAATCAGTCTGCATTCCCGCCGACTTCTTTCGGCTGACAATTTTCCAGACAGGGATTCTGCTAAGGAAGAATCGACGGGAATCGTGAATGATTCCCGCCGACTTCGATGGGAATCACCAACGATTCCCGCCGATTTTGCCTTAGGCAATTTTCCTTCGTTCGCTGGACCGAACCAACCTACCATGCACTTTTTCGCCGGGGCTAGGGTTTCTCCTTGTGGGTCCCACAATGGACTTTAGGGTTGGCCTCAGGTATATATATGCACGTATTTTGAACCTCTACAGTAACCATTCGCAAAAAATCAAAAGCAGCTGACGCCCTGCCCTAGCCGATCGCGGAAAGCGCCAATCTCTTGTAGCCGCTCGCAGTTCGTCGTCGCCGCTAATCTCCGATCATCTTTGATCTTCCGACGACTGTACCGAGGCAAGCCTAGCGTCTCACGCATCTCTCTTGAGATCTCTTGTCTCTCGATTCGTTGAACGAGACTAGTTCTTCATTCCGAATCAGTGGAGACGATTGATCCGACTGAGATCGTTGGTATACCTTGCTTGTTTCATCAAGAAGTTTGGATCTACAAAGTATTGCCGCCGCATTCACTTGCCGCCGCCGATCTTGACAAGATCCTCTCCAAGATAGAAATCTGGTTGTGGACTCTTCGTAACTTTCAAGAAAGCTTCAACGAACGAAGATGGACATCGGAATCTCCAAAAGCTTTGTTTGTATTTTCTTATACATTCTATTTTGGTTTTGTTGTAAAGGAATTTTTATTCCTAGTTGTAAGGGTTGGGTGCAACCCGTGGTGGTGGAGTTCTGACTCCTTTGTTGGAATGGTTCCTTCCGTGGTGTGAGGATTGGATTTCAATCCGTTTGGAGAAGTGACCGAGTCGTCCCTTGGTGGGAGATAGGTCGAAGGGGGAAAGTGGACGTACCCAAATCGGGGAACCACTATAACTCTTTGTGTGTTTTCTGTGTTGTGTTTGTTAATTTTTGCAGGTTAATTTAATTCCGCAAAAGACCGCACGACACCTATTCCCCCCCCCCCCCATAGGTGGATTTAGTCGACACTAGAGACTTTCAGCAGTACTTGTCTCTTTAAAATTATTAATGTAGGTTGTATTTAAAATTAGATTTAGGGGCCTAAACCTTACTGGAAAATTGGGAGACTCTTATTTTACTCTTCAATAGTCATCATGTAATTATCATAAATTTTGTAGAGCATTTGCATGTCTGAAAGGGGTACTTAATGTTCAAACTTTGGTCTTGGATTACTTAGGAAAAATTAAATAAATTACTAATTAAGTTAGGAAAATTATTAACTTCTGGATTTATGTTAATCATGGCATGGTAGACCCCCAATAATTATTATTTGGATATTGGATGATAATTTTGAGTACCCCCCATTGTATACATCATATAGCATAGGATGGTCTGCGTTTAGTAAAAACTGCAGAAATAATAATAAGGTGCAGAATGAACTTAGAGATTTGAGATATTAGAATACTGATTTGGAAATGTGAATGAATGCATCTTTAGTGGTCAAGATGAGGAGAGGTTAGTTGACTAATGTTAAGAGGTGCTCGGGGACGACGAAACATCGTCTTCCCCGTGGAGAGAGAGAAAAGTCAAAACACACTAGGATTAGATCCAAGGTAATAATGAGGGATCGGGAATCGGGTTTTAACCAATAAAAATAAGTGCCTTGCGAAAGGGAGCTTTGGGCTTCAGCCCATTGTAGTTCCTAGTGCCCTTTGAGAGCCCTTCACGGGGTATGCCGGGGCCAGTCCTGGGCTAACCTAAACTGTAGGTAAAACTGAATTGCAAGGGTAACTCGCATACTTAGGGGTTCACTTTCACTCACCTCGATGTCTCGGGATGTTAGGTTGGTTCACACGGGTTGTAGGCTCGGGGATTTTTGGGATGGGAATGTTGGCCCGGCGAGCTTTGGCTCGGTTGTTGGTTGTGACGGATGAGATGGTCCGGGGAGCTTTGGCTCGGTGGATAATACATTAATATTGCATGTGCATAGGATATAAGGTGGTGGGTCTTCGGTATTGGAGGGTCGATTCACCGACACCAATACGTCGACTCGGAAAGTGTGGTTTAGCACTTCATCATAAAAGTCTGGTGCGCCAGCCGGAAAGAGTACGCAGGCGCTTCTCTTAGTGCACCAGCGTTGAGGCATACAATAGGTCTGACCGGTAGTGCAATTACCGGTTTAGAGGTGGGCGAGGCCCAACCCACCGCTTATGTTTGCCACTACGGAGGTACCCTGCGAGGTTTGGCTCTAGAAATGGGGAACTAAAGGTCTGTGTACTCAGAGTCGAGTGGGTGTGTTGCACTTGCATGTTCACATCATGACATAATTGCATAGCATAGCCATTGCATATAAACCTTATACCTATTGTATAAAGTGGTATGAGACGCTTTATACAATAGGCCATGCAAAACGACCCCTTGGTTTATAAGTTCGCGCGAGCGTGCTTATAAGTTAAGGTTTTTATTCTGTTAATATATATGTATGCTTGCTAGAAGGCCGACACCCTATTGTATAAATTGGTTTGAGACTTTTTATACGATAGGAGCCTTACAAAAGATCCCTTGGCTTATGTGCTTTCATATAAGCTAAGGTTACTTTTTTCTTGAGTAGCTTTTCTTACCTCTGTTATTGTTATATTTATACATGCTCATCAACTGCTAATTTAGTTTCGTCATCACTTGCATTTGCTATTCTCCACTATCATGTTCTCTCCTTTCTTCCTCCTCGCTCGGTGCCTAGGAGCCATGGTGGAAGGGGCAAGGGATGATAGGAATTTGTATTTTAGACTAACGGTTTTCGAACCACATCATTTTAGGGGACCGTGGAGCCCAACATGGAGGAGCAGTCTCGGAGGTCGGCACGCTTGGAGATGGGGTTGTCTAGTACCGGAGTTAAGATTACTGGGACTGTGAGTCCAGATCTCTAGTAGTTTATTAGTTTTTCTTCCGCTATGAGAGATATATGTAGTGAGTATTTTGATGTACCGGGCATGAGCCCTAACTTTCTGTACTTTTATTATATTTGTGGACACTTCCTTCGTGGAGACTATTTTCTTTATATGTGATTTCTATGGACTTGTTATTACTATTTTGCTACTATTGTAATCAAGTTTGGCCGGCAGAATCGACATTTTGCAGTGGCGACCTTCCTGGACATGAAGGTGTCACCGCAAAGCGGCGGTTCTGGGCCTAAGACCCCGGTGTTTAAAAAGAAAAAAAAGGGGTCTTACAGGACTTGTCTTGTTGGGAAACCCTCAATACATTAATCACAACATCACGAGTTAAGCCAGCCAACCACAAATTCAAAGCCATACCTCTATATCGCATTCAAAAAGCATTTCCCTTCCCGCCCTAAACCACCAATTATTCTCACATGAAATTAAGGGAATCACAACGACGACTTGGCCGCAATCGGATTTCTAGCAAAATCCCAATATGTACGTCAAGCAACATCATCGAATCGGACCACCGGTCGCGATTTCTGCTTCACCCACCATGCCTAATTCGCTAGCAGAGCAGATTTCTATTGTAAAAGTTTGTCGGGGACGGATTCAATTGACCTGGTGGTTCATCTTGAACCATGGTGACCCAAACCCCTGTCGTTTGAGAGATCTAGTGCCAAAATGCTCAAATAAAGGCAAAAACAAAATTGATGCAATGCACACATCCTAAAAACAGGGAGGAGAAATGTTGTTACCTTACGAAGCCTCTTCCTCGTGATGGGAACTTGTAGAAGCACTAATGAATGTGATCATCTCCAAGCCTTCTCCATAGATCTAGCCTTAGATCGATGAAAGGATATCTGAAGCTTTATTAATGGCGGAAGATGCTTCTTCCTCCTCCACGCTCTCTCCAAACTGTAACCTCTAAAACCTAAAGAGGGAAAAATGGGAAGAAAGAAACCATCTTCCCTATTTACGGTTCATGGACCGACATTTCTGGGTTACATGATCATGTTCTAAGAAGATCGGATGCCCAGAAATTGCCTCTATGAAACTAGTCCCGTCCACTATAGATGGGCAGTAGGTACCTACCACGTTGGGGTAACTTCCAGAGTCCGCTAACTACCTCAGGCCATTGCACTACCACCGGTGGTAGTGCTATCGCTAGGCATTAGCTAATTAGCGCTAACAATCAATGCTAAGATTGAACTCAAAAGCTACACATCGAAAAGGGCTACCGTCGGGATATAGCTACCTACTGTCGCACGATAGCTTTCAGAGACTCCAAATTACTTGAACTTGAAAAATGGGGTGCTATAACATTCTTGTGAGAGCGGTGAGGGGTTAAGCAATCTTGGGAAAACCGTCAACAAATTTTCTATAGTTAAGGGCGAGTCTGAGGAAGCTTCGAATATCTACTTCCATCTTGAGCAGTGGCCAATTCTAAACTACTTGGATCTCGACCTGATCCACTACCATCCCGTTATTATTGATGGTATGGCCCAAGAATCCAATTTCCTCTAACCAATACTCACACTTGCCAAACTTTTCAAATAGAGAATGCTTTTGAAGCTTAAGTAACACCATCTACATGTGTCTAGAGTGGTCTGCCCTGGCCTTTGAGCAGATAAAAATGATGTCTATAAAGATGATCACAAAGTGATCTAGGAATGGATCAAACACCTTATTCAGCAATGTCATGAAGGCAGATGGGATGTTAGTGATCCCAAACTACATCACTAAGAACTCGTAGAGGCCATAGCGAGAGCTAGAGGCTGTCTTGGGAATGTCCTCTCCGAAATTTAAAGCTAATAATAACCAGATCTTAGTTCTGTCTTCGAGAATACGGGTGTGCCCTGCAATTGATCGAACAACTCATCATTTTTTGGCAGAGAGTACGTATTTCGTACAGTGATCTTGTTAAGCTCTTTACAGTCGACACATAGATGCAATGTCCCGTTGTTATTTTTTACGAACAGCACAGGAGATCCCCAATGATGAGAAACTTTGGTGGACAAATCCTGCATTGAGTAACTTGTGGATTTGAATTTTCAGCTCTGCAAAATCCCTAGGAGCCATTCGTTAGAGTGCATGGGACACTAGTTGAATCCTAAGCATGAGCTCAATCTGAAAGTCCACTTCTCATTGTGGAGGCAACCCTGGAAGTGACCAAGGAAAAAAAGTCCAGAAAATCTTATATTACTGGGACCTTGGAGAGCACATGGATCTTGTGAGACGAAGTAGTGCGTCACTTTGGTATCGAAAAGCATTTTTGCAGGATTTCCTTCTACAAAGAGTAAGATTGATGACATATATTTATATATATATATATATATCAAGCATCGAGTATTCATAAATATAAATATACCTGTATATAACATATATCTAATCCAAGCATCATTATCTATCACATCATTAGTGTTAGAGGTAGATACCTATAACCACATTGGGAGCTGGCATGTGCTAAAGATCCAAAGCGTATGCCTCAAGGGTTGCTGCTTGGCCCTGCTGATCTCTTCCACCAGGCCTACTTCTATGACCCCTCCGTCTTCATCCTCCCACTATTGCTCCTCCCTAAAGTGCCCCTAAGCCCGGTCTCCTTGCAGCCTGCGGGCAAAAGGCTCTAAGATGGCCTGACTATTGGAAAAGAAAGCAGTTCAGCATGAGTGGAACATCTCGTTGAACCGTTGATGCGTGCTGGAGTGCTGGAGCTAGTCTAGGGGACTATCGCAAAAATAGTCAAGGTGTTGGGGGTGCAGGTGCCAGTCGAGGCTATAGTGGCCATTTATAGGGCTATCGATTTTGGCGTTGCCTCTTGTGTCTCTCCTGTCGTCAGGGAGAAGCTCCTCTCTCTCATCCCTATCCCCGTAAAGACTCTACTTGTCTTCTATGTTGTTGGGCCACCATCCTTTAATACAACTCTAAAACGGTGGCATGAGTCACTATCATATAAAAGGTGGAATGAGAAATCATAACCAACACCTACCGCAAATCATCGTATAAGCCTCAGTAAAAATGAGCAGCCCAGCCATTATCAGTCATCGCTAGCATCCCGACAAAGCGGGCCAAGTGAATGAACTTTAGCTGGTACTCGGGGATGGACCTATTGCCCTATCAAATGTTCAGGAATCTCTCCGGCAATGCAACTCGGTCGGAATCAGAAATTGTGCTCATGGAAGGCTATGAAGAACTCTCCCATAGAATAGAACTTAGAGGTCGCTCCCTAAACGTGGAGAAACTAACCTCCCTCCACCAGTATTTAGGATATCCCTATAACAACGTCATAACCATGGGACCTGTAACAACAGTAGGGAGCATCATGCACACTAATCACTCCTCGACTCGCTCTACCCACACTTCTGCATGTAAGGCAAACTCTATCCCTCTGAAGGAGGGAGGCCTCAGCCCCCAAAATGTCGTCAAGAGGTCTGTGTGTACCGCAAGTTTCTTTGGTGGATGTTCCATGGCAACTTGAAACATAGTCAGTATGGCTGTCAGTGCTTGCCCCAAATCTGTCTCAGCGAACGATACAGTGGCATGGGCAACTTGGTCTGGAGGTAGAGTGGAGGGAACGTAACCTTTGGAGGATGACCTCCCATTACTGAACTCTGGTATTTGGAGAAGTAATAGGAAAAATGTCAACACTTTGCAAATGTAAGGAAAATTTGCAAAAGGCTCACAGAAACGGAAACAAAATACATGCAGTTGTACTACAGTGTAGTCTAGTTACCTTAAATTTCTATCGCAAGGGTCCATCAGGATTCCGTTGTATGGTTTGTCCCAAACTAAGGAACGGAGCGAAGGACAGAAGGATCCTGAGACTACCCCCACAAGGAAGGATCGTGATCACTCTGATATATTTGTAAGACCCCCTCCCCCACCCCTTGCCCGAGTCGGGTCGGAGACTGGGCTTATTGCCCAAGTCGTCCACATAATGCTTCCCATGTGGCAACAACCCACTCCACCAAGCACTAGTTGGCCTTATTTTATGGCATGAATCACAACATTCACAACACACCGCAGATATACAGAAGAAATAATAGAAAGCCACACAGTCATATATAATATATATATATATATTAGAGTTAAAGCATAGGTCGTAGCAACTGTTTATACAGACGAGCCTGTGGGCTTCAAAAGGACTACTACTAGATCTCTCACTCTCTCATACCTGCGCTCTATAAACTCACATCTCAGAAATCTGGAGATGATGGGTGTGCCTCTACTCTGGTAGTCATTTTAGTTGGCGTACCATCCCGCGGTAGCAAGACTTCATGGTGCTCTCGCCTTCTTTCTTATAAATGGTTATTAAACTAACTATTTGTCATAGAGCTTAGTGGAAACACATCTCCACCTCAGATTCATATACTGGGGACGAGCCTACGGACCCAATAATAAGTAAATGTCCCAAGCAGGAGAGAGTTAGCAACAACATTTCAATATAGTGCATTTTCATTTCATATGCTAGGAGCAAATATCAGATATAGTGCAGCATAAAATAACTGGAAAGTAGCAATATAAGTATTAATTATTTAAAAAGATGCTCAACTAACTATCATAACAAACATATACTCACAACTTGTAATCACATCATAGGTATTCAAAACCTACCAACACACCGTAGGTGTTCAAACACGTGCACAACATAGGCATTCAAACCCATACACATCACATGTATTCAAACCACGCACATTGGTGGTATTCTAACCCGCACACACCGCAGGTATTCAAACCCACGCACACCCACTATGTCGATGTAGATTGGACCGCTTCTCTTCAAAAGGGTAGAGAACCCTACAAGCATCACTAATGTGGTCCTTGGTGATAGTGGCTTGTCCTGCCACTTCTGGGTGTTGTCGTATCACACTACCCAGGCCCTAGCGTATAACCAAGTGTACTTTTGAATATGAGTGACATCCGACAAATTTTGAAAATTTAGGCCAACTAATGGAGGGAACTCAACGAAGAAAATAAAATGGTTAGTCACCAGTGACATACAACCCACTTTTTTCATGAGTCATGGACCTTCCACACCGGTATGAACAATTTGCGAAAGTTACTGACTCGTCACATTTCATTACAAGCAATTTATAAGCATTTCACTTTAAATAATTTGCTAGTACAGACATGGTCTGCGACGGTCTGCCCTACTTGACATTAAATAATTTGGCAAGCGGCCTTTTTAAAACAATATACCCCTCAATAATCGACAAAGAGCGCTATGAGTTTAAGAGCACATTATTTGGGGCTAACCCTGGATGAATATTTTGACTGTCGGTTATCCCTTACTAATGCTTCACAAAAATCAATTGCTCGTCAGAGTAGTACCCTTGCTAATTATGCTAAAATAGTAAATTGCAGTAATATAGATGTGGTAATAAGTGCAAATAGAATAAGCTGCATAATTGAAGTTCTGAGCTGAACGCACTGAATAAAGTCCTGAAATAAACTGGACCAGTATGAAACTGGAATCATTTTGAATAGAAATAATTATAAATTAAGTACTGAAAGGAACTGATCCAGTACAAGACTTTAATAGTACTGAATAGAATGAATTGAACTAAAAAGAATAAAGGAACTGGACTGTTGGGTACATTGGAAAATGTGTACCTGATTTGAAGAAGCCTAACTTAGCATAATGATATACATCAAGTTGTATTTGATGTTGTTTAAGTTGAATATGTGCAGGTTAAAAGTATGGAAAAATTTCTAAGTCCATGTGTCGACACCAGAAGAAGATGTGTCGACACTTCAGGAAGATTGTGTCGACACTTGAAGAAGGCTGTGTCGACACAGAGAAAATTAGTCGACATCAACTGTGTCGACACTGGGAGGCAGTGTCGACACACACAAGATTATATTTGACGTCAACTGTGTCGACACCAGGAGGTTGTGTCGACACACAAAGGCAAAGTCGACAATATTTGTGTCGACACCAGAAGACTGAGTCGACACATATAGGCAGAGTCGACAAAAGCTGTGTCGACACCTGAAGGCAGTGTCGACACATACTATGTTCTGAATCTACATCAACTGTGTCGATACACAGGACTTGTGTCGATACACTGCCAAGTCTAGACCAAGTCATTTGCTGAATATTGATGAAGTGTTTGAGTCAACACAAATACTCTATGTCGACTCATTCTCAAGTTGTAGTATGCAGAAGCTGAGTCGACTTAAAGGTAAACTTGTCGACTTCTCCAAAGGCAGTGTCGACACCAAAGTTACTTGTGTCGATACATATAGACAGATGGTCTCGACACTTTCTGACAGACAGTCTCGACACTTTGCTGTCCAAGACAAAGGCACATGATCTGTTTGAAGACTTGACAACTGTGGGTTACAACAGGTTAACTGAAGCTGTCAGACTTGTTAGAAGACAGTTAGATACCGGACCAGCCGGTCACCAAAAAGAAGGTCTATAAATAGACAGATTTAGAAGTAGAAGGATTATTATTTTTGTGATTGAGAAGCAACACTTAAAGAAATCTTATTAAGGAATCAAATCAAGAAAGTGCAAGGCACTAAAGAAGATCTTCATCAGAAGATCTAAGAAGACATGTTGAAGGGTTCAACCTCTCAGGATCAGTCTAAGGAGAATTCGTCCTAGAATTCTGAAGAATTTCCAAAGGGATTGGATAGAGAGGGATCCAGCCGTTTGAAGATAAAGAAGGAAGCTGTTACAGGTTTCTCAAGAAGCTGTTTGGAAATCAACTCAGCTAGTTCAGATTCAAGAAGCTTTGAAGAAAGCTAAGTTTCAGTTGATTTCATCCATCAGCTGATCAGGTGATGTCTTGTCCTTTCTCTCTCAACAAGGGCAAGATTCTATAAAACTCTTTTCTAAATTTTGTAGGATCTTTAATAGATCTGAGTTGTAAGCCTAATTTATAAAGGCTGAGTGTAGGAGAGATAATCTCTGAGTTGTAGGTCTTGAATAGAGACTGAGGTAGGGCTGGTTTGCCTGAGTTGTAGGAGTGTGGTATCACTCTGAGTTGTAGGAATCCATTTTGGATTCTGAGCTGTAGGATCTGAGGATCTGAGTTAAGGAAGGGAGTTTGGCCGAATCTAGCACACTGCTAGATAGGTGAAGGGGGAAAGTGGATGTACCCAGATCTTGGGGAACCACTATAAAACTGTGTGCAATCTGTGATGTGTGAATTTCTGTGATTGTTATGCTGTGTGTATATATTCAGTAGTTATATTCTGCCTAAATTGAAAACAAGCATTAGAACCTATTCACCCCCCCCCTCTAGGTGTTTAGGCAGTCTTGAAAGTAAAACTATCAAGTGGTATCAGAGGGAGGTTACTCAAAGAAATAATTAACAGTCTGAGTTAGATCTAAAGGCAGAATCAAGAATCAAGAAAATGGGTTCAGGTGAGAATCACAAGGAGTTGGGATCTATGAAGCTACCCATCTGCTGAAAAGAAATCTTTGGAATCTGGAAGGAAAGGGTTAGGTTGTTTATGGAGGCCTCAGACCCAAGAATCTATATCACAGTAAAAGAAGATCCATACATTCCAATGAAAATTTCTGTATTAGATGAAAATCAACAAATTCCTAAGGATTTTTCAGAAATGACAAAGGATGAAATCATATTGGCAACTATGGATAAGAGAGCTCAGAATATAATAGTAAGTGTCATAGATGATTCTACATTCCAAAATCTGATTCACTGTAAAACCTCCAAGGAAATGTGGGACACCTTGATTGTCTATATGGAGGGTTCTGAAGAAGTTAGACAGGACAGGAAGTCTATGCTCAACCAAGAGTATGAGAGTTTCAGACAAGGGAAGTCTGATAGCATAACTGAATGCTATAAGAAATTCTACAGAATAGTAAATGAATTGATGTCCTATGGAAGGATTTTCAGTACCTATGAACTGAATGACAAATTCCTAAGGTCCTTGACAAAGGACTGGGACACCAAGATTTGTGCCATAAGAGAAGTGGCTAAACTGGCAGAGATTTCTCCTCCAACCTTGTTTGGAAAGTTGCTATCTTATTAAATGCAACTAATGGTTAGGAAGGAGGAAGAAAAGAATTCAAAAGGAGAGAATAGAGACAAGTCAGTGGCCTTCAAGGCAGAAGTCACTAGAAAGTATAGGAGGATATCTCCATCTCTTCCTAAGGAAGTTGCATAAGTTAATTCTGAAAATTCAGACAATCAGGTTTCAGAAAGTAGTGATTCAGATACAGATTTTGCTGCTTTTACAAGACAGTTTCAGAGGTTCTTAAAGAAGAAGCAGTGGAAGTCAAGGCCCTCCACATCACAGTCAGTTGATGATTATTATCAAAAGAGAAAATCATCAAGGAAGGAGGGGAGCAGAACTAAGCCTAGCAAAGCCATTACATCAATGATTGTATGTTATTATTGCAATAGGCCTGGACATGTGGTGGCTGATTTTCCAGATAAGAGGAAGGAGTCATCTGACAAAAAGAAGACTCATCAAAAGGGCAAGAAGGAGAAATCCTTTATTGCAAAGAAGGAAAAGAGCCTAACAGATCAGTCCTCATCAGAGTCAGAATCTGAAGCAGAAGCATACATAGGATTGTATGCAGTCAATGAAGAAGAAGAATTTCTGCAACTGATGGATTCCATTCATGATCAAGAAGACAAGGAATGCATGGGTCTGATGGCTGAGTTAGAAGATAATCAATGCCAGAATCAGCCTGGTCCTAGTAAGGTACAAAAGGTTTCTAGTTCTTCTGATTTTATTACTGGTTCAGAGTCAGATTCATCTACATCAAGTGATGTGAATGGATCTGAATCAGAAGGTGATATTCATCAGTTAATGGATGAATATAGGGACTTGTTACAGGCTCTTAAGAAAAGCAAAAACCTAGTCAAAACTCAGGCTCAGGAAATTGCTGATCTTAAGGTGGCTGCAACTGAGTTTGAAAAAGTAATGGATCAAAAGTTAAATGAGATTGCCAAACTGAAAAATATAACCTATCTTCAGATGGGCACAATCAAATATAACAATGATCAAATTAAGAGTTTGGAGGCCAGACTAAGAATAGAGAAAGAATTAATGGCTAGTTACTCTAAGCCAAAAATCTGTCTTACCTTTAATAGATGAGTTTGTGGCTCAAAAGGGTAAGGCTGGATTAGGCTTCAAAGGTAACCCCAGGGCTGCCCAATTCAAAAGAAAAGGCAAAGCTCATGTTCAGCCTCTAAACCTTTCAGTCCCTGTTATGTTTAGAAAGGTGCACTTGCCTTCTAACAAATATGATCATGAACACATTCATGTTCATAAGAAGATTGAGGTTCTAAGTGACAAAGCTGTTAAAGCCAATATGTTAGTCCATGACAATAAATCCCATCTTCCAAGGAAACCAATGGGTATGGCTACAGCAGCACCAGCACATGTCAAGAATTTTCCAGACTACAAAACTGCTAAGTTTATACCTAGAACTAGGTACAACAAATATGATTGCTGGTGCTGTGGCAAAATAGGGCATTTTGCCTTGGACTATTGGCATAACACAAGTGTTAGGAAGAACACCAATCTACCTGTTAGAGGAATTGCTAAAAGATTTGATATGAATGGAGCTAACTTGAACCAAGGACCCAAGACTTACTTGGGTTCTAAGGGAAAGTAATTCTATATTGCAGGAAAGTACAAGTTGCCATGCCCCTATATGGTACTTGGACAGTGGATGTTCCAGGCACATGACTGGAACAAAGGGGCTGCTGAAGGAGTGCACATCTGTCAAAGATGGACCTAAAGTAATCTTTGGTGGAACTGAAAGAGGAATCATCAAAGGGTTTGGTAACATTTCTTCAAACCAAATTACCATCACCCAAGTGGCTTATGTAAAAGGTTTGAAACATAATCTGATTAGCATAAGTCAACTGAGTGATCTTGGATATGACATTTCATTTGTTAAGGATGGATGTCATATCAAAAGGTCAAGAGATCAAAAGATCATATTGACTGGGTATAGAAAGAGAAATGTTTATTGTCTTATTTTTGTATGTGAGAACAAGGCTTCTCCCATCTGTCTTGTGGCTAATGATAATGCATCTCATTGTGTCAAGTGGCACAAGAGGTTGGCTCATCTTAACTACAAGACAATTGGCCAACTCTTCAGCAAAGATTTAGTGAGGAATGGTCCTCAAGTTAAGTGTATAAAGGAAGGGATATGTTCAACTTGTCAAAAGGGCAAGCAGACAAAATCCTCCTTTCATAGTCTTGAAAACAAGGATTCTGTGAGGTGCTTATACCTCTTACATATGGATCTTTTTGGTCCTATGCCAGTTCATAGTCTAGGTAGGAAGGTCTACACTTTTGTGGTTGTAGATGACTATTCTAGATATACATGGGTGTTCTTTCTGAGACAAAAATCAGAACCCCCAAGTATCTTACTTAGTTTTGTGAAACAAATTCAGAATGAACTAAACAGTACAGTGGTCAAAATCAGAAGTGACCATGGCACTGAATTTCAATCTGAAAGTATGACAAAATTATGTGAAGACTTTGGGAATTTCCAGGAATTCTCCTCACCTAGAACACCACAGCAAAATGGTATTGCTGAAAGAAAGAATAGGACATTGATTCAAGCTGGTAGAACTCTATTGAGTGACACCTCTTTTCCAGAATATTTCTGGGCTGAGGCTATAAACACAGCATGTCATGTGATCAATAGGGCTTCTATCACCAAGTGCCACAAAAAGACTCCCTATGAAATTATGAAAGGTAGAAAACCAAATCTATCCTACTTTAGGATCTTTGGTTGCAAGTGTTATATACTTAACAATGGCAAGTCATACCTAACTAAGTTTGCTGTCAAATCCCAAGATGGGATATTTGTTGGGTACAACATAAATAGTAAGGCCTATAGAGTCTTCAACTTGACTACTCAAGTTGTAGAAGAATCTGTACATGTTGTGTTTGATGAATCAAGATTAATCAACTGTGAGTTGCCTTGTAGTTCATACAGTCCAACAGGTATAAGCAAAAGGATGGACAAGCTTTCCATTGAAGAAGCATCAAATGTTGCCTTGTAGTTCATACAGTCCAACAGGTATAAGCAAAAGGATGGACAAGCTTTCCATTGAAGAAGCATCAAATGCAGATGAAGCAGTGGAAAATGAAGGCTACAGTCCAGGGGGAGTACAAAACTCTATAGAAGCTGATGACAACCAAGAAGTACAGCATGATGAAGGAGCTGGAGATGTCCAACCTGAAGGAAATCTTCCTCCAGCCATAAGACATCTAAAAGATCATCCAGCTAATCAAATAATAGGTGATCCAAGTGCAGACTAGAAGCAGAAATCTGAGCACAGTCCTGCACTCAAGTTTCCTATCTCAATTGGAACCTAAGAAATTTGAAGAAGCCATCCAAGACAAACATTGGATTAATGCTATGCAAGAGGAGCTTAATCAATTCAGAAGGTGTAAAGTCTGGGTGCTTGTTCCTAAACCAAAAGACAACAACATCATTGGAACAAAGTGGATATTTAGGAATAAGTTGGATGAGAGTGGAGTAATAGTAAAGAACAAAGTAAGATTGGTTGCTAAAGGATATAGGCAGGAAGAGGGAATAGATTTTGATCAGACATTTGCCCCAGTAGCAAGACTGGAGGCAATCAGGATGTTTCTTGCCTATGCTGCATACCAAGGATTCAAGGTATACCAAATGGATGTGAAATCCGCATTTCTGAATGGAGATCTAAAAGAAGAAGTCTATGTGGAACAACCATCAGGTTTTGTAGACTCTCTTAAACCTGATTATGTTTTTAGACTTAGGAAAGCTTTATATGGGTTAAAGCAAGCCCCAAGGGCTTGGTATGACACCCTGTCTACTTTCCTTATTGAGAATAAATTCTCAAGAGGCAAAATAGACAAGACTCTATTCCTTAGGGAGTCTAAAGGCAAGATAATCTTAGTCCAAATCTATGTGGATGACATAATTTTTGGGTCTACAGAGAACAACCTTTGCAAGAAGTTTGCCAAACTTATGCAAGGGAAGTTTGAAATAAGTAGTATGGGGGAACTTAAGTTCTTCTTGGGACTTTAAGAAAGATAGACTGATGATGGCTTGTCCATATCCCAGTCTAAGTTCACCAAAGAGGTGATAAAGAAATATGGTATGGAATCTTCCTCTACCATGAAAACTCCTATGGTAACAAATATTCCTATATGTAAAGATGATACAGGTAAGCCTGTAGATGAGTCTTTGTATAGAGGAATAGTTGGTTCTCTACTATACCTCACAGCTAGTAGACCAGATATTATGTATGATACATGTGTCTGTGCTAGGTACCAGGTATGCCCTAAAGATTCTCATTACACTGCTGTTAAAAGAATTTTGAGATATTTAAAGGGCACACCAAATCTAGGCCTTTGGTACCCTAGGAATGGAGATTTTCAACTAATAGGTTATTCAGATGCAGATTTTGCAGGCTGTAGAGAGGATAGAAAGAGTACTATAGGTATTTGCCAATTTTTGGGAGGAAGACTGATATCTTGGAGCAGTAAGAAGCAGACCAGTGTGGCAATATCCATAGCTGAGTCTGAATATGTTGTTGCTGAAAGTTGATGTGCACAGCTATTGTGGATTCAGCATCAGTTAAAGGACTATGGTATTCAAGTAAGTAGAACACCTTTATTGTGTGATTCTAAGAGTGCTATTTCTATTGCTAACAACCCTGTTTCTCATAGTATAACTAAGCATATAGAAATAAAATACCATTTTCTTAGAGAGCATGTAGAATGAGAAGATATCTCATTGGAATTTGTTAAAACAGATTATCAAATTGCAGATGTTTTTACTAATCCACTGGATGAAACAAAATTCAATAAATTTAAAATTGAATTAGGCATGCTGACCATTGATTAGTATATCAACAAACAGAAATTGGCTAAGTAAAATGGTGTCGACACTTTCAGTAATAAAGTGTCGACTCAGTATAGTTATGTCGACTTGTTAGAGAATTTGTTTCGACACGGAGAATTTGTGTCGACACTTAAGGGTCAAATAGTCGACTTATCCAGAAATGTAGTGTCGACTTCACCAGAATAATGGTGTCGACACTTACAGATTTTGTGTCGACACTTGTACTAAGAGTCAACACAGAATTTCTGATGCTCTACTTTGTCTCTCTTATGTCGACATATCTCCAATTGGTGTCGACACACAGTAGTCAACATTGATATTGAGACAGTAAAAGTTTGTGTCGACACATTTCATCTGTGTCGACACATTTAGTCTGTTTTGCCCGCCTTTTGACCTTCTTTCAATAGAGGGTATAAATAGGTCAAGAACGTATTCTGTCGACACGCTCACAAGGTTTTCGAGACTAAAACCCTGTGTCGACATTCTCCCTCTTCTCTTCTCTCAAGCTTTCTCGACTGATCAATGGCGCGAAAGGTTGAAGATAATGTCAACGAGGGTTATGAGCTGGTTCGGGATGCATTCGTCAATGGCGCACCAAAAATCAAACAAGTAATTACTCTTCTTACAGACAATGGACTGGAATTCCTTGTCTCAGAACCGTCAAAGATCTAGAAGAAGGAGGTGATTGAATTCTATACCTCTACATCAGTGGATTCTTCTGGTCTCAAGATCAAATCCAATGTTCATGGGACGAAGGTGAAACTTACACCAAGAAGTTTACGAAAGAATCTTCAACTACCTAGCATACAAGATGTAGAAGAGGTCCCAGCCTCTAAGACAAGGGAGGCCCTCCAATGGTGTGGATTGGATCCAACCATCAAGATTGGAGCAGCTATCAACCGGAAAGGGATGAATCAACAAGGCAAATTTCTGTCTGAAGTTGTTGGAAAGGTGATTTTGTGCAAACCTGGTGGACATGATAGGGTCTCAGCCTATATGTTCTGCCTCATGACAAGAATTGTTTTTCAAATTCCAACTGACTGGTCAACAGTTGTATTTGATAAGATCAAAGAAGGAATTAAGAAGCCAAATCTAGCTAGGATTTTGAGTTTATACCTGGTTGGAGTGATTCCAGAAGTCATGCAACAGATACCAGGGACTAAGATCAATCACATGAGAAAGATGGACATGAGATTATTCTCAAGATGGGATAGAGTTCTATCCAAAGAGTTGCCTGCAGTAGACAGGCAAGACTTAACTGAGATGTCACCTAGACATGAACAAGGAACTGAACAACAACTTAGAGAACCTGCTGAAACCCAGTCTGGGTCAACTCTAGTTCAGAAAGAAACATTTCCAGCACAGGTGCAGTGGGAGTAGAATTCTGATCAAGTGCAAGAGGAAGAACAAATAGATTTATCAAAAGATTTGAACACTGCTGGACTAGATAACTCATCTTCTGCACAGGCACAAAAGGAATTCACTCTAGATGAGTTGTTTCCTGATGTTGAAATTACTACTGATAGAATTGAGAAGGAGCTCGAAATTGAGGGGGAGCAAGAATTTGTTGAAAAGGATCAACATGTCACTGAGACAGATATTCCTCCTTCGCCTCCTGAGAGAGTTCAGATTGAAAGCTCTTCAGAATCTGAGTCTGAAGAAGCCATAGTGGCAAAGAAAAGGAAGCTCATGGTCTTCAGAATAAGAAGCCATAGCTACAAGCAGGCTCTACAAACTTCAACTCAACAATCGCCATCTGATTTTAATTACAACAAGTTAATGGTAGATTTACAGGTGAAGCTAGATAATCAGAGATTAGCCATGGAGAAATATGTTGATGAAAGTAATAAAAATCTTCAGTTTGATCTGGCTCAAGATATCAAGTCTATAAGATTTGAAGTCAATTAACATAAAAGAGAAATAACAGATTGTTTTACAAAAGGGGGACATGTTGTTGTATATCTGGCCAAGCAACAAGCGGAAATGAAGAAAGAAATAGATGCCCAATCTATTAATCAAGGATACATTCTTGAAAATCAGACAAGGCTAAATGAAAATCTGACAACAGCCAACACAGATATTCTTGCTCACTTTCAAACAACAATGACTAAATTGGCTGAAGCTAGGGCAACTGAAATGCTAGCATATGATATCAAATTCAAAAATGCTTTAGACTCAGTACAGTCAGCCATAACCACTTCCCAGCAGGAAATTACTGCAAAACTTAACAGGTTGAAGCCCTTCTTTAAAGATGGCATTAATTATTTAGATGGTCAGATCAGATTTCAGAAGGATGATCTCAGAGATCATGTAGAAAGAGAAGTCCTAAAGGGGGAGAGGGTACTTATTTCTGCTGGCTCAGAACATGCCAAGTGGGTAACTAACAGTATCAGAGACACATTGGGATATCCACCCCTTTGTGATGATGATAATATGGCAAAGTCAGGAGTACAGCCTCGAGGTCTACTTGAAGGTAACCAACCAGAGGTTGCTCAAGTAATATACCCCCTGTAGATTTTGAGGGCATTCATCAGATGGTGCAAACTATGTATAGTCCTCCAGAGGAGGTTTCAAATATTATACTTGGAAAAGTAGACATGCCTGAAGCTGCAATCAAGGCTCAGCAAGAGGCTCAACTGTCTAAGAAGAGGTTTAGGGAGCAAGCTGAACTAAAACCTGATTTTGAACAGTGGAGCCCTACCTCTAGAAACATCATTCTAACTGCCTGGAAAGCTGTCAAAGATCAAGTCCAAGAAAGGGGCAAGTGGTACAATGAACAAGAATGGCAGAAGCATGAAGCCAGACAGGAGGCCATTTTTCAGTATAGAAGGAAAGCTAAGATGGGAAAGCTACCTCCTGATGTTGTGGAGCCTAGCAAATACTTTCCCAAGCCATATCACTACTTTGAGAGACAAAGACTAAAGACTGAGGCTCAGGAGAAGGCTAATCTTAAAGGAAAAAAGCCCATGGAAGAAACTGAACCTTCTGTTCAGGCTCAAGTACAACCAGGAAAAGGGATTGTTATTAAAGAGCCTGATCAGTCTTAGTCTTAGATGTCTTTGTTTTAGTTTAAAAATGTGTAATGTGAAACATTCAGTGTTAAACATTTTGTAAACAATCATTTTGACATAATACACAAATTCTTGCTCTTTAATTAATTTTTGTGTATATGCTTTTATCTCTGTGATGAATCTGTACAAGTGTTTTGATTGTTAATATTTCCTGTAATATTAAGCTTATATACATCATCATCATTTTGTTTATTATTATCATAAGTGGTGTATATCATTAGCTAATATGGGTTGTGACTTCCCCAAATAGGGGGCGATTGTTGGGTACATTGGAAAATGTGTACCTGATTTGAAGAAGCCTAACTTAGCATAATGATATACATCAAGGTGTATTTGATGTTGTTTAAGTTGAATATGTGCAGGTTAAAAGTATGAAAAAATTTCTAAGTCCATGTGTCGACACCAGAAGAAGATGTGTCGACACTTCAGGAAGATTGTGTCGACACTTGAAGAAGGCTGTGTCGACATAGAGAAAATGAGTCGACATCAACTGTGTCGACACCGGGAGGCAGTGTCGACACACACAAGATTATAGTTGACATCAACTGTGTCGACACCAGGAGGCTGTGTCGACACACAAAGGCAAAGTCGACAATATTTGTGTCGACACCAGAAGACTGAGTCGACACATATAGGCAGAGCTGTGTCGACACCTGAAGGCAATGTCGACACATACTATGTTCTGAATCTACATCAACTGTGTCGACACACAGGACTTGTGTCGACACACTTCCAAGTCTAGACCAAGTCATTTACTGAATATTGATGAAGTGTTTGAGTCAACACAAATACTCTGTGTCGACTCATTCTCAAGTTGTAGTATGCAGAAGCTGAGTCGACCTAAAGGCAAACTTGTTGACTTCTCCAGAGGCAGTGTCGACACCAAAGTTACTTGTGTCGACACATATAGATAGATGGTCTCCACACTTTCTGACAGACAGTCTCGACACTTTGCTGTCCAAGACAAAGGCACATGATCTGTTTGAAGACTTGACAACTGTGGGTTACAACAGGTTAACTGAAGCTGTCAGACTTGTCAGAAGACAGTTAGATACCGGACCAGCCGGTCACCAAAAAGAAGGTCTATAAATAGACAGATTCAGAAGTAGAAGGATTATTATTTTTGTGATTGAGAAGCAACACTTAAAGAAATCTGATTAAGGAATCAAATCAAGAAAGTGCAAGGCACTGAAGAAGATCTTCATCAGAAGATCTAAGAAGACATCCTGAAGGGTTCAACCTCTCAGGATCATTCTAAGGAGAATTCGTCCTAGAATTCTGAAGAATTTCCAAAGGGATTGGATAGAGAGGGATCCAACCGTTTGAAGATCAAGAAGGAAGCTGTTACAGGTTTCTCAAGAAGCTGTTTGGAAATCAACTCAGCTAGTTCAGATTCAAGAAGCTTTGAAGAAAGCTAAGTTTCAGTTGATTTCATCCATCAGCTGATCAGGTGCTGTCTTGTCCTTTCTCTCTCAACAAGGGCAAGATTCTATAAAACTCTTTTCTAAATCTTGTAGGATCTTTAATAGATCTAAGTTGTAAGCCTAATTTATAAAGGCTGAGTGTAGGAGAGATAATCTCTGGATTGTAGGTCTTGAATAGAGACTGAGGTAGGGCTGGTTTGCCTGAGTTGTAGGAGTGTGGTATCACTCTAAGTTGTAGGAATCCATTTTGGATTCTGAGCTGTAGGATCTGAGGATCTGAGTTAAAGAAGGGAGTTTGGCCGAATCTAGCACACTGCTAGATAGGTGAAGGGGGAAAGTGGATGTACCCAGATCTTGGGGAACCACTATAAAACTGTGTGCAATCTGTGATGTGTGAATTTCTATGATTGATGTGCTGTGTGTATATATTCAGTAGTTATATTCTGCCTAAATTGAAAACAAGCATTAGAACCTATTCACCCCCCCCCCTCTAGGTGTTTAGGCAGTCTTGAAAGTAAAACTATCATGGACCAGTACAAGACTTGAGAAGTATTGAAAAGAAAGAACTGAACTAAAAGTAATAAAATGAACTGAACTAGTACGAGACTGGAATAAAGAAAATAAAATAAAGAAAAGGGTTGGTGGCCCAATCACTCCATTCTCTAGAGGCTTCAATTCCATCTCCGTTCATAGAAGGAAGGTTCGGTTTTTTTTCTGTTCATAGGAGAAGTGTTCAGTTCCATCTCCATTCATAGGAGGAAAGTTAAGTTCCATTTCCGTTCACAGAAGGAATGTTCAGTTCCATTTATATTCTTAAGAAGCTTCTTTTGAGTTTCAACTATTATTAAAGTCAGAAAATAAGTTCAGTTGCGTCTCTTAAACACGGTTTAATTAGAGCGGAGAAGCTTATTATGGGTTTCACATTTTATTATTCATTCAGGAATAGTAGCCAACTTAGTTGCTTCAGTCGAGCCAAATCCGAGCATTTTCGTAAAAAGTCTGATTTTCCTTGAACATCAACCTCGAGAATTATTTCAAGATAATGGGGAAAATTTCACACCCGAGTCGAGGTTGTGCATGGCCCTTCTCATAGCTCGTACTCCTCATTCCCCAATTCGCTCAAAACGCCCAAAAATTACTTTTAAAAAGGCGTTCGATAATTTGCAAAAAATCTCGAAACACTTCGAGCTTGAGATCTTGCCTCGATAATTCTTGTCATTTATTTACTTGAAACAAAAATCTCAAATTAAAACATGATCGTATGTCACAATTTTTTTTTTGAAATATTTGAACGCATCAAATTCAAAGCACGACCTTAGGCTCCAAAAAATTAGAAAATCTTCAATTTTCGCCCACAAGTACTCAAATTTTATACAACATCAAAGAAGGCCTAATTTGAGCCTATAGATTTTTCCAAAAAATTTCGATCACTTTTGGGCCTATAAATTGGCCAAATAAATCTTATTTATACTTTTTGAGGCACCAAAATAATTTAAAAAAATTCCCAAAAATTGAGTGAATAACCCTCATCAAGGGAAACAACTTTCCTATTCAAATATTTTTCCCTACAAGCCTAGATTTCTCTCAGAAAAATCCCCAAGTTTCTCAATTAATTTGGTCTGCATATAGTCATATTAAACAGATCATGCAGCTGAGATGGAGCCAGACGGGCATTTTTATCCTTCTGTCCCCACATTAGATCTGACACTGATCGACTATGGGGGGGCATTGATGCTGAAGATGGGGCAGAAATTAATAAAATCCCCGGGGTGCGATCTTCATCACGAAGATCAGACGACAGTTGCACTTCCTGGTACTACAGAGATGGAGGTCTCTGCTAGCACCAACCAACAGCTGTCGGGCGCCAGCGCCATTCCCAATCTACTCAGAGGGGGACGACGAGCTATCTGGCGGTAGTCCTGTACCCAGGCGTCGCCGGCTACCGCCAGAAATCTTCTTCCCGAGATCGGGGTGGCGCGACAAGAATTTCTCTCAGTAATGTTGTAACACCCCCATCCGTCGTATGGCATATAACAGAATGTCCAGCTGGAACCCGACGTTATATACTATGAACAGTCGGAAGGGTTACAGAATAATATCAAAAACTCAACTACTCGCCCTAACACAGAGCATTCTAGCGGAAGCTTTAAAATAGTTTAAGAGAACCCAAAATTTGCACAACAACGGCATGAATGTCTAGTATTCACCACAAGAATGAAATACAACAAATACACAAAAGAGTACTTGGCTTTATGGCCTTACAAACGTTCACTTGACAATATAATGTTTTACATAACTCGGCTTACAGGCCGGCCACACATGACAAAAGTAAAACAACAGTTCGCTTTGGCCTTCGAGGGCCAGCTCAGCAACTTGGGCTTCAGCCCGCTATTTGGCGCTTGGTTCCGAAGCACCTGCAAGCAACATTCCACCGCACGGTGACAAATAAAGCAACGGTCATCTAAGGCTGACCAAATTATAATGACCCCACCCCTTACTCGGGATGGCGATGCTCCTTCCCTGCATTTCATTAGCCCAGCTAAACAATTAAGTGCATAAGTATAATTCGCCACAGGTGTAGGCTCCCTCGGCCAAACACCTTGCGCACTAAGGGCACATTCTCGGTGAATCCGGTCAATTACGTGGCATCACCACCATCCTCGGGACGGCAACCATTGTGAGCATTTTTGAGTCTTTCCGACCGAAGTCCAATACTCCCGACTATTCCAACGGCTAGTTCCACTTTAGGGCATCTAGCACTGAACATCAAAGCCTAGGTCCGTTTCCACCCGCCCGTTGCTCATTCTGCCTAGTGACTTTAAGACGTACGCGCAGGCCAAGCTTCACCCGGATACTAATTCATTCCCAAACAACACATAACCTAGTTATGTTCAAGGCTGGCTCCCCGGCCGCCAAGTTAGCAGAATTACGTTTCCGCCCAGTTTTCCGGGTGCGCCTTGGAGTTAATCCCCAAGGATCCCTACAGCAATCTACCGCGTAGAAACCTGAAAACAATAAAAGGATCGGAGTCTTCTCCGACTACTCATGCAATGCAACATAACCGATCCAGACAAACAGGTACGGGTAGGCTTCACACACAATGCCTATGTCCGTACTACGATTCCGGACTCTAAACAAGGGGGACTTTAAATATCTACCCCAAGGAACACAGCAAACTTACCGCACACTCGCATGAGAGGGTCTTCCTATGCAAAGGAAGAAGAGCTTCACATGCTCAAGTTGAGAATCATTACACTTTAAGTCTGCTTTGGCGCCATGAAAAACTAGCCAGATGAAAGGCTTCACAAGGGAATTCTCTCCATGGATCTAGTCTCGGTTCTCAATTTCGTGCTCTGATGCTCCACCGGCGGCCGGATTCCTCCCCTTCCCTCTTTCTTGCTCTCTCCTTTATCTAACTCCTTAGAAAGAGAAAACTTAAGTGGAAAAGAGGAATTAATCCTCTATTCCCGGACTTAAGAAAGCAGGAACTCCTCTGGGTCGTTAGATCTTGTTTAAAGAAAACGAACGGCTCAGATTTGCCTACAATCTCTAAATCCTGGGCCCAACACGGCTTTGCACACGGCCGTGTCCCAGGCCATGTGCCTCGATCCAGACACGATTGTCGAGTATAGAAAAGCACACGAGTTAGTACACACCTGTGTCCCAACCTGACACGCCCGTATTGGGTCATCGACACGCCCGTGACCAGTGGCGTGTAATGAATAACCGCCACGCCAACCGTCACGACCCTTGGTTGACACGGGTGGCCACACGCCCGTGCCGAATCCGACACGCCCGTGTCATAAACTACACGCCCGTGCTCCGGGCCGTGTCCCAAGTGGACACAGGACAAAAATTCTAGTGGAGTACACGGCCATGTGACACGCCCGTGTCACATGCCGTGTGCCTGACATGCCCTAGGACACGCCCGTGTACCAGGCCGTGTTCGAGCACTCAATGCCCGTCGACCTCAACAAGACCACCCGAGCACGACACGGAAATGTGACATGCCCGTGTCATAGGCCGTGTTCACCCTACCAAGACCCGAACTTGGTTCGAACACCGCCCGTTTCACATTTTTTTAAGTTTCGGGGCCTTACAAATCCCCCCCCCCCCTTAAAGAATTTCGTCCACGAAATTATGTAAAGGTACACAAAAAAATCTAAATATTACCTGCGTGGAATAATTCAGGGTTTTCTTCCAACATAGTCTGCTCTCGCTCCCAAGAAAGCTCCTCACATCCGCAGTTATCCCATCAGACTTTAACCATTCGAATTTCCTTGTTGCGGAGTCGTTTGACTTCAAATTCTTCAATGCGAACTGGCTTGACCTTGGTCGTCAACCCATTATCAATCGGCACTTGATCGACCGCAACAACTTGAGAAGGCTCTTGTACCACCTTCCGCAATACCGAAATGTGGAATACATAGTGTAGCCCACTCAATTCCACCAACAACTTCAATCGATACGCAGCTTCGTTAATCCGCTCTAGGCTCCAAACGGACCAAGGTATCTCGGACTCAGCTTCTTCAAGCATCGAATCCACGAGACACCCTTGAATGGCTTGATTTTTAAATACACCCATTCTCCAACACTGAACTCCACATTCCTATGTTTGGCATTATAGTATTTTGCCTGCCTGTCATGAGCGATCTTTAACCGTTCCTGAATCGTACGTACCATTGAAGTGACATCTTCCACTGTTTGATATTTGTATAACTTTGACTCGCCTATCTTCAACCAAGACAACGACGTGCGACACTTTCTCCCATACAGGGCCTCGAAAGGCGTCATTCCAATACTCGCTTGAAAATTATTATTGTATGCAAACTCTATCATGTACAAGTGATCTTCCCACTGCTCTCCGAAATCCAAGACGCACATGTGAAGCATATCATCCATCGTCCTATTGACCCTTTCAGTCTGACCATCCGTCTGCGGATGAAAGGCTGTGCTGAAACTCAGCTTAGTTCCCAACAACTTATGCACCAGCCTCCAGTCATTTGACGTGAAGCGTCCGTCTCGGTCACTAACAATATTGCATGGCACACCATGCAACCGTACAATATTATCCACATAGAGCTTGGCTAACTTTTCCACCGGATCTTCCTTCCTATTCGGGATGAAGTGCGACACCTTTGTCAATCTATCTACGACCACCCAGATGACATCGTTTCCCCTTTGCGACCTTGGCAAACCATGCATAAAATCCATGGAAATGTCATCGAACTTCCATTCTGGGATAGGCAAGGACTACAAGAAACCTCCGGGGTACTGGCACTCCGTCTTCACCAAGGCACAAGTTCGGCACTTCGCCACAAAAAGTGTTACATCCTTCTTCAACCCTGGCCACCAAAACAACTTCTTCATGTCCCTATACATCTTCGTGCTCCCTGGGTGGATTGAGTACTTGGTATGATTAGCCTCGTACATCAACTCCTCCCGAAGATTATCCGTACTAGGGATGCATAGGCGACCATCCTTCCTTAGCAGTCCATCTTCAAATGCAAATTAGGAATTTGACCCATCCAACGATTCATCCAAGATCTGCTTCATATTGCTATCCTGAACCAAAGCCCGCCGAATCCTATCAGCTAGGTCATACTGCACCTCCGTCCAACACAATATTGCCTCGGCACTAGCCTGCTTGTCAACGCAGGAGATCTCCAATGCCTCCAAATCACGGACCAAAATCTCATCATGCACTGCCAACCAGTTGGCTTGCGCCGGTGCCCTACGACTCAACTCATCCGCCACTGCATTTCCTTTCCCGGGCACATAATGAAATTTGAAAGTGTAGTCCCCCAGGAACTCCATCCACCTCCGTTGCCTCATGTTCAGGTCCTTCTGATCTAGCAAATACTTCAGGCTCTTATGATTGGTGTAGATATTATCCTTCAAACCGTACAGATAGTGCCTCCACAGCTTTAGAGCAAATATCACGGTCGCTAACTCCAAGTCATAGACCGGATAATTTCTCTCATGAACCTTCAACTGTCGTGATCCATAGGCTATTACGCTCCCATGTTATAGTAGAACACAGCCCAAACCACTGCCCGAAGCATCACTATAAATTTTAAACCCTTCGGACCCACTCGGCGAACGCAAAATAGGCGTCGTGACCAACCGCCTCTTCAATTCTTCGAAAGCCTGCGCGCACTCCAGCGTTCACACAGACTTTTGATCCTTCCTTGTCAGCGTTGTGAGTGGCAGCTCTATCCGTGAGAAGTTCTCTACGAAGCGCCTATAGTAGCCAGCAAGCCCTAGAAAGCTCCGGACTTCCGCCACCGTAGTCAACACTAGCCACTCCTGAATCGCTGCTATCTTCGCCGGATCCACAATTATGCCTTCACCACTAACAATATGACCAAGGAACACGATTGAGGATAACCAGAACTCACACTTGGAGAAATTATCATACAACTGATTCTTCCTCAACGTCTCCAATACCATATGCAGATGTTTGTAGTGATCATCCTCACACCGCGAGTACACCAAGATGTCGTCGATAAATACTATCATGAAATGGTCCAGGTACTCTCTGAACATCCTATTCATCAAATCCATAAACACGGATGGCGGATTTGTCAGCACAAGAGGCATAACGATGAACTCATAATGCCCATATCGTGTGCTGAACGCCGTTTTGGGAATATCACTTTCCCTTAGCGACAAATAATAGTATCCGAATTTCAGATTTAACTTGAGTACACACTTGACCCATTGAGTTGATCGAATAGATAATCACTACTTGGGTTTGGATACTTATTCTTTTTCCGTTAACTTAATCAACTTCTAGTAACCATTACAGAGTTGTAAGCTTCCATCCTCTTTTAACCAGAGGATCGGTGTGCTCCAAGGCAGTGAACTTGGATGCACATAACTCTGTTCCACAAGCTCTTGAAGTAATACTTCAATTCCGACATCTCACAACCTATAGCTAGTACCAAACTGACCACCTTACATTTGAAATTGATGTACGCACTCTGCTCCGAGAGCCAATCATACCAAAGATTACGTCGAATTCTACAAACAGCAGTAGCGACGCTTGCAAGTCAAACTCCTGACTCCCTATTCGTAACTTCATACAACAGACACTATTCGCATGTATAGAGCACCCGATAGGCAACAGTACTATCGATTTGTCTCTTGCCATCGAAGAAGTTACTCTGATGCACAATACACATCCTTCGGACAAAAAGGAATGAGAAGTTCCCATGACAAACAGTGCTTTCACCGGACACTCAGAAAACAAATAAAAATCCTATCACAACCAAACATAGGCTAACATGCGTAAGACAACAATTATCTACAGCTGTCATACCAAAAATTAAACCATACCTGTCACCATGTCAGCATATTCCATAACCTCCTGATGACCAAAGTTGTATCCTCTAGGTTGGGATAGAGCATATTGAGGTGTAGGGTCCTCCAACCCCTTGCCCTTCTCTTCATAGGTCACTCTAGGCTTCTTCTTGGACTCCAAACGTCTGCTTCGACACTCTCGGGCCGAGTGTCCTAGCTTCCCACAGCAAAAGCATGTGTCCAGGTCTCGGCCAATAGTTGTTCCAGATGCACCAAAATAAGGAACTAGACCCGACCTCCTTGTCTTCTTACACCATCTACGGAAATCGGACATCGAGGTGGGTAGCACCTTGAACTCTGTCTTCTCAACACTGGAGCCTTTCTTCTCTTGGACTCCCTTCATAGCTTTCTCTGTCCCCTGATCGTCTTTACGACAATCTCGGGCAAAGTGACCAAACCTTCCACATGTATAACAGTAATATTGAGTTTGACTAGCAGATACGCCAGGCCTCACTATACTCCTCCTTCGTTGTACAGACTTTGCGGGACCTGGGGAGTTTTGTAAGCTGTACTCTGACGTCTGGTTGATTCTGGCCAGATCTGCTTTCAAAGCTCTAGCCGACTCCACTAATGCTCGGAATCCAAGTAGCTTTGGTCCTACAAGTAGCAGTCGTAATTCATCACACAGACCATTGTAGAATCTATTAACTATAATCTTCTCGTTCTCCAAATCAAACCCTTGGTAGCGCCTTGTGATAAGAAACGCTTGCAAATACTCCTCAACTGAGTGCGTACCCTGCACTAAAAGCATGTTCAATTGCTGATCCAAAGGTCTTATACATGCCAGTTGTTCCATCACACCACTCAGCGTTGAAGTCACCCCAGGGACAGGGAGTTGCACTTGCCCTCCAAGTTGTGATTTAGTCACCGCAAACATAGCTTCAACTATCCTTCTTATGGTTTAAACAAAAAGCAGGGTCTCAGGCACGCTATTAAGTGCACTAATCTCCGTGGAGCGCTGACCTTGCGACTGCCCCGCACCACTCGTAGTCCCCTATATAGAATAACTATCGATTAGGCGACATACAAATTGCTAAAAGCAATCATTGGACGCACATATATGTGCTCACCACCCCTTAAAATAATTCGCCCACGAATTCTAATAAGCAAGACTGGAATCGGTAGTCTGAAACCAAATTGTAACATCCTTATCCGTCGTATGGCATATAATAGAAGGTCCAGCTGGAACCCGACGCCATATACCACGGACAGTCAGAAGGGTTACAAAATAATATCAAAAACTCAACTACTCGCCCTAACACAGAGCATTCTAGCAAAAGCTTTTAAACAGTTTAAGAGAACCTAAAATTTGCACAACAATGGCATGAATGTCCACTATACCCACAGGAATGGAATACAACAAATACACAAAAGAGTACTTGGTATTATGGCCTTACAAACGTTCACTTGATAATATAATGTTTTACATACATCAGCTCACAGGCTGGCCACACATGACAAAAGTAAAACAACAGTTCGCTTTGGCCTTCGAGGGCCAGCTCAGTAACTTGGGCTTCAGCCCACTATTTGGCGCTTGCTTACGCAGCACCTGCAAGCAAAATTCCACCGCACGGTGGCAAATAAAGCAACGGTCAGCTAAGGCTGACCAAATTATAACGACCCTGCCCCTTACTCGGGATGGCGGTGCTCCTTCCCTGCATTTCATTAGCCCAGCTAAACAATTAAGTGCATAAGTATAATTCGCCACAGGTGTTGGCTCGGTAGGCCAAATACCCCGTGCACTCAGGGGTGAATCCGGTCAATTCTGTGGCTTCATCACCATCCTCGGGACGGCAACCATTGTGAGACTTTTTGAGTCTTTCCGACCGTAGTCCCAGACTCCCGACTATGCCAACGGCCAGTTCCACTTTAGGGCCTCTAGCACCGAACCGCAAAGCCCAGGTCCGTTTCCACTCACTCATTGCTCACTCTGCCTATTCACCTTAACACGTACGTGCGGGCCAAGCTTCACCCGGATCCTAATTCATTCCCAAACAACACATAACCTAGTTATGTTCAAGGCTGGCTCCCCGACCGCAAGTTAGCAGAATTACGTTTCCGCCCAGTTTTCCGGGTACGCCTTGGAGTTAATCCCCAAGGATCCCTACTGCAATCTACCGTGTAGAAACCTAAAAATAATCAAAGGAACGGAGTCTTCTCCGTCTACTCATGCAATTCAACATCACCGATCCAGACAAACACGTCTGGGTAGTCTTCACACACAATGCCTATGTCCGTACTATGATTCCGGACTCTAAACAAGGGGGACTTTTCATATCTACCCCAAGGAACACCGCAAACTCACCGCACATTCGCGTGAGAGGTTCTTCCTATGCAAAGGAAGAAAAGCTTCACATGCTCAAGTTGAGAATCGTTATACTTGAAGTCTGCTTTGGCGCCATGAAAAACTAGCCGGATGAAAGGCTTCGCAAGGGAATTCTTTCCACGGATCTGGTCTCGGTTCTCAATTTCGTGCTCCGATGCTCCGTCGGCGTCCGGATTTCTCCCCTTCCCTCTTCCTTGCTCTCTCCTATCTATAACTCCTTTGAAAGAGAAAACTTAAGAGGAAATGAGGAATTAATCCTCTATTCCCGGACTTAAGAAAGAAGGAACTCATCTGGGCCGTCAGATCTTGTTTAAAGAAAATGAACGGCTCAGATTTGCCTAAAATCTCTTAATCTTGGGCCGAACACGGCTTTGCATACGGCCGTGTCCCAGGCCGTTTACCTCGATCTAGACACGATTGTCGAGTACAGAAAAGCACACGGTTTAGGACACGCCCGTGTCCCAACCTGACATGCCCGTGTCGGGTCATCGATACGCCTGTGACCAGTGGCGTGTCATGAATAACCTCCATGCCAACCATCATGACCCTTGGTGGACACGGGTGGCCACACGCTCATGCCTAATCTGAAACGCCCGTGTCATACAGTACACGCCCGTGCTCTGGGTCGTGTACCAAGTCGACACATGACCAAACTTCTAGAGGAGTACACGGTCATGTGACATGCCCGTGTCACATGTCGTGTGCTTGACACGCCCTGGGACACGCCCGTGTCCCGGGCCATTTTTGAGCACTCAACGCCTGTCGACCTCAACTTGACGACCCGAGCACGAAATGGCCATCTGATACGCCCGTGTCACAGGCCGTGTTCACACTACCAAGACCCGAACTTGGTTCGAACACCCCCCGTTTCACTTTTTTTAAAGTTTCGAGGCGTTCCAATTGTCATGCCTCCCCACCTATCTGGTGGCTTTCGGGCCACAACACCACCCCCTTCCGACGCATCGGAGGTGAAGCTTCCCTCTGGCGGTGGAGCGGCGGCCAGGCGCCATCGGCCACCGCAGGAAAATAAAGAAAAAAAATACAAATTTCGGGTGTCGCCGGAGCGGTAATTTTCGACTACACCACGACCTCCACCACTAGGGAGGGTCTTCCCTAGTGGTGTAGCACCTTCCCAGTGCAACCACTAGCATTGGGCAGTGATCACCACACGCGGTCTCCACCCAAACTGGAGCTGCCGGTAGGGTGATGTCGACGCCGTTTCAGCTGCCGTAGGGGCTTGCATTACACCGGATTAGTGGGGAAGGATGAGGGTGAGAGTTTCCACCTTACGTGGAGGGGCTCGGGAGGGATCTGGTTGACTCGCCTTGGGAGGGTGGCGGAGGTGGAGGGATTTGGGTTGTCATTTTCTTGTAGAGGGTGGCTATGTTTGAGTTTTCTGTGTGCTCAACTTGAGATGGGGAAGGTGCGAGCTTAGCCATAGGGATTAGGGGGCCTTTTATAGACGGGGAGGAGGACTCTTGTTGCTTTCTCCCCGATATGGGATTAAACTGAGACGAGAAGGAGCTCCTCTCCTTCCTCCAGCTGTCTGGGGAAGGTGGCGCCATCAAGGGGAAAGGTATAGTGAGGTTGCAACATCAAAGGAGGGGGGCTCGCTTGGGCCTTGGGCTTTGGTAATGGGCTGGGGAGGGAAGTGAGTGATGGAAAAAAGATTGGCCTTTTGCTAAGGCCCACCTCTTTTATTTCAATGGCCCATATGACTGAAAAGGGAGAGGCTCAAGTAAGGCCTAACAAAAATGCTTGGGTAAGTGAGGTTCCTAATGGGAAATTTTTCAAAAAGTGAGTTTTTATGGGGGTTTGATAAAAGTCAACCCTCGGGTGAGTATCATTGCTGGTCAAAGTAGAAGTGAGTCCAAGTCATCGGGGAACGTATCAAAGTTGGGGTATTGTGCCATAATTACCATGCACTAACTTTTCAGTGCATAATAAGGCTTGGTTTGACCATCCGATATCAAAATTGATCGGGACAAATTTCATTAACTTTGTATTGACCATACAAATCCAATGCCTATGTTCGGGGGTCAAACAAAGTTTAATTGCTCAATATCCGAAAATAACGCGTCGCAGCGCGCTACGAAACTTAAACTAGTCATAATTGTCGTAAGCTATTGAATTGCAATGGGACTAGTTGCACCATACTCGTATTGACTATACAAAGCCATATGATCTAACAGAACTCAAATCGGAGTTATCTAGCTCAATCTCCCAAATAGAGTTATCTTCTACCGCTTATGATTCTTAGGTAAAGGTTTGGCTAACTTTTATTGGGTTCACTCGGGTTCTTGTGGCCCAATAAAATTCGAGATGTTATAGTGTACCCCTAGAGGGATGTGGCACCAAGATCTGGGAGGCGTCTTGGCCATCCAGATCTTGGTGGCCAGAGGGGCGGGGGCGGCCATGTGCCTACCCTCCCCTGACGCGACATGGGCGCCCAGATCTGGGACGCCAAGAGGCTGCCTAGATCTGGGCGGTCAAAGGGGCGGGGCGGCCATGTGACCGCCCTCCCTTGGTGGGAAATGGCTGCCTAGATCTTTGCGACCAGAGGGGGAGGGGGTCGTATGGCCGCCCGCCCTGGGAGAAACACGGTCACCCATTTCTGGGAATCCATGAGGCCTCCTAGATATGTGCAGCCAAAGGGTCGAGCAGTCGTATGACAGCCTCCCCTAGGCAAGAAATGACCACCCATCTTTGGGCGGCCGAAGGATGGTGAGGCCACACGCTGGGGTACACAGCTGAGGGTACACGCTGAGGAATGCACGACTAAGGTCGCATACGGCCCGGGCCAAGCGTAGACGTGCATGGCGAGATGAGGCCAAGTCAGCATATGCTAGCATGCCCGTGGTTCTGGTGGTTGTGTGCGGTTCAGGCGGGGTCGCGCTTAGGTCCTATGGGTTTGGTCAAACAGGCTCATAAAACTCCATCAATAATTAAACATGTTCTAATCCATAAATATTGTATACCTAAAACAACAAACATATTTATAATGCACATAAATAAAATTATTATCCTAAATTATTATTATTTCAAACAAAATGGAGAAACACTTCTGTATATACATTACTAAATATTGAATGTGCATAGAAAATGGAGATCAGGAAGAAATGAATGCGCAACCGCATTAACAAAACACCATTTTTATATAAAAAGGCATAGAGTCCTAAAACTCGATTAGTCCCTATATATAAATAAAAAATCACACACAAAAATACAAATCTCACATGAAAAAAAGCATAGACTTCATTAACATCCGAGAGTTTCAAAAATGGGAGCTGATTGTCCACGCCACCCTAAGATTGAGGCCTCCACTGTGTAGAATGATTCATGCATATTGTTGTTATCTTTTTCACCGTAGAGGTCTGGAGTAGGATTTGGGTTTGAACTTTGCATAGAATGATGAAGAGGAGAGGATTGTTGAAATTGTTGAAGTGGGAATGCGGTGGAGATTGGGCGGTCTGATTGGATAGACCGCACAGATCGCACAGACAGCAGCAGTTAAGTGGGTAGAAGTTGGCGGATTGCCGAGATTCGTTTTCCTTCTTCTCTCTTACGGTCTGGTTCAGCAAGCTTTGCTTGGATGTATCCAAGCGATTAACATGGTCTAACCGCGACTGGTGTGGTCTAAATGTTGAGACCGCGCAGTCCACCAAGAAGTTGCAGAGTCTCTGGTCCGCAAGAAGACTGACGGTTCACGCGATCTATGGCATCTAACTGCACAGTTCGCTGGAGTCTTCTCAAGTGGATTGTTACCAGAGTTCGTTGGTGTTAGAACTTGGTCACAGAGTTGTGACAAGTATGGTCTGGTTGCCTAGTTCGCAGTGACCTCTTAATGAGCGATCTGGTTCAGAGTCTGACCGGTTTGCCCTTGGTGCAGAGTTTATTGAACTACGTGGTCTGGATGCTAGACTGGAAGTTCGATTATTGGCGTGAGGTGGATACGAGTTTGGTCGTTCCTTATTTGCGCGGGATGGATCAGGATGCATGGCTAAGTTGTCTAAGTCCACTCGGATTAGTGTTTCTGTCTGCAAGGCTTAGTCAAACTGTTGCTTCTTTTTGCATATGCGTATAGACAATTTGTCGTGCGCAGTCAACGGAAGAGCCCATAGAAGCAGAAGGCAAGCCACAGCGACTAGGGAAGAGACTGCTGTGATTAGCAGGGAGACCGCCGCGAGAAGAGACAGACCGCTGCGAGAAGAGACCGCTCAGCAGGCAGGCCGAGAACTCTTGCACGACAAGGCCGCGTCAGACCAGAATACGCAGCGAGCAGTTGTCTGCATTCCTTGCGGGTTATTCACGCAACTTGACTCTAGTGTTCTCCTTGTGCGGACAGGTGATGCTAGCTCGCAGTTTGATGGGCAGTTAACCTATTGCTATGGTCGGTGACAACACTCCTCCTCGTGTCTATAAATAGGGGTCCCCGACTCGTCATTATAAATCAAGAATAGTGAGAACTCAACTCGCGTTTAGATCATACGGTTATGTATTTTTTAACCGGCACGACTAAGTGAAGTTGGCTATCTATGCAGGCTGTGCGGCTAGCATCAGACAACTAGACAACTAGTTGGGAAGTTTGGTGTGGAACAGTTTGCAGTTTACAGTCAACGGTTTGCAGCAGGTCGCGACTAGTGACTTGAAGTCACTTTACTCGAGGTTGCGGATAGCGCAAAGTAGTTCGCCCGGTCTATCAGCGGGTTTTGTTCCTTGGTCATCAGCATTGAATAACAGGCAGTCCGCTCGGCTAGTTGCAAATAGACAACTTTTGCAGTTTCGACATACAAGGCCTGTGTCTTGCGGCTTGTGCGGTTACAGTTTCTATCCGCACAGTTTCTTCTCTTCCTAGAGTTGTAATTTTCTAATTTCCATTTGAGTACATCGGTAAAATAATACCTCGCAATGTATGCCTCAATATGTAAATTTGATATTATTCCAGATTTTGACTCTTATGCTTCTATTGTGCTGATACTACTTGGCTTCTGGTTATGGTTGAGTGTTCCTGCGACCTCTTTTTCGCCTTCCATCATAAATTTTCACATGGTATTAGAGAGGGTTGAGGTGTAATCCGTTCATCAACCTTCAAGTTTTTTATTCCTTTGATGCTCAAGTTAATTAGGAGAAAGCAATGGACGTTATTTATGCAAGAGGTTTTGGAATCAAACTCTTAACACAGACAAACTTTAAGAAGTAGAGGTCTTGCATAGAGATCTATCTGAATGGTGAGGACCTTTGGGAAGTCATCGGTGGAGACGACAGGCAAGAAGTGGTTGCTGCTACCGAGAATACTGAGGCATTGAGAGCTTGGAGGAAGGTGAATGCTAAGGAAGAGTTCACTCTCAAGCGAGCAATCTCACTGGAGCTGTTTGACCAAATCATCGGGTGTCGATCAGTGGCTGAAATTTGGATGGACTTGGAAGGCCTGTTCAACAAGAAGAATGTAGCTCGACTACATTTCTTGGAAAATGAGTTGGCTAAGGCCACACCGAGAAACATGTCATTGTCATCATTCTTCTTAAGATGAAGAACCTTTGCGCTGTGATTTCAGCGTGGTACCCGAAGGAGCGTTTCTTAGAGGCAAAGCTGAAGAGGCATATATCTCTGGTCTGCGAAAGGAATATGTGGTCTTTATTACTTTTATGCATGGCTGGGCTAATCAACAATCTTTTCTCGAGCTGGAAAATCTGCTGGCTTCACAGGAGAGTTTAGCAAGGCAGATGGCTAAGGTATTGAGCTTAGGGGGAGAAGGCGAGGTTCTCTTGTCGAGCAATAAGAAGAGATGGGTCAGGAAGATGAATACACCTGTAACGACCCATTTTGGGCTAAGCCCCTCGCACACGTTCTAAGTCAAGAGACTTGACTAGGGCTCGGGGTGCATTGGCCGAAGGGTTAGGGTTGAGTGATACTCAACAAATGATGAGGGAACGGGCTTAGAATAAATTGACCAAGGGAAATTCATCGGATATCGCCAGGGATATCCGATGAATTCGTCGAGTATGTTTTGGAAGTTAGCCGAGTGGAATTTGTCGGGTATGGTTACAAATCGTCGAGTATCGCCGGGTGATACTTGACGCACTCGACTTCGGAATTTGAGAAATAGTTAAGTGAAATTCATCGGATATCGCTGATGATATCCGACAAATTTGTCGAATATGGTGGAGAAGAATTTGGCGGGAGAAAACAAGGGAAACTCGGCCAAGGTGAATTCGTCGAATATCACTAAGGATATTCGACGAATTCATCAAACATCACTTGGATAATTCGGTGAGGCTAGTCGGTAATTCATCGAGAATACACGCATTCATTCGCCGATTCATCGAGTATACAAGAGGATACTCGCCGAATTTTACTTGGTGCATTTTTCGGCCGAGGCAGAATGTGCAGTCTTGTGTAGGCGGGTCGAACCGAGTTTCAGGATGAGTGCGTCTTGGTTTCCTTGTACCGGTCATTTTCAATAAGACTTAACGTAAGAAATAATGGGCGGTCCACTCAAGTGATGACACGTGGCGGAGTACTCATCCCTAATAACTTATTATAAAAAGGAGTAATCAAACCCTAGCCATCACGATCCTTCACTTTGCCGAGCCATTACTGTGCAAAACCGTCGGGAGTGATGTAGATCACCGGAGTTGGATTTCTGGGGGAAGGCTTACTCCATTTTCCCGTGAAGTACAGCATCATCGAAGAAGAACCATGCCGCCAAGGAGGGTGACGAGATCATGGCCGGAAATGCCGGAATGAGGTGAGCTTCCTACCCTCTCTCTTTGTGTTAGATCTCTAGTTATTTCTAGGAGAGATATCGAATCAAAAGAGTTTTGATTTGTGACAGGAAGATTTTCTAGGAAGAGGCCATGCTAGGACTTGTGTCCTAGAGATTAGATGTCTTCAACCTCTCGTTCATTCTAAGTGAAGATGGGGACTTGGTTTCGTGAAGAGAAGTGGCAAATTGAGGGTGAAGAAGGGAGGAGGAATTCTGGATGTAGTTTTGGAATAATGCTTAGAGGAGGAAGATGAACCGATGCTGTTCGTTTTGCTTTAAGATGAATGTAGAAATCTATTTTTGCACGCAACAAACTTCGAGGCCATTTTCGAGTAGGTTACGGATAGAATTGGATCTTGGGTTGAATAAGAAAGTTGTATCCCTCCGAAAGACCTTTCCAACGGATGGTTACACGTTGTCATAGGATTCTTTTAGCCTCGGGAATCCCCGACAGAGGTTGATAGTCACGTCTTTAATACATATTGACTACGGGTTAGTGTAGATCCGGGTCTTAAGTTGGTAAAAGATTGTATCACCTTGATGTTGAAGTTTAAGTGTAATCAGTCTATATGTAATCATGATAAACAAATGATTGAAGGGATTCGTCGATAGATCCTTGTGTAAACAAAGGGATTGGTGAGTCGTGGTTTAGTAAACTATTTGGAGGAGTTCGATAAACAATTGGTTGGTGAAACATGACTGTACATGATTATAATTAGGGAGATGGAATATGGTTTGGAAGAGGATATGTCGCTAGGCAATTGAATGAGTAATCCATAACTATGTATTCATCATTCTGCTGATGGGATTACCATAATGAGAGCATACTTGTTGGTGTAGGCTTGATCCTTGAGAAGGAATTTGAAAGAGGTTAATGCTTTGCCATGAGATGTGATAAATAAGGGAAGGTGTAAAGTGGCCCACTGGTCAGAGTCGTGTCCCCCCCCCCCCCCCACCTTCGGGTAGTAGTGTGAGATTGTTAAGTTGTGTAAGGGGGCTTGCCACCTGTGTAAATAGTAAACCCTTGTGTTCTATGGAAATGTGGAAGAGTTGGAAGTGTATGTGTGCTTACCGCACTGGAACAATGTATCGATAAGACACTAGGTGTGGAACCCTTGCGTGATGTCGAGCACAGGATGAGAATAATTATAAGGGACTCATTGTGGAGCCCTTAGATATGAAATTGCATGTGGTATGTGTTGACATACGGTGTCGTAATCCTGGGTTAAGGATAGCGTGGCAGGTCTACGGGCTCGCCAGTCGTCACACCGACGGGATTTGACCGATATACTTGCACGATTGGGCGTTGACCCTCAGTGTTTACTTCCTGAGGCACCCTCCGTGCTAGTGGATGGTTGGGCTTGGTCTTTGGTGATATGCTCCCATAGGCTCCTTCTATGCAACGACATAGGCCAGTTGGGCTTGGTCCTCGGTGCACATCTACCCGAGGCTCCTTTGGATCATAGTACGCAGGGAGCTCCGTTGTTGTGTTCTTAGTGTTGAGGCGTACAAAGGCCTAGGCTAGGTAGTGTGGATGCTAGACTAGTAGTGGAGATGCCCGCTCTACTATCGTCTGTCCACGATGGATTGCGCCTGAGAGGTTAGCTACTTGCTCGAAAAGTGAGAACTACAAGTCTGTGTCGACATAATAGTTGCATGTGTGTGAGCATGGTGAGTCATTGTATTGCATTCATATCATTATATTACATTACATACACAAGATCCTTATCGTATAAGTTTTTATGGGCACACTTATACGATGAGTTACTTTACTGTTGAGCCATTCTTTAACTTATATTTCTGTGTTGCTGTGTGGAGAAAGGGCGGTCTGGCGGTCTGGCTCTGGCGAATTAGAGACCGCGCGGTCAGGCAGTTTGTCTCCATCGACTTGGTAGCCGGACTGTTGCTGGTTGGTGTCCGGGCGATCTGACGGTTTGTCTCAGGCGACTTAGATACCGGGCGGTCTGGCGGTCTCCTATGGTGGCTTGTTCTCTCCTTCTGGTGGTTGTCGGGCAGTTAGCCTATTCGTCTAACCGCACAGCCTGTTCGGATTGTTACTGTTAAAAATGTAATTATTTAGTCTCACATTACTTAAATGTAATCTCTCCCATCTCCTCCATTCTATAAAAGGGAGGTCATACCTTTGTAATACTCATCTTTTTGGATAATAAAAATTTATGTTATTCCAATTTTCGGTTTCCTCTTGTCTGTTCGCACATGGTATCAGAGGACTCGATCTTTTCCACCTGATTCATTGCCTTCTTCTGACCGTGCGGTTTGCCCTTCTTTGTGCAATCTGTTCACGCGGCTTCCTTCTCTTTGTCGCTGCCCTTTCTGTGCGCGACTTCTCTTTTCTTCTATCCGTGACCTGTTTTCGCGGATTGCTTTGCTTCTGTTCTCCCCACGAATTCCTTCCAGTTGTGCGGTCCTCCTTATCTTCTATTTACTCGGCCTTCTCTCTAGCTGTGCAACTTCTTTCCCGCTTCTTTGCTCTGCTTCTTAGTCGTGGCCTTCCTTGCCGCTGGTGTGTTTTTACCGTGACCGTTGCTGAATCTTTCTTTGTCTGTTGCGGCCTTCCTAGCTGCATGACCTGCTTGCTGTTCGCACGGCTTATTATTTCTTCTCGCACGGCTTCTTGCTTGTTCTTTCTCTGTTACGACCTTCCTAGCCTCTCTTCCTACTCTCTGTTTGCGCGACTTATTGATTCTTCTCGCGCGGTTTCTTGTTGTTTCCCTACATGGCTCTTTCCAATACCTCAACCACCACCGCTACTCTAATTGCAAATCCGCCTCCTCCCCTACTCCGTCCGGCAATCTTGGCCCTGTCTCCAAACTCATCGGTCCCAACTACCCGGATATGAGTGTCTCCTTCACCTTCCTTCTTCGCTCACAACACAAATGCCACTATCTTACTGATGACCCTCCTCCACTCACTTCCGCTGAGTTTGGCAATTGGGATGCTAGCGATGCGCTTGTCCACACTTGGTTAGCTAACAGCCTTTTGGATGAATGTATTCCTGTCATCCGTCATGATGAGACCGTCAAGACGGCTCTACTTTATCTTGCTGCTCTATAATCGAAGGGGGCTCAGACGTCCCGTATCTATACTTTATATGCGGACCTCTTTGCCCGTCCTTCCATGTCTCCTGCTGCCGCTTATCAATAAGTTCAGACTCTCAGGGATTAGATTCTTCAGAATCGCCCCTTCTCTGTAAATTTGGCCGAGCAGCACAAGCACTTCCAGGAACTTCTTATTGTATGCTATCTTCTTCGACTTCTAGAGTCCTATGACATGATCCGCCAGCAAATTCTGGGTGAGGCGGACTCTCCTACCATGGATGCCACTGTTGCACGCATTGTCGATGTTATCTATCTACTTCAGCATCACTATCTATCCTCTCCTTCACCTCCAGACAACTATGACCAGACTCAACGGAGTAGCTCTTGTAGCCGCAATCACCATTCTGGCAGGCATGGCCCTTCCCGCTTCCTCTGCTCTTACTATGGCCGCACCGGGCATACTGTGGAACGCTGCTGGATGAAACATCCTCATCTTTGCCCCTCTACTAACTATTCCACCTCCTCCTAGAAGCCATCTGCCTCGGTGGTCACGTCATTAGGTAGTGCCCACGTGGTTACTCAAGGTAAATGGCTGATAGACTCTGGTGCGACTAATCACATGATGGACAATCCTCAGTGCTTTTCTCTCCTAGAAACACATGATCGGTTGCCCCCAGTTCTCGTTGATGACGACTCTCCCTCCCCGATCCATAGAACGGGAGTGGTTCATGTCACTCCATCTCTTCGTTTAGCGGATACTCTATATGTGCCCAAGTTTTCGTGCAAGTTATTATCAGTTACCTCTTTATGCAAACAACTCCAGTGCTCTATTACATTCACTCAAACTTCTTGTTCTTTTCAGGATCCGAGCTCCCAATGGATGATTTCTATTGGGACTGAGAGCGGCGGTCTCTACTTCCTCGATAATATTTCTACTCTGTCGGCCTTCTCCTCCTCCTCTACAGATCTTCTATAGTGGCACCTCCGCCTTGGTCATCCTCCTCAACGGATTCTTCATCAGCTTCTGCCCCACCTCCCTCCATATAGTTCTCCTTACAACTGTGATGCATGTCAACTTGGCAAGCATCACCGTTCCTCCTTCCCGTCGAAATAAGGTCATAGCTTTACCCATCTGTTCGATCTCATTCACTCTGATATCTAGGGTCCTGCTCCTACCCTCACCATTGGTCGGGGTAGTTCTTATTTTGTAACCTTTATTGATGACTTTTTTAGATGTACTTGGGTGTATCTCTTACGAGATCGCTCTTAATTATTCAATGTATGAACATCTTTTTATCAGTTAATTCAAAATCAATTTGGTATTTCAATTAAAGTCTTTCGCTCTGTTAACGCTAAAGAATATATTAGTCAAGCTTTTTCCTCTTTCTGTATGCAACATGAGATTATCCATCAAACTAGTTGTGTTTATACCTCGCAACAAAATGGAGTGGCGGAACGCAAAAACCGTCATCTCATTGATATCGCTCGCACTTTGATGACGCAGATGCATGTCCCTCGCTCCTATAGGGGCTATGCGGTTCTCATTTCATGCTATCTCATCAATCGCATTCCCTCCACAGTTCCCCACGGTCAAACCCCATTCTCCATTCTCTATCCAGGCAAGGAACCTTTTCCTCTCCCTCTACGTATCTTTGGGCGCACAGCTTTTGTACACGCTCCCTCCGCCACCCGTGAAAAACTCTCCCCTCGCTCCACCAAATGTGTCTTTCTGGGATACTCTACCTCCCAGAAGGGATATTGTTGTTTTAACCCTGTTCTCCACAAGTAGTTCATCTCCATTGAAGTTACTTTCTTCGAGAATTCTCCCTATTTCTCTGACAACTCCTCTCCTCTTCCCGAGGCTTCTGATTCTCCTATTGTTCCCTCTAACCCATCGACCGCTACCGAGGTTTTTTCACCTCCACCATCTCCATAATCTCCTCCTCCCTCCTCCTCTCCACTATGTCCCTCTTCTCCTCCGCTGTCGCTCTCTACTCCCGGGCCAGCTCTCTCCTCCACGGATGCTCTGGATACTGAAGAACCTGCTGACCTGGATCTTCCTATTGCTCTTCACAAAGGGAACAATAGGATTGTCTTACCCAACACTCGCTTGCTGCTCTGGTTTCCTATGATTGTCTTACCCCTTCTCGCAAGGCTTTTGCATTGGCTATCTCTGCCACTGCCACCCCCCATTCCTACCAGGAGGCCCTTACTGTTCCTTATTAGAAGGCTGTAATGGATTAAGAAATTGCTACTCTCACTAAACGGGATACGTGGACCCTTATTCCTCCTCCCTTCGGCATAGATGTTGTTGGTTGTCGCTGGGCCTTCGTGGTGAAGTTCAGTCCAGACGGCAGTGTGGATCATTAAAAGGCCCGCCTTATTGCCAAAGGGTTTACCCAAACTTATGGTGTTGACTATTTTGACACCTTCTCTCCAGTTGCTCGTCTCAGAACTATCAGGGTCCTCTCTGTGGCTGTCAACAGGGATTGGCCCATTTCCCAACTTGAAGTCAAGAATGCCTTTCTATATGGAGATCTTTAGGAGGATGTCTACATGGAGCAACCTCCAGGGAATGTTGCTCAGGAGTAGACACAAGTATGCAGGCTAAAGAAGGATATCTATGGCCTAAAGCAAAGACCGCGGGCTTGGTTTGAGAAGTTTAGCGGGTTTGTGGCAGTCGTGTCTTTACAAGAAGTTTTGCGGATCACTCTTTGTTCGTTCGCAAAACCTCCCTGGGTCTGGTTGTTCTTGTTGTTTATGTGGATGATATTCTTCTGACTGGAGATGACCAGGCTGGGATAACTTTGACAAAGAAGCATCTTCTCCAACACCTGGTCACTGAGTATATGGGCTCTCCAAAATACTTTTTGGGGATAGAGATCTCTCGGAAGCCCAATTCCTTAGTCCTCTCCCAACGCATGTATGCTCTTGATTTGCTAAAAGAGGCAGGGTTGACTGGGGCTAAACCTGCCTGATGCCCCATGGCGATTGGAGAAGATAAAACCTGGACGGATGACTCTCCTCCTCTTTCAGATGTTACGAGGTACAGACATCTAGTTGGTAAACTCATATATATTTTTGTGACGAGACCTGACATCTCCTATATCGTAGGCAAGGTTAGCCAATTCATGCAAGCTCTAAGGGAGTGCCATCTACAGTCTGCCCTTCGGATATTGGAGTATGTTAAATCAGCGCCTGGGAAAGGACTACTCTTTCAGATGAATGGTCATTTGAGGGTTGAAGCATACTCAGATTTGAGCTATGCTGATGACAAAGGAGGCCTCAAGTCAACATCGGGCTTTTGCACCTTTGTAGGTGGAAACCTTGTGAGCTGGAAGAGAATGAAATTGTCTGTCGTCTCCAGATCTAGTGAAGAAGCAGAATATCAAAGTATGGCATCGACCACATGTGAGTTGAAGTTGTTACGGGCTTTCATGCTTGACCTAGGAGAGGTCTACAACCATCCTCTACCTGTGTTTTGTGGTAACAAGGCCGTTATATACATCGCCAAAAATCCGGTCTTCCATGAGAAAACAAAGTACATTGAAGTAGGCTGCCACTTTATTCGGAAAGAGATTTTAAAGGAACAAATCTATACTCCATTCATCACCTCCGATAAAGAGTTGGCTGATATTTTCACCAAGCCGGTGTCCGCCTCCTTTCTTCATACTTACGACAAGCTGAGCATGATCAATATATATGCTCCAGCTTGAGGTGGAGTGTTGTTGTATGGAGATCGGGTGGTCTGGCGGTCTGGCTCTGGAAGATTAGAGACCGCACGGTCAGGCGGTTTGTCTCCAGCGGCTTGGTAGCTAGACTATTGCTGGTTGGTTTCCCGGCAATCTGACGGTTTGTCTCAGGCGACTTGGAGACCGGGTGGTCTCCTATGGCGGTTTGTTCTCTCCTTCTGGTGGTTTCCGGGCGATTAGCCTATTTGTCTAACCGTGTGTCCTGTTAGGCTTGTTTCTGTTAAAAATGTAATTATTTAGTCCCATATTGCTTACATGTAATCTCTCCCATCTCCTCCATTCTATAAAAGGGAGGTCATACCTTTGTAATACTCATCTTTTTGGATAATAAAAATTTCTGTTATTCCAATTTTCGATTTCTTCTTGTCTGTTCGCACAGTCTGTATGAGCATTCATATAAGTTAAGTTACTTTCTGTTGTAGATTCATACTAATATACTGTTGTTGATGGTAGAATTGCTAGAGTAGATCGATATACTCATTTATTGTAATTACTTTGATATACACTGATATTGATTAATCCTATACCACCTGTTTGTACCACTGTTATATATATTGTACCCTTGTCCTTTTCTCCGCCCGGTGCCTAAGAGTCACTAGGGGAGTGGATGTGATATCCACTTAGTCTTTTGATTAACGGTTGTTACGTCTTCTTTTTTAGGAGGAAACCCCGCAGATATAACAACAGCAGATAATGCAGGAGGACAGCCAGGCCAGGGTGACAGGGACTGAAGTGACACTACTATCGCTGTCGTTAGTGACATATGTGAGATTTTGAGAGATTCATATTGTAGCCTTTTGGCCTTTTGTACTCTGATATTATAGAAGCCTTGGTTGCTTCTTTTATTTATTGTACTTATGGACTTATATACTAGTGTGCAATTTTGGCTTTTGTTTAATCTTTATAATGGGTTGGTATTGATGATATGTTTAGTCGGCAGGATAGGAGTCTTGTAGTACAGGTTAGCTCATGTGCCAACGCTACCATAAGGCGGCTATTCTGGGCATAAGGCTCCCCTCGGCCGTGTCTTCTATTCTGGGAGGGGGGTCTTAAAATGGTATAGCTTGCTACGATCCTGAACTGAAGAAGTCATTAAACAATGGTGCCACCCCCATTCGACTCGTTAGTTTGGGGACAAACTGACTCTGCGGAAGAAGTGGTGTACCCATATGTAATTAACACTAAGCATGTCTACTTTTAACACTACGATTAACAAACCTGAACTTAGGTTTGTACCTTACATGTAGATCCCAGTGCATGTAGAGCCAGTAGGGGGAACTCCCTCCCCTTCCGTACCCACTCAATTTCAGCAATCAGAGCTGGGACAGACGCTCACAGCTATTCTTGATGCCTTTAAGTCTCAACAGGCCCCAGTGCAGCAATAGGCTCTGGGCTCAAACTGGTTGAGCACTTTTCGAGCTCTCTCCCCTCCTTCCTATCTTGGTATAGAGTCGACCGTGCATATGGAAGAATGGCTCGACACAATGCAGGAACTGTTTGCAGGAATCCATTTTCCAGCCAATATGGGGGTCACCTTAGCATTCTCTGTCTTACAACTGCATGGGAAGAGGTGGTGGAAGTCCCTCATGGGTTCCACCTTCTAGGGTCTGGTATATATGGAGATCAGTTGGACTGAGTTCTCTAGAGCTTTCTTGGAACATTTCATTCCTTCGACCGCTAGAGACGAGCTCGAGGAAAGATTCCTACAGCTGAAAAAGGGATCCAAGTCAGTTACTGAGTATCAACAGAAGTTTCAGCTCCTGGCAAGGTTTGCTGACTCTTATGAGTTGGATGACTAAGGCTATGCTAAACGGTTCAACAAAGGCTTGTGAGATCCCCTGAGGCAAGCGCTTTTGTTTATAGCATATTCGAGCCTATCAGAGATAATTGATATGGTGAAGAGACTGGAAGCGGATCACTTGGGGGTACAGACTAGTAATAAGAGACCCAATGAGGGTGTGATGGAGGCCGATTCCAGTTATAGAAGGAGGCAGGATAACAGAGGGAGAGGAAAAAACAGAGGCGGGGGTCGCTTCCGTCTGAGTTTTAGGATGGAGCGTCCGGCCCCGCAGCCAGCTCTACCTCCACCGCAACAACTGTACCTTTAGCCTAGGGAGCAATACGAACGAGTCTACTTTTAGTGCAACCAGCAAGGCCATATTCGGCGCTATTGCCCACAGTAAGGTGGGAATGCTCCCCTTCTCTTCCTCGAGCAATTCCACGAGGACGGGGATATGTGTGTGGATGAGGGCGAGGACCACGGGGAAGGAATCCCGGACCCGCTCGGGATCAGGTGTTTGCTCTAGATATGGCACATGAGAGGAATCCTCAGGAGGTGATTGCAGGTATGTCGTGATTTGATTAATATATTATAAGAATTTCTTTTCGATTTCCTAAGATATGCTAGGAGTCTAGCCTTGAGTCTTTGTAATTGATACCTAGACACCGTGATGGTTGGTGGGAAACCAGCTTACACCCTTTTCGATACCAGTGCCATCCACTCGTTTGTGTCGGCGGACTTCATTAAAGAACTAGAAGGAGTGCAATATTTCACCGGTATTACTCGGAGAGTACGCCTCCCAGACGGATCCTAGATGACATCATCCGCCGAGTGCGACCTGGAAGTATATATTGAAAGAAAACCCTTTGACACGCTTGCGATGGTGTTGGAAATACCAGAGTTTAACCTTTTTCTGGGGATGTTGTGGATGGATTGGCACCGCGCTAGGATTGATTGCACGGCAAAGCAAATCATGGTGAGGCATGGAAACTCTGAGGTCATCTTCCAAGGTATTAGATTCACACCTCGTATGTTGTTATCTTAAAATCAGTCCTTAAAATCCCCCATGAAGGGGAAAGAAGTTTACATGATTTGTTTCAGGTTGAAAGAGATGACAATAGATATAAAGGATGTGCGGGTGGTGCGGGATTTCCCCGAGGTATTTCCTGAGAAGCTGTCGGGATTACCCCCGCATCGAGAGGCGGACTTTCAAATTAAGTTAGTACCGAGTGCCAAGCCCGTCTCCAAGACCCCTTATCGAATGGCGTTGAAGGAACTTTCCGAGTTTAGAGTTCATTTGCAGGAATTAGTAGAGTCAGGGTTCGTTCACCCTAGTTCATCACCTTGGGCAGCCCCTTTTTTATTCGTTAAGAAGAAGGATGGAACGATGCGATTATGTATAGACTATAGAGAGCTCAACCGATTAATGGTGCGGAACACCTACCCTTTACCCCGGATCGATGAGATTATTCGATCAGCTGGTAGGAGAGCATTGGTTCTTCAAGTTGGATCTGCGTTCTTGGTATTATCAATTGAGGATACAAGAGGAGGATATCCATAAAACGGCATTTAGCTAAAGGTATGGCCTATACGAGTTCACCGTGATGCCGTTTGGGCTCACGAATGCCCATGTTGCGTTCATGAGTTTGATGAACAAAGTGTTTGAGCCATATCTAGACGTCTTTGTCATCGTCTTCATCGATGACATTTTTGTCTATTTAAAGACAGAGGAAGAGCATGTTGAACACTTGAACCGTGTACTAAAGAAGTTAAAGGAGCATACTTATTTGCCAAGTTCATCAAGTGTGAATTTTGGCTTCGATAAGTTGACTTCTTAGGCCATGTGATCAGTGGTGCTGGACTAGCTGTAGATCCGGCCAAGGTGCGTATCGTGAAGGAATGGTTGCCTTTGAAGTCAGCGGCCGATGTGCAGAGTTTTCTTGGACTTGCCAGAAAAAATCGCAAGTTCATGAAAGGATTCTCAAAGGCAGCCCTTCCTCTCACTGCCCTGACAAAGAAAGGTGTGTCGTACGAGTGGACGCCCCCGTGTGAAGCTACATTCCAGGACCTGAAGGATATACTTACCTCTGCACCCATCCTAGCCCTTCCATCTAGAAAGGAAGGATTTCAAGACTACACTGATGTGTCATATCAAGGGATGGGAGCAGTACTGATACAACACGGGCATGTGATTGCCTATGCCTCGAGGCAACTGAAGAAGAATAAAGTCAACTATCCGGTTCATGATTTGGAGTTGGGGGCAGTGGTGTTTGCCTTGAAGGTTTAGAGGTGCTACCTATATGGCGTCCACTGCGAGATATTTTCAAATCATAAGAATTTAAAATATGCTCATACCCAAAAGGAATTGAACTTGAGATTATGGCGGTGGTTAGAATTTTTTGTGATTACGAGTTTACCTTAAACTACCACCCCAGAAAAGCAAACTTCGTGGCTGATGCATTGAGCAGAAGGGTACCAGAATCGAGCCCTGGGTCTCAATTGATGAGTATGGAATTAGCTCGGATGCTCGAGGAGATGGAGATAACGTTGGTGTATAAAGATCATTCTGAGGAGTATACTAAATATCTATCTACTATTAGTATAGTATGTGACATCCGAGATCGTATTCGAGCAGAGCAAGGGAAGGATGATGTTTTGGCTCTTATAATTAAGTCAATTGAAGATGGGACTACTGAACAGTACACACTAAAGGACGGTCTTGTGCATTTCCGTGGTTGACTCTACATTCCCAAGGGAGGGGAAATATGGGAATATTGTATCTTATTTTCTGAATAGATTTAGAAGTAGAAGTTTCACCTTTTTGTTCATTAAAGAGGACAACAATATTCTTCAAGTTCCTATCAATGATCCCTTGGCATTTTTCCTTTCTATAGCTTGTCTTTTCAGTCATTATTTTATTGATATTAGTAGGTCTCCGTTTGGAGGTTGAGCATGAGTTGATAGTATAAGATATTTCCATGTAAGAGTAATCTATAGGCTTGACAGCAACCATCTGTTTTGTTAGAAGGGACTTAGAAGAAGAAAATTCCTTCTCCTTGAGTGAGGGGGCTGAGACACCAAACACAAATGGTCCAGATGGGCCATTTATATTTCCTCATATTGGGACTTTAAGGCACTCAAGCCTATTCCCTTTCTTCCACTATAGCTATGGGCATTTTTGCTCATGCTATTTGATCGATCATTCAATAAGTGACCATACATGATCTCTTGGTCATACTTGTTGGATGTCAACAATACCTTCTCAAAAGAAATCATTGGCTTCATTAGAACCTTGCACTTACTCTTATTCCTTCTTATGGCATTCCTCTCTTTGAACCCCAACCCCTTCTTACTAGTTCGGGAGGTGAATGTGTCATTGAGTGGTAATACAATTTTTTGTTTGAAGTATTGGGCCACTAGCTTCCTCTCTTTGAGAAGCTTTTCTTCTAGATATTTAATTAATATATTTTTATTACTTATGGTTGTGACTTGGATCACTGTGATTGCTTTAAGTTTGAATATTTCCTTGCTCAATAGATTTAGCTATGAAGCAAACTCAGTGTGCAAATAAATAACTTTTCTTAGAGAATAAATCTCCTTAGCTTATCTTTTAACAAGCAGCTTGCTCTTCTTTAGAGCTTCCAAGATCAAACCATAATTGTCAATCGGTTGATTGACATCTCCCTCAGATTCTGAGCCACCTTTGCCACAAGATGAAGATGCTTCAGAATCTGGACTAGTTTCATAATTAGATTCAGTTTCAAAGGAGGAGATAAAGTGTATTAATGCCTCGGGAGGATCAGAATTGTCCTAGCTATTTTCTCCTTCAATCATGGCCATCAATCCACAACAACCATTGACTTTTTAATCATCCTCATTATCACTATCTGAATGTGATAGAAGGTCCATGATGCCTCTCCTTGCAGCTGGATAGTCATCATCTTTTTCAACAGCAGCAAATAGCCCAATATAGGCTTCATCTTCTTCCTCAGAATCTGAAGATGCTGAGTCAGATTGACTCTAGATCTTCTCCTTCTTGGCAAGGAAAGTCTTTTCAGCTTTCTTGCCCTTGTAGTGATGGTGCATCTTCTTACCTGTTTCTTTTCTTTTGATTGGGCAGTCAGCAATGACATGCCCAGGTTTGTTATAGCAATAACATATAACATTAGTAGAAATATATTTACTAGGTTTAGTTTCATACCTGACTCCTTTGGAGTACTTCTTTCTAGGTCTGTTGTAGTCCTTGTAGTTTGAAGAGGTGGTTGGTTTGCTCTTCCATTTGTTCCTCTTCAACCTTCTTGAATTGCCTTGATAAGAAAGTAAATTCCCCATCAATCATGTTGCTATCAGATATGTTGGACTCAAAACTCTTTGAGTTAGCTGTCCTTCTTAGAGGAGAGGGAATTATCTCCTTGCTCTTCTTAGAGCTCTCAGCTTTAAGATCCACAGACCTCTCCTTGGCATGGGACCTGATGGTGGTTTCCTCCTCCTTCCTTGCAGTTAGCTGTATCTCATAAGAGAACATCTTTCCAAATAGAGTGTGTGCGGAGTATAAATTAGATTGTCCACCTCCCTTATGACACAGTGTTTTGTGTCCTAGTATCTAGTTAGATACCTCAAAATCTTATCATTCAACTCATAGTTATTGGAGACCCTTCCATAGGTCCTCAACTCATTGGCCACCCTAAAAACCTTTCAAAGCATTCAGCTATGCTATCCTTGCTTTTCTACAAGAAGGCTTCGTATTCTTGATTTAGTAAGGATTTCCTATCATCCCTTTCTTCTTCAGTATCTTTCATGTACATTATTAGTGTATCCCACATTTCTTTATGATGTTAAAAACTTGATGCGATAATTTCTACTCTAGTATAAACTATGTAGATAGGTATAAGCTAAATTGATTTTAATCTCAGGCAAGTGCACCTATCAATCATAGTATAGGAGAAATCTACATCTCGTGTCGTATTCCTCAATGTCTTTTCAAGTAATTATACTCACTCTCACTCTATTATTGTACCTATATTTAAAATTGGTTGTTACTCTAAATTAATATTACTATGACTAATTGGATAAAGTAACATTGGAGGATGAAGGATGGTAAAAAGCAGATAGTCTAAGAGTAATCTCATGAGAATATTCACTCATTAATTCAATTTTATGTAACTACGTATTAAAAAAATTAACAAATTCGTTATATTGTAAGAGTTCAATCTTTATTGCCTTCGCTCTTGAGCAATTCAATACCTAAACTTAAGTTGAGTAAATTTTCTCTCGAACAATTCACAACACTCAAATTTGCATTGATATAAAGTAACCCTGTCTAATACATAAATTCATGAAATCCTATCTCTAAGATACCAAGAATCCATTATCCATATTGCCAAGAATCCAAACAACATATCTCTCAATCATGAAATTTGAAATACAAAGAGAAAGAACACCAGAGGATGAAATTAAAAACCATCATCACAACTTTCCAATTTCTCAATCTAGAAGTTTGGGATTCATATAAAACAAATACTAACTTCAATTCTATGATCAATCTCTTTGTTTGAAAGCACACATACGAATAAAACACCACAAATCCTAAATGAAAATCAACATACATGATTACTGAATTGGTTCAGAAAAACAAGTCTCATGTGAAATGTAAAATAAAGTTTAGATCCACTAAGAGAAGGGGGAAATTAAAAGAGATACATAAAAATTAAAACCATATGGATTATCTCTTTCGACTTCCCCTTCGCTTGAGTGCTTCACTTTCATCCTCCAGAAATTCTCCCAGTCCTTCAATCCAAAAGTCCTTCTCTATTTTTGTGTGTAGGTTTTTATAGCCTTCTTGCAAACATAAGTCAAACACGGGTTCCAACACGACTGTGTCACATGTCGTGTAGGATATGAAACAGTGCATCTGGCCGGTTCGAAATGAAAAGGTGTGTCTGGTCGTGAGCCATGTCATTTGAACGGCCAGTAACACGGCCATGTGCTCTTCATGGCACCACACACGGGTTGGTTTGACATCAGACCTTTGATTCTTCCCGATAAGTACACGTGTAGTGACACGGGCGTGTTCCTACCTATGTGGTGCTCTTATAAATTTTTATGCCTTTTCTTCCAAGATTTGCCATCAGTCATGTTGGATCCGTGAACACCTATGTTTGCTCAAAGACTTTTAGTTTCAAGGACTTGCAATACCTGCATTAAGAAGATTAATGAATAAATAAATAACTTAATAAAGGAAATAAAGGAAAATCTATGTTGTGCTCTTCTATTCATGATAATTCAAATTCTTAACTATTTTCGTGCAATTATAACGCGAATGGAGGTAGATAATAGTGGACATGATTACAAATATGATAGTAAAAAGGACTTATATAATTGTACTCATCAAATGCACCCAGACTTAAGGGTTTGCTTGTCCCTAAGAAAACTAATTCAAGCATTTGGATTACCAATAATTAATTTTTCTTACGCAAGCTGGTTGCTATAAATTCAAATGAAATTTGATGTTGTAATTGCATATGAAATTGTATAGCATACTTTTCTGAATATAACTTTATCTTAAAATTCCTCCAATATATCTCTTAACTATCTTTCACTCTTTTCTAGAAATAAAATTACAATCATCCATAACAATTGTGAGGAGAAAATAACAATCTTAATAAGGTAGGTATTAGTATTTCAAAACTTATAAGTATCAATATTGATAGCCATAAGCTTGCCTTTTCACACCCTCTCCACGACACTAGTTAGGATTAGCAAGGCTGGATCCTTAAGACTTGTATTAGGATGTAACTTTTTGGCTTGGGATAAAAGATTATAGGTGGGGTAATCAAATATAAACTCGATGGTTCTTATCACACCTAGATCATGATTGAGCCTCTTGCTATGTAATTACCCTAACATACATCAAAATTATAAAAGCACCCCCAGACTTCACAATTATTATACTTCCCCTTTTTTGCATTATTTTTTTCTTTCTTCAATCCTTTGTTTTTCTTGTTCTTTCTTTTGATACATACTCATATTTTTTTCTCATTTTTTTCTTCACCAATAAATAGTTTATCAAAGTGATTTACACCATCTGTTTAAATTTTGTAATTCACATAGCAAAAGGTGTAAACTCATTGTTAGATGTGCTAATAGGTAAGGATTTTTGGCCTTGCTGAATTTTAGTAGTGGTGTATCGAAAGAAATAGGGATTAGGTCCAAATTGGGTGTGTAAGGGTATAAAGTTTAGGGTTTTGGGCTTGCAAGGCTCAAGCTATCCAATGGGAGGCCTATGTAATTTCCACCCTAACTAATCAACTTATGCGAATGTTTTGAGGATCGCTAGGGGCAAGTTCTAGACACCAATAAAGAGCATTCTTCATTTTTATTCCCTAATACAAAATTATCAAAATGTTACACTCTTCGACTTGCTTTATTATAGATAATTATATTTTCTAAAATAAAGTGATTGTTAGTCAATAATATAGAGGACTAATCTTAAAAATAAGTTATATAGAGAAAATTAAGCTAATGAATTTCTATACATAATTACTAATAACAAATTTTTGCACTCAATCAATCTACTTTAATTCATTTTAATCAACTTGCCAAAGCAAATTAACTAGTTATAATCTCAAGTGAGTGAATTAATGGAAGCTTAAAAAGAAGCAAAAATAATTTTATTAGGGGGGGGGTAACAAGATTGAGTAAAAAAATATTAGAATTTTTTTACTATTTTTTTATTTTGGCCTGTTTCATAACAAATTACAATCATGGTCAGTAGTTAAATATTAGAATTTAAGAATATCCACCCCAGATTTAAAATTTGTAGTGTCCTCAATGCAATGTAAATAACTTATAAAGCAAATAAAACAATATATAAAGAACTGGGCATCAATAAAATAGAAGAGCATAAGAAGTATAATAGGAGAAAAAGTGATAGCATATAATATCTGATGATACATATCCAAATAGAAGATACTACAGAGAAATCAAAAATAAAATGCTGGGTCGGCAGGATCTGAAGGATCGTCGGGGAAGTGAGGTGGGCAGGGAGCTGTCGGTCACGGATGGGAGATTTGCAAGTGGTCCCTGATCTGAGTTATGGCATCCTTAGTCTGCTACCTTGATTCCTCTATACTCTGTAAGCGCGGTGAGATCTCAGTCTCATAAAGTGACGGAAATCACATGAATACTAAGAGCACAATCGAGGAGGAGGGGCAGAAGACTTTCCATGATGATGAGTAGACTTGGATGGAGGAATCAGAGGCTCGTCGAGGTCATGGTCGTCATCGTCGAAATCAGAAGCAGGCTGAGGTCCGCGCCTCATAATAGAATAAACAAGTCCACCCTGACCCTGACGTACAGTTACGAGGCAGAGTGATCGAATACTAGTCATAGTGATAGGAACTGTCCTCACTACTACTGTCATCGGAGAAAGGGAATCAAAGATATCCATGTTCTTCATCAAACGTGTGATGTAGGGTGCTACACAAATAGACCCAATATGGGAACTGTCGGCCTGATGAAGAATGAAATGGGCTAACATATATCCCAAGTGAATGTGGTATCGCCAAGACATGCTATAGAGGTAAAGAATATCCTGTCTACTCACTACACCAGAGCTTTCACCCCGGCCACTCAAAGTATGACTCAGTAGATGTTGGATATAATGAAGAGCGGGAGAACGTAACTTAGAGGCCTTTGACCTCTTGGCCTTATATGGGGACAGATCGAAAGCAAGCCGAGACCAGATATTTGCAGCGTGATCACGAGATGGGAGATCAAGGTGGAGGTCATAATATGCAGCACTATAGAGGAAAGAGTCCTCATACACCCCTAAATACTGGGTGAATTGGATAAGAGAAAGAGTATAGGTGGTGCCCGCGACTCGAAACGAAATAATCCTTCCTGTGTGTTGGTCGTCTCGGTGAAGGTCGGCCTGAGATTAAGAATATGGCATAAACTCTTACGTAAGTTCCTTAAACCCCAACTCATCAATATTAAAAAATTGTGTCCACCCCTCTATAGAAACTAACTCTCGTACTTCATCATCCAAATGGATCTCCTCTAAAATACTCCAATTGATAATACAAATATCCTGAAATTTTTTGGATTGGCGGCGATTAAAACGATTAACATGTGTGGGATCCGTAAACTCTAAGTGCGTAGCATTGCCGTGTCTTTATGTAGATAACGCTGTGAGATTCAGACGAAGATGTCATCCCCCTTATGATCATCCCGTCGACATGATCTGTAGATAAGTTGAAGAAGAATAAAATTAGTTTGATTTTTGAAGAATGAGAAAGAGAAGAATGAAGAAGAGAATGAATAAGAATGAGAGAATGAAGAAAATGAAGAAGAACAAAATGAAGAAGAAGAAGAAAATGAAGAAGAAGAAGAAGAAAGATGGAAAAAATAGGAATTGAAAAACAAGAAAATGATAGAAATTTTACCTAGGAATATAGATCGAGAATAGAGGAGACGGATCCGCAAAGTTTGAAGGAAAAAAGTTCCAAACTGAATTCGTGGAGTGAAGGGGTGTTGGAAGCTAGGGTTTTAACCAGGGATTGGAGAGGAGGAAGATGACTACTGGCCGCACACATGGCCTTATAAAATTTATCGATTACGTGTTGCGATACAGGCATGTGTGGAATCGTGTTCAATAATCAATAACCGCGCAGTACACGGGTCTTGAAATGACGTGTGGTCAAACTGATGGGAAAGCAACGTGCCAGGCGAACACGGTCAACAACACACACGTATTTGGACTCGTGTGGTCAAACTGATTGTAAATCAGCGCGACAAGCGAACACGGTCAACAACACGTACGTGTTATTGACCCATGTCCTGCTCCGCAACATTTCTCCTTTGAACTCAGAATCCTACACACATGTGAGCACATGGCTGGGTAGCTATCCGTGTCGTGCTCGAGAACATTACTTCGTCGAACACACCTTACATCATCGAACTCACCCTACATCGTCGAACTCATTACCCTATATATGGGTGCGCACACAGCTGGGTATCTACCCGTGTCCTGCTCGGGATGAATATGAGAAAAGTGGAGTTAATGCGATACGGCAATGCACACGGGTGGGTGTCTACCCGTGTGGTGCTCTGGAAAACTAATTCCTACTCAGGTTTTAAATTGAACATGGTTGGGTTAAAAAAAATTCATGAATACGGCTTGGCATACAGGTGAGAGCAAACCCGTGTGCTCCTCTGAAATTGGATTACTTTCTAAGTGATTTTATAATGTTTTTATACTAAAATTTAACTAAAATTTTACCAAAGATAATAAAAACTTAGAAAATTTACTAAATTACACTTAATCCAAGTCTAGTCGGAGGCATGATTCTTGTCGAGTGAAATCTTGAGGAAACTCTCCATAATAAAGTTTTAATCAGTGCCCGTTGACTTTAAAATCTCCCTTCTCAGGGTGAGTTAGTTCAATGGTGCCATAGGGAAAAACCTCTTTGACTTGGAAAGGTTCGGACCACTTAGACCTTAACTTCCCTGGGAATAAACGAAGATGGAAATTATAAAGGAGGACTTGGTCACCTCTTTGGAATGTCCTAGGTTTTCGAAGGTGACGTTCATGGAACAATTTAGTCTTCTCCTTATAAATCCGAGAATTTTCATAAGCCATGGTTCTCCACTCATCTAATTCATTAAGTTGAAGTTTTTGTTTCTCCCATATAGAATTGGTGTCAAAATTCAAAGAGTGTATTGCCAAATACGATTTATGTTCTAATTCTATAGGCAGGTGACATGATTTACCATAGACTAGTCTAAAGGGAGTGGTCCCTATGGGTGTTTTGTAGGCGGTCCTATATGCCCATAAACAATCGTTTAGTTTCTTATACCATTGATTCCTATTCCCTTCTTTAGATTTTTCTATGATTCTCTTAAGTTCTCTATTTGAAACTTCAACCTGACCACTAGTTTGTGGATGATAAGGAGTGGTTATCCTATGTGTGACCTCGTATTTCTGTAAGACTTTATCTAACTTTGGATTACAAAAATGTATGCCCATATTGCTAATAAGCACACATGGTGTGACAAATCGTGCAAATAAGGATTTTAGAAATTGAATTACTACTCTACTATCATTAGTAGGAAAAGCTTGCGCCTCTACCCTTTTCGATACATAATCTACAGCCACCAAAATATATTTATTCCCATAATAAATTGGAAATGATCCCATAAAGTCAATCCCCCACACATTAAACACTTCACATTCAAGAATAAATTATTGTGGCATTTCATGAAATTTAGAGATATTACCTGCTTTTTGACAAGAATCACATGAAAGTACATACCTTTGGGCATCCCTGAATAGAAGGGGCAAATAAAAACAGGAATCAAGAACCTTTTTAGCTGAGCATTTGCTCTGAAGTGACCACCAGTAGGGCCTGAATGACACTGCTCCAAGATTTTCCAGCCCTCCTCCGCTGATACACATCTACATATAATGGAATCTGCATATATCCGGAAAAGATAGGGATCCTCCCAAAAGTAAATTTCAAGTAAGAGAAAAATTTCTTTTTCTGCTGATATGAAAAATATTTTAGATGGACCTTAGCCACAATATAGTTTGCATAGTCGGCAAACCACGGATAATCAGTATTTATATTTGTAGATAATGCAAACATCAATTCCTCCGAAAATGTATCAATAATCTAAGACTCATCTAACATTGTTCGTAGTGGATTTTCTAAACGTGAGAGATGATCTGTCACTAAGTTTTCTGCTCCTCGTTTATCCCTAATTTCCAAATCAAATTCTTGCAATAAAAGAACCCAACGGATTAAACGATGTTTTGCTTCTGCTTTGTCAAATAAATATCTTAAGGCAGAGTGATCTGTGTGTACTACCACCTTAGACAATGTTAAATAGGATCTAAATTAATCGAAGGCGAATACCACTGCTAGAAGTTCTTTTTCCGTAGTTGTATAATTCTCCTATGTGTTATTAAGTGTTTTGCTAGCAAAACATATAGGGTGAAAGTGTTTGTTTCAGCGTTGTCCTAAAACAGCCCCTACCACAAAACTACTAGCGTCACACATGATCTCGAAAGGTTGAGCAAAATCAGGCGCGAACATAATAGGAGAATTAATTAATCTTTCTTTCAAAAACTCAAAGGCTTGCAGACACTCTTGATCAAAAATAAAATGGGTTTCTTTCTCTAATAGCCTAGTAAGTGGTTTAGTTATTTTAGAGAAGTCTTTAATGAACCGGCGATAGAATCCGACATGACCTAAAAAGCTTCTCACTGTCTTAACGGAGGTTGTTGGTGGCAACTTTTCTATGGTTTCAATCTTTGATTTATCGACATGAATTCCTTGGCTTGAGATCTTATGGCCAAGTACTAACCCTCCTTGCACCATAAAATGGCACTTCTCCCAACTAAGAACTAGATTTGTTTCCTCACATCTCCTTAGAACTTTTTCTAAATATCTCAAACACAAATCAAAAGAATCACCAAACACAGAAAAATCATCCATAAAATCTTCAACATACTAGTTAAATATAGCTAACATGCACCTTTGGAAAGTGGCGGGTGCATTACATAGACCAAATGGCATACGTCTATAGGAAAAGGTACAAAATGGGCAGGTGAATGTTGTTTTCTCCTGGTCTTCTGGCGCTATAGTGATTTAGAAATATCCAGATAATCCATCTAGAAAACAGTAATAAGAATGGCCTGATAATCATTCTAATATTTGATCAATAAATGGTAGAGGGAAATGGTCTTTCCTAGTAGCATCATTTAACTTCCTATAATCGATAGAGAGACGCCAACCTGTTACAATTTGCATTGGAATCAATTCATTCTTATCATTTGCTACTACTGTAAAACCACCCTTCTTAGGAATGACTTGTACAGGACAAACCAATGAACTATCCGAAATAGGGTATATCATTCCAGCATCTAACAACTTAAATATCTCAGCATTCACTACCTCTTTCATATTTGGATTTAGCCTACGTTTTTGTTGAATAGAAGGCTTATAGTTATCTTCCAAAAGGATCTTGTGGGTGCAAAAACAAGGGTTGATACCTTTTATATCAGTTATTTGCAATGCTATAACACCTTTATACTTCTTTAGCACAATTATTAACTTTTGTTTTTCATTTTTAGAAAGATTATAAGAAATAATAATTGGCTAAGTAGAATTAGATCATAAGAATGCATACTCAAGATGATCCAGTAATTTTTTAAGTTCTACTATCGATGGATTCTTAGTATTATTTTTAAGAACTTAAAGATCTCATTGTATAATAAAATTATACTCAATCTTCTTATTCATCAAAACAGAGTTATTTAGAGAGTATAAATGTTCAACAATATCTTGATTTTTTTCTTCTTCTAGATAACTGTTAGTGATGCAAATCTCTAAAGGATCTCCATAATATAATTCAGAATTCATAGAAGTCATAATATTATCAACACCATGACAAAAATAGCAGCAATCATCATTATCCAAAGATTGCTTAATTGTATTATTGATTTGAAAAGTAACTTCATCTTCCCATACTCGCAAAACTAATTTACCAACAAAAACATTGATAAGAGCTCTAGATGTGGCTAAGAATGGACGACCTAGTATGAGTGGCACTTTTACATTTTCATCCATATCTAGAATAAAAAAATTGGTGGGGAATATAAACTTATCTACCATAACAAATACATCCTCCACTATTCCTCTAGGATACTTAATCGAACGATCTGCTAATTGAATACTTATTCTAGTAGGGCTAAGTTCTCCTTGACCTAGTTTCAAATATAGTTTATAAGGCATTAAGTTTATACTAGCTCCTAAATCCGTTAAAGCTTTATTCACTTGTAAATCACCGATTAAACATGGAATTGAAAATGAACCGGAATCCCTAAGTTTTTGTGGTAATTTGTTCTGTAAAATAGCAGAACATTCTTCACTAAGTGTTACTAAAGATAATTCTTCTATTTTCTTTTTATTTGAAATCAAGTCCTTTAGAAATTTAGCATACTTCAGCATTTGAATGACTTCAGAAAAAGGTAAATTAAAATGTAATTGTTTAAACATAGATAAGAACTTACCATATTGTGCATCCACGTAGTCCTTTTTCAGCTTCACTGGATATGGTATTGCTTGTTAATACTCCTTCGATTTTGAATTCATCTCGTTCTGTCCTTCGCCACCAGACTCTTCTTGGGGTGATTCCTTTGTAAGCCTTTGGTCTTGTAATTCCTTTCCACTCCTCAATTGGATTTCTTTTGCATGCTCCTTCGGGTTTGTTTATGTATTACCCGGAAGTGTTCCATGTTGTATTTCATATACCATCCTTATGAGTTGACATATCTGATTCTCCAAATTCCGAATAGAGCCCTCTTGATTTCGAAAAGCTACATCAGTTGTTTGCATGAACATGGTGAGTACATCTTCTAATGATGGCTTCCTTTGCTCCGGTTGTTGTGGTTGTCCAAACATAGGTTGCTTGCCTTGATTTCCTTGTCCTCCCCAAGAGAAGTTGGGGTGGTTCCTCCATCCAGGATTGTATGTAGAACTATATGGGTTGTTTGCCTTGTTGAAGGGTGGTCTTGTATTGTTACCCATATAATCAACATGTTCATGAACTTGAGGTTCACAACTAGACATTCCACTAAATGAAGGGTCCCATTGTCGAGGTACCATGGAGGGTGATGCTAAAGATAGGTTATCCATCTTCTGATGAAGCTTCTCCACTTGAATCGCTAAGGCAGTGACTGCATCCACTTCATAGATTCCTGAAGGCTTATTAGTCTTTTGTCTTAAGGTAGTCCATTGATAGTTGTTCATTGCCATGTCTTCTATCAATTGTTGAGCCATTTCTGGCCTCTTATTGTTCAAGGTGCCTCCACTAGCTGCATCGATCATCTGTTTAGTGGCTGGATTAAGACCATTATAGAAGATCTGAATTTGAATCCAGGAAGGTAATGCATGATGGGTACACTTCCTTAATAGTTCCTTGAATCATTCCCATGTGTCATACAATGATTCAGGTTCTAATTGAGCATATGTAGAAATGTCATTCCTTATCTTTACAGTCTTCGCCGGTGGAAAATACTTCATTAAAAACTTCTCAACCATCAGATCCCATGTAGTGATCGACCCTCTAGATAATAAGTTTAACCACTGCTTCGCCTTGTTCCTTAGTGAGAATAGAAATAATCTCAATTGAATGGCATCATTGGTAATGTCATTGATCTTAAATGTATCGCATATCTCAAAGAATCTGGCTAAGTGTGTATTGGGATCTTCATCTTGTAGGCCATCATATTGGACATACTGTTGAACCATCTGAATAATGTTAGGATTCAATTCGAAATTGTTGGCGTCAATTGGTGGTCTAACAATGCTTGACCCAGTACCCTAGAGATTAGGTTTAGCAAAGTTAGACATGGTTTGCTCGTTCTAATTTGCCATATTATATGGATCATGATCTCAAAAGTTTACCATTTCCTCTTTTGAAAGTCCGTTTGAATTATTTGTGTTATTTGTTCTCAAGTCCCTTTATGAGGTGTTACGAATAATCCATTCCGGGTCAGGATGAAATGGTGTTATCCCAGAATTTCTCCCCCTGGTCATAGACTAACAGACTACAAAACAGAGATTAAGTGATATAATTTTGTAATAAACTAATTTATAATTATATGTTAGTAATCAAAAATTGGTAGATTAATAGAGTTTAATCTTTCAAAATATTGAAAACGAGCCCCCGGAAATGGCACCAAAAACTTGATGTTAAAACTTGATGTGATAATTTCTACTCTAGTATAAACTATATAGATAGGTATAAGCTAAATTGATTTAATCTCGGGCAAGTGCACCTATCAATCATAGTATAGGAGAAATCTACATCTCGTGTCATATTCCTCAGGGTCTTTTCAAGTACTCGTACTCACTCTCACTCTATTATCGTACCTATAATTAAAATTGGTTGTTACTCGAAATTAACATTACTAGGACTAATTGGATAAAGTAACATTGGAGGATTAAGGATGGTAAAAAGCAGATAGTCTAAGATTTATCTCAAGAGAATATTCACTCATTAATTCAATTCTATATAACCACGTATTAACAAAATTAACAAATTCATTGTATTGTAAGAGTTCAATCTTTATCGAATTCTCTCTCGAGCAATTCAATACCTAAACTTAAGTTGAGTAAATTTTCTCTCGAACAATTAACAACACTCAAATTTGCATTGATATAAAGTAACCCTGTCTAATATATAAATTCATGAAATCCTATCTCTAAGATACCAAGAATCCATTATACGTATTGACAAGAATCCAAACAACATATCTCTCGATCATGAAATTTGAAATTCAAAGAGAAAGAACACAAGAGGATGAAATTAAAAACCATCATCACAACCTTCCAATTTCTCAATCTAGATGTTTGGGATTCATATAAAACAAATACGAACTTCAATTCTATGATCAATCTCTTTGTTTGAAAGAACACATACGAATAAAATACCACGGATCCGAAATGAAAATCAACATACATGATTACTGAATCGGTTCAGAAAAATAAGTCTCAAGAGAAATGTAAAATAAAGCTTAGATCCACTAAGAGAAGGGGGAAATTAAAAGAGATACATAAAAACTAAAACCATACGGATTATCTCCTTTGACTTCCCCTTCGCTTGAGTGCTCCACTTTTGTCCTCCAGAAATTCTCCCTGTCCTTCAATCCAAAAGTCCTCTATTTTTGTGTGCAGGTTTTTATAGTCTTCTTGCAAACAAAAGTCAAACACGGGTTCCAACACGGTTGTGTCATATGCCGTATAGGGTATGAAATAGTGCGCCTGGCCGGTTTGAAATGAAAAGGTGCGCCTGGTCATGAGTCGTGTAATTTGTCACAGCCAGTAACACGGTCGTGTGTTCTTCATGGCTTTACACACGGGTTGGTTTGGCATCAGAACTTTAATTCTTCCCGATAAGGACACCGGTAGTGACACGGGTGTGTTCCTATGTGTGTGCTGCTCTTGTAAATTTTTACGCCTTTTCTTCCAAGCTTTGCCATCAGTCATGTTGGATCCGTGAACACCTCTGTTTGCTCAAAGACTTTTAGTTCCAAGGACTTGTAATACCTGCATAAAGAAGATTAATGAATAAATAAATAACTTAATAAAGTAAATAAAGGAAAATCTATGTTGTGCTCTTCTATTCATGATAATTCAAATTCTTAACTATTTTCGTGCAATTATAAGGAATGGAGGTAGATAGTAGTGGACATGATTACAAATATGATAGTAAAAAGGACTTATATAATTGTACTCATCACATTAGCAGCTTCACAGTGCACCATGTTTTGAATGGTGGAATCATCAATTACACTTACTATGATTTTCTTAGCTCTCTTATCCATAGTAGCAAGTGATACTTCATCTTTATTCATCTCAACATATAACTTTGGCAATCTCACATTTGGATCAATAGTGGAGGAAATTTGGGGGATGAAAGGTCCCTCCTTAATAGTGATATAGATCCTAGGGTTTGAGGCTTCCATTCCTCACCCTTTGCTTCCATATTCCAAAGGACTCTTTTCTGCATATGGGAAAATTCATAGAGCTCATCTCCTTATGAGACTCAAGAACAGACATATTTAGAATAGTAGACTACCTTTTATAGGATCTGGTAAGACTGCTAAGTCTTTTTTTACAACCTGCCTCTGGTACCAATTGATAGTTAACTTAGTAGTAGTCTAAATCACTTAGAGGGGGGGGTGAATAGGTTCTTTTAATTTATTATCTTATTCTTATCTTCTTTTGGTTGTTAAGCACAATAAAAACACATACAAAAAGCACACTATGATTTATAGTGGTTGCCCATGGTATTGGTACATCCACTCTCCCTCTCCATCTTTCTAATAGTGTGTTAGACAAGGCAACCTCCTCCAAAACTCAGCTCAAAGAGCTTATAACACAGATCCCTAAGGATCTCTCAGGTCTCCTCCATGACCCTACCTCATGCCATAACCCCACAAACTTCGAGTACACTCTACTCCTACAGCTCAGTGACCCCCTAGTAACTTACCTTAGGCCTATCAAGAAGCCCTACCACTTAAGCTAGGAGGACAACCCTACCTCAGACACACATGCTATACACTCAAGCTCAATAACCCTATACTGAGGCTCAATAACCCTACACTAAGGTCAAAGACCTTACACTCAGAATATGTTCTTATAGAGAATAATTATAAATTCATTACAATAGAAGACCTTAGAAAATAAACCTTCAGCCTTTTTCTTCTGTTGAACTTGCACATCAGTTAGCTGACTTAGAGTAGGACAGGAGAATGGTTCTACAGCTTAAGCCATTGCTCCACCTTAATCTCCTATATTAAGTAGAAGTAAGAAGATCAACTCCATGAGTCCAAAGTGACTCATGTTGTTCTTCTGAACCTGATCATCCAGAACATACTATCTTCCCGAAATTGAAGTGCACAGCTATCAAAAAGATTGACTTTTTCGAATTCGCGGTCGGGAAGAACTTTCTTCTAGGTCAGATCTCAGAACTTAGAACTTCAAACTACCTTTTTATTTACCTAAATATTGCTTTTATATGCATCAACTTAGCAACAGCTCTTTGAATTTATACTGACACAGCATGACCAAGAATAAATAAAGTTATCTTGCTTTATCGTCTTTCCGCCAAAAATAGGTCACGTTTTCTTAATGACACTATTTTAAAAACATCTCAGTGGTTTAGGTGAGACTGGCTTCTATCATAACATCAAATTAGCTACTTCTCAGTGGTTCCGCTGAGACTAGACTGCCTTCTCACCGGATTTTCCCTTAAACTACTGAGATATAACATAATATTCAGAGATGTTCTTATCAAGATTTAGAACAACTTAAACCAATAATGATATGAAAGAAAAAGCTTATCAAATACAATATGCACTTAGCATTGTAGGTGATGCTTCTTCAAATCCAAGAAGCATTTAAGAGCAATATTCCCAATAATGATACTGTATATGCAGTAGAGAAGGAGGGGACAGTTTTTATAGGCAGTGATCGTAGGACACTAACTTTGAGGAGTATGTATCATGTGCTAGGAATGAAAAAAACATCTTCTCGGTGACCAACGCTGTTGATACTGGGTATCATTTTCTATTTGACCCAATAGATGTGAAATTTCTCAGGAACGTGTCGGCTATAAAAGTTGTTTTCACTTATGTCGGAAGGAGAGTGAAGGAATTGTTCGTGTTGGCGACAAGCTCCTATGTTGAAAATATGATGGTGAATGACAACATTGCTATCTGGCATGAGAGGCTGAGGCATGTTGGGATGGATAAGCTGAAGGCTATGACAGTAAGAGGTCTGGTGCATGACCTTCCTAGTCTTTCATCCTTCATAGATGGTAATGTCTATGCGGGATGTCACTATAGAAAGGCTCACTGCCTTCCAATTTACAAGTCACAGACCAAATACAAAGAACCGTTGGATTGCATCCATGGTGATCTGACTAGACCAACCATCACCCCCAGTCTCGGCGGAAGCTGGTATATGTTTGTACTAGTTGATGACTTTTCAATGTATACTTGGGTATACTTCATGAAGGAGAATTCAGAGGCATTCGGGAAGTTTGTGGAGTTCAAGAAGCTCGGGGAGGGCCTACTTAGTCTACAGATTAAGAAGTTGAGAACTGAAAACATAGCTGAGTTCAATTCAGGGAAGTTCTCCAACTTCTACATAAAGTTTGCAATCTGAAGGGAGCTTACTTGTGCGTATACTCTACAACATAACGAAGTTGCAAAGCGGAAGATCCGTAATTTAAAGGAGACTTGCTAGTGTTGGCTTCATGCCAAAGGCATTCCAAGAGCTTTTTGGGCAGATAGAATGGCCTGTTTGACGTATGTCATCAACCGGATGCCCCTCAGTCCAAATAACATGAAGTATCTACACGAACTAATCTTTTAGAAGAACTAGTGTGGGACATCTTCAGTTGTTTGGGTCGACCAGTTACGTGCATGTTCAAAATGCTCTCAGGACGAATCTAGATTTGAAAGCAAGGAAGCTAGTCATCATTTAATATGATGAGAAGAAGGATTGGAAATGCATGGATCTATTGACACTAAAGTTTGTTTTATCCCTCTATGTGGTATCTGACGAGTTGATTTCATACCAGAGTAGCTCATCTGTAGATTTGTAGGATAGCAGGTCTGTTAAAGGGCAAGTTGAAGTTGCTCGGGATCTTCTGGTAAAGTTGTCTGTGTTGGAACACCCTATTACTAATTTGGGTCAGGATCACTATGTCTATAGGATTATTTCATTGACCTTGTTGTATAGAGTAAAGGTAAACTAGTTAAGGTCTAAGGCTTAGGACTTAGGTTTGAAGCTTTCCCCAAGACCTCCTATTTCAGATAAGAAGCCCAGATATAGAGTTAAACTTGTCGTCGGGCTCAGATCGACGAAGCGTGGAACCTAGTTCGACTATCTCTGAGCTCAGGTCGATGTGGCGTAAAACTCAGTTTGACGATCGCTGAGCTCAAATCGTCGGTTTCCTTCTAAAACTAGTTCCAATATCTCTGAGCTCAGTTCGACAATAGTTGAGCTCAGATCGACGATTATCTTTTGAGGTCAACGATTTCTGGAATTCTGTCAGTTTGTTAAGGATTTCAAATGTCTTCAAGTCCGAGCATTTATTTAAGAAGATTTTTAGCCTTTATATTAAATCTGGAGCAAGTTTCAAGGAAACAAAGAAGGAATGTTATTTAGGTTTTTCCTCCAGAGACAATTGACATTTAAGGAAAGCATTTATGTTTTTCCTAACGGCTATCTAGTAGATTTGAAGACTGGATTTCATATTATAATTCAGATCAAAGAAGAAATACAGATAGAAGAAGAAAAGAAGATCAATAATACTGAATAGAGAACAAGCTTCTATTCTTTCTGATTCCTTTTTATTCAAAGTTTCTCAAGTCTTCATCATTCATACTCCAGACAACACACATTTCAGTTGTTGCTGAAATCATCTTTTGCTGGAGCATTCTTTTCATTGAAGACCTATCACCCTTGCAAAGCTTCTATTTCTGAACTCTTGCTAATCTCAGGGGGAGCTTTGACAACATCAACATCCACTTGTTCTTCTCTCTGATTGTTGACAGAGAAGACAACCTAACCTTTTTCTTTTTCTTTCCTATAAAAGGGTTCTTTAAACTCCCTTCAAAAGTTTTGTTTTGGTTTCTGAGACCTGATCAAAACTCAGTGGTGGCAAGACACCTGATAGAAATATCTGGTTTGGTTTTTGAGCACCTGATCAAAAGCTCATTGGTGCCCAAGACACTTGATCAACTCATCCTGCAGTGGATTCCTACCAAGGGTGGTAGAAGAGTGGATGTACCCAGGTTTTGGGGAACCACTATAGTTCCTTGTGTCTTCTGGTTGCTTGTTATTTTGTTTGATGTATGTTGTGGATTTGCTTCTTATATTTCTTTTATTCTGATTACTGTTAAGCACTCTACACTAAGTAAATTAAGTCTTCCACTACTAAAGTAATTTTTAAATTTGCAAAATTATTCTAAAACACTCTATTCACCCCCCTCTAGAGTGAAGGGTTGATCTTACACTCACTTTCAATTGGTATCAGAGGGAGGTTGGTTGTTCATATAGGTTATCACCTGAACCAAAAGATCTCTCTTTAGATCCATCCTTAATAGGGGGTTATTTTTATTATATTTATTTTAATATAAATTTATGGCACAGAACAAAGATTATGCTAGCACCAGACCTCCAGTGTGTAATCTCTCCAATTTTATACTTTGGAAGGCAAGGATCAGATTATACATGAATTCCATTTATGAAGATATCTTTAATTCTTTTTTGACAGATTGCCCCAAGTCTCCTGCAAACACAAGCACAAATGTTGTTCCACCTCCTTCAGGAACAGATGCTGACATAAAGAAATGGAAGGTTGTTGATGCTAAAGCTATGAACATACTAGCTCAGACAATGTCTGATGACATCTTCCATTAGGTAGCTGAATGCAACTCAGCCAAAGAGATTTGGGACAAGCTATCTGAGCTTGTATCAGGATCAGCTGATGAGAGAAAAGATAGGAGATCTCATCTCATCACTCATTATGAGAATTTCAAGAAAGCAGAAAATGAATCAGTAGCTGACATGTATAACAGACTAAGTCTGATTGTCAGTGAACTCAAGACATTGGACAAGGAGATCTCCCTCACAGAGATAAATGACAAAATCCTAATGTGCTTCCCCAGCACTTGGGATTCAAGGATCTGGCCCATCAAGGATGCCAGAAGTCTAAATAAAATCACTACAGAAGCTTTATTGGGCAAGCTCAAATCTTATGAGCAGCTCATAAAGAATATAGAAGAAGAGCAGAAGACAACTTCTCCAGCAGTCAGGAAGGAGAAATCAATTGCTTTCAAGGCAACAAAAGAACAGCCTGAATACAAAGTCACAGGCAATGAAGAACTGATGAGCCTCCTAACCAAGAGGTTCTACAAAATGTCCAGGAAAGATTTCAGAAAAAGGTCATCCAGAGGCCAAGAAAAGCCAAGGTATGATAAATAAAATAATAAAGAGATTATTTGTTATGGTTGCAGGAAACATGGACACATACTGCCTGATTGTCTAAAAAGTCAAAACAAGGACAAGAAGTGCAAGAGAGAAAAGAGAAAAGATAAAGACTCCAGAGTAAATCACTATGACAAATCCTCTTCCAGCAAGAACAAGCACACAATGAAGGGATTTGTTGCTGAAACATGGAGTGAAATAGAAGAAGGATCTAATGCATTAACAAGTTCAAGTGATGATGAGGATGATGCACAAGAAAGAGATTTCTGCATGATGGCAATCAATGCATCTCAAAACAACACTGATTCAGAACTTGAATCTGAATCTAAATCTGAACCAGATCTAGAAGAAGACCAGGTAATGGATTCATTTGATTTTAATTCTGAGGACTTCAAGTCTGAATTTAAAGCACTGTGTTTAGATTTACTTAAGTTTGAGAAAGAAATTATCTTTCTCAGAAATCAGTTATCTGAATACAATACCTTAAGTTAAGATAACCTCAAACTCTCAAATGATTTAGAATGTTGTAGGGAGCAGATAGCTTCAGTGAAAAGTGAACTATCTGAGGCCAAGAAGTTTGAAAAATCCCTCAATGAGAGAAGTATCAAACTGATAGACATCACAAGCACAGTGAACTCAAGACTCAATAGTCTACTGGGCTTGGGTGCTTCATCCAGCCAACCTATTGTGTTAACAACTGTAACATCCCATTTCCGGCTAGACCCCTAGGAGTCGGTTGGTCGTCACAGAACCCTAGGAAGCCCAAAAATTGAAATGAATCGACCAAGATTTCGGGTCACGGGTTGGTCACGCCTGTGACTGACCCATCACGCCCGTGACCTAGGGCGTGACTCCTTTGACGATCGTCGATCTCAGGGAGATGATCGTCGGGCGCAGAATTTTCGACCCGGCCCTGTCACACCCGTGACCAAGGTGTCACGCCCGTGACCTAGGGCGTGACCACCCTTCGACGACCGTCGATCTCAGTTCGACGGTCGTCGACCTCAGAATTTTCCATTCGGGCATGTCACGCCCGTGACCCAGGTGTCACGCCCGTGACCAAGGGCGTGACCCCCCCCCCCCTTCGGTGATCGTTGACCTCAGCGCGACGATCGCCGAGCGCGGAATTTGTCTCATGACCCTGTCACGCCCGTGACCAAGGTGTCACGCCCGTGACTTAGGGCGTGACCACCCTTCGACGACCGTCGATCTCAGTTCGACGGTCGCCGACCTCAGAATTTGCCATTCGGGTATGTCACGCCCGTAACCAAGGTGTCACGCCCGTGACCTAGGGCGTGACCACACTTCGACGACCGTCGATCTCAGTTCGACGATCGTTGACCCAGAATTGGCCACCCAGGCCTGTCACGCCCGTGACCTATGTGTCACGCCCGTGACATTGACCGAAACGACGGTTCAGGCCCGAAATTATTCTAACACGCGTGGAAATAAATGCTGGTGTGGGAAGTTACACCAGGAGTAATTATGCGCTGTTTCCTACTGTAATTTCTTAATAAAATAAGGAGATGTGGTTCAATAGGAAACCGCCAACTAGACATACCTTTTTATCTTCCACCGTTTCTTATCCCTTCACCGTAACCGAAATGTTATTAAGAGGAGCCTTCATGACCATTAAGGCTTTACCCTTTCACCTCCCCACTTGCTGACTTATAAAATCCCACTTGGAGCAAGGGGAGAAGTTTACACTCTCAATCAAACAAATTCAGACGTTTGCTCTTGCTGTAGGAGAAGTTCAGCAATGCCACCACCGCGCCATGGCACCCCGTCGTTCATCTCGCCTCCAAACCGCGAACAAGGTCCTCCTCTGCTTCTTCTTTCATGGGTAGATCTTAGGATTCTTAGAAAGGAAGTTCGTGCTCAACGGAGCCGGACCTATCTCTCGTTTTCATGGAAAACCATGAAAAATGTATTTTTGAGTTCGCTGGAAACCGCCACCTCCGGCGGCCAAACCGCCGCCGACCGCTAGCCATCGCCTCGACGGAGGTGGTGGTGGTGGTGGCTGGCCAGGGAAGTGACCGGACGGCCGGCGACGGATCACGGAAATGTTTCAGGAAAAATGGTTTTCTGAGTTCTGTTTTCGGTTTCATGTAGAAGATGAACAGTAAAATCAATTTTATAATATATAAATTATGTATATAATACATAATGAAAAGATAAATTATCTGAGTATATTTTGAGGCTGCAAAATGAGGCACTTAGAGGCCATTTTAGGAAAAATGACCACTCACGAAAGTTGTAGCCCTTTGAGTCTAGTTTAATTTAAAATTGATTTCAACCCGTTTGGGTAAGCGATTCGACCGCAGCACCCGTTTTAGTGGGGGCTGTACTTAGAGTTGGGCAGAAATTAAAATGGATGCCCACTCTTCGTCCCATGTCCAAATGACCTAAAATTTGGGCAGGGGGTTAACCTTAGCTATACCTAAAGGCAGACCAAAAATGAGAATTTTTTGGAGATACTTTGCCTAAAGATTTTGTTTCAGTTTAATTAAGTTAGAGAAATTTATTTAAGTGGCCAAATGACCTCCAAACCCTCCCAAATTTTGGTGAGTGGTCCCTGGCTATAAAACCTAGATCTATACAAAATTCCAACTAGTTTGGAGGAGTTTTGGGTAGGAAATCTTCTACTCTTAACTAGGCATTAGCGAGACATCTTTTAGTAAAAAGTGCACTAAGAGTTTGGAAAGGTAAAATCACCTCAACAGAGGCTGATTTTCTGACCTCTGACTTAGAAGGGTGTTATAACCTGCTTGGAGAAAAATGGTGAAGTTTAGGGTTGATTTACCCTAGTTTCCAAGCTCAAACCCTAAATGAAGGGTTTTGAGGGTTTTGAAGGACATAGGGGCAATTGCTCTTGTATTGCCTTGAAACTCTTTAGAGTTGACAAAAGCTTGATAAGAATCGTCTGGTTGGAATTTTTGAGAATTTGGAGACAAGTAGATACCTTAAAACCCTAACCTTAGTTTTAGGATAAAATATAAAATAGGTAAAACCAGTCACTAAACCTTACTTAAAAGCTGTGAAATTCGGGTAGAGTGAGTTTTGGATCAGGTAGAACTTATAGCAATTTTTCTGGAATTTTATGTTGATTATTGCTAGCACTTCATTTGTAAAGCTTGCTATGGCCTTAAATGATGTTTTAATTATTTAGAAATTTCTGTTCATTGAAACCTCATGAAATCTTCGAGGTAAATGTTTTAGGTCAGAATAGTTACCCCTGAATTTTTGTATGATTTTTAGTTGAGTAATTCTAGTATTTCATTCACAGATGTTAGAAAGGGGTTTTATGGTTTAAAAATTAATTATGGATGATATACTTGTTGGAAAATTATGAAACCTGGCCAATGTTATTTTGAATGTCTTATCTGCTTATTATAATTAATTTACAACTTTTGGATGGATATTTTCTGTACTTGATTCATAAATAACAAAAGATAGAGATTATTTCTAAAATAGTTTTAGTGCCCTTTTGATGTTATGATACTTTAGATTTAACCTGATGAGATAACCTACTATTTATCATAAATTTGCTGGACATCTTGCATGAGAACTTAGGGTAGTTCGTGTTCAAACCGGTAGCCCTTGGGATTTTCGAGGAAATTAATTAAATGCCAAATAAATTAGGAAAATTACCATTTTCTGGATTTAGGACATTTATATCATGATAAGTCTCCAGTAAATAATTTAGGGCGTTTGGATGAGTTTGGGATCGTTGCCTAACCGGTTCGACATATGGTCTAGGTTGGACTGCACATAACAAATTTGTGAAATGCAATATGACATGATCTGAGAAAGTCATTGGAGTTGATCATTTTGTCTAGGTGGACAATTGTGGATGATATCACAATATGATGATATGAAGAGTAGTGAGAAGTGGTGGTAGCTAGAGTTAAGGGGTGCTCGGGTTCGACGAAAGATCGTCTTCCCCGAAGAGTGGAAGGTTTAAAATCACCCTAGGATAGTCTATCGTAATGTGAGAAGGGAATGAGTAAAGGGGATCAACCAATAACAATAAGTGCCTTGCGAAAGGGAACTTCGGGCCGTAATGCCGCCGTCTTGGTTCCTAGTGCCCCTTGAGAGCCCTTCACGGGGAATACTAGGGGCAGTCCTGGGCTAACGTAAACTGTAATAACAAACCGACAAGAGTAACTTAGTAACTAGGTCTGCACCCTTCACAAACACTGTTGGAACAGGAAGATTGATGAGAGCTTCGGCTTGGTTGGTTATGAGACGGACGGGATGGTCCGGGGAGCTTCGGCTCGGTTGGTTTGGAGACGGACGTTTTGGTCCGGGGAGCTTCGGCTCGGCTTTTGTGTGTTTACGATTAAACTTGCATGTGCATAAAAAGGAATGGAAATTAAGGTGGTGGGTCTTCGGTATTGGAGGGTCGATGCACCGACGCCAATGCGCTGACTCGGCAAGTGTGGTTAGCACTTTGCCAACAGAAGTCCGGTGCGCCAGCCGGCAAGAGTACGCAGGTGTCCGCTTAGTGCACCAAGCGTTGAGGCGTACGATAGGTCTGACCGGTAGTGCTTTACTGGTTTAGAGGTGGGCGAGGCCTAACCCACCGCTTCCGTCTGCCACTACGGAGGTATCCTGGGAGGTAACGGCTCCGAAAGGGGAAACTAAAGGTCTGTGTGCACAGAGTCGGGTGTTTGAGTTGCACCTGCATGTTTCATCGTACCCACTTGCATGTCATAGCATAATCGATTCATTTAACCCTGACACCTAAAGTATAAGTGGTATGGGACGCTTATACGTTAGGACCTGTAAAACGACCCCTTGGTCTATAAGCTTGTATGGGCAAGTTTATAAATCAAAGGTTAATTTCAATATATATACATGTTGTTGTTTGATAACCGACACCCCAACGTATAGGTGGTATGGGACACTCTATACGATGGGAGCCTCGCAGAAGATCCCTTGGCTTATGTGCTTTCGCACATAAGTTAAGGTTACCTTTCTTATTTTCTGTTTCTGTTATATTAATATAGAATTGCTAGATTAGTTCCGCTGTCATTTGTTTCTTGATTAAATCTCCACTTGCATGTCCTTCCCTTTCTTCCTCTCCGCTCGGTTCCTAGGAGCCATGGGGGAAGGGGTAGGGGATGATAGGGCTTAGTTTTTATGACTAACGGTTTTCGAACCATATCATATTAGGGGATCGCGGAGCCCAGCATGGAGGAGCAGCTCAGGAGGCCGGTACGCTTGGAGATGGGGCAGTCTAGCACTGGAGTCCAGACTGCAGGGACCGTGAGACCTTACCTTCAGTAGAGTTTTAGTTTTGCTTCCGCATTGAGTGATTTTGTAGTGAGGACTTGATGTACCGGGCATGAGCCCTTATGTTTCTAGTATCATTGTACTCTGATGTTTTTTGTGGACACTCCCTTCGTGGAGTTTATATACATTTGATTTATTATTGTGGACTGCATTGCTCTTACTTCAATTATTGTGCTACCTTTCTATGATCGAATTGGCCGGCAGAATCGGTGCCTTGTGGTGATGACCCTTCAGGACGTGAAGGTGTCACCGCAAAGCGGCGACTCTGGGCCTAAGACCCCGGGTTTTAAAAAGAAAAAAAAGGGGGGGGGGGGTCTTACAAGTGGTATCAGAGCGAACATCGATCAGAAGAAAGTAGCAGTCCACAAACCTTAGGTCACCCCCGCGTGAGTTTAGTTTGGGGACAAACTAAGCAGCGGAAGTAGTGGTGTGCCCAAATGGGGATCATATATAAATTGTCCACTTTTATTTAAGATTGAACGTTTTCTCAGTATGGGTTTTTTTTACGCAGCCTCCAGCACAGCCTACGCCACAAGGCGGAGTTCAGCAGGCTCAGGGTGTTGCACCACCTCCACCGGTCCCCACTCCTTTCCTTCAGTCAGACATGGGACAGACTCTGACTGCCATCCTGGAGGCCTTCAGGGCCCAGCAGGTTCCGGCCCCGCAACCAAATCCGGGGGCCAACTGGCTAAGCATCTTCCGAGGACTGTCTCCCCCGTCCTACTTGGGGACAGAGTCGGCAGTTTGGACGGAAGAGTGGCTCGATATCATGTACGAGATGCTGACCGGGATACGGTGTCCCTGGGAGGAGAGGGTGGCTCTGGTTGTCTCTTTCCTGGAGTCCCATGCAAAGAGGTGGTGGAAGACGCTGTTGGACACGACATTTGCCGATAGGGAGGTTGCGGAGGTTACCTGGGAGGAGTTCAGGGCCGCACTGCTGGAGCATTTTGTTCCGCAGTCGGCCAGGGATGATTTGGAGGAGCGGTTCTTACAGCTGAAGCAGGGCACCCGGACCATGGTGGAGTACCATTGAGAGTTCGGCCATCTGGCTCGATACGCAGATTCCTACCAGCTGGACGAAGCAGGGTATATCAGGAGGTTCTATAAGGGCCTGCGGGAGGACTTGAGGGAGGCTTTGTTGTTTGTATCTGACGGGCCCATCTCCCGGATTTTGGAGATGGCAAAAAGGATTGAGGCAAATTGGCACGCCACCCGGGGCCGGAAACGACCAGCAGAGGATCAGGGACGGAGAGGTAGAAATGACCAGCGGCGAGGTGCTGTACCAGAGGGGAGGAGGACAGAAGACCAGCCTCGTCAGGACGTGAGGCAGGAGCCGAGGGAACAGGTGATATTGGCCCCTCAACCTCTTCGGATGCAGGAGATGCCGAGACCCGGGGGAATGGCGTATCCCCCACCAGAGTGCTTCCTTTGTCATCAGATTGGGCACATTCGGAGGAACTGCCCCATGAGGGGGGCACCACCTCCAGCACCACAGGGCGGCCCACCAGCTCAGCATTACGGAGACCGAGGACGCGGCCGCGGTCGTGGATACCAGGGGGAGATCGTAGACAGGAAAGGGAGCAGGTATATGCCTTGGACCTTGCGCAGCCTCGGAATCCGGAGCAGGTCATAGCAGGTACGCTGCAATGCCTCTTTATTTTCATAGAATTTCCCTTTCAATGGTTAAAACTTTGAATCGCACTAGATAGATTAGCAAGGAAAGTAAAACTCACTATAGAACCCTAAGATTTCTAATCACCCCAGGTATAGTCTTTATCAGCGGCAAGCCGGCCCGCACGCTGTTCGATACTGGAGCTACTCACTCCTTTGTGTCGGAGACGTTCGTAGAAGGACTGGAAGGCGTGGAGCGGTTCACAGGCTCGAGGATGAGGGTGCGACTACCGGATGGATCTGAGCTCCTTACCACGGATCACTGCAATATGGAGGCAGAAATTGGTGGAAAGGCATTCGAGGCTCCAGCGACGATTTTGAAGCTGACGGACTACGACCTGATCCTGGGCATGGTATGGTTGCACTGGAACCATGCCCAGATTGACTGCCAGGCGAAGAGGATCACCGTGAGACACTGGGACTCTTTCATTATCATTGAAGGTATAAGACCTGTCTCTCGTATACTCTTATCTTCGGTACAGGCCGTTAAGGCCCATCTGCAGGGAGAGGAGGTCTATCAGATTCTATTTGAGATGGCGGAAGTTAAGGAGTCGGTGACAGACATCCCGGTGGTGCGAGATTTCGCTGACATCTTTCCAGAGAAACTGCCAGGACTACCTCCACACCGAGAGCAGGATTTTCAGATACAGCTTGTGTCGGGGGCCAAGCCGGCATCTAGGGCCCCTTATCGGATGGCCCCGAAGGAGTTGGCAGAGTTTCGGACTCAGTTGCAGGAATTGGTTGAGGCAGGATTTGTTAGACCGAGTTCCTCGCTATGGGGAGCCCCGGTCCTATTCGTGAAGAAGAAGGATGGGACACTTCGCCTGTGTATCGATTATCGAGCACTAAACAGGCTGACCGTCCGGAATACCTACCCACTCCCACGGATAGACGAATTGTTCGACCAACTGGAGGGAGCCCATTATTTCTCGAAGCTGGACTTGAGGTCAGGATACTACCAGCTACGGATCCAGGAGGAGGATATCCCGAAGACGGCCTTCAGTAGCAGATATGGCCTGTATGAGTTCGTCGTGATGCCCTTCGGGCTCACGAATGCTCCGTCGGCGTTCATGAGTCTCATGAACCGGGTTTTCGAGGCCTACTTGGATGTGTTCGTCATAGTATTCATAGACGACATCCTGATCTACTCTAGGACGGAGGAGGAGCACACTCGGCATCTGGCACTGACTTTGGAAAGGTTGCGAGAGCATCGCCTTTATGCGAAATTCAGCAAGTGTCAGTTTTGGTTGAAGGAGGTGGCTTTCCTAGCCCACATTATCAGCGGAGCCGGGTTGGCAGTGGATCCGGCAAAGATTCAGGCAGTCCGTGATTGGCCGTAGTTAAAGACAGCCACCGATGTACGAAGTTTCTTGGGACTTGCCGGGTATTACTGGAAGTTCGTGGAGGGGTTCTCTCAAATTGCCCTCCCACTCATGTCTTTGACGAAAAAGGAGGCACCTTTCGTTTAGACCCCGCAGTGCCAGGCGGCTTTCCAGGAACTGAAGGACCGACTCATCTCAGCCCCTATTCTGGCCCTTCCATCTGGAAAGGAAGGATTCCAGGTGTATACCGACGCATCATACAAGGGGATGGGAGCAGTGCTGATGCAGAACGGACACGTCATAGCATATGCCTCCCGCCAGCTGAAGACCCATGAGAAGAACTACCCAGTGCACGACCTTGAGATGGGAGCGGTCATTTTTGCTCTGAAGGTCTGGCGCCATTATCTTTATGGAGTCCACTGCGACATCTACTCTGACCACAAGAACCTGAAATACGTAGACACTCAGAAGGAGCTGAATTTCAGGCAGAGGCACTGGGTGGAGTTCTTAGCAGACTATCAGTATGAGATGCACTACCATCCAGGGAAGGCAAACGTGGTGGCCAACGCGTTGAGCCGGCGAGCTGCCACTTCCGAAGCTGGGCCCCAGGTTATGTCCATGGAGCTAGTCCGGTCATTCAGAGATATGCAGATATCCCTAGTGTCTGAGGATGATCCAGAGCTGTATAGGGAGTATCTGACATCGATGGTGGCCATAGACGATATTCGGGATCGCATTTGGGACGGACAGAGGACAGATGCGTGGGCAGAGCCGATGTTCCGAGCCTTGGAGGAGGGTTTGACAGGAGATTTTTCCCTGAGAGATAGATTGTTACATTTCAGAGGCAGAGTATATATACCCGCAGGAGGCCAGATCCGAGAGGATATTATGACGGAGGCGCATTGCAGCCGGTACTCTGTGCACTCGGGGATCACAAAGATGACCACTGATCTGAAGAAGATGATGTTTGGCCGGGCATGAAGAAGGACATTACGTACTTCGTGACCCATTGCGAGGCGTGCCAGTTGGTGAAGGCGGAGTGCAGGAATCCCGCAGGATTGTTGCAGCCACTCCCGGTGCCGGAGTGGAAGTTTGACGATATAGCTATGGATTTTATACATGGTCTTCCCCGGTCTCGGACGGGGAATGACTTGATCTGGGTGATTGTTGATCGGTTGACGAAGGTGGCCCGCTTTATACCGATCAGGAAGGATGACTCGGTGGGAGTGCTGGTACGGAAGTTCGTGGAGCAGTATATCCGATATCATGGCGTGCCCCGGACGATAGTGTCGGACCGCGATGGACAGTTTACATCCAGGGAGTGGCGGTCAGTGCAGGCATACCTGGGCACCCGATTGACTTTTAGCACGGCCTTCCACCCTCAGACGGACGGGCAGACAGAGCGCACCAACAGGACGTTGGAGGATCTACTACGATTGTGTATACTGGATCGAGGGGAGCCGTGGGAGAAGATGTTGCCGTTAGTCGAGTTCTCCTATAACAATAGCTACCAGTCCAGCATCAGGATGGCGCCTTATGAAGCCTTGTATGGAAGAAAATGTAGGACCCCGCTTTCTTGGGTTCAAGACGAGGATCCGAAGGTGTTGGGATCGAATTTTGTTGAAGACACCGAGGCTCAGGTGAGACTGATCAGAGATAGGATGTTGGAGGCGCAGAGCAGACAAGCTAAGTACTATGACGCCCGACATCGTCAGGTGGAGTTCCAGGTAGGGGACCGAGTGTTCTTGAAGATCCGGCCCATGCACGGAGTCTCACGAGTGCGCGGTCGGAGGAAGAATCTCAGCCCTAGGTATATGGGCCCTTACCGGATCCTGGAGCGGATCGGACCCCTAGCCTACAGGCTAGAGTTGCCACCAGAGCTGGCAGCTCTACACGACGTCTTCCACATTTCTTCGCTGAGAAGGGCTCTACTACGCCCGGAGCAGCAGATTTTGACCACCGAAGGGTCGGTAGCTTCAGACCGATCTGTTCACTTGGAGCCGATCCGGATCGACGACAAAGGAGTACGGATCTTGCGCCGCAAGAAGATCCCCTTAGTCAAGGTTCTGTGGAGAAACCACGGTCAGGAGGAGCACACCTGGGAACCGCAGGACCTGATGAGGCAAAAATACCCGGAGTTGTTCAGTCAGGTATACCTCACCACCTCTTGGTATACTATAAATTACCTTCTTGTACAAAACCGGTAAGATTAGATAAGGAAAATTGAGAACCTAGGCATGCGCAGGAAAGTAGGGGCTAATCTTTTGTTTATTTGGGAGATTACCTTCGTTTATCAAACAAGTAGTCGCTTGAACCCAATAGAAAAATCGTATGGGATGTTACAAGTTTAATTTATTCCGATAGAAATCCTCGTAGGCTCAACCTCAATTTCGGGGACGAATTTTTTGTTTTGTTTATTGGGATTTGTAATATCCCATTTCCGGCTAGACCCCTAGGAGTCGGTTGGTCGTCACAGAACCCTAGGAAGCCCAAAAATTGAAATGAATCGACCAAGATTTCGGGTCACGGGTTGGTCACGCCTGTGACCGACCCGTCACGCCCGTGACCTAGGGCGTGACTCCTTTGACGATCGTCGATCTCAAAGAGACGATCGTCGGGCGCAGAATTTTCGACCCGGCCCTATCACGCCCGTGACCAAGGTGTCACGCCCGTGACCTAGGGCATGACCACCCTTCGACGACCGTCGATCTTAGTTCGACGGTCGTCGACCTCAGAATTTGCCATTCGGGCATGTCACGCCCGTGACCCAGGTGTCACGCCCGTGACCAAGGGTGTGACCCCCCCCCCCCTTCGGTGATCGTTGACCTCAACGCGACAATTGCCGAGCGCGGAATTTGTCTCATGACCCTGTCACGCCCGTGACCAAGGTGTCACTCCCGTGACTTAGGGCGTGACCACCCTTCGACGACCGTTGATCTCAGTTCGACGGTCGTCGACCTCAGAATTTGCCATTCGGGTATGTCACGCCCATAACCAAGGTGTCACGCCCGTGACCTAGGGCGTGACCACCCTTCGACGACCGTCGATCTCAGTTCGACGATCGTCGACCCCAGAATTGGCCACCCGGGCCTGTCACGCCCGTGACCTATGTGTCACGCCCGTGACATTGACCGAAACGACGGTTCAGGCCCGAAATTATTCTAACACGCGTGGAAATAAATGCTGGTGTGGGATGTTACACCAGGAGTAATTATGGGCCGTTTCCTTCTGTAATTTCTTAATAAAATAAAGAGATGTGGTTCAATAGGAAACCGCCAACTGGACATACCTTTTTATCTTCCACCGTTTCTTATCCCTTCACCGTAACCGAAATGTTATTAAGAGGAGCCTTCATGACCATTAAGGCTTTACCCTTTCACCTCCCCACTTGCTGACTTATAAAGCCCACTTGGAGCAAGGGGAGAAGTTTACATGCTCAATCAAACAAATTCAGACGTTTTCTCTTGCTGTAGGAGAAGTTCAGCAATGCCACCACCGCGCCATGGCACCCCGTCGTTCATCTCGCCTCGAAACCGCGAACAAGGTCCTCCTATACTTCTTCTTTCATGGGTAGATCTTAGGATTCTTAGAAAGGAAGTTCGTGCTCAACGGAGCCGGACCTATCTCTCGTTTTCATGGAAAACCATGAAAAATTTATTTTTGAGTTCGCCGGAAACCGCCACCTCCGGCGGCCAAACCACCGCCGACCGCTAGCCATCGCCTCGACGGAGGTGGTGGTGGTGGTGGCTGGCCAGGGAAGTGACCGGATGGCCGGCGACGGATCACGGAAATGTTTCAGGAAAAATGGTTTTCTGAGTTCTGTTTTCGGTTTCATGTAGAAGATGAACAGTAAAATCAATTTTATAATATATAAATTATGTATATAATACATAATGGAAAGATAAATTATCTGAGTATATTTTGAGGCTGCAAAATGAGGCACTTAGAAGCCGTTTTAGGAAAAATGACCAGTCATGAAAGTTGTAGCCATTTGAGTCTAGTTTAATTTAAAATTTATTTCAACCCGTTTGGGTAAGCGGTTCGACCGCAGCACCCGTGTTAGTGGGGGCAGTACTTAGAGTTGGGCAGAAATTAAAATGGATGCCCACTCTTCGTCCCTTGTCCAAATGACCTGAAATTTGGGCAGGGGATTAACCTTAGCTATACCTAAAGGCAGACCAAAAATGGGAATTTTTTGGAAATACTTTGCCTAAAGTTTTTGTTTCAGTTTAATTAAGTTAGAGAAATTTATTTAAGTGGCCAAATGACCTCCAAACCCTCCCAAATTTTGGTGAGTGGTCCCTGGATATAAAACATAGATCTGTACAAAATTCCAACTAGTTTGGAGGAGTTTTGGCTATTAAATCTTCTACCCTTAACTAGGCATTAGCGAGACATCTTTTAGTAAAAAGTGCACTAAGAGTTTGGAAAAGTCAAATCACCTCAACAGAGGCTGATTTTCTGACCTCTGACTTAGAAGGGTGTTATAACCTGCTTGGAGAAAAATGGTGAAGTTTAGGGTTGATTTACCCTAGTTTCCAAGCTCAAACCCTAAATGAAGGGTTTTGAGGGTTGTGAAGGACATAGGGGCAATTGCTCTTGTATTGCCTTAAAACTCTTTAGAGTTGACAAAAGCTTGATAAGAATCGTCTGGTTGGAATTTTGGAGAATTTGGAGACAAGTAGATACCTTAAAACCCTAACCTTAGTTTTAGGGTAAAAATATAAAATAGGTAAAACCAGTCACTAAACCTTACTTAGAAGCTGTGAAATTCGGGTAGTGTGAGTTTTAGATCAGGTAGAACTTATAGCAATTTTTCTGGATTTTTATGTTGATTATTGCTAGCACTTCATTTGTAAAGTTTGTTATGGCCTTAAATGATGTTTTAATTGTTTAGAAATTTCTGTTCATTGAAACCTCATGAAATCTTCGAGGTAAATGTTTCAGGTCAGAATAGTTGCCCCTGAATTTTTGTATGATTTTTAGTTGAGTAATTCTAGTATTTCATTCACAGATGTTAGAAAGGGGTTTTATGGTTTAAAAATTAATTATGAATGATATACTTGTTAGAAAATTATGAAACCTGGCCAATGTTATTTTGAATGTCTTATCTACTTATTATAATTAATTTACAATTTTTGGATTGATATTTTCTGTACTTGATTCATAAATTACAAAAGATAGAGATTATTTCTAAAATAGTTTTAGTGCCGTTTTGATGATAGAAAAATTATGATACTTTGGATTTAACCTATTGAGATAACCTACTATTTATCATAAATTTGCTGGACATCTTGCATGAGAACTTAGGGGAGTTCGTGTTCAAATTGGTAGCCCTTGGGATTTTCGAGGAAATTAATTAAATGCCAAATAAATTAGGAAAATTACCATTTTCTGGATTTAGGACATTTATATCATGATAAGTCTCCAGTAAATAATTTAGGGCATTTGGATGAGTTTGGGATCGTTGCCTAACCGGTTCGACATATGATCTAGGTTGGACTGCACATAACAAATTTGTGAAATGCAATATGACATGATCTGAGGAAGTCATTGGAGTTGATCATTTTGTCTGGGTGGACAATTGTGGATGATATCACAATAGGATGATATGAAGAGTAGTGAGAAGTGGTGGTAGCTGGAGTTAAGGGGTGCTCGGGTTCGACGAAAGATCGTCTTCCCCGAAGAGTGGAAGGTTTAAAATCACCCTAGGATAGTCTAGCTTAATGTGAGAAGGGAATGGGTAAAGGGGATTAACCAATAACAATAAGTGCCTTGCGAAAGGGAACTTCGGGCCGTAATGCCGCCGTCTTGGTTCCTAGTGCCCCTTGAGAGCCCTTCATGGGGAATACCGGGGGCAGTCCTGGGCTAACGTAAACTGTAATAACAAACCGACAAGAGTAACTTAGTAACTAGGGCTGCACCCTTCACAAACACTGTTGGCACAGGAAGATTGATGAGAGCTTCGGCTCGGTTGGTTAAGAGACGGACAGGATGGTCCGGGGAGCTTCGGCTCGGTTGGTTTGGAGACGGACGTTTTGGTCCGGGGAGCTTCGGCTCGGCTTTTGTGTGTTTACGATTAAACTTGCATGTGCATAAAAAGGAATGGAAATTAAGGTGGTGGGTCTTCAGTATTAGAGGGTCGATGCACCGACGCCAATACGCTGACTCGGCAAGTGTGGTTAGCACTTTGCCAACAGAAGTCCGGTGCGCCAGCCGGCAAGAGTACGCAGGCGTCTGCTTAGTGCACCAAGCGTTGAGGCGTACGATAGGTCTGACCGGTAGTGCTTTATTGGTTTAGAGGTGGGCGAGGCCCAACCAACCGCTTCCGTCTGCCACTACGGAGGTATCCTGGGAGGTAACGGCTCTGAAAGGGGGAACTAAAGGTCTGTGTGCACAGAGTCGAGTGTATGAGTTGCACCTGCATGTTTCATCGTACCCACTTGCATGTCATAGTATAATCGATTCATTTAACCCTGACACCTAAAGTATAAGTGGTATGGGACGCTTATACGTTAGAACCTGTAAAATGACCCCTTGGTCTATAAGCTTGTGTGGGTAAGTTTATAAATCAAAGGTTAATTTCAATATATATACATGCTGTTGTTTGATAACCGACACCCCAACGTATAGGTGGTATGGGACACTGTATACGATGGGAGCCTCGCAGAAGATCCCTTGGCTTATGCGCTTTCGCACATAAGTTAAGGTTACCTTTCTTATTTTCTGTTTCTGTTATATTAATATAGAATTGCTAGATTAGTTCCGCTGCCATTTGTTTCTTGATTAAATCTCCACTTGCATGTCCTTCCCTTTCTTCCTCTCCGCTCGGTTCCTAGGAGCCATGGGGGAAGGGGTAGGGGATGATAGGGCTTAGTCTTTATGACTAATGGTTTTCGAACCATATCATATTAGGGGATCGCGGAGCCCAGCATGGAGGAGCAGCTCAGGAGGCCGGTATGCTTGGAGATGGGACAGTCTAGTACTGGAGTCCAGACTACAGGGACCGTGAGTCCTTACCTTCAGTAGAGTTTTAGTTTTGCTTCCGCATTGAGTTATTTTGTAGTGAGGACTTGATGTACCGGGCATGAGCCATTATGTTTCTAGTATCATTGTACTCTGATGTTTTCTGTGGACACTCCCTTCATGGAGTTTATATACATGTGATTTATTATTGTGGACTGCATTGCTCTTACTTCAATTATTTTGCTACCTTTCTGTGATCGAATTGGCCGGCAGAATCGGCGCCTTGTGGTGATGACCCTTTAGGACGTGAAGGTGTCACCGCAAAGCGGCGACTTTGGGCCTAAGACCCCGGGTTTTAAAAAGAAAAAAAAGGGGGGTCTTACAACAACTCCCATTAAATTTATCCCTGATAAAGGAAAAGGAGTTGTGGAGGTAGCTAGAAAAAATTCTGATCTACCCAAAGAGAATAAAGTTCAACAGAAATCGTCGAACAGAGCTCGATTATCTTCGAACGGAGCTCAGCGATTTCATGCTAAATCGTCGAACTCAGGTCGACGATCTCTGAACACAGAAAAGGTCGATCGCTGTACGGAGCTCGACGATCTGACCCAAGAACGTCGAACTCAGGTACACGATCGTCGAACGGAGCTCAGAGATATGACCAGTTCTCAAGGGGTACATCAAAAATTAATTCTAGATATCCTACATCTCAAGGGTTCAACCCTTATACTGAATGGATAATTCCTCTTAGGAGATATAATCTTGAAGGTTATAAGAGTCAACCAGGGATGTCTTATATTTCTGATTTCAAAGTTTATTAAGCTAGACCCAAGGTAAACTGGGTAAAAAAAATGAACTGTTATTTATGCAGGTGAAGACCTATCCAACTATGGACCAACACTGGTATCTGGATAGTGGGTGCTCCAAGCACATGACTGGAAGCAAGGGTAACCTAGTATCCTTCAAGGCTAAGCATGGACCCAAAGTGATGTTTGGAGATTCAAACTATGGACAAACTAAAGGATATGGTGTAGTCAAAATTGGGCCAGTGACATTCAAAAAGGTAGCATATATGGAAGGACTGAAGCACAACCTTATTAGTATCAGTCAGTTATGTGATGAAGGTTACAAAGTCACATTCAACCAATCTTAATGCTTCATCAAATCAGAAGACAACATAACTGTGTTTACAGGTAACAGAAGAGGTAATATTTATCTAGTAAATTTTCATTCAACAGAGGTAGATATCTGTTTATTTAATTCTCTTAGCAAACTTAATGAATTATGGCATAAGAGATTAGGACATGTTAATCTTAGAACCATTGCTAGGCTATCCAAGGACAACCTTGTTAGAGGACTACCTTTTATCCCCTACAAGAAGGAAGAACTCTGCAGGGCTTGTCAATTAGGCAAGCAAACTAAAAACAGCTTTAAGTCACTAAATAAGAGTGATTCATCTAGGATTTTGTACTTGTTACATATGGATCTGTTTGGACCCATTACTGTACAAAGCCTAGGAGGGAAATCTTATACTTTAGTAGTTGTAGATGACTTCTCTAAATTCACATGGGTGTTCTTTTTGAGGAAGAAGTCTGATAACTTCAAATGTTTGACAGAGTTTCTCAAATGTATACAGATTGAGTTCAATACTCACATAGCCCTGATCAGAAGTGATCACGGGACAGAGTTTGATTCTCTTCTTATGCAAGAGTTCTGCCAGAAGGAATGGATCAGGCACACTTTCTCGGCTCCTAGAACTCCTCAACAAAATGGGGTAGCTGAAAGGAAGAATAGAACCCTTATTGAATCTGCCACAATATTGTTGACAGATGCTCACCTTCCTCTATCCTTTTGGGCAGAGGCTGTGAACACTTCAAATTATATTCTGAACAGGAGTTTGATACATAATCTAAAGGGCAAGACTCCCTATGAATTACTCAAAGGAAAGAAACCTAAAGTTTATTATCTTAGAATTTTTGGTTGTATTTGCTACATTCACAACAATGACAAGAAATACTTAGCAAAATTTGAAGCCAAAGTTGATGAAGGAGTGTTTCTGGGATACTCCATGATCAGTAAGTCTTATAGGGTTTATAATAAATCATCTCATAAAATTGAAGAAACAGTGCATGTCTCTTTTGATGAAACTAATATGTCTTACAAGGAGAAGAACACTTCTACCATAGACCCTTTGCAGGTACATTCTCTATCAGAGAATTTGAACAGGCTGAATATCATTGAAAAAGATCCATCTCCTTCATCCACTCAACAAGAAGCTGAAAGTAGTGAAAATGAAGATGACAGTCAGATTTTAGCAAGTCATGGTGACAATCAAAATGAAGAGCCAGTTGTTGTTCCACAAGAGGAAACAACAACACAGGTTGGTGAACAATCAACACCCATTGTTGATTTAGTAACAACAAAAGATCATCCAATCTCTCAAGTGATTGGAGACATCTCAACAGGTGTGCAAACCAGAAATCAGATCAATCAACATCTGATGCACACTTGCTTTCTTTCTCAAATTGTGCCTCAATCCATACAAGATATAGAACAAGATCCAAACTGGATCATTGCAATGCAAGAGGAATTAAATCAATTTGAAAGAAACAAAGTTTGGGAGCTAATGCCAAAGCCAAAGAATCTTCCCATTATTGGAACAAAATGGGTATTCAAAAACAAGTTAGATGATCAAGGAGTTATTGTAAGAAACAAGGCAAGGCTGGTTGCTCAAGGATATTCTCAAGTAGAAGGCATAGACTATGACCAAACCTTTGCACTAGTTACAAGGTTAGAGGCCATAAGAATCTTCCTAGCATATGCAGCTCACAAGAAGTTCAAAGTATATCAAATTGATGTCAAAAGTGCATTCCTCAATGGTGATATCAAGGAAGAAGTTTATGTAAAACAACCTCCAGGTTTTATCTCTCTAACTCACCCTGATTTTGTTTATAAATTGTATAAAGCATTATATGGTCTCAAACAAGCTCCTAGAGCATGGTATGAGACCCTAGCTTGCTTTCTCTTGGAAAATGATTTTAAAAGGGGTAGAGTAGACCAAACTCTTTTTATTAGAACTCATAAGTCCAATATCCTACTAGTATAAATCTATGTAGATGATATTATTTTTGGTTCTACTAATTCAAATTTATGCAGAAGGTTCTCCAACCTAATGCATTCCAAGTTTGAAATGAGTAGCATGGGTGAGCTATCCTTCTTTCTAGGATTGCAAGTCAAATAACATGTTGATGGCATCTTTATTTCTCAAACCAAGTATGCAAAAGAATTTGTTAAGAAATTTGGTATGTCTGATGCATCCTCTATGAAAACACCCATGCCTACTAATGTTGTATTAGATGTTGATGAACATGGGAAACCAGTTGATCAGACTATATATAGTGCAATGATTGGCTCCTTATTGTATCTTACAGCTAGTAGACCTTATATAATGTTTGATACATGCATATGTGCTAGATTCCAAGTCAGCCCTAGAGAGTCACACCTCACATTAGTTAAGAGGATTCTTAGGTATGTGAAAAGTTGTCCAAATCTAGGTCTCTGGTATCCAGCTGATTCAGGATTTGATTTAACTTGATTTTCAAATGTTGATTATGCTGGATGTAGAGTAGACAGGAAAAGCACCAGTGGAACTTGTCACTTTCTTGGTGACAGACTTGTCTTCTTGTTTTGCAAGAAACAAACATCTATGTCCACATAAACTGCTGAAGCTGAATATATGGCAGCAGGTAGGGTTTGCTCACAGGTATTGTGGATTCAAAATCAGCTCCTGTACTATGGCTACAACTTAGAGAAGTCCAAAATATTTTGTGATAATACTAGTGCTATTTACCTAGCTCAAAATCCAGTCCTCCATAGTAGGACCAAACACATAGAGATTAGGCATCACTTCTTAAGGGATAATGTAGAGAAAAATAAAATTGAACTAGAATACATCCCAACTGATTTACAAAGGGGAGATATTTTCACCAAACCCTTGGATGAAAAGAAACACACTTTCTTCCTTAATCAGTTAGGAATGGTTGATGGAGGCAGTCTTAATTAAGTTCCAAGATCATAAAAACCTAAAAATGGACAAAGACTAAAATTTGAGTTTCCTGGTGTTTGTAGGTTTTCTCTGAACTCTGAACTACGCTCGACGTTTTTCATGAAGATCGTCGAACAGAGCTCGGCATTTACAGATAGTGCTAGACTATCCTTCTCGGTCAGCGATCTCTAATATCGTCGAACAGAGATCGACGATGTTGAGACACTTCAGTTTCCCCTAGAGCTATAGATCTTCGAACTGAGTTCAACGATCTTTCCTTTTATGCGTCAAACCCTAATATAAAATCATTTTTCAGACGCCGTTCTCATTTGCTCTTTCATAGCTTCTGCAAGAATTTTCTTTCCCTCCAAACTCTTCTACACTTGATCTTATTTATTTTTGCAGGAAATATGTCGGTCTCATTCGCCGTTCTAGCCGCAATGAAGTTCGACACCGGCTTTGATATTGACATGGAATCTTTCGAGGGGACTGATCAGATGTTTAAGGACATTTTAGAACTCTTCAAGGAACAATAACTTGTAAATATTATGTCTACCAGAATCAAGTTAGCAGTAGATGAGATAAAAGAATAGTTCTATACTGCCCATAATTTGGATCAAAATACAGTTGTTGGAACCATCTAAGGGACACAGGTATCCCTAACCCCAGGTATTCTTACAGAAGTTTTTGGATTAAGTACTGGTAATGATAGCATAGAACTATCAGAAGTAGAATTTTCTGCAATGTTAGATAGAATGGGTCATAATTCTGATAACCTTAATAAACTACTGAGGAAGAATCTATCCATGGAATATAGATTTCTAGCAGATATTGTAGGAAAGGTCATTTTGGCCAAGCATTCAGCCCATGATACAATTTCCAGGTATCAATTTTTTTTAATTGTTGTAATAGTGGATAAGAAGAACCTGGATTGGGGAGCAATTTTCTTTGATTTGCTTAATAAAAAGATAAATAAGAATTTGGTAAACTTTGAAAGGATTTTGGGCCTATTCCTGCAGAATAGGTTCCCATAGTTGTTGGTGTCCAATGGGATGCATATCAATGCATCAAAGAGGCTTTCTTCCGCCCTTTTTGGCAAGTGGGAGAGACATATTGTCAAACCTAGTAGGGCTCCTCCAGCTAAAGCTTCTTCAGGCACAAGGACTGAAACAGTCACTCCTCCTCAGTCCACTGCCCCAGTAGAAGTTTTGCCATCCCCTTCCATATCCTCTCCTCCTTCTCCACATCCAGTTACATTATCCATACCTTCATCTCTAAAAGCTTCTCCACCTCCTCCATCCACTCTTCAAGAAGTTTTCCATTCTGTACATTACTTCCAATCCATTGATTTAGAATCATCCCCCCCATCTTCCATGATTCAACCTTCTAGATGATTCCTTCATGGATGCTTCTCCTTCTTCGCCTCAAGCCATTCCATCCACCTCAACATCCTTACAACAAATCCTAAATGAAATCATATCTCAACCATACTTTCCCCATTCCATCTCCTCATTCCTACCATCAGTCACTATCCCAGTTCCATCCATTACATCCATTCCAATATCTCAACCATCCATACCACTTCAATCTGTATCAACTCCATCTCTCTCTGCAGCTACTTCCTCTACCTCTACTCAGGTTAATCTTGAGAAAGTAGATCTCCTTCCTCTAGCAGATAAGCTATATGAGTTATTGGCCCCAAGGCTAACTCTTCTATTGGATGCCACCTTGGCTCCTTTAGTTAAGACTTTACATGATTTATCTGCTAGGATCTTTTCCTCCTTCTCCCTTTAGGTCATCCCTTCTTTTGGGGGCCTAGATTCAGTTCTCACTGAATCTAGGCAGGGGGAGATGCCATATGAAGAAGTGCTGCCCTCAGAGATTTCAGAAATGCAAGTTTCAGAAGTTCCAGCTTCAGAGAAAGTTCTAGTTCCAGCTCCAGTTCCAGCTCCAGTTCCAGCTCCAACCATCAGTCCTGCAGTACACATCCATTCATTATTGTCTTTATTTGATTCACTTTATAGTAGTTATCTTTCAGCACCTCTCCCTGCTGAAGATTTAACTAAGGTTATAGTTCCTTTCTCCTGCTATGATCCCAATCTGATACAGATGTATATCAATTCTATTAAGACTGTGGAAAGTGTTCCTTTGGTTCATGCTGCTGCTGCTGCTATTGTTTTCTCAGAGGCTGTGATAGAGAAAGTTTGTTTAGTTTCTAAGCCTACTGCTTCAGTTGTTGCTCCTGCTGTTTCTGTAAGACCCCCATTTTTTTTTCTTTTTAGACACCGGGGTCTTAGGCCCAGAACCGTCGCCTTGCGGTGATACCTTCGCACCCGGGAAGGTCGTCACTACAAAACGCTAATCCTGCCGGCCAAATCGATCACAACTATAACAATAAATTAAAAGCAAGTCCACAGGAATCACATGTATAGAAAATAAGCTCCACAAAGGGAGTGTCCACAGATAGTACATATAATAGAAATCTCGGGCTTATGCCCGGTACATCATGTCCTCACTACAAATCGCTCATCGCAGAAGCAAACTAATATAACTACTAGTGGTCGGGACTCACAGTCCCTGCTGTCTGGACTCCAGTACTAGACTGTCCGATCTCCAAGCGTGCCGACCTCCGGGGCTGCTCCTCCATGCTGGGCTCCGTGGTCCCCTAAAATGATGTGGTTCGAAAACCATTAGTCTAAAAGACTAAGTCCTATCGTCCCCCGCCCCTTCCCCCATGGCTCCTAAGCACCGAGCGGGGAGAAGGAAAGGGAAGGGCATGAAGGTGGAGAATATCAAATAGCAGATGGCAGCGGAACTAAACTAACAGTTCAAAAAGATGGTAATAATGATATAAAATTTGAATAAGAAAGTAACCTTAACTTATTTGAATACACAGAAGCTAAGGGATCTCTTGTAGGGCTCCTATCGTATAAAAAGTCTCATACCGATTTATACGATAGGGTGTCGATTTTACTAGCAGGCTTAAATATATAGTACTGAAAGAGAACCTTGACTTATAAGCACGCTCGTGCGAACTTATAAGCCAATGGGTCGTTTTTCAGGGCCTAATGTATAGAGCGTCCCATACCGCTTATACATTAGGTGTCAGGTTATATACATTGGTTATGCTATGAAATACAATTATGTCATGATGTGAACATGCAAGTGCAACACACGCACTCGACTCTGTGTACACAGACGTTTAGTTCCCCCTTTCGGAGCCGTTACCTCCCAGGATACCTCCGTAGTGGTAGACGGAAGCGGTGGGTTGGGCCTCACCCACCTCTAAACTAGTAAAGCACTACCGATCAGACCTATCGTATGCCTCAACACTTGGTGCACAAAGCAAACTCCTGCGTACTCATGCCGGCTGGCGCACCGGACTTCTGTTGGCGAAGTTCTAACCACACTTGCTGAGTCGACGTATTGGCGTCGGTGCATCGACCCTCCAATAGCGAAGACCCACCACCTTATACCTTTAATGCACATGCCAAAGTTATGAGTCCAACCAACAACCGAGCCAAAGCTCCCCAGACTATCCCGTCCGTCAACAACTGAGCCAAAGCACCCCGTACTATCCCGTCCGTCATAATCAACAACCGAGCCAAAGCTCCCCGGACTATCCCGTCTATCAATAACCAAGCCAAGCTCCCCGGACTATCCCGTCCGTCATAATCAACAACCGAGCCAAAGCTCCCCGGACTATCCCGTCTGTCACAAACCGAGCCAAAGCTCGCCGGACTAACCCTAGTATTTTGACAAATCCTCCTACGGGTCAGACGATCTTTCGTCGATCCCGAGCACCATCTAACATTTAGCCAAAACCCAACCCTTGCTTATCCTAACTCGAGTGATGAACTCATTCTAAATTATCCAAACCTACATCCACTAATCCCGACACATGTGCCCAACTTTATACTCCACATATTTTCTACAGATTTACTATATGCAGACCACTAAGGTTAAATGTCATGTAAAATGGGAAGTACATCAAATAATCATCCAGTACTCCTATAATAATTATTGGAGGTCCATTATGACCTTTATTGCCCAAATCCAGAGTTTCACATTTTTCCTATTTATTTAATAATTTATTTAATTATTGTAGTGACTAAAAATTCTAATAATGAACATGATGTACCAATTTCAGACCAGATATCATTCCACTGATTTTATATGATATTCAAAATAAGTATTTAACTTACCCTCCAAAATATCCAAATTTTTCAGTAAGATTTTGTCCCCTATTTCTCATTTCAATTTATTCTTTAATAATTCATTTATAGAGATATGTAAGGCTATATTACTTCCAAAAATTCAGAGAAAATTCAAGTATGATTTTAATGGCATATAAATGATTTGGGCAAATTTTCATAATTTATTTATCAGTAAAGAGCCTTAAATAAATTATTGAACAATTTCCTCATTTACCAAGCTTGTGAAGTAAGTACATCAAATATGTATTCAAGAATTCTCATAAAATTTCTATATGTCTATAAATACTTAAAACTTTCTCTGCCAAACTTTCATGACCTTCCAAGGGGTAAAGAGACCAATATTATCAATTTATTAATTGGGGAATCCCCTTGTATTACAAAAGAAGTACTACAATTATTATCCCAAAAATTCTAATTAAATTACCAGAGGTTCATAATATCCTTATGACCATTCTACCAAAATTTCATCTTAGTTTAAGGAGTTTAACTAGCCTATTCCAACCCTACCATATTTGTGCCCTAAACTAGGGTTAGGGTTTTGTGGGTCCTAAACTTTCCAAAATCCCTTAACATTCTCACTAGAGGGTTTTACTTACCCTAGTAACCTCCCTACAAAATTTCATGGTCATACAAGGTGTCTTGGACACATGCCCTTCACATGGTACAAAAGTCCTTCCTTAGGGTTTGACCTAGGATCTTGGGCCAAATCAATTCCAATACTCCCAATTTTTCATTGGAAGGTGCAAAAAGTCATGCCAAGTCAGTGACCCAAATTTGAACCTCTGTTGAGGTGAATTGGACATTTTAAGCCAAAAATACATTTCTGGACCGAAAAGCCCTTTTTAAGGCAAGGCTAGGGTTTGCAAGATTTCCATTCAAATCACCTCCAAAATTAATTAAATTTTAACCAGACCTTACTATTAACCTCATGTACCTCCCACCAAAATTTGGATGGATTTGGAATTCATTTAACCCATACATTAATTTACCCTAGATAAATTAAATTAATTACAAAAACTATAGAAAATTTATCCCCACAAATTCCCATTTTTGGGCAGGGTCTATATATTGGTTAGGGTGACTCCCTTCCAAAATTTCAATTCATGTGAATTACATATGAGGTGTGGGCATTTAGTTTAATGTCTGGCTAGCTATTTGTATATATCCCACCAAAAGGAGTGCCCTGGTCAAACCAGGCACCCAAATTGGTTCAAACCAATTTTGTATGAAAGTAGACCCACATGGCTACATTTTATATGTTTACCATTTTTCATGAACATGCCTCTAGATATTTTTAAAATTTAAAATCATTAAATACAAAAACTGTGACAGAAATGAAATAAATCAGAATTTTAATAATCTATAGTTTCTAATCATGCGGCACGAATCTTGACGCGCCTTTGGACGGCATCCCATCGTCTTCTACCTCCAGCCGACGGCCCGGATTCATCCCGCCTGGGCTATCTTCCAGCTGCTACCGCCGGCGATCCGGCCACCTCCCCGGCCGGCCACCGCCGCCAACACCTTCGTGGTGGTTGTGGCTATCTCCAGGCGGCGGCACGGTCGCCGGGGAGTACTGTTCAGGCAACACGAGAGGTGAAATTTTTCGGAAAAATCATGAATTTTGAAACTTGGATCGGGCTCAATTGAGCCCGAACCTTGGCCCTAATGATTTCTAAGATCTGCCCATGGGTTAAGGAGTAGAGGAGGACCTGTGGGGGAGGCTGTAGCCGTGCTGATCGCCGGATTGGCATGGTGGTGGTCGGCCTTCTACAACAACACAGTAGAACTGCTTGGATCCTTCAAGTAAAGTGTGGGAATTCCTCCTTGGAGTCCAGTGAAGCTTTTAAAAGGGAGAGGGGAGGTGTTAGGTGGCTGAAAACTCTTTGGCCATTTTTGGCCAAAGTTAAGTTTGGCGGCTTGGGTAGGTAGGGGAGAAGGAATGGCTCCAACCAGTCAAGGACTGGCTGGTTGAATTGGGGCTGCCCTCCTTGTCCTAGAGGAGTGAATGGAGGGGGTTGGGGAGGGGGAGGATGAGCCCAAAAGTCCTCCTCCCTTTTCTTCCTTCTCTTTCTCTCTCCTCCATGGTGGCCTCCTCTCTCTCCTACACCCCAAGTTGAAATTTTGGCTCCTACCTAACCCATGGCATCCCACAAGTCCATCTCACCCATCAAACAAGGTTAGCCCAATAAAAATGGACTTGAGCTTGAGTAAGCCCATTTGGGCTAGCTTGACCCAAAGTTGGACTAGGGCCCACTTAGGTCAATTTGGTCCTTAAAGTTTCCTTAATGGGTCCTTGGTGACCCATTGGACTCCCCTAGGGTCAAGGTTTGGTTGGATTGGCCCTTGGAGATTACTTGACCCTTAACTAGGGCATTTTAACCATTTTAGGTCCAGAGTTGACTTTGGTCAACCTAGCCTTTTTGATTAGTCCCAATGGGTCCTTGGTGACCCTTTGGCCTCTCACTAGGTCTATGAGGGTATGTGTGGGGTCCATATGGCTAAGGGACTGCAACTGACCCTTGTGTAGGTCAATTTGACCCAATTAGGGTTAGAGTTGACTTTGGTCAACTTAGTTCCTTTGACTGCACTCCATGGGTCCTTAATGACCCATTGACTCCTCACTAGGGTTAAAAAGGTATGGGTGGGGTCTTGGAGTCTTGGTGAAGCCCCATGATCACCTTAAACCAAGGTTTTGGAATTTACTATTTGCAGACCATAGTGCCCCTATCCACACCACCAGGTCCACTTGACTTTTTCTTGGGCTTCCTAGGGTTTTGTCATGACAAAACCACTCTTAGGGGTCTAGTTGGAAATGGGATGTTACAAATCCCAATAAACAAAATAAAGATTTCGTCCCCAAAATCAAGGTTAAGCCCACGGGGACTCCTATCGGGGAGAAAGAAACTTGTAACATCCCATGAGAATTAAAAGATTTACATCACGACACCATGTTTGCTATGTGAGGTTTAAAGGTGATAGTCAAATCTAAGACCAATTCGCACAATTGGAAAAGTCTAGACCCCAATAAATAAAAGTTTAGCCCCTATTCTTTAAATTTCAGTTCTACTAGTTTAAAATAGGAAAATAAATTGAACATCCTGAGTGGTTGTGAGGTATACCTTACTGAAGAGTTCCGGGTATCTTTGTCGCATCAAGTCCTGGGGCTCCCATGTGTGCTCCTCTCTTCTGTGATTCCTCCACAGGACCTTGACTAATGGAACCTTCTTGTGGCGTAAGACTCGTACTCCCTTGTCGTCAATCCGAATCGGCTCCAAGTGAACAGACCGGTCTGAAGCTACCGGTCCGTCCGTAGTCGAAATCTGCTGCTGCGGGCGTAGTAGAGCCCTCCTAAGAGAGGATATATGGAACACGTCGTGCAGACTTGCCAGCTCCGGTGGCAGCTCCAGCCTGTATGCCAAGGGACCGATCCGCTCCTGGATCCTATAAGACCCCATATATCTTGGGCTGAGCTTCTTCCTCTGTCCGCGTACCCGAGTAACTCCATGTATTGGTCGGATCTTCAAGAACACCTGGTCTCCCACCCGGAATTCCACCTGACGGTGCCGAGCATCGTAATACTTAGCATGTCGGCTCTGTGCTTCTAGCATCCTGTCCCGTATCAATCTCACCTGAGCCTCGGTGTCCTCGACAAACTCTGAATCCAATGCCTTAGGGTCCTCATCCTATATCCATGGCAACGGAGTCCTGCACATCCGTCCGTACAATGCCTCATAATGAGCCATCCTTATACTGGACTGGTAGCTGTTATTATACGAGAACTCGATCAGTGGCAACAACTTTTCCCAAGGTTCACCGCGATCCAATATGCAAAGTCGTAGCAAATCCTCCAGAGTCCAGTTAGTGCGTTCCGTCTGTCCATCCGTCTGGGGATGAAAAGCCGTGCTGAATGTTAGCCGCGTGCCCAAGTAAGTCTGCACTGACCTCCACTCCCTTGACGTAAATCGTCCATCCCGGTCCGACACAATCGACTTGGGCACGCCATGATAACGGACGAACTGCTCCACAAACTTTCGGACTAACACACCCACCGAGTCATCCTTACTGATTGAAATAAACCTGGCTACCTTCGTCAGCCAGTTGACGATCACCCAGATCGAATCATTCCCTGTCCGCGATCGGGGAAGTCCATGTATAAAGTCCATGGCGATATCATCGAACTTCCACTCTTGTACTAGGAGTGGCTGCAATAATCCTGCGGGGTTTCTGCACTCCGCTTTCACTAACTGGCATGCCTCGCAATGGGTCACGAAGTAGGTGATATCCTTCTTCATGCCCGGCCAGTACATAGTCTTCTTCAGATCTGCAGTCATCTTCGTAATCCCCAGGTGTACCGAATATCGACTGCAATGAGCCTCCATCATGATGTCCTCCCGGACCTGGCCTCCCTCTGGTATGTAAACCCGTCCTCTAAAGCACACTAAGTCATCCCTCAGCGAGTAATCTCCAGCAGTGCCTGCTTATAAAGCCCAGAATATCGGCTCTAGCTGGGTATCCTGCCTCTGTCCATCCTTGACCCGTTCTCGAATGTCATCCGTGGCAATTAATGACGATAGATAATCCGGGTACAACTCAGGGTGATCCTCAGACACAAGGGATATTTGCATCTTGTCTAACATCTGAACCAGCTCCAAGGCCATCAATTGTGTTCCTACTCCGGGGTTTGCGGTCTTTCGGCTCAGTGCATCGGCTACCACATTCGCCTTTCCCGGGTGGTAGTGCATCTCGTACTGGTAGTCTACTAAAAACTCCACCCATCGTCTCTGTCTGATGTTCAACTCTTTCTGCGTGTCTACATACCTCAAATTTTTATGGTCAGAGTATATGTCGCAGTGGACACCGTACAGATAGTGCCTCCAGACTTTTAGTGCAAAAATGACAGCTCTCCCATTTCTAGGTCATGGACTAGGTAGTTCTGTTCATGCTTCTTCAGCTGCCGAGAAGCATAAGCTATCACATGGCCATTCTGCATAAGCACTGCACCCATGCCCTGGTAGGATGTGTCGGTGTAGACCTGGAATCCTTCTTTCCCTAAAGGGAGGGCAAGTATAGGAGCCGAAGTGAGTCGTCCCTTTAGCTCTTGAAAAGCCACCTCACACCGTGGGGTCAAGATAATGGGTACCTCCTTCCTTGTCAGAGATGTGAGTGGAAGGGCGATACGAGAGAATCCCTCTACAAACTTCCGATAGTAACCGGCGAGTCCTAGGAAACTCCGCACATCTGTGGCCATCTTCAACTGTGGCCAATCTCGAACTGCTTGGATCTTGGCCGAGTCCATTGCCAACCCAACACCACTGATGATATGGCCTAGGAAAGCCACCTCCTTCAACCAAAACTGGCATTTACTGATCCTCGCATAAAGCTTGTGCTCCCGTAGTCTCTCTAGGGTCAGCGTCAGATGCCGTGTGTGCTCCTCCTCTGTCCTTGAGTAAATGAGGATGTCATCGATAAACACGATGGCGAACACGTCCAAATATGCCTCGAATATCTGATTTATGAGGCTCATGAATGCCGACGGAGCATTTGTGAGCCCGAAGGGCATCACGGTAAACTCATATAGCCCATATCTGCTACTGAAGGTAGTCTTTGGAATGTCCTCCTCCTGGATCCGTAGCTAGTAGTAACCCGACCTTAAATCCAATTTGGAAAAGAAATGCACGCCTTTTAGCTGGTCAAACAGCTCATCTATCCTTGGCAGTGGATATGTATTTCGGACTGTCAATCGGTTTAATGCACGGTAGTCGATGCACAATCTCATAGTCCCGTCCTTCTTTTTAACGAACAAGACCGGGGCTCCCCATGGCGAAGAGCTCGGTCGGACAAATCCGGCCTCCACCAGTTCCTGGAGTTGGCTTCGAAATTCTGTCAGTTCCTTTGGGGCCATCCGGTAAGGGGATCTAGCGGCCGTCTTAGCCCCCGGCACTAGCTGTATCCGGAAATCCTGCTCCCGGTGTGGGGGTAGCCCAGGCAGTTTCTCTGGGAATACGTCAACAAAATCTTGTACCACCGGAATATCCGAGGTGGAGACCTCGGCCTCAGTCATTTCAAATACTACCTCATATACTTCTTCCCCCTGTAAGTGGGCCTTGACGGCCTGTACAGATGACAACATGAGAGGGGGAATAGATCGAGTACCTTTGATGACGAGGTAGGAATCCCCATGTCTCACGGTAACGCTCTTGGACATGCAGTCAATCTGAGCATGATTCCAGTTCAACCATGTCATTCCTAGGATCAAATCAAAGACTGGCATCTTCATGATTGTCGCTGGAGCTTCAAATATCTTTCCGCCGATTTCCGCCTCCATGTTGCAGTGGGCCGAGGTGAGCAGCTCCGATCCGTTGGGTAATCGTATCCTCATCATAAAACCCGTGAATCGTTCCACGCATTCCAACCCTTCTACGAAGGCTTCCGATACAAATAAGTGTGAAGCACCCGTATCAAACAGCATATAAGCGGGTTTGCCGCTGATGAAAACTATTCTTGGGGGGCGGGGAAAGTTAAATGTCTTAGAATCTAGCTATGGTTTTCTTTCCTAGATTGTCACTTCTATATAAATTTAAATTTCATGAGAAAATAACTTAAAATTTTCTGACGTACTAGTGATTACTCGCTCCGGGTTCCGGGGTTGAGCCAGATCCAGTGCATAAATTTGCTCCCTCTCCTGCCTGCGATCTGCACCCTGGAAACCACATCCTCGACCACGTCCTCGTCCTCCAAACTGTTGGGCATACAGGGCAGCCTGTGGTGCTGGTAGAGGTGCTCCCCTCATGGGGCAGTTTCTCCGAATTTGTCCTATATGATGGCAGTTGTAGCACTCTGGTGGGGGAAATGCCATACCCCCGAGTTTTGGTGCCTCCCTCATCTGAAGAGGCTGAGGAGCCATTACCACTAGCTCCATCGGCTCTCGTCTCACCTCCTGGTGAAGTTGGCCCTCTGTCCTTCTTCCCTCTCTCCCATCTGTGATGCGGCCCCGCCGCTGATCATTCCGGGCTCCCCGGCCCTGGTCCTCCGTCGGCCTCTTTCGACCCCGAGTCGTGTGCCAATCAGCCTCAATCCTCTTGGCCATCTCTAACATCCGAGGTATAGGCCCGTTAGAAACGAACAGAAGGGCCTCCCTCAACTCCTCCCGCATGCCCTTATAAAATCTCTTGGTGTATCCTGCCTCATCTAGCTGATAGGAGTCTGCGAATAGTGCTAAATGGTTGAACTCCCGGTGGTATTCTATCACTGTCTTGTTTCCCTGCTTCAATTGCAGGAACCTGTCCTCCAGCTCATCCCTGGCTGATTGTGGCACAAAATGCTCTAGTAAAGCGGCCCTGAACTCCTCCCAAGTAATATCTGAAATCTCCATTTCGGCAAAAGTCGTATCCCGCGATGTCTTCCACCATCTTTTGGCATGAGACTCTAAACAAGAGACTACTAAAGGAACACTCTCCTCCCAGGGGCATCGTATCCCGGTCAACATTTCATACATAATATCTAGCCATTCTTCTGTCCAAACAGCCGATTATGTCCCTAAGTAAGATGGAGGAGAGAGTCCTCGGAAAATGCTCAGCCAATTGGCCCCCGGGTTTGGCTACGGGGTCGGAACCTGTTGGGCCCTGAAAGCTTCAAGAATAGCTGTCAGGGTTTGCCCCATCTCCGAGTGTAGGAATGGAGTGGGGACCGGGGGAGGTGGTGCAACATTCGGAGTCTGCTTGACTCCGCCTTGTGGTGTTGGCTGTGCTGGGAGCTGCGTAATAGAAGTCAATTATAAGTAATCGCACATATCTAAAAGTGGACAATTTCATGTGATCCCCCATATGGGCCCACCACTACTTCCGCTGCTTAGTTTGTCCCCAAACTAAACTCGTGCGGGGGTGGCCCGGGGTTTGTGGACTGCTACCTTTCGATCGATATATTTTGCCTCTGATACCACTTGTAAGACCCCCATTTTTTTTTCTTCTTAGACACCGGGGTCTTAGGCCCAGAACCGTCGCCTTGCGGTGATACCTTCGTACCCGGGAAGGTCGTCACTACAAAACGCCGATCCTGCCGGCCAAATCGATCACAACTGTAGCAATAAATTAAAAGCAAGTCAACAAGAATCACATGTATAGAAAATAAGCTCCACGAAGGGAGTGTCTGTAGATAGTACATATAACAGAAATCTCGGGCTTATGTCCGGTACATCATTTCCTCACTACAAATCGCTCATCGCGGAAGCAAACTAATATAACTACTAGTAGTCGGGACTCACAGTCCCAGCTGTCTGGATTCCGGTACTAGACTGTCTGATCTCCAAGCGTGCCGACCTCCGGGGCTGCTCCTCCATGCTGGGCTCCGTGGTCCCGTAAAATGATGTGGTTCGAAAACCATTAGTCTAAAAGACTAAGTCCTATCGTCCCCCGCCCCTTCCCCCATGGCTCCTAAGCACCGAGCGGGGAGAAGGAAAGGGAAGGATATAAAGGTGGAGAATATCAAATAGCAGATGGCAGCGGAACTAAACTAACAGTTCAAAAAGATGGTAATAATGATATAAAATTTGAATAAGAAAGTAACCTTAACTTATGTGAATACACATAAGCTATGGGATCTCTTGCAGGGCTCCTATCGTATAAAAAGTCTCATACCAATTTATACAATAGGGTGTCGGTTTTACTAGCAGACTTAAATATATAGTACTGAAAGAGAACCTTGACTTATAAGCACGCTCGTGCGAACTTATAAGCCAAGGGGTCGTTTTTCAGGGCCTAATGTATAGAGCGTCCCATACCGCTTATACATTAAGTGTCAGGTTATATGCAATGGTTATGCTATGAAATACAATTATGTCATGATGTGAACATGCAAGTGCAACACACCCACTCGACTCTGTGTACACAGACGTTTAGTTCCCCCTTTCGGAGCCGTTACCTCCCAGTATACCTCCGTAGTGGCAGACGGAAGCGGTGGGTTGGGCCTCGCCCACCTCTAAACCAGTAAAGCACTACCAATCAGACCTATCGTACGCCTCAACGCTTGGTGCATAAAGCGGACTCCTGCGTACTCTTGCCGGCTGGCGAACCGGACTTCTGTTGGCGAAGTGCTAATCACATTTGCCGAGTCGACGTATTGGCGTCGGTGCATCGACCCTCCAATACCGAAGACCCACCACCTTATACCTTTTATGCACATGTAATATTTATGAGTCCAACCAACAACCGAGCCAAAGTTCCCCGGACTATCCCATCCGTCAACAACCGAGCCAAAGCTCCCCGGACTATCTCGTCCGTCATAATCAACAACCGAGCCAAAGCTCCCCGGACTATCCCGTCTGTCAACAACCAAGCCAAAGCTCCCCGGACTATCCTGTCCGTCATAATCAACAACTGAGCCAAAGCTCCGCGGACTATCCCGTCCGTCACAAACCGAGCCAAAGTTCGCCGGACTAACCCTAGTATTTTGACAAATCCTCCTACGGGTCAGACGATCTTTCGTCGATCCCGAGCACCATCTAACATTTAGCCAAAACCCAACCCTTGCTTATCCTAACTCGAGTGATGAACTCATTCTAAATTATCCAAACCTACATCCACTAATTCCGACACATGTGCCCAACTTTATACTCCACATATTTTCTGCAGATTTACTATATGCAGACCACTAAGGTTAAATGTCATGTAAAATGGGAAGTACATCAAATAATCATCCAGTACTCCTATAATAATTATTGGAGGTCCATTATGACCTTTATTGCTCAAATCCAGAGTTTCACATTTTTCCTATTTATTTAATAATATATTTAATTATTGTAGTGACTAAAAATTCCAATAATGAACATGATGTACCAATTTCAGACCAGATATCATTCCACTGATTTTATATGATATTCAAAATAAGTATTCAACTTACCCTCCAAAATATCCAAATTTTTCAGTAAGATTTTGTCCCCTATTTCTCATTTCAATTTATTCCTTAATAATTCATTTAAAGAGATATGTAAGGCTATATTACTTCCAAAAATTCAGAGAAAATTCAAGTATGATTTTAATGGAATATAAATAATTTGGGCGAATTTTCAGAATTTATTTATCAGTAAAGAGCCTTAAATAAATTATTGAACAATTTCCTCATTTACCAAGCTTGTGAAGTAAGTACCTCAAATATGTATTCAAGAATTCTCATAAAATTTCTATATGTCTATAAATACATAACACTTTCTCTGCCAAACTTTCATGACCTTCCAAGGGGTAGAGAGACCAATATTATCAATTTATTAATTGGGGAATCCCCTTGTATTACAAAAGAAGTACTACAATTATTATCCCAAAAATTCTAATTAAATTACCAGAGGTTTGTAATATCCTTATAACCATTCTACCAAAATTTCATCTTAGTTTAAGAAGTTTAACTAGCCTGTTCCAACCCTACCATATTTGTGCCCTAAACTAGGGTTAGGGTTTTGTGGGTCCTAAACTTTCCAAAATCCCTTAACATTCTCACCAGAGGGTTTTACTTACCCTAGTAACCTGAAGCTGTGTTCCCTAGAGTCAGAAGCAAGAAGTCTCTTGGTACTTCTGATGATATGAGATCAAAGAAAGACTCTGAAAATCCTAACAGGGAAATTCTGTTTCAGAAAGGTATTGACAGAGCTGAACAATCTCATCTCTGCTGAACTGTTTGCTGTGATATATTTATATATCTGTGGTTCTGCAATATTTTATGTATTTCTATTTTTGTTGATTTTATTTCCTATAATTCATGTAAATAGTAATCCTAACCCAAATAGGGGGAGATTGTTGGAACACCCTATTACTAATTTGGGTCAGGATCACTATGTCTATAGGATTATTGCATTGACCTTGTTGTATAGAGTAAAGGTCAACTAGTTAAGGTCTAAGGCTTAGGACTTAGGTTTGAAGCTTTCCCCAAGACCTCTTAGTTTAGATGAAAAGCCCAGATATAGAGTTAAACTTGTCGTCGAGCTCAGATCGATGAAGCGTCGAACCCAGTTCGACTATCTCTGAGCACAGGTCGACGAGGTGTCGAACTCAGTTCGACGATCGTTGAGCTCAGATCGACGCTTTCTGTCTAAGACTAGTTCCAATATCTCTGAGCTCAGTTCGACGATAGTTGAGCTCAGATTGACGATTATCTTTTGAGATCAACGATTTCTGGAATTCTTTCAGTTTGTTAAGGATTTCAAATGTCTTCAAGTCAGAGCATTTATTGAAGAAGATTTTTAGCTTTTATATTAAATCTGGAGCAAGTTTCAAGGAAACAAAGAAGGAATGTTATTTAGGTTTTTCCTCCAGAGACAGGTTACATTTAAGGAAAGCTTTTATGTTTTTGCTAATGGCTATCTAGTAGATTTGAAGACTAGATTTCATATTATGATTCAGATCAAAGAAGAAATACAGACAGATAGATAGAAGAAGAAAAGAAGATCAATAACACTGAACAGAGAACAAGCTTCTATTCTTTCTGATTCCTTCTGATTCAAAGTTTCTCAAGTCTTCATCATTCATACTCCAGACAACACACATTTTAGTTGTTGCTGAAATCATCTTTTGCTGGAGCATTCTTTTCATTGAAGACCTATCACGCTTGCAAAGTTTCTATTCTTGAACTCTTGCTAATCTTAGGGGGAGCTTTGACAACATCAAAATCCACTTATTCTTCTCTCTGATTGTTGACAGAGAAGACAACCTAACCTTTTTATTTTTTTTTCCTGTAAAAGGGTTCTTTAAACTCCCTTCAAAAGTTTTGTTTTGGTTTCTGAGACCTGATCAAAACTCAGTGGTGGAAAGACACCTGATCAAAAAATCTGGTTTGGTTTTTGAGCACCTGATTAAAAGCTCATTGGTTCCCAAGACACCTGATCAACTCATACTGTAGTGGATTCCTACCAAGGGTTGTAGAAGAGTGGATGTACCCAGGTTTTGGGGAACCACTATAGTTCCTTGTGTCTTCTGGTTGCTTGTTATTTTGTTTGCCGTGTCCTGTGGATTTGCTTCTTATATTTATTTTATTCTGATTACTGTTAAGTACTCTACACTAAGTAAAGTAAGTCTTCCACTGCTAAAGTAATTTTTAAATTTGCAAAATTATTCTAAGTCACTTTATTCACCCCCCCCCCCTCTAGAGTGAAGGGTTTATCTTACACTCACTTTCAGTCTGTGTCACCAGGTGCTTCGATTTAGTCTAGTTATGGGCGGAGGCTTCTGGATATTGAATCAAGGGAGCGATGCTCCTGGTGTGCCCGAGATTAGAGCTAGTATAGAAGAAGTAGTAGAAGTGGTAGATCAAGGTCAAACCCTACGAAGGTTTAAAAGGATTATTATTCCACTAACTCAGTATAGGGACAGGAACATAGTGAGTTTAATCTCATATTTTTTCACAGGTCCCTTAGATGAACGAGAGCCATCGAGCTTTGAGAAAACCACTGGAATAAAGGGGTGGGAAGATGTAATGGATGAGCAGATGAACTGCCTCAAAAAGAAGGAGACTTGGGATATTATACCCAAGATCGAAGGCATTACTTAAGTAATATGCAAGTAGGTTTACAAACTCAAGAAGAAGGCTGACGGAAGCATCAAGCGGTATAAGGCTCGCCTTGTAGCTTGGGTATTCTCACAGTAGTATGATGAGGATTATGAAGAGACGTTCAGTCTAGAGGCAAAGAATACTTTAGTTCGGGTTGTTATCTCTTTGGCAACTTGCCAAGGGTGGAGGATTTGGAAACTCAACGTGAAGAATATGTTCCTTTATGGTGAGATTGACAAAGACACCTTTATAGTGCAGCCACCTGGTTATGTATTTGAAGAACATCCAGGACATATCTGTAAGCTGAATAAGGCCCTCTATGGTCTGAAGCAAGCACCTTGTGCGTGGTACGGGAAGATCGTAGAATACCTCCAGTTCTGTGGATATTTTGCTTCTGATTCAGATTCCAATCTGTTCGTTAAGAAAAGTGGGAGCTTCAAGTCCTCATTTTATTGTATGTTGACAACATGATCATCATGGGGAGCTCAAAGAAGAAGTTGGCTAGGCTCAAGGCTGAGCTCGCCCTCTAGTTTGAGATGAATGATCTTGGGGAGCTCTACCATTTTCTTAGACTTGAGATTGAGAGGCAGAAGAACGGTGTGCTCATTTCCTAGAATGGATAAGCAGAGAGAATCTTTTAGTGATCTGGCATACGGGAAGGGAAGAACAGTTCTACTCCTCTGAAGGTTGGTTTAAAACTTTGACGGGATGAGGGAAGGGTTCTTAAAGACCCTTTAATGTTCATGGCTCTCGTGGGGAGTCTAATATATCTGACAATTACTAGGCTGGATATTACTTATGCTATAGGCTGGGTTAGTCAGTATATGGCGGAACCATGTAAGACACATCTTGTGGCTGCTAAGGGTATCCTGAAGTATGTCAAATCTACCTTAGAGATGTGTCTCTTTTATAAGAGGGACACGAGCTTCAATCTACATAGCTATATGGATGATGATTTTGGAGGAGATTCAAACAATCGGAAGTCGATGTTTGGTTATGTCTTCTTCACGGGATCAGGAGCTATTTCATGGTGCAGTAAGAAGCAGGATTTTGTGACTGCCTCCACTATAGAAACAAAGTATAAGGATTCGGCCTTAGCAGCTCAGGAAGACATCTGGCCTAGGAGATTAGTGGATGACATCCATGAGGAGGTGCGAAATACTACTCTATTTCGCGATGACAACAAGAGCGCTCTTAAACTGGTCAACAACCCAGTTTGTCATGCACGAATGAAGCACATCGAGATCGAGCATAACTTTGTTCGAAAGAAGGTGTTGGAGGGATCTTTGATGGTGGACTACGTGCAGAGTCGGGACAATATTGCAGATATCTTTACAAATTCATTGCTGAAAGGGCCATTTATTCGATTATGGGAGTTGCTCGGGTTGGTTTCTACTTTCACTTCAAGGGGGAATGTTGAAACTGTTAAAGTGGGAGTGTGGTGGAGATCGAGCGGTTTGATTGGATAGACCACACAGATCATGACGGTTAGGCAGGTAGAAGATGGCGGATAGCCGGGATATGGTTTCCTTCTTCTCTCCTGCGGTCTAGTTCAGCAAGCTCTCCTAGGATGTATTTGGGTGGTTAACATGGTCTAACCGCAGCTGGTGTGGTCTAGATGTTGAGACCACACAGTCCGCAAAGAAGCTTCTACTTCTCTAGTCCACAATAAGGTTGACGGTTAGCGCAGTCTGTGGAGACTAACTGCACAGTTTGCTGGAGTCTTCATAGGAGGATTGTTACCATAGTTGGCTTTTGTTTGAACTTGGTCACTGAGTTGTGAAGTCTAGTTTGTTTGCCTTGTTCGCAATGACCGCTTGGGGCGTGGTATGGTTTAGAGTTTTGCTGGTTTGCCCTAGGTGCAGAGTCCATTGAACTATGCGGTCTAGATGCTAGACCGGCAGTATGATCCTTGACGTGAGCTGGATTCGAGTTCGACAGTTCATCATTTTTGCACGATGGATCAGGACACATGAATAAGTTTTTTAAGTCCACTCAGACTACTAGTTCTGTCAGCACGGCTTATGTGGACTGTTGATTCTTTTTATATATACGGATAGACTATTTTTCATGCGTAGAATGGTGATGCTATTTGCATTCCTTGCGGGTTTTCCATGCCTCTTAACTCTGGTGTTTGCCTTATGCAGACAGGTGTTGCTAGCTTGCAGTTTGATGGGTGGTTACCCTATCGCTATGGGCAGTGATGACACTCTTTCTCGCACCTATAAATAGGGGTCCTCGGCTCGTCATTATCAATCGAGAACAATGAGAACACAACATACATTTAGATCATGCAGTTCAGTTTTTTTAGCCGACACGACTAAGTGATGTTGGTTATTTGTGTGGGCTGTGTGGCTAGCATCAGGTGACTAGGAAAATAGTTGGGAAGCTTGGTGTGAAACAGTTCGCGGTTTATAGTCAGCGGATTGCAGCAGATCGCAACTAGCGGCTTGAAGTCCCTTTGCTCGGGGTTGCGGATAATACAGAGTAGTTGGCCCGGTCTACCAGTGGGTTTTCTTTCTTGGTCATCAACATTGAATAACAGGCAGTCTGCGTGGGTAGTTGTAGATAAACAACTTTGGAGGTTTCGGCAGACAAGGCCCGCGGCTTGCGGCTTGTGCCATTATAGTTTCTGTCCGCACGGTTTCTTCTTAGCCTATAATTGTAATTTTCTGTTTTCCATTTGATTACATTGGTGAAATCATATCTCATAATGTATGCCTCGCTGTGTAAATCATATTCAATTCCAGATTTTTGACACTTGTGCGTCTATTGTGCTAATTACTATTTGGCTTCTGGTTGTGGTTGAGTGTTCCTGCGACCTCTTTCTTAGCTTCCTTCATAAATTTTCACAAGGATAAACGAAGTAGGGAGAAGTACATTATCGTCGATTTGGAAACGACGAATCTCATTAAACTTCTTCAACACCTTGGATGGGGAGTGGTGGGAAACTTAAGAGATGGAAGATTCAACATAAGAAAGCCGAGGGAGTAGAATTGGCGAGAGATGGAGCAGCATCGACAAGGGCCTTCACATCACTTACGGGATCAAAACTGTAGAATGCCTTCCTCGAGGGATTATTTTTTTGTGACTATGATTTTAGATTAAAAGAAAAACCATGGGTTTTGATTTGAAACCAATTCTAGCGAAATTATCACGCACTTAACAGTAGAGTTGGCTTTCTGGAACCCAAAGCCAATTCCAGAAATCCTATTCATGCGTGTCGAACAGACAGTTAGAGTTGTTCAAAAAACTGTTTTGAAAATGTTATGTATTGTTTGGATAATCTCCATATAAGTACTTAAGAATGGTTTTTATATTTTTTATTTAATATAACATTATTGTAGTAATAATTTGACTTTTTTATAATGTGTGTTGTGACGAAAAATTCATGCAAGTGCGAAAAATTATGTGTCGGGGGGCATATCTGTGCTGGAGGAAAAAAATTCACATAGAATTAGAAAATGTGCATCTGATAAAAAGTGTGCGTGATGAGTTGTAAATATACGTATTTTACAGTACTTATTTTAGGTCATTTTAGGTTATTTTCGTTGTTTTTAGCTTTTCTTCTTCAATAAAATATTTCTTTTTGTATATTCCCTTCTAACTTAGCTCTATTCTCTTCTCCCAAATTTTCTGCAGAAAAATGTTAAAATTTCATGGTACACGCTCGTGACCTTCTGTCACGCCCGTGACTTGGGCATGTCACTTTGATGATAGTGAAAAAGTGTTGCCTGCTGTGAATCCATGAAACAGCGAGTGAAACACGCCCGTGTCATCCCGATACGCCCGTGTCGGTTGATGAGGTTTCAATCTGGTTCAGAATTGGTTGTTGTCGACATCAAGCTGCCAGGTGTCCAGTCACGCCTCCTACACGCTCGTGACCTTCGGTCACGCCTGTGAACACCACGTGAAATTTCCAGAAGATTCCATAACTCCACCAGTCAACAAGTTTTAGGCATCTCTAGCACGCCAACCTTACACGCCCCTGGTCACGCCCGTGATCGGGGCGTGTAATCATGGTTTTTATGTCTATAAATAGAAATTTTCAGTAAGACCCAAGGGTTCACTTTTTTGGACCAAATTATTGTTTGTGGGTTGCTTGGGTGCTCTTTCTTGCTATGTAAGGATATTTCTCCCCCTCTCTTTAATGTTTCTTTAAGCTTTTATAACCCTATGTTTTCCTTAATAAAAGTGGTTTTATTTTTCATCTTTATGTTGTGATGGATTGTATGTGAGTGCCCCACTTTTTTTCTTTTTTATCTCTTATTTTTCATTGTTTCCTATGGGCGCGTGAGTGTATGAGAGTAAGTTTTTTCTTTATGTTTTCAAAGATCTTTTTACTTTGTTTTGCTTTATGTTTTCTCTTAAGCTTATGGGTTTTTATGATAGCCTTTCTTATCATTTTCCCTTAGCCTTGTTATGTTTTTAAGCTTTTTATTTGCTTTTTATTCATTCTTATGGGTTTATAAAGGTGGATTTAAAGTGTTTTTAATTTTTTTAACTTAGTTTTTCTTTTTATTTGGAAACTTTTTGTTCCTTTAATTTTTATTTCCACTTATTAATGACTTTTATGAAATTATAAGAATGAATATGTTGTTGTTTTAATTTTTGGATGACTTTCTTTTTCTCTTAACTTTGTAAAACTTTTGTTCTTTTAATTTTTACTTTCACTTTTTCTTAATTTCTATGAGATTCTAAGAGTAGAAAAGTTATTATTTTAATTTTTGGATCACTTTATTTTTCTCTTTAATTTGTGTGTGTGAGTGTACGAGGTTAAACTTTATTTTGTTTTTTCTTTATTTTGTTCCTTCAAATTTATATAGATTGTGTGTGCGTATGAAGTAGTTTTTATTGCTTTCTTTAATTTATGTAGAGTGTGTGTGTGTATGAGATTACCCATTTCTATTTCTTGTAATTTAGTTTCTTTTTTTGTTAACTTAGTTTACTTTATGCAATTGTATTTATTTCCCGCCTACTTATTCGAGTAGGAATTGCTTTATTTCAATTTATGTAATTTTTCTTTTTTGTAACTTAGCTAACTTTATGCAATTGCATTTATTTCCCACCTACTCATTCGAGTAGGACTTGCTTAATTTCAATTTATGTAATTTCAATTATGTAATTTTTCTTTTTTTGTAACTTGGTTTACCTTTTGAAATTTTTATTTCCTGTAATTTAGTTTCTTTTTTATAACTTAGCTTTTATTTCTTATTTATAATTTCGTTGAAAGTGTAAGTTCTATTTTTAGTGAGTTTTACATTTTTCTAATGTTTTGTTATTTTATGTTTTTATTTACAATCCTTTAGTGCTTTGTTTCGAACTCACGCCTCATCAAATTCATAAGCCGTCCTCATTCCGATGAGTTACTAATCGTTCTTAGACCTCAGTATCGAAGAGCATTAGGACATAAAAAATCACTTTTAAAAATTAAAGGTCTTTTCCTCACTCTAATTAAAGAACTTAAGGTTTACCTCGAGTATACGACGTGTAGAACCGCATGTCGATGTGTGGGCTCTATTTCCGTTATCCATACACCAGTTAGCCGAGAGGTCGTGCGTATGAACTGATCACCCTTCAGTAAAAAGAGTTGTGCACTAAAACATGAGAGAGGAGGAGCGGAATTCTACCGGATTGGGTTCCCCACCCAATAGCAGGGTTCTTAACGCAAAGCAGGCATTAAGAGGAATCCTTCGTCGAACGAGAGCTCGGTCGAATAGTCTTAATATTCAGGTGAGCGATATTACTTGAGAAAGGTGAGCTCATATTCGTGAAACCTCCACAACCAAGTTGCCCTAAATTAAAATGAAATGTAGTTTCTCTAGGTATTAAAAGTTATTTTAGTCCTAATTCAATTCGGTTCAGAGCATTATAATTTCATCTAATTTTCTAAGTCTCTTTATAGCTTTTATATAGCCGCTCTAGTTAATTAAAATCTGACACCTTATTTTCGGTAAAATAATAGTAGCTCCTATAGGAGTAGAAATTACCAACACGCCCCGAGAAATATACGACCTAGATATTCCCCCTGATTATCTTGTACTACTCGCGATAGGTGTGCTTGCCTCCTTTCGTTAAAACTTGTTTTTAACTTAAAAATTATCCGCGAAATTCGACCCCAGCGTACTAATTAAATAAAAGTCAAAGTTCGCACCATCAGCGCGCCCAAGTGAAAAAATATGCTCTAGAGCAGAAAGCCGTGTCATGGAGATAATGCGCGCCAGTGCGAAAATGTTCTCCCAAGCGAAAGAATTTGTGCCCAGGCAAAAAATGCATGCCCCAGTGAAAAATGCGCGTCATAGTGAAAAATGTGCGCTAAAAAAATGCTAGTTAAGGTAAAAATGCGCATCTAGGCGAAAAATGGGTGTCAATAGGAAAAATGTGTATCCAGGCAGAAAATGCATGCCTGGGTGCAAAATTAGCACGAGGGCAAAAATATATGCTCGAGCGTAAAAAATGAGCATCCGAGTGTTAAATATGCGCTCGGGCAAAAAATGTGTGTTAGGGAGAAAAGTGTGCAACAAAGCGGAAAAATGCATGTTTCAGCGGAAAATGTTTGCACGAGCAAAAAATGCTCGTTAGGGAGAAAAATGTGTGCCCGGGCGGAATAATGCTCTCTCGGTCCAAAAATGTGTGCCCAAGAGAAAAATGTGTGCGCCCAGACGGAAAATGCGCCCTCGGTATAAAAAATGTGCGGCTGAGTGGTAAATGTGTGCCTAGGTGGAAAATGCATGCTCGAGTGGGAAAATGCAGGTCGGGGAAGAAGAATCACTCACGATCAAAAATGAGAATCTGGGCAAAAAGTGCGCGCTTGGTCGAAAAATGTAAATGAGCGGCCGGGGGAAAATGCGAGCCTAGGCGCAAAATGCGTGTTCGTGCAAAAAATGCGCCAATGAGAAAATTGTTCAAAATAAAAATGCGCGTCATGGAAAAAAATGTCATCTAAAGGCAGTGTCTGATTCAGAAATTTTGTAATGGTGGTGTACAAAAAAAAATTTTAAATCATTATATAGAAATTGATAAAAGCTTGACATTAAAAAGTCAATCAAAAATACATATCAATGCATTAATTGCAAAATTAGAAATAATGAAAAATTTACAATTGAGCACGAGTATTCATTTAATGAAAACAATCAATCACATCATCATCGATAACTTTCAGAAATGCGTCTCTTTCAATGAAGGTAACTAAACAATCATTCAATATTTGATCTCCCATATTATATCATAATCTGTTGGAACCCAATTACTGATTTGGGCTAGGATCACTATCATTTGTTTAGGTTGATTAGTTTGAAATAATATGTATAGTCTAGGGTCATAGGTTTATTTCCAGGGTTGCACCTTCAGAAGATTTCCAGAGAAATGTAGTTCAACAAAAGAAGAGCTCTGTTCGACGAACGTCGAGCTCAGTTCAACGAACTCAGAGTTCTAACTCTAAGTTAACTCGACGAACTCTGGGCTCCGTTCGACGAATGCTGATCATATCTTAGCAGCTCAGCTCGACAAACTCCAGGCTCTTTTTGACGAACTCCAAGCTTAGTTTGACGAACTCCAGGCTTTTTTCGACGAACTCCAGGCTCTGTTTGACTAATACTTTGTAGAGTTCAGGCAGTGTTATTTACTGAAGGCAGAATGATTTTAAATGGCTTAATTTCAGTCAGTTACACTCTGATATTTAATGCTAAGCATTCTTAATGAATATAGTCGTTTCTGGTAGCATTAAATATGGATTTATCACAGAGTTATTATCTAATTAATTACCAGGGCAGTTATAATTCTCAGAGATTCTTCAGACGTTTCAGAATGATTCTAAATTCAAATGTTTGAATTCTTCTCAGAGTTTATATATTTAGATTATTTCTACTTCAAAGGGTTACAAGACTGACAGATACACATACTCTTATAGATCAACATATTTTTAACAAATTTTCTGCTTCAATCTCTATAAGTGCAAAGTATTCATCAGTCAAATACAAGAAGGCCAACACCCTGAATAAAAGCCTCCCCTCCTGATCTCAAATCTCTACTCAAATCAGGGGGAGCTTTTTGCATCATCAATCTAATAAGTCTTCTCAGAGACTCTTGAAAGAGAAGACAACATCAAGTTTTAGTTTACTTCCTAAACTTTGTACAGGGTTATAACTTCCTTCAAAATTTAACCACTTGGTTCCTAAGTCATCTGATCAAAAGACTTAGGAAAGCTCAAAGAATTGTTAGATCTCCCTTAGAAAATAGATCTTCTAGTGACAGGGCACCTGATCAAAAACCAGTAGTGGATTCCTACCAGGGTGATAGAAGAGTGGATGTACCCAGATTTATTGGGGAACCAATATAAATTTCCTTGTTTTGTTTGTGATTGTTTTACTTTCTTTATTTGTGTGTTGTGATTTTTCTTTCTATACATATATATCACCTACTTTAAATCTGCTATAAAAATAAATTAAGGTTTTAAAATACACTATTCACCCCCCCCCCCCACTCTAGTATAAATTAGATATATCCCTCACTTTCAATTGGTATCAGAGGTTTGTTCTTTGGTTTTATAGGCTAACACCTGAACCAATAGATTTGATAGATCTTATTTTCTCTAGTTTGTTTTTCTTATAATGGCACAAAATAAAGAGTATTCAAGCACTAGACCTCCTGTGTGCAACCTTAATATGTTTGCACTATGGAAGGCAAGGATTAGGTTATATATGAACTCTATTTATGAGGATATCTATAACTCTATTTTGATAGGTCCACCTCTACCATTGACAACAATAAGCACCAGTGCTGTACCACTACCTAAATGGACACAAGCCTAAAAGAAAGCAAAAATTGTTGATGCCAAGGCTATGAATATTTTAGCCCAAACATTATCAGATGACATTTTTCAGAAGATTGCTGAATGCACCTCAGCCAAAGCTATCTGGGACTCCCTCAATGCAATGGTAGCTGGATCAGCTGATGAAAGAAAGGACAGAAGATCCCACTTGATTTCTCAGTGTGAGAATTTCAAAAAGGGAGAAAGTGAATCAGTTACAGATATGTACACAAGACTTAGTCTCATAATTTATGAGCTAAAATCTTTGGAAAAAGACATTACATTGATATAGGTCAATGATAAGATTCTCATGTGTTTTCCTAGTACATGGGATTCAAGAATCTGGCCAATAAGAGAAGCTAGAAGTGTTAACGAGATTTCTACTGAGACTTTGTTTGGCAAACTCAAATCTTATGAGCAGCTCATCAAAATAAGGGAAGTTGAACAAAGGACTTCACCTTTAGTGAAGATGGAAAAAAGCATTGCTTTCCAAGCAAATAAAGAAGAACAAGTTCAACAGAATGAAGATCATATGGGTCTCCTGGCTAAAAGGTTCTACAAGATAGCCAAAAAAGACTTTAGGAGAAGATCATCCAGGAACCAAGATAAACCAAGGTATGATAAAACTCCAACTAAAGAAATTGCTTGTTATGGTTGCAGGAAACCAGAACACATTCTTCCAGAGTGCCCTAAAAATCAAAAGAAGGATAAGAAGAAGGAGAAAGACTACAAGAAGCACTCCAACAAACCCTTTTCTGGTAAAAACAAAAAGAAGGAGAGAGATTGTGTTGCTGAAACTTGGAGTGAATCAAACTCTGAATCTTCATCCAGTTCCAGTGAAGATGAAGAAGAGTCAAGAGCAAAAGAAGTCTGTTTGATGACAATAAATGCATCATGCAGCAATTCTGATGCTGAATCTGATTCTGAAGAAGACCAGGTAATCTCAACATTTGATTTTACTTCAGAACAGTTTAGAATAGATTTTAAATTACTTTGTAAAGACTTAATACAATCTGAGAAAAAAATAAAATTTCTCAGAGAAAAATTGATTGAATTAAACAAACTATCTTCTGAAAACTCTAAACTTAAAGAAGATTTGAAAAATCTTAAGGAAAAAATAATTTCCTTAGAAAATAAATTATCTGAGGCAAAGCAGTTTGAAGAATCCCTTAATGGGAGAAACATCAAACTGATGAATATCACAAGCAAAGTCAATGTCAAGCTAAATGACAAACTTGGCTTGGGAGCTTCATCTAGTCAACCTTATCTTATACAGAAAAATATTTTATCTACACCTATAAAATTCACTTTTGCTAAAGGTAACGAAAAACTAGAAGATTTAGATAAAATTACAGAAGTTTTGCAAAAGAATAAATAAAATCAAAATAAGAATTTTCATAAAAATTATGTTCAAAATATTTCATCGAACCGAGCTTAACGAAATAATTATCATTCGTCGGACAGAGCTCGACGAACTATGAACACGGGGTTTGATTATAATTATTCAGGAAATGGTGCTCGACGAAATCAATATTATTCGTCGAATTGCGATCGACGAACGTGGAACACAGAAAATGAACATTATTATTCTGTGAATGGAGTTCGATTAACTCACTTCCATTCGTCCAACTCAGATCGATGAACTCAATATAATTCGTCGAACCCAAATTTTCAAAACAGAAAGTTTAATCAAACACAAGAATTTATAAATCCTTTTACTCAGTGGATTATTCCTCCTAGAAGATATCATCCACTTGGATATATGGATCAACCTAAGTGTTCTTATATTTCAAATTATTATGAAAGAAAAATAGGACCCAAGGTAACCTGGGTCAAAAACACCTAATTTGTTTTATGCGGGAAAAAAACTATCCTACCACAGAGGAACAATGGTATTTGGATAGTGGATGCTCACAACATATGAAGGCAGAAAAGAAAATTTAAGTGACTTCAAAGCAAAGCTTGGACCTAAAGTCAGTTTTGGAGACTCCAACTGTGGACTGATAGAAGGCTATGGTATTGTAAAGGTTGGAATAGTTACCTTCAAAAAGGTAGCTTATGTGAAAGGTTTCAAGCATATCCTTATCTCCATCAGTCAATTATGTGATGAAGGTTATCAGATATCTTTTAATAAATCATTATATTTTATTACATTTGATAAAAACAAAATTGTTTTAACTGGTATTAGACAGGGTAATATTTACTTAGTTAATTTTAACTCTACAAAAACAGAAATTTGTTTATTTAATCAAATATGTAAAACTAATGATCTTTGGCATAAAAGATTATGTCACATAAACCTTAGAACTATTGCTAAATTATCTAAGTATAACCTTGTCAGAGGACTACCTTCTAGTTCTTACAAGAAGGAAGGACTTTGCAGGGCTTGTCAATTAACCAAGCAAACTAAAAATAGCTTTAAATCCATTTATAAAAGTGATTCACCCGGGATTTTGTATTTGTTACATATGGATCTTTTTGGAGCTATTACAATACATAGTTTGGGAGGAAAGTCATATACCTTAGTTGTTGTTGATGATTTCTCAAGATTCACTTGGGTTTTCTTTCTTAGAAACATGTCAGATAACTTTAAAGTTCTTACAGTCTTTCTTAGGAACATCAAGATTGAGTACTCTACTAGAATTGCATTGATCAGAAGTGATCATGCCACTAGGTTTGAATCTCTTCGGATGAAAGAATTCTATGAGAATGATGGTATCATGCATTATTTTTCTGCTCTTAGAACTCCTCAATAAAATGGGGTAGCTGAAAGAAAAAAATAGAACCCTAATTGAATCTGTTGGAACATTACTTGTAGATGCTAACATACCCCTATCCTTTTGGGCAGATGCAAAAAACACAACAAACTATGTTCTTAATAGAAGTCTCATTCATAAGCTGAAGGGTAAGACTCCCTATGAATTACTTAAAAATAAGAAACCTAAAGTAAACTATTTTAAAGTTTTTAAATATAGATTTTACATATATAATAATGACAAGAAATACTTAAGGAAATTTGAAGCCAAAGCTGCAGAGGGAATATTTCTTGGATATTCTCAAGTTAGCAAGGCATATAGGATCTTTCATAAATCTACCCTTAGGAAAGAAGAGTTAATACATGTATCTTTTGATGAAACTAACATGTTTTACAAGGTGAGGGACACCTCTACCATAGGCTTATTTCAGGTACCAAATTTGTGTGAGAAACTGGATGAATTAATCCTAACACAAGAGGATACATTACATCCTTCTCAGCAGGTTACTGATGATGTAAGTGATGAAGAAAATCATGAAATGTATGCTGAAAATATTGTGGCTAAAGAAATTCCACAAGAGGAATTAGCACCGCAAGTAGTTCAAGAACCAACTCCACCTGTTGACTTTGGCACACTTAGAGATCACCCTAGATCTCAAGGGATTGGAGACATATCAGCTGGTGTTCAAACAAGGCATCAATTGAATCAAGATAAGATGCATTCTTATTTTATTTCTCAGATTAAACCTCAATCCATCAAAGATGCAGAACAAGATCCCCACTAGATCATTACAATACAAGAGGAACTCAATTAGTTTGAGAGATGTAGAGTTTGGGACTTAGTTCCAAGACCCAAAGATTATCCAGTCATTAGAACCAAATGGGTCTTAAGAAATAAGTTGGATGCTCAAGGAATCGTTGTAATAAATAAAGCAAGATTGGTAGCTCAAGGATACTCATAGGAGAAAGGCATAGACTATGATCAGAATTTTGCTCCTGTTGCAAGATTAGAGGCTATCAGAATATTTCTTACATTTGCAGCATTCAAGAAATTCACAGTATATTAGATGGATGTGAAGAGTGCTTTTCTAAATGGATAACTCAAAGAGGAAGTTTATGTTGAACAACCTCCATATTTTTTCTCTCCAACTCACTCTTCTAATGTTTTTAAACTTAACAAAGCCCTTTATGGTCTTAAACAAGCACCAAGAGCTTGGTATGACACCCTTGTTAGTTTTCTTTTAGAAAATAAATTTAGTAGAGGCATGGTAGATAAAACAATGTTTTTTAGATATCATAAATCTAAGATTTTACTAGTTCAAATATATGTAGATGATATAATTTTTGGCTCTACTGATTCCAAACTTTGCAAAAAGTTTTCTGACCTAATGCACTCAAAGTTTGAAATGAGTAGTATGAGTGAATTATCCTACTTCCTTGGTTTACAAGTGAAGCAAACTCTAGATGGTATTTTTATATCCCAATCTAAATATGCTAAAGAGTTAATTAAAAGATTTAGGATGTCAGATACCTCAGGTATGAAAACACCCATGCCCTTTAATTTTGTTATTGATAATGATGAACAGGGCAAACCTATTGATCAGAAAATATTTAGGACAATCATTGGATCCTTATTATATTTAACAACCCGTAGACCAGACATTATGTTAGCCACCTGTATTTGTGCTAGGTTCCAAGTAAATCCAAAAAAATCTAACCTAATTTTAGTAAAAAGAATTCTAAGATATATAAAAGGTTGCCCTAATTTAGGACTCCGGTATCCTACTGATTCAGGATTTGAATTAACTAGATTCATAGATGTTGACTATGCTGGATGCATAGTTAACAGAAAAAGCACATCGGGAACTTGTTAGTTTCCTTGTGATAGGCTTGTGTCATGGTTTTGCAAAAAGCAAACATCTATTTCTACTTCAACTGCTAAAGATGAATACATTGCAACTGGTAGTTATTGTTCACAGATTTTGTGGATTCAAAATCAGCTTCTAGATTATGGTTATAACTTAAATAATTCAACTATTTTTTTTTATAATACTAGTGTAATATCAATTGCACAGAATCCAGTCCTTCATAGTAGGACTAAGCATATAGAAATTAGACATAATTTTCTAAGAGATAATGTAGGCAAAAATATAATTAATCTTGTTTTTATTTCTACTGATTTACCAATAGTTGATATTTTCACTAAACCTTTAGATGAAAAGAAACATATATTCTTCTTAAATCAGTTAGAAATGATAAATGGAGAATCTTTAATTTGATTTTTGTTCTGAGATCGACGAATTGTACACCTTTCGTCAAACGGAGCTCGACGAACTGTGAACTTTTCGTGAAACGTTCGTCGAACGGAGATCGACGAACTTTCTTTGGGAAACTTTCGTCAAACGGAGATCGACGAATTTGTTTCAGAGAACCATTCGTCGACCGGAGCTCGACGAACTGTTTTCCTTTCGTCGAATGGAGATCGACGAATTATATCTATTGTGAAAAATCATCGACCAGAGTTTGATGTTTTGCTTTTCGTCAGACAGAGTTTGCCTTTCTACTTCTGAAAACTTATAATTAGGTTTTCATCAAACTCTATCCCGCGCATTTCTAGTTCCCTTGCACTTGATCTCTCTATTTTGCAGGACAATGACAATTTCTCAGGCGACTCTCTCTGCGATGAAATTTGATGCCGGGTTCAACATCGATATGGACTCATTCTTCCACTCAGATCAAATATTCCAAGATATTTTGCAACAATTTGAGGCTCAGCAACTGCGTAACTTTATGATAACCAGGATCAAACTCCCCATCATAGAGATAAAAGAATGGGTTCATACATCAAGTATTCCTGATCTTATAACCATTATTGGTTCTATCTCTGGCAATCAGGTTCCTCTAACACCAGAAATTTTATCTGAAGTGTTTGTTTTTGTTAATGGTGAAGATGATATAGAGATATCTAGTACTGAATTTGATGAGATGTTAGATAGATTGGGTCACTCCCAGGGAAATCCAAATCACATTCTGAAAAAGAATTTTTCAATTGAATATAAATTCTTAACTGATGTTGTGGGTAAGGTTTTATCGGGCAAGCATTCAGCCCATGACTATGTAATCAGGCATCAATTTCTTTTGATGTGTGCCTCGGTTAATCAGAAATAAATAAACTGGGGGACAATTCTTTTTGACTCTATTAAGAAGAAGATCACCAGTAAATATGGAGGCTATGGGAGGATTCTAGGCATTTTCTTACAAGCAAAATGTCCAGAAATTTTTGTCTCTCAGACCGTTTTTATCAATGCATCTAAGAGGCTCACCTATGCTCTCTTTGGAAGATGGGAGAGGGTGATCCCTAAGCCATCCAGGTCTACCTCCTCTAAGATTACTTCTGAAAGCACAAGGGTTGTTCCCGCCACTCTCTTAACCCCAGAAAAGGCTCCTGCTCCTCCTAATTCTTCTCTCCTACCATCTCCACATCATTCACCTAGACCTTCCACTCCACCTTCTCTATAGAATACTTTATCTGAATCTATTCCATCAATATCCTTCACTACCAATTCCCCATTTCCATAGTCACCTCATCAGTCACCACCCTCATCTCTACTTCTTTCATCTCCTGCTCACTTCTCTCTACTATAATCATCTCCACCACATTAAGCTCTACCTTATATATCTCCACCACATTCACAAATCTAGGAAATTATTCCAGATGCAATTCCCCTATCATCCCTCCTTCATCTATTCCTCAAGCATTCACTATATGCTCCAACTCTGCTAACAGTTCCATCCCCTCTTCTTCCATTCCATCCTCTGCATCTACTCAGGCTCCACCTGAGTTTATATATGTTGATTTCTCATCCATTGCTTCAAATATCCTTGAATTCATTACTCCCACTATCAGGAAGCTCATAGATGAAGCCTTGGCTCCACTTGTTGCTTCTATCTCAGATTTTTCTTCCAATCTAGCCTCTTCCCAAACTATCCCTTCTTCTGGGGGCCTAGATTCAGGTCTTCCTAGATCTAGGCAGGGGGAGATGCTTCATGAAGAAGTTCCACTTGAAGAAGCAGTCTCAGCCAGAGCAGCAGCAGCATTCTTTGATGTTATTCAGGATACAGAGATGATCAGTTTAGTTGAAGAAGCAGAAGTAGTAGAACTAGAAGTTGTTATAGATGGTGATGTGTTTATCCATCCCACAGTCAATTTGCATTCTCTATTTTAAGTATTTGATTTTCTACCTAGTTATTTTCCTACTTTACAAGTTTATGAAGAAGATCTCTCAAGAGAAGTAGTTTGTTATTCTTCTCCCATTGATGGTTCAGTTTTAGAAGAGATTAAATTTAGTTTAAGAACTGTTTCTACTAGTTCTATTTTAGTCTCTCAACCTGCAATAACTATTGATAATATAATAAATGTTATAGAGCAAGTTTCTTGCCCTCCTACTTTTGCATGGGATGAAACTCCAATGCCCAATTTTGAGGATCTTCTTAATGAAGATATGGAAAAAGAAGATGATAGTATATATATACATGTTAATATTGATGATGTACATACACAGCCAAAGGATCAGGTTGTTGATCATACTGATTTATATAGACAGATAGATGATTTATATGATCAGCCTGCAGAAGAATCTTAAGATAATGCAGAGTCAGATGAGTCAGAAGACTCTGGGTCCAAGAAAAGAAAATTAAAGAAAAAGGCTCCAGTTAAGGTTTCTCCTCAACCTTCCACAACTGCAGATGTTCCATATTATATTCTGCATGGGATTCCTCACTCCAGACCCTCCACACTAGATGAGATACTCCAAGAATGAACAAAAAAATAGGAAGAAGATGAGGAGATATTCTTCACCTCCAAGGTCTAGGAGAGGACCTCCTCCTCCTCCTCCAACAGCAGGGTCATCTGGTAATATTTCTTCTTCTCAAAAGCCTACTTCTCATCATTATTCAAGATCTTCTCAGGACAGACAGGGTAGACCTTCAAGGTCAGATTCTCACAGCAGCCAGTAACGGTAATCAAGTCAAAGCAGTAAGCAACAATAATCAAGCCAAGAGAGGCCACCTTCACCAGTATATGATCCAGAGATGGATCCAAATTTTAGAATGGCAATGTTTAAAGAGTCGGTTGCTCTTTAACAGATTAAGAAAGCTAGAGCAGAAGGAAAGGATACTTCACAGTTCACCACCATGTCCTCATATAGGAAAAAATTAGCTTAATTGATATTCAAAGAAGAGATTGTTTAATGTGGACAAGTACATGAGCCTGCATCCTAAAGCAGTAGTTCCCAAAGCCACCTATCTAAAGATTATTGGCTCTCAGGATTTAAAGATGAGCCAAAGGGAAGCTGTAGATCCAAACAGAAAGCTAGTCTTCCCAAAATCATCTTCAGATTCTCCCTCTGAAGCTCCTAAGAAAGACTCTTGATTTCTTATTTTATGTTTTAAACTGTGTTATTGTTTTTAAACTCACAAAGCACTTTCTTTATATCTGCTGAAATTTATATAATCTTGTCATATTATTTTTGCTTTGTGCTTTTCTGTTTTTGATAGTATCCTCACCCAAATAGGGGTGATTGTTGGAACCTTATTACTGATTTGGGCTAGGATCACTATCATTTGTTTAAGATGATTAGTTTGACCCAATATGTATTGTCTAGGGTCATAGGTTTATTTCCAGGGTTACTCCTTCAGAATATTTCATAAGAAATATAGTTCGACAAAAGCTGAGCTTTGTTCGATGAACGCCAAGCTCAGTTCAAAGAACTTAGAGTTCTAACTCTGAGTTTAGCTCGACGAACTCTGGGCTCCGTTCGACGAACGTTGATCATATCTCAGCACCTCAGCTTGATGAACTCCAGGCTCTGTTCGATGAACTCCAAGCACAGTTCGATGAACTCCAGGCTTTGTTCATCGATCTCTAGGCTCAGTTCGACTAATACTTTGCAGTGTTATTTACTGAAGCATAAATATTTTAAATGGCTTAATTTCAGTCAGTTACACTCTCATATTTAATGCTAAATATTCTTAATGAATATAGTTGTTTCTGGAAGCATTAAATATGGATTTATCATAGAGTTATTATCTAATTAATTATCAGGGCAGTTACAATTCTCAGAGATTCATCAGATGTTTCAGAATGATTCTAAATTCAAATGTTTGAATTCTTCTCAGAGTTTATATATTTAGATTATTTCTACTTCAAAGGGTTACAAGACTGACAGATACACATACTCTTATAGATCAAAATATTTTTAACAGATTTTCTTCTTTTGTCTCTGCAAGTGCAAAGTCTTCATCAGTCAAATACAAGAAGGCCTACACCCTGAAGAAAATCATCCCCTCCTGATCTCAAATCTCTACTCAAATCAGGGGGAGCTTTTTGCATCATCAATCCACTAAGTCTTCTCAGAGACTCTTGAAAAAGAAGACAACATCAAGTTTTAGTTTACTTCCTAAACATTGTATAGGGTTATAACTCCCTTCAAAAGTTAACCTCTTTGTTCCTAAGTCACCTAATCAAAAGACTTAAGCTTGGTTTTTGGGCACCAGATCAAAAACTCAAAGGAGAAAGTTAGGGTTAGATCTGATATACTCTAGAGGGGGGGGTGAATAGAGTATGTCTATGTGTTTTTAAAATTTTCTTTGTTCTAACAGTGTACTATCTTAACATTTAACAACTATATCTAACTAACATAGATTAAAATAAATCAAAGATCACAGAATATCTAACTAACACAGCCACAGCAAGAACAAAAAAGAAAGAGCAACCAGACAACACAAGAAATTTATAGTGGTTCCCCAAACTGGGTACATCCACTCTTCTACCACCCTTGGTAGGAATCCACTGCAGGTTTTGATCAGGTGACTATCACCAATGAGCTTTTGATTAGGTGCTAAAAAACCCATCCTCAAGTCTTTTGGAAGGATACTTGCAACCAGAAAAATTTTGAAGGGAATTAAAACCCTGTATAGAGGTGGGAATGAGAGAGTGATGTAAGTCTTCTTTTCTCAAGTCAAAATGAGAAGACTGTGTGGATTCTTATTTGTTGTCAAAGCTCCCCCTAAGATCTTGAATGGTTTAGGAGTGGAAGATTTGTTCAAGGGTGTAGGCCTTTAGCTTTTCAGAGATCCTTGACTGATTTGAATGTTGCTGTCACTTGAGATCCCTAAAAATAAAGAGGGAGAGAAAGAAAGAATGACTCTTTATGGTGATGATTGTTCTTTCTTCTTCTCTTAAGAGCAGTTGATTTTTCTGAGAGTTATTTTTCACTGCACTTCTGGACGTTTTTTTTTCTATGACTCAAGGTGATGATCAATTTCTGCTCTTGTGTGTCATCTGTCTTCTTGGCAGAGAAATGTGTATTAGATCACTACAACTTGGTCGAATTCAAAAGAAATTCTGCAATAAATGTTCAGTCGAAATCTTGGGAACGAGAAAACGGTAAGAATGCTGTCAAATATTCTATTCTATGTCTGTCCCGAGATATAAGTAATTAATTTCATGGAGGATGTTAGCAATCAATATTGCCAGTAATGGCTCTATTCAGAGAATATAAGTGTATTGATTTGCAAGGGAATTAATAGCCTATAATGGAAATAAAATGATGAGACGGAAAGAGAAAGAATAAGTAACAAAATATCTTACAGTTTTCGTCGACCTGAGATCAACTTTCGTCGACCTCTAATCAGCTTTCGTCAACCTGATATTTCGTCGACCTCTAATCAGCTTTCGTCGAACTGAGATCTGCTTTCGTCGACCTGATCTCTGTGAATCAACTGTTGTGCATAAGCTGACTAATTCTGCGCTCTATGTTCGTCGACCTGAGACTGTGAAGTTAGTCGACCCAAAAACTTTGTCTATCTGTTGGCGTTGAGTGTTCTTGTCTCTGAGTCAGCCTTGTCTTTGAGTGAATTATGGCGTTGAGTGTTGAAGAGTTATTCGATCTGAGAACGGAGTTCGTCGAGCTCAGCTCAGAGATTTTGGCTCTGAGTTAGTCGAGCTGAGCACGACTATCGTCGACCTGAGATCGACGAATGTAGATTTCTTTTTCTAATTCTTGATCTCTCTAAGTCTTGAGTCTTTGGCAGTGTTGTAGGTTGGTCCTCTGATCTGTTGACTCTAAGAACATGGCCTAGACTCTAGAAACACATAACATTTAACCCTTCTGTACAATATGGGTCACAACCTAAGAAGAGAACCTAGCCCAAATCATCTAGGGGTTCCAACAATCTCCCCCTATTTGGGTGAGGTTACTCCAAATAAACAGAAAAAGAATCACGAAACAAAATGAAGTAAACATAGCATGAAAACTGAGATAAATGATAGAATAAATAAGCTATCAGTACCTTTATAAAGCTATGTACCCATATTGTTCACAGAAAACACAGAACATAAATAATTTTAAATGTTCTTGTGGGAGTCAGAAGGCTTAGCAAATTTGATTATTCTATTTGGATCATGAGCTTGCTTCATAGTCATGGCCATATCAGCATCACCAATAGTCTTTTGTGAGGTAGTTCTTTGAACCACTGCTTCAGGATGTAAACTCATGTATTCATCAGCATTGAATAATTTTCCTACTTGATATTTTTCAAATTCTTTCTTCCCGTAGCTAGACATAGTGGAGAACTGAGAAGTGTCTTGACCTTTTTCCTTGGCTTGCCTGATTTGAGAGAGTGCCACAGATTCCTTGAATCTAGCCATTCTTGTAGTTGGACTAGTTTCAAGATCATAAGCTGGAATTGGAGGTTTTTCAGGGTCATTAGCTTTATTAGGAGATGGAGGAGGGGAAAATGTTGGCTGAGAGATAGGCTGTTGAGCTGACTGATGTCTGGAATAAGACTGATGTCTCTGTTTATGCTGACTGTCTCCATAAGAATGAGAAGGTCTTCCCTGTCTCTGATAAGTTTTAGTGAGAGTGGGTTTAGTGAATCCTTCTGAGCTATGGGATAATGTTCCTGAGGCACCTGCAGCTGGAGGAGGAGGAGGAGGAGGATCTTTTCTAAACCTTTGTGGAGAAGGAGAATACCTCCTAATTTTCTTCCTTGCTTTCTGTTTATTTTTAGATAGCCACATCCATGCTGGCATACCCTTGTATGGAGTTTTGTTTTGTAGGATGTAATATGGTGTATCATTGGTATTTCCATTTTGGGAGAAGGTGGAGGTGGAGCTTTCCTTTTCTTTGAGGCTTGCTTCCTCTTAGGAGCATCATTAGAATCATCATCATCATCAGATTGTTGTTGAGGATTGTCATAAATTTCATCAATCTGACTGAGCAGATCCTTGGGAATTTCTTTGCTGGCTGGAGTGGGAAAAACTTCAGCTTCAGCTGCTTCAGCTTCCACAGCAATGTCCTGATTGATTAGATCATCCAAACTAGGAATAGGACTATCATCTTTGATATAAGTTGGCCAAGGAGGGCTAGATCTTTGTTCATATAATACAGCTGGAGAAGCTATCAAACTTTCCTTTATACTGGCTAACACTTCTGAACTTGCAGGGGAGGTGTAGCATACTATTGCTCTAGATGATTGAGTGGGAGAGGAGAGGCAGAACTGAATATAGGAGCCAAAAAATTTTAGCAGATTATGTAGATTTACTTTAGATTTAATGAAGTAGACCCTTCCAAGCAGAACTTCTAGCAAGCTGGTCTCTTGAGCATTGGATACTATAATATTTGTACACTGATTATCTACAACTGCTCTTGAATTAGTTATCTCTATATCAGCTGATTCCATATCAATATCAAGAAACTGTAGAAAATCTGGTTCCATATCAACATTTGGTCATACTGCTGGTGGTGGTGTTGTTGTTGGTGCTGCTGTTTCTACTACATTACTAAGTATAGTATCACCATTTGTTCTTGCTATGGCTGCTGGTACTGCTGTTGCTACTTCATCATTAAGTATCTCCCCCTTCCTGGTTTCAGTATGTACTGAAGCCAGGCCCCCATATGAAGAGAGGGTAGAGATTTGAGCAGAAAGAGAGGATATGGAGATAAATATAGGTGAAATAGCCTCTGCAATGATGGTTTGGAGGATGGGCTTGAGTAGCTCAAGAAGTGGTTGGACGATAGAGGGATTCAAAGATGTGGAGTCAGATGTTTGGGCAGGAGGTGGTTGAGAAGGGATAGAGGTAGTGAAGATAGTTGCTGGAGGAGATGGTTGATTGAAGGTTTCTGGAAGGGCGTCCTATTGAGGGGATTGTTGAGGAGAAGGAGTGTTTAGAGGAGATGATAGTAGATTTAAGGATGGGATTGAAGTGAGAGTGAAGAGGGGGATATCAACAAGATGAGATGGAAAAGGAGATTGGGGAGGAGTAGGGATGGATGTATCAGTCCTAGGAAAGGGAGAATTGGATGGAATATGTGTAGGGGAAGAAGGAATTGGAGAAGCTAGTGGTGTAGGGGTATGTATGAGAATAGAAGTGGAGGCTTGGGTTTGTTGAACTTGAGGCTGAGATGGAGCTTGAGAATCAGGAGGAGGTGGAGTGTTAGATGTAATCTCTGCAGAGGGGTGGGGAGTGGCTGATGTAGCCCTTGTACTTTTAGAAGTTCTGGTGGAAGAGGAAGGAGCCTTGGTTGGCTTTGTAATGGTACTCTCCCACTTGCCAAAAAGAGCACAGGTAGGTCTCTTCGAGGCATTAATGGATATGGTCGGGGAGACCAGGGATCCGACAGCCTTTTCTTTGAGGAAGATCCCTAGGATCCTTCCAAAACATACCTCATTTTTACTGTTCTTCTTTTTGATAAGATCAAATAAAACTTGAGCCCAGTTAATGGCTTTCTTGTTTACTATTGCACACATAATTAGGAATTGATGCCTGGTAATGTAATCATGTGTAGAGTGCTTTCCTATCAGCACTTTCCTTACAATATCTGCAAGGAACTTATATTCAGCAGATAAATGCTTTTTAAGCAGTTTCTGTGGGGTTTCTCTTAAATAACCCATGAGGCTCAGCATTATATCAAACTCTTCAATTTCAATTTCTAGTTCCTCCTCACCATTATGAAATACAAATATTTCAGTTAAAACTGCGGGAGTGAGGGAGATGTCATTACCAGTGATAGTCCCTGTCATCACATTCTCCTCCGAGGTAAATGTATAGACCCATTCCCTGATCTCTGTTCCACAGATTTTGATGTGTGTTGATAGCAGAGTATTGAGATGTTGGTCTTCTAGAATTTGCAGAATGTTCACGAACACAGGGCAAGAGTATTGGAAGGATTCGAAATCTAGATCGAATCCTGTATCAAACTTCATCGTTATAAGAGAGCCTTCGGGAATCGCCATGAGAATACCTGCAAGAAAAGTCGAAGATCAAGTGCAAGAGAACTGAAAGCGTGGGACGGAGGTCAAAGAAAACCTAAATATAGTGTTTTCCTGAATATGAACCGATAGACTCTGTTCCACGAGAAATGAATAGATCTTCGATCTAAGGTCGACGAAATAATTTGGGCTTAAATGATTCGTCGATCTCGGTCTGAAGGGTTGAAGATATTTCGTCGATCTTCGTTCGACGAACGTTTTCTGAAGTAGGTTCGTCAATCTCAGTTCGATGAAACTAACTTCACACACAGAGAGTTCGTCGATCTCCATTCGACGAATATCTCATAAACTTCCCCCAGTTCGTCGATCTCCGTTCGACGAACTTTGAAAAATTTGTCGAGTGCAGACAGAAATTAAACTAATTCTTCTCCATTTATCATTCCAAGCTGATTTATGAAGAACAAATGATTTCTTTCATCCAGAGGTTTGGTGAAGATATCAGCTCTTTATAAGTCAGTGTAGATATAGACAATATTAATTTTATTTTTGTCTACACACTCTCTAATTAAATGATGCCTAATGTCTATATGCTTAGTTCTGCTGTGATGAACTGGATTTTGTGCTATGGCTATAGCACTTGTGTTATCACATAGTAATGTTGAATCTTTTAAGTTGAGACCATAGTCCAGTAGTTGGTTTTGAATCCACAACATTTGGGAACAGCAACTGCCAGCTACAATATATTCTACTTCAGCAGTTGATGTAGACACAGATGACTGCTTCTTGCAAAACCAAGACACTAATCTCATACCACGGAACTGACAAGTTCCTGAAGTACTTTTTCTGTCCACTCTGCATCAAGCAAAGTCAGCATCTGAGTATCCAGTTAACTCAAACTCTGACTCAGTAGGATACCAGAGACCTAGACTAGGACAACCCTTTATGTATCTCAAAATTCTTTTTAGAAAAACTAGATGAGATTCTTTAGGGTTCACCTGGAACCTAGCACAAAGGCATGTAGCAAACATAATATCATGTCTGGTTGATGTAAGGTATAGTATGGATCCAACAATGCCCCTATATTGTTTCTGATCCACAGGTTTCCCATGTGCACCAGAGTCTAGTACAACATTTATAGGCATGGGTGTTTTCTTTGCTGAGGCATCAGCCATCCCAAACTTCTTTATGAGCTCTTTGGCATATTTAGCCTGGGAAATGAAGATGCCATCAGGGAGTTGCTTCACTTGGAGACTAAGGAAGTAGGAAAGCTCACCCATGCTACTCATCTCAAATCTTGAATGCATTAGATCAGAAAATCTCTTGCATAATTTGGGATCAGTAGAGCCAAATATTATATCATCTACATATATTTGTACTAACAGTATTTTATCATGATGCCATTTTGTAAACAAAGTCCTATCAACTATGCCTCTTGAAAAACCATGCTCTAATAGAAAGCTAGTTAGGGTCTCATACCAAGCTCTTGGAGCTTGCTTTAAACCATAGGGAGCCTTGTGCAACTTAAACACAAAAGTGGGATGAGTTGAAGAAATAAAACCTGGAGGCTGTTCAACATAAACCTCTTCTTTAAGTTCCCCATTCAAGAAGGCACTCTTCACATCCATTTGATAGACTTTGAACTTTTTGAATGAAGCATCGGCCAAAAATATCCTTATTGCTTCTTGCCTGGCAACTGGAGCAAAGGTTTGATCATAGTCAATCCCTTCCTCTTGTCTATATCCTTGAGCAATATGCCTAGCTTTGTTCCTCACAGTCACACCTTGGGCATCAAGCGTATTTCTGAATACCCATTTGGTTCCAATGACTGGGTAGTCTATTGGTCTTGGAACCAAATCCCAAACCATGCATCTCTCAAACTGATTGAGCTCTTCTCTCATTGAAATGATCCAGTGGGGATCTTGCTCTGCATCAGATATGGATTGAGGCTCAATTTGAGAGAGGAAACAGGCATGCATCAAGTCTTGGTTAAGTTAATGCCTTGTCTATACACCTACTGTTATGTCTCCAATCACTTGGGATCTGGGATGATCCCTCAGTGTGACAAGATCAGTGGGTGGAGTTGGTTCAACAATAATATTTGGGAAGGATTCCACTTGTGGAATTACTTCTACTGTTGTGGAAGGTTCAACTGCATCCAGATTTTCTTCATCACTTTCTTCATTGGCTTGTTGAGAAGACTGGGATGTAAATTTCAATTCATCCAATTTCTCACAAAAGTTGTTTACCTGCAGGAGGTTTCTTGTAGAAATTTCTTTCTCCTTATAAAATATGTTAGTCTCATCAAATATAACATACATGGATTCTTCTATTTTCAATGTGGATTTATTAAAAACCCTATAAGCTTTGCTAACTTGGGAATATCCTAGAAAAATTCCCACTGCATCCTTTGCTTCAAACTTTCTAATGTGCTTTTTGTCATTATTATGAATATAGCATACACAACCAAAAACTTTAAAATAGTTAATTATTGGTTTCTTCCCTTTGAGCAACTCATAGGGGGTCTTATGTTTTAGTTTGTGTATCAAGCTTCTATTCAGGACATAGTTTGTTGTGCTCACTTCCTCTGCCCAGTAGGATAGGGGCATGTAAGCATCTGCAAGTAATGTGCCTGCAACTACAATGAGTGTTCTATTTTTCCTTTCAGCTACCCCATTTTGTTGAGGAGTTCTAGGAGCTGAGAAGCAGTGTCTTATACCTTCTTTCTTACAGAACTCTAGCATAAGAAGAGACTCAAACTCAGTGTCATGATCACTTCTGATCAATGCAACTTGAGTAGAATACTCAATCTGTATGTTCTTGAGAAAATATGTAAGAACTTGAAAAGTATCTGACTTTGCTCTCAAAAAGAAAACCCAAGTTAATCTGGAGAAGTCATCTACAACCACTAAGGTATAAGACTTCCCTCCTATACTTTGTACAGCAATAGATCCAAATAGGTCCATATGTAGTAAGTACAAAATCCTCGGCGAATCAATCTTATTAATGGATTTAAAACTATATTTAGTTTGTTTGCCTAATTGACAAGCCCTGCAGAGACCTTCCTTCTTGTAGGGGCCAGAAGGTAAGCCTCTCACAAGGTTGTCCTTAGATAACCTAGCAATATTTTTTCAGATTTACATGTCCTAATCTCTTATGTCATAAGTCATTTTGACTACTAACTAAGTTAAGCAGACATATATCTGAAGTAATGGACTGGAAATTAACTAAATATATATTTCCTTGTCTACTGCCAATTAAAACTGGTTTGTTTTCTCTTGAGGTAATAGTATAGGATTCAGAGTTTAATGCTACCTGATAACTTTCATCACAGAGTTGGCTTATGGAGATGAGATTGTGCTTCAGTCCACTCACATATGCAACTTTCTTGAAAGTTACAGCTCCAATCCTGATTTTGCCATAGCCCTCTGTTTGGCCACAATTTGAATCACCAAAGATGACCTTTGGTCCCAGCTTGGACTTATAGTCAATTAAGTTGTCCTTGCTGCCTGTCATGTGCTTGGAGCAGCCACTATCCAGATACCAGTGTTGATTATATGCTGGATAGGTCTAAATCTACAAGTATAACACTTAGTTGTTCTTTACCCAAGTGACCTTGGGTCCTTGTTGATTTACATAGGAATAACTAGAAATATATGAGCATTCAGGTTGATCTTTATAGCCTAAAGGATGATACCTTCTAGGAGGTATGACCCACTGACTAAAGGGATTAAAGGATTTATTTGTTTTCAGATTACTCTTGTTATGAACTAGATCTAACAAATTTGGGTATGTTCATCGACCTGAGCTCGACGATCGGGATTGAGTTCTTCAATCTCTGCTCGAAGAATGGAAGTATCCATTCTCAGAGCCCCAAAAACGTCGATCTCTGGTCGACGAACCATACTGGTTTCGTCAATCCCAGTTCAAAGAATATATTACATTATTATTTGCGTTCAGAGTTCGTCGTTCTAAGTTCGACGAACAATACCCATTTCGTCGTTCTGAGTTCGACAAAATTAGTTGAACATAGTTATATTGTTTGTTTTTCTTTTTCTGACTCATTTTATTAAGGTCTAGTTGTTTAAGCACTTCATTGACTTTCTCCACTTGTTCAGTATTCTTCTGCCATTTTCAGAAATAAAACTTATGGGTTTTGATAGTTGATTTTTCTGAATAAGGATTGGTTCACTAGATGAGGCTCCTAATCCTCGTTTGTTATTACTGGATCTTGTATTGACTGTGCTGGTTATGTCTATCAGTTGTAAACTTCTACCATTTAAGGTTTCTTCTAGTTCCTTAGCCTTACTTAATTCTGATTTTAGGAGCATTATTTGTTGATTAGCTAGGTCTAATTCTTCAGTTAATTTTTCATTATCAGCAATGACTCTTTCTTGTTCTAATAGTTTTTCGCTGAGAAGTTTGATTTCCTTCTCAGATCCTATTAGGTCTAAACATAATAGTTTAAATTCAGATTTGAATTCCTCTAATTCAAAATCATAAGAGGCAAATAACTGATCCTCAGCTAATAAGAGCTCTTCATCTTCAGACTCATCAGCATCTGATCTACTACAGCCTGCCTCAATAGCCATGAGGCAAACTTCTTTGGCCTTCTGCTCTTCTTCATCCTCACTAGAGCTGGAGGAGGTTGACTCTTCTTCAGTGTCACTCCATGACTCAGCAACAAAGCCCTTGTCCTTCCTCTTGTGCTTGCTTAAGGAAGGCTTGTTGTAGTGACCCTTCCTTGAGTCACCCTCCTTTCTTCTATCCTTCTTCTAAACTTCTGGGCACTCAGAGATGAAATGCACAGGTTTCCTGTAGCCAAAACACACTACTTCTTTAGATGGTGTTTTGTCATACCTTGGCTTGTCTTCATACTTGGATGGTTTCCTTCTGAAATCTTTTCTAGCCATCTTAAAGAATCTCTTGGCAAAGAGACCCATCAATTCTTCATTCACAGGAATGACTTCAGAGTCTCTTGCAGCTTTGAAAGCTATGTTGTGCTCTTTCCTAGTTGGTGTAGGAGTCTTGACTTTAGCTACTTCTTCCCTTGATTTTATCAGCTGCTCATAGGACTTTAGCTTTCCTAGTAGAGCTTCAGTTGAGATATCTGCTGTGCTTCTGGCTTCTCTGATGGGCCAGATTCTTGAGTCTCATGTGCTGGGGAAGCATATGAGGATCTTGTCATTCACTTCAGTCAAAGTGATTTCCTTATCTAGAGTCCTTAGCTCACTGATAATGGAGCTGAGTCTGTTGTACATCACTTCCACTGTTTCAACTTCATCCTTTTTGAAGTTTTTATATTGAGTGATGAGGTTGGATCTTCTATCCTTCCTCTCATCTGCTGATCCAGCCACCATTTGGTTCAGGGAGTCCCAAATGGCCTTGGCTGATGAGCATTCAGCAACCTTTTGAAATATCTCATCTGACATTGTTTGAGCCAATATGTTAATGGACCTGACAACAGCTATCTTTGCCTTCTTCTGTGCATTTGTCCATCCAGGGGGTAGAACTGCACTCATGTCTGTTGAAGTTGATGGGGTTGAAGCCACTGGAGCTGGTGGTCCTGTTAAGATGGAATTAAATATATCCTCATCAATAAAATTCATGTAGAGTCTAATTCTTGCCTTCTAGAGTGTGAACTTGGACAAGTTACACACTGGAGGTCTGGTGCTTGCATATTCTTTATTCTATGCCATGTTGTATAGATCTAGAAGAAGTAAGAGAATAGATCTAACTTAGGATCTTTGGTTCAATGGTTAGCTTGTACAACCAAAAGAACCTCCTATGATACCAATTGAAAGTTAGGGTTAGATCTGATATACTCTAGAGGAGGGTGAATAGAGTATGTCTGTGTGTTTTTAAAATTTTCTTTGTTCTAACAGTGTACTATCTTAACCTTTAACAACTATATCTAACAAACACAGATTAAAGTAAATCAAAGATCACAAAATATCTAACTAACACAGCCACAACAAGAACAGAAAAGATTGAGCAACCAGACAACACAAGAAATTTATAGTGGTTCCCCAAACTGGGTACATCCACTCTTCTACCACCCTTGGTAGGAATCCACTATAGGTTTTGATCAGGTGACTGTCACCAATGAGCTTTTGATCAGGTGCTCAAAAACCAAACCTTAAGTCTTTTGGAAGGAGACTTGCAACCAGAATAATTTTGAAGGGAATTAAAACCCTGTATAGAGATGGGAATGAGAGAGTGATGTAAGTCTTCTTTTCTCAAGTCAAAATAAGAAGAATGTGTGGATTCTTATTTGTTGTTGAATGTCCACCTAGTGCCAACTACCTTCACCTAGGGGGGGAATAGGTGTCTTGCAGTATTTTTGCGGAATTAGAATTGTACCTGCACAAATAAATCAAACAACACAGCACAGAAAGACAAAGGCAAATTATAGTGGTTCCCCGATTTGGGTACATCCACTCTCCCCCTTCGACCTATCTCCCCACCAGGGACGACTCGGTCACTTCACCAACAGGATTGAAATCCAATCCTCACACTAACGGAAGGAACCCTTCCAAACGAAGGAGTCACCACTCCTACACCACGGGTTGCACCCAACCCTTACAACTAGGAACCACCGTTCCTTTACAACAAAATTGAAAATGGAGTGTATTAGAAATACAAACTACTTATGGAGAATAGGGTGTCCCTCTTCGTACGACAACGTGTTCTTGAAGTCGACGAAGAGTCCACGACCCTAGATCTCACTTGGAGTGAATCTCCCAGAAACTTGAGGCGGCAAGAAGGGCGGCGGCTTGGCTCTCGGGATTGGCGGCGACAACGGAGTGCTGCGACTGTTCTTTGGAGATTCAAACTTCGTAGCAAAGCCGGCAAGGTCTACCAACGGTCACACTAGGATCGATCGTCTCGATCGATTCGGAAGGGGAAGGTTTTCCCGATCTACGAATCAAGAGACAAAGGATCTCTGGTTAGACGCGTGAGACGTTGTGCTTGGCTGAGCTTCTGTAGCCGGGAGATCTGGAAGAAACCTCGATCAGCGACTGCTATCAACTGGCACGAGTGGTGACGGCGGCGGAGCAAGATTCACAATCTAGGTCACGTCGGCGGCTCGTCTTTTTGAATCCGTGTATTCATATTTTTACTGCTCAACAATACCGATGTATTTATACATTAGGTCATCCAAAGTGACCGTTGTGGGCCCCACCAAAAAGAAGCCCTAAGACCGGCTCCTAACGGCGCATGTTCACTTGGACCGGTCCAGAGAATAGCAGAAATTTGCCCAAGTCAAATTCGGCGAGAATCGAAGGTGATTCTCGACGAATCGGCGAGAATCACCTACGATTCTCGCCGAATTCCACTTATTAGAATTCTAGCTTTATTGAAATAGCAAGCCGGAGAGAAACGGCGAGAATCACGATTGATTCTTGCCGAATCGTCGAGAATGCAGAGTCATTCTCGACGAATCGGCGAGAATCACTTCGTGTTTCTCGACGATTCTGCCTTAGTAGAATTCAGGGCGGCGTTGAGACGGCCAGCAGCGGTCGGCGGGAATCGACGATTGATTCTCGACGATTCGACGAGAGTCACTAGTGATTCTCGTCGAATCGACGAGAATCACTTAGTGATTCTCGTCGAATCTAACTTAGACAATTTCTCGTCTTTCTTCCAATGAGTTGCTTTGACCCGTCCTTGCTCCTTGTCTGCTCTTGATCTTTCTTAACCCTGTACTTGAAAGTAAGTACACTCCAATAGAGAGAGTACACGTAAGCCAACACACTGATCTGCTCAACGAGGGATTACGTTGCACAGACCCGTGTATATTGACCTACTGCACCCCTGACATTGGTGTGCACTTAGCGAGGAATAACTGTAAGCACAACTTCAAGACAAGTGATCAAATACATTGTCAATTCACCTTAGCTTGTTCAGGGGCTTCTTCAAATCAGGTATATTGTGGATACAATACCCAACAATCTCCCCCTAATTGAAGAAGCCTAAACCCTACAAGCTAAGGTGAAAATAACGACTGGAGGAAAACACAACTTTGAAAGTTGAGAATAGAAGTTCCATACCATTATCTTTTAGAGCAATTGGAGCATACACCTTAGCACCTTAGCCGAGAGGGTAATATCCCCCTTTTCGGCTTCTGCAAATCTGCGACTGTTGCACTTGATACCATGCTCCCCCTCAATTCTTGCACTTGTGCTTACACTTGAGTTCCTAGCAGATGCTCCCCCTAGATGCACGAGCCAGGGGCTTCTGAAGTTTTCATTCCTCATAGTTCAGCATCCCCAGTTCAGTTTTGAAGAGACTGAACTTGGCCTCGTCTAGGGGCTTTGTGAAAATATCTGCAATCTACTTATCTATGGGGACATAGCAGAGAGAGATGTCCTTGTTCTCCACATGCTACCGAATGAAGTGGTAGCGCACTTCAATATGCTTCGTTCTGCTGTGCGATACCGGATTGTTGGCAATAGCAATTGCACTGGAGGAGTCGAAGTACATTGGTACTTCCTTGAACTGAAGGTCATAGTTTGCTAACTGGTTTCTGATCCATAGGAGTTGTGCGCAACAGCTGCCTGCTGAGATATACTCAGATTCAGCTGTGGAGGTCGCTACACAATTTTGCTTTTTGCTGTTCCATGAGATAAGCCTTCTTCCGAGAAATTGACACGTCCCGAAAGTGCTTTTCCTGTCATCCCTACTCCCTGCAAAATCAGCATCTGAAAAACCTATTAGCTCGACATCATTGTTTCTCGGGTACCACAAGCCAAGATTAGGGGTACCTTTAAGGTATCTAAGAATTCGCTTTGCAGCGACATTATGAGATTCCTTAGTGTTCACCTAATATCTGGCACAAACACATGTGGAGAACATGATATCTGGTCTACTTGCAGTAAGGTAGAGCAGGGATCCAATGATTCTTCTGTATTTGATTTCATCAAAAAGTTTCCCTTTCTCATCCTTATCCAGAGACATGGTAGATCTCATTGGAGTCCTCATAGAGGTTGCATTCTCCATTCCGAATTTCTTGAGGAGTTCATTGGTGAACTTCGTCTGAGAAATGAAAATTCGCTCCTCAGACTGTTTCACTTGAAGTCCCAAGAAATACTTTAGCTCTCCCATACTGCTCATTTCAAACTTTCCTTGCATAAGTTTAGAAAACTTTTTGCAAAGATTGTTGTCCGTTGAGTCGAATATAATGTCATCGACATAGATTTGCACCAGCAAGATCTTGCCTTTGACTTCCCTGAGAAACAATGTCTTGTCTATTTTTCCTCTAGAGAACTTGTTCTCAAGAAGAAAGCTAGACAAAGTCTCATACCAAGCTCGAGGAGCTTGTTTTAACCCATATAGAGCTTTATTAAGAAAGTATACATGATTAGGATAAGTAGGATTGACAAAACCTGGGGGTTGAGCGACATATACTTCCTCTTTCAAGTCTCCATTCAAGAATGCTGATTTCACGTCCATCTGATAGACTGTGAATCCTTTGTGAGAGGCGTAGGCTAAGAACAGTCGGATTGACTCGAGCCAAGCAACTGGCGCAAACGTCTGGTCGAAGTCAATCCCCTCCTCCTGTCTGTAACCTTGAGCCACCAGCCTGGCCTTATTCTTTATGATGACACCATGTTCATCCAATTTGTTTCTGAAGATCCACTTGGTGCCGATCACGTTCTGCCCCTTTGGTCTGGGAACCAGCGTCCAGACGTTGCATCTTTCAAATTGATGTAGTTCATCTTGCATGGCCAATATCCATGCTGCATCTTTGTTCGCCTCGTCGAACTTCTTTGGCTCAACCTGTGACAGGAAACTAAGATGCAAAATCTCGTTAATAGTACCTCTTCGAGTTCTGACACCGTCACGAGGATCTCCGATGATCTGATCTCTAGGATGATCCCTCACGTGTCAAAGTTCTAGGAGTCTGGCATAAGGAGCTCTGACATCTTCTTGAGCTTCTCCTTCTTCCAATAGGTTTGCTCCATTCTAATCTTCAACTTCTCCAGTTGACGTTGAGGTAGAAACCTTGACATACTTAGGAGTTACATCTTTAGTAGTCTCATCGAGACTCAGCTGTTCAAGTCTTGCACCTGCATCTTCAAGAATACCGCTGGAAGAATTGCTATTAAGCAAGCTTGCTTCATCAAATACAACATTAATTGATTCTTCAACCACTAGGGTTTTCTTATTGAAAACCCTATATGCCCGACTATGGCTACTATAGCCCATGAATATGCCTTCAAAGCATTTTTCACCAAACTTAGTACGTGGGTACTTCCCGTTATTCAGTACATAACATCTGCAGCCAAAGATCCTAAAATAGGACATGGTTGGCTTCCTGCCTTTCAGTAGCTCATAGGGCGTCTTATGATGATTCTTGTTGATCAAGGCCCGGTTTTGTACATGACACGCCATATTGATAGCCTCTGCCCAGAAGTATTCTGGGAGAGAAGCGTCATTCAACATTGTCGTGCAAGCTTCAATGAGAGTTCTATTTCTCCTCTCCGCCACCCCATTTTGCTGAGGAGTACACGGGGAGGAAAACTCATAAAAGATTCCATGTTCTTCACAGAACTCTGTCATAGCACCAGACTCGAACTCTGTTCCATGTTCACTTCTGATTTTGACCACCGAGCAGTTAAGTTCGTTCTGAATCTGCCTGACAAAAATGGTGAAGATGTCAAATGTATCTGACTTGTGTTTTAAGAAGAACACCCAAGTAAACCGAGAGTGATCATCAACAATCACTAGCATATAAGACTTGCCTCCCAAGCTATGAACTTGCATTGGACCAAACAAGTCCATATGCAGAAGATAAAGACACCTGGAGGAGTCTTTGTCAACGATGCCCTTAAAGGTAGCCCGAGTCTGTTTGCCCTTCTGGCATGAAGGACAGGGGCTATCTTTGATGCACTTAATGATGGGAGCATCCCTTACTAAGTTTTTAGAAAACAGCATACTAATTGTCTTGAAATTAATATGTGTCAATCTCTTGTGTTATTGTTCACAAAGAGATGCACTGCCTGTTGCTACTAGGCATACGGGGGTAGATGAATCTAAACTAAGAAAATCTAAGCAGAAGATATTTCTGCTCCTAATGCCTGTTAATACCGTCTCCGAAGAGGCACACGATATTATCAGGCATTTATCCTTGCAGAACTTAACGTCATATCCTTTATCACATAACTGACTTACACTGATCAGGTTATGATTTAACCCTTCAACGTAAGCCACGTCGGTGATAGAGATTATACCGTTGGAAATCATACCGTAACCCCTGGTGACTCCTCGATCTGATCCCCCAAAGATGACTTTGGGTCCATTCTCGACTAGAGAGTAATCGCGCAGCAGGTTTCTTGTCCCGGTCATATGCTGGGAACATCCACTGTCCAAGTACCATATGGGAGTTTTGGTGGCCTTTGGACATTCCTGCAAAACAGAATTAATTTCCCTTAGGAACCCAATCGAACTTGGGTCCTAGATTCCTCGTTAGCATGCTCCCCCTCGAATGGTTAGCCCTACGAGTTGTCTGCCTCGCATTGCCAATATGAGAAGTCTCGTTATTCCTCGAATTAAACCAGCAATCCACGGAAAAGTGACCAACTTTACCACAGCACCAGCAGTCAAATCTGTTATACTTTCTCCTAGGCACCTGCTTCACCCTTGGAATGGAAGGTTCAGCCGGGGCCTCGGAACTGGAGGTGGATGCATCATGATGACAACAGTCACATGATTTCTTCACCTCCTGGTTTCTCAGTGTAACAGGCTTGGCCTTAGGTGCCTGCTTCCGATTATGGCCGCTAGAGAAGTGCCCATAATCCTCCATCTGAACTTCCTCATAAGGTGCCTTGAAGACACTCTCGCCAAAGTTGCGAGGGAAGGCCCACCCCTCATACCGGCTCTTTATCTTTTCAACCGAGGACCGGAAGAAGTGGCCATAAGTTGACTCAAAGTCCTGTTCATTGCAGGGATAGCCAGGCTTCCTGAATACAACAGGGTTGAGTGGGGCCTTTCCCTTTTCTGTAGTAGAGGCCTTCTTAGCAGCCTTATTTCTCCTCTACTTTTTGTTTCTCCTGGATGATTTACCAGGCACACCCACATGCCCCAAGCCAGCCCCCTTATCTTGAGCAGAGAAGGTATCAACCAGTGGAAGAACAGTCTTTGGCATAGAGAAGCTTTGGACAATCTTCTTTTCTGCCGTAAGTTGTTCTTCCAACTTATTGATTTCTTCCTGTTTAAGGTCAAGGAGACTTAGAGACTCTGAGTGCTTAGAGATCAGGTCCAGGTGCTCCTGTCGGAGAGAAATCAAGCTAGTGATCTCTTCCCTTAGGGAGACACCCTCAACCTTAAGGAATTTGACTTCCTTTTTCTGAGTTCTCAATCTCTTGCGGCATTCCTCGAAGGTGTTGAGCAAAAGCTCATACTTTTCGAGGAGCTCAGCTTCTCGGGCAGATGGGCTGTCCTCGAGATTATCATCAGGAGACTCATAGTCAGAGTCAGAGAGGGGGGTACGAGCTTTTACCTTCCCAGTGAACAGGGGGCATTCTCCTTCTGAGTCAGAGCGACCCACCAGCCCGAAGTAGGCTTCCTCATCATCACTGGAGTCTGAGGAATCAGACTCACTCAGTGTCTTTGACTTTTTGGCGATGTAGCTCCTCTCCTTCTTCTTATCTCTAGAGGTCCTATGCTCTTCTCCCTTCCCCTTCTCTCTCTTGCCTTGATGGTAGTCGGCCACGACGTGTCCTGGCTTATTGCATCCAAAACAAATGATGTTAGTATTACGATGTTTGTTCGGTTTTGATTCATACCTGTCAAAAGAATAATTCTTCTTCTGATTTCTGGAGGAGGAGCCATCTCTCTTTCTTTGATTCCTCATCTTGAGGAACTTCTTGAATTCTCGGGTGATGAGGGAGAACTCTTCTTCAGACAGCTCTGAGCCGGAGGAGCATGGCTTGGAGTCTTACTCCTCATCCTTTTTCCCCGCACGGGATGAAGCCGCACCCTTGCCCTTCCTGGAGTGAATGGCTTTTAGGGCCACAGTCTTTTCTTTGGTTGCGGCTTTCTCTGCTTCCTCTTCAGCTTTCCTTGTGTTCAGTTGAAGCTTATAGTACATGAGCTTCCCAAACAGAATTTGTGGATCTGTTTCAGCAAGTCTGCCAAACTCTCGGATGGCGCAGATCTTAGTGTCCCATTCCTTAGTAAGAGACCTAAGGAATTTATCATTAAGTTCACCGTTAGTGAACACTCTTCCATATCCCTTGAGTGCATTGACGATCTTGAGGAAGTTTTCGAAGGTAACTCCGATCTCTTCCTTGGGCCCCTGCCTGAAGGCCTCATATTTCTGATTTAGGAGGGATCTCCGATCATCCCTCACTTCATCTGTGCCCTCCATCAGGATAATCAAGCTGTGTCAAATATCCTTTGTTGTCCTGTAGTTGCAGAAGTTCTGCATCATGGAGTCATCGACTGCGCTGATCAGTATGTTCTGTGCCTTCTTGTCAAGTCCGACCAGCACCATCTCGTCCTTGTCCATTTATGAAAGCTTCTTTGGCACCTTTTTGGTAGGATCAATGGTGGAGGCCTTAGTGGGAATATATGGTCCCTCCTCCACGACCATGAAGAGTCGAGGGTCGACTGCTTCCATGTAAAATCTAATCATTTCCTTCCAGATAGGAAAGTTTAGCCTGGTGCACACTAGGATCTTGCCTGAGTACTTGAGTCCGTCCATAGTAGATATCTGCCTTCTACTTGACACTAGTGGCAGGAACTTACTCGAGGTGTTAACCTCTTTGATGAGTAACCTCCCTCTGATACCACTTGAAAGTCCACCTAGTGCCAACTACCTTCACCTATGGGGGGAGAATAGGTCTCTTGCAGCGTTTTTTGCGGAATTAGAATTGTACCTGCACAAATAAATCAAACAACACAGCACAAAAAGACACAGGCAAATTATAGTGGTTCCCCGATTTGGGTACATCCACTCTCCCCCTTCGACCTATCTCCCAACCAGGGACGACTCGGTCACTTCACCAACAGGATTGAAATCCAATCCTCACACTAACGGAAGGAACCCTTCCAAACGAAGGAGTCACCACTCCTACACCACGGGTTGCACCCAACCCTTACAACTAGGAACCACCGTTCCTTTACAACAAAATTAAAAATGGAGTGTATTAGAAATACAAACTACTTATGGAGAATAGGGTGTCCCTCTTCGTACGATAACGTGTTCTTGAAGTCGACGAAGAGTCCACGACCCTAGATCTCACTTGGAGTGAATCTCCCCGAAACCTGAGGCGGCAAGAAGGGCGGCGGCTTGGCTCTCGGGATTGGCGGCGACAACGGAGTGCTGCGGCTGTTCTTTGGAGATTTAAACTTCGTAGCAAAGCCGGCAAGGTCTACCAACGGTCACACTAGGATCGATCGTCTCGATCGATTCGGAAGGGGAAGGTTTTCCTGATCTACGAATCAAGAGACAAAGGATCTCTGGTTAGACGCGTGAGACGCTGTGTTTGGCTGAGCTTCTGTAGCCGGGAGATCTGGAAGAAACCTCGATCAGCGACTGCTATCAACTGGCACGAGTGGCGACGGCGGCGGAGCAAGATTCACGATCTAGGTCACGTCGGCGGCTCGTCTTTTTGAATCCGTGTATTCGTATTTTTGCTGCTCAACAATACTGATGTATTTATACATTAGGTCATCCAAAGTGACCGTTGTGGGCCCCACCAAAAAGAAGCCCTAAGACCGGCTCCTAACGGCGCATGTTCATTTGGACCGGTCCAGAGAATAGCAGAAATTTGCCCAAGTCAAATTCGGCGAGAATCGAAGGTGATTCTCGACAAATCGGCGAGAATCACCTACGATTCTCGCCGAATTCCACTTAGCAGAATTCTAGATTTATTGAAATAGCAAGCCAGAGAGAAACGGCGAGAATCACAATTGATTCTCGCCGAATCGTCGAGAATGCAGAGTCATTCTCGACGAATCGGCGAGAATCACTTCGTGATTCTCGACGATTCTGCCTTAGTAGAATTCAGGGCGGCGTTGAGATGGCCGGCAGCGGTCGGCGGGAATCGACGAGTGATTCTCGACGATTCGACGTCGTTGAATCGACGAGAATCACTTAGTGATTCTCGTCGAATCTAACTTAGACGATTTCTCGTCTTTCTTCCCGTGAGTTGCTTTGACCCATCCTTGCTTCTTGTCTTCTCTTGATCTTTCTTAACCCTGTACTTGAAAGTAAGGACACACCAATAGAGAGAGTACACGTAAGCCAACACACTGATCTGCTCAACGAGGGATTACGTTGCACAGACCCGTGTATATTGACCTACTGCACCCTTATATTGGTGTGTACTTAGCGAGGAATAACTGCAAGCACAACTTGAAGACAAGTGATCAAATACATTGTCAATTCACCTAGCTTGTTCAGGGGCTTCTTCAAATCAGGTACATTGTGGATACAATACCCAACAGTTGTCAAAGCTCCCCCTGAGATCTTGAGTTGTTCAGGAGTGGAAGCTTTTTTCAAGGGTGTAGGCCTTCAGCTTTTCAGAGATCCTTGACTGATTTGAATGATGATGTCGCTTGAGATCCCTGAAAACAAAGAGGGAGAGAAAGAAAGATTCTTGATGGTGATGATTGTTCTTTCATCTTCTCTTGAGAGCAGTTGATTTTTCTTAGAGTTATTTTTCACTGCACTTCTGGACGTTTTATTTTTCTGTGACTCAAGGTGATTATCAATTTCTGCTCTTGTGTGTCATCTGTTTTCTTGGCAGGGAGATGTGTATTAGATCACTGCAACTTGGTCGAATTCAAAATAAATTCTGCAATAAATGTTCAGCTGAAATCTTGGGAACGAGAAAACGGGAAGAATATTGTCAAATATTCTATTCTATATCTGTCCCGAGATATAAGCAATTAATTTCATGGAGGATGTTAGCAATCAATGCTGCCAGTAACGGCTCTATTCAGAGAATATAAGTGCATTGATTTGCAAGGGAATTAATAGCCTATAATGGAAATAAAATGATGAGATAGAAAGAGAAAGAATAAGTAACAAAATATCTTACAGTTTTCGTCGACCTGAGATCAGCTTTCGTCGACCTCTAATCAGCTTTCGGCGACCTGATATTTCGTCGACCTCTAATCAGCTTTCTTCGAACTGAGATCTGCTTTCGTCAACCAGATCTCTGTGAATCAACTGTTGTACATAAGCTGATTAATTCTGCGCTCTATGTTCGTCGACCTGAGACTGTGAAGTTAGTCGACCCAAAAACTTGGTCCATCTGTTGGCGTTGAGTGTTCTTTATCTCTGAGTCAGCCTTGGCTTTGAGTGAATTATGGCGCTGAGTGTTGAAGAGTTAGTCGATCTGAGAACGGAGTTCGTCGAGCTCAGCTCAGATATTTTGGCTCTGAGTTAGTCGAGCTGAGCACGATTATCGTCGACCTGAGATCGACGAATGTAGATTTCTTTTTCTAATTCTTTATCTCTCTAAGTCTTGAGTGTTTGGCATTGTTGTAGGTTGGTCCTCTGATCTGTTGACTCTAAGAACATGGCCTAGACTCTAGAAACACATAACATTTGACCCTTCTATACAATATGGGTCACAACCTAAGAAGAGAACCTAGCCCAAATCACCTAGGGGTTCCAACAAAAGGATTGTCAGATCTCCCTTAAAAAATAGATCTTCTGGTGGAAGGGCACCTAATCAAAAAATTGTAGTGGATTGAAATTCCACCTAGTGTCAACTATCTTCACCTATGGGGGGGGGGAATAGGTGTCTCTGCAGCGTATTTGCGGAATTAAGATTTTACCTGCACAAGAAAACAAAACAACCAAGCACAGAAAATACACAGGCAAATTATAATGGTTCCCCGATTTGGGTACGTCCACTTTCCCCCTTCGACCTATCTCCCAACACGGGACGACTCGGTCACTTCACCAACAGGATTGAAATCCAATCCTTGCACTATTGGAAGGAACCCTTCCACACGTAGGAGTCAACACTCCCACAACCCGGGTTGCACCCAACCCTTACAACTAATGACCAATCGGTCCGTTACAAAGAAATTGAAAATGCTTGTAAGAAATACAAACGACGTTTGGAGAGTAAGGTGTCCCTCTTCGTTCGACGACGTGTTCTTGAAGTCAACGAAGAGTCCACAACCCTAGATCTCACTTGGAAAGAATCTTCCCGAAACCGGCGGCGGCTAAACGCGGCGGCAAGGTTCTCGGAATCAGCGGCGGCGACGGAGAGCAGCAGCAGTGCCAACTTGATTCTAACTTCGTAGCGAAGGAAGCAAGGTCTTCCGACGGTCACACTAGGATCGATCGTCTCGATCGATTCGGAAGGGGAAGGATTTTCCCGATCAACGAATCAAGAGACAAGGGATCTCTGGTTAGACGCGTGAGACGCTATGCTAGCCTAAGCTTCGGTCGCCGGAGATCTGGAAGAACCTGAGATCAGCAGCGGCGACAAGTGCACGAGCGGCGGAGACGATCGGCGGAGAGTTAGGGCTTGTCGGCGGCTCGTGCTTTTTGAAATCTCGTGGATTCTTTTTTTACTGTTCATACATACAGAGTATATATACATTAGGTCAAGTATATGACCGTTGTGGGTCCCACCGATAAGAAGACTTGAGCCCGGTTCGAAATAGTTTAAATAATTTGAACCGGTCCAGAGAACAACAGGAAATCGCCTAAGTCAAATTCTGCGAGAATCGTAGGTGATTCTCGCCGAATCGGCGAGAATCACTTATGATTCTCGCCGACTTCTACTTAGCCGAAATCTGGCTGAACTGATACAGAAGCCGGGGAGAATCGGTGGGAATCACTTTTGATTCTCACCGAATCGTCGAGAATGCAAGGTCATTCTCGACGAATCGGCGAGAATCATAAGTGATTCTCGACGATTCTGCCTTAGAAAATTTCCCTATCTGTGTCGAAGCAGCCGGCTTCAACCGTCGAGAATCAGCTAGTGATTCTCGACGACTCGACGAGAATCATTAGTGATTGTCGCCGAATCGGCGAGAATCACTTAGTGATTCTCGTCGATTTTTACTTGGGCTATTTCTCCTCTTTTTTCCATGAGCTGGTCTTTGGCCCATCCTTGCTCCTTGTCTGCTCTTGCTTTATCGTAGCCCTGTACTTGAAATTAAGTACACCCCAATAGAGAGAGTACACGTAGACCAACACACTGATCTGCTCAACGATGGATTACGTTGCACAGACCCGTGTATATTGACCCACTGCACCCTGACATTGGTGTGTACTTAGCGTGGAATAACTGCAAGCACAACTGGAAATATTTCATCAAATACATTGTCTATTTACCTTGGCTTGCACAGGGGCTTCTTCAAATCAGGTACATTGTGGATGCAATACCCAACAATCTCCCCCTATTTGAAGAAGCCTAAACCCTACAAGCTAAGGTGAATAGAGCATATAGAAATGAAAAACCGAAACTGAAGAGTGAGGTGATAGGGATAAGCATTACCCGTTACTTGAGAGCAAACTAGAACATTGAGCTACCTTAGCCTTAGCCGAGAGGGTAATCTCCCCCTTTTCGGCTTCTGCAAATTTGGTTCTGGTGCAGCTGACACCATGCTCCCCCTCAGTCCGTGCACTTATGTTGTCACTTGAGTTTCTAGCAGATGCTCCCCCTAGATGCACGGGCCAGGAGCGTCTTGAGTCTTTATTCCTCATAGTTGAGCATCCCCAATTCAGTTTTGAAGAGACTGAACTTGGCCTCGTCCAAGGGCTTTGTGAAAATATCTGCAATCTGCTTGTCTGTGGGGACATAGCAGAGAGAGATTTCCTTGTTCTCCACGTGCTCCCGAATGAAGTGGTAGCGCACTTCAATATGTTTCGTTCTGCTATGCGATACTGGATTGTTTGCGATGGCAATTGCACTTGAGGAGTCGCAGTACATGGGTACTTCCTTGAACTGGAGATCATAGTCTACTAACTGGTTCCTTATCCATAGGAGTTGTGCGCAACAGCTCCCTGCCGAGATGTACTCAGACTCTGCTGTGGAGGTTGCGACACAATTTTGCTTCTTGCTGTTCCATGAGATAAGCCTTCTTCCGAGGAACTGACACGTCCCGGAAGTGCTTTTCCTGTCATCCCTACTCCCTGCAAAATCAGCATCTGAAAAACCTATTAGCTCGACATCATTGTTTCTCGGGTAGCACAAGCCAAGATTGGGAGTACCTTTAAGGTATCTAAGAATGCGCTTTGCAGCGACATAATGAGATTCCTTAGTGTTCACCTGATATCTGGCACAAACACATGTGGAGAACATGATATCCGGTCTACTGGCAGTAAGGTAGAGCAGAGATCCAATGATGCTTCTGTATTTGGTTTCATCGAAAGGTTTACCTTTCTCATCCTTATCCAGAGACATAGTGGATCCCATTGGAGTCCTCATAGAGGTTGCATTCTCCATTCCGAATTTCTTGAGGAGTTCATTTGTGAACTTCGTCTGAGAGATGAAGATTCCGTCCTCAGACTGTTTCACTTGAAGTCCCAAGAAGTACTTCAGCTCCCCCATACTGCTCATTTCAAACTTTCCTTGCATAAGTTTGGAAAACTTTTTGCAAAGATTGTTATCCGTTGAGCCAAATATGATGTCGTCAACATAGATTTGCACCAGCAAAATCTTGCCTTTGACTTCCCTGAGAAACAATGTCTTATCTATTTTTCCTCTAGAGAACTTGTTCTCAAGAAGAAAACTAGACAATGTCTCATACCAAGCTCGAGGAGCTTGTTTTAAGCCATATAGCGCTTTGTTAAGAAAATATACATGATTAGGATATGTAGGATTGACAAAACCTGGAGGTTGAGCGACGTATACTTCCTCTTTCAAATCTCCATTCAGGAAAGCCGATTTCACGTCCATCTGATAAACTGTGAATCCTTTGTGGGAGGCATAGGCTAGGAATAGCCGGATTGCTTCGAGCCGTGCAACTGGTGCAAACGTCTGGTCAAAATCAATCCCCCCCTCCTGTCGGTAACCTTGAGCCACCAGTCTGGCCTTGTTCTTTATGATGACACCATGTTCATCCAGTTTGTTTCTGAAGATCCACTTGGTGCCAATCACATTCTGCTGTTGAGGTCTGGGAACAAGCGTCCAAACATTGCATCTTTCGAACTGATGCAATTCATCTTGCATGGCCAAAGTCCATGCAGCATCTTTGTTTGCCTCGTCGAACTTCTTTGGCTCAACCTGGGACAGAAAGCTAAGATGCAAAATCTCATTAATAGTACCTCGGCGAGTTCTGACCCCGTCACAAGGATCTCCGATGATCTGATCTCTGGGATGATCCCTCACGTGTCTGAGCTGTAGAAGTCTGGCGTCAGGAGCGTCGACTACTTCTTGGGCATCGCCTTCTTCTAAAGGATTTGCTCCATTTTGATTTTCAACTTCTCCGATCTGCGTAGAAGTGGATACCTTGACGTATGTTGGAGGTGCATCTTTCTCGGGCTCATCCAGTTGCAACCTTTCGAGTCTGTCACCTGCATCTTCAGGAAAAAGACTAGAAGTCTTGCAATTAAGCAAACTTCCTTCATCAAATACAACATTTATTGACTCCTCTACCACTAGGGTTTTCTTGTTGAAAACTCTATAAGCCCGACTGCGGCTACTACCATGAATATGCCTTCGAAGCATTTTTCACCAAACTTAGTCCGTGGGTATTTCCCATTATTCAGTACATAACATTTGCAGCCAAAGATCCTCAGGTAGGACATGGTTGGTTTCTTGCCTTTCAGTAGCTCATAGGGAGTCTTACGATGGCTCTTGTTAATCAACGCCCGGTTTTGTACATGACAAGCCGTATTGACAGCCTCGGCCCAGAAGTATTCTGGTAGAGAGGCGTCATTCAACATTGTCGTGCACGCCTCAATGAGTGTTCTGTTTCTCCTCTCCGCCACTCCGTTCTGTTGAGGAGTGCGAGGGGAGGAGAACTCATGATAGATACCAAGTTCTTCACAGAACTCTGTCATAGCCCCAGACTCAAACTCTGTTCCGTGGTCACTTCTGATTTTGACCACAGAGCAGTTAAGTTCGTTCTGTATCTGCTTGACAAAATTAGTGAAGATGTCAAACGTATCTGACGTGCATTTTAAAAAGAACACCCACGTAAACCGAGAGTGATCATCTATAATTACGAGCGTATATGACTTCCCTCCTAAGCTGTGAACTTGCATAGGACCAAACAAGTCCATGTGCAGAAGATAGAGACATCTGGAGGAAACTTTGTCTGGGATGCTCTTAAAGGTAGCCCGAGACTGCTTGCCCATTTGACATGCAGGACATGGACTATCTTTAATGCACTTAATAATGGGAGCATCCCTTACTAAGTATTTTGAAAATAGCATATTAATTGTCTTGTAATTAATGTGTGCCAATCTCTTGTGCCATTGTTCGCAAAGAGATGCACTGCCTTTTGCTACTAGGCATACAGGGGTAGAAGAGTCTAAGCTAAGAAAATCTAAACAGAAAATATTTCTGCTCCTAATGCCAGTTAATACTGTCTCCGAAGAGGCACATGATATTATCAGGCATTTATCCTTGCAGAACTTAACGTCATACCCTTTATCACATAACTGGCTTACGCTGATCAGGTTATGATTTAACCCTTCAACATAAGCTAAGTCAGAGATAGAGAGTATACTGTTGGAAATCATACCGTAACCTCTGGTGACTCCCCGATCAGATCCCCCAAAGATGACTTTGGGTCCATTCTCGACTGGGGTGTACTCCCGCAGCAGGCTTCTTGTCCCAGTCATATGACGGGAGCATCCACTGTCCAAATACCAAATAGGAGTTTTGTTGGCCTTTGGACATTCCTACAAAACAGAATTAGTTTGCCTTAGGAACTCAATCAAACTTGGGTCCTAGATTTCTTGTTAGCATACTCCCCCTCGATCGGTTAGCCCCACGAGTGGTCGGCCTCGCACTGCTAACATAAGGAGTCTCATTATACCTTGGATTAAACCAACAATCCACGGCAAAGTGACCAATTTTGCCACAGCACCAACAGTAAAATCTGTTGTACCTTTTCCTAAGCTCCTGCTTCACCCTGGGAATGGTGGGTACAGCTGGGGCCTTGGATCTGGAGGTGGAGGCATCACAGTGATTGCAGTCACATGATTTCTTCACCTTTGGTTCCTTTAGTATAACAGGCTTGGCTTTTGGTGCCTGCTTTCTATTATGGCCACTAGAGAATTGACCATAATTTCCCAATTGGATTTCCTCATAAGGTGCCTTGAAGACACTTTCACCGAAATTGCGGGAAAAAGTCCAGCCATCATATCGGCTCTTAGGCTTTGCAACCGAGGGCCGGAAATGATGACCAAAGGTTGACTCAAAGTCATGTTGGTTGCAGGGAAAGCTTGGCTTTCTGAACTCAACAGGACTGAGTGGAGCCTTTCCCTTTTCAGCAGCAGAGGCCTTCTTGGCGGCCTTATTCTTTCTCTGGTTCCTGTTTCTCCTGGACGAGGAACCGGATGCCCCTACATGCCCCAAGCCAGCTCCTTTGGCCTGAGCAGAGAAGGTATCAACTAATGGAAGAACAGTTTTTGGCATAGAGAAGCTCTTGACGATCTTCCTTTCTGCCGCAAGTAGTTCTTCCAACTTGTTGACTTCCTCCTGCTTGAGATCAAGGAGCTTAAGAGACTCCGAATGCTTTGAAGTTAGTTCCAAGTGCTCCTGTCGGAGGGAGATCAAACTGGTGATCTCTTCCTTCAGGGATACACTTTCACCTTTAAGGAATTTTACTTCCTTCTTCGCAGCCTTCATTCTCTTTCGACATTCCAGGAAAGTATTGAGCAGAAGCTCATACTTATCAAGGAGCTCAGCTTCACGGGAAGAAGAGCTATCCTCAGGGTCACCATCCTGAGACTCAGGATCAGAGTCAGAGTCAGAGAGAGGGGTGTGAGCTTTTACCTTCCCCGTAAATGGGGGGCAGTCTCCTTCCGAGTCACAGTGACCCATCAGCCCAAAGTAGGCTTCCTCGTCATCGCTGGTATCTGAAGTGTCAGATTCACTCAGCGTCTTTGGCTTCTTCGCGATGTAGCTCCTCTCCTTCTTCTTGTCTTTTGAGGACCTGTGCTCCTCTCCCTTTCCCTTTTCCCTCTTGCCTTGATGGCAGTCAGCCACGACGTGTCCTGGCTTGTTGCAACCAAAGCAAATGATGTCAGACGAGCGGTGTTTGTTCGGTTTGGATACATACCTGTCAGAAGAATAGCTCTTCTTCTGATCCCTCGAGGATGAACCGTTTCTCTTTCTTTGATTCCTCAGCTTGAGGAACTTCTTGAATTCCCTTGTGATAAGGGACAAGTCTTCCTCAGACAATTCTGAGTCGGAGGAGCTTGGCTCCGAGTCTTCCTCTTCATCTTTCTTCCACGCACGGGAAGAGGCAACACCCTTGCCCTTTCTGGAATGGAGGGCTTTCAGGGCCACTATCTTTTCCTTGGCCGCGGCTTTCTCTGCTTCCTCTTCAGCCTTCCTTGTGTTCAACTGAAGCTCATAGGACATGAGCTTCCTGAACAGAATCTGAGGGTCGGTTTCCGCAAGTCTGCCAAACTCCCGGATGGCGCAGATCTTTGTGTCCCATTCCTTAGTGAGGGACCTAAGGAACTTATCATTGAGTTCACCGTCAGTGAACACTCTTCCATATCCTTTGAGTGCATTGACGATCTTGAGGAAATTTTCGAAGGTGACTCCGATCTCCTCCTTTGGCCCTTGTCTGAAGGCCTCATATTTCTGATTTAGGAGGGATCTCCGATCGTCCCTCACTTCGTCTGTGCCCTCCATTAGGACAATCAGACAGCTCTAGAGATCCTTGGCTGTCCTGCAGTTGCTGAAGTTCTGCATCATGGAGTCGTCAACTGCGCTCACCAGGATGTTCTGAGCTTTCTTGTCGAGTCCGAACAGCACCATTTCGTCCTTGTCCATTTCAGAAAGTTTCTTGGGTACTTTCTTGGTAGGATCAATGGTGGAGGCCTTAGTGGGAATGTAAGGTCCCTCCTCCACTATCATGAAGAGCCGGGGGTCGACTGCTTCCATGTAGAATCTGATTCTTTCCTTCCAGATAGGAAAGTTCAGTCTGGTGCATACTGGGATTTTGCCGGAGTGCTTGAGTCCTTCCATGGAAGATCTCTGTCTGCTGCTTGACACTGGTGGCAGGATTCTACTCAAGGTGTGAACCTCTGTGATGAGTAACCTCCCTCTGATACCACTTGAAAGTCCACCTAGTGTCAACTATCTTCACCTATGGGGGGGGGGGGGGGGGAATAGGTGTCTCTGCAGCGTATTTGCGGAATTAAGATTTTACCTGCACAAGAAAACAAAACAACCAAGCACAGAAAATACACAGGCAAATTATAGTGGTTCCCCGATTTGGGTACGTCCACTTTCCCCCTTCGACCTATCTCCCAACACGGGACGACTCGGTCACTTCACCAACAGGATTGAAATCCAATCCTTGCACTATTGGAAGGAACCCTTCCACACGTAGGAGTCAACACTCCCACAACCCGGGTTGCACCCAACCCTTACAACTAACGACCAATCGGTCCGTTACAAAGAAATTGAAAATGCTTGTAAGAAATACAAATGACGTTTGGAGAGTAAGGTGTCCCTCTTCGTTCGACGACGTGTTCTTGAAGTCAACGAAGAGTCCACAACCCTAGATCTCACTTAGAAAGAATCTTCCCGAAACCGGCGGCGGCTTAACGCGGCGGCAAGGTTCTCGGAATCAGCGGCGGCGACGGAGAGCAGCAGCAGTGCAAACTTGATTCTAACTTCGTAGCGAAGGAAGCAAGGTCTTCCAATGGTCACACTAGGATCGATCGTCTCGATCGATTCGGAAGGGGAAGGATTTTCCCGATCAACGAATCAAGAGACAAGGGATCTCTGGTTAGACGCGTGAGACGCTATGCTAGCCTAAGCTTCGGTCGCCGGAGATCTGGAAGAGCCTGAGATCAGCAGCGGCGACAAGTGCACGAGCGGCGGAGACGATCGGCGGAGAGTTAGGGCTTGTCGGCGGCTCGTGCTTTTTGAAATCTCGTGGATTCTTTTTTTTACTGTTCATACATACGGAGTATATATACATTAGGTCAAGTATATGACCGTTGTGGGTCCCACTGATAAGAAGACTTGAGCCCGGTTCGAAATAGTTTAAATAATTTGAACCGGTCCAGAGAACAACAGGAAATTGCCTAAGTCAAATTCGGCGAGAATCGTAGGTGATTCTCGCCGAATCGGCGAGAATCACTTATGATTCTCGCCGACTTCTACTTAGCCGAAATCTGGCTGAACTGATACAGAAGCCGGGGAGAATCGGCGGGAATCACTTTTGATTCTCACCGAATCGTCGAGAATGCAAGGTCATTCTCGACGAATCGGCGAGAATCATAAGTGATTCTCGACGATTCTGCCTTAGAAAATTTCTCTGTCTGTGTCGAAGCAGCCGGCTTCAACCGTCGAGAATCAGCTAGTGATTCTCGACGACTCGGCGAGAATCATTAGTGATTCTCGTCGATTTTTACTTGGGCTATTTCTCCTCTTTCTTTCCTTGAGCTGGTCTTTGGCCCATCCTTGCTCCTTGTCTGCTCTTGCTTTATCGTAGCCATGTACTTGAAATTAAGTACACCCCAATAGAGAGAGTACACGTAGACCAACACACTGATCTGCTCAACGAGGGATTACGTTGCACAGACCCGTGTATATTGACCCACTGCACCCTGACATTGGTGTGTACTTAGCGTGGAATAACTGCAAGCACAACTGGAAATATTTCATCAAATACATTGTCTATTTACCTTGGCTTGCACAGGGGCTTCTTCAAATCAGGTACATTGTGGATGCAATACCCAACATGGATTCCTACCAGGGTGGTAGAAGAGTGGGCGTACCCAGATTTATTGGGGAACCACTATAAATTTCCTTGTGTCGTCTGTGATTGCTTTACTTTCTTTATTTGTGTGCTGTGATTTTTCTTTCTATACATATATATCACCTACTTTAAATCCGCTATAAAAATAAATTAAAGTTTTAATATACACTATTCACCCCCCCCCCCCCCCCTCTAGTGTAAATCACATCTATCCCTCACTTTCATAATCTATTCTTCACATAATTCATGCACGAGAATACCCTTTCAATACTTGCATTAAAAATATCTTGATTTTTTCTTTGCAACACTTGATTTAATTCGTTTATGCAGCCAAATATAGTTGTCATCACATGAACCTTCAACACAAAGTCAAACACGACACATTCTCGGTATCTTCAGAAGTAGTTAGCTAATGCGACACATTCTCAGTATCTTTAGAAGTAGTAAGAGCCAACTCCTCATTTGAGGTTGAAGAAGACCCTTGAGATTTTAATTTCTTTTGAAACATTGATTCAATGAGATTAGATTTCTTTTTCTGACCCACCATTTCTCGAGTATACTAGTATCACAAACTGCCCAAATAATACTGCTAGCTAATTAATAAGCAAAGTAATTAAAGATCTATTGACTACACTTGACCATCTACAGACCAATACTACAGAGCAGCCCTACAAGTAATCATCACAGATTAACAGAGACTACATGCTTTGTTTATCTACTACTTAACTAATACTTCAAAGCACCCCTAAAAATTAGAATACATGGATATAAATGGAGATACATAAGAAGAGAGCAAAACCTAAGTCACAATATGTAGCTGGAGATGAGCAGTATAAATAAAAACGAGAACCCCGTCTCCTACTTTCCTTGGTGACTGCTGCAAGAAATGGAATTCACATTCTGCATAAAATTTAATACATGTGAGATGAATTTTATGCTAGAAGAAAATCTAAATGGCGTTGAAGAACAATTTGATAATTAGAACAAGATACAGTTATATCAGATATTTTAGCGAGCGGTGAGTGAGTTCTGCTTAGATACTTCAGTGAGTTATACCCTAACTCATTGAAATCGAAAGACTGAGTCCGAAGAGGTGATTCGAACACAGAACTCCGAAAATAGAACTGGAGGACTGGAAGTTGGAAGTCAGAACTCGGAAGAATGGGAGGAAGAGGAAGAATGATAGAAGGAATCTAGCATTTTACCCTAACTCAACAAAAGAGAGAAGCCCAGAACTTCAGAAACGGGCGACGACACCCCGATAGGCGACTAGTTCCGACTTCACGAATCATGACTTGGAGACTTCCACTTCTTTCTTTCGCGAATTAGGGTTCCACACTTCCGCCGTTCCGTGATTTAGGAATTGTGCATGAATGAGGCGGGGCGGGCCGCAAGTTCCATAAATAATTTTGGGGCTGCACTGGTGTGCTAATAGCTATTTTTTAGGAGTTTATAATATAATTTTTCTTCCTATAATAACCCGTACAAAAATTTGGGGGACCAGTGTCCCCTAGGCCTCACTTTAGATCTGCCCCTGTCTAAATGCACAAATTTGTATAGAAAGTAGGTTTTTAATAAAAACTCGATTCATGCGGTCGTGACCGCTTGACCGGTGAAAATAAGACCTCCCAAATGGAGCCTTAAAACTTCAAAACTCCATTTTCTAAAAAAATTTTTGTCATGCATGCAAATGCTTATAAAAAATTGAACTTTCCTATAGCCACCAAACTTCCCCATAATGTCACAAAGTAACCAAAAATGCTCCGCCAATCAGTGTCTATGGTGACCAAAATAATTTTTTTCGATTAAATATGTATATTTAGGCTCCGTTTGGGGGGACTTATTTTCACCAGTCAAGCGGTTACGATCGCATGAACCGGGTTTTATCGCATGAATCGGGTCTTATCGCATGAACCGGATCATAATTAAGATCTGATTCATGCGATCGTAACTACTTGATCGGTGAAAATAAATCCTCCCAAACTGAGCCTTAGTGACTAGAATAACTCACGCCACTCAATGTATTCACTGACTGAAAAAAGTTCATCACAATAGGCATATCTTTAGTGGCAATATATATTTCATCAAAAAAAAATTATCACTAAAAAATCAGTTTTCGTATAATGCTCTTAAAAATGTGTACTCGTTGGTGAGACCAATTTTTTCCAAATAATACTCTTTATTTTACGCAAACCACTGGTCCGGCACGGGAAAAACTGTGCCCCGCAAGATAGCACATTAGCAGCGATCAGTGATGATCGGCTCTCCAGCCTCGCTCGACTTCTTGGGCCGATGTTTTTTCCCGCATGTGAGGACATCGAGCAACGTTGAGTGTCCAATCGTCACGGTACGTTGGAGAGGAGAGAAGCCGAGAGTTGGAGACACAGTGGCAAGAAGTACATAGTTTTTTCCGTGTCAGACTTCTCATTAGAATAATTTCCTTTAAAAATAATTACATAAAAACTGATACATAGGTTTGAACCTGAAAGAAAAATATTTCTATTTAATTTCATGAGAGTGGTGAGAAAGATTCCACACGAATCCCACCCTAAAAGGTGATCGGAAGTACTCCAGAAAGATGGAAGAGTTAGACGTCTCTGCTTGACTATCTTCAGATTTGGGCTTTGTTTGGCGCGATTTTTTTTTGCTCCGGTGAGTTTAGATCAAAATACCATCATCATAAAATGAATGCATGTTTGACATCATAGTGGGTGGTTATGACCGCCAACAAGAAAACAAAACTAATTTTGAACATAAAAGTGGATGGAATTTCTTAAGCGAGATCGTGGCGATAATTCTTAATCTCACTGCCAAACAAAGCGATGATCTTGTTGGACTTTGACTTTGTTGATCAGATCAATAAGTCTTAGATGTTTTGATATTATTATTTTGAGTTGTTTTATGTTTATTGAAGGGAGATATTAGTTAGGAGAGTGGCATTTATTGTGCGCCACGTGTCAGTTTGTTATGTGTTGGGCTGACCTATATAAAGACATGCAAATATTACTTTGATGGTTGTTGAAATAGAGTGAAAAAACCTCCCATTTTCGTTTTTCTGAGTGAGGAGCGTTGTAGCGCTAGAGAAGTTGTGATTACTCCTGCTGGTGTGTTTACCGAGCGAGTAGAAGAGGGTAGTCGGGCAGTTTGTTGATCTCGCTGCCGAGCGAGAAGGGACTTGTGTCATGCGAGTAGGAGTGCCTAGCCGCCGGGCAAGTTGGTGAACTCGCCGGCTAGAAGGGCTCTCGCTGTTTGGTAGTGGCGGTCTCGCCAAGTTGTGTCAGCGTGTGCTCGCTGGTGAAGGACTAGCCGCGAGTAGGGTGCGATCTCGCTGGTGGTACACTCGCCGGGTGTGTTCGATCTCGCCGGTGGTACACTCGCCGGGTGTGTTCGATCTCGCCGGTGGTACACTCGCCGGGTGTGTTCGATCTCGCCGGTGGTACACTCGCCGGGTGTGTTCGATCTCGCCGGGCGAGAGGGTTATCGTCGGACTGCTAACCGCGCGGGTAGGCGGTTTGAGAGGGTGGTCTCGCCGGCTACATTTGGTGATATTTGGTGCTAAGTGGAATTGGTTTGTAGAGTTGAGGTCAAGCGGGGGGGGGGGGGCATACACATTTCCAACAAGTGATATCAGAGGCAGGTTGTGATCCCCTGGAAGTTATTTGGAAGAGATAGTGACTAGAGGAGATGGAGATGGGAAGTGCCATGCCAGGGCAAGTCCCTAAGTTGACAAAAACCAACTATGAGAATTGGAGTATCCAGATGCGAGTGCTACTTGCCTCAAAGGAGTGTGGGAGATTGTAGAGGAAGGCTATAAGGAGCTCACTACAGAAGCGGAAGCAACATTGACAAACGCAAAAAAAACGGTGTTAAGGGAGTCTAAGAAGAGGGACAAGAAGACACTTTTCTTACTATACCAAAGCGTCTATGAGGCGACCTTTGAGAAGATCTCAGATGCGACTAGCTCGAAGGAGGCATGGGAGGTGTTACAACGCTCCATGCAAGGGGTTGATAAGGCTAAGAAGGTGAAGCTGCAATCCCTTCGAGCTCAGTATGAAGTGATGAAGATGCAGAGCTCTAAGAAGGTCGGAGACTATGTGACCCGTCTGCGGACGCTTACGAATGAGATGAAGAGGAATGGAGAGACGACAGATGACGTGAGCTTCATGGAGAAGCTCTTGCGCTCTATTCGAAAGAAGTTCTGGCATGTGGTGGTGGCGATCGAAGAGTAAAAAGATCTCACCCTGATGGTCGTGGATGAGCTCGTTGGCTCCCAACAAGCTCATGAGTACCGTATGCTACAAGACGATGAAGAGTCAAGTGTCTTGGGTAAAGCACTCCAGGCTCAGTTGAACTTTGGAGAGAGCTCTGGAAGAGGAGGAGGCTAGCGTGGCTGAGGCTACCAAGGAAGAGGTAGAGGAAGAAGAGGAGGAAGAGATCAAGGAAGGAACCAGTACCACAAGAGGGAGGCAGAGTAACCTCAAGGTTGGAGGCAAGATGCGGGAGGAAGAGGAAGAGGCCAAGGAAGAGGTTAAGGAAGAGGCAGAGGCGATATGTCTCAAATACAGTGTTACAACTGTAACAAGTTTGGGTATATGAGCTATGACTGTTGGGCACCGAGGAAAAAAAAGAGGCCAAGCATTACGCAGAAGCAAGCAATACTGTTGGTGATCCGATCATGTTCCTGACCTACAGAGGAGCTGAAGGTGGAAGGAATGGAGTATGGTATTTGGATACGGGGGCTAGCAACCATATGTGTGGAGAGAAGAAATTGTTCACTAGCCTCGAACCAAATGGTGGTGAGGTCAGTTTTGATGATGCTTCAAAGATTTCAGTGGAAGGAATAGGAGTGATTGTGGTCACCTTAAATAGCAAGGAGGTACACCTCAACGATGTGTTTTATGTGTCAGGCTTGAAGAGTAACATCTTAAGCCTCAAGCAGCTGGTAGAGAAGGGATATTGTGTTCAGTTGAGGGATGGCACGTTGGCCATGAAGGACCATGAAGGAAGGGAAGTAGTGAAGGTAAAGATGACGACGAATCGTCTCTTCATGATGAGGATGGATGCCAAGGAGACGGTGTGTCTCGCGAGGACGGAGGAAGAAGAGGAAGCATGATTATGGCAGTATATAATGGGCCATCTGGGGTTCACAGTCTTGAAACTATTATCTCATTCCAAGATGGTGGAAGGTCTACCCATGATCTCGCCTCCACAGAAGGTCTGTGAAGCATGTACCAAGGGGAAACAGAAGAGGCAAATGTTCGAGGGTGTCAAGCCTTGAAGAGCGAGAAGGCAACTTGAACTAGTTCACTCAGACATAGCTGGTCCGTTTGAGACTACCTCAGTAAGCGGGAGCAAGTACTACATCAACTTCACCGATGACTTTAGTTGGAAGTGTTAGGTGTATTTCTTAAGAGAGAAGGCTGATGCCCTTGACAAGTTCAAGGAGTTCAAGGCAATGGCAGAGAATGAAAGTGGTCAACCACTGAAGGTGTTGAGGACAGATAGGGGTGGGGAGTACACCTCTAGGCTGTTTGATGATTTCTACAAAGAATGGGGGATCTCACATCAGTTGACGGTGACATACTCACCTCAGCAGAATGGAGTCGCAGAAAGGAAGAACTTGACCATTATGAACATGGCAAGAAGCATGGTGAAGGGCAAGGGGTTGCCAAAGAAGTTCTGGGCGGAAGCAGTACAGGTTGCTATGTATTTGCTAAACCGATGCCCACACCAAAGAGTGTGAAGTTCATGACTCTGTTTGAAGCATGGAGTGGATGGAAGCCGAGTGTGAAGCACTTGAGGGTCTTCGGATGTGTAGCTTATGCTCATCCCGTACCAGAGAAGGAAGAAGCTAGATGACAGAAGTGAAAAGTGCATCTTTGTGGGCTACGCTCTGATGAGCAAAGCTTACAAGTTGTACAAACCAGTGACAGAGAAGGCGATATTCTCAAGTGACGTTGTGTTTGAGGAAGATAGCTGCTGGAGCTGGGATGAAGCGGTGAGGAGCATCAAGGGGATGTTCTTTGATTATGATGAAGAGGAGGGTGGTCAGGAAGGCGAAGCTGAGATGGGTGGAACTGAGCCACCATCACCACCTAGTGGAGAGTCAGGGGGAGCTCTCAACCCCTACTCAAGTGGAGCAAGTACTAGTGGAGGCAGATCTGGTGGAGTTAGCACCAGCGGAAGCAAAGATGATCGTCCTTAACCTAAGATGAGGAGGTTGGAGGAGATCTATGAGGAGACGTCACCGACTCTTAACAACTTTTCTTTATATTGCCTCTTTGCAGATTGTGAGCCACACTCATATGATGAACCCACCCAAGAAAAGACTTGGAAGAAAGCCATGGATGTGGAGATAGCATCCATAAAGAAGAATGAAACCTGGAGGTTGGTTGATCCACCTGCTCGCCACAAACCCCTTGGGGTGAAGTGGGTCCATAAGGTAAAGCGGAATAAGGATGGAGAAGTGGAGAAGCACAAGGCAAGGCTCATCGTGAAGAGCTACATGCAAGTCCAAGGGGTGGACTACGACGAGGTATTTGCACTAGTGGCGAGGATTGACACCATTCAGATGATCATAGTACTGGCATCTCACTATGGATGGAAGATCAGCAGATGGATGCATTGTCGGCCTACCTAAACGGGTATTTAGAGGAAGATGTGTACATCGAGCAGCCTCTTGGATATGTGGTGAAAGGGAAATAGAGGAAGGTGTGCAAGCTGGACAAGGTGTTTTATGGGCTGAAGCAAGGAGGACGTGCTTGGAACGGAAGGATAGACGCATACCTCCAGAAGCACGGCTACATGAAGAGCCCTCACGATTATTCCCTCTACACGAAGGTTTAGAAGAACGGTGACGTGATGATCATATGTATATACATAGACGATATGATATTCACTAGCAATAACCCTACTATGTTTGAAGACTTCAAGAGAAAGATGAAGAGAGAGTTTGAGATGACCGACCTGGGAGAGCTCAACTACTTCCTGGGTGTGGAGGTGAAACAGAGTGAAGATGGTATCTTCATCTCGTCGAAGAAGTACACTGAGGAGATCTTCAAGAAGTTCAGGATGGAGGATAGCAAGGCTATCTCCACTCCAGCTGATCTGGGATTAAAGTTGAGAAAGGACTCGAAGGAGGGAGCAGTCGACTCCATGTTGTTCAGGAGCTTGGTGGGAAGCCTACGCTACTTAACCTTCACAAGACCCGATATTATGTACGTTGTTGGGGTAGTAAGTAGGTACATGGAGGAACCAAAGCAGGACCACTTCACGGCTGCGAAGAGGATCCTAAGATATATGAACGGGACAAGAGGTCATGGCCTGAAGTATTCTACTGGAGAAGAGCTGAAGTTGGTTGGGTACTCGGATAGCGACTACGGTTGTGATGTCAATGATCGGAAGAGAACTTCCGGGTATGCTTTTCATGTGGGAACAAGTGTGTTCTCATGGAGCTCGAAGAAGCAGGAAACGATTGCCGAGTCATTATGTAAAGCGGAGTATATAGCAGCAACAGCCTATACCTGCAAGGAAATTTGGCTAAGCAATATCTTGGAGGAGCTACATCATCCGCTGGATGGCCCGATGACGATGTATGTTGATAACATGTCGGGCATCCAGCTCGCGAAGAATCCAATGCTACATGGACATAGCAAACACATCGAGACAAGATATGACTTCCTCCGTGAGCAGGTGGAGCTGAAGACGTTGAAGTGGTGTATTGCCTCACCGGAGAGCAGATCGCGGATATCTGCACCAAGGCATTGAAGGTGGAGGCGTTCTTGAAGCTCAAAGGTAAACTCGACATGTGCTACCAAGTTTGAGGGGGAGTTTGTTAGACTTTGACTTTATTGACCGAGTCAACAAGTTTTAGATGTTTTGATATTATTATTTTGAGTTGTTTTATGTTTAATGAAGGGAGATAGTGGTTAGGAGAGTGGCATTTAATGTGCAACATGTGTCAGTTTGTTATGTGTTGGGCTGGCCTATATAAAGGCATGTAAGTATTACTTTGATGGTTGTTGAAATAGAGTGAAAAAACCTCCCATTTTCATTTTTCTGAGTGAGGAGCGCTGCAGCGCTAAAGAGGTTGTGATTGCTCCTACTGGTGTGTTTACCGAGCGGGTAGAAGAGGGTAGCCGGGCGGTTTGTTGATCTCGCTGCCGAGTGAGAAGGGACTTGTGTCGTGCGAGTAGGAGTGCATAGCCGCCGGGCGAGTTGGTCATCTCGCCGACGAGAAGGGCTCTCGCTATTTGGTAGTGGCGGCCTTGCCAAGTTGCGTTTGCGTGCGCTCACTGGTGAAGGACTAGCCTCGAGTAGGGTGCGATCTCGCTGGTGGTACACTCGCCGAGTGTGTTGAATCTCGCCGGGCGAGAGGGTTATCGCCGGGCTGCTAACCGTGCGGGTAGGCGGTCTGAGAGGGTGGTCTCGCCGGCTACATTTGGTGATATTTGGTGTTAAGTGGAATTGATTTGTAGAGTTCAGGTCAAGCGGGGGGGGGGGGGGGGCATTTACGTTTCCAACAGATCTTGCATAACAAAAAACTTGTCACATGGAAGTGTAAGACTCAAAGAATTGTCTCACGGCCGAGTTCCAAAGGTTATATTATTTAAAACATCCCACCATCCATGAATACTAAAACTAAAAATCCTCCTATTGCATTTTTTATATTGCCAGGGAAAATTTTGAATTAGTTATTGCGTGAAAATGACCCACAGTCGGTATTGCTCATCAACATAACTTCCTATGTAAGTTGTGTAACGGTCTGCGACAGCGCTCCTGATAGACCAAACTAACGAGACCGTCTTAGCACTCGAAGCGGTCGGTTATGAAAACAGTCACAGAATTAGATCACAGACGAGACAAGTCTTTTTACGTGGAAAACCCTCTGAATAGGGTGAAAAACCATGGTAAAGACTGTAACACCTCTACCCGTCAAGAAGAATATAATAGAGGGTCCGGCCGGGGCCCCACACCATATTCCACAAACAGGCGGAGACGCTACGAACTAATATCATAACCAACGCATCCTAACACAGAGCATTCTAGCGGAAGTTTCACGGTTGAATCTTTGAACTCAAGATAAAGAACACTGTCCACTATAATATAGTAATGTATACAAACATCAAAAGAGTCTGGCCTTAAGGCCTTACAATAATTTCTCTTAACAAGAGTGTGGATTACAGACATCGACACGCAGGCCGGCCACACATGAACAAAAGAAACAAAACAATGCCTTCGAGGGCAGCAGCGCAGCTTTGGGATTCAGCCCGTTAAGTCCCGCTCGGACCAGCACCTCCAGTACCTGTAAGAACCAATCCACCAAGCGGTGGCAAACAGGGCAACGGTTAGCATTCAGCTGACCAATTATAACGACCCTGCCCCTGGCACGGGGCAGCGGAATTCCATCCCTGCATAGCAATCGTCCAAAATGATATATAGCAATTCAAGCAAGACGTGCACGACCGCACAGTCACATATCATAAACGCCGGCACGACGGCCCGACGTCCCGTGCACTCATAGCACTCTCGGGTGCACTGGAAACACCGGATCTCACCATTGAGCATTTAGTCCGGCACGCAGGCCCAAGACTCTCATTATGCCGCTGACGAAAGCCCAATGCCTTGGCGCTCTCATGTCCAGCCTACATAACGCAGGTACAGATCAGCCACCCCCCGTTGCTCAAATCGCCTTGCCCAACCAAGTACATCGTACCTGAGGCCACATTTAAAGGTGCGGGTCGGTTTCACCTTGCCTGTTCGGCACGAAGCCTTTTCATACAGTTGCAGCCCAACGCTCAACCGCATACAAAGTGGCAACTCACGACCACAAGAGTTGCACCCAACTCTCACAATTTCCTGGACTTCCTCCAGTACTTTATCCATCATGCATACAAGCAATAATCACGGAGTCTTCTCCGATATGCATACAAGCATCACCAATCCAGACCAATATGTCCAGATGGGCTTCACACAGCATGCCTAGATCCGTACTCCAATTCCGGACTCTAACAAGGGGGACTTCACATATCTACCCCAAGGGACGCCACAACCCACCGCACACTCGCGGGGAAGGGTTTTCCCTATGCAATGCAGGAAATAAGGACTTCACATGTCCGAGAAGGAAATCGTTACCCTAGGAACTCGCTTCGGAGCCATGGAGAGAAATTTGAGACGGATGAAAGCCTTCGCAGGAGCGTTGCCTTCGCAAATCCGAACTCGGCTTGAGATTTGGACAACCGTAGCACCACCGGCAGCCGGATTCCACTTCTTCTTCCCCACCTTGCTCTCACCTCTCTCTTAAAGTTAGAAAGAGAATATGAACTCAAAAATGAGCTTAGCCTTCTCCTTTCCCGGCCTTATCAAACCAGGAATTATCCCCAGCCACTTGATCTTCTTTAAGGAAAATGAACGGCTAAGATCTGCCTGAAAAGACTATTTTTTTTGGCCGACAGGGCCTGTGACACGCCCGTGTCATAGGCCGTGTACCCTTAAGCGGCACACGCGGCACACGTACCGACTGAAATCTACCAGAACACGGGCATCGACACGCCCGTGTCGAACCTGACACGCCCGTGTCGGTTAAATGACACGCCCGTGTCACCCCTGTTACACGGTACTCAACGAGCTATAAAACCAACAGAGCAGTACACGGGTAGGCACACGCCCTCGGACACGCCCGTGTCAAATCTGACACGGCCGTGTTCAAGGCTTGGTTCCAGGCCGTGTACTTCTCTGACTCAATCCGGCCATTTCTTGAGTGACACGCCCTGGGACACGCTCGTGGCGAAGGCCGTGTCCCAGGCTCGACTATAGTCGACCACCGATCGTTGACTATCCTGAACACGCCCTGGGACACGCCCGTGTCCCAGGCCGTGTACCCCCGACATGCCCTGGGACACGCCCGTGTCCCAGGCCGTGTCAAACAGCCTGCACCTCAAATCCAGTTTTGAGATTTTTGGGGTGTTACAATCCTCCCCTCCTTAATAAAATTTCGTCCCGAAATTTGAAGACAGTAGGGAGAAAATAACAAAAAATTTATATGTTTCTATTACATATACAACGAGCGAACAAGTTACGAAAATAACTCGGGAAACTCGGCTCGCATGGTCTGCTCGCGCTCCCATGTTAGCTCTTCTCGGCCACAATTGTTCCATCGGACTTTGACCATCCCGATCACTTTGTTCCGCAACTGTTTCTCGGCTCGATCCTCGATTCGTATAGGCTTCACCTTTGTCGTTAGCCCATACTCAACCGGCACTCGATCATTGTCAATTACTTGAGCTGGATCCTTGACTGCTTTGCGTAGCACCGAGATGTGAAACACATCATGCAATCCACTCAATTCCGATGAAAGAGCTAGCCGATAGGCAGCATCCCCAACTCGCTCCACCACTTCAAACAGACCAAGGTATCGCGGACTTAGCTTTTTCAACCGCCGAATCCGAGATACGCCTTTGAAGGGCTTAATCTTTAAATAGACCCAGTCACCCACCGCGAACTCCACGTTCCGGTGCTTAGCATTGTAATACTTGGCTTGCCGATCCTGGGCTATTAGGAGCCTCTCTCGAATAGAGCGTATTGTTGCGTTAGCATCCTCGACTTCCTTTTTGCCTAAAAGTTTGGTCTCGCCAGTTTCTTCCCAAGCTAGCGGTGTACGACACTTACGACCATACAGCGCTTCAAACGGGGCCATGCCTATACTCGCTTGATGGCTATTATTATAGGCAAACTCCACCATAACAAGATGCTCTTCCCAATTCTTACCGAAGTCCAGGGCGCACATACGGAGCATATCCTCCATCGTTCTGTTGGTTCGTTCAGTTTGGCCATCCATTTGCAGGTGAAAGGCCGTACTGAATACTAACTTCGTGCCCAACATCTGATGAACTAATCTCCAATCTTTCGAGGTAAAGCGCCCATCTCGGTCACTTATGATGCTCCGGGGAACACCGTGCAATCGAACAATCTGCTCCACATAGAGCTTTGCCAACGTTTCCACTGAATCGTCCCGCTTGTTCGGTAGAAAGTGAGCCACCTTTGTCAACCAGTCTATAATCACCCAGATTGAGTCATGGCCACGCTGAGATCTCGGCAATCCGTGCACGAAATCCATAGAAATATCCTCAAACTTCCATTGCGGAACCGACAACGACTTCAGGAAACCACTCGGCCGTTGACATTCTGCCTTTACCAAAGCACAAGTACGACATTTAGCCACATACGCGGCTATGTCCTTCTTTAAACCAGGCCACCAGAATAGTTTCTTCATGTCCTTGTACATTTTTGTGCTCCCAGGGTGAATTGAGTACTTTGTAAAGTGTGCTTCATATAGCAATCCTTCTCGCAATTTACCCGCCCTAGGGACGCACAATCGGCCATCTTTCCGTAATAAACCGTCATCCTAGGAGAATTGATCACCAGAACCCTCCTTTGCATAGCGTTGGAGACTTTCATCCAACTCCGTTGCCCGCCGAACCCTGTCAGCAAGGTCATATTGAACCTCCAACCAGTTCACGCATGCATCAGTCAAAGAATCTCTTTCCACACAAGATATCTCCAAAGCTTCCAACTCCTGGATTAACCGCTCATCATGTATCCGCAACCAATTTGCCCGCACCGGAGTCCGACGACTCAAGGCATCAGCGACCACATTTCCCTTTCCGGGAACATAGTGAATGTCGAAGGTATAATCCCCAAGGAATTCCATCCACCTCCTTTGTCGCATATTCAATTCTTTTTGATCGAGCAGATACTTTAAGCTTTTATGATCTGTATAAATATCCACCTTCACGCCATAAAGATAATGCCGCCACAACTTTAGCGAAAAGATCACCGCCGCCAACTCCAAGTTATGGACGGGGTAATTACGCTCATGCACTTTCAATTGACGTGAGCCATAGGCGATCACCTTGCCAAACTGTAGGAGAACGCAGCCTAAGCCGCTTCCTGACGCATCACTGTATATCTCAAAACCATCTGTACCACATGGCGACGTCAAAACAGGCGCCGTGGTCAAACGACTCTTCAGCTCCACAAAAGCTCGTGTGCACTCCAGTGTCCAAACGAACTTCTGATCCTTTCTCGTCAACGTAGTCAGAGGCAAAGCAATCCGGGAGAAGTTCTCCACGAACCGTCTATAGTAGCCCGCCAGTCCAAGGAAACTCCTGACCTCGGCCACCGAAGACAACACTGGCCAATCACGAATGGCACTTATCTTAGCCGGATCCACCGCTATGCCCTCTCCACTTACCACATGGTCTAGAAAAGCCACCGACGAGAGACAGAACTCACACTTAGAGAACTTGGCATACAGCTTATTCCTTCGCAAGGTATGCAATACCAATCGCAAGTGGTTTGCATGATCTTCCTCCGATTGTGAATATACAAGGATATCATCAATAAACACAATCACAAACAGATCCAGGTATTCGCGGAACGTTCGATGCATGAGATCCATGAAGACCGAAGGCGCATTACATAAGCCGAACGGCATCACTGTGAACTCATAATGACCACAGCGTGTGCCAAACGCTGTCTTGGGAATGTCACCTTCCCTAATCCGCAACTGGTAATACCCGGACTTCAAATCTAACTTCGAATAGACGGTTGAGCCTGCTAGCTGATCGAACAAGTCATCGATCCGTGGAATTGGATACTTGTTTTTCTCCGTCAGCTTGTTCAGTTCGCGATAATCAATACATAGTCGCAAACCACCGTCTTTCTTTTTCACAAAAAGAACAGGCGCGCTCCAAGGTGACATACTTGGGCATATGTATCCCTACTCCAACAATTCTTGCAACTGAACTTTCATTTCGGCCATTTCTTTTGGCGCTACCCGATACGGCAAACGGGCCACAGGTTTCGCACCCGGCACCAGCTCGATAGCGAAGTCGATTTACCTTTGGGGAGGTAACCCCGGAAGGTCCTTTGGAAACACATCAGCATATTCTGATACAATCGGCACTTCACTCACACTGGCCTTCGGCGCCACCGCCTCTATGAGTGTGAAGAACAACTCCGCACCCTTTCGAACTGCCTTAACAACTTGGAGAGCGGATAACAACATCCCACTCATCCCTTGCATACCAATGAACTTGGTCTCTTGTTCGGTATTTTGCCCAAGTGTGACCTCTTTTGAAGTGCAATCGATACAGGCACGCTGCTCTGAAAGCCAATCCATACCAAAGATTATATCAAACTCCGTGATCGGTAATACTAATGTTTCCACCTTGAACTCCCGACTCCCTATCTTGACCTCAAGACCGCAAGATCGATCCGCGCACATCAAACATCCGTTAGGCAACAACACCTTTACACTGTCTGTCGTGGTCCGGATAGGTACCCCGACACGAAAGACAAAGTCCTCAGACAGAAACGAATGTGAAGCACCTGTGTCGAACAGTGCTCGCGCCGGATACTCTCGTATAAGGACAAACCCTATAACATTACAATTAAAACAAGCACAGCACATCAAAAACAAGAACATTAAAACCTACGCGCACCTGTGACGACATCCGCCTGCTTAATGGCCTCCTGTTGTCCAAGGTTGAAGACCCTGGGCTGTGCGTGCGAGGCAGAAGACTCCACCATAGCCTTCCCCTTCTCCGCATAAGACGCTCCTGTCTTCTTATCACCCTTTGGAGGACCAGATCGATATTCACGTGCGAAGTGTCCAACCTTCCCGCACGTAAAACAAGCACGAGATCCATACCCTGATGTATCCGTCACAGTCGCAGAAGGAGCTTGTCTAGAAGACTTAGACTTCTTATTCCATCTCTTTCGGTAGCCAAACTTTTCCGGACGCGGCGGCTTAAACTCTGGCTTCGCAACAGTCAAGTTTCCCTTTGCTTGCCCCCGTTTCATGTCCATCTCCAAAGAACGAGCCATACAGACTAAGGCTTGGAATCCCTGACTCACAGAACTCGAGAGCAAATACCGCAGCTCATCTCTCAGTCCCGCATAAAACCGACTAGTCTTACGCTCTTCTTCGGTGAAGATCATGCCCGCATATCTTCCCAAACGGGTGAACTCATGCAGGTAGTCATCCACACTTCGATCTCCCTGTGCTAACCATTGAAATTCCATTTCCATCGATATCCTTTGCTGCATCGGCAGATGTTGTGCTAAGAACAATCGAGAAAATTCTTCCATTATAATCTCTGCCAATTGCCTGCCGGTCAAGTGATGCATTTCAATCTCATCCCACCACAATCGCGCCTCTCCTTCCAGTAGGAAAGTGGCCAATATGACTTTCTGTTCCTCCTCAACCTTGATAGCTCTCAAAATCCTCTTGATCCTTGCAAGCCAATCCTCTGCTTGGGCCGGTGTACCCGCCCCATGAAACTGCGGAGGGTTGAAGCTCAAGAATTGCTTCCATTGTTGATATGCTACCCGCGGATCAACTTTGGCTTCTACCGGTTCTTGTCGTACCCCAGCTTGCGTTGGCACCACTGCAGGACGTGCCTGCCCAGCCTGCTGAGCATTCATCACAGCAAGTACCGTTTCCGTGATGAGACGGACTGTTTCAGCGGATGGAGGAGTTGTGGGCACCTCGGCTGGTGCCGCACTCTCAACAGAACGTTGTGGTTCGGATTGACCCGCTACACTTCTGGTCACCTAGATGTGTAAAATACACAGGTTAACGACCAATGAAAACGGCAATCATACAAAAAGAATACACAAGTTCAACAAAAAAGTGTATTGGCATTCCTAAGTGGACAATCTTGAGTTCAAGTTAAGTGTTATAACGACAGCACTGACACGTGCTCGGCACCTCTCAAAAGAATTCGTCCGCGAATTCGGAAGAGATCGACCAACAAGCAGATACCAAATTGTAACACATTTACCCGTCAAGAAGAATATAATAGAGGATCCGGCCGGGGCCCCACACCATATTCCACAAACAGGCGGAGACGCTACGAACTAATATCATAACCAACGCATCCTAACACAGAGCATTCTAGCGGAAGTTTCACGGTTGAATCTTTGAACTCAAGATAAAGAACACTATCCACTATAACATAGTAATGTATACAAACAACAAAAGAGTCTGGCCTTAAAGCCTTACAATAATTTCTCTTAACAAGAGTGTGGATTACAGACATCGGCACGCAGGCCGGCCACACATGAACAAAAGAAACAAAACAATGCCTTCGAGGGCAGCAACGCATCTTTGGGCTTCAGCCCGCTAAGTCCCGCTCGGACCAGCACCTCCAGTACCTGTAAGAACCAATCCACCAAGCGGTGGCAAACAGGGCAACGGTCAGCATTCAGCTGACCAATTATAACGACCCTGCCCCTGGCACGGGGCAGCGGAATTCCATCCCTGCATAGCAATCGTCCAAAATGATATATAGCAATTCAAGCAAGACGTGCACGACCGCACAGTCACATATCACAAATGCCGGCATGACGGCCCGACGTCCCGTGCACTCATGGCACTCTCGGGTACACCGGAAACACCGGATCTCACCATTGAGCATTTAGTCCGGCACGCAGGACCAAGACTCTCATTATGCCGCTGACAAAAGCCCAATGCCTTGGCGCTCTCATGTCCAGCCTACATAACGCAGGTACAGATCAGCCACCCCCCCATTGCTCAAATCGCCTTGCCCAACCAAGTACATCGTACCTGAGGCCACATTTAAAGGCGCGGGTCGGTTTCACCTTGCCTGTTCGGCACGAAGCCTTTTCATACAGTTGCAGCCCAACGCTCAACCGCATACAAAGTGGCAACTCACGGCCACAAGAGTTGCACCCAACTCTCACAATTTCCTGGACTTCCTCCAGTACTTTATCTATCATGCATACAAGCAATAATCACGGAGTCTTCTCCGATATGCAAACAAGTATCACCAATCCAGACCAATATGTCCAGATGGGCTTCACATAGCATGCCTAGATCCGTACTCCAATTCCGAACTCTAACAAGGGGGACTTCATATATCTACCCCAAGGGACGCCACAACCCACCGCACACTCGCGGGGAAGGGTTTTCCCCATGCAATGCAGGAAATAAGGACTTCACATGTCCGAGAAGGAAATCATTACCCTAGGAACTCGCTTCGGAGCCATGAAGAGAAATTTGAGACGGATGAAAGCCTTCGCAGCAGCGTTGCCTTCGCAAATCCGAACTCGGCTTGAGATTTAGACCACCGTAGCACCACCGGCAGCCGGATTCCACTTCTTCTTCCTCACCTTGCTCTCACCTCTCTCTTAAAGTTAGAAAGAGAATATGAACTCAAAAATGAGCTTAGCCTTCTCCTTTCCCGGCCTTATCAAACCAGGAATTAGCCCCAGCCACTGGATCTTCTTTAAGGAAAATGAACGGCCAAGATCTGCCTGAAAAGACTATTTTTTTGGCCGACACGGCCTGTGACACGCCCGTGTCACAGGCCGTGTACCCTTAAGCGGCACACGCGGCACACGTACCGACTGAAATCTACCAGAACACGGGCATCGACATGCCCGTGTCGAACCTGACACGCCCGTGTCGGTCAAATGACACGCCCGTGTCACCCCTGTTACACGGCACTCAACGAGCTCTAAAACCAACAGAGCAGTACACGGGTAGGCACACGCCCTCGGACATGCCCGTGTCAAATCTGACACGGCCGTGTTCAAGGCTTGGTTCCGGGCCGTGTACTTCTCTGACTCAATCCGGCCATTTCTTGAGTGACACGCCCTGGGACACGCCCGTGGCGAAGGCCGTGTCCCAGGCTCGACTATAGTCGACCACCGATCGTCGACTATCCTGAACACGCCCTGGGACACGCCCGTGTCCCAGGCCGTGTACCCCTGACACGCCCTGGGACACGCCCGTGTCCCAGGCCGTGTCAAACAGCCTGCACCTCAAATCCAGTTTTGAGATTTTTGGGGTGTTACAGGGACTGTGCCGAAAAGAACTCACTAGATCGTCTGAGGTTACAATGTTTCTTTGGTAGAACTGAGAGTGACAGGTCGCGCCTCATTACAATTTGAGGGGGAGAGAGAAAGAGGCAATGTTCGGCGCACGGGAGAATGCTCGTGTGCTTCTAGATGATTACTAGAAGACTGTTTGGCTAGTACGATGGGTATTCTGCAGACGATGTGCTTTGCATGCTAATGGCTGTGGACGACGGGCGAGCGATTTCCTACGAACACCGAATTTCCTAGAGGGGATCACGAGCGGTCTTTGACTTTAGGGCGAGCGGGCCGATGATGGAATTTGCCTTAGCGGAGAGCACGACGATGATGGACCTGTGAAGGGAGAGGGAGAAAGTAAGAGAGAGAAAAAGCTAGAGAGACAGTGATTCCATAGAGATATGAGTTCTGAAGTTAGCAAAATGAGATGGACCAGTGGTATACTTATTGGTTTGTGGATGGGCGACCCAGTAATTTCCCTTAGTAACCACCGTACGGACCAATAGGAAGGACCAAAAGAGATCACACAGATCACCATTTTTAGGAAAATACCGAGCCCACCCATGGGCCCAAAAATAGACCAGCCTTAATTTGGGAAAGGGCCAACGGGCAATGAGGGTGGTTACGAGCGGCAGACACCCCCTATGAGGGTACTAGAGTGGGCGGCCGACCCTTTGGAGGCCGGCGAAGGCCCCTGGCTAGCGACACGCTGGATGGCCAAAGGGGGCGGTCGACCCTAAGGGGCCGAGCGACCCCTCGACCGCCCAAATGGTAGGCGGCTGGGGAGAGGAGGGTGGCCTGCCTCGACGGGGCCGGTACCTCCCCGGCTGGCCTTGTCATAGGCGGCAGGGGAGAAGAGGGGCAGTCGGCCTCGACGGGGCCGACGCCTCCACAGACGATCTTGCCATAAGCAGCCTGGGAGAAGAGGGTCAGCCGACCTCGTCGTAGTCGGATGGGGATAAGAGAGGAGATCGAGTTCGATGGGGTCGCCGCTTCCCCGGCCGGCCTCGCCGTAGGCAGTCGAGGAGAATAAGAGCAGCCAACCTCGACGGGGCCGGCGTCTCCCTAGCCGGCCTTGCCATAGGCGGCCGGGGGAAGGGGGGAGGCCGACATCATCGACTAGCCGGGAGGAAACCGACGCGAGGGATCCAAAACGGTGATTGGCAATCTCGCGCGCGGGAGTTAGGATCCCGCGTATGGTTGTTACGATCCGGTGCGTTGTAGTCATGGCGTGGATCGGGCACGTTGATAGCACGTGAAGCGGTTTGAAACGTAGCCCCCTACTTCGTTAGTGGGGTGGGGGTGAATTTTATGGTTATGTGAAACTCAGTTTGCCTATAAATTGGGTACAACCCCATCAAATGACCCCCAAAGCCTGCGAAGTCCGAATTCTAAGAGAGGAGTGCTAGGTTTTTCATCATTGAGCAAATCATCAACATCGATGGCAAAGAAGAACAACGAAGCGAGAGAAGCGATGGGCAAGTTCGGAAAGGTATACGAGCGAGTGAGTGTGAGGGAGAAAGGGGGCGCATGCGCAAGCAAACCTAGACCGTGTGTGCGCCTTTAGAGGAGCGCGAGGGCAAACGATGTGAGTGCACTATGCATGTGGGCGCGTGAGCAGGTGCCCACTCCCCCCTCCCTTGCGGGCGCGCGCCCGTGCGCACCCGAGCCTGGTGTGTGCACGCGCGCAGGCCCAATGCACATGCGTGCTTGGGTTGTGTGTGTGCGCTCTTGGTCCTCGCTCTCGTGCGCGCGGCCGCGCATGCGTTCGGGACGAGTGTGCATGCGCGCTTGGGCAGAGTGTGCTAGCCGGGGCTTTGTGCGCCCTTGCGCGGCTTTGCGTGCACGTGCTTTCTTACGAGACTTGGTCCCCTTGTGAGAATCTGATTTCCGGGGGCTCTGCCTCTTTTTGCGCGGCTTGCGCGAGCTTTAATATCGATTGCTTGGGGTGTCTCATTTCTCCTTTCCTTTTGATCGCTTATTTTTGCAGGCTCCACAACACGTGGCACAAGGCATGCTGATAAGGGTGCACTCTACTCTTTCCCTGGAGCAGAGAGCTGTTTGGAAGATACGATACAGTTTACCTGCCAAAATGGAGATTCAGATTCCACGTGTCAAATAACGAGTGCAGAATCTACCGATGGGTTGGATGACTCTTTATGAGTCGTCATTGAAGTCCGAATTTCATTTTCCACTGTGTGAGGAGGTAGTTTATATTTTGAAGTTCTGCGGGGTGCCTGTGTCCTAGTTCTCACCCTTCGCGATGATGCGTATTGTCGAGCTTGTAGTCTTCTTTCGTGAGCATGGCTCAAGGATTTCCTTGGATATCTTCCAATATTGGTTTGAGGTTCGCGCCGATAGTGGCGGTCGGGTTTATGTCTTCAGCAATAAACGCTGGCTGGAGTTTGGGTGGACCGACGTAATCAGAACACTCTGTATGGATATGTTTGCAATTTCTGGGAGTTGCGGAAGCTTTGGAACGTCCTTCCTGATCGCTGCCATAGGATGAAGGGGTACGAGAGGGAGTTCATTCTGATACTAGGATTTTCCAAACCTCGAGAGCGCGATTTTCGTCAGCATGTTCATTTCACGGTAGTCAATGCATAGACACAAGCTTCCGTCCTTCTTCTTCACAAAGAGGATCGGTGCACTCCAGGGAGACATACTTGGACGTATATAGCCCTGCTCTAGCAATTCCTGCAATTGAACCTTCAATTCTATCATCTCCTTTGGTGTTATACGGTACGGTGAGCGTGACACAGGTTTCACACCTGAAAACAACTCAAACGTGAAGTCAATCTCTCGCTAGGGGGAAAGTCAAGGGAGATCCTCGGGAAACACATCTGCAAAGTACGATACAATTGGAACGTCACTCAAACTGGGCTTTGGCTCTACAGCCGTCAATAGCATGAAGAATAACTTCGCGCCCTTCCAAACTGCCTTGACCACTTGGAGAGCAGACATCAGTATCTTTCTCGGTCCTCGCATACCAGCGAATTTAGTCTCATAAACGGTGTTCTTACCCAGTGTGACTTCCTTCTAGTTGCAATCAATATGGGCACACTGCTCTGAGAGCTATTTTATATTAAAGATCACATCAAACTCAGATATCGGCAGCACAGATCCTTCCAATCCAAAGTCAAGACTTCATATCTGCACCTTAACATTACTCGTATTGTCCCTACTAATCCCTTACCCATGAGGTAGCATTATAAACAAAGGCATATCGCCACATTTCCAAAGTTAGAAAGGGTAAAGAAAGAGTTATTACTGAACAGTTAAGTATTAGGACGTAGCCCAGTTATCATTGTTTGAACACACATATAGATATGAATAAGGTATAACATACCAAAAGCTAAAACACTTGCCTAATACTTCAAACCTGAACCAACGTTGCCAATATCATGGGCTCTCGACTAAACGTACTGGGATGCATTTGCCTTCACTGCCTTCCCTTTCTCTACATAAGACGCACCCGCCATTTTTGCCGTCTTTTGAGCACCACTGCAATAATCTCGAGCATAGTGTCCCCCTTTACCACATGTGTAGCAAGTTGGTAGACTTCTTCCTGCAGCTGCTCCATACCTAGCCTTCATCGTCCGCGAAACATCACTATGACACTCTCGGGCAAGGTGCCCTAACTTGCCACAAGTAAAGCAAACAGGTGGACCACGCCTTGTCTTTGTTCCTATGACAGTATAAGAAGTTGACTCCAACAAACTAAACCTCTTCTTTCACTTGCGACAGTTAAATTTTGAAAATTTTGGCACTTTGAACTCTTTTTTTGACTTGACTTTTTCCAAGTCAATTTCCAAAGACCTAGCTGTCATAACTAAGGCATATAATCCATTTAAATTTGGACCCACCAGTAGAAGTCGCAAATTATTGCGCAGGCTATTATAAAACCTATTGACCTTAGTCTCCTCATTTTTAAATATAAGCTCTGCATGTTGTCTCATCATGACAAATGCCTATAAGTACTCATCAACCATATGCGCTCCTTGCACCAAACATATGTTCAATGGCTGATCTGAGGCACTTCTTATTACAATCTGCTCAAGTACACCAACCGACATTAAAGCCACCACAGGGACAAGGGGTTGCACATAACTTTTAGGTTGGGCATTGATCATTGCAAAGACCACATCAACTATCATCCGAACTGTTTTCGTGGACGGAGGATGTGTAGGCACCTCTGATAATGCACTACTCTTTGTTGAGTGCTGGGGCTGAGACTACCCCGCGTCGCTTCTAGTCACCTATAATCATGAAACACAATTAAGCGACAAACAAAATTGCAAAAAGAAATTTATAGGAACATGAAGGTTCCACAAATATGTGTATTTTCATTCCTAAGTGGACATTCATGGGTTCTTTCATGTTATAATGGTGACGCACATACACGTGCTCACCATGCCTTAAAAGAATTCGACCACGAATTTGAATACGAAAGACCAACACCAGAAGCTGATACCAAATTGTAACAACCCCATCCGTCACAAAAAATATAACATAAGGTCCGGTCGGGGCCCCACGCCATATTCCAAGGACAGTCTGTGAAGTTACGAATTGAAACCATAACATTAACGCGTCCTAACTTAGAGTGCATTCTAACAGAAGTATTTAAATTTTCTTAGAACCCAAACACAAGAATGTCTACTAACAACACCATAGGAATGATATTCAAAGTACACAAAGTGTTTTGAACTTAAGACCTTACACCTGTTCTCTTTACAAATGTATATTACATACATCGGCACATAAGCTGGCCACACATGAAACAGTAAAAGATTCACCTTTGGGCCTTCGAGGGCCAGCCAACAAAGCATAAGGGACTTTAGCCCGCTTCTTTCCACTTGGCATTCCAGCACCTGTATAAGTACGCCCCACCAAGATGTAGCAAAATAAGGCAACGGTTAGCATTAGCTGACCAAATTATAATGACTCCACTCCTCACTTGGGGCGTCAGTGCTCCTTCCTTTCAAACAATAGTATGTATCTATTTTTGTATCAGAACGTGCAATTTAAGAACCATTCACCATAGACATTGACATGTACAGCCACATGCCCCGTGCACTCAGGGCACATTTTCGGTGTTCTGGACTTTCCCAGGCCCACCACCATCCTAAACATCAACCACTTAGACAGTAACATTTGAGCATTACTAGTCTTTTCGGTATGTAGCCTAAGACTGTCTTCCTCCTAGGCTACGACAAAGTCAAAGAAGCTATATTTCCCTTAGATACATGCCAGTGACTCACTCAAAGTCGATCGACATATGGTGGGTACAGGTTATCCACAACCTGTTTCTCAAACCGTCAGGCTCGCAAGCCACGACGCTAGTCAGCCTCCCCTTGCCCAATAGTACAATACATAACAGCGTTATGTTTCATGGTTGGCTCTCACAGCCACCATAGTTGGGCCCTTTAATCTCACATCTAACATATTGGCCCCCTATTCTCCAAGAGATTGGCCTCACAAACATAGCTCTCTGGGAGCTACCCCCAGTAGTAGCACTACAGCTGCGCAGTAGGGAACAAAATAAGAATTATTCCCCAAAACTTGGGTATTTTCCTGGAGACCAACTCCAATACTATCATTGAAGTAACCTGCACACCCCACGACTCTGTAAACTACCTATTTAACAACAGAGTCTTTTCCCGCACACAAAGTAATACATCACCAATTCAGACCAACCTGTCTGAATGAGCTTCACACAACATGCCTATTCCGTACTTCGATTCTGAATTCTATATGCAAGTATCTCACCGGAGATAACATCGATCACCCACTGGAAATCAATTCACTCTTCACCAATTAGTGGGGGACTTCATGCAACTATGACAAAATAAGGGCTCACATGTCCAAGGAGAGAATCATTACCCTTGAAGTTCGTTTCGGCACTATGGATGAGAAACTAGCTGGATGAAAACGAATGCAACAGACTCGCCTCCGCAGATCTAAACTAAGCTCGTGACTCGGAGCTCCGAAGCTCCAATAATGGCGGGATCTTCTTCTTCTTCCTCTTCCTTTGCTCTCCCCTCTCTCTAACTCCTTAGAAAGAGAAAGCCCAAGGTTAGAATGAGGAATAACCCCCATCCCATGGACTTAAACTAGCAAAAGCCATTGCCCACCGTCATATCTTATTTGGAGTTGACGAATGATAATGATTCAAAATAGTTTTCCTGTATAAAGCGCTACTGTCGCAATAGGAGGAGATTGCTCGACAAGCCCACCGTTCAAACTCTCCATACATACTCTGACACATAGCTGTGCCAAAACTATCCTATTACTGCCCCGTGGTACCATACTACCGTCGAGCGGTAGGTGCTTCGACATGTCATTTCACCACCTATGATGAAAGATTCACTACCGCCAGCAATAACCCTTTTGTTAGGCGGTAGCTCACCGAGACCTATGACATTTAAATCGGCTATGTTATTGTCGGTGCTTGCTCTACCACCAGGAGGTATCTTTCAGAGAGACATTTCTGGTGAACTTTAGGGCATTACATGTGCTATCTTCGAGGCCGATCATGGCAATAAGAGTATAGTTTCTTGCATTGGTTTGTCCATGCTATTTGGCTTCTTCTGAATTGTTTTCTTTGTTGCAGGCTGGCGTTCAAGCCGTTGTTTCCCTTTCTTGGGATGATCTCCTGGCTTGTTTGAAGAACAACTATCGGACCCTTTAGGAGAAGTGTCAAGTGATGGAGAGATACTGCACTGATCTGAGGGGGGGACGAGATTGTGATATCTCCCGCTTTCGTCAGTTTGAGGCGGAAATGAAAGCTGAAATGATGTATCTACGAGAGGAGCTTCATCCAAAGAAGACATAGGTGGAGAAGACAGCACGACTTTTATAGGGTGTGTAAGAGGAGATTGCTCTTCTCCAAACAGAGCGGGCTTCTCTGAAGCCTGAAGTAGAGCGCCTTTCTTCAGAGGAGCAAATGGCCAAGTTGAGGGTTGCGGGGGTTGTTGAGTACAGAGAATCTATTGACTTTATGTGAGACCGCTGATTGCTTTTTGAGGAGATCCGCGAGGAGATATGGACGTAGGAGGTTGAGCCAGACATGGTCGAGGTGTGGGAGGTGGCCTTTTTTGGTGGTATGTCAAAGGCCTTTAGGATGGTGTCCCGTAAGCGGAAGTGTGACGTTGTCGGCTTGGGCTTTGATGATCTTTCCTAGGACGAGCTTTTTGATGTTAATGATGAGGAGTAGTCCTTTGTATTTAAGCTTCTTGTATGGTTTTTACTTGTTAGCCCTTGCTTGTACTTGTGCACTTATCTTGTTGCAGCTTTGCATCCTCTGCTTTGTATTGTCATTTACTGGTTGTTGTTATCTAGGGCATATTTTATGTATTGTGTTATGGTGTAGCGTGAACAACTATAAGTTGCGCTTTTGAGGACGATGATCGCTGTGCGGGCCCGGGGTCATTCTTCGACTTGCTTTTAAGGTGAAGAGTAGATGCTCTGAACCGGGTAACATGGCGTCGAGCTTTCTGAGTCGGGAATGTTGCTGAGCGAGGCAGTGAAGACCGTCAAACTTGAGCCTATGTACGAGCGACTCGCTTTGGTGGTGTCACAACTTACTGTGGGAGAAGGGCGGAACTTCGATCATTTGTAGTGAGGGTTGCAAGGGGATAGGAGCCCTGAATAGACAACAAAGTTTGGACACTTGCAAACTGCTGGCGAGCATGAGGGGGGCAGGCCCTGACAACATCGCGACCTACTATAGGAGATGGGCCTACCTTCAATCGTAGGCAGTGAGGCCACTAAGGGCTTTGAGCCCCATAGAAGAGTCAATGGTAAAATCCCGAGGTAACCCTTTACTTGAAGAAGCGACGAAGTTCAGAAACTTGCAGACCGCTGGCATGCACGAGGGGGAAAGCCCCGGCATTGCCATTACCTACTGCGGGTGAAGGGTGAACCTTCGATCACAGGTAGTGAGTCCACTAAGGGCTGAGAGCCCTGCAGAAGAGTCATGTCGTGAATCCTGATGTAACCCTTTACTTGAAGAAACGACGAAGTTCGGAAACTTGCAGACCGCTGCTGAGCGTGAGGGGAGCAGTGTTGGGTCCATTGCCCACAATGTCCTGAATTTAAGTGAAGTCAATCTTATCAATGATATACACATATCAGTAGATGACTATTATAGGTTAGGTAGCCTAAGTGGGTATGTCAGGTAAACACTTACATAAGGTGTGGGATGACAGAAATCTGTCTAAGTCCATAGGCATTGATTTAAGGAACATCACTCAACGCCAGATGACTTATAGCGTTAAGTGTAGCATATACTGTCATAGCCTAAGTTGGAATGAGCTGAAATGTTGCTAAGTCCATAGGCATTACGTGAAGTCAACTCACTCAACGCCATGCTACTAAAGAGAAATTTGGCTAAGTGTTTTGGCGTTGAGTGATGAATACACACTCAACGCCATACAACAAAAGGCTATAAGTTGAACTAGTTGAACCATGCTCAAATTCGTCAAACTGAGTTCAGAGTTCGTCGAGCTCAGCTCACCTTTCATCGAGCTAAGTTCAGAGCTTGAGATTCTGAGTTTGTCGAGCTCAGTTGATAATTCATCGAACTGAGTTCATAGTTCGTCGAGCTCACTTCACCATTCGTCGAACTCAGAAAGACAGTCTAAGCCCAGTGTTTTTTAAAAACAGAAAATTGGCTAAGGCAGAAAGCGTTGAGTGAGGCGTGCTCACTCAATGCTCTCAATGCTTAAGTTGCTGAAGAAGCAGAAATTTGGTTAAGGCAAAAAGCGTTGAGCGGAGGTTACTGACTAAACGCTGTCAACGCTTAGTGAAGACAGAATTTTGTCTAAGGGGTTTGGCGTTGATGATGCTTACTCACCCAACGCAAGCATCAGAAAGCTGATAAAGCAAGTTGGCGTTGAGTGAAGCTGAATCTCTCAACGCCTATAAACAAACTTTATATTCTAAGTAGTTTGACATTGAGTGAAGGTTACTCACTCAATACCAAGAGATAGTAAATCTTTCTAAGTGTTTTGGTGTTGAGTGATTCTTACTCACTCAATGCCTATTCTCTAATGCTCAATTTTGGCTAAGTCCACAGGTGCTGACGTCAGCAAAATCGACAAAATCAACTTAGGTCAAATCAGTAATGGGGAAGCTCCAGTACACAACAAATCTTGCTGTAAAGCTACTGTACGTCTTCTTCCGTTAAAGCAAGGCACAGCTGGAAGCTGCAGGTTGGGCCTACCGATCTCTAAGAGTCGTTGATCGGCGAACTATAAAAGGAAGAAATAGGGACAAGAGAAATACAACTTTTAGGGCATACAATATTCAAAAAGGAGAGCAGCCGTCTTCATCTTCTTCATCATTGCTGCATGTGAAAAGCTTGAAGCTCTCCAACAAGAAAAGTTTAGTTAGTTGTGCCAGTCTCCATTTTCCATAGCAGATTCAGATCAGTTCTGAAGAAAGAAGAACCTTCATCCTTTAGCAGGTTCAGTGAGTTGTTTGAATACTCAAGATCAAAGATCTTTAGCCTTGAACAACAAGTTTAGAAGTTATCTTATGAGTTCCTCCAGCAAATTCTTTCCCTGTTGAGAGGAGAGTTGAAGCAGAAATTTTTCTGCTCAAGTTATTGACACAGAGAAATTTCTCTGTGTCAAAGTTAATTAAACTATTTCTATTTATAAGATCCTTCTTGATCTGAGCTGTAGGACCTTTGGGTCTGAGGTAGGGAAAATTTGTCTGAGCTGTAGGAAAGTGCCGCTCTTTGAGGTAGGTGAGTTTTTCTCACTGAGTAGTAGGGAGGTTTTTCCTGAACTGTGGGAGAGTGCATTTCTCTGAGTAGTAGGAGCAAGCTTGCTTTGAGGTAGGGCTATCCTCCTTAGCCTGAGTGATAGGGCTTAAGTGCTTGAGGTAGGTGATACTTGTATCACTGAGTCTAGGCATTTGTGGCTGAGGTGTAAGTCTTGGAGGAGTCTGAGAGATCCTGGGGGATCTGAGGTGTAAGCTCCTTGGAGCATTGGTTTGGAGAAGTGCCTTGACTAAGAGTAAGTTAGCAAGATGGGAGGAGAGTGGATGTACATATAATTTTGGGGAACCACTATAAAACACTTGTGTGTTTTTCTGTGTTTTCTTTTTATTTTCTTAATTACAGGTTCAAAGGACAAGCTCTAGATCACTCTAAGCTGAAAGCTAAAAGAAATAAACAAGTGATTTAAAAGACTATCAAAAGACCTAGGCAAACCTATTCACCCCCTCTAGGTTTTTAGTTACCTTGAAAATAAGATCTTTCAAGTGGTATCATAGGGAGGTTACTCAAAAAGGATTTAACAATCTGAGTGATCCTCCAAGGTAGCTGCTGTTAAGTGCTAACGAGCTCAAGAGAGAGACAGAGAGAGCTAAGTTCCATGAAACTCTCGATCTATAGAAAGGAGCAGTTTGGAATATAGAAGGAGAGGGTGAGGCTATTCATGGAAGTCTATGATCCCAGAATTTTTGCAACTATTAGGAAGGGACCTATCATTCCTATGAAGGTCTCTGCTCTGGATGCCAACATCCAGACACCAAAGACACTCTCTGAAATGACCAAAGATGAGGTCATATTAGCTGGCCTGAACAAGAGAGCACAAAATATCATTACAAGTGTTGTAGATGACTCAACATTCTTGAACTTGGTTCACTGCCAGACCTCCAAGGAGATGTGGGACACTCTTGTGGTCTACATGGAGGGTACTTTTGAGGTAAGAGATAATAGAAAGTCTCTGTTCAACCAAGAGTATGAGACTTTCAGGCAAAATTCTGAAGGAGAACATAACTACCTGTTATGAAAGATTCTTCAGGGTCATAAATGAGTTGAATACCTATGCAAGGGTATTCAATAATTATGAAATAAATTACAAGTTTCTCAGGTCTCTCACTAGATACTAGAATATTAAGATCTGTTCCATAAGAGCGATGGTCAAGCTTGCTGACACTCCTCCCCAAATATTGTTTGGGTAACTGCACTCCTATGAGATACAAATAGCTGCCAGAAAGGAGGAGGATGCCACCAACAAATCACTAGCCAAAGAAAAGTCCATGGCCATTAAAGCTGAAAGCACAAGGAAAGGAAAGAAAAGGATTAATTCTCCACTAAGGAGACCAGCTGAGTCAGACAGCTCAGGCTTAGAGGCATCAGACAGCAACATGTCTGATGATGATTTTGCAGCCTTTTCCAGACAACTCCATAGGTTGGTAAAGAAGAAGCATTGGAAGAAGAGACCTTCCAATTCCACTCATCACAGAAAGAACTAGTCCAAGACTAACAGGTATGGTTCCAAACATAATAAATATAAGTCCTATAAAGTAATTTGCTACTATTGCAGCAAGCCTGGGCATGTGATAACTGACTGCCCAGGGAAGAAGAAGGAGACTGAGGAGAAGAAGCAGCACCAGCACAAATAAAAAAAAAGGAAAAGTCCTTCATTTCCAAGAAGGAAAAGAGTTGGACAGACTCATCATCTTCTGAGTCTAAAGAAGAGGAAGCCTACATTGGGCTAGTTGCTGCTGCTATTAAAGATGAAGCTATTGCAGCAGGACAAGTCAATCCTCCAAGGAGGATAGGAATCAAGGCCCCTCTGACACTATCAAATAGTAAGCCAGAGGTGGATGAAGATATCCATAGCTACAGAGGGTTGATTGCAATGATAGATGAGGAAGGAAACCAGAATCAGCCTGGTCAAAGCAAGGTACATTCATCACTTAACTCTGCTTATTTGTCTGAGTTTGAGACTAGTCTTTGCTCAGAAGCCTCTTCACCCTGTGGTGAAGAAGATTTTGTATCTGAAGGAGATGTCAATCAACTGATTGACAGGTATGGAGAACTTATGAATGCCTTCAAGACGGTCAAGAAGTTGTCTAAGAAGCAAACTAAAGAGATTTCATCTCTTAATCTTGCAGTTGGCCAGCAGACTATAACAGCAAATCTGCTGGACAAGAATGCTAGGGAAATTCGATAACTGAAGTCCCTCTTGGAAATTCAGGTAGCCTCTATCAAGCCCAAGAACTATCTCATCAGGGGGCTTGAAGATAAGCTTGAGAAGGAGAAAAGATTAGTGGCTAGCTATTCTAAGCCAAGTACTGCCCTCCCCTTGATATACTCCTTCTACTCTCAAAAGGGCATTAAGGGGTTGGGATTCAAGGGAAGCACAAGAGTTGCTCCTTCTAATAGGAAGGGCACAACTCCAGCTCCACCTCAGCCTATTGTTTCTAAGCCTCCCATTCTTTTCAAAAAAGTTTTGATACCTTCTAACAGGTTTGACCAAGAAAGCTCTTATGGTCACTGGGAGAGGGTTGTTCATCTGGAGTGAACAAAGATGTTCATTGTCATGGTGAAAGTTTTGTTAGGGTGTGTGCAGTTAAGGTTGCCAATGAGAAATTTCAAATGGCCCAATCTGTACAATTTTTCTTTGGTGCTTCTACACCAACTCTCAATAATATTACTGCAGTCAAGGCTCAGAGTCTGATAGCAAAGGTTCAGACAAAGGGCAAGTCCAAGAGTTAGGCTGATCTGGGTATATCTGAAGCCATCAGAAGCATGCTTTCTAAAAAGAAGCTAGCTGGTGCTGGCACTCCGGGCAGACCAAATCAACCAGCTTTAAGACTTACCTTTAATCAAATTCTGGTTAAAAGAAATCAGAAAAAGGCTGTAGCACATATTCCTCCTATCAAGACTGCTGCTCATCAAGCTACAGGGTCTTCACAGAAAAGAAGATATAACATACATGATTGCTGGTGCTGTGGTAAGATATGGCATTTTGCCATTGACTGCTGGCACAATCCCAATGTGTCTAGAGCTAGGGTCAGTCCACAAGTCAAAAAATCTGCTGGTGGACATGTTCAGTTACATGCTAACATGCACCTAGGACCCAATAAATATTGGGGGTCCTAAGGTTAAGTAATATGTATATTGTAGGATAGTCCAAGGTGTCATACCCCTATATGGTACTTGAACAGTGGTTGATCCAGGCACATGATGTAACACCTCCCCTGTAATGACTGTATAATATGGGTCCATCCGGGGCTCCACAACATACAGACGCCACAGCTTAAGCATTAAAAGATGATATAAACTACTCAACTCAAAACTCAGACTAACACCGCGAAAACAGAAAACAAGGCGAGAAGTTATCCACATACATATGAGTATCAACACGGCCTTAAGGCCTTACAACAATTAAGAGTCCAAAAATCAAATAATAATAACAAACGTCAACGTGCATAAGCACTCCTATTCTACCTCAACATGCAAGCCGGAAACATAGTGCATCAAACATAAAATTCCACAAAATAGGTGTAACACCCCAAAAATCTCAAAATGTGTTTGCAAACAGTTTTGGGTTGGAGGCTGTTAGACACGGCCTGGGACACGGGCGTGTCCCAGGGCGTGTCGGGGGTACACGGCCTGGGACACGGGCGTGTCCCAGGGCGTGTTCAGGTTAGTCGACGATTGATAGTCGACGATCGTCGAGCCTGGGACACGGCCTCCGACACGGGCGCGTCCCAGGGCGTGTCACTCATTTAAATTCGAAAATGGCCTGTTTGAGTCAGAGAAGTACACGGCCTTGAACACGGCAGTGAACACGGCATGGAACACGGCCGTGTTGGGTTTGACACGGGCGTGTGCCTACCCGTGTACTGGTTTTAGAGATCGGTGAGTACCGTGTAGCAGGGGACACAGGCGTGTCTCATCACTGACACGGGCGTGTCAGGTTCGACACGGGCGTGTCGATGCCCGTGTTCTCGAATATTTCAGTCGGTGCGAGTGCCGCGTGTGCCGCTTAAGGGTACACGGCCTGTGACACGGGCGTGTCACAGGCCGTGTCGGCCAAAAGAAAAAGGATTTTCAGGCAGATCTTGGCCCTTCATTTTCTTTAAATAGAATCCTGTGGCTGGAGATCATTTCTGGTCTGATAAGGCCGGAAAAGGAGGAAGAAAAGCTCATTCTTCATTTCATCTTCTCTTTCTAAAATTTAAGAGAGAGGTGAGAGCAAGGAGGAAGAAGAAGTGGAGTCCGGCTGCCGGTGGTGCTACGGTGGTCCAAATCGCGAGCCGAGTTCGGATTTGAGAAGGCAACGCTGCTGCGAAGACTTTCATCCGTCTCAAATTTCTCTCCATGGCTCCGAAGCAAACTCCTAGGGTAACGATTTCCTGCTTGGACATGTGAAGTCCTTAATTCCTGCATTGCATAGGGAAAACCCTTCCCCGCGAGTGTGCGGTGGGTTGTGGCGTCCCTTGGGGTAGATATGTGAAGTCGCCCTTGTTAGAGTCCGGAATTGGAGTCTAGGCATGCTGTGTGAAGCCCATCTGGACATGGTCTGGATTGGTGATGCTTGATTGCATATCGGAGAAGACTCCGTGTTTATTGCTTGTATGCATGATGGATAAAGTACTGGAGGAAGTCCAGGAAATATTGAGAGTTGGACTCTCTTGTAGCCGTGAGTGCTACTTTGTGGAAGGTTGAGCCGTGAGGTTGCAACTAGGAAATGGTGGAACGGGAAAGGTGAAGCTGTACCCGCGTCAGTCCAGGCGTGAGTCTGACGATGTGAGCAACGGGAAAGGTGGATCTGTACCCGCGTTATGGTTGTCTAACCTTGGGTGCTTAAGACCCTGTTAGGATCACATAGCGAGAGTCGACGGCCTGTGAGCCGATCAGACTAGAATGCTCATAATGCACCGTTATGTCTGGGACCTCTGAACGGTGTGAATGTGCCCTGAGTGCACGGAGCGTCGGGCCGTCGTGCCGACGTTTGTGATATGTGACTGTGCGGTCGTGCACGTCTTGCTTGAATTGCTATATATCATGTTGGATGATTGCTATGCAGGGATGGAATTCCGCTGCCCCGTGCCAGGGGCAGGGTCGTTATAATTGGTCAGCTGAATGCTGACCGTTGCCCTGTTTTGCCACCGCTTGGTGGATTGGTTCTTACAGGTACTGGAGGTGTTGGCCCGAGCGGGACTTAGCGGGCTGAAGCCCAAAGCTGCGTTGCTGCCCACGAAGGCATTGTTTTGTTTCTTTTGTTCATGTGTGGCCGGCCTGCGTGCCGATGTCTGTAATCCACACTCTTGTTAAGAGAAACTGTTGTAAGGCCTTAAGGCCAGACTCTTTTGATGTATATATACATTCCTATGTTAGTGGACAATGTTCTTTATCTTGAGTTCAATAATTCAACCGTGAAGCTTCCGCTAGAATGCTCTGTGTTAGGATGCGTTAGTTTTGATATTATTTCGTAGCGTCTTCGCCTGTTTGTGGAATATGGTGTGGGGCCCCGGCCGGACCCTCTATTATATTCTTCTTGACGGGTAGAGGTGTTACAATAGGGCTATTACACAACTTGAAACACTTCATGAGGCTTAGGCCTTTTTGGCCGGCGAGCTAGCTCCTGCTTGCGATCCTTGCCTTGTAAAAATTGGTTGTAACGTGGGTCAGCAAAGGCTGACCTCAACTGTGTAACTAACACATGTCCTCCCGGCCGTCCCTAGCGGACCTCGAGGTACACCACCACCCTGGAGGTCAGCACTTCGTATGCAATTTACATAACATATACAGTTATAAAACAGATTTTTATGTCTCATTCAACAAACATGTTTCTAAGTTGAGCATAAATAAAAGGGGGCCTACAATGCAGCATGTATGCAATCCTGAGTTTCACCCAAGGAACCCTACAACGTATGAATCTAACACATCATCACGCAATCATCAATCAGGTACTTTTAATTTCCCCTTCAGCGTTCGAGCCATAAACCCATAGGTACTTCCAATTTCCCCAAACAGTATACAAGACGCTACACATAATTCTTGCCAAGGCCCCACCCGCTTGTAGGTCTCAAAACCCGGGCTTGCCTACAGACTCTAATTTCTCTCATTAGGATTCCGTCTCAAACAATCAAACTGATACTAAGAACCCTCGCAGGACCCCACCCGCTCGTGGGCTTCATTGCCCGGGCTTGTCCAATGCTTGGCATTCTCGTCAGTTTCATAGAAGGGGACTTGTCTCGTCGGGACACTCTCCCCACATAACTTGCACGTCACGGGATAGCCAGCTGACCGCGGAGACAAAGCCATGCCTTAGCACATCACAAAAAGTATCTTGTCGCAACGGATTTCTACCAAAATCCTTAAGTTCACAATGCAACACCACCGAGTCGGAATAACGGTCGCGACTACGGCTTCATTCACAATGCCTAATCCATTAGCTGAGCAGATCTATAATGCAATATCAGGTCGGGGATGGACACAATCGACCCGGTGGTTCCTCTTGAACTATGGCGACCCGAATCCCTCTCACTTGAGAGATCCGATGCCTAAATGCTTGAAAGAAAGAAAAAAACAACATGGATGCCATGCACGCATCCTAAAGACCGAGAGGAGAAGTGTCGTTACCCTTCGACTCCTCTTCCTAGCCATGGAATATTTGTCTTGCATGGATGAAAATGAGTGCCTCCAAGTCCTCTCAACAGATCTGGACTCGGATAAACGATCGGGGCTCTGAAGCTCCGACAATGGCGGAAGGAAGCTCTCTTCTTCCTCCTCCCACTCTCTCTCCCAAACCCTAACTCAACTCCAAAAAGAGAAGAAAATGAGGGAGAAATACTGCTCAGCCCTATATAAGCACTCTAGAGGGAGAGTCTTGGGACTTAGGATTAAAACCTAAGTGAAATCGAATGGCTAAAAAGCCAAACGATGGAACTTCTTCCACCCGCTACCGCCGGGCAGTAACTACCTACCGTCGAATGGTAGTTTCCCGAGCGCTCTGCCAAAAAATTGTGTCACGCTAATCCGGCGGTAAGTATAACATGGCGGGGTAGATCCTTTCTAGAGAACTAAACGGTCTCGACGAACTCAATACTATCGACGCCACTCCTTGGGTTACTGCTGCGCGGTAACAACTACCGTCAAGCGATATTCCTCTCAACGCTCAACCATCGTCTTTCGTCGAACATCTTTCATCGACCGAGTTACCGCCATGAGGTAACTAACTAATGCCTGGCGATAGCCCTCTCTACACTCACCGAATGTCTATCTTCGAGCTACACACGACGAAACAAGGATACCGCTGGGCGATAGCTACTATTGCAGTACGGTATCATCCAGATAAAGGTCTGGAAAATTGGGGTGTTACAACTCCTCCCCCTTAAAAGAATTTTGTCCTCGAAATTAATTATGCACTCAAACCAAAAGCATACCTGAATTGAAAAGTTCTGGGAAGTCCTCCTGCATTGCTTGCTCACGCTCCCAAGAGAACTCGTCTCACCCGTAGTTGTCCCAACGCACTTTTACGAGCTTCACCTCTTTGTTCTGCAACTGCCGAACTTCTGAATCCTCTATGCCCATCGAACAAACATTCGCCATCAAGTCCTCTTCTATCGACACTATCACCGGTTCGATCACCACACTAGCCTCCACCAAGGCTTTCCTCAAGACGGAGACTTGAAAACATTGTGTAATCCACTCATCTCCAAGGACAACGCCAACCGGTACGCTGCTTCTCCAATATGTTCTATAACCTCGAATGGTCCTAAAAACCTCGGACTCAACTTCTTGAGTCGGCGAATCCACAAAACGCCTTTGAACGGCTTAATCTTGAGATAAACCCAGTCGTCTAGCGCTAACTCCACATACCTATGGTGAGCATTAAAATACTTTGCTTGCCGGTCCTGGGCAACCTTCATGCGCTCCTGAATGGTTCGCACCATCTCGCATGCATCAACTACCACTTATTTTCCCAAAAGTTTGGTGTCTTTCGCTTCTATCCAAGACATTGGCGTTTGACACCGCTTTCCATACAAAGCTTCGTATGGCGCCATCTTTATACTTTCCTGGTAACTGTTGTTATAGGAAAACCCCACCATGAAGAGAAGGTCTTCCCACTTTTTCCCAAAGTTAAGGGTACACATCCTCAGCATATCCTCCATTGTACGATTCATTCTTTCGGTTTGTCCATCAGTTTGAGGATGGAACGTCGTACTGAACTTGAGCTTTGTGCCCAGACTCTTCTGAACCAACCTCCAGTCATTGGACATGAATCGTCCATCACGATCACTAACTATACTCTTAGGAATCCCATGTAGTCGCACAATGTTGCGAACATATAACTCTACCAGTTTTTCCACGCTGTCCACTTTCTGATTTGGGGTAAAATGAGCCACTTTGGTCAAGCAATCCACGATCACCCAAATCGCGTCATTACCCTGCTGCGATTGAGGTAACCCATGCAAAAAGTCCATGGAGATGTCATCAAATTTCCACTCCGGGATAGGAAGAGGCTTCAGGAACCCACCCAGCTTCTGACACTCGACCTTTACTAAGGCACAAGTTTGGCACTGATTCACGTACAAAGCTACATCCCGCTTCAAACCAGGCTACCAAAAGGATTTCTTCATATCCAAGTACATCTTTGTACTGCCCAGATGAATAGAGTACTTCGTAAAGTGAGCCTCAAATATCAACTCCTCACGGAGCTTGCCGAACTGCGGCACACATATCCTTCTGTCCTTCCTCAAGATACCATCAATCATCTCCCAGGCGCTACCTTTACCCTTTTGAGCTTCCAACACAAATGGCTGGAACTCTACATCCAAATTAGTCGTTTACCAAACACGGTCGGTTAAGTCATTTTGCAACTCAATCCAGTTCAACCGAGCCATGATAGACTCGTCTCTTGCTGCACAAACGATGCCGAAGGACTCAAAGTCTCGCACCAACTGCTCATCATGAGCTTCAATCCAATTCCCTTGTCGAGAAAACTTTCTACTCAAGGCATCTGCCACCATGTTGGCTTTGCCTGGCGTATATTGAAATGCCACACCATAGTACCCAATGAACTTGACCTATCTGCGCTGCCGCATATTCAAATCCTTTTGATCCAGAAGATACTTCAGGCTTTTGTGATCCGTGAAGATCTCCACTTTCGCACCATACATATAGTGCCGCCATAATTTCAACACAAAAATTACCGCCGCCCCAAGTCATGGACGGGGTAATTCCTTTCATGAGGTTTCAACTGCCTAGACCCAAAGGATATCACACTACCATATTGCACTAACATGCAACCTAAACCTTATCCTGATGAATCACTGAAAATCTAAAATCCTTCAGTCCTTGTAGGCAGACTTAGGATTGGAGCTGTCATCAGCCTTTCCTTCAGGGTGTCAAACGCCTGATTTCACTCCTGAGTCCACACAAACTTCTGGTCCTTACGAGTTAGAGAAGTGAGGGGTAGATCTATCTGCAAAAAGTTTTCCAAAAACCTTCTATAGTACCCGACTCGTCCAAGAAAACTTCGTACTTCCGCCACGGTTCTCAAAATCGGACAATCCCTGATGGCTTCAACTTTTGCTGGATCTACCGCTACCCCATCACCACTAATCACATGGCCCAAAAATGCCAGCTTCTCCAACCAGAATTCGCACTTCGAGAACTTTGCATAAAGCTGGTTCTCTCTAAACACTTGCAGGACTACTCTTAAATGAGTCTCATGCTCCGCCTCAGATTTGGAGTATACCAAGATATTGTCAATAAAGACAACTATAAAAGAATCCAAGTATTCCTGAAATACTCGATTCATCAGATCCATGAATACTGATGGCGCGTTCGTCAACCCGAACGACATCACCGAGAACTCGAAGTGACCATACCTTGTACCAAACGCTGTCTTGGGTATGTCTTCATCTCGAATCCGCAACTGATAGTATCCAGACTTCAAGTCCAACTTTGAGTACACCACTAAACCCACCAACTGGTAAAACAGGTCATCTATCCGTGGAATCAGATACTTATTCTTGACGGTCAATTTATTCAACTCTCGGTAGTCTATGCACAACCGCATCCAAGAGGTCATCTATCCGTGGAATCAGATACTCATCCACTGTCTTGTCGACGCAGGAATGTACTTCTTCAAGAAAGCATTCCCGAACTCTTCAATGGACGGGGTGTGTCCAGGAAACTGGCGACCGCTATGGCTCACCCACAAAAACTTAGCGTCTCCTTCCAACATAAAGGTAACAAACTCAGATTTCTTTTCCTCTGGCGTCTCTGCCGCCCTTAGAAGTTCTTAAATCCTTGTCCACCAATCCTCTGCATCAGTCGGCGTGCCGACTCTCTTAAATATTGGAGATGGAAGCTTAAGAAATACTTCGTTTGCCGGTCTCTGTGCCCAACAACCACTCTCTCAGCCAATGGCTCTACTTGCCTGGCTCCTCCACCCGACACGGTTGTTGTCGTATCTGGGGTAGCAGGAGTTGCTACCTGGGCAATAAGGGTCATAGCTTGCGCTGTCACTGTAGCTTGGGCCGCTACTATTGCTTCTGCAATTATGCCATAGAAATCGGCCGGGGTTACCCCCATGCCCAACGGACCTGGAGCAGTAGCACTGCTCGCCGATGGCTCTTCTCGTGGCCTCGACGTCCCAGCCTCATTGCTTGTACCCTTGACAAAAGCAAGGTAAACACGAATCAGTCTCTATTCGCATGACTCATACATAAGGACACTCATGGCCCTGCATTACTCCTATGTGGATAATTTCTCTATGCGATCCGATTATGACATTCGACCACGAATCCTTTCCTTGGACACTAACTTGGCCTTGATACCAAATTGTAAGACCTACCCTATAATGACCGTAAAATATGGGTCTGGTTGGGTCCCTACAACATACAGAGGCCACAACTTAAGCATTAAAATATGATATAAACTACCCAACTCAAAACTCAGACTAACACAGCGAAAACAAAAAACAAGGCTAGAAGTTATCTACATACATATGAGTATCAACACGGCCTTAAGGCCTTAAAATAATTAAGATTCCAAAACTCAAATAATAACAACAAACGTCAACATACATAAGCACTCCTAGACTACCTCGGCATGCAAGGCGGAAACATAGTGCATCAAACATAAAATTCCACAAAACAGAGCTATTACACAACTTGAAACACTTCATGAGGCTTAGGCTTTTTTGGCCGGCGAGCTAGCTCCTGCTTGCGATCCTTGCCCTATAAAAATTGGTTGTAACGTGGGTTAGCAAAGGCTGACCTCAACTATGTAACTAACATATCTCCTCCTGGCCATCCCTAGCGGACCCCGGGGTACACCACCACCCTACAGGTCAGTACTTCGTATGCAATTTACATAACATGTAAAGCTATAAAATAGATTTGGATGTCTCATTCAACAAACATGTTTCTAAGTTGAGCATAAAGAAAAGGGGGCCTAAAATGTAGCATGTATGTAATACTGGGTTTCACCCAAGGAAGCCTACAACAATGAATCTAACACATCATCACACAATTATCAATCGGGTACTTTCAATTTCGCCTTCGGCGTTCGAGCCGCAAACCCATAGGTACTTCCAATTTCCCCAAACGACATACAAGCCGCTACGCGGAATTCTTGCCAAGGCCCCACCCGCGCGTGGGTCTCAAAACCCGGGCTTGCCTGCAGACTCTGACTTCTCTCATCAAGATTCTATCTCAAACAAACAAATTGATACTAAGAACCCTCGCAGGACCCCACCCGCTCGTGGGCTTCATTGTCCGGGCTTGTCCAATGCTTGGCATTCTTGTCAGTTTCACAGAAGGGTACTTGTATCGCCTGGATGCTCTCCCAACATGACTTGCATGTCACGGGAAAACCAGCTGATCACGGAGACAGTGCCACGTCTTAGCACATCACAAACAGCATCTTGTCGCAACAGATTTCTACCAAAATCCTTAAGTTTGCTATGCAACATCAAGGAGTCGGACTAACGGTCGCAACTATGGCTTCATCCACAATGCCTAATCCACTAACAGAGCAAATATCTAATGCAATATCATGCCGTGGACGGATACAATCGAACCGGTGGTTCCTCTTGAACCATGGCGACCTGAATCCTTCTCAATTGAGAGATCTGGTGCCTAAATGCTTGAAAGAAAGCAAAAAAACAACGTGGATGTCATGCACGCATCCTAAAGACCGAGAGGAGAAGTGTCGTTACCCTTCGACTCCTCTTCCTAGCCATGGAATCTTTGTCTTGCACGGATGAAAACGAGTGCCTCCAAGTCCTCTCCACAGATCTGGACTCAGATCAACGATCGGGGCTCCAAATCTCTGACAATGGCGGAAGAAAGCTCTCTTCTTCCTCCTCCCACTCTCTCTTCCAAACCCTAACTCAACTCCAAAAAGAGAAGAAAATGAGGGAAAATCCCGCTCAGCCCTATATAAGCACTATGGAGGGAGATTCTTGGTCCTTAGGATCAAAACCTAAGTTAAATCAGATGGCTAAAAAGCAAAACGATGGAACTTCTTCCATCCGCTACCGTCAGGCGGTAACTACCTACCGCCAAGCAGTAGTTTCCCAAACGCTCTGCCAGAAAATAGTGTCGTTCTAACGCTGGTGGTAAGTATAACGTGGTGCGGTAGATCCTTTCTCGAGAACTCAACAGTATCGACGAACTCAATGCTCTCGGCGCCACTCCTGGGGTTACCACTGTGCGGTAATAAATACCGTCGAGCGATGGTCCTCTCAACGCTCGACGATCGGCTTTCGTCGAATGGCTTTCATCGACCGGGTTACCGCCACGCGGTAACTAACTATCGTCGGGCAATAGCCCTCTCGACACTCACCGAATGGCTATCGTCGAGCTGCACCCGATGAAACAAGGCTACCGTCGGGCGATAGCTACTATCGCCGCACGGTAGCTTACAGGTAAAGGTCTGGAAAACCGGAGTATTACACATGATTGGAATAAGGAGAAATATGAAGGAGTTTACTCAAGTAAAAGATGGACCCAAAGACATCTTTGGAGGTTCAGATAGATGTGTAACCAGAGGATATGGTAAGATTACTAGTGACATAGTCACCATCACCAATTTGTCTTATGTTGAAGGGTTACAACACAACCTTATAAGCATAAGCGAGCTTTCTGATCTTGGCTATGTTATTGTCTTCCACAAGGATGAGTGCCTAATTAGGAGGTCAAGTGACCAAGAGGTCATCTTGATAGGCACTAGGAGTGGAAATGTTTATTGTTTGAACTTTTTATGTCTAGACACAGATTCTCCATCTGTTAAGAGGCAAATAAGAAAGTCTCCTACTATGTCCAGTGACACAAGAGACTAGCCCATTTGAATTTCAAGACTATTGGCAAGCTCTTCAGTCAAGAGCTAGTTAGAAATGACCCCAATGTAAAGTGATCTAACTAGGGAATTTGCTCAGCTTGCCAAAAGGGTAAGTAGACAAAAGTCTCCTTCAAGTGTATTAGGACCAAAGACTCTGTGAGGTGCTTATACCTCTTGCACTTGGATCTATTTGGTCCTATGCCAGTTCACAGTCTTGGTAGGAAAGTCTTTACCCTTGTGGTACTTGATGACTATTCCAAGTTTTCTTGAGTGTTCTTTCTTAAGAAGAAGGATGAAACCCTTAATGTCTTCATGAGGTTTGTCAAGCAAATTCAGAATGAGCTTGACAGTTCTGTGGTCAAAATCAGAAGTGACCATATGACAGAATTCCAGTCTGATAGCATAATAAAGTTCTGTGAAGAGCACGAAATTCATCAAGAATTCTCTTCTCCTAGAACACCCCAAAAAAAGGGATAGTTGAGAGGAAAAATAGGACTCTCATAGAGGTTGGTAGAATATTGTTGAGTGAAACATCTCTCCTACAATATTTCTGGGCTAAGGCAGTAAATACTGCATGTCATGTCCTCAACAGAGCCTCTATCACCAAAGGCCATAAGAAGACTCCCTATGAGATCTTGAAGGGAAGAAAACCAAATTTAGGCTATCTTAGAATCTTTGGTAGTAAATGCTTTGTGCTTCATAATGGGAAGTCCAATGTGACTAAGTTTGCTGCCAAATCCTATGATTGAATATTTGTTGGGTACAACAATCATAACAAAGCCTATAGGATCTAAAACTTGAAAATCCAAGTTGTAGAAGAATCAGTTCATGTAGTCTTTGATGAGTCTACCATGATTAATAATGGACTGCCTAGTTCCTCTTATAGTACTATAGGTACAGAACAGATGATGGACAAGCTGACCATCAAGGAAGCATCACCAGTCATCCAAGATGATATAGAAACTCCAGAAGATCTACCTGGCACACTGGGAGTGGATGAAGATAAACAAGAAGATGCCCCTGTTGTTGAAAGAATACTATCAATTGCAGTCAGACATATGAGAGATCATCTAACACACCAGATCATTGGTGGGGCAAGTCATGGAGTAATGACAAGGAGAAGAAGTCAAAACACAGCCAAGTATTCAAGATTTCTATCCCAAGTGGATCCCAAGATGTTTGAAGAGGCCAACATAGACCATCATTGGATTGGAGCTATGTAGGAGGAACTGAACCAATTCAAGAGGTGCATGGTCTAAAAGCTAGTTCCCAGAACTCATGGTCATAATGTCATTGGAGTCAAGTGGATATATAGAAGAAACAAGCTTGATGGAAATGGCATTATAATTAAGAATAAGACCAGACTAGTAGCTAAGGGGTACATGCAAGAAGAAGGGATTGATTTTGATCAAACCTTTGCCCGTGTAGTAAAATTGGAGGCCATTAGATTGTTCCTTACATATGCTGCACATAAGGGATTCAAGGTCTATCAAATGGATGTGAAGTCAGCCTTACTAAATTGTGGCATAAAAGAAGAAGTCTATGTTGAGTAGCCTCCAGGTTTTGTAGTTCTTAACTCACCTGATTTTGTTTATAGACTTAGGAAAGCTCTATATGGGCTGAAGCAAGCCCCTAGAGCATGGTATGAGAAATTGTCTAGTTTCTTCATTGAGAACAAATTCTAAGGGGAAAATGGAAAAGACCATATTCCTAAGGGAATGTAAGGGTAAGATCATCCTAGTACAAATCTATGTAGATGACAACATCTTTGAATCTATTGATGACAGCCTCTGCAAAAGTTTGCTAAACTTATGCTGAGGAAGTTTAAGATGAGTAGTATGGGTGAACTTAAGTTCTTCTTGGGCCTCCAAGTAAGACAGATTGATGATGGCTTGTCCATATCCCAGTCTAAGTTCACTAAGGAGTTAATCAAGAAATTCGGCATGGAGAATTCCTCCACCATGAGAACTCCCATGGGGTTAAGTATGTCTGTAGGCAAAGATGAAATAGGGAAGCCTGTTGATAAAACTTTATATAGAGGGATAATTGGCTCCCTTCTATATTTGACTGCAAGTAGGCCAGACATCATGTATGCTACATGTGCTTGTGCTAGGTATCAGGCTTGCCCTAAAGAATCTCACTACTATGCAGCTAAGAGAGTTTTGAGGTATCTTAAGGGCACTCCAGATCTTGGCCTTTGGTACTCTAGGAATGGGGAGTTTGAACTAACTGGCTATTCAGATGCAGATTTTGCAGGCTGCAAAGAGGACAGGAAGAGTACATCTAGCACCTGTCAGTTCTTGGGAGGGAGACTGGTATCTTGGAGTAGCAAGAAACAAAACAGTGTGGCAATATCAACTATAGAGTTAGAGTACATCTCAGCAGGAAGCTGTTATGCTCAGTTATTGTGGATCCAACACCCGCTTCAAGACTATAACCTCTAGATAAGTAGAACTCCTTTATTCTGTGATTCTACTAGTGTAATCTCTTTTGCTAGGAATCCTATCTCCCATAGAAGGACTAAGCACATAGAGATTGGATATCATTTCATTAGGGAGCATGTGAGATGTGAAGACATCACCCTTGAGTTTTTCCCAACAGACAAGCAAGTGGCTGACATCTTTACCAAGCCACTAGATGAAGCCAAGTTTAAAACCTTCAAATTTTAGTTGGGTATGTTAAACTTAGTATAGCTTCAGTTTCTCCTCACCTCTAGTTGCAAACTATGTGGCTTTATGCAGATATGATGGTCCTTTAAAGAAATAAAGATTCTCAAATTGAGGGAGAGCAAGTTCAGCACAATTCCAATATTTGAGTGCTGCCTAATTGAGGGGGAGCAGGTGATAAGATGATCAGTTGATCTGGTGCATCCTACCAGATATTTGCTACAGTCAAAAAGAGAGAGAATAAGATGATCAGATAAGTAAGGCAGTAATAAGACAGCAACAGTTCATGGGAAGTAGATGGCAGATGTAGTAATATTCCATTCTGCAAACAGGGAAGTGTGGTAACTATATATCACCTCTCAATTATACAGTTTTCTTTTATTATGCCTTATGCTGCATGGTTCTGTGTTTTTCATTGACTCATTTGCTTAAGAGTTTTGAATTCCTCAAATAGGGGGAGATTGTTGGGTACATTGCCCACAATATCCTAGATTTGAGTGAAGTCAATCTTATCAATGATATACACATATCAGTAGATGACTATGATAGGTCAGGTAACCTAAGTGGCTAAGTCAGGTAAACACTTACCTAAGGTGTGGATGACAGAAATCTGTCTAAGTCCACAGATGTTGAGTGAAGGAACATCACTCAATGCTAGATGACTTATAGCGCTGAGTGTAGCCTATATTGTCATAGCCTAAGTTGAATTAGCTGAAATGTGGCTAAGTCCACAAACATTGAGTGAAGTCAACTCACTCAATGCCATGCTACTAAAGAGAAGTTTGGCTAAGTGTTTTGGCATTGAGTGATGAATACACACTCAACGCCATACAACAAAAAGGCTGTAAGTTGAACAAGTTGAACCATGTTCAAATTTGTCGAATTGAGTTCAGAATTCGTCTAGCTCAGCTCACCATTCATTGAGCTAAGTTCAGAGCTTGAGATTCTGAGTTCATCGAGCTCAGTTGATAATTCGCCGAACTGATTTCAAAGTTCATCGAGCTCACTTCACCATTCATCAAACTCAGAAAGACAGTCTAAGCCAGTGTTTTTTAAACATAGAAAATTGGCTAAGGCAGAAAGCGTTGTGTGAGGCGTGCTCACTCAACGCTCTCAACGCTTAAGTTGCTAAAGAAGAAGAAATTTGGTTAAGGCAAAAAGCGTTGAGTGGAGGTTACTGACTCAACGCTGTCAATGCCTAGTGAAGATAGAATTTTGTCTAAGGGGTTTGCCATTGAGTGATGTTTACTCACTCAACGCCAAGCAGCAGAAAGCTGATAAAGCAAGTTGGCGTTAAGTGAAGATGAATCTCTCAACGCCTAGAAACAGACTTTATATTCTAAGTAGTTTGGCATTGAGTGAAGGTTACTCACTCAACGCCAAGAGACAGGAAATCTGTCTAAGTGTTTTGGCATTTAGTGATGCTTACTCACTCAATGCCTATTCTCTGATGCTCGATTTTTGCTAAGTCCATAGGTGCTGACGTCACCAAAATTGACAAAATCAACTTAGGTCAAATCAGGTATGGGGAAGCTCCAGTAAATGACAAATCTTGCTGTAAAGCTACTGTACGTCTTCTTCCATTAAAGCAAGGCGCAGTTGGAAGCAGCAGGTGGGGCCCACCAATCTCTAAGAGTCATTGATTGGCAAACTACAAAAGGAAGAGATAGGGCTAAGAGAAAGACAACTTTTAGGGCATACAATATTCAAAAAGGAGAGCAGTTGTCTTCATCTTCTTCGCTAAGGCTGTATGTGAAAAGCTTGAAGCTCTCAAGCAAGAAAAGTTCAGTTAGCTATGAAAGTCTCCATCTGCCACATCAAATTCAGAATCAGTTTTGAAGAAAGAAGAACCTTCATCCTTTAGCGGGTTTAGTGAGCTGTTTGAAGATTCAAGATCAAAAGATCTTTAGACTTCAATAGCAAGTTTAGAAGTTATCTTCTGAGTTCCTCCAGCAAATTCTTTCCCTGCTGTGAGGAGAGTTGGAGCATAAATCTTTATGCTCAAGTTGTTGACACAGATAAATTTCTCTATGTCAAATTTAATTAAACTATTTCTATTTATAGGATCTTTCTAGATCTGAGCTGTAGGACCTTTGGGTCTGAGGTAGGGCAAAATTTTCCTGAGCTGTAGGAGAGTACAACTCTCTGAGATAGGTGATTTTACAAACTGAGTAGTAGGGCAGTTTTGCCTAAACTGTAGAAGAGTGCATCTCTCTGAGTAGTAGGAGCAAGCTTTCTTTGAGGTTGGGCTACCCTCCTTAGGCTGAGTGGTTGGGCTTAAGTGCCTAAGGTAGGTGATACTTGTATCACTAAGTATAGGCCTTTGTGGCTGAGGTGTAAGTCTTGGAGGAGACTAAGAGATCTTGAGGGATCTGAGGTGTATGATCCTTGGAGTATTAGTTTGGAGAAGTTCCTTGACTTAACAAGGTGGGAGGAGAGTGGATGTACTTATAATTTTGGGGAACCACTATAAAATACTTGTGTGCTTTTCTGTGTTTGCTTTTATTTTCTTAATTGTAGGTACTAAGGACAAGCTTTAGATTACTCTAAGTTGAAAGCTAAAAGAAATAAACAAGTGATTTAAAAGACTACCAAAAGACATAGGAAAACCTATTCACCCCCCTCTAGGTTGCTAGCTACCTTGAAAATAAGATCTTTCAAGCAAGCCCTTGCTATGTCATGACCTACTATAGGAGAAGGGAGAATTCTTGATTGTAGGTAGTAAAGACACTAAGGGCTGGGAGCCTAGTAGAAGATTCAGGGGGCGAATCCTAACGTAACCCTCTACATGAAGAAATGTCAAAGTTTGAAAACTTGTAAACCACTTGTGAGCCTGAGGGGGCATGCCTTAGCAATGATGTGATCTACTACGAGAGAAGGGAAAACCTTCAATCGCAGGAAGTGAGGTCACTAAGGGCTGGGAGCCTTGTAAAATAGTCAGGGCTGAATCCCGATGTAACCCTGTACTTGAAGAAACGACGAGGTTTGGAAACTTACAGATCGCTGGCGAGCGCGAGGGGGCAGGCCATAGCGATGTCGTAATGTACTGATGGAGAAGGGCGATGTTTTGATCTCAGGAAGTGAGGCTATTAAGGTATAAGAGCCCCTTAGAAGAGTTAGGGGGTGAATCCTGACATAACCCTCTACATGAAGAAATGGCGAAGCTCGGAAACTTGCAAACCACTGCCGAGCACGAGGGGAGTAGGTCTGTACGATTCCATGACCTATTGCGGGAGAAGGCAAACCTTCGATCGTAGGCAGTGAAGCCACTAAGGGATGGTAGACCCATTGAAAGTCTTTGATTTAAAGGGTAGCTAAACACCTAGAGGGGGGGGGGGGGGTGAATACATTTTTAGGCCTTTTTAAGATTTTCTTTGACTTTGTGTGTTTTAGGGTCGGATGTGATTAGGTTATTTTTGCTTTCAAGTAAATCACACACAGAACACACAATATTTATAGTGGTTTCCTAGATTATGGGTATGTCCACTGTCCCTCACCTTTCTAATAGTTTGTTAGACAAGGCCCCTTCTCAAAAACTCGGCTCCTAAGATCTTACAACACGATCCTGCAGGACTACTCAGTCTCCTCCAAGACCTACAGCTTGGGCATACAACCCTATAACTCAGTAATCAGAAGATCACCTACCTCAGGCCAAAGGCCCTACCACTCTGGCTTGGAGGCCAGCCCTACCTTAGATCCAAAGGATTATACAACTCAGGCCAAAGCCCTACACTCAGATTCTTAACCAAATCCTACCACTCAGATCAACATAAGATCCTACACTAATCCATTATAAATAGGCTTACAAGTCAGATCTAGAAAGATCCTACAGAGAGATAAGTTGGTAGATGTTAATTACTAGACAAAAAAGAAATGATCTATGTATTTCCCTCCTTCTATCCTGAGAAAGATCAGCCCAGATTTCTTCTTCACAGCTCAAGAAAATAATCTTCAAGATTTGCTCAGCTTAGGCTGTGAAGTGGCTGCAGTTATGGTTAGCCCTTACTGCTCCTCCTTTCTTGTTGTTAATGATGAAGATGATAACAGCTAATAGGAAAAACTTTTAGGTCAATCGATTTGAACTTCTGCTTCTTGTCTCAGAACAATGGTGAGGAAGACGATGAAGTTCTGTCGCTTTTCGAAAAGACAAAGCCCTAAAAGTTTCTTCGATTTCGCCGATCTCATTCCTTTTATCTTCCGCCTTGCAACGACTCTTTTACCCGTGGTCCCCGCTTTAATTACAGATATATAGCCTTCTTTTACAAAAAAAGTCTTGCAGATGGCTGTCATCGCCATTAGTGGTGAATTCCAGCTTTCCCGCAATGAATTTTAATTCCATTGACTTAGGTTGACTTTTGCTTACGTCAGCATCTGTGGACTTAGCCAAATTTTTAGATTCAATCCAGGCATTGAGTACGTTGAGTGAATTGGCTTCACTCAGGGCATCTGGACTTAGTCAAACTCTCTGCACCATTAGACATTTAGTGCGATGAGTGAATTGGCTTCACTCAATGCCTCTAGACTTAGAAAATTCCTCTACCTTGCTTAGGCATTGAGAGTGTTGAGTGAATGACCTTCACTCAATGCTTTTTGACTTGGCCAAACTTTCTACGATGCCAGGTATTGAGTGCATTGAGTGAGCCTTCATCACTCAACCCCCTAGACTTATTTGCTTTACTGATTGCATGTCTTCATGCATAGGCGTTGAGTGAACTTGCTTCATTCAATGCTTCTGTACTTAGCCACAATTCTGAAATCTGCCAGCTTGCTGAGGCGTTGAGTGCGTTGAGTGAACTGGCTTCACTCAATGCCTCTGGACTTAAACAGATTTTTCTATCTCCTTCTTCTTTGGCTTTGACATAATTAGCATGAAGTTGAGTGAACTGGCATCACTCAATGCTTCTGTACTTAGCCAAATTTCTTTGAAAGATTCTCTGTGACTTTGTGTAATGCCCCACAACATACAGACTCCACAGCTCAAGCATTATAAGATGATATAAAACTACCCAACTCAAAACTCAAACTAAAAATACTAGAAACAAATAACAATACTAAAAGTTATCCACCATCACAACAGTATCAAAACGGCCTTAAGGCTTTACAAAATTCATGAGTCCAAAAACTGAACTAATAACAAACATAGCAACGTGGTTTAACACTCCTAGGCTACCTCGGCATGCAAGCTGGATTACAATTCATAGAGCAAAGCGTTCAACAAAACCTAAGCAAACAAGAGAGAAACCACTTCAAGAGGCTTATGCCTTTTTGGCCGGCGATCTTTCTCCTGCTTGCGATCATTGCCCTGTAAAAATTTGTTGTAATGTGGGTTAGCAAAGGCTGACCTCAACTGTATAACAATCACATCTCCTCTGGGCCATCCCTAGTAGACCCCGGGGCACTTCATAACCCTGCAGGTCAGCACTTCGTATGCAAATATACATGAACTTAGAAAGTAATAAAACAGGTTTGGATGTCTCATACAACAAACATGTTTCTATGTTGAGCAGGTAAAATAAAGTGGCCTACAATACAGCATGTATGCAATCCTAGGTTTCACCCAAGGCACCCTATAGCGCATGAATCTAACACATCATCACGCATCATCAAACAGGTACTTACAATTTCCCCATCGGCGTTCATGATGCAAATACTTGGGTACTTCCAATTTACCCTAACAGCATACAAGCCGCCATACGAAACTCTTGCCAAGGCCCCACCCGCTCGTGGGTCTCAAAACCTGGGCTTGCCAGGAAGCTCTGACTTCTCATATCAGGATTCCATCTCGCAAATAACAAACCGATGCTAATAACCCTTGCCCTACCCGCTCGTGGGCTTCATCTCCCGGGCTTGTCCATAGCTTGGCATTCTCGTCAGTTTCACGGAAGGGGACTTATCTCACCAGGAAAATCTCCACACATGACTTTGCAATGTCACGGGATAGCCATCCGACCATAGAGATAAAGCCGCGCCTTAACACATCACAATAAAAAGCCTTTCCCTCCCTAATCTACAATTCATACTCACACGAAAATAAGGGAGGTACAAACATCACAAACGACATCTTGCCGCAAACGGATTTCTAGCAAAATCCTTAGGTTCGTTATGCACCATCACTGAGTCGGACTAACGGTTGCGACTTCGGCTCCACCACAATGCCTAATCCACTAACGGAGAAGATTTCTAATGCAATATCATGCCGGGGACCGACACAATTGACCTGGTGGCTTCTCTTGAGCCATGACAACTTGAACTCTTCTCATTTGAGAGATCCGGTGCCTAAAGTTTGAAAGAAATCAAGAATAAAATTGGATGCCATGCACGCATCCTAGAGACCGAGGGGAGAAGTGTTGTTACCTTACGACTCCTCTTCCTTGCCATGGAAACTCGATTTGCACGGATGAAAGTGTGCACCTTCAAGTTATCTCCACGGATCTTGCCTCGAATCGACGATCAGAGCCCCGAAGCTTCTCCAATGGCGGAGAAAGGCCTTCTTCTTCCTCCTCCAAACTCTTTCTCTAAAAACCCTAACTCCCACTCCAAAAGAGAAGAAATGAGGGTTTAGAACATTTCAACCCTATTTATGCCCTTTGGACGGAGGGTCTTGGGCCATAGGATCAAATCCTAAGAGAAATCGGACTGCTAAAATGCCAAACAACGGAACTGCTCCCGAGCGCTATCGTCGGGCGGTAACTTCCTACCGTGTCGCGATAGCTTCCCAGGCCGTCGACCAACAAATAATATCACGCTACCACCAGTGATAGAAATACTGCTTCGCGGTAGATCACTCAACACTTGCCACTTGATGCCTCCACTCAATGCCTGAAGGTTACCGTTGAGTGGTAACTAGCTAACATCGCGCGCTAGTACTCGATGCACTGAACGCCTTCCACTCAATGCTTCCACTCAGCACCTAATACTCAACGCACTCAACGCTAGGCTATCACTGGGCGATAGTGACTTACCGCCACGCGATTAATCCCTGAGCCTCAAGCTCTAAAAAAATTATGGTGTTACAGTTTGACTGAAGTAGCTTGATTCAATGCTTCTAGCTGTATGGCGTTGAGGGAGTTGACATCACTCAACACCTGTGGACTTAGCTATTTTTTAGTCTTCCTTCTTCTTAAGCTTTGACTAACTGGTCTTTACTTGACGATTCTGCTCATCTGGCTTTGAGTGAGCTGTCCTCACTCAATGCCTGTAGACTTTGTCGATTTTCCTACTTGCTAATGCTGAGGCTTTGACAGACGCAACTTTACTCAGCGCTTGTTATTGTATGGAATTGAGTGAACTGCCTTCACTCAACGCCCATGGATTTAGCCGTAGAATTACTTTGTAGACTGCTGGGCTTTGACTGTCCACACCTTACTTAGCACTTTTTGGAATCCGGCATTGAGTGAACTGGCTTCACTCAATGCCTGTGGACTTAGGCGATTTTCAGCTTTTCCAGCCTCCTTCTTTGACATCTACCATTGAGTGAACTCGCTTCACTCAATGCCTGTAGACTTAGATAGATTTTTGTCTCTCCACTCATCTACCTTGTGACCACCTATCAGAGCCACTAGGAATACCTGTCCAACCAGCATACATGAACTTAAACATACATCAAATACAACTATGTGTATACCATTGACTTGTTTGACTTCTACAAATCTAGGACATTGCGAGCAATGGACCCAACAATATCCCCCTATTTGAAAAAGTCAAAAGCCTCAAAAAGAATTCTTAGTCAATGATATACACTATCATATGCAGCAGATAAAACAGTAAATTGGTAAACTTAACACAGTAAAACAAGATTGTCAAGTTATAGGTTACCACACTTCCTTTTCCTGCAAGGTGATGATGATCACTTGCAGCTCCCCCTATTTTACAGCCTGATTCTTAATCATTTCCTTCTTCCCAACAATCTCCCCATTTACCTTACCTGCAGGGTTATCATTATTACTCCCTACTCCCCCTATTTTTCTATGTAGTCTTGATCATTTCCTTGATCCCTTCCTTCTCCCCCTTTTTGACTTCTATAAAATAGTTAGGGGGGTGCTGGCCTCTTATTATCTTCTCTCCCTTTTAATTTCAGATAATAAACTGTTGCATCTTCTTATTCTCTATAGGAAGCTTAACTTACTCCCTCTCAACTAGAGCATCTTTTATCATCCTTTCTGATAGACTCTTGACCACTTAGAGAGCTTGATACCATTGAATGTATTTTCAACCTGCAAGAAGTTATACAACCTGCAACAAAAACAATATGAGGAGCATCTGAAGCTAGACCAAGTTCAACATACCCAACTTAAACTTGAAGGTGTTGAACTTTGCTTCATATAGTGGCTTAGTGAAGATGTCAACCGCCTACTTGTCTATAGGGACAAACTCAAAACAAATATATTCATATTCCACATACTCTCTTATAAAGTGATACCTAATCTCTATGTGCTTAGTCTTGTTGTGTGAGACAGGATTCCTTACTATAGAGATTGCACTAGTAGAATAAAAAAATAAAGGAATTCTACTTATCTTGAGGTTATAGTCCTGGAGCTGATGCTGGATCCACAACAACTATGCACAGCAGCTCCCAACAATTATATATTCTAACTCTGTAGTCGAAATTACAACACTTGTTTGCTTCTTGCATCTCCAAGACACTAGTCTTCCTCCCAAGAGCTGATAGGTTCCTGAAGTGCTCTTCCTATCTTCTTTGCAGCCTATAAAATCTGCATCTGAATTGCCTATTAGATCAAAATCCCTATTTCTAGGGTACCATAGGCCAAGATCTAGTGTGCCCTCAAGATACCTCAAAATCTTCTTAGCAGCAGAGTAGTGAGATTCTTTAGGGCATTAGCACAAACACATATACCATACATGATGTCTGGGCTACTTGCAGTAAGGTATAGAAGGGAGCCAATTATCCCTCTATATAAAGTTTCATCAAAAGGTTTCCTTGCCTCATCTTTGTCTATAGGCATACTTGACCCCATAGGAGTTTTCATGGTGGAGGCATTCTCCATACCAAACATTTTGATCAACTCCCTGGTGAACTTAGACTGGGATATGGACAAGCCATCATCAGTCTGTCTTACTTGGAGGTCCAAGAAGAACTTGAGCTCACCCATACTGCTCATCTTAAACCTCCTTTGTATAAGTTTGGCAAACTTCCTGCAAAGGTTGTCATCAGTAGATCCAAAGATTATGTCATCAACATAAATCTAGACTAGGATGATCTTTCCCTTAGATTCTCTTAGGAATAGGGTTTTGTCTATCTTCTCCCTTGAGAATTTGTTCTCAAAGAGGAAGCTATAAAATGGCTCATACCATGCTCTAAGGGCTTTCTTTAACCAATATAGAGCTTTCTTAAACCTATAAATAGAATAAAGTGAGTTAGGAACAACAAAACCTATAGGCTATTCAATATAAACCTCTTCCTTTAAGTCACCATTCAAGAAGGCTGACTTCACATCCATCTGATAGACTTTGAATCCTTAGTATGCAATATATGCAAGGAATAGTCTGATGGCTTCCAATCTTACTACAGGGGAAAAAGTTTGATCAAATTCAATACCTTCTTCTTGTCTATACCCCTTAGCTACCAGCCTAGCCTTATTCTTGATTATAATGCCATATTCATCAAGTTTGTTCCTGTAAATCCACTTGACTGTAATAACATTATGTCCTTATGGTCTGGGAACCAACTTCAAGACCTTACACCTCTTAAATTAGTTTAGTTCCTCTTGCATAGCTACAATACAGAACTAATTTAGGTTGGCCACTTCAAATCTTTTGGGCTCAACTTGTGATAGGAAGCTTGAGTTTAGTGTTGTGTTGATACTTCTGCTCCTAGTCACCACTCCTTGGGTAGCATCACCAATAATCAAGTTTTTTGGATGATCCCTTAGATACCTGACAGCTGGAGGCAATCTAGCTTCCGCATCCTGTGCTTCAAGGTTTGCATCTTGCTAACCTTCATCCACATCATTAGTGCCTTGTACTTCCTCTCGAATATCCACTCCATCTTGGATAATTGGAGCAGCTTCCTTGATGGTTAGCTTGTCCTTCAATAGCTCTATACCTGCAGGACTAGAAGAGGAGCTTGGAAGCTCACTGTTAATCATAGTTGACTCATAAAATACTACATTAATAGACTCTTCTAAAACTTGACTTATCAAGTTGTAGATCCTATAGGCCTTACTATGATTGTTATACCAAACAATAATCCCTTCATAGGACTTGACAACAAACTTAGTCACATGGGACTTACCATTATTAAGCATATAGTACTTGCTACCAAAGATCCTGAGATAGACTAGGTTTGGTTTTCTGGCCTTAAAGATCCCATAGGGAGTCTTCTTGTGGTTCCTTGTGATAGAGGCTTTGTTAAGTACATGACATGCGGTATTCACTGCCTCAGACTAGAAATATTCTGGGAGTTTGTGTCATTTAGTAAGGTCCTTCCAGCTTCTTGGTGAATCCCTTGCTCTTCACAGAACCTTGTCATGCTATCAGATTGAAATTCAGTCCAATAGTCACTTCTGATTTTGACCACAGTATTGTCTAATTCAATCTGAATTTGCTTGACAAATGTCTTGAAGATATCAGGGGTTTCAGACTTTTTCTTCAAAAAGAAAACAAAAGCAAATCTAGAAAAGTCATCAACAACTACAAGGGTGTAGACTTTCCTACCTAGACTATGAAATGGCATTGGACTAAACAAGTCCATACGCAAGAGGTATAAACACCTCATAAAGTCTGATCCCAATGCTCTTGAAAGAAGCTTTGGTCTGCTTGCCCTTCTGGCATGCAAAGCAAATGTATTCCTTTGTGCATTTCATTTTAGGACCATTCCTAACTAGCTCTTCACTAAAGAGCTTGCTAATTGTCTTATAGTTCAAATGAGCTTATCTCTTATGCCATTGGACACAGTAGAGACTTTCTCATTTGCAACTAGGCATATAGGAGAGTCTATATCTAAACACAGAAAATTTAAACAATAGACATTCCCACCCCTAGTGCCTATCAAGATGACCTCTTGGCCACTCAACCTCTTAATATAACACTCATCCTTATGGAATACTATGTCATAGCAAAGATCACATAGTTGGCATATGCTTATTAGGTTGTGTTGCAACCCTTCCACATAAGTTACTTTTGTGATAATGACTATGACATTTGTGATCTTACCATAACCTATAGTGACTCCTCTGTCTGATCCACCAAAGATCACTTTGGGTCCATCCTTCACTGGAGTATACTCCCTCAAGTTATTCCTTATTCCAATCATGTGCCTGGAACATCCATTGTCCAAGTACCATAAATGGGTATGGGCACTTGTACTAACTTGCAAGACATGATTTAGTTTACCTTAGGACCCTAATAAGTATTGGGTCCTGGGTTCTGATTAGTCTGAAAAAAGACTTGTCTACCAGCAGTTTTCCTAACTTGTAGACTAACTTTAGCTCTGGCCACACTCGAGTTATGCCAGCAATCAATGGCATAATGGCCTACGTTGGCACAACACCAGCACTCATGAATGTTATAACCTTGGAGGAGGTGTTAATATCCTTCTAGAACAACAGAGTTACGTTGTTGGAAGACCAAATTGGGCTGCGCATAACCATTTGGAACATCAGAGGTTGGCTATATGTAGGCCGTTTTCAGAAAACTATAAATAGACCCAAGAGGGTATCTCAGAGGGCATGCTTACTAGTGCCCCGGTCTTCTTGCGCTTTTTGAGGTATCCTTAGCTCGACATTTGGCTAAGGAGGGGAAGCGCTTTAAGATCTTCCGGGTTTGTGGTGAGACCTCCATGCCAAGACCTTGGGTCTGTTCCCTATTCTTTTCCCTTAGTTGTTTGGCCCGTGAGAGAGAAGTACGTGTGCGATCACCCCTTCCCCAAGGGTGAACTCCACAGAGACCAAGTTTTCGGTTTCAACATAACCATTCAGAACTGCGGAGTTAAGCTATTTGTAGGCCAGGTTTCAAAAACTATAAATAGGCCCAAGGGGGTACCTCAGATGGCAAGCTTTCCAGTTCTCTTACTCTCTTATCTTACAGCTCTTTTTGAGGTGCCCTTAGCTTAACTGATGCAGGCCCATAGTTTCGACGGATTAAATACTACGCGTTCTTAGGTTCGGTAATTATATTAAATACGTAGCGAGCAATATTTCTCTTAAATTAATACTAGCAATGATTCCAACAATATAGCAATGCACAATGCAAAGGGTCGCTACCCCTTATAGAGATTGAACAAGGGCTATATGCCAATGTTTGCTCAAGCGAACTTGACCTACCCGATTCGGACAATTAGCAATTCAAATTAAAATTATTTGCTAGCTTTCACGAACCCAATAAGAGAGGAATCTGGACTAAATAGCAATTTAAAATAAAGTCCAAAATCAATTCCCAATTTAATTAAAAACAAGGTCGACCAAATCACCTGAACTCGAAGAGAAATCAAAGGTAGTGAACCCGATTTCTACTAGCGTTCACAAGATCTACCCGACCCGATTGATACGAAAATATCCGGATAATTAACGCTTAAATTTTGATGTAAATTAAGTACTATTTCAATATAAATCAGGACAAAATACTAGCTTTCTATTTCCACCAAATCTCACAATAATTTAGAAGAAAACTCACAAGAGATGGTTTAGAAAGTCGATACCCAATCCCAAGAAAAATTCGTCCATAAGATGAGTGGAGAAAACACACTCGACGGCGGTTGAATTTATCTCCACGTAAGTCCTCGGATCCGCACCGGAAGGTGAAGACGCTCACCGTTTTCTTTTGCCAAACCCTAGAAGAGGGAGAAAACCTTGATGGACAATTTATATATGGAAAGAGGAGAGATGAAAAGTGGTGGCTGTGATATTCCAAGGTGGTGGAGGAATGGGGGATTGTCGGCTTTTGTTGGAGGGAGAGGGTTGCCGTTTGAGGGTGGTTGGCTTGGTATGGGAAGGGAGGAGAGGGCTCGGTTTTTGGGGAAAGGTAAGGATGATGGTGGAGAACTAGAGGAGGGAGGAGGAGGAGAAGAGGAGGCCGAGATAGAGAGGGAGAGAGGGGGTGGCCAGCGGACAAGAAGGGGCAAGAGAAGTGGGGGCCGAATTTTCTCAAAGGGGAAAGATAGAGGAGGAGGGGAAATTCAAATTTTGAATTCTTGGTTTCAATTTTTCATTCTTCATCTATTATTCTCTTCATAACATGACTATATATAGCCTACACCAATCCATCTCCACCCTTCATGAAAAATAAAATAAACCTATGATGGTTATATGAACCAATCATTACATGAAATAAAAATAATACAATATGATGGTTATATGCACCCATCATACATGAAATTAAAATACAATATTTTAATGCATGAAATAAATCTCTTAAAATAAAATTGCTTAAAATAAAAATTGCTAAAATATATAATTATAATTATTTAATATATAATTATATTTTATTTAATGGTGGCGGCAGACATTGTGCAAAACATGTAGCCGCGGCGTCGTTGGCGAAGAATATCATGGTAGAATTTCATCCTCGAGCTTGCGGCAATGTTCGTCCCAATCAACGAACTCTCGATGTCGGGGATCAATGGCCGCATCAGCAACGTCGCCATCAATCCTCTCCCACTCAAAATTACTCATCACTGATGAGTTGCACGTGAGTGAAGAATAGTCAAAAGCAGTAACAACATGGGGAAAATCTGGCCCCGCTATCCATGTCGTAGTATCATGAACATCCATCAGCACTGAGAACCTGTCAAGCAAAGAAATAACAAAACTTTCGAGGAAACTCGAAAGGGTGTCAAGCAAAAGAAATAAAACTTGAATCTTTCCATCCTGTTCAAGAACCAAGGAGTATACGTGGAAAATAGACACGTCAGAACTAACACTCCCCAACCCAAGAGAACATGTAGTGGGAGAGAAGAATGACGGAGAAAGCCACTCAGGTGGAAAAGAGACGTACAGTAAAAAGTCCGGAAACTTGAAATAAAGTAAAACACCCTGTTCTTTATAAAAATCTGAAATAAAAGCATGAAATCCAAAGTTCTTCATATCCATGGATGGGTCGGCTTTCCTATGTATGAAATTATTAACGGAGCCAGAAGGCATCCGCTCGAGGACTAACCAGACTAAACCCAAATCGCTAATTTTAGCGTAGGACAGTCTCGGACGGGAGCAGAAGTGTGTTCGACATAAATTAAGATGAAATGCAAATGTCCTAGATACATGAGGAGTGAACCCATGTGCTACATGACTTGACACAAATGCAGAGGATAATGGGGTTAAGTCAGGTGGCACGGGAGCCTTATAATCAAAAATGATTTCAATGGGCTCCAAATCTACAGTTTTAATTTTAATTTTAATATATTCACGCTTGGCATGAAGATATGCCAAGGAGAACCGCTCATCATGAACAGTAGAGTTCGAGGCTCCCAGATGTGAAAGGATGTGCGAGCGATACAACTCAAGGGGCCCAACTATAGTCACTAACGTATGGACATGAGGGTCATCAAAAGGAGGTGGGTAAATGCGTGGAACTGGGTGTGGTACAAAAGAATTTCTAAGGGACACCACATCCAGGGGCATAATAGCCAAGGAGTCAGAAACAGTCAAGGACAGAACCGTAGACGGACACGCAGAAAAATGAACTGTCAAACGTGACGCGTAGCCAGATCTATAAGGTGCATTGAGAAGACCAAATACTAGTGCCCTCAACTTATTAATATCTAAACGCTGACACAATGCCAATGTAGGATCTAATAGGCTAGGACTACCGGTTCCACATCCTAAAAATTCATCTAAGATAGGCAAATAAACAGGGGGAAGGGTCGGTAAAATCAATCCCGAGATAAAATCCAAATCAGGATAAATTTCACCCAACGGTGATGACATCAAGGAACTCTCATCCGGGTGTATAACAAGATAACCGTCCAAAAGTACACTTCCCTCAGATGGTAACTCATTCAAAATATCAATAGGGAAATCCTCACATTCAGGCTCCTCAGATAACTCAAATACAATCTTAGTGGGTGCGATCATAGGCATTATCACGATGGGGGTTGTATCTTGGAGAGGGCACTCAATACCTGTGTGGTCAGTCACAACTCTAGCAGAGGAAGTAATTTGAAACGGAATACTCTTACATATTGGACTATCATCATCACATACATCGTTTTCCAAATCACAAAGGATTCCCTCAATGTCATAATCATCAGAATCGTCGGGCACTAATGCACATGACGGAATACTCTCACCTAGCCAGTCATCCTCAGGATCAAGAGATAATACATCTACATTAGCATCCTCATGGGTATCAGTCACTATATCAGGAGGCTTATACGTCGATACTAAAGGAGGCAAAACCCTAGTAGTAGCATTTTTCGATTCCAAAACATAGGGTCTACACGGTTTATTTTCCTTCGGGGTTGAAATAGGTGCACTTGGTGTAGTCCTATCTTTGTGGGGAAAAGATCTAACCTGAGGCATAAGGTCACTCCTATAATAAGCTATGGGTCTAGTGCCATAACTATTCTTGCAAATGGGTGTGGTGTTATTAGTACGAAGGTAGTCGAGATCAAACTGATCTGAGAGTAAGCTTTGCATTTGAGGCCAAGCATATTGGTAGCTACCAACATGACGCTCTTCGTTTAACCAAAACACGCGGGCTTGACCTACTAACCTCTCTCGGGCGATGTTAACCTTTTGGTGTTCGTCCCATACGTGGAAATCAAAATAAATTTCTATCCCCTTAAGCTAGTCTCTAAAATTTTGGGGACACCCTAAACCGTCATAAGTAGGTTCAACATTCCAAGACGACCTAGAAACATCAATTTCTCGCTCAGGGCGATGGTCCAAATGATAGTAATCGGGAAACGTTAACGTCATAGGCCATTTTCTAGTGGTGACGAGACATAAAAATCTACTCGAATCGTGTGCACATGCAATGAAATAATGTCTCTGACCCTATAAAATTATAATTGATGGAATTGTTCCCGCTAAACAACTAAGGCAATAAATATTTTTTTTGTATTTTCTTGCTGGAATTAAATAGGAGATTATTAAAATAAAATTTTTGTTTTTTTGCAGAAAATTTAAAATTTTAGGCCGCTATTTGCATACCAAAAATAAAAATTTATTTTTATTGTTTTGGCAATGAAACGTGCAAGTGCATGTCAGAGTACTAATAAAAGGGGAAGGGTGACAATTAGGAAATTGACGTGAACCTCCCTCTGATACCAAATTAATGCAGGCCCATGTTTTCGATGGATTAAATACTATGTGTTCTTAGGTTCGGTAATTATATTAAATACATAGCGAGCAATATTTCTCTAAAACTAATACTAGCGGTGATTCCGACTAGCTCCATCTATTGTTTTGAGGACCTGTGCCGGGGGTTCTTACTGAGGTTCATAACTTCCAAGAAGAGGAAGAAAGAATCTGAGTCCCTATTCCTCATCAAGTAGGGAGTTAACGAGACTCTAGGGAGCTACTTGGATAGGTTCCAAGATGAGGTCCTACAGGTGTAGGAGATGCCAAGGCACACCCTCATGGTGGCCTTCACCCTGGGGCTGAAACAGGGGTTCTTCAGGATGGAGCTGAAGCAGGTGCCCCCAATGTCCTTTGAGGAGCTGATGAAGAGAGCAGCTCGGGAAGTTGACGGGGAGGCGTCAATTCCAGAGTTTGCTAGGAGGTTAGCAAGGTAGGCTATGGAGGAGGAGAAGGAGCCAGGAGGTGGCAAAGGGCAGGAGGCCAGAGCCCAGGTAGAGGGAGCAGTAATAGTAGCAGCAACCAAGGTGGGGTGCCAAGAGCCGAATAATTAGTTAGGTTGGAGGCAGTAGGACTGGCAGGAATAGGGCTAGAGGAGAGGTTTCCATGGAGGAGACCACCGCCAAGGAGGGCAAGGCCAGTTCAACCCTCCAGGTTAGAGGTGGGACCAGAGACCTCCTCTCCCCAATCAACATCAATCTATGACGATAGACTTGGGGAGGAGGAGGAGAGGCTTCTAGAGGAGAAGGTAGGAGGGCAGGGCAGAGTTTCCCTACTATGACTTCTACCAGGAGAAGGGCATGCGACAGCTACCTGCTCGGAGTTCCTAGAGAGGAGGGAAGCCAGGGGGCAAGCTCCACAATAGCAACAAAGCTACCAGGAGGTGCGGATCGAAGAAGTCCTGCTGGGGGGAGAGAAGTATAGGTGCGAGGACCAGGCTGATGTCTTAGGCCGAGGAGGGATCAGAGTGATCCATGGGGGGGAGTCGAGGCCGCCCGCAAGGCGATCCTTCATATCATGTATCGACGAAGCGTTGCCTCAACATCCCTGACCCCACCCCCAGAAGAGGAAATCACCTTCTCCCGAAAGGACATGCCGAATCACAAGTATCCATTTTGCGACGTGCTGGTCATTCAGGTCGCCGTTGAGAACTTTACCGTCTCTCGGATCCTCGTGTACAATGGGAGTTCTATCAACGTCATCTTCAAAAAGGTGTTCGATACGATGAAGGTGGAGTCCATGAGGGTGTTGGCCTTAGATGGTCCTCTCTTCGGATTCTATGGGGAGAGGAAGGAGGTGGAAGGAGGAGTGGGGCTTCATGTTACCCTAGGGTGCCGATCCAGAAATTGCAGGTTCGTCATCATGGACTCTCCCAACAGCTACAACGCCATTTTCGGACGGCCCCTAATCAGCCCCTTTAATTGCATTCCATCCTCCTTCCACCAATGCCTCATGTTTAATGCTATTGGCATCCAGGTACAGGTCCGAGGAGACCCCAAGGTAGAGAGGGAGTTCAACGTAACTACGGTCAACTCCATCTCCTAGCAAGGAGGAGCCAAGGAGATGGAGAGGAGGATGTAGGAGCTGTCTGGCCAGGAGGCTGCGAGAGAAGCTGAGGGGATGGAGGTCGAGGAGGAATAAGTTCGCACCCGTGGGGGAGGGGCGGAGGAAGTTATGGAGTAGATGGCAGAGGTGGTGGCCGTGGAGGAGGCTGAGGAGGAAGTTCTTGCCCCAGGTGAGGGGGTCACTAGTGAGTGGGGAGAGTAGTCCCAGCTAGAGGTAGTGGAGGAGGTGATGTAGATGGAAGTTCTCACCCAGGGAGGAAGGGTGGAGATAGTACGGGTCAGCGGAGGACCAGGGGAGGATGCTGGAGTGCATCCAAAGGAACATTAACATCTTCGCATGGAGCGCAGAGGACATGCCGGGGATTGATGCAGATGTTGCATGTCACCGCCTCAACTTGGATCCCGAGGCCCGCCCCATGCGACAAAAGAAGAGATCTACTTCGGACAACTTAGCCGAGTCCATGTGGGAGGATGTGGGTAAGCTCCTCAAGGATGGATTCATTTCAAAGATCCAGTATCTAAGCTGGGTCTCCAGTGTTATAATGGTTAAAAAATAAGACGGCCGCTAGAGGATGTGTGTAGATTTCTCTCTTTTGAATAAATCATATCCTAAGGATTGTTACCCCTTGCCTCGAATTAACGTACTGGTTGATTCGGCTGTCGGTTTCTCTATAATGAATTTCTTAGATGTTTTTTCAGGTTATCATCAAATCAAGATGCACCTGCCCGACATAAAAGATGTCTCCTTCATCACCGGGAATGGGTGTTACTACTATAAGATGATGCTCTTTGGGCTAAAAAATGCAGGGGAAATGCATCAAAGGATGAGGGATCGGGTCTTCCGAGAGCAGAAGGGGAGGGGCTTGGAGGTTTATGTGGATGATCTTATGATCAAGAGTTGGGATTTTGACTCTCACCTCCAGGACCTAGAAGAGACCTTCGACACCCTTCAAAAATATAAAATGAGGCTGAACTCCTTCAAATGTGTCTTCGGGGAGAGCAGGGGCAAGTTCCTAAGCCATCTTCTTACTCTTGCAGGAGTGGAGCCCAACCCTGATAAGGTAAGGGCGATCATGGAGTTGGGATCATCTTGGAATGACAAGGAAGTCCAGCACCTAACAAGGAAGCTAGAAGGGCTGAGCAGGTTCCTCTCCCGGGCTGGAGAGAAGTGCTCAACTTTCTTCTGAGCGTTTAGAGGGGGCCAGAAATTTGAATGGCCAGAGGAGTGCGAAGGAGCTCTCCAAGCCTTGAAGAGGCAGCTGACTCAGGATCCTCTGCCCTAGGGGCCGAAGGAAGGGGAAGACCTATCTCTATACCTTGGGGTTGAGGCCGAGGCATTAAGCTCCGTCTTGGCCTGGGAAGAGGGAAAGAAGAATCTGTTGATCTACTATGTGAGTAGGGTCCTGAGGAAGGTAGAGCTTCAGAATGGTATTTTGGAAAAGCTGGCTTTTGCCATGGTCATCTCAGTCCGGAGGCTCCGTCCATACTTCCAGGAACACTCTATTCGGATGGTTACTGACCACCCCCTTCCCAACATCTTTGAGGGGGAGGAGCACTCCGGGAGGTTGGCAAAGTAGTCGGTAGAGATTAGCGAGTTCGATATTCCTTTGTCCCTTGTCTATCGATCAAGGCCCAGGCAAAGGCAAATTTCCTAGCCGACTATGTGGTCGAGGCGGTGGAGGCTGAGCTCACTCGTCCGGTTCCTTGGAGGGTGAAGGTGGATGGAGCATTAGGGAGGCACTCCTTGGGTGTAGGGGTGATTTTGTAGAGTCTGCAAGGGGCAAAGATTGAGCAAACTGTTGTTATTCATTTTCCCATCACTAACAATCAAGCAGAGTTTGAGGCAGCTGAAAGATCTTATTTTCAAAGTGGCTAGCAACCTATAGGGCAGGGGGTGAATAGGTCTGCTTAGGTCTTTTGAGAGTCTTTTTAAATCACTTGATTGCTTCTTTAAGCTTTCAGCTTATAGTGAACTAGAGCTTGTCCTTAGCACCTGCAATTAAGAAAATAAAAGCAAACACAGAAAAGAACACCCGTATTTTATAGTGGTTCCTCAAAATTATGGGTACATCGACTCTCCTACCACCTTGCTAACTTCCTATTAGTCAAGGCACTTCTAAAAACCAATGCTCCAAGGAGCTTACACCTCAGATCCCTCAGGATCTCTCAGTCTCTTCCAAGACTTAAGCCTCAGCCACAAAGGCCTACACTCAGTGATACAAGTATCACCTTCCTCAGGCTCTTAAGCCCTACTACTCAGTCTATGGAGGATAACCCTACCTTAGAGCAAGGTTTCTCCTTCAACTCAGAGAGATACACTCTCCTACAGTTCAAGCAAAACTGCCATACTTCTCAGTGAGTAACACTCACCTACCTCAGAGAGATACACTCTCCTACGGCTCAGGTAAAACTGCCCTACTTCTTAGTGAGTAACACTCACCTACCTCGGAGAGATACACACTCCTATAGCTCAGGCAAATTTGCCCTACCTCAGACCCAAAGGTCCTACAGCTCAGATCCAGAAGGATCCTATAAAGAAAAATAGTTTAATTAACTTTGACAAAGGGAAATTACTCTGTGTCAGCCACTTGAACAGAAAACTTTCTGCTCCAACTCTCCTCACAGCAGGGAAAGGATTTTCTGGAGGAACCCAGAAGAAAACTTCTGAACTTGCTGCTGAAGGCTAAAGATCTGCTGATCTTGAGTCTTTAAACAGCCCACTAAACCTGCCAAAAGATGAAGGTTCTTCTTTATTCAGAATAGATTCTGAATCTACTATGGCAGATGGAGACTTGCACAGCTAACTGAACTTTTCTTGCTGGAAAGCTTCAAGATTTTCACATGCAGTAATGACGAAGAAGATGAAGATGGCTGCTCTCTTTTTTGAATATTGTATACCCAAAAGTTATTTTGTCTTGGCCCTATCTCTTCATTTTGTAGTTCGCCGATCAATGACTCTTAGAGATCGGTGGGCCCCACCTGCAGCTTCCAGCTGCGCCTTGCTTTAACGAAAGAAGACATACAGTAGCTTCAAGACAAGTTTTGTCGTGTAGTGTAGCTTTCCCATGTCTGATTTGACCTTAGTCGACTTTGTCGATTTTGCTGACGTCAGCACCTATAGACTTAGCCAAAATCGAGCATTAGAGAATATGCGTTGAGTGAGTAAGCATCACTCAATGCCAAAACACTTAGACAGATTCATTGTCTTTTGGCGTTGAGTGAGTAGCCTTCACTCAATGCCAAACTACTTAGAATATAAATTTGATCCTAGGCGTTGAGTGATTCAGCTCAACTCAATGCCAATCTTGCTTTATCAGCTTTCAACTGTTTGGCATTGAGTGAGTAAGCATCACTCAACGCCAAACCCCTTAGACAAAATTTTGTCTTCACTAGGCGTTGACAGCGTTGAGTTAGTAACTTCCAGTCAATGCTTTTTGCCTTAACCAAATTTCTTTTTATTCAGCAACATAAGCATTTAGAGTGTTGAGTGAACATGCCTCACTCAACGCTTTCTACCTTAGCCAATTTTTTTGCTTATTCAGCAACATAAGCGTTGAGAGCATTGAGTGAACACGTCTCACTCAACGCTTTCTCCCTTAGCCAATTTTCTATATTTAGTATCATGACATTGAGTGAGTTGAAATCACTCAACGTCTGTACACTTAGCCACATTTTAGCTCATTCTAACTTCAAGCTTTTACTACTTTAGCCTATCTTACAGCCTTTTGCTGTATGGCATTGAGTGAGTTGACTTCTCTCAATGCCTGTGGACTTGGCCATTTTCTCAGCTTGCCACAGCCTTGGATTTGACTGTATAGGCTTCACTCAATGCTATAAGCCATCTGACGTTGAGTGACTGATCTTCACTCAATGTATGTAGACTTAGATAGTTTTCTGTCATCCCACACCTTAGGTAAGTGTTTACCTGACATAGCCACTTAGGCTACCTAACCTATCATAGTCATCTACAGACATGTGTATATCATTAATAATATTGACTTCACTCAAATCCAGGACATTGTGGGCAATGTACCCAAAAATCTCCCCCTATTTAAGGAAGTCAAAAACTCTTAAGCAAAGACAATGACATACACAGAACTATGCAACATAAGGAAAAAACTAAATAATTGAGAAGTGATCTATAGTTACCACACTTCCCTGCTTGCACAATACATTACTGCATCTGCCATCTTCTTCCCCTCAATTGTTGCTGCCTTGTTGCTGCCTTGCTGCCTTGCTGCCTTGCTTATTTGATCATCTTATCCTCTCCCCCTTTTTGACTATAACAAATAGCTGGTATGATGCACCTGAGAAGTAGATCATCTTATCACCTGCTCCCCTTCAATTAGGCAGCATTGCTTGACTTGCTCCCCCTCGATTTGAGAATCTTTATTTCTTTAAAGGACCATCCTATCTGCATAAAGCCACATAGTTTGCAACTAGAGGTGAGGAGCAACTGAAGCTATACTAAGTTTAACATACCCAACTCAAATTTGAAGATGTTAAACTTGGCTTGATCTAGTGGCTTAGTGATGATGTCATCCACTTTGGGACAAACTCAAGGGTGATGTCCTCACATTCCACATGCTCCCTAATGAAATGGTATCTAATCTCTATGTGCTTAGTCCTGCTATGGGAGATAGGATTTCTAGCAATAGAGATTGCACTAGTAGAATCACAGAATAAAGGAGTTCTACTTATCTGGAGGTTGTAGTCTTGAAGATGGTGCTGGATCCACATCAATTGAGCATAACAGCTTCCTGCTGAGATGTACTCTGACTCTGCAGTTGATATTGCCACACTGGTTTGTTTCTTGCTGCTCCGAGATAACATTCCCCCTCCCAAGAACTGATAGGTGTTAGTTGTGCTCTTCCTATCCTCCTTGCAGCCGAAAAAATCTGCATTTGAATAGCTAGTTAGTTTAAACTCCCCATTCCTAGGGTACTAAAGGCCAAGATTTGGAGTGCCCTTAAGATATCTCAAGATTCTCTTTGTTATAGAGTAGTGAGATTCTTTAGGGCAAGCTTGATATTTAGCACAAACACATGTAACATACAAGATGTGTGGCCTACTTGTAGTCAAATATAGAAGGGAGCAAATTATCCCTCTATACAAAGTTTCATCAACAGGTTTTCCTGCTACATCTTTACCTATAGGCAACTTGACCCCATGAGATTTCTCATGGTGGAGGAATTCTCCATGCAAAATTTCTTAATTAACTCCCTAGTGAACTTAGACTGGGATATGGACAAGCCATCATCAGTCTGTCTTACTTGGAGGCCCAAGAAGAACTTAATTTCACCCATACTGCTCATCTCAAACTTCCCCTGCATGAGTTTAGCAAACTTTTTGTAGAGGTTGTCATCAGTAGATCCAAAGATGATGTCATCTACATAGATCTGGACTAGGATGATCTTACCCTTAGATTCCCTTAGGAATAGAGTTTTGTCTATTTTTCCCCTTGATAATTTGTTCTCAATGCGTAAATGAGACAATGTCTCATACCTTACTCTAGGGGCTTGCTCTAGCCCATATAGAGCTTTACTAAGTCTATAAATAAAATCAAGTGAGTTAGGAACTAAGAAACCTAGAGGCTGCTCAACATAGACTTCTTCTTTTAAGTCACCATTTAGGAAGGCTGACTTCACATCCATTTAGTAGACCTTGAATCCCTTGTGTGCTGCATATGCAAGGAATAACCTGATGGCCTCCAATCTTGCTATATGGGCAAAGGTTTGATCAAAATCAATCCCTTCTGCTTGCATGTACCCCTTAGCTACTATTCTGGCCTTGTTCTTAATTATAATGCCATTTTCATCAAGCTTGTTTCTGTAGATCCACTTGACTTTAATGACATTATGATCATGAGGTTTGGGAACCAGCTTCCATACCCTGCACCTTTTGAACTGGTTCAGTTCCTCCTACATAGCTCCAATTCATTGTTGGTCTATGTTGGCCTCTTCAATCTTCTTGGGCTCCACTTGGGATAGAAAGCTTGAATACATGGTTGTGTTTTGACTTCTGCTCCTTGTCATTACTCCATGACTTGCCTCACCAATGATCTAGTGTGCTGGATGATCTATCATATGTCTAACTGCAGGTGGTAGTCTTCTTTCAGCAACAGGGGCATCTTCTTATTGATCTTCATCCTCTCCCAGTGTGCTAGGAAGATCATCTGGAGTATCCATATCATCTTGGATGACTGGTGTAGATTCCTTGATGGTCAGCTTGTCCGTCATCTATTTTGTACATGTAGTACTATAAGAGAAACTAGGCAGTCAATTGTTAATCATGGTAGACTCATCAAATACTACATGAATTGATTCTTCTACAACTTGGCTTTTCATGTTGTAGATCCTATAGGCTTTGCTATGATTGTTGTACCGAACAAATATTCCATCATAGGATTTGGCGGTAAACTTAGTCACATTGGACTTGCCATTGTGAAGAACAAAGCATTTACTACCAAAGATTCTGAGATAGCCCAGATTTGGTTTCCTGTCTTTCAAGATCTCATAGGGAGCCTTCTTGTGGCCTTTTGTGATAGAGTCTCTATTGAGGACATGACACGCAGTATTTACGTCCTCAGCCCAGAAATATTCTGGGAGAGATGTGTCACTCAACAGTGTTCTACCAGCCTCTATGAGAGTCTAATTTTTCCTCTCAACTGTCCCATTTTGCTGGGGTGTTCTAGGAGAAGAGAATTCTTGATGAGTCCTATGCTCTTCATAGAACTTTATCATGCTATCAGATTGGAATTCTGTCATATGGTCACTTCTGAATTTGACCACATAACAGCCAAGCTCATTCTGAATTTGCTTTATAAACCTCATGAATACATCAAGGGTTTCATCCTTCTTCTTAAGAAAGAACACCCAAGTAAACTTGGAATAGTCATCAACTACCATAAGAGTGTAGACTTTCCTACCAAGACTGTGAATTGGCATTGGACCAAATAGGTCCAAGTGCAAGAGGTATAAGCACTTCATAGAGTCTTTGGTCCCAATAACCTTGAGGGAGACTTTTGTCTGCTTACAATTTTTCACGCAGAACAAATGCCCTCCTTAGATCACTTCATATTGGGGTCATTGCTAACTAGCTCTTGACTGAAGAGCTTGCTAATATTCTTGTAATTCAAATGGGCTAGTATCTTGTGCCACTGGACACAATAGGAGACTTTTTCATTTGCCACCAAACAGATAGGAGAATCCGTGTCTAGACATCGATAGTTCAAGAAATAAACATTTCCACTCCTAGTGCCTGTCATGATGACCTCTTGGTCACTTGACCTCCTAATTAGGCACTCATTCTTGTGGAAGAAAATTACATAGGCAAGAACAGAAAGCTGGCTTATGCTTATAAGGTTTTGTTGCAACCCTTCAACATAAGCAACCTTTGTGATGGTGACTATGCCATTGGTGATCTTACCATACCCTCTGGTTACACCACTATCTGAACCTCCAAAGATGACTTTGGGTCCATCTTTTACTGGAGTAAACTCCTTCAAGTTGCTCCTTGTTCCTTTCATGTGCCTGGAACAGCCACTATCCACGTAGCATATAGGGGTAGGACACCTTGAACTATCCTGCAATATACAAATTACTTAACCTTAGGACCCCAATGTCTATTGGGTCCTAGGTGCATGTTAGCATAAAACTTAACATGTCCACCAGCAGAATTTCTGACTGGTGGACTGACCCTAGCTCTAGCCACAATGAGATTGTGCCAGCAGTCAATGATAAAGTGCCTTATCTTACCACAGCACCAACAATCATGTATGTTATATCTTCTTTTCCGTGAAGGACCTGCAACTTGATAAGCTGCAACCTTGACAGGAGGAAGATGTGCTGCAGAATTTTTTTGATTTATTTCAACCAGAATTTGACTAAAGGTAAGTCTTATAGCTGGCTGATTTGGTCTGCCCTGAGTGCCAGCAATAACTAGCTTCTTTTCAAAAAGCATGCTTTTGATGGCTTTAGATATGCCCAGATCAGCCTGATTTATAGACTTTCCCTTAGTCAGAACCTTTGCTGTCAGATTCTAAGTCTTGGCTGCAGTAGCATTCTTGAGAGTTGGTGCATAAGCACCAAAGACAAATGGTCCAGATTGGGCCATTTGAAATTTCTCATTAGCAGCCTTGACTGCACACACCCTGCCAAAACTTTCATCATGATAGTGAACATCTTTGTTCACTCCAGATGGACATCCAAAACTTTTCTAAAAAGAATGGGAGGCTTAGAAACAATAGGCAGAGGTGGAACTGGAGCTTTTCCCTTCCTATCGGAAGGAGCAACTCTCAGGCTTCCCTTGAATCCCAACCCCCTCTTTCCCTTTTGAGAGGAGAAGGATTCTATCAAGGGGAGGACAGTACTTGACTTAGAATAGCTAGCCACTAATCTTTTCTCCTTCTCAAGCTTATCTTCAAGCTCCCTGATGAGACAGTTATTGTGCATGATGGAGGCTACCTGAATGTCCAAGAGGGACTTTAGTTGGCTAATTTCCCTAGATTTTGGTCCAGCAGATTTGTTGTTACAGTTGTTGATGCGCGAATTGCGTCTTCTAGTTAACGGGTTGTTCGATCTCACAAGCTAGGGGAAAAAGGAGGTTGTAGGGGTAGAGGGAAGGTTGATCGGGCACTGTCGAGCAGACAGTTACTTTGGCGGTTTGCTCTACAGGTCGATGGCGAGAGAGGAGAAAAGAAGAGAGGGGGCTGCTAGCAGCGGCAACAACAAACTTCGCCCGCCGCGGCTTGAATACCACTCTTGCGGCGGACTTTTCCTTTTACCAATAAACAAGATTACAGCTTGCTATTGATCCTTTATAGGAGAAAGCAGTAAAGGGTACAAAGGGGGAAACCGGCGGCTTGGGAAGAAGAAAGCTAAAGGCCACGCAGTTTGACAAAGGGAGGTCGGCAGACCGCGAGGCTAACGATCGGGCAACTCGCTGTACTAAGCTGAGCGAACTTCTCGATCATGTAGAGCGAAGGAAGGCAGGTCGCGCGGACTTAGGATTCGAGTCCGGAGGAGCTAATGCTGGGACCTTGACGCCTCTCCATCCTCTCCCAAATGAGAGGTCTGGGGGCCTATTTATAGGCCCGAGGAAGAAATGGTCTCGACAACGTCACCATCGGTGAGGTGGTGAGCTGACCGAGTATAATGCTGAGTCCGCGGAGTCCGCACCGGGTTCCGCGGTCTAGGACTGCCTGGAGCTAGAGATGGCTGCTGCTGGGTGGGCTCGCGCTGGGTCGTGCGAGTATGAATAATGAGTCCGCCGAGTACACGCTTGGCCGCGCGGTCTGGGACGGTCTTGCTGCTGGCGGAGTGCTAAGCGGTTCTGCCTAGCTCACTGCGGATGAGGGTGAGTGGCTGCCGAGCTGGGCCTTATCAATGAAGGCAGTCTTGGTAACAAGTCCGTTCTGTCCGTGGAGACCAGGATGTACCCGATCGATTGTCAAGCTGGATCAACCCTGGCGGACTGCGGAACGAGTCCGCCAACTCGCAGCGGACAGGTTGAGAAAACCGCCTCTTATTGGAGGCTTGTCGCACTTGGCAACAGGCTGGCGACCTGGCGGATTGAAGACTCAATCCGCAACTTGCTGAGCACGTCGCTATTGAGCGGTCTAGCAGATAGGAATGCGAGTCCGCCACATTGTTGGGCAATTTGCACCTGAGAAAGAATGAACAATCACACAGTTAATCGATCTAACCGCACGTCCTGTCAGCGGACTGAGAAAGCAGTCCGCAACCCCCGCAGAACGAGCGGCTGCTGCGCGACCTGGGCGGTCAGATCAGCGGGACCGCCCTAGTCGCTGGGACTGAGCGGGAGCTGCGCGGACTGGGCGGTCTGGCTGGAGAGACCTCCCTAGCCGTACGGACTAAGCGGACTGAGAGGTCAGTCCGCCCACCCTCAGAAGAAAAGGTCGACAGGTCGCGACCATCTGGAGCAGGCCACGACTCGCGAGCTGGCTACCTTGGGAGGGATCACCGTTTTCTGGGGTAACATGATCCCTGCACTTTTTCAAGTTTTGAAGAGAACTTCGAAAAAGTAGGATACCCATGAAAATCGTGATCCTTCCCTAGAGAAAAGGAAGGGGTAAGGAGAGATGGAACCTGATGTCACTCCTTAGAGAAAATTTGCTAATGCCTGACTTTTTCCTGCGAAGGAAATAATTACCATAGGCGGAAATAGGTACATCTTATGCGTACCTAGGTTGCTTTTGGAAAACGAAGAAGACATTAATGTCTCCTAATGGGCTCTGCAAAACAGTAATGAGAGGAAAAACAAAGAATAATGATAACTTGCAAGTACCTGAAGGAGGCTTGCAAGCACCTGCTAACTTCTGTAAGAGGAGCAAATCACAAGTATGATATAAAACTAAATTGCAAGTACCTGGATAGAACTTGTAAATATCGGCTAATCACTGCAAAGGGAAGAGTAAGCAGTAGATATGAAGTGAAATTAAAATGCAGGTACTTGGATGGAACTTGCTAATATCTGCTAATTTCTACAAAAGAAGAGTGAGTAGCAAATATGATAGAAAAATAAATTGCAAGTACCTGAAGGGAACTTGCTAATATCTGTTAATCTCTGCAAAAGAAGAGTAAGTAGCATATATGGAAGAAAGAAAACTAAGTCGCAAGTACCTGGATGGAACCTGCGAATGTTGGCTGTTGATATGGTAAGACATAATTGGATAGCAGAAGAGATACCTGACAAACTCTGTTATTAACTGAATAAAGATCAAATCACGATAATGATTGTCTCGCGTGATCTAGTACGATATTTTATGCATGAAATTCAGATCAGCCAGATGAAACAATCTTAATTTAGACTTACAACAGCATGACTTGTCAATCAAGGAGAATCAGATACTTTGATTAAATGAATCGTGTCGCTAGCATCTGATAAGAGAGCTTATGGATAACCATCTGATAGAGCTTTATGGAGGCAGCGCATATAAGATGATCATAAGCCAAATAGATATTGCAGATCCTTAGAACAGGTTGGATTTAACCTGTTAACCTGTAAAAATGCAAAAAGACAAAGGAGGGCTACACCTCGATGACGTCCAAAAAAGACTGGATGCTGCCATAGGTGTTCCCCGTGTGCGTTATGCACCGCTTGCCTTTAAAAGAAATCATCCATAGGATAGTCCTACCTAAAGCGGGCTTGCCGCGCTTCCTTTAGAAGGGCACAAAATATAAACAAGCACGGAAATTCCTGAGAAGGAAAAGACTGATACACCGCTCTCATGCCTCGGGTTACAAACATCGCTGATCAATTAGACTAGTTGCGCCAAGTGGCCTATTGCTTGTCTGGGAATTAATCAGCGGAGTTGTGGGTCCCGCGAAAGCACGGATTGAGAGTACTAGCGAGTGTTCGACCATCACAGTTGTGAGATGATCGAAGAGACAAGGCTACACTTGATTGTCATTGCTTGTCAAGCAAAGATCATCGTAACTGTAACGTATCCTTAACGGAGCATGAAAGAGCTAACACATGGGTCCTCCCTGGAATCACGCTCTGTGTTAGATGTCGGCCAGGATCCTAAGTCCCGTCATCCTCCGCACGAGAGTTGAACGGCCCCCACTGCACATATGTGAAAACTCCCCGCGATATGAGTTCGTTGTGGTCTTACGCCATAGAACATTCTCGAGGGGGCCCTGAGCAAGACTTGGCAATATTTCGGTGGTTCAGTGATCTCTTTGGCAAAGAGAAAAATATGGAGGAGTAGCATTACAAAAAGGGAACTGTGTCAGTATGAGATCTCTGACGTAAGCTTTATTGAATGAAAATGAAAGAATACTTAGAAGTGTTTAGAAAGAAAGAAAAAAAATGTTTGAAGAGTAAAGTAAAAGCAACTGGTCATGATTGTGAGGGGCTTTGAGGAGCTGCAATGTCCTCTTTACTTTAGAATAGCCTTCCAAGGGCGCCCACGTCATCGGCATCGAAGGTCTCGCCTATGACAAGGTCACGATACATATTGATTTGATTCACTCCACTTGAGCTACAAGGAAACTCTGCTATTCCTTTGCCTTTTGAGGTTGACGAATCTGAGTGGCCATCCTTCGGGAACACATCGCGCATCTTACCCTGCTTCAGCAATCTCTGCACAAGTTGATGAAGCGTTCGACAACTTTCAGTTAAATGCCCGCTTTCTTTGTGAAATTCACAAAATGGGTCTGAATCTTTTGATTTTTGAATTGTCGGCTGGTAAGGCCTTTTGGAATTTGCCTTATCCTTCATGATTTGGCATACTTCCAGCATCGCCTCATCATGTCCTGAGTATGATAAGTCATCATCTTGCGTTTGATGCACCAAAGCTGTTTGCAGAGGTGGGGCTGGTAGCGATTGCAATCGTTCGCGGGAACGATCCTGGCCTGGGAAGGGGGGTTGACGATGATGATGCTGGAATTTTTTTGTTTTCCGAGAGTGGGATGAAAAATCTTTCCGAGGAGATCTCAGAGGTTGCTTATAAGATTGATTTCTCTTTGTTATAAGCCTGGAGAAAAAGCTGGGGTTGCTCTTCTTACTGTGATATATGAGTTGGCTAATCCAATCAACTCTTGATATGTCCTCGGTGCTCGGACGTTCGCCTCAAACTTGAGTGGTCCTTCACGCAGGCCGTGGATAAAAACCACTCGATACAATTCTTGATCGACAATCTCAATGTCTAAGATTTCTTTCTAAAAACGATCCAAAAAATGAGACCAAGTCTCATCTTCACGCTGTTTGATCTCAAATAGGGCCTCTGGACCGCCCTTCCTCTTCGTAGAGGTAGAAAATCTGAGAAGAAACTCTCTTCGCAAATCAGTGAAGGAAGAGATGGACTGAGCACAAAGTCCATAGAACCAATCCCTCACTTGACCGTCAAAGGTCGTTACAAGGAGTTTGCATTTGGTAGCATCTGAGAGGGTCTTGAGAGATACGGCTTATTCAAAAGCTTGAAGATGTTTGACTAGATAAGTCTCACTAGTATAAGTGGGCAACCGTGGCTCTCTGAAGCTAACTGGAGTTGGTTCATGCCGAACATTCTCTGTAAATGGAGACTGCTCTTCTTGCTCTCCTACAACATAAGGAAAAAAAGGAGCATAAGTTGCAGCTGCACAAGGAGCTGGAGGATAGAAAGAAAAAGTTGCTGCGGGAGGAGCAAAGGCAGGAGCTGAAGAGTAGGGATGACTTCCCTGAAAATTCAGGAATCTTGTAGGACTTCCTCGAGCAGCTTCTTGGAAGAAGTTCTGACGAGCTACGAATTCGTCATTTTGAGATTGCAAAGGGGATGCAGGCCCTTGCGGAAAGGTTGGAGTGTAAGGAGGATAGACCGATGGGTAAACTTGAGGAGTCTCGAATGCTGGTGCTGGATTGATTGGAGGAGCTGGTGCTGCTGAAGATTGTGCTTCCAATCGTTGCGTGATAGCAGCTAAAGTATGGTTGATCGCTTGAAACTGTTGTGCAGTTTCTCTATGAGATTGCTCTAAAGCCTCCCAAAGAGAATCATCACTGGGACTTGGAGCAAGGTTCTCGGCTGGTTGATGGTCTGACATGAGTAACCACTGATTTCACTGTCTGGTCAAGATCTGAAGGTCGCGTGTGAACTGTTGATGCGCAAATTGCGCCTTCTAGTTAACGGGTTGTTCGATCTAACAAGCTAGGGAAAAAGGAGGTTGTAGGGGTAGAGGGAAGGTTGATCGGGCACTGTCGAGCAGACGGTTACTTTGGCGGTTAGATCTGCAGGTCGATGGTGAGAGAGGAGAAAAGAAGAGAGGGGGCCGCTAGCAGCGACAACAACAGACTTCGCCCACCGCGGCTTGAATGCCACTCTTGCGGCGGGCTTTTCCTTTTACCAAGAAACAGGATTACAGCTTGCTATTGATCCTTTACAGGAGAAAGTAGTAAAGGGTACAAAGGGGGAAAACGTCAGCTAAGGAAGAAGAAAGCCGGAGGCCGCGCGGTTTGACAAAGGGAGGTCGGCAGACAGCGCGGTTAACGATCGGGCAGCTCGCTGGACTAAACCGAGCAGATTGCTCGATCAGGCAGAGCGAAGGAAGGCATGTCGTGTTGACTGAGGATTTGAGTCCGCAGGAGCTAATACTGGGACCTTGACGCCTCTCCGTCCTCTCCCAAATGAGAGGTCTAGGGGCCTATTTACAGGCCCGAGGAGGTAACGGTCTCAGCAACGTCACCACTGGTGAGGCGGTGAGCTGTGCGAGTATAATGCTGAGTCCGCGGAGTCCACACCGGGTTGCGCGGTCTGGGACTGCCTGGAGCTGGAGATGGCTGCTGCTTGGTGGGCTCGCGCTGGGTCGTGCGAGTATGAATAATGAGTCCGCCGAGTCCGCGCCAGGCCGCGCGGTCTGGGACGGTCTTTCTGCTTGCGGAGTGCTAAGCGGGTCTATCTAGCCCGCTGTAGATGAGGGTGAGTGGCTGTCGAGCTGGGCCTTATCAATGAAGGCAGTCTTGGTAACGAGTCCGTTCTTCCCGTGGAGACCAGGATGTACCCGATCGATTGCCGAGCTGGATCAACCCTGGCGGACTGCAGAACGAGTCCGCAAACTCGCGGTGGACAGGTTGAGTAGACCTCCTCTTGTTGGAGGCTTGTCGTACTTGGCGACGGGCTGGAGACCTGGCGCATTGAAGACTGAATACGCCACTTGCTGAGAACGTCGCTATTAAGCGATCTAGGCGGATAAGAATGCGAGTCCGCCACATTGTTGGGCAGTTTGCACCTGAGGAAGAATGAACCATCACACGGTTAATCGATCTAACTGCATGGCCTACAGGAGCGGTCTGAGGAAGCAGTCCGCAGCCCCTGCAGAATGAGCGGCTGCTGCGCGAACTGGGCGGTCAGACCAGCGGGACTGCCCTAGTTGCGCGGAGTGAGCGGGAGCTGCGTGGTCTGGGCGGTCTGGCTTGAGATACCTCCCTAGCCACGCGGACTGAGAGGTCAGTCTACCCACCCTCATAAGAAAAGGTCGATAGGCCGCAACCTTCTGGAGCAGGCCACGACTTGCGAGCTGGCTACCTTGGGAGGGATCACCGATTTCTGGGGTAACAACAGTCTGCTGGGCAACAACAAGCTTAAGAGATGAGATCTCTTTAGCTTGCTTCTTAGACAACTTCTTGACCTTCTTTAAGGCATTCAAAAGTTCTCCATACTTTTCAATCAGTTGATTTACATCTCCTTCAGATCCAGAATCTTCTTCACCACAGGGTGAAGAGGCTTCTGAGCAAGGACTAGTCCCAAACCAAGATAGATAAGATGAGTTAGTTGATAGATGTACCTTGCTCTGACCAGGATGATCCTGGTTGCCTTCCTCTTTTGTCATTGCCATGAACCCTATGTAGTTGTGGACATCTTCATCCACCTCTTACTCACTGTCTGACATTGTAGAGGGGATCTGATTCCAATCCTCCCTGGAGGATTGACTTCTCCTGCTGTAATAGCTTTATCTATAACAATAGCAGCAACTAGCCCAATATAGGCTTCCTCTTCTTCAGACTTAGAAGATGATGAGTCTGTCCAACTCTTTTCCTTCTTGGCCATGAAGGACTTTTCCTTCTTTCCTTTGTGTTGGTACTGCTTCTTCTCCTTAGTCTCCTTCCTCTTCTCTTGGCAGTCAGCTATCACATGCCAAGAATTGCTGCAGAAGTAGCAAATAACTTTAGAGGAGTTATATTTATTATGTTTAGAACCATACCTGTCAGTCTTGGACTGGTTCTTTCTGTGATGGGTGGAATTAGAAGGCCTTTTCTTCTAATGCTTCTTCTTCATTAATCTCTAGAGTTTTCTGGAAAAGGCTACAAAATCTTCATCAGACATGCTGTTGTTTGAGTCCTCTGAGTAAGAGCTATCTAACTCAGCTGGTCTCCTTGGTGGAGAAGGAATCCTTTCCTTTCCTTTCCTTGAGCTTTCAGCTTTGAAGGCCAAGGACTTTTCTTTGGCCAGTGATTTGTTAGAGGCATCCTCCTCCTTCCTAGCAGCCAGCTGCATCTCATAGGAGAGAAGCTTCCCAAATAATATTTGGGGAGGAGTGTCAGCAAGCTTGGCCATCTCTCTTATGGCACAGATCTTAGTATCCTAGTCTCTAGTGAGTGATCTGAGAAACTTGTCATTAATTTCATAATTATTGAAGACCCTTCCATAGGTCTTCAACTCATTTATGATCCTGAAGAATCTTTCATAATAGGTAGTTATGTTCTCCTTCAGGATTTACGTGAAAGTCTCATACTCTTGGTTGAGCAGAGACTTCCTATCATCTCTTACCTCATCAGTACCCTCCATATAGACCACAAGAGTTTCCCACATCTCCTTGGAGGTCTAGCAGTGATCCAAGTTCAGGAAGGTTGAGTCATCTACAACACTGCCTATGATGTTCTGTGCTCTCTTGTTCAGGCCAGCTAGTATGACCTCATCTTTTGTCATTTCAGAGAGTTTCTTTGCTGTCTGGATGTTGGCATCCAGAGCAGATACCTTCATGGGAATGACAGATCCCTCCCTAGCAGTTGTAAAAATTCTTGGATCATAGGCTTCCATGAATAGCCTCACCCTCTCCTTCCATATACTAAACTGCTCCTTTTTGCATATGGGAAGTTTCATTGAACCCTGCTCTCTTTAGCTCTCTCCTGAGCCCATGACCACTTAGCAGAAGCTACCTTGGAGAATTACTCAGATTGTTAAATCCTTTTTGAGGAACCTCCCTCTAATACCACTTGAAAGATCTTATTTTCATGGTAGCTAACAACCTAGAGGGGGGGGGGGGTGAATAGGTATGCTTAGGTCTTTTGAGAGTCTTTTTAAATCCCTTGATTATTTCTTTAAGCTTTCAGCTTATAGTGAACTAGAGCTTGTCCTTATCACCTGCAATTAAGAAAATAACAGCAAACACAGAAAAGAACACAAGTATTTTATAGTGGTTCCCCAAAATTATGGGTACATCCACTCTCCTCCCACCTTGCTAACTTCCTATTAATCAAGGCACTTCTACAAACCAATGCTCCAAGGAGCTTACACCTCAGATCCCTCAGGATCTCTCAGTCTCCTCCAAGACTTACACCTCAGCCACGAAGGCCTATACTCAGTGATATAAGTATCACCTACCTCAGGCACTTAAGCCCTACCACTCAGGCTTTGGAGGATTTCCCTACCTCAGAGCAAGGTTGCTCCTTCAACTCAGAGAGATACACTCTCCTATAGTTCAGGCAAAACTGACCTACTTCTCAGTGAGTAACACTCACTTACCTCAGAGAGATACACTCTCCTACAGCTCAGACAAAACTGCCCTACTTCTTAGTGAGTAAGGCTCTGTTTGGGACAGCTTTACGGATGAAAGAGCTAATGATTGATTAGAACTTTCTAAATAGAACTCTTTTATAAGCTTTTTTAAATAAGCTATTACTGTTTGGATTGCTATTGCAGATCCCGAGAGAATCGAAATGGTGAAAGCCTGAGTTGTTGACACGGATAGGAGAGAAACCCTAACAAGTAATAACCATTACTCGGCCGGTGGATCACGATCGCACCGGAGTTCATCAGCCCCGACAACACGAACTCAGCGCCCTCAATGGAACGCAGATTGGATGTGATTGGCCGGAGGTAATGAAGATGAAACGATAGGTGCTATGGGCCTCCATCTTCGAGGTGTAGGGAGATGTCGGAGACGCCAATCTGGCGGATACGAGCTCCGAGCTTCTCTCCGACGCACACAGCGATGCACTCATCCCAGAAGAGGGGGGAGCGAGGATGGAGGTAGAGCCTGACGCGGGCCACGAAGTCAAATTCATGCTCGCCTGAAGAAGCCATCGTGACTATCGTATCCGTTGCACCGACTGTGCAAAATCCAAACCACAAAAAGCACTTTTATGGGAGCTGGACGCAAGGTGGTGGGAGCGCTCAAAAAATCTGTTAAAAGGGCTTTTTTCCATCCGCGATTTTCAAAAAACTGTCTGCCCAAACAACTTAAAATCAGCTCTGGCGATTGGAATAGAGATTCTCCAGCCGCCAGAGCTGTGCCAAATAAAGCCTAACACTCACCTACCTCGGAGAGATACACTCTCCTACAACTCAGGCAAATTTTCCCTACCTTAGACCCAAAGGTCCTACAGCTCACATCCTACAAAGAGAAATATTTTAATTAACTTTGGCAAAGAGAAATTTCTCTGTGTCAACCACATGAGCATAAAACTTTCTGCTCCAACTCTCCTCACAACAGGGAAAGGATTTGCTGGAGGAACTCGGAAGAAAACTTCTGAACTTATTGCTGAAGGCTAAAGATCTGTTGATCTTGAGTCTTCAAACAGCCCACTGAACCTGCCAGAAGATGAAGGTTCTTCTTTCTTCAGAATAGATTCTGAATCTGTTGTAGCAGATGGAGACTTGCATAGCTAACTGAACTTTTCTTGCTGGAGAGCTTCAAGCTTTTCACATGCAGCAATGGCGAAGAAGATGAAGATGACTGCTCTTTTTTTTTGAATATTGTATGCCCTAAAAGTAATCTCTGTCTTGACCCTATCTCTTCCATTTGTAGTTCGCCGATTAACGGCTCTTAGAGATCGGTGTGCCCCACCTGCAGCTTCCAGCTGCGCCTTACTTTAACGGAAGAAAATGTAGTGTAACTTCATGGAAAGTTTTGTCGTGTAATGTAGCTTCCCCGTGTCTGATTTGACCTTAGTCAACTTTGTCGATTTTGCTGACGTCAGCACCTGTGCACTTAGCCAAAATAGAGCATCAAAGAATAGACGTTGAGTGAGTAAGCATCACTCAACGTCAAAACACTTAGACAGATTCACTGTCTCTTGGCGTTGAGTGAGTAAACTTCACTCAATGCCAAACTACTCAGAATATAAATCTGATCCTAGGCGTTGAGTGATTCAGCTCCACTCAATGCCAATCTTGCTGTATCAGCTTTCAGCTATTTGGCGTTTAGTGAGTAAGCATCACTCAACGCCAAACCCCTTAGACAAAATTCTGTCTTCACTAGGCGTTGATAGCATTGAGTCAGTAACTTCCACTCAACACTTTTTTCCTTAACCAAATTTCTGCTTATTCAGCAATATAAGCATTGAGAGTGTTGAGTGAACATGCCTCACTCAATGCTTTCTTCCTTAGCCAATTTTCTGCTTTTTCAGCAACATAAGCGTTGAGAGCGTTGAGTGAACATGCCTCACTCAATTCTTTCTCCCTTAGCCAATTTTCTATATTTAGTAGCATGGCGTTGAGTGAGTTGACTTCACTCAACGCCTGTGTACTTAATCATATTTTAGCTCATTCCAACTTCAGGCTTTTACTGCTTTAGCTTATCTCACAGTCTTTTGCTGTATGGCGTTGAGTAGTTGACTTCTCTCAATGCCTGTGGACTTGGCCATTTTCTCAACTTGCCACAGCCTTGGCTTTGACTGCATAGGCTTCACTCAGTACTATAAGCCATCTAGCATTGTGTGACTGATCTTCACTCAACACCTGTGGACTTAGATAGTTTTCTGTCAACCCACACCTTAGGTAAGTGTTTACCTAACATAGTCACTTAGGATACTTGACCTATCATAGTCATCTACAGACATGTGTATATCATTGATAATATTGACTTCACACTGTTGGGTTCGGCGTTCCTTCACTTGACCCGTGGCGCTTTGCTACTTATTTAAGAAATTAAGTAGCGCCCTCTCCAACAGTCCGGGCTTTTGGTGCAGTTGGGTATGCGCTTTATCCTTCAATTGGTATCAGAGGAGGTCACGGGTTCAAGACGGGGGGGGGGGGGGGCTATTAAATCCTGATTTTTCCCTTCTACCTGTGTGGGTCCGGTGGGTCAGGAAACTGTGGACATGTGGTAACCCCACCTCTGAGCCGTGTTGGCCATGTTGTAACCCCACCTCTGAGCCGACGGGTTGTGCTGGACGCCGGGGGGGATTGTTGGGTCCGGCATTCCTTCACTTGACCCGTGGTGCTTTGCTACTTATTTAAGAAATTAAGTAGCGCCCTCTCCAACAGTCTAGGCTTTTGGTGCAGTTGGGTATGCGCTTGATCCTTCACACTCAAATCCAGGACATTGCGGGCAATGGACCCAACAACAGTGATCGCAGGGCTTCGGCTGGCGAGGGAGCTGGGAGTGCAGGATGTGGAGGTATTAATGGACTCCATAGTGGTGTCATCCCAGATCAACGACGAGTTCAAAGCAAGGGAGCCCACTCTCCATCTATACCTAACAAAGGTGAAAGGGGTCATCAGCATGTTCTAAACATTCTCCATCAGACATGTGTTGCGAAAGGAAAACGAGCAGGTGGACCAGCTGGCCAAGTTCGGACCCCGTGTGGGGGAAACTATGAACAATCTCTTTTGGCCTTCCATTGAGTAGGGGGAGCTGATGGAAGTGGATCAACGCCCTTCCTGTATGGACCCCTTCATGACCTTCTTGTCTACATGAGAGTTCCCAGAGGGTCGGGATAAAAAGCACTTCAAGTATAAGTCGGCATACTACCAGATGCGTAATGAAAAGCTATATCAAAAGACTCTCTCGGGGCTCCTAGCACGCTTCGTGGCTGAAGAGGAGGTCCCGAGGATCTTGGAGGAAGTTCACTCAGGGGATTACGGGAGTCACTCATGAAGTAATACCCTGGAGGGGAGGATTATGATGCAAGGGTACTTCTAGCTGACCCTAAGCCGGGATGCCACTGAGTTCTCAAATAAGTGCCAAAAGTGCCAGCTATTCGCCCCTCTCCAACTACTACTAGCCCAGAGACTTAGGAGCATCACTGCACCCTGGCCCTTTGCTATCTGAGGAATGGATCTTGTGGGACCCTTCCCCCAGGCTAGTTGAAAGAGGTGGTTCTTGTTGGTAATGATCGATTATTTATCTAAGTGGTTAGAGGTAAAGGCACTAGCCAAGGTGACCCCCCAGGTGATCTGGAACTTCGTATGGGGGAGATCATTTGCAGATATGGGTTGTGTTAGGCCATTGTCACGGACAATGGGCCATAATTTGCCTGTACCGAGTTCATCAGCTTCTGCAGTCAGCACGGGATTGATCTTCGATTCGCGTCGGTTCACCACCCTAGGAGTAACGGGAAGGTGGAAGCAGTGAACAAGGTTATTGTAATTTTTTTGAAAAAGCAGGTTGAGAACCGGAAGGGTAGTTAGGTGGAGCAACTTCCTCGAACACAACCACTGGGGATACCCCCTTCAAACTCTCCCATGGAATCGAAGTTGTACTCCCAATAGAGTTCGAGGTCCAGACACCGCGGGAAGTAGAGGTGGAGGAAGGTGGAGAAGAATGGAGGGTCGAGAATGAACTGCGGCTCTCCTTGGACCTAACAGAGGAGCTGTGAGATGTGGCGTTGTCAGGCAAGAGTAAATCAAACGGTGTATGACCATGTATTTTTACAAGAACGTTAGAATCAAATAGTTCATGGAAGGGGACTTGGTTTTGAAAAAGGTAGATGTCGTAGGAAGATCAACTACTGTGGTAAAACTCAATCCAAATTGGGAGGGTCCATTCATTGTCACCTTGAAGTCAGGTGGGTATCGCCTATAGAATGTGGAGGGCGAGACCCTAAGTCACACCTGGAGTGGTGATGAACTGAAGCATTTCTATCCTTAAACCATGTACGTAACATTTTTTCTCTTATATGAAGCTTCTTGATATTCCAGTTTTCTTTTACAATGATTCATATGAATGGGTGAAGAGTTCACTGAGTAGACCCCTAGCATATCTCCCTGTCAGGCTCCCACTAGCTGGCAGGGCTAGATGTCACTCGAGAGAGTCTCCAAGACCCCGAGAAGATCCTTCTACCAGGCTCCCACTAGCTGGCACGACTGGATGTCACTCGAGAGAGTCTCCCAGACCCTGAGCAAATCCCATTGTCAGGCTCCCACTAGTTGGCAGGGCAGGATGTCACTCGAGAGTCTCCTAGACTCCGAGCAGATCCTGTTTCCAGGATCCCACTAGTTGGCAGGGATGGATATCACTCGAGAGAGTCTCCCAGACCCCAAGAAGATCACGCTGCCAGGCTCCTACTAGCTTGCAGGGATGGATGTCACGCGAGAGAGTCTCCCAGACCCCGAGCTGATCCCGCTACCAGACTCCCACTAGCCGGCAGAGCTGGATGTCAAGTGATAGAGTCTCCTAGACCCCGAGAAGATCCCACTACCAGGCTACCACTAGCTGGAAGGGCTAGATGTCACTCGAGAGAGTCTCCCAGACCCCTAGCAGATCCCGCTGCCAGACTCCCACTAGCTGGTAAGGCTAGATGTAACTGGAAAGAGTCTCCCAGACCTAGAGCAGATCCTATTGCCAGGCTCCAACTCACTGGAAGGGCTGGATGTCACTCGAGAGAGTCTCCCAGACCCCGAGCAGATCCCGATGGCAGGCTACCACTAGTTGGCAGGGCTGGATGTCACTCGAGAGACTCTCCCAGACCCCGAACAGATCCCGCTGCCAGGCTCCCACTAGCTGGCTGGGCAGGATATCACTCGAGAGAGTCTCCCATACCCCGAGCAGATCCCGCTAGCATTCTCCCATTAGCTGGCAAGGATGGATGTCACTCGATAAAATCCAGTCGGATCCCGAGCTACTCCCGCTGTCAGGCTCCCACCTAGCTAATAGGGTAGGGGCCCTCGGTGGACGTTGTTATTACTCTGGAGCCAAGTCCTGAGTAGCTCCCGCTGAAAGGCTTTTACCTAGATGGCATGGCAGGGGCCCTCGGTGGACGTTGTTGTTGCTCTAGAGCTAAGTCCCGAGCTGCTCCCACTATCAAGCTTTCGTCTAGCTTGCAGGGCAGGGGCCCTCGGTGGACATCGTGAAAGGCCTTGGAACCAAGTCCCGAGCAGCTCTTGCCAGTCAACATGGCTTAGAGAGTAGCGGATTTTTGGGAAGAAACATAAGTCTTCCAAGAGATCTTGCCGAGCAGGAATCCCACAAGTTAACACGAGGCATTCAAGGGTAAAACTTGGGGAAAAGGCCAAGGGCAAAAAATCATAAAAAGAACAAAAGGTCAGAAACAGCAAAATCCCAAATGACCAGGTTGTGGCGAACCGGGATCTTGCCAACAAACGAGGAGGGCAATCTTAAAATAAGCCGAGTCGCGCCCCTTAGTGGGGGATCTCGCCAAAAGGTTGCACTCGCCTGCATCAATCATAAGAGGGCGAGTCAAGTCTAACCCACAGCTCAGACTTAATTTCTGACGAAACCAGTCCATCCTATCAAGATTTTACTTGGGAAAACCGGGCATTGAACAAGTCTCTAAGGGGTGGCGAGATCTCGAGGACTCTACGCGGGTATGTATTCTAACAGCCAAATAACATCTAGCGACGAGTTCTACCTATGCGAGTGCGATTCATAAAATAAACATTGAAAGATAAGAGACATTTGCTAAGTAAAATTTTCATTAATATCTATTCGATTACATAGGCACTCGCCTTGCGATGAGGTTACAAAATTAGGGGGGAAATCATCATAGGAAAATAAAGAAAAATGAAAGTCAGCTCACGTCCTCTCCCCTAGAAAGATCATCCTGGAAGCCTGACACTTATTGAAAGAGCGAGTTGAAGCTGTCTTCTGACTCACCAGGAGTGGGGATGGGTAGGAACACCTCCGGCACTAAGTACTTGATGGTCACCTCCTCACAGTCCGCCGTCAGCACCTGTATATATCGCATGACCTGCAGGGTGTGATCAATCGTTTTGATAGAGTTGACCCGCAACATTTTGTTGACCTATCACTGGCTGAAGATCTTCATGTCTTTGCCTTGGGCGATTGGCTCGCTGCGAGCTGGAGGGAGCCGGCAATCCACTAGGCGAGATACATCACCCTGGAGCAACTTATTCTGCCCCTGTTGTTTCTTATTCTTCTCCTCAAGCTCGGCAACATGAGTGCACAGGCGGTCCGCAGTTTCAGCATCCTGCAAGGCGAAAAGAGGTAGTAAGGAAGTTATGAAAGACAAGTACAATGGGAAAAGATTAACTAGCACTCACCACCCCATCTACACTCTTCTTGATGATGTCTTCGGCGATCCCCAGCCTCCTCTGCAGGTCGACAACATCATCTCGGGCGAGGACCAGGGCTTCCTCGTCACTCGCCAGCTTATGGTCGAGGGTGAAGCTGTGGCGGGCGAACATGTGTACAAGCTCCATGGAATGCATTTGGGCTCGCGTGAATTCATGGGCGAGCTGTTGGAGGGTCATATCGTCGTAGTACTCGACATACTTGTGTCCATAGAGCCCGAAGCCGAGGGAAAAGGCGTGCGCCCACTAGGAGAATGACGCTAAGACTAAGATAGGAGGAGGGAGGATATGGAAACCTTGTAGGTCCCCTCATCCCACTGAACTATTGGCTCGCCGACTTGTCCCTTCACCTTCACGTAGAGAGCAAAGTTTCGGTGGTCCTTTGGCAGGCCCGGCTCGCGGGCCAGGAGACCCTCGACAGTTGGGGTGGAAGGTAGACCGTCGCCTCACTCCTTCTCTGGCGAGTCTAGCCGGACCGACCTTTTCTTGGATACCATCGTCTTCTTCAGCTTCTTCGATGGAGGCGGTAGGCGAGGCGAGCTAGATCTGGCGAGCTCAGCCCACTTCTTGCTAGATGAGGGCTTGGAGGATTCCCGCTCTATTTGGTTAGCCGCCGCAGCCGCCCTCTCTCACGCGAGTGGGTCAGGGTACAACCCTGAGTCCGCGAATAGCGGGTTGACCAGGATTAGCCGCTCCCCTGTAAAATAACTATTAGAAAAGATCTTTGCGAATCTACGATAAGAATAACAATGACAGGTCATACCTTCACTCAGCAGAACTAGCAGGAGCGAGTTGAGGCCCATTCACAGGAAGGTGACCTCGAAATATTTGTGCAGAAAAAACTGGTGGAGGGTGGAGTAATCGCCCGTCAGGATCGGCTGCTAGTACACCTCCTCCCTCCGCTGGTTTGGCGAGAAGGGTATGTTAACAAGTTTTCCCTTGATGATGGCGAACTTCGTGAACTAGTTATGGTTCTTATTGGCCGTCTCGCACATCTTGAACTGCGAGCCAGCGAAGAAGGCAACCTCATCATTAGTGGTACGGTAGATGTAGATCTTTCGGAAGATAGAGAGATTGAATTCAATCCGCTCCTTCCGCAGGAAGCTCGCTAAAGCCATAAGCATGGCGATCACATTGGGATTCATCTGCGCAGGGATAGCCCCTAAATACTTCAGCACTTAGCGGACCTCTTGACAGAGGGGCAAGCACAACCCCACCTCAACAAATGAGATGGGGAAGGCGAGTTCGTCAGTAAAGAAGGTGTTGATCGCCTCGCCTAGGCCGGCGCACAATAAACCCTGGCGGGAACTAGTCCTCCACAAAGGTATAAAGCTCCTCCTCCATGGTATTCCCATCAAAGAAATGGTACTCTGAAATTTGCGTAGCAAACTTTGACTGCCCATCAGCGTCGAGTCGCGTCTTGCCTATTTCTATAGATCTCGACACGAGTGCAAATTGTGAGAAGAGCAATAAAGGGGGCATAAGCCGACAATAAATGTGATATTTTAAGGGTAGGTAAGGGTCCTATTTATAGAAAGCGAATTAAACATGCCGAGCCGACTGCTCCAGCCCAGCTCGCGGGCCTCGACTAGCTAGACCCCCGCAACCTGTTCTACCCTAATGCGAGTCGAGTCTAAAGCACAACGTAATTCACAAGTAATAAACATTGGAAATCTAATTTGAAAATAGTTTTAAATTATTACATACAACAATGTCAAATGTTCAGAAAATACAGAGGAGAAATTATTATAATAACATGCGAGAGCTGTGGGTCTAGGGGGCGAGTGCCGGTATTCTCAGCTAGGGATACATTTCCATCTACCCCAGCCTCGTGCCACCGTCCCCGGTGGTCTGCTAGGGTTGTTGAACTCGCGGACCAGCTCTAGGTCTTGATAAATGAGGCGCAGGTTCTTCTGAATCCAATCCATGAGGGGTCCTGGGGAAGTCATCTCGCTTGCCGAGCCGCACCTCACCTCATCCGCCAGCAGCACATAATCCTATTCCAGCGTGCGCAGCCATTGCCCATCAATCACTCGCTCCACTTAGATCTCGCGCAGCACGAGCCCATACTTCCAGAGGATCCCGATTGTTCACCTCAGCAGGCTTTTTGGAGGCATCCAATAAGTCTTCCAACGCATTGGGAGAAGGAGGTGGCGAGTTGAACCCTGTATCGGAGGATTCCTCAACTTTAGATTGACCCGGAAGGCCTGCGTAGATAATCAATACAAATAAGAAACTTGGGTCCTAAATATGGCAAATGCACCAAGCTAACTGTGCGAGATAATCAGGTGGAGGTGTAGCTTACGAGAAGAACTCGGCTGTCCCTGTTGGGGTGAGTTAGAGGAGAGATAAGGGACTTTCCGCGACCTGGGAGATAGGATCTTGGGGAGATGACTAGTTGAAAACACAGGATGGAGATTTCCCCAGCACTTCCCCATGCAAGTGCGGGATCGGGGGTAAGAGCCCGAGGATGTTTGCAAGATGGCGAGTGGGATGGCATCGACCCCATCCCCATGGTCCCAAAGTTAGGCGTCGGACTTTTTGCGCAGGGATCAGTGGCAGGTTGGCAGCGCGAGTCTATTTGAGGAGAGTCGACTCGCATTTGAAGGGTACTCGCATCGCCTAGGCGAGCACCATGATAAGCGGGGGTGTCTTCAATCCCTTTCCCTTTGGTTTCGGCGACCGGCTTGGAAGAAGAGGCGAGTCCACTATCTGGCGTAGGGACCAAATCAACATGGACGGCCTCGCTAACTTTGGGTTTAGGTTTGGCCTTTTTGGCGGACTTGTGATGTGGTGACTCGCACAACGACGGGTTTGAGAGCCAAGGGCTCAGCTCGACAGCACAGGAGGAGTTGAGCGCTCTAATATGGTTGAGCCTCTCTTGGAACTCCTTTAAAAGAGGCATGATGGCTAAAAGAAGGAAGAGAGGGGATTGGCACCGCTCTCCCATGCAGGCAGGCATATATATATATAGCAGCTTGTGGCTCGCACCAAAATATTCCCTCCTGCTCCTGCCGCACTCGCTGAATCTCTCGGGATTGGATGATTCTTTTTGATCTTGAAGCAACCTCCCAAAGAGCGGGGATTATATACAACCCCATATCCGGCGAGCGGGTTCGATAGGAGCCGGTCCAATCACGTGACGCAGTTCAAATCTCAGGCAGGTCGGCCAGGGGGTGCGAGTGCATTAGTGCAGCTCGGCTCTCCCAGTTTAGGGTAAGGGGGCGCAGGGCGAGTGGGGTCGGCCAAGCCCGCACTTACCCCAGGTCATCTAGAGGCGGCGTGTTCTAGCCCCATCGAGCATTCACCGCCCCGTGTGAATGGAAGCTTCAAGGAACGCTCACCCAGTAACATGTGCAATTCAGTGTTCGCCGAGCAAGCCGCGTGAGCCAGTTCCCTGGCGTTGAGTGAGGTGCGCCCAATCGATGCCTTCTGCTCTTGGCATTGAGTGAGGCTCGCCCTGTAGGCACCTTCTGCTTTTGGCGTTGAGTGAGGTGCGCTCTGTCGATGCCTTCTGCTCTTAGCATTGAGTGAGGCGCGCTCTGTCGATGCCTTCTGCTCTTGGCATTGGGTGAGGCTGAATCTGTCAGCACATTCTGATCTTGGCTCAATAAGACGAGCGAGACCCTTCAAGAATAGTATTTGCCCAAGGAGGGCAAAAGGGGTCCCGCCCACAATAAGCAGGGTGGCATTCGCTCGAAGAAAGCATGAAAAGTCTCGCCAATACCATTCATAATAGCGGAGTTAAGCTATTTCAGGCCAGGTTTTAAAAACTATAAATAGGCCCAAGGGGGTACCGCAGATGGCAAGCTTTCCAGTTCTCTTACTCTCTTTTCTTAGAGTGCTTTCTAAGGTTCCCTTAGCTCAGCACAGGCTAAGGATGGGAAGCAATCTAAGATCTTCCGGGTGTGTGGTGGGACCTCCATGCTGGAGTTGTGGGTCAGTTTCAAGTTCTATGTTTTCAGTCAGCCAAGCTTGCAAGGCGAAATAAGTGTGCGGTCACCCCTTTCCCAAGGGTTTGTACTCTATAGAAGCTGATTTCCGGCTTCAACACTGAATCCACTGCCACAAACTGGTCCTGATGTGTTACCTGTTGCGGGAATTCTCCCAAAGTGACAGAAAGTGTGATCATTCCTTAGACCGGGACTGGCCCTCCACTAAAGCAGTAAATCTGGTCCATGACCGCCTCCAACTTCTCTTTGGGTATCTGCATTCCGTGGAGGGTTGGCATGAATAAAATATTTATAGAGCTTCTGATGTCTACCAATATCTGCTTGATGCAGAAGGCAGGGCTACCGATCTCTGCAGTGATGACCAACGGGTCTTGGTGGGGTTCGAGCAGGCCTTTAAGATCTTCCTCTCCAAAACTAATCATCTCTAGGGCCTGGGCATTCTGTTCCTGCCATGCGATAGAATTCATGATGGGGAAGGGGGAGCTGACAATGGTTTACCCCAGTCTGACCACTTGCCGACCTCCTTTGGATTCCTGACGCACAGGTGGTTCCTCCATTCTTTGCTAAGGTTGGCAGTTCCCTGTCTCATCCTGCAGGAATTGACCCAGGATGCTGTGACGAACGAGTCTCTCGATCTTATCCTCGAGCCTTATACACTCATTGTGGAATGTCCCGTTCCCTTATGGAACTCGCAATACTTGCTATGATCTCCCTTCTCGATGGGGGCTTCCCGTAGCTTTCGTAATGTCGTGTCATCTTGGATTACATATAGTACATTAACGTATGAGGTATTGAGCGGGGCATACTCCTTGTACCGCTTAGGTGGACGATTCTCACGACAATCATGCTGGCGAAAGTTCTCCTTGCGTTCTTCACGATGCCCTGTAATAAGTTCCACTTTTTCCTCTTGGTTCCTCCTTCGAACTATTCTCGGTGTGCTTCAATCACTTCATTTGCCACAATTTTGGCCTCTACTCGGTGCACCAGGTCCGGATAACTGGGGGCTGTTTTTCTCATTAAGACAGAATAGAACCCGCATGGCCAGATACCCCAGAGGAAGACTCCGTGCAAAAGCTCTAGGTCCACCCCCAGGATCTGCCTAACTTCCTTAGGGAACCTTCGGAAGAACTCCTTGAGCGATTTCCAACGAGCACTGAATTGCGTGGAGGGGATCGCTGTAACGACCCCTTTTTTCTGTTAATTTTTAATCATCGTAGTGACGTCATTATGACGTCAGGGAATTACGTTAGCGTGAGATGTCGATGCATTGTCGTTAGTGCATATTTGCATTTGTTGGGTCGAGCCACCAAATCCTGTGAATTTCGTAGAATTTGGAGAAATCTGCGTTATGAAGTTAGAATGAATTATTTCTGACTTGCCCATCAAGTTTTGTCGCGATCTGAGTTTTGTTTGAGTCTCGGCGCGCGTTTGTATTAGTTACGTTTGTCGTAAACTTTAGGAATGTATAACTTGAGATTTGTACGTCGGATTTTAGTTTCGTCTTCGCCGTTGGATTCATGGCGTCAATATTCGCCTACGTTGCTAATTTCGTTTAATTCGGCGCGCGTTTGTGCTTCCATTTAGAACTCGTATTTCCTTGTTCAAAAACATAAATATGATTTTTATAATATTAAACACTATTCAAAAATGAAAAGAACTATTCATCTTTAAAGTTTGATCAAGGGTATATTTGCAAAATTTACTATTCATGAGGACAAAAAAACCAATGTTCATGTAATATAGTAATAGTTCCCCTCGAGAATGCCTACAGCCTTTCCGTTAAATCTTGAAGTTAGTTCTCGAGAACTTTAAGTTTGTTCTTTACTACTGTAGAACCTTCCCGGGAAATCCTGAAGTTAGTTATCGAGAACTCTAAGCTTGTTCTCAGGTATTGTAGGTCCTTCTAGAGATATTCGTTTCAGCCTGCGTTTGGGCGCTATTTTGAGGGTCAAAACGGCATCATTTAGAAAAATGATTAACATGGGTTTTGTTCTTATCGATGAGATCTACAACTTTCGTGTTGATCACTTTTCGATTCAGAGCCATCTTAAACCTCTATTTTGATTTTCCGCGAGCCTGCTCTCAATTTGACCTCAGTCTTTCTTCCTGTATTAGACAAAAGGATATATATATAAACTTATAGATAAATAGAACCGGCCCACATTATCCTATTCAACTTCATCTTCTTCCTTGAGACTAGACCGAACCAGAGAGCGAAAGTGACGGCGAGGGTTCTAAGTTCGTGAAGCTTCGGATCGCCGCCGACGGAGCTACGGTGCTAAGAATCGCAAACCGAGCATAGTTCCCGAATGCTCTCGCCGAGATTGTCACGATTGTGGTAAGTATATCTCGTTTCGTGGAAGTTTTTATTTAGGGTTTCCGTCCCTAACCTCTCTTTTGGTCAAATCCTTGTAGATTCCGCTTCCCCACCCCTTTTTTTGTCTAGATCCGTGACGTGGAGTAATTTGGACGACCGTTTGTAGTAGAAACCGAGCCAAGTGGTGTTATTTCTCTCCCTCTAGCTCTTTTCTTCCAAATTTTTAGCCATATTTTGTGGGTTTGACATGTTTAAATTTCCTAGAAACTTGTCTTTGAATTTCTAATTTATTTTCTTGGATTATGACGTGTGTTTCACCTAGAACCATTACTCCCAATTTTTATCCCGTAGAGTGGGTAAACAAATGTAGTGGTCGTGTCACTTTAATTATCGAGTCATTTTGATCATTACGACACCTTGTGCGTCCCGTTGTTTTGATCGCGCTGCACCTTGCTTAACCCTTGCAATGTCATTATACAGTCCAAGTCATTTGTTGACCCACTTTGAAATCTCATCGGGTAAGTCCTAGTTGGTAAGTGTCCTTTCGATGTGTTGGTCTCATTAAGAGTCGATTTATAGTCTGTTGATCGTCAGTCTATGATGAATAAAAGAAACTCTGCGTGTATAATTATGTAACTAAAGAAAACTCTGATGGTCTGTGCGCCTTGGGGTTTCTCTCTCGGCACAGTGCCTTATGGTTGAATCTATGTGCGTTGTGAACCTTCATCCCCGACACATTACCTTAGCTGTTAGTCTGTGTGTGTTGGGGTTTCTCCCTCGGCATAGTGCCTTTTGGCTGGGTTTGTGCGCATTGTGGACCTTTTTGTTCCCGGCACAGTACTGATTTCTGTTGAGCTGATCAGTCTCATTTAAAAATGATGAATAACATGAATAATAAAGAAAGACGAATGTACGAACTTCTGATGTTTGACACTCTGTTCTGTCCAGTTGTTGTGATTAGCCTTTCTCGCTCAGCTAGATTTACTATTTTGTTTCTATTGCTCTGCTACTGACCTTTTATTGAAGTCGTCTTGTAGATTTTCGTTCACCTTGAGGTTTTTTTGGTATAACTTTACTTTTTGCACCACTTGTAACTTGCTTCTGAGGTATTCTTTTTTTGAATGCCTCAGGTCCAGAGCTGTAGCAGGTTTAGCTGACAGAGTTGTGCTTCAGGTGCTTCGAGTTGCTGCGGCCGTTTGTTTTCACCTAAGAGCATTGAGGTAGTTATCTTTATTTAGACTTGTCAGATTTTCCTATGGGTTCGTGTCAGTTATTGGCGCCCATAGTCTTATACTTTTCTGTGTTAAACTACTTGCTGCTTTTACTGCAGTTACTTTTGATAGTTTGATACTTGCTCTCTGGGAAGGATTTATGTTAGGATGCATATAGTTACTTTTAAGTATATATACAAAACTTCATTCTGGAATATTGACATGACATCACTTTATAAATACAAAACTTACTACTTTTAAGCGCTATAAAAATCTTTTTTATTTATATTAAATGTAAAAGTCGCATCATCATTACATTATGTTACGCTTTCATTCTTATATAGAATAACAAATGAATCAAATTAAGTATTTTCCGCTGCGTAAACTTATATATTTTCTCACCTATGGACTAGTGATCCACCCGAACGAGGGACACGGTCAGTAAACTCAAAGAACTTTGTTGGGTACATTGAAAAATGTGTACCTGATTTGAAGAAGCCCAACTTAGTTCAATGATATACATCAAGGTGTATTTGATGTTGCTTTGAGTTGACATATGCAGGTGAAGAAGTATTAAAGAATGCAGAAAAATATTCTAAGTCCACATGTCGACACCTGGAGAAATTGTGTCAACACTTCAGAATATTTGTGTCGACACTTCAGAATATCAGTGTCGACACAAAGAATGATAGTCGACCACATTTATGTCGACACTGGGAAGCAGTGTCGACACATAAAGAAAATCGTCGACCTCAGCACTGGGAAGCAGTGTCGACACCGTGAAAGATAGTCGACCAGAGAAGGTTAGTCGACACCGTGAAAGATAGTCGACTAGTGAAAGATAGTCGACCAGAGAAGGTTAGTCGACACCGTGAAAGATAGTCGACTAGTGAAAGATAGTCGACCAGAGAAGGTTAGTCGACACCGTGAAAGATAGTCGACTAGTGAAAGATAGTCGACCAGAGAAAGATAGTCGACTCACAGAAGAAGATAGTCGACCACAACTGTGTCGACACTGGGTGGATGTGTCGACACCAGAAGACTGTGTCGACACATATTGGCAGAAGTCGACTATGCTTGTGTCGACACCAGAAGACTGAGTCGACACATTTTGGCAGGTTTGAAGATTGCTGTGTCGACACCTGAAGGCTGAGTCGACACATGCTGAGTTCTGAATCTACAACAACTGTGTCGACACACAGGACTTGTGTCGACACACTGCAGAGTCTAGACCAAGTTATTTTCTGAAGAAGCTGTATCGACTTAAAGGCAACTTAGTCGACATCATCAAAGACTGTGTCGACACCAAAGTCACTTGTGTCGACACAGATAGATAGATTGGTCTCGACACTTTCTAACTGACTGTCTCGACATTTTTGCTGTCCAAGGCTAAGGTACAAGAACTGTTTGAAGACTTGACAGCTGTGGGTTGCCACCGTTTAACTGAAGCTGTCAGACCTGTCAGAAAACAGTTAGAAACCGGATCAGCGGTTACCATGAAGAAAGTCTATAAATAGACACATTCAGAAGGAATTAGACACACAGCCAAGCTAAGAAAAATAACTGAAGAAGATCTAAGAAGAAGAAACAAAAGGATTACGATCCTATTGAAGTTTCAATTCAAGAAAGCTCAAAAGAAGATCTTCATCAGAAAATCTAAGAAGAAGTCTGAAGTATCAGAAAAGGTGTTGGATAGAGAGGGATCCAGTCATCTTGAAGAAGAAGAAGGAAGCCATCAGTGGTTTCTCAAGAAGCTGTTTGGAAATCAACTCAGCTAAGTTCAGATTCAAGAAGCTTTGAAGAAAGCTCAGATTCAGTTGATTTCATCAGCTGATCAAGAAGTGTCTTGTCCTCTTCTCTCTCAACAAAGGCAAGACATCAAAATATCTTTTCTAAATTTCTGTAGGATCTGTTTACACAGATCTGAGTTGTAAGCCTGTGTTATAAAGGCTGAGTGTAGGAGAGGTGATCTCTGAGTGGTAGGGTTATTTGCCTGAGTGTAGGAGAAGGTTATTCTCTGAGTGGTAGGCCTTGAGGCAAGGCTGAGGTAGGGCTGTTGAGCCTGAGTTTTAGGAACCTATCCTGGTTCTGAGCTGTAGGATCTGAGGATCTGAGAATAGTGGAAGTTTGGCCGAATCTAGCATATTGCTAGATAGGTGAAGGGGGAAAGTGGATGTACCCAGATCTTGGGGAACCACTATAAAACATTGTGCAATCTGTGATGCTTAGTTGTCTGTGAATGCTGTGCTAGATATTTTAAATTGTAATCGAATTCTGCCTAGATTTATAGACAAGAAATTAGAACCTATTCACCCCCCCCCCTCTAGGTGTTTAGGTTGTCTTGAAAGTAAAACTATCAAGTGGTATCAGAGGCAGGTTCCTCAAAAAGGACTTAACAGTCTGAGGTAGATCTGATAGGCAGAATCAAGATTCAAAAAAAAAATGGGTTCAGGTGAGAATCATAAGGAGCTAGGGTCTATGAAATTACCCATATGCAAGAAAGAAATTTTTGGAATTTGGAAAGAAAGAGTCAGACTGTTCATGGAGGCATCTGACCCAAGGATTTACATCACAGTACAGGAAGGCCCCTTCATTCCAATGAAGGTATCAGTTCTTGATGCAAATATCCAAACTCCAAAGAGTTATTCAGAAATGACCAAGGATGAAATCATCTTGGCAACCATGGATAAAAGAGCTCAGAACATTATTGTTAGTGCCATAGATGATTCAACATTTCAGAATCTGATTCACTGCAAGACCTCCAAAGAGATGTGGGACATATTGATTGTCTACATGGAGGGATCTGAAGAAGTAAGGCAGGACAGGAAATCTATGCTCAATCAGGAGTATGAAATTTTTAGACAAGGAAAATCTGATAGCATAACTGAGTGCTACAAGAAATTCTATAGAATTGTGAATGAGCTTATGTCCTATGGAAGAGTCTTCAGTACTTATGAACTGAATGACAAATTCTTGAGATCCTTAACAAAGGATTGGGACACAAAGATCTGTGCCATAAGAGAAGTGGCTAAATTGGCAGAGATATCTCCTCCCACCTTGTTTGGAAAGTTGCTATCCTATGAAATGCAACTTATGGTGTGGAAGGAGGAGGAAAAGAATTCAAGAGGAGAGCATAGAGAAAAGACTGTGGCATTCAATGCAGAAGCCACTAGAAAGAATAGGAGGAAATCACCATCTCCTCCTAAGGAAGTTGCAGAAGATAGTTCTGAAAATTCAGATAAGGGTTCAGAAAGCTGTGATTCAGATGCAGACTTTGCTGCATTCACAAGGCAATTCCAGAGGTTCTTGAAAAAGAAGCAATGGAAGTCTAGGCCTTCCACATCACAGCAAGTTGATGACTATTATCAGAAGAAAAGGTCATCAAGGAAAGAGAAGAGCAGATCAAAGCCCAGCAAAGCCACTACTTCAAAGATTGTCTGCTATTGTTGCAATAGGCCTGGACATGTAGTGGCTGACTGTCCTGATAAGAGAAAGGAATCTTCAGACAAAAAGAAGACTTATCAGAAAGGCAAGAAGGAGAAATCCTTTGTTGCAAAGAAAGATAAGAGTCTAACAGACCAGTCAACTTCAGAGTCAGAATCTGAAGCTGAAGCATATATTGGACTATATGCTGCATCTGAAGAAGAGGAGTTTCTGCAGTTGCTAGACTCCATCAATGAACAAAAGGATCATCAGTGTATGGGGCTGATGGTAGGATCAGAAGAGGACATATGCCAGAATCAGTCTGGTCATAATAAGGTACAATGTCCTTCTATTATATCTGTTTGTTGTACAAGTGAAGAATCAGCTACATCTGCATCAAGTGATATAGATGCATCTGAATCTGAAGGAGATGTCTATCAATTGATAGACAAGTATGGGGATTTGTTGCAGGCCCTTAAGAAAAGCAAGAACCTGGTTAAATCTCAGGCTCAGGAAATTGCTGAACTAAGGTTGTTACAACTGAGTTAGAGAAAGTTATTGATCAAAAATTAAATGAAATTGCCAAGATGAAGAATATAACTATTATTCAGATGGGCACAATTAATTATACTAATGATCAAGTGAAGAGTCTGGAGGCCAGACTTAGAATTTAAAGGGATTTAGTGGCTAGTTACTCTAAGCCAAAATCTGTCTTACCCTTGATAGATGAATTTGTCACTCAAAAGGGTAAGGCTGGATTAGGATTTAAAGGTAACTCCAGGGCTGGCAGATTCAAGAGGAAAGGCAAAGCTCCTGTTCAGCCACTAAATCTTTCAGTCCCCATAAAATTTAGTAAGGTGAAAGTGCCTTCTAACAAATATGATCATGAAGATATTCAAGGTTATATTAAGACTAATGTTCTGAAGAACAAGGGTGTAAATGCAAGCAGGCCTACCTATGGTCATAAACCCAATGGTTTTAAGAAATCAGTAGGTGAAGGTGCTGCAGAACCAGCAATGAACAGAAATTCTTCTGATAAGGATGTATCTAGATCTAGATACAATAAGTTTGAATGTTGGTGCTGTGGCAAGAGAGGCCATTTTGCACTAGACTGCTGGTATAACACAAGTGTTATAAAGAACAATAGTCTACCTGTTAGAAGAGGTTATGGTAGCTTTATTAATGCTAACCTGAACCAAGGACCCAAGACTTACTTGGGTTCTAAGGGTAAGTAATTCTGTGTTGCAGGTGAATCCAAGTAACCATGCCCCTATATGGTACTTGGATAGTGGTTGTTCCAGACACATGACTAGAACAAAGGGGCTGCTGAAGGAGTATACATCTGTCAAAGATGGACCTAAAGTGATCTTTGGTGGATCTGAAAAAGGAGTCATCAAAGGGTTTGGTAACATTTCTTCTAACCTAATTACTATCACTCAAGTGGCTTATGTAAAAGGTTTGAAACATAATCTAATAAGCATAAGCCAGCTAAGTGATTTAGGATATGACATTTCATTTGTTAAAGATGGATGTCATATCAAAAGGTCAAGTGATCAAAAGATCATATTGACTGGGTATAGGAAGAGAAATGTATATTGTCTTAATTTTGAATGTGAGAATAAGGCTTCTCCCATCTGTCTTGTAGCTGATGACAATGCCTCTCATTGTGTTAAGTGGCACAAGAGATTGGCTCATCTAAACTACAAGACAATTGGCCAACTCTTTAGCAAAGAGTTAGTGAGGAATGGACCTCAAGTTAAGTGTATAAAGGAAGGGATATGCACAGCTTGTCAAAAGGGCAAGCAGACAAAATCCTCCTTTCAAAGCCTTGAAAACAAGGATTCTGTGAGGTGCTTATACCTCTTGCATATGGATCTTTTTGGTCCTATGCCAGTTCATAGTCTAGGTAGGAAGGTCTACACTTTTGTGGTTGTAGATGACTATTCTAGATTTACATGGGTGTTCTTTCTGAGACAAAAATCTGAAACCCCAGGTGTATTACTTAATTTTGTAAAGCAAATTCAGAATGAACTGAATAGTACAGTGGTCAAAATTAGAAGTGACCATGGTACTGAGTTTCAATCTGAAAGCATAACAAACTTGTGTAAAGACTTTGGGATTTTCCAAGAGTTCTCCTCACCTAGAACAGCTCAGCAAAATGGAATTGCTGAAAGAAAGAATAGAACATTAATTGAAGCTGGTAGAACTCTATTGAGTGACACCTCTCTCCCAGAATATTTTTGGGCTGAGGCAGTTAACACTGCTTGTCATGTAATCAATAGGGCTACTATCACCAAAAGCCACAAAATGACTCCCTATGAGATTGTGAAAGGCAGAAAACCAAATCTATCTTACTTTAGGATCTTTGGTTGCAAGTGTTATATACTTAACAATGGCAAGTCATATTTGACTAAGTTTGCTGCCAAATCCCAGGATGGGATATTTGTTGGGTACAGCACAAATAGTAAGGCCTATAGAGTCTTCAACTTGACTACTCAAGTTGTTGAAGAATCTGTGCATGTTGTGTTTGATGAAACAAGATTAATCAACTGTGAGTTGTCTTGTAGATCAAATGACTCAACAGGTATAAGCAAAAGTATGGACAAGCTTTCCATTACTGAAGTATCAAAAGAAGATGGGGCATTGGAAAATGAAGGCTTCAGTCCAGGGGGAGAACAAGACACTATAGAAGCTGATGAAAATCAAGAGAATCAGTTAAATGAAGGAGCTGGAGATGTTCAACCAGAAGGAAATCTTCCTCCAGCTACAAGACATTTAAGAGATCATCCAGCTGATCAGATAATAGGTGATCCAAGACAAGGGGTGCAAACTAGAAGCAGAAATCAAAACACAGTTCTACATTCAAGTTTCCTGTCATAATTGGAGCCTAAGAAGTTTGAAGAAGCTATCCAAGACCAGCACTGGATTGATGCTCTGCAAGAGGAGCTGAATAAATTCAGAAGGTGCAATGTCGGGGAGCTTGTTCCTAAACCAAGAGGCCACAACATAATTGGCACAAAATGGATCTATAGGAACAAGCTAGATGAAAGTGGAATAATAGTAAAGAATAAAGCAAGATTGGTTGCAAAAGGATACAGGCAGGAAGAAGGGATTGACTTTGATCAAACCTTTGCTCCAGTAGCAAGGCTAGAGACAATCAGAATATTCCTTGCCTATGCAGCCTATCAAGACTTTAAAGTATACCAGATGGATGTGAAGTCAGCATTTCTGAATGGTGATCTTAAAGAAGAAGTATATGTAGAGCAGCCATCAGGTTTTGTAGATCCTCTTAAACCTGATTTTGTTTATAAGCTTAGGAAAGCTCTATATGGGTTAAAGCAAGCCCCAAGGGCCTGGTATGAAACCCTGTCTACTTTCCTTATTGAGAATAAATTCTCAAGAGAAAAAATTGACAAAACTCTATTCCTTAGGGAATCCAAAGGCAAGATCATCTTAGTACAGATCTATGTTGATGACATAATCTTTGGATCTACTGAAAACAACCTTTGTAAAAAGTTTGCCAAACTTATGCAAGAGAAGTTTGAAATGAGTAGTATGGGGGAACTGAAATTCTTCTTGGGACTCCAAGTAAGACAGACTGATGATGGCTTGTCCATATCACAGTCTAAGTTCACCAAAGAATTGATTAAGAAATATGGTATGGAGTCATCCTCCACCATGAGAACTCCTATGGGAACAAGTATGCCTATATGCAAAGATGATGCAGGTAAACCTGTTGATGAGACTTTGTATAGAGGAATAGTTGGCTCACTACTATATCTCACTGCTAGTAGACCAGATATTATGTATGCTACATGTGTCTGTGCTAGGTACCCAGCCTGCCCTAAAGAATCTCATTATACTGCAGTTAAAAGGATTCTGAGATATCTTAAGGGCACACCTAATCTAGGTCTTTGGTACCCTAGGAATAGAGATTTTCAACTAACAGGCTATTCAGATGCAGATTTTGCAGGATGTAGAGAGGATAGGAAGAGTACTACAGGTACTTGTCAATTCCTGGGAGGAAGACTAATATCATGGAGTAGTAAGAAGCAGACTAGTGTGACAATTTCCACAGCTGAGTCAGAGTATGTTGCGGCTGGAAGCTGCTGTGCACAGCTATTATGGATGCAGCATCAGCTAAAGGATTATGGTATTCAAGTAAGTAGAACACCTCTTTTGTGTGATTCTAAGAGTGCAATTTCTATTGCTAATAATCCTGTTTCTCATAGTAAAACTAAGCATATAGAAATAAAATACCATTTTCTTAGAGAATATGTAGAAAAAGAAGACATCTCATTGGAATTTGTGAAAACAGATTATCAAATAGCAGATGTGTTTACTAAGCCCTTAGATGAGACAAAATTCAATAAATTCAAAATTGAATTAGGTATGTTAACCATTGATTAGTGTAATCACAAAATCATCAACAATAAAGTTGAAGTGGTAACAAGACATTCAAGTGATAATAAGACACATTGAAGTAGTATAAAGTACTTTGTTGTACTTATAAGTTGTGATGAACAAACAGAAATTGGCTAAGTAAGATGGTGTCGACACATTCAGTAATAATGTGTCGACTCAGGGTAGTAATGTCGACAAGTCAGAGATATTGTGTCGACACAGAAAATATGTATCGACACTTAAGAATCTTATTGTCGACTTATCCAGGAATGTAGTGTCAACTTCACCAGGAAAGTGGTGTCGACACTTACAGATTTGGTGTCGACACTTATACTAAGAGTCGACACAGAATTTCTGATGCTCTACTATATATCTCTGGTGTCAACATAACCGCAAATTGGTGTCGACACATAGTAGACGTACTTGTAGTCGAGTCAATAGAAGCTTGTGTCGACACAATCCATCTGTGTCGACACTTATAGTCTATTTTTGGCGTCTTTTGATCTTCTTTAAACAGAAGGTATAAATAGGTCAAAAACTCATTCTGTCGACACGCTCACAAGGTTTTCAAAATCCTGTGTCGACATTCTCCCTCTCTCTCTCTTTCTCTCATCTTTCCAGCTTTCTCGACTGATCAAATGGCGCCGAAGATTGAAGACAATGTGAATGAAGGATATGAGTTGGTGCGCCAGGCCTTTGCAGCTGCCCCTCCAGATGTTCTTGGGGTTATCTCTCTCCTCTCCGACTCAGGTTTAGAATTTCTGGTCTCCGAACCATCAAAGATATGGAAGAAGGAGGTGCATGAGTTCTTTACCTCTGCATCTGTAAACTCTGAAAGTCATCAGATAAAATCCACAGTTCATGGGTCACCTGTGGAGATTACTCCAAGAAAGATAAGAACAATTCTGCAATTACCTACAATTGAGAATGAAGAGGATGTTCCTGCTTCTAAATCTAGGGAGGCTCTTCAATGGTGTGGATTGGAATCCACCATGAAAATTAGAGCTGCGTTCAATCGGAAAGGAATGAATCAACAAGGCAAGTTTCTGTCAGAAGTAGTTGGAAAAGTTATTCTGTGCAAGCCAGGTGGACATGATAAGATTTCTGCCTATATGTTCAGCCTAATGACCAGGATTGTTTTTATAATTCCTACAGATTGGTCATCTGTAATCTTTGAGAAGATTAAGGAAGGTATCAAGAAGCCAAATCTGGCTAGGATAATGAGTATATACCTAAGTAAGGAGATTCCTGAGGTTATGCAACAACAACTTGGAACTAAAATCAATCACATGAGAAGGATGGACATGAGATTGTTCTCCAGATGGGATAGGGTGCTGACCAAAGAGATGCCTGAAGTGGAAAGGCAGGATTCACCTGAGAAATCCCCAGAACATGCTACCAGTACTGGGCATCCACAAGAAGAGCAAGTAAGACTAGAGGTTGAAGATCAGCCTGCATCTACACAAGTTCAGGATGCCACAATACCTGCAGTTCAAGAAGAAGAAGTAAGTATACCAGCTCAGCAAGTTTATTCACCTACACAAACTGTATCTACTCATGACCAGGTACAGGTGCAGGGGGAGCTGGTGTATTTTCCTACAAAAGAGATTTCTAATATTTCTATTTCTGCACAGGTCCAGGGGGAGCAAGTGCAAGAAGATGCTCAAATTGATCAATCTCCAAATTTGAATACTGCAAATGATCAAGCCCAGAAGGAATATACTCTGGAGGAGTTATTTCCAAATGATGAAATAATTACTGATAGTCTGGAAGTGGAGCAAGAAATTGAGGGGGAGCCAGTGCATGTTGAGACTGTACAACATGGCACTGAAGCAGCTGTTTCTCCTCCTCCCAAAGAAAGAGTTCAAATTGATAATACTTCTGATTCAGAGACTGAAGAAGCCAGGGTGGCTAAAAAGAGAAAACTTATGGTCTTCCAGAGAAGGAGCAAGAGCTATAGATGGCTCTCCAATCTACAGCACATCACACTACTTCTGACTTTGATTATAACAAGTTCTTGGTAGATTTACAAGTGAAATTGGATGAACACAGAGTGGCTATAGAAAAATATGTTGATGAGAACAACAAGTCCCTGCAATTTGACTTAGCTCAAGATATAAAATCAATTAGGTTTGAGGTCAATATGCATAAGAAGGAAATGACAGATTGCTTCCATAAGGGAGGTAATGCTGTGGTATATCTGGCAAAACAACAACAGACTATCATCCCTAAGGTGGATGACATTGCTTTAAAGCAAAGCTATGTCTTGGAAAATCAGTTAAGAATGAATGACAATTTAACTGAATCTCATCATGAGATCATAGAGGAATTGAAAAAGATTGTTCCAGGCCTGCCTGCAGATAGAGCAAAAGAAATGGAAGAATTTGATAAGAACTTTCAAGCTGCTATTGCTTCTGTTAAGACTGCAATCACTACCTCTCAAAAGGAAATATCTGACAAGCTTCTAAAGTTAAAACCATTTTTTAAAGAGGGTGTGAATTATCTGGATGGCCAAATCAGATTTCAAAAGGAAGATCTCAGAGATCATGTTTCTAGAGAAGCCATAAAGGGGGAGAGGATGCTAGTTCATGCAGGCTCAGAGCACACCAAATGGGTGACCAATAGTATTCGAGCCACATTGGGATATCCCCCATTGTGTGATGATGCTATGGTGGCTGAGTCAGGAATAAAAACAAGTCTACTTGAAGGCAATCAACCTGAGGTTGCCCAAGTCATTTACCCCCCTCCAGATTATGATATGATTGATCAGCAGGTTCAAGGGATGTATAGTCCTCCAAAGGAGGTTACTAATATTGTTATTGGGAAGGTTGATAAGCCTGAGGCTACTTTGAAAGACCAGCCAGATGCTCTTCTATCTAAGAAAAGGTTTAGAGAGCAGGCTGAACTTAAGCCAGACTTTGAGCAGTGGAGTCCTACTTCCAGAAATATAATACTCACTACATGGAAGGCTGTCAAAGACCAAGTGCAGGAAAGAGGCAAGTGGTACAATGAGATGGAATGGCAGAAATATGAATCCAGGCAAGAGGCCATTGTACAGTTTAGAAGAAAAGCCAAGCTGGGTAGGCTGCCTCCAGATGCTCAGGAGCCAAGCAAGTACTTCCCAAAGCCCTTTCATTATTTTGAAAGGCAAAGGCTCAAGGAAGAAGCAAAGAAGAAGGCTGATCTAAAAGGCAAGAAGCCAGCTGAAGATTCTGAAGCTCCTGTGAAGGCTCAAGTTCTATCTGGCAAAGGGATTGTCTTTAAAGAGCCTGATCAGTCTTAATTTTTAGTTCTTTCAATGTATTTTGTAATGTTTTGATTAAATCATTAAATGTAAATCTCTGTATTCAAACATTATCAAGTTATAAATAAAATGTTGTTTGGTATCATATTATGTTTATTCTGTGATGGATTGTTTTTATGTTTTGTTTATATTAAGTATTCCTGTTATGTCATATATCATCAGTTTATACTTTTTATAAATGGTGTATATCATTGGCTATAAGGGTTATGACTTCTCCAAATAGGGGGAGATTGTTGGGTACATTGAAAAATGTGTACCTGATTTGAAGAAGCCCAACTTAGCTCAATGATATACATCAAGGTGTATTTGATGTTGCTTTGAGTTGACATATGCAGGTGAAGAAGTATTAAAGAATGCAGAAAAATATTCTAAGTCCACATGTCGACACCTGGAGAAATTGTGTCAACACTTCAGAATATTTATGTCGACACTTCAGAATATCAGTGTCGACATAGAGAATGATAGTCGACCACATTTATGTCGACACTGGGAAGCAGTGTCGACACATAAAGAAAATCGTCGACCTTAGCACTAGGAAGTAGTGTCGACACCGTGAAAGATAGTCGACCAGAGAAGGTTAGTCGACACCGTGAAAGATAGTCGACTAGTGAAAGATAGCCGACCAGAGAAGGTTAGTCGACACCGTGAAAGATAGTCGACTAGTGAAAGATAGTCGACCAGAGAAGGTTAGTCGACACCGTGAAAGATAGTCGACTAGTGAAAGATAGTCGACCAGAGAAAGATAGTCGACTCACAGAAGAAGATAGTCGACCACAACTGTGTCGACACTGGGTGGATGTGTCGACACCAGAAGACTGTGTCGACACATATTGGCAGAAGTCGACTATGCTTGTGTCGACACCAGAAGACTGAGTCGACACATTTTGGCAGGATTGAAGATTGCTGTGTCGACACCTGAAGGCTGAGTCGACACATGTTGAGTTCTGAATCTACAACAACTGTGTCGACACATAGGACTTGTGTCGACACACTGCAGAGTCTAGACCAAGTTATTTTCTGAAGAAGCTGTGTCGACTTAAAGGCAACTTAGTCGACATCATCAAAGACTGTGTCGACACCAAAGTCACTTGTGTCGACACAGATAGATAGATTGGTCTCGACACTTTCTAACTGACTGTCTCGACATTTTGCTGTCCAAGGCTAAGGTACAAGAACTGTTTGAAGACTTGACAGCTGTGGGTTGCCACCGTTTAACTGAAGCTGTCAGACCTGTCAGAAAACAGTTAGAAACCGGATCAGCCGGTTACCATGAATAAAGTCTATAAATAGACACATTCAGAAGGAATTAGACACACAGCCAAGCTAAGAAAAATAACTGAAGAAGATCTAAGAAGAAGAAACAAAAGGATTACGATCTTATTGAAGTTTCAATTCAAGAAAGCTCAAAAGAAGATCTTCATCAGAAAATCTAAGAAGAAGTCTGAAGTATCAGAAAAGGTGTTGGATAGAGAGGGATCCAGTCATCTTGAAGAAGAAGAAGGAAGCCATCAGTGGTTTCTCAAGAAGCTGTTTGGAAATCAACTCAGCTAAGTTCAGATTCAAGAAGCTTTGAAGAAAGCTCAGATTCAGTTGATTTCATCAGCTGATCAAGAAGTGTCTTGTCCTCTTCTCTCTCAACAAAGACAAGACATCAAAATATCTTTTCTAAATTTATGTAGGATCTGTTTACACAGATCTGAGTTGTAAGCCTGTGTTATAAAGGCTGAGTGTAGGAGAGGTGATCTCTGAGTGGTATGGTTATTTGCCTGAGTGTAGGAGAAGGTTATTCTCTGAGTGGTAGGCCTTGAGGCAAGGCTGAGGTAGGACTGTTGAGCCTGAGTTTTAGGAACCTATCCTGGTTCTGAGCTGTAGGATCTGAGGATCTGAGAATAGTGGAAGTTTGGCCGAATCTAGCATATTGCTAGATAGGTGAAGGGGGAAAGTGGATGTACCCAGATCTTGGGGAACCACTATAAAACATTGTGCAATCTGTGATGCTTAGTTGTCTGTGAATGCTGTGCTAGATGTTTTAAATTGTAATCGAATTCTGCCTAGATTTATAGACAAGAAATTGGAACCTATTCACCCCCCCTCTAGGTGTTTAGGTTGTCTTGAAAGTAAAACTATCAAACTTATATGTATTTTTAAACTTAATTTCATAAGTCTTTTACCTAAAGTAAATGTGAGGACGAGTCGACTGAGCGTCTGCAGTTATCCCCTGCAAGGCGTGGCATCACGACACATATTTTCTCTTACTCTGACGTATTATTTAATACAGAGAAAATGCGGGTTGTGACAACCGCTAGCAGTCTTGACTTGGGGGCGAGCATGTCAGCGGTGGACTTTGCCTTAGCGGCGAGCACGGTGATGGCGGACCTGTGAAGGGAGAAGGATAAAGCAAGAGAAAGAAAAAGCTGGATTGAGAGACAGGGATTCCGTAGAGATTCGAGTTTCGAAGTTAGAGAAATGAGAAGGTGCAAAGGTCTATTTATAGGCTTGGGGAGGGGCGACCCGGTAATTTCCGTTAGTAACCCCCGTACAAACCAATAGGAATGTTCGAAAGAGATCACACAGTTCACCATTTTTAGAAAATACTGAGCCTGCCATTGTGCCCAAAAATAGACCCACCCAAATTTGGGAAAGGCCCAACGGGCAACGAGGGTGGTTGCAGGCGGTATACACCCGCAACCGCTCACTTTGTTGGCTGTTACGCGCTGCGGTGGCCCCCTACTGGGGCGCTAGAGGGGGTGGCCAACCCCTTAGTGGCCAGCCAAGGCCCCTGGCCAACGACATGCCGACCAGCCAACGAGTGCGGCCGACCTAAGTTGACGGGCGACCTCTCGGCCACCCAAACGGCGGGCGGCCGGGGAGAGGAGGGTGGATGGCCTCGACGGGATCGGCGCCTCCTCGGCCGGCCTCACCATAGGTGGCCGCAGAGAAGAGGCGCGGCCGGCCTCGACGGGGCCGGCGCCTCCCCGGCCAGCCTCGCCATAGGCGGCCGTGGAGAAGAGGGGCGGCTGGCCTCGACGGGGCCGACGCCTCCCCGACTGGCCTCGCCGTAGGCGGCCGGGGAGAAGAGGGGCGACCGACCTTGACGGGGATGGCTCGTCCCTGGCCAGCATCATCGTAGGAGGCTGGGGACAAGAGGGGCAGCTGGCCTCGACGAGGTAGGCGCCTCCCCGACCGGCCTCGTCGTAGGCGGCTTGGTAGAAGAGGGGCGGCTGGCCTTGATGGGGCCGACGGGATAAGAGGGGTCGCCGACCTCGACTCTCCCTGCGCCTCCCCGGCCTGCCTTGCCAAAGGCGGCCGGGGGAAGGGGGGCGGCCGGCGCTGCCGGCCGGCCGCGAGGAAACTGGAGCGCGGGATCACAAATGGTGGTTGGCGATCCCGCACGCTGTGGTTAGGATCGCGCTCCCGGTGGTTAGGATCCCACGTGTGGTGGTTAGAATCCCACGCGCGGTGGTTTGGATCCCGCGCGTGGTTGTTAGGATCCCACGCGCGGTGGTTACGATCCCGCGCGCGGTGGTTACGATCCGGTGTGTGGTAGTTATGGCGTGGATCTGGCGCGGGGATTGCGTGAGAAGCGGTTTGAACCGTAACCTCCCACTTCGTTAGTGGGGGGGGGGGGGTGGATTATTTGGCTATGTGCAACCCGATTTGCCTATAAATTGGGAACAACCCCATTAAATAGTGTATCTATATATAAATAATTTTCTTTTATGATGCCCCTAGTTCTTACTTTCACTATTCTCTCACAGAGAGTCTTGATAATTCAGACCGGGATCCTCTTCATTTGTGAGCATGGAGGTCTATTTAATGGTATAGATGCATTTTGACTTGATTTCATGATATATAATTTTTTGAAAAAACAAAAAAATTAAAGGATGAATTAGTAAACCTGTCAAATCTGCTAGAACTAGATCTGAAGGGTGAAATGGATACTATCCATTTCATTTGAAATGAAGAGGATCTTGATTCAGTTTTGGCCATTACTATTGTACTGTGATTGTAAAAATAAGCGAGCTTATGAGTGGTCAAGATTGGCACCAGAATTTTCAAGAAATTACAGCTATGCCATTTACTTGTTTCTCGCTCACCAAAAACAGACAAGATTTTATTTCAGTAAAACTAATCCCACAAACCCATCTACAATATAAAATTAATTAATTACAAATATTCAGGCTCCATTTGACGGTGCTTTTTTGCTCCAATGAGTTTGGACAAAAACGCCAACATCATAAAATACATATTTGACAAAACGATGATTATAACATAGAAAAGAAACTAGTATTGAACATAAAAGTGAACCGAATTCCTTAAATGAGGATAAGCGTTCACGAACGAGAAACACCATTTAATAACTACCACATTTGCTACTGCCATATCCGTGCAAAATGGAACATTAATGGTATCTGAATGTTTATTCTCGTGGGCCGTGGTTGCATCATAAAGCTAAAGTTAAAGCTAAAGAAAGTACTGCGATTGCCCTCCAAAAACAAAGCATGCTGATTGATAACAGTCCTACGATCCTATTCACTCCATATAGAATAAGTTATTAAAAAAAAATTAATATATAGAGTAAGTTATTAAAAAAAATTAATAATGCAAAATGTAATAAGATCACAAAATATAAATTATATAATTTTTACTCTTTGAATAAAAAAAAGAATTTGTCTTACACAAGCTTAGTTTATTGAATCTAATGATGATAATATGGATTACTAAATAATTGGGTGCAATGCACATAAAAAAAATTTAGATATACATGCATAGTAGAGTATTAAATCCGTGATTTGTATATGCATATGTATTAAAAGAATAGAGATATGATATATATGTATATTAAAATATTTTGTGGAGAGACATGTATAAAGGAATTAATATTTCATCGGTAAGCATCAAGTTTAAAATAAAATCTCGAGTTCTCTTCTTTAATGTTCTCTTGTACTATTGTGCTCTTGTTTCTTCATTCTCTTCCACTCATCTCTTTTATCCATGCTAACAATTGATATCTGAATCGAGGCTTTAACATTAGACATAAGTGGTTTAACAAATTTTAAGGTTGAGAAATTTGCTGTGAGAGATAGCTTCAGTCTACAAAGGATCAAGATGATCATTCTATTGAAGCAACAAAACACCAACATTAAGATCATGTTTGAACCAGAAAAATTGTTGAACTAGATGACAACGAAGGCAAATGGAAAATGGAGGTGAAGCCTCAAATAAAATTCAGATATCTCCTCTCGTTGAGGTACTCCATAAAGTCATCGAAGATGACACTATGACATTATAATTATAACAACCAACGTGCAATAACTCTGTGTTAGAAATATTGCCCTCAATCTTTCAAAATTTGAAGAAGATATGAAGAGGCATCTGTTGGAACCAACAAGGTCGGCCCCTCCTAAAGCTCGGAACAAAAGATGCAGCTCTCCCTTACTCTCTTTGGACCACCCTTTTGACGAGGCTCTCAAAAGACTAGACCGGGGGCCTTAGCGCAGAGGTCCCACCTCGTACCCGGAAGAATCGGAAATTCTTCCCCTCCCTAGCCAATGCTGAGCTTGGTGCCTTAGAAGAAGAGAAAGAGAGTTAGGAATGTCTGTCTTCTAAGGCACCTTCCCGGTCTATTTATAGGCCTCTGAATTAGGACTGCCAATAACCAAATGGGACTGTCCTGAAATTACTAGAATACCCTTAGTCGGGTCTGCCAACAGCCAAACTCCGCTGTTCTGAGAGGTTATATGCAGCCCACCCAGGGCAAAAGCGTAAAATCCCATGAGGCTAAAAGGTAAACCCGGCCCTACCCGAACCGGTGCTTGGCGAGAACCCTCTTCTGGGGTCCTCTCGCCTGGCGAGAGCTCCGCCTCGCTAGCGAGAGCTCCCCTCTGGAGCCCTCTCGCATGGCGAGTCGGCTGCTTACCCGCGAGTACCTCCTCCCTTGGTACTTACTCGCCCACCTCCTGGTGCCGCTTTTGTTCAGACCCTTCTCGCATGGGCCCTCTCGTCTGTCCTTCTTGCCGGGATCCACTCGCCCTGCGACATGACGACCGCCCTGGGCCGTCTCGCCTAGCTTCCTTCCTTAAGCATTTGGCTCCGTCTCGCTCGCCCGAGGTTGTACATAATCCCCACTCTTTTCGAGGTTGTTACAAACTCGGAAAGATAGTCCAACCGAGGCTCGCGTCATTAAAGTGAATTTATGAGGGAATCTTTTGGTGGGCCCCTTGCCCAACCTATAAATATTGGACTCACTTCCCCACAAAGGGTCGTTTCCTTCGCTCTATCCTCCTCTAGCCTTTGTCACTATGTCCTTCTTGCCAAAGGTTTCGTGACCGCGTCGCGGCGGTGCGCCAGAGGAACAAGGTGACCGCGGCGGCTCTGAACAAGATCCCGGTCCGTGCTCCTCCTTCCTTACCGTCATCTTCTTCCCCCCCAAAGAAGGCGAAAGCCGCTAATCCTCCCCTCTCGGCAGGGGAGCCTTATCGTACCTTCTCGGGGGGGGGGGGGGGCGTCTCTCCTCCCCCGGCCAATCTTTGAGAAAAAGAGGTAAGTCCATCAACCTCGACACGCCTTCCTCTCCATCTCAAATGTTCTCTTACCTGTTCCCCGTATTTATAAGGTCCCGGCGCCCTCACATCGTCTGGAGACCTTACAGATCAATACCTCCGAACGCCGCCACCAGTCCGCCTCGCCACAACCCTCTCACCTATGTCTATTCCCGCGACGAGGAAGGATGATCCTTCTAATACCGCGGGTTCATCTCGCAGTTTTGGTAAGGACCTTTCCCTTTTGGGCCTTTCTTCGCTACCACTTCTCCACTTTACCTTCTCCATTTTCTATACAGGTTTGCGTGACTCGCATGCCGAGGACTCGCTAGCAGAGGACTCGCCTGCTGAGGATTACCCCTACAGACGGTCGTCTCGCCCCCTCCTCCCATAGAAGAAATCGAAGATTACCTAGGCGATCCCATGGATCCGTTGGAAATGAAGCGTAGTGTAGCGGAGATGTCACGGAAGCACGCACGCATCATCAGGGAGCTGGAAAAAGGGAAGCAAGCTGCGGACGATCAGATCGATTGGATGGAGGTGGAGTGCGCCCGCCTGTCTTCGGAGATTGATGCTGATATTGAAGTGGACGAGACTGACCCTAGACGATCCTGAGCAAGGTCGACCAACAGCTCTGTCTCGCTCGCCGCGGTGTTAATGCAGCTCGCGCTTTTCACCTCCCCAGCCACCCCCCTTGTGCGAGATCCTGTGGCGGAGGGCGCTGGAGGTGGCACAAGAATTGACGAGTTCTCGCCTCATCTAGCATCCCTTCCCTTCATCTACTGCTTGTACTAAATTATTTGAAGGCTGCGTGTTTGTGTACAACCTCGGGCGAGCGAGACGGAGCCAAATGCTTGAGGAAGGAAGCTAGGCGAGACGGCCCAAGGCGTTCGTCGTGCCGCTTGGCGAGTGGATCCCGACAAGAAGGACAGGCGAGAGGTCCCAAGCGAGAAGGGTCTGAACAAAAGCGGCACCAGGAGGTGGGCGAGTAAGTATCAAGGGAGGAGGTACTCGCGGGTATGCAGCCGACTCGCCATGCGAGAGGGCTCCAGAGGGGAGCTCTCGCTGCGAGGCGGAGCTCTCGCTAGGCGAGAGGACCCTAGAAGAGGGTTCTCGCCAAGCACCAGTTCAGTTTAAGACCAGTATGGGTAGGGTTGGGTTTACCTTTTATCCCCATGGGATTTTATGCTTTTGCCTTGGGTGGGCTGCATATAACCCCTCAGAACAGCGGAGTTTGGCTGTTGGCAGACCTGACTAAGGGTATTCTAGTAATTTCAGGACAACCCCATTTGGTTATTGGCAGTCCTAGTTCAGAGGCCTATAAATAGACCGGGAAGGTACCTTAGAAGACAGACATTCATAACTCTCCTTCTCTTCTTCTAAGGCACCTGGTTCAACATTGACTAGGGAGGGGAAGAATTTCCGATTCTTCCTGGTACGAGGTGGGACCTCTGCGCTAAGGCCCCCGGTCTAGTCTTTTGAGAGCCTCGTCAAGAGGATGGTCCAAAGAGAGTAAGGGCGAGATGCATCTTTAGTTCCGAGCTTTAGGAGGGACCGACCTTATTGGTTCCAACATTTTTGGTGCGGTGAGCATTGAATATCAGCTTACAAATAAGAACTTTGGGTTACCTCATGGAGGGGGATCTTGAAGGAGATGGAAGCGGGTCCCCGAACCCGGGAGGATATGTCGAGAGGCTGGAGTTCATGACATCCATTCAGGGGATCATGGACATGCTGAAGCAGATCTCGTAGAGAGGAGAATGCGAGACCCATCCACCCCAGATGCAAGGTCTCGCAACCAGCGAGGGGATCGACCCGACAAGGATAGGCGAGGACGCGCCTGGAAGGCGACCAGGGAAGGAAGTTGTGGCGAAAGGCAGCCGACGAGATGTGGAGGGCAGAGAACTTTTTGCCAGCCCAGCGAGTCCCGTCTCGCCTGGAGGGATGGTCGCACGAGTGGAGGTGGGGAGACCCCCGACGAGAGGGTCCCCCTTCTGCGAGTTGATCCTCTAGGCACCCGTCCCTGAAGGGTTCCGCGAGCCCGAGATGACCTACTATGTGGGTAAGGACGATCCCCTCCAGCACATGCAGTGGTTCGAAGATGCGGTCTCCATCATACCAATGACTGACGCTTTTAAGTGCCGCCTTTTTGCCATCACCCTGAAGGACAAGGCTAGGGATTGGTTCCACCAACTCCCAGCGGAGTCAATTTACGGCTTCGAGGACCTGAGCAGAAGCTTCCAGTTGCGCTTCTCGACCTCTAAGAAGAGGAAGAGGAACCCGTAGTCCTTTTTCTTGATCAAGCAGAAGGCCGACGAGTCCTTGGCTCAATATGTGGACCGCTTCCAGGAGGAGATTCTAGACATACAGGAGGTGCCTGGTTTCGCTCTCCAGATGGCTTTCACTGTGGGGCTAAAGGAGAGATTTTTTAAGATGAGCCTGACCAGGAAGCTACCGTTGTCATTCGAGGGGTTGATGGAGAAGGCGACGAAGGAAATAGCTATGGAGGCAGCAAACCCGGCCTTTGCTAAGAAGTTGGCGAGACTGACGGAGGTGGAGTAGAGAGAACCGAGAGGAGCAAGGCAAAAGAAGGGAAGGAGAAGGGAAGAGCCAAGAGGGCTGGTGCATCAGGAGTTGGGTTAGAGGCAGCCAGGAGGCCCCGTTCAAGGGCAGGGATGAGGTTTTCCCCAGGTGGGAAGGAACTACTACCAGGGAGGACCAGGGAGGTTCCATCAGCTGGGGTGGGGACATGGTCCTAGACCGCTCCCACCCCAGCCTAAGCAAGCTATGGCCATCGGCCGGGGAAGAGGGAGAGGAAAAGAGCATGGGAGAGAAGGAGCAAGAGTGGGGAGGAGGAGGAACCCCCAAGAAGGGAGATAGGATAGGGGAGCCACCTTGCCGTATTATGACATCCACGAGGAGGAAGGTCATGCGACAGCTACCTTCCCAGAATTTCTGGAGTTGAAGAGGGGGAAGGGAGTAGGGGAACATCAGCTGCCAGTGCGGATAGTCGAGATGACGGGAACCAGGGAGGAGGACCGGTGTGTGGATCAATCAGATACAGGGGATCGAGGGGGGATCAGGGTGATCCACAGGGGGGGGGGGATTGAGTCAACCCGCAAGGCCAGCCTCCACACCATGTACCGTCGGAGCGTCTCCTCGATGTTGCAAGCCCCGCCCCCGGATGAAAAGATTACTTTTTCCAGGAAGGACCTACCAGATAACGAAGATCCCTTCTGTGATACGCTGGTGATTAGGACCGCCATTGAAAACTTCACGGTGTCCAGAATCTTGGTAGATAATGAGAGTTCCGTAAATGTCATCTTCAAAAAGGCATTCAATGAGATGAGAGTGGAAGCCAGGAGAGTGTTGGCAGCGGACGGACCGTTGTTTGGATTCTCAGGAGAGCGGAAGGAGGTTGACGGAGGAGTAGGGCTCCAGGTAACTCTGGGGGGCTGTCCAGAAACTGCCTCTTTGTGATAGTGGACTTCCCTATCAGTTACAATGCAATATTTCAGCACCCTTTGATCAGCGCCTTCAGATGCGTGCCATCCTCGTTCCATCAGTGTTTGAAGCTCAATTCAGGGGGGACTCAGATCAGGGTGCGGGGAGACCCGTAGGCAGCCCGAGAGTGCTATGTGACGATAGTGAACACCATCTCCTAGAAGGGTGATGCAGAGGAACTAGAGAGGAGGATGGAGCGAGAGCAGGAGGAGAGAGAGGTGGCTGAAGTAGAGAGAGGCATTGCGGTGGAGCTAGAGATGGCGGGAGAGCAGGTGGACGGAGGAGAGCATGAGGAGAGAGAGGTGGCTGAAGTGGAGAGAGGCATTGCGGTGGAGCCAGAGATGGCAAGAGAGTAGGTGGATGGAGGTGAGTAGGAGGTGACAAATGTGGCTGAAGTAGAGAGAGGCATTGCGGTGGAGCAAGAGATGGTGGGAGAGCAGGAAGGTAGGAGGGAGGTAGAAGGTGCCAAGGGTAGGAAAAGGAAGATAGGGGAAGTGAGGGTGTCGTCTGGAATGGAGACTCAGACAAAAGGGAGGAAGGGATCATCGCCAGGAAGGAGTCCTGAGGAAGAAAGGGGGAGGACCTTGGAGAGAGTGGCTGCGGTTGACGAGGAGCTAGAAGTGGCGGAGCGCAGGTCAAGGGAGCAGGAGAAGAACTCGAGGGAGCAAGAAGAAGAGGAGGAGCAGTCGAGGCTAAGGGCAGCAGTGGAGGTTCTGGAGATGGACATCCACACGAAGGATGGGCGAAAAGAGAAGATCAAGGTCAGCGAAGAACTCGATGTATTCGCCTAGAGTGCAGCTTACATGTCGGGGGCCGACGCGGACGTGGCATGCCACCGCCTCAACCTCGACCCCAAGGTCCGCCCCATCCAGCAAAAAAAGAGGGCCATCGCTTCCAAGATGGCCGGGACTATTAGAGAAGAGGTGGAGAAGCTACTTCGGGCAGGGTTCATATCTGCGAATAGGTATCCAGGGTGGGTGAGCAATGTTGTAATGGTGAAGAAAGGGGAGGGGAAATGGATATTGTATATCGACTTCTCTCTTTTAAATAAAGCATGCCCGAAGGATTGTTACCCTCTGCCTCGAATCGACGTGCTGGTTGATTCAGTCGTCGGTTTTCCACTAATGAGTTTTTTAGATGCCTTTTCAGGGTACCACCAGATACGCATGCATCCCCCAGACATCAAAGACATCACCTTCGTCACTAAGGATGGGTGTTTCAGTTACAACATGATGCCATTCAGATTGAAGAACACAGGGGCAACCTACCAAAGGATGATGGACCGAATATTCCGGGAGCAGAAGGGGCGGAACCTCGAGGTCTACGTAGACAACCTGATGATTAAGAGTCGAGACCTCGAGTCCCACCTTTTGGACCTGCAGGAACTTTTAGAACGATAAGACAATATAAAATGAGACTCAACCCTCCAAAATGTGTATTCGGGGCCAGCAGGGGGATGTTTTTAGGGCACCTCCTCACTCCTTCAGGAGTTGAGCCTAATCCAGATAAGGTGAAAGCAATCCTAGAGCTGGAATCTCCAAAGGATGCTAATGAGGTCCAACGTCTTACCGGTAAATTGGCAGGGTTGAGCAGGTTCCTCTCCAAGGCAGGAGAGAGGTTTTCCTCCTTCTTTCGAACTCTGAGGGGTGGGAAGGAATTCGAGTGGACCCCCTGAATACGAGAAAGGCTTCTTAGCTCTAAAGCAATAACTCACCCAGACACCGCTACTTCAAGGGCCACAAGAGGGGGAAAGTTTGTTCCTCTACTTAGGAGTAGGGATAGGGGCAGTCAGCTCGGTCCTCGTATGAGAAGAAGGTAAGATGCAGTTCCCCATATATTATGTGAGCAGGGTTCTCAAAAAGGCAGAGCTAAAGTACCCCATCCCTGAAAAGCTAGCATTCGCCCTCATCATATCATCCCGGAAGCTCAGGTCGTACTTCCAAGCCCATTCTGTTCAAGTCGTGATGGACCACCTGATAATACGTTTTGTAGCCTAAACTATTATCGTATTTTCTATTTTATAGTGTACAAATCATGTCTATTATTAGTTTATTTTTATCCTTTTTATGTAAATATTATTGCCACTAACATTTTCTTGTCCTTTTGCAGGTTTTCAGGAAATTCGTCAAAAAAGACCTGACATGCCCCCATGTCACGCCCTCCATGGGCATGACCTAGGGCGTGTCACCCGATCCCGAAGACTTCTGCTGGAAGGGACAGAAAAACTAACAAAACTGCTGTCACGCCCCACTGACACGCCCTCCCTGGGCGTGTCACCAGGCGTGACCATGGGCATGTCGCCCTCTGCCGCAAAGCCTGCCGCCGCATTAAATGCCGTTTCTCCACAGCATGAAAACAGTACTGTCACGCCCCACGACACGGGCGTGACCTTGGGCGTGACATCAACTTTTCGGTGACTGACGGATTTCCGACCAATGATTTGGACATGACGTGCCTGTCACGCCCCCCCTACACGGGCGTGACCTAGGGCGTGACCACCGATGTACCGAAGCAATCATCCTTCCCGCCAGAGTCCAGAGCCCGAGGTCAACATAGTACTATCACGCCCCCCTGACACGCCCCCTAGGGCGTGTCAGAGGGCGTGACCAACCCGTGAAAAAATTCTATAAATTGAGACCCCCCTCTCCATTTCAGGAAGCTTTGGTTGAGAGGGGGAGGTGCTGCCCCTTTGGTTCTTGAGTTTTTCATGCTTTCTCTCTCTCTCTCTCCCCCTCTCTTTGTAATTTTTGTTTAACCCTAGTTTAATCTTAGCTTGTTTATGCTTTCTTTGTAATCTTTGCTCTTGCTTAGTGCTAATTGTAGGGCTAGTATAGGATTTTAATTTTCATGGACTTGTAATTTCAATTTCAGTAGTGTAACTTGCCCTTTTTCATTAATAAAAGCGTTCTTGTTTAGCTTGTCTTCTTTTTATGCTTCACTACTCATCTCCCCTCCTCCACTTCGCTATGATTAACTAATCCTCCTTGTACTCGATCTTGAAGATCCGAGGTTAGAGCGATTAAGTTATGATATTTTAATTAATCTTTTCTTTTTAGGTTAGGGCCTTGAATTACTCTTGATTAATCACAGGTTGGAGGTATATTATCGATATATACTCTCCGCCTTTGCTTTCATTCTGGGCTAGCCGAGAGGCCGAAAGAATGAAGTGAGCATTCAAGAGTAAAGGGAGTTGTACGCACCCCTCGAGAGAGGCAGACGTCCAAATCTCCCGGATTGGAGTAAAATCCAATAGTGGGGTTCACCGCATAAAGCGAGTTTTAGGCCTCCGATTTAGAAGAGAGTCGGTCGGACCTTCCTAAACTCAGTTGGGCACGACTTCGAGAGAAGCGTGTTCAAGCTTTAGGAACCTCCATGGTCAAGGACCTTTATCCTATTAAGTTTAGATTTTTATCGCATTTTCTTAATCGTCTTTAGCCGAGGTGAATCTTGATCGAGTGCATTTCCATTTCATATTTTCTACCTTTCGTAGTAATCACCTATCTTGTGCTCTTTAATTAACTGTAGTAGTTTCCTTTCTAGCATAGCTCTTTACTTAATAGCTTTATTTAATTGCGGTGGTTCTCTTTCTAGTATAGCTTTAATTCCTCCCATGCACTTAGATTTTCTAAAAACCCTAGTTTTTCCGTCGATAAGATAATAGCGTTCGTGTGAGTAAGCATAGCCAACAGTTCCCGGATTTCAATACGACACTTGTGTCCCCTAGCTACAATTCGATAGGTATACTTGCCTCATCGGGTTGCTAGTTCGGTTGTGTTTATTTTCTTCGAACCCTAGCGCGCAACAAATTTTTGGCGCCGTTGTCGGGGATCCAACTTCCGTTGATATATTAAAAACACGAGCCTATTAATTTTATCTCTTCTCTTTCTCATCCTCTTTCTTTAAAAAGTTTTAAAAATCAAAAAAAAAAATTCACCGCTCTTAATAGTAACCAACTTCACAATTTTTCTACGCCACCTAATTCTCTTGAAAAGGGCAAAGGGCTTTAAGCGCCACTATCTTGTCTAGTACCTTGCGAACCCTTCACGGGGTAGTCCTTGGGAAGTTCGGGAGTTAATCTAAAAAAAAAATCTATTTCAAAAAGAAAAAAAAATTCTAATCTTTTTTCTAGTTTATCTTTTTTCTCTTTCTTTTCTTCTTTTCTGTTCTTTTAGTGCATGACCCGCGGGAGTCCGTCGGTTATTTTGGACTTGGACCATGAAATTGAGCGTACTCTTTGGAGAAGATCGCGATTTCAAGGTCCTACTATCCAAGTGCCGGTTGAGGACTCCGAGTCATTTGCTACTTTAAGAATGGAAGAACCCAACGTAGATGAGGCCGTGCAAAGGACAATGTCCTATTATGTACGACCGAACCTCGAGGGAATAGAATCTAGTATATTCCGCCCTGCTATTGAAAATAATAACTTCGAACTAAAGCCTAGCATAATTCAAATGGTGCAGCAATATGTGCAATTTGATGGACTTCAAGATGAAGATCCGAACGCACATATAGCTAGCTTTCTTGAAATTTGCGACACCTTCAAGATAAATGGTGTCACAAATGATGCAATCAGGCTGAGACTCTTCCCCTTATCTTTAAGAACTAAAGCTAAGCAGTGGCTGAACACACTTCCGAAGAATTGCATAACCACTTGGAATGAATTAACTGAAAAATTTTTGGCGAAGTATTTTCCGCCAGTTAAAACTGCAAAACTTAGGAACGACATCTCTGCCTTTGGACAAATAGACTCTGAAACTCTATATGAAACCCTGGAGAGATTTAAAGAATTATTAAGACGATGCCCACATCATGCGCTGCCTGTATGGTTACAAGTGCAGACGTTCTATAACGGGCTAAATCAAAGCACGAAGCAAATGATAGACGCAGCTTCTGGCGGTACTTTAAATCATAAGACCCCGGAAGCCGCTCTTGAGCTTTTTGAGGACATGGCCATGAACACTTATCAGTGGAATGTGCCTAGGTCCCGCCCGAACAAGCCTGCAGGTATCTATGAAGTGGACAACGTCTCCCAACTCGCTCTGCAAGTAGAAATTCTAAGCAAAAAAATCACGGAGATGACTGCTGCCTCCGCCCCTCAGGTATGGGAATCTGCAACCCCTACTCCAGAACATTTAGATTATGTTAATAATATGCCTAGAACTGCTTTTAATAATTTTTCTGCTGCGAATTTTCATCCGCCTGGTTTTAATTTTCCGAATAGTTATAACCCTACTTTAAAAAATCATCCGAACTTTTCATGGAGTAATCCATCGAATGCGATGCGCCCACCCCTGCAAAATGATTTTTCTGCACCACCACCTCCTCTTCAAAATTACCCAAAACCTCCAAGCTTGGAGGAATTACTTTCTAAATATATCACCACAAATGACGCTACTATAAGAACTTTAACCGGAAGCGTAAAAAGTCTAGAAAATCAGGTAGGACATCTCGTGAAAATAATTTCTGAGCGACCCGCAGGGTCACTTCCTTCCAATACCGAACCCAACCCGAGAGGGCAAGCGAAAGCTATAACTCTTCGGAGTGGGAAGCAAGTTTCCGGTATGGTAAGTGAAGAGCCCGAGGCAAGCTCCGCTCCCGCTTTTAAAAATCAAAGCTCCGCTCCTGCTTTTAAAAATCAAAGCTCCGCTCCGCTTCCACCCTCTGCTGAAGAAGTTATCACCCCTATTTTAGAAAATAATCCCACTCCACCACCCATCTTCAAAAATAATTCAACTCCTCCATACCCCTCTGAACTTAATAGACAACGTCAAGATGATCAGTACTCCCGCTTCTTAGAGATCTTCAAACAAATCCACATTAATCTTCCCTTCCACGAGGCTATTTCGCAGATGCCGAAATACGCCAAGTATCTTAAAGACGCTCCATTCATTTTTGATGACTCCTGTATTTCTGCCTTTGAATCAATTAAAGAAAAGTTAATTAACGCATCGATTATGATAGCTCCGGTGTGGGACCTTCCTTTCGAGATTATGTGCGATGCGAGTAGTTTTGCGGTGGGAGCCGTATTAGGTCAACGCATATCTAAAAACTTCCACCCCATCTATTATGCTAGTAAAACCCTCACATCTGCACAAGAAAATTACACCACAACCGAGAAGGAGCTCTTAGCTGTAGTATTCGCTTTTGATAAATTCCGCCCTTACATTACACTTTCAAAAATCATTGTTTTTACGGACCACTCAGCCCTCAAGTACCTTCTTGCCAAAACGGATGCCAAGCCTCGCTTGATTCGCTGGGTCTTACTCCTCCAGGAATTTGACTTAGAGATCCGTGATAAGCGAGGAGCCGAGAACTTGGCCGCCGACCATCTATCCAGATTAGATAACCCCTTTATAGAAAAATTAAATGAAAAATCTTTTAATGACTATTTTCATGATGAGAAGCTGCTTTTAGTTAATACATCTACTTCTCCTTGGTTCGCGCACATCGCCAACTATCTAGTGGCCCAAGTGCTCCCAAAAGAGTTCTCCTCTCAGCAAAAGAAGAAATTCTTTTCTGAGCTGAAGAACTACTTTTGGGAAGACCCGCATCTTTTCAGAATTTGTGCGGATCAAGTGATAAGGAGATGTGTTTCTTATGATGAAGGAATTGATATTATAAAACATTTGCATGAAGGTCCGACAGGTGGGCACTATCAAGCTGCTCGCATGGCTCATAAGGTGCTTTGCGCGGGTTTTTACTGGCCTAGCCTGTTTAAAGACGCGCAAGCCATTGTGAGCAGGTGTGATAGTTGCCAACGGTCGGGCAACATCTCTAATAAAAATGAAATGCCGCAAAATTATTTCTTAGAGTGTGAAATTTTCGACCTCTGGGGAATTGATTTTGTTGGCCCCCTTCCTTCTAGCTTCGGAAACAAATTTATTTTAGTTGCTGTTGATTATGTTTCACGATGGGCTGAGGCCCAAGCTCTTCCTAAGAACGACTCCCGAGTTGTAGTCACGTTTCTAAAAAGATTATTTTCTAGATTCGGTACGCCACGCGCGATCGTTAGCGATAGGGGTTCCCATTTCTGTAACGCACAATTTTCAAAAATTCTTACCAAATACAGCGTTACGCATAAGCTTTCCACTGCCTACCACCCCCAAACTAACGGACAAGTCGAAGTAGTTAATAGAGAAATAAAAAGAATATTAGAAAAGACTGTTTCAACTTCTAGGAAAGACTGGTCAACCAAACTTGACGATGCTCTATGGGCCTACCGAACAGCGTACAAAACCGCCCTCGGATGTACGCCGTATCAGCTGGTCTATGGAAAATCATGCCATCTGCCCGTAGAATTAGAACACCGCGCCTTTTGGGCCTTAAAATTTTTAAACTTCGATCCCCACTCAGTCGGTGACCTTCGAAAATTTCAACTAAATGAACTCGATGAGTGGTGCTCTTACGCTTATGAAAATAATAAACTTTATAAAGAGCGGACGAAGCGTTTACACGATAAACACTTAAGGCACCCTAAAAACTTTAAGCCGGGCGTCCAAGTCCTTTTATATAATTCTCATTTACGTTTATTTCCGGGCAAATTAAAATCTCGCTGGTCTGGCCCGTTTTCTGTTTTAGAAGTATTTCCTTATGGAACTGTTTTAATTTCTCACCCTGATAAGGGTAATTTCAAAGTGAATGGTCAGCGTCTTAAACTCTACTTTTCTGGCAATGATGATGTCAGTCCAAACATTATTAAGTTTCTGCTTCACGAACTCTAATCTTGAACTTTTAATTTTTGCTAAAAACAATTTTATTTCTGGACAACAATATTTTTGGACAATATTATTTTTTTGATGCGTCGAGCTCAACGACGCTTTAACCAAAGGGCGCTCTTGGGAGGCAACCCAAGTTATCTTTTTCTGTTTTCTTTATTTTACAATTTTTGCCTCGGACGGCTCCGACAAGCTGAAGCTTCTGCGATCGCCTGCTCCAACATTGCTGAATCCATCACGAAGTCCAAAGAAGACATTCGGAGGAGCGGCATCACTCAGCTTTCGCAGCAAATAAATCCGGGGAAGTACCTGTCTTTCAATTCTATCTTTCAATTCTGTACTTTACTTTTCTCTCCTTCTCCAATCCCCTTCTTTAGCCATTGAGGACAATGTCTATTTTAAGCTTGGGGGAGGACTTCCTCCTTCATTTTTGCTTAGTGTAAATATTTTTCTTTTTGTATATATTTTAAATATTTCCAAAATAATAAAAAATGAATATCTTAAAATTCCAAAAAAAAAAGAGAAAAATTTTCCAAAATCCAAAAAAATAGAGAATATTTCACAAAATTAAAAAAAAAAGTGTTTTTGAATAGTTTAGACATTTTGGTATTTCAATAGTACCCCGAGTTTTAGTTTTTGTTTTACTCAAAATTTTCTATAAACAACTTAGTTAATTATAATATTTCTAATCGTTCTTTTTAATTATGTTTCACAAGTAAAATGTTGGCCATGCTGTGTTTCTAATTCACGATAGTATGTTAAGGTGAAATATTTTTCTAAAACTCGCATTTCTATTATGGTTTTTGTTTTTTATTTCCTTTACTTTCTCAAAAATTCATCATCCACTATTTTCTTTTTCGTTTTTGAATAATTTTTGTAAAGTCAACTTTTGAATAGCGTAGTAGATGTGAACGATCCAAGTCACCTATTATTTCTATTTTCAAGTTAATTTCATCAATCTTCTTTTATGATCTAGGACTCGCTTTTTGAAAATTTTCAAACCTTTGTTTTAAATAAATTCAAAAGCGTGAAAATGATTTAGGTCGTTTTTGTTTTCGTTTGAGCTTTGCTGCCAACCTAAAAACTTTTACCACTAGTTAGCCGTTTTTGAGCCTTTTTCTGATTTCATTTGATAGCTCCTCCCTTCATTTCAGTTTCACCAAAGCCAAAATTTCCAACATATCGAATCACACTAGCCTTTTTGAGTTTCATAAATTATTTTGACGATTTTGATAGGATATTTTGTGATTTTTGTGGGAGAAAGGTTTTTTGAAAAAAAAAGTATGCTCAAAAGTGATATTTATTTCTGTTTGGCCAATTCAAAAGGAAAATAAAAATATTTATGGCCTTTGTTTTGAAAAAAGAAAAAAAATGGAAAAAAAAGAAGAAAAAGAAAAAAAAATGTGTATATATTTTTATGAAAGTTTTTGAAACTTTTTTCCTTTGGTTTAGTGTGATTTTAAACCTTCACGTTTATCTTTGAATTCCACTCCTAATCATTTTCCTAAACCAAACGTTTCTGTCCTATTTAAGTCCTTTTGATTCACGCTTTTTGATTTTTATTTAACAACTAAGAAAAGAAAAAAAAAGTAAATCAGTTTTAGTTTTGGATTTAAGCCTAGATTTTTGTTAATTAAATTGATATAATTATAATGCGATGCTTGGATCTAATAACAACTCAATGCGTGTTTTTCATTTTCGTTGCTTTGCTTAAGTCTATTTAAAAAATCTCGTTAAAATTTTGGATGATTTGTTTTTATTAAGTAAAGTTTATAAAAGTTTTACCATACCTAAATAATTATTTTAGACTTACATTTCACATTTTTCCCTACTTAGAATTTTGCATAGTACTTGTGTAGGCATAATTAGAACTTTTTGATTAGTCCTTTTTATAAATATCTAGTTTTTATATTTTTGCTTGGGGACAAGCAAAGCTTAAGCTTGGGGGAATTTGATAATACGTTTTGTAGCCTAAACTATTATCGTATTTTCTATTTTATAGTGTACAAATCATGTCTATTATTAGTTTATTTTTATCCTTTTTATGTAAATATTATTGCCACTAACATTTTCTTGTCCTTTTGCAGGTTTTCAGGAAATTCGTCAAAAAAGACCTGACACACCCCCCTGTCACGCCCTCCATGGGCGTGATCTAGGGCGTGTCACCCGATCCCGAAGACTTCTGCTGGAATGGACAGAAAAACTAACAAAACCACTGTCACGCTGATAATACGTTTTGTAGCCTAAACTATTATAGTATTTTCTATTTTATAGTGTACAAATCATGTCTATTATTAGTTTATTTGTATCATTTTTATGTAAATATTATTGCCGCTGACTTTTTCCTGTCTTTTGCAGGTTTCCAGAAAATTGACCAAAATGACCTGACACGCCCCCCCGACACGCCCTCCCTGGGCGTGACCTAGGGCGTGTCACCCGATCCCGAGGACTTCTCCTGGAAGGGACAGGAAAACGGACAAAACCGCTGTCACGCCCCCCTGACACGCCCTCCCTGGGCGTGTCACCAGGCGTGACTATGGGCGTGTCGCCCTCTGCCGCAAAGCCTGCCGCCGCAATAAATGCCGTTTCTCCACAGCACGAAAACAGTACTGTCACGCCCCATGTCACGCCCGTGACATGGGCGTGACACCCTCCTTTTTCGGTGACTGACGGATTTCCGACCAATGATTTGGACATGATGTGCCTGTCACGCCCCCCCTACACGGGCGTGACCTAGGGCGTGACCACCGACGTACCGAAGCAATCATCCCTCCCGCTAGAATCCAGAGCCTGAGGTCAACATAGTACTGTCACGCCCCCTGACACGCCCCCCTTAGGGCGTGTCGGAGGGCGTGACCAACCCGAGAAAAATTCTATAAATTGAGACCCCCCCTCTCCATTTCCAAAAGGTTTGGTTGAGTGGGGGGAGGTGCTGCCCCTTTGGTTCTTGAGTTTTTTTCATGCTTTCTCTCTCTCTCCCTCCCCCTCTCTTTGTAATTTTTGTTTAACCCTAGTTTAATCTTAGCTTGTTTATGCTTTCTTTGTAATCTTTGCTCTTTCTTAGTGCTAATTGTAGGGCTAGAATAGGATTTCCATTTCATGCACTTGTAATTTTATTTTCAATAGTGTAGCTTGCCCCTTTTAATTAATAAAAGTGTTCTTGTTTAGCTTGTGTTTAGCTTGTGTTCTTGTTTAGCTTGTGTTATTCTTATGCTTTACTACTCATCCCCCTTCCTCCATTCCATAATGATTAACTAATCCTCCTTGTACTCGATCTTGATGATCCGAGGTTAGAGCGATTATGTTATGATGTTTTAATTAATCTTTTCTTTTTAGGTTAGGGCCTTGAATTACTCTTGATTAATCACGGGTTGGAGGTATATTTTCGATATATACTCTCCGCCTTTGCTTTCATTCTGGGCTAGCCGAGAGGCCAAAAGAATGAAGTGAGCATTCAAGAGTAAAGGGAGTTGTACGCACCCCTCGAGAGAGGCAGATGTCCAAATCTCCCGGATTGGAGTAAAATACAATAGTGGGGTTCACCGTGTAAAGCGAGTTTTAGGCCTCCGATTTAGACGAGAGTCGGTCGGACCTTCCTAAACTCAGTTGGGCACGACTTCGAGAGCAGCGTGTTCAAGCTTTAGGAACCTCCACGGTCAAGGACCTTTATCCTATTAAGTTTAGATTTTTATCGCATTTTCTTAATCGTCTTTAGCCGAGGTGAATCTTGATCGAGTGCATTTCCATTTCATATTTTCTACCCTTCGTAGTAATCGTTTTACTTAATAGCTTTACTTAATTGCAGTGTTTCTCTTTCTAGTATAGCTTTACTTTCTCCCCTGCACTTAGATTTTCTAAAACCCTAGTTTTTCCATCGATAAGATAATAGCGTTCGTGTGAGTAAGCATAGCCAACAGTTCCCGGATTTCAATACGACACTTGTGTCCCCTTGCTACAATTCGATAGGTATACTTGCCTCATCGGGTTGCTAGTTCGGTTGCGTTTATTTTCTTTGAACACTAGCGCGCAACAAGTTTTTGGCGCCGTTGCCGGGGACCCAACTTCCGTTGATATTTTGAAAACACGAACCTATTAATTTTATCTCTTCTCTTTCTCATCCTCTTTCTTAAAAATTTTAAAAATCAAAAAAAGATTTATCACCGCTCTTTATAGTAACCAACCTCACAATTTTTCTACGCCACCTAATTCTCTCGAAAAGGGCAAAGGGCTTTAAGCGCCACTGTCTTGTCTAGTACCTTGCGAACCATTCACGGGGTAGTCCTTGGGATGTTCGGGAGTTAATCTATAAAAAAAATCTATTTCAAAAAGAAAAAAAAATTCTAATCTTTTTTCTAGTTTATCCTTTTTCTCTTCCTCTTCTTCTTTTCTGTTCTTTTAGTGCATGACCCGCGGGAGTCCGTCGGTCATTTTGGACTTGGACCACGAAATTGAGCGTACTCTTCGGAGAAGATCGCGATTTCAAGGTCCTACTATCCAAGTGCCGGTTGAGGACTCCGAGTCATTTGCTACTTTATGAATGGAAGAACCCAATGTAGATGAGACCGTGCAAAGGACTATGTCCTATTATGCACGACCGAACCTCGAGGGAACAGAATCAAGTATAGTCCGCCCTGCTATAGCAAATAATAACTTCGAACTAAAGCCTAGCATAATTCAAATGGTGCAGCAATATATGCAATTTGACGGACTTCAAGATGAAGATCCGAATGCACATATAGCTAGCTTTCTTGAAATTTGCGACACCTTCAAGATAAATGGTGTCACAAATGATGCGATCAGGCTGAGACTCTTCCCCTTCTCTCTAAGAACTAAAGCTAAGTAGTGGCTGAACACACTTCCGAAAAATAGCATAACCACTTGGAATGAATTAACTGAAAAATTTTTGGCGAAGTATTTTCCGCCAGCTAAAACTGCAAAACATAGGAACGACATCTCTGCCTTCGGACAAATAGACTCTGAAACCCTATACGAAACCTGGGAGAGATTTAAAGAATTATTAAGACGATGCCCACATCACGCGCTGCCTGTATGGTTACAAGTGCAGACGTTTTATAACGGGCTAAATCAAAGCACGAAGCAAATGATAGACGCAGCTTCTGGCGGTACTTTAAATCATAAGACCCCGGAAGCCGCTCTTGAGCTTTTTGAGGACATGGCCATGAACACTTATCAGTGGAATGTGCCTAGGTCCCGCTCAAACAAGCCTGCAGGTATCTATGAAGTGGACAACGTCTCCCAGCTCGCTCTGCAAGTAGAAATCCTAAGCAAAAAGATAACGGAGATGACTGCTGCCTCCATCCCTCAGGTATGGGAATCTACAACCCCTACTCCAGAACATTTAGATTATGTTAATAATATGCCTAGAACTGCTTTTAATAATTTTTCTGCTGCGAATTTTCATCCGCCTGGTTTTAATTTTCTGAATAATTATAACCCCGCTTTAAGAAATCACCCGAACTTTTCATGGAGTAATCCATCAAATGCGATGCGCCTACCCCCGCAAAATGATTTTTCTACACCACCACCACCAACTCTTCAAAAATACCCAAAACCTCCAAGCTTGGAGGAATTACTTTCCAAATATATCACCACAAATGACGCCACTATAAGAACTTTAACCGGAAGCGTAAAAAGTCTAGAAAATCAGGTAGGACAGCTCGCGAAAATAATTTCTGAGCGACCCGCAGGGTCTCTTCCTTCCAATACCGAACCCAACCCGAGAGAACAAGCAAAAGCTATAACTCTTCGGAGTGGGAAGCAAGTCTCCGGTATGGTAAGTGAAGAGCCCGAGGCAAGCTCCGCTCCCGCTTTTAAAAATCAAAGCTCCGCTCCGCTTCCACCCTCTACTGAAGAAGTAATCACCCCCGCTTTAGAAAATAATCTCACTCCACCACCCATCTTCAAAAATAATTCAACTCCTCCATACCACTCTGAACTTAATAGACAACGTCAAGATGATCAGTACTCCCGCTTCTTAAAAATCTTCAAACAAATCCACTTTAATCTTCCCTTCCACGAGGCTATTTCGCAGATGCCGAAATACGCCAAATATCTTAAAGACCTCCTCACAAACAAGAAGAAGTTAGAGAATCTTTCGCACGTCACGCTAAACGCCGAGTGCTCCGCCATTTTAACAAACGGTTTGCCGAAGAAAATCAGTCACCCGGGTAGTTTCTCTATCCCGTGTGTCTTCGGTGATCTTTTTGTTAAACACGCGTTAGCCGACTTAGGCGCGAGTATAAACCTGATGCCCTTTTCGTTGTTCAAAAAGTTAGGGATTGGTAGCCTTAACCCCACGCGTATGAGTATCCAGCTAGCCGATAGATCTGTCAAGTACCCGTTAGGAATAGTGGAGGACGTTCTAGTGAAAGTCGACAAGTTCATCTTCCCGGTGGACTTTGTCATTTTGGACATCGAAGAAGACGTCGAGGTTCCCCTGATCCTTGGCCGACCCTTCCTTGCCACCTCCCGAGCCATCATTGACGTAAGCAATGGTAAGCTCTTTCTTCGAGTACGCGACGACGAAGTCACATTTTCTATCACCCCTTCGATGAAGAACACCTTAGCAAACGATGACTCATGCTTTTTCGTAGACGCCGTGAGTGATGATTCTTCCTACTGCCTCTCCGACTTTGAAAAAGAATTTTCTACTTTTTGCTCCTCTTCTCTTACAACTGAATCACTGCAAGGAAGTGATGAATCTTCTTATTGTCTTTCTGAGTTTGAAAAAGAATTTTCTAATTTTTGTTCTTCCTCTGTTCTTCCCACTGAATCGCTACAAGAAGCCGTCTTGGCTGCTAGCCCCACCCCTTATTACGTTCCTTATAAAAAAGTTTATGAAGATATTATTTTTGAAAAAGAAAGAATCTCAAAATCCTCTTATGAAGAACCCCCTACCCTAGAACTTAAAGAACTCCCTGAACACCTTAGGTATGCTTTCTTAGAAAAGGATTCCAAGATACCAGTTATCGTTTCGGCCTACCTCACAGATACGCAAAACGATAAACTTCTTCTAGTTCTACGTAAGCATCGCCGGGCTATTGCTTGGCAAATTTCTGATATCAAGGGCATAAGCCCATCTTTCTGTACCCATAAAATTTTAATGGAAGATGATTCGCGTAACTCTATCCAACCTCAGCGCCGTATAAACCCGAATATGAAAGAAGTAGTTAAGGGCGAGGTTATGAAACTATTAGACGTAGGAATTATCTACCCTATTTCGGACAGTAAGTGGGTTAGCCCCATTCAGGTAGTTCCAAAGAAGGGAGGGATAACTGTAGTTAGTAATGAGAATAATGAATTAATCCCGACACGGACGGTGACGGGTTGGCGTATGTGCATAGATTACCGTAAGTTAAATGACGCCACCCGCAAGGACCACTTTCCTTTACCGTTTATCGACCAGATTTTAGAACGTCTCTCCGGCCATAGCTTTTATTGTTTTCTCGATGGCCTCTCGGGGTACTTTCACATACCCATCTCTCCCGAGGACCAAGAGAAAACAACGTTTACTTGTCCCTTCGACACCTTCGCTTATCGAAGAATGCCGTTTGGATTGTGCAATGCGCTAGCTACTTTCCAGCGATGTATGCTCACAATATTTGACAAGTACGTAGAAAGCATTATGGAGGTATTCATGGACGATTTCTCCGTGTTTGACGATTCCTTCTATAGATGTTTAGAAAACCTCGAAAAAGTCTTAGAACGATGCGAAGAAACTAACCTTGCCCTAAATTGGGAAAAATGCCATTTTATGGTGAGGGAAGGGTTAGTTTTGGGTCATAAAATTTCTGCTAAAGGTATTGAGGTAGACGTTGCCAAGATAGAAGTTATTGAGAAGTTGCCGCCGCCTACAAACATAAAAGCTATAAGAAGTTTCCTAGGCCACGCTGGTTTTTATCGTCGTTTTATAAAGGACTTCTTCAAGATCACAAAGCCCCTCACCCATCTCTTAGAAAAAGACGCTTCATTCATTTTTGATGACTCTTGTATTTCTTCCTTTGAATCAATTAAAGAAAAGTTAATTAACGCACCGATTATGATAGCTCCGGTGTGGGACCTTCCTTTCGAGATTATGTGCGATGCGAGTAGTTTTGTGGTGGGGGCCGTATTAGGTCAACGCATATCTAAGAACTTCCACCCCATCTATTACGCTAGTAAAACCCTCACATCTGCACAAGAAAATTACACCACAACCGAGAAGGAGCTCTTAGCTGTAGTATTTGCGTTTGATAAATTCCGCCCTTACATTACTCTTTCAAAAATCATTGTTTTTACGGACCACTCGGCCCTCAAGTACCTTCTTGCCAAAATGGATGCCAAGCCTCGCTTGATTCGCTGGGTCTTACTCCTCCAGGAGTTTGACTTAGAGATCTGTGATAAGCGAGGAGCCGAGAACTTGGCCGCCGACCATCTATCCAGATTAGATAACCCCTTTATAGAAAAATTAAATGAAAAATCTTTTAATGACTATTTTCCTGATGAGAAGCTGCTTTTAGTTAATACATCTACTTCTCCTTGGTTCGCGCACATCGCCAACTATCTAGTGGCCCGGGTGCTCCCAAAGGAGTTCTCCTCTCAGCAAAAGAAGAAATTCTTTTCTGAGCTGAAGAACTACTTTTGGGAAGACCCACATCTTTTCAAAATTTGTGCGGATCAAGTGATAAGGAGATGTGTTTCTTTTGATGAAGGAATTGATATTCTAAAACATTTGCATGAAGGTCCGACAGGTGGGCACTATCAAGCTGCTCGCACCGCTCATAAGGTGCTTTGCGCGGGTTTTTACTGGCCTAGCCTGTTTAAGGATGCGCAAGCCTTTGTGAGCAGGTGTGATAGTTGCCAACGGTCGGGCAACATCTCTAATAAAAATGAAATGCTGCAAAATTATTTCTTAGAGTGCGAAATTTTCGACCTCTGGGGAATTGATTTTGTTGGCTCCCTTCCTTCTAGCTTCGGAAACAAATATATTTTAGTTGCTGTTGATTATGTTTCACGATGGGCTGAGTCCCAAGCTGTTCCTACGGACGACTCCCGAGTTGTAGTCACATTTAAAAAAAAATTATTTTCTAGATTCGGTACGCCTCGCGCAATCGTTAGCGATAGGGGTTCCCATTTCTATAACGCACAATTTTCAAAAATCCTTACCAAATACGGCGTTACGCATAAGCTGTCCACTGCCTACCACCCCCAAACTAACGGACAAGTCGAAGTAGTTAATAGAGAAATAAAAAGAATACTAGAAAAGACTGTTTCAACTTCTAGAAAAGACTGGTCAGCCAAACTTGACGATGCCTTATGGGCCTACTGAACAGCGTACAAAACCGCCCTCGGATGTACGCCGTATCGGCTGGTCTATGGAAAATCGTGTCATCTGCTCGTAGAGTTAGAACACCGCGCCTTTTAGGGCTTAAAATTTTTAAACTTCGATCCCCACTCAGTCGGTGACCTTCGAAAATTTCAACTAAATGAACTTGACGAGTGGCGCTCTTATGCTTATGAAAATAATAAACTTTATAAAGAGCGAACGAAGCGTTTACACGATAAACACTTTAGGCACCCTAAAAACTTTAAGCCGGGCGACCAAGTCCTTTTATATAATTCTCGTTTACGTTTATTTCCGGGCAAATTAAAATCTCGCTGGTCTGGCCCGTTTTCTGTTTTAGAAGTATTTCCTTATGGAACTGTTTTAATTTCTCACCCTGATAAGGGTAATTTCAAAGTGAATGGTCAGTGTCTTAAACTGTATTTCTCTGGTGATGATGATGTCAGTCCAAACATTATTAAGTTTCTACTTCACAAACTCTAACTTTGAACTCTAACTTTGTTAAAAAAACAATTTTATTTCTGGACAACAATATTTTTGGACAAAATTATTTTTTTGATGCGTAGAGCTCAACGACGCTTTAACCAAAGGGCGCTCTTGGGAGGCAACCCAAGTTATCTTTTTCTGTTTTCTTTATTTTACAATTTTTTGCCTCGGACGGCTCCGACAAGCTGAAGCTTCTGCGATCGCCTGCTCCAACATTGCTGAATCCATCACGAAGTCCAAAGAAGACATTCAGAGGAGCGGCATCACTCAGCTTTCGCAGCAAATAAATCTGGGGAAGTACCTGTATTTCAATTCTATCTTTCAATTCTGTACTTTATTTTTCTCTCCTTCTCCAATCCCCTTCTTTAGCCATTGAGGACAATGTCTGTGTTAAGCTTGGGGGAGGACTTCCTCCTTCATTTTTGCTTAGCGTAAATATTTTTCTTTTTGTATATATTTTAAATATTTCCAAAAAAAAATGAATATCTTAAAATTCCAAAAAAAAATGAAAAGAGAATATTTCTCAAAATTAAAAAAAATAAATATATGTGTTTTTGAATAGTTTAGACATTTTGGTATTTCAATAGTACCCCTAGTTTTTGTTTTTGTTTTACTCAAGATCTCCTATAAACAACTTAGTTAATTATAATATTTCTAATCGTCCTTTTTAATTATGTTTCACAAGTAAAATGTTGGTCATGCTGTGTTTCTAATTCACGGTAGCATGTTAAGGTGAAATATTTTTCTAAAACTCGCATTTCTATTATGGTTTTTTGTTTTTTTATTTCCTTTACTTTCTCAAAAATTCATCATCCACTATTTTCTTTTTCATTTTTGAATAATTTTTGTAAAGTCAACTTTTGAATAACGTAGTAGATGTGAACGATCCAAGTCACCTATTATTTCTATTTTCAAGTTAATTTCATCAATCTTCTTTTATTATCTAGGACTGGCTTTTTGAAAATTTTCAAACCTTTGTTTTAAATAAATTCAAAAGCGTGAAAATGATTTAGGCCGTTTTTGTTTTCGTTTGAGCTTTCCTGCCAACCTAAAAAACTTTTACCGCTAGTTAGCCGTTTTTGAGCCTTTTTCCGATTTCATTTGATAGCTCCTCCCTTTATTTCAGTTTCACCAAAGCCAAAAATTTCCAACCTATCGAATCGCACTAGCCTTTTTGAGTTTCATAAATTATTTTGACGATGTTGATAGGGTATTTCGTGATTTTTGTGAGAGAAAGGTTTTCGAAAAAAAAGAAGTATGTTCAAAAGTGAAGTTTATTTTTGTTTGGCAAATTCAAAAAGGAAAATAAAAATATTTATGGCCTTTGTTTTAAAAAAAAATGAAAAAAAAGAAGAAAAAGAAAAAAATGTGTATATATTTTTATGAAAGGTTTTGAAACTCTTTGCTTTGGTTTAGTGTGATTTTAAAACCTTCAGGTTTATCTTTGAATTCCACTCCTAATCATATTCCTAAACCAAACGTTTCTGTCCTATTTAAGTCCTTTTGATTCACGCTTTTTGATTTTTATTTAATAACTAAGAAAAGAAAAACAGTAAATCAGTTTTAGTTTTGGATTTAAACCTAGATTTTTGTTAATTAAATTGATATAATTATAATGCGTTGCTTGGATCCAGTAATAACTCAATGCGTGTTTTTCATTTTTGTTGCTTTGCTTAAATCCATTTAAAAAAATCTCGTTAAAATTTTGGATGATTTGTTTTTATTGAGTAAAGTTTATAAAAGTTTTACCATACCTAAATAATTGTTTTAGACTTACACTTCACCTTTTCCCTACTTAGAATTTCGCATAGTACTTGTGTAGGCATAATTAGAACTTTTTGATTAGTCCTTTTTATAAATATTTAGTTTTTATATTTTTGCTTGGGGACAAGCAAAGCTTAAGCTTGGGGGAATTTGATAATACGTTTTGTAGCCTAAACTATTATCGTATTTTCTATTTTATAGTGTACAAATCATGTCTATTATTAGTTTATTTGTATCATTTTTATGTAAATATTATTGTCGCTGACTTTTTCTTGTCTTTTTGCAGGTTTCTAGAAAATTGGCCAAAATGACCTGACACGCCCCCCTGATACGCCCTCCCTGGGCGTGACCTAGGGCGTGTCACCCGATCCCGAGGACTTCTCCTGGAAGGGACAGGAAAACTGACAAAACCGCGGTCACGCCCCCCTGACACGCCCTCCCTGGGCGTGTCACCAGGCGTGACTATGGGCGTGTCGCCCTCTACCGCAAAGCCTGCCGCCGCATTAAATGCCGTTTCTCCACAGCACGAAAACAGTACTGTCACGCCCCATGTCACGCCCGTGACATGGGCGTAACACCCTCCTTTTTTGGTGACTGACGGATTTCCGACCAATGATTTGGACATGACGTGCCTGTCACGCCCCCCCTACACGGGCGTGACCTAGGGCGTGACCACCGACGTACCGAAGCAATCATCCCTCCCGCCAGAATCCAGAGCCTGAGGTCAACATAGTACTGTCACGCCCCCTGACACGCCCCCCCCTAGGGCGTGTCGGAGGGCGTGACCAACCCGAGAAAAATTCTATAAATTGAGACCCCCCTCTCCATTTCAAAAAGCTTTGGTTGAGTGGGGGGAGGTGCTGCCCCTTTGGTTCTTGAGTTTTTTTTCATGCTTTCTCTCTCTCTCCCTCCCCCTCTCTTTGTAATTTTTGTTTAACCCTAGTTTAATCTTAGCTTGTTTATGATTTCTTTGTAATCTTTGCTCTTTCTTAGTGCTAATTGTAGGGCTAGAATAGGATTTCCATTTCATGCACTTGTAATTTTATTTTCAATAGTGTAGCTTGCCCCTTTTAATTAATAAAAGTGTTCTTGTTTAGCTTGTGTTTAGCTTGTGTTCTTGTTTAGCTTGTGTTGTTCTTATGCTTTACTACTCATCCCCCTTCCTCCATTCCATAATGATAAACTAATCCTCCTTGTACTCGATCTTGATGATCCGAGGTTAGAGCGATTATGTTATGATGTTTTAATTAATCTTTTCTTTTTAGGTTAGGGCCTTGAATTACTCTTGATTAATCACGGGTTGGAGGTATATTTTCGATATATACTCTCCGCCTTTGCTTTCATTCTGGGCTAGCCGAGAGGCCAAAAGAATGAAGTGAGCATTCAAGAGTAAAGGGAGTTGTACGCACCCCTCGAGAGAGGCAGACGTCCAAATCTCCCGGATTGGAGTAAAATCCAATAGTGGGGTTCACCGCGTAAAGCGAGTTTTTGGCCTCCGATTTAGACGAGAGTCGGTCGGACCTTCCTAAACTCAGTTGGGCATGACTTCGAGAGAAGCGTGTTCAAGCTTTAGGAACCTCCACAGTCAAGGACCTTTATCCTATTACGTTTAGATTTTTATCGCATTTTCTTAATCGTCTTTAGCCGAGGTGAATCTTGATCGAGTGCATTTCCATTTCATATTTTCTACCCTTCGTAGTAATCGTTTTACTTAATAGCTTTACTTAATTGCAGTGTTTCTCTTTCTAGTATAGCTTTACTTTCTCCCCTGCACTTAGATTTTCTAAAACCCTAGTTTTTCCGTCGATAAGATAATAGCGTTCGTGTGAGTAAGCATAGCCAATAGTTCCCGGATTTCAATACGACACTTGTGTCCCCTTGCTACAATTCGATAGGTATACTTGCCTCATCGGGTTGCTAGTTCGGTTGCGTTTATTTTCTTCGAACCCTAGCGTGCAACACACGCCCCACTGACACGCCCTCCCTGGGCGTGTCACCAGGCGTGACCATGGGCATGTCGCCCTCTGCCGCAAAGCCTGCCGCCGCATTAAATGCCGTTTCTCCACAGCACGAAAACAGTACTGTCATGCCCCACGACACGGGCGTGACCTTGGGCGTGACATAAACTTTTCGGTGACTGACGGATTTCCGACCAATGATTTGGACATGACGTGCCTGTCATACCCCCCTACACGGGCGTGACCTAGGGCGTGACCACCGACGTACCGAAGCAATCATCCTTCCCGCCAGAGTTCAGAGCCCGAGGTCAACATAGTACTGTCACTCCCTCTAACACGCCCCCCTAGGGCGTGTCGCAGGGCGTGAACAACCCGTGAAAAAATTCTATAAATTGAGACCCCCCTCTCCATTTCAGGAAGCTTTGGTTGAGAGGGGGAGGTACTGCCCCTTTGGTTCTTGAGTTTTTTCATGCTTTTTCTCTCTCTCTCTCTCTCCCCCTCTCTTTGTAATTTTTGTTTAACCCTAGTTTAATCTTAGCTTGTTTATGCTTTCTTTGTAATTTTTGCTCTTGCTTAATGCTAATTGTAGGGCTAGAATAGGATTTTAATTTTCATGCACTTGTAATTTTAATTTCAATAGTGTAACTTGCCCTTTTTCATTAATAAAAGCGTTCTTGTTTAGCTTGTCTTCTTTTTATGCTTCACTACTCATCCCCCCTCCTCCACTTCGCTATGATTAACTAATCCTCCTAGTACTCGATCTTGATGATCCGAGGTTAGAGCGATTAAGTTATGATGTTTTAATTAATCTTTTCTTTTTAGGTTAGGGCCTTGAATTACTCTTGATTAATCACGGGTTAGAGGTATATTATCGATATATACTCTCCGCCTTTGCTTTCATTCTGGGCTAGCCGAGAGGCCGAAAGAATGAAGTGAGCATTCAAGAGTAAAGGGAGTTGTACGCACCCCTCGAGAGAGGCAGACGTCCAAATCTCCCGGATTGGAGTAAAATCCAATAGTGGGGTTCACCGCGTAAAGCGAGTTTTAGGCCTCCAATTTAGATGAGAGTCGGTCGGACCTTCCTAAACTCAGTTGGGCACGACTTTGAGAGAAGCGTGTTCAAGCTTTAGGAACCTCCACGGTCAAGGACCTTTATCCTATTAAGTTTAGATTTTTATCGCATTTTCTTAATCGTCTTTAGCCGAGGTGAATCTTGATCGAGTGCATTTCCATTTCATATTTTCTACCTTTCGTAGTAATCACCTATCTTGTGCTCTTTAATTAACTGTAGTAGTTTCCTTTCTAGCATAGTTCTTTACTTAATAGCTTTATTTAATTGCGGTGGTTCTCTTTCGAGTATAACTTTAATTCCTCCCTTGCATTTAGATTTTCTAAAAACCCTAGTTTTTCCGTCGATAAGATAATAGCGTTCGTGTGAGTAAGCATAGCCAACAGTTCCCGGATTTCAATACGACACTTGTGTCCCCTAGCTATAATTCGATAGGTATACTTGCCTCATCGGGTTGCTAGTTCGGTTGCGTTTATTTTCTTCGAACCCTAGCGCGCAACACCACCCTCTCCGCCACATTCTAGAGGGGGTGGAGCATTCAGGGAGGTTAGCCAAGTGGTCGATAGAGCTTAGTGAGTTCGACCTCGCCTACATCCCACGGGTAGCTATCAAGGCGCAGAAGATGGCAGATTTCTTAGTAAATTATGTGGTGGAGGTCAAAGAGGCAGTGACATCTCCCGTGGCGGCTTGGGAAATGCTCATGGATGGGGCCTCGGACAGAAATTCTTTCGGAGGAGGGGTGGTTTTAACAAGTCCCGAGGGGACCAGAATTGAGCAGGCTTTAAAGATCCATTTCACCCTTACGAATAACCAGGCCGAGTATGAGGCCATCATTGTCGGGCTTAGACTGGCTCGTGAGATGGGCATACAGAACATCAGAGTCTCCACGGATTCTCTGGTGGTCGCGGGGCATATCAACGAAGAGTTTGAGGTGAGGGAACCGACCCACCAGTTGTACGTGGTAAAGATAAAAGGCATCATCAGGCAGTTCCACAGCTTCTCAATCCAACACGTTCCTAGGGAGGAGAATACTAGGGTAGACCTGCTTGCTAAGCACGACCCTTAGGCCGGAGGGACCATGACAGAGCTCTTTAGACCTTCTATAGAGGAAGGGGGTTAATGGAAGTGGACCAGGAGGGGTCCTGGATGGACCCATTTATAACATTCTTGACTTCGGGACGTCTACCCGAGGGGGTCCTTGAGAAGAAGCGGGTCAGGTACAAGTCGGCCTATTACCTGCTGAGGGAGGGGATCCTTTATTGAAAAACGTTGTCTGGCTTACTAGCTCGGTGTGTATCCGAGAAGGAGGCGTCAAGGGTACTGGAGGAAGTTCACTCGGGGGAATGCGGAAGCCACTCAGGGAGTCGGACCCTGGAAGGGAGGGTACTTAGGCAGGGCTACTTCTGGCCTACCCTCAGGAAATATGCTGAGGAACTCTCAAAGAGATGTAGAAAATGTCAGGAGTTTGCCCCACTTCAACTCCTCCCGGCGCAGAGATTACGCACGATTACAACTCCATGGCCCTTCGCTATATGGGGGCTGGATTTAGTAGGCCCGTTTCCTCAAGCTAGTGGTCAGAGGAAGTTCTTGCTGGTCACGGTGGATTACTTTTCAAAGTGGTTGGAGGTGAAGGCCTTGGCAAAGGTGACGACACAGGTTTTCAAAAACTTTGTATAGGGGGAAATTATCTGCCGACACGGGCTCCCTTTGGCAATTGTTACTGATAACGGGCCACAGTCTGCTAGTAGAGAATTTGTAGACTTTTGTGTCCAGCTTGGCATAGATCTTCGGTTCGCCTCGGTTCATCACCCTCGAAGCAATGGACAGGTAGAAGCCGTGAACAAGATCATCGTGAACCTCTTGAAAAAGAAGGTAGAAAACATGAGGGGAAGTTGGGTGGAGCAGCTCCCCTCCATTCTATGGGCTCTGAGGACTACACCAAATACCGCCACGAGATAGACGCCCTTTAAACTCTCCCATGTCACAGAGGCCGTCATACCCGTAGAGTTCGAGGTTGAATCCCCCAGGGTGACAACAGCAAGGAGGGGAGATGAAGGGTGGCAAGAGGACAATGGGGAGGAGCAGAGGCTCTCTCTCGACCTGGTGGAGGAGCTCAGGGAGCTAGCGTCGATCCGGCAGGAGGAAGTCAAGCGCCAAATGTCCAAGTACTTTGATAAGCACATCAGAGTAAAACAATTCCAAAAGGGGGACTTGGTCCTCAAAAAGGTAGATGCCGCGGGCAGGGGGGCCTCCATGGGAAAGCTCAACCCCAATTGGGAGGGTCCCTTTATTGTGAGGGAGGTATTGAAGTCAAGAGGGTACCACCTCCAGAATGTGGACGGGATACCCTTGGATCACGCCCGAAGCGGCGACGATCTGAAGCAATTCTACCCCTAATGTTATACCCTTTTGTACTTATTTGAACATGTTTATAAGGATTTTCCTACTTGTATGCACGATAAGATTTCTTGGTACAATGCAATTTGAGGTGATCTTCTTTGAGAAATGAGATTATTGTGGTTGAGGAGAGGAGATCCCGAGAAGACCCGCTGATAAGGCTCTAATCAAGCTGACAGGGCTGTTTGCTTACTCGGTGGTTGGAGTTGGATGAGGAGAGGAGACCCCGAGAAGACCTGCTGACCAGGCTCTCATCAAGCTGGCAGGGATGTAGGCTCACTCGGTGGTTGGAGTTGGATGAGGAGAGGAGACCTCAAGAAGACCCGCTGACCAGGCTCCCATCAAGCTGGCAGGGTTGCAGGCTCACTCGGTGGTTGGAGTTAGATGAGGAGAGGAGACCCCGAGAAGACCCGCTAACCAGGCTTCCATCAAGCTGGCAGGGCTGCAGGTTCACTCGGTGGTTGGAGTTAGTTGAGGAGAGGATACCCTGAGAAGACCCGCTGACTAGGCTTCCATCAAGCTGGCAGGGCTGTAAGCTCAATCGGTGGTTGGAGTTTGATGAGGAGAGGAGACCCCGAGAAGACCCGCTGACCAGGCTCCCATCAAGCTGGTAGGGGTTTAGGCTCACTCGGTGGTTGGAGTTGGATGAGGAGAGGAGACCCCGAGAAGACCCGCTGACCAGGCTCCCATCAAGCTGGCAGGGCTGTAGGCTCACTCAGTGGTTGGAGTTGGATGAGGAGAGGAGACCCCGAGAAGACCTGCTGACCAGGCTCCCATCAAGCTTGTAAGGCTGTAGGCTCACTCGGTGGTTGGAGTTGGATGAGGAGAGGAGACCCCGAGAAGACCCGCTGACCAGGCTCCCATCAAGCTGGCAGGGCTTTAGGCTCAATCGGTGGTTGGAGTTGGCTGAGGAGAGGAGACCCCGAGAAGACCCGCTGACCTGGCTCCCATCAAGCTGGCAGGGCTGTAGGCTCACTCGGTGGTTAGAGTTGGATGAGGAGAGGAGACCCTGAGAAGACCCGCTGACCAGGCTCCCATCAATCTGGCAGGGCTGTAGGCTCACTCGGTGGTTAGGGTTGGATGAGGAGAGGAGACCCCGAGAAGACCCGCTGAACATGCTCCCATCAAGCTGGTAGGGCTGTATGCTCACTCAGTGGTTGGAGTTGGATGAGGAGAGGAGACCTCGAGAAAACCCGTTGACCAGGCTCCCATCAAGCTGGCAGGGCTGTAGGCTCACTCGATGGTTGGAGAGGATTTTGGAGGGTATTCGGGAAGTACACGTTGACCGGGACCGCCAAGTTGGCAAGGCCGTTAAGTGGTTGTGAAAGAATAACAAAAGATGGGAAGTCTCAAGGGATAAACCACACTATTGGTCAGCAAAAGGAAGGACTCTAATCGTAAAGGAGTAGGAAAGCTCCCTACCCAAAAAGAAAAAAAGAGGGGGATAGGACTGACCCTTCAAGGCCACTTGCTCCGAGAGGTATCAAGGGGCGAGATGAGAAGGGGGAAGAGGCGTTTCCATGCGCTAGAACGATGGGGGCATGGTGACTGGCCCCCTGGGCCAGGTTTGCTCCCTCCAGGAGGCGAGACAAGGGGCGACCCCTTCTTGCAAATGAACGGATCCTCAGATCTCGCAAAGCAATCGAAACAAAAATAGAAGAGAACTAGCTCTAGAGCAACGCTTGGGTAATATATATATATATATATATATATATATATATATATATATATATATATATATATATACGCAGAACATCCAGTGAATAGTCCAATACAAAATTAAATTAGTTGCAAAAAGAAGCATCAGAAATAAAAGAAAAGCAGTTCTCTGGAAGCTCTAATTCTTCTCGTTAGCCGACGAGCCTTCTCCCTCGCCGTAGATCTCCAACACAAGCTCGCGGGCGGTAACATACTCGCAATCATCATTGACGATGCCCATCTCGCGCATAATCTTCAATATCAGCTCGTCAGTTCTGATGTTCGTGTCTAGGCAAAACTCCTCAACCTCCTCATGGGTGCAAAGAGGAAGGGGAGGTAGGGGAATCGCCGAGCGAGAGGTCGAAGGGGCGACGTCGTTGAGCTGGATGACCTTGGCCTTTAAATCCTTCACCTATTCTTCCAGCTCCGCTACGCGCGAATATAACCTCTCCGCCATCTCGGCATCCTGCAAAGAGTCTTTGTTAGAGTGAGGTTAGGTACATAGAAAACAAGCTAAGGGAGAACTCACCACTCTGCCGCAAGCCTTGGCGAGAAGATTCTCGGCTACCTCTAGTCTCTTCGCATGATCTCCCAACTTCTCGCGCTCGGCGACAAAGTTGGCATCAGATTATTTCTAGTTTTGGTTGTTGTAAATTAGGCGGAGCGAGATCCTGTGCGAAAGCTCCAAGATACGCAGTTGGGAGTGCGTTGCCCTCAAGACCAGGTCTCGCGCGGAGGCCTTTTCAAGGGGATCTGGGCCATGACCTCCGTAGAGACCAAAGCCCAAGGGGAAGGCGTGGCCTATAGGCTGGTCCTTCTCCCTCCAGGAGGGGAGGAGGGTAGAGATAGAGACTTGGTGCGCCCCCTTGTCCCAGATTAGTGCTGGGTTGTTGGCAGCATCGGGGACAACAGGGCCCATATTGAAGTTGAAGTGGGCAGACAGTGCGGGGTAGCGAGAAGGAGCCCCCTCGCGAGAGGGGGACCTGGATGGTTGTTGAGAAGAGCTGGTGTATTGCGCGAGAGGTGCCGTCTCTTCAGATAGCGAGACGGCCTTGTAAGGAGAAGCCTGAGGAGGAGACCTGGGGGACTGGGACCCTAGGGAAATGGGGCTCGGGGACCTCAACATCACCACCGTATCCTGGGGAGTTTTCTTGTCGGGCGGGAGAGAGACAACCTTCTTCACCTTCATTTTCATCTTCATCTTCTTCGAGGGGATGAGGCGAGACGGAGCGAGATCCTCGGTCGACCTCTTCTTAAGGGAGGGGGTTAGCGATTCTTTAGCCGCCTCGGCCGCCATATTGGCGAGAGAGATGCCTTTGGACGGCTTGATGTTACTTTTATAAAGGGGGTTAACTGGCACATTCCTCTCTCCTGTTAAAGGCGAGACGGGGTGTTAAAGGGAGAAATCAGCAAAAGGGAAGTAATAAAGGCGAGACCAGAATTAAAGGTCGAGCATATCTTCGCCAGGAAGTACGGGGAGGAGTGAGCCAAGGCCGCGCCTCAGGTACTTGACCTCAAAGTTCTATCCGACGAGGTTCTCGCAGAGGAGCTGGTCCATACCGCCAACTTGGGGAGTTGCGTAGAAGGCTTCGGCGGGCGAGATAGGCGTGAGCGGGATGCTGCCCATGTTACCACTAATGAAGAAGAACCGCGTGAGCCAATGATGGTTCTTGTTGGGCGTCTCTCAAACTTTGAGACCTAGCCCTATGAAGAAGGACACCCCGTCCTGATTAGCATGGTATATGAACAGCTTGCGGAAGACATTTAGGCTGAACTTGATTCGCTCTCACCGCATGTAGCTCGCAAAGATAACCAGGATGAAGATGGCGTTAGGGTTCAGTTGGGCTGGCACGGTACCAAAATACTTCAAGACCTGCTTCACCTCCGGCCAGAGGGGTAGTCTCAACCCCGCCTCGATGTGCGAGACGGGTAAAGCGAGCTCCCCGGGGTAGAATGTGTTTATGCTCTCGCCGATTGGGGGGGGGGGGGGGGGCGATTCGAAGCTTTCCGGCAGGTATTCACGAATGAAGGCATCACACTCGTTCGTAGAGATACGCCCGGGTGGAAAGTCGTGATCCGTGAATCGCTTCCCGCAGCGGCAGCCCTCGCCTTCTTCAGGTTTTTTCTTCACCATAATCGTGCGAAAACGCCCAGGATTAGAGGTAGAGGAGGCTGGCGAGGTGACCCGGGGGTGAGGAGGCGAGATGGTGGGATGGCAGACGCGTAGTTGGTATGCGAGAAGGACGAAGAAAAATGAGGGGATGAAGCGTAACGGTTTGTGAAAGCGTGGGTCCGACCCCGGTGAAGGGGATTTTTATAACAATCATATGGCGTGGAAAAAAAGGGGTGTACGGACGAAGAAGTTGGGCAGGGGGAGGGGAAGGGGCGGTCGGCCTTTTTTCTCCCCATGCCACGATTTGTGTAGCCCTAGGTGGGACCACAACACAGGCAAGAAGAGGGAACAAATTAAAATTAAAGAGATCGGTAGATCCAGAGAAATTAACATAAACGAAGAATTTAAGTACTATTACAGAAAATCAAAATACGGAAAAGTGGACAATATTAAATTAATAAAGTTCATCCCGCGCGAGGTGGGCTTCAAGTTCACAAAGCGCATAGTTTGCGCGAGACGGAGGCATAAATAATTTAGTACAAGCCATAGATGAAGGGAAAGGGATTCTAGACGAGGCGAGAACTCGTCACATCTTATGCCACCTCCAGCGCCCTCCGCTACGGGATCTCGCACAAGGGGGCGGCTGGGGAGGTGAAAAGCGCGACATCAACACCGCGGCGTGCGAGACGGAGCTGTTGGTCGACCTCGCTCAGGATCGCCTGGGGGTCAGTCTCGTCCACTTCAATATCAACATCAATCTCCGAAGACAGGCGGGTGCACTCCACTTCCATCCAATCGATTCGATGGTCCGCAGCTTGATTCCCTTTTTACAGCTCCTGGATGATGCGCGCATGCTTCCGTAACATCTCCGCTACCCTACGCTTCATTTCCAACGGATCCATGGGATCGCCTAGGTAATCTTCGATTTCGTCTATGGGAGGAGGGGGCGAGACGACCGTCTGTAGGGAGTAATCCTCAGTAGGCGAGTCCTCGGCATGCGAGTTGCGCATACCTGTACAGAAAATGGGGAAGGTAAAGTGGAGAAGTGGTAGCAAAGAAAGGCCCAAAAGGGAAAGGTCCTTACCAAAACAGCGAGATGAACCCGCGGTATTAGAAGGATCATCCTTCCTCATTGCGGGAATAGACAGAGGGGTAGAGTGTTGTGGCGAGGCAGACTGGTGGCGCCGTTCAGAGGTATTGATCCGTAAGGTCTCCAGACGATGAGAGGGCGCCGGGACCTTATAAATACGGGCAACAGGTAAGAGAACATTTGATATGGAGAGGAAGGCGTGTCGAGGTTAATGCACTTACCTCCTTTTCTCTAAGATTGGCCGAGGGAGGAGAGACGCGCCCCCCGGGAAGGTACGAGAAGGCTCCCTTGCCGAGAGTGGAGGATTAGTGGCTTTCACTTTATTTGGGGGGGGGGGAATAAGATGATGATAAGGAAGGAGGAGCACGGACCGGGATCTTGTTCAGAGCCGCCGTGGTCGCCTTATTCCTCTGGCACACCGCCACGATGCGGTCACAAAAACTTTGGCTAAGAGACATAGGGACAGAGGCTAGAGGAGGATAAAGCGAAGGAAACGGCCCTTTGTGGGGAAGTGAGTCCTATATTTATAGGTTGGGCAAGGGGCCCACCAAAAGATTCCCTCATAAATTCACTTTAATGACGCGAGCCTCGGTTGGACTATCTTTTCGAGTTTGTAACAACCTCGAAAAGGCCGGGGATTGTGTACAACCTCGGGCGAGCGAGACGGAGCCAAATGCTTGAGGAAGGAAGCTAGGCGAGACGGCCCAGGGCGGTCGTCATGCCGCAAGGCGAGTGGATTATGGCAAGAAGGACAGGCGAGAGGGCCCATGCGCGAAGGGTCTGAACAAAAGCGGCACCAGGAGGTGGGCGAGTAAGTACCAAGGGAGGCAGTACTCGCAGGTAAGCAGCCGACTCGCCATGCGAGAGGGCTCCAGAGGGGATCTCTCGCTAGCGAGGCGGAGCTCTTGCCAGGCGATAGGACCCAAGAAGAGGGTTCTCGCCAAGCACCAGTTCGGTTTAAGACCGGTTTAGGTAGGGCCGGTTTTACCTTTTAGCCCCATGGGATTTTACGCTTTTGCCCTGGGTGGGCTACATATAACCCCTCAGAACAGCGGAGTTTGGCTGTTGGCAGAACCGACTAAGGGTATTCTAGTAATTTCAGGATAGCCCCATTTGGTTATTGGCAGTCCTAGTTCAGAGGCCTATAAATAGACCGGGAAGGTGTCTTAGAAGACAGACATTCCTAACTCTCCTTCTCTTCTTCTAAGGCACCTAGCTCAGGATTGGCCAGGGAGGGTAAGAATTTCCGATTCTTCTAAGTACGAGGTGGGACCTCCGCGCTGAGGCCCCTGGTCTAGTCTTTTGAGAACCTCGTCAAGAGGGTGGTCCAAAGTGAGTAAGGGTGAGCTACATCTTTAGTTCCGAGCTTTAGGAGGGACCGACCTTGTTGGTTCCAACAACATCACCTCCAATAATAAAAGAATATTGAATTCGATAACATGTCTACTTTATGACTATGCAGGACATTTATTATTGACTCTAAAATAGGCTTAGAGTAAAGCAGAACTATACCGCTGTGGCAGCATATAGTTCTCATCTATAACTATGAGACCAAGGTAAATTCCGCTGAGAATAAATAGGTCTCAGCGCCATGGTCTCGACTCCAAAGCTAATACTGCTGCGAATGAAGACTATACACCACAATATCGTGAAGAAGTCGCTAAAAGTCGCTGATCTTAGCACCCTGGCAGATAACGTTGAGAATCAAGTTTATACTTAACATTACCATGGAGAAGATTCAAAATGTTACAGTTGAGCCCGTTCAGCTTGGCGGAAGTCAAAATTTGAGCTGGCGTCAAAAGCAGGGATAAACAATTCTATTCCTGTCCATGCTTTGACAAGACATTTCTTAAGGTCGTTGTAGATTGTCAAAGAGTATAAAGAGGAACTTCTAGGGCAATGGAATAGTGTCATTACACAAAGAGAAAACCTAAAGAAGTTCAACGACGCTCTGAGAGAAAGAAAGTTAGTTCTTGCTGATTATTTTCAGAAGAACACGGAGAGTCATTCATATGAATCAAGCTATAGATCCTCTTTCATCTACTGGGGAAGAAGATCAAGGTGGAGCAAGCCTTAACCTGTGTAACTTGAAGATTAATCTTTTCAAAGAGCTGCTTTAGTTACTTGTTGTCAAAGCAAGAATAACATAAGATCTAAATCTTCAATGTCTAACTTCATTAAGACTTCTGTTGTATTTCAACTATACTTTCTTTATAGGATCTATTATAGATCTGAGTTATACTGCCTTTGTGCCTGAGTTGTAGGGTTGTACTCCCAGCCTGAGTTGTAGGGCTTGTGATCCTGGGATAGGACTTGAAATTAAGTCTGAGGTAGGAAACCTAGAGGGTTTCTGAGTTGTAGGAGTTGGAGTACTTTGAGGTAGGGTTATGAGCCTGAGGTAAGGTTCATTGATAAACCTAAGTGTAAGTCCTATGTGCATTAGGTACGGTTACTTAAAAACCTTAGTGTAAGGCCTGTGTCATGATGTAGTGTTTTTATATAAACCTGAGTGTAAGGCCTGTGTGCTTGATGTAGGGTCTTGGAGGAGACTTGAGAAATCCTGAGGTATTTGTGTTATAAGCTCTTTGAGTTGAGTTTGGAGGAGATTACCTAATCTAGCTCATTGCTAGATAGGTGTAGAGGGAAAGTGGATGTACCCAGACCATGTGAAACCACAATATCATTATGCGCTTATTGTGTATGTGTTTTACATTTACATATCTACTGAAATCTGAAAAGATTTAATTAAAGTACTGTAACACCCGAAATCCCAAAATTGAGTTCAGGCAGAGCAACACGGCCTGGGACACGGGCGTGTCCCACGCCATGTCCTACTCTGTGTACTCGAGTAAGGCGCAAGACAGTCTCGAGTGGGCCTCGAGTGAGGCACATGGCCTAGAATACGGGGGTGTCCAAGGCCGTGACCTTCTCTGAGTACTCGAGGGTGACGCAGGGTGGACTCGAGTGGATCTCGAGTAGGTCTTGAGTGAGGCACACGGCTTGGGACACGGGCGTGTACCAAGCTGTGTCCTTCTCTGTGTTTTCTCAAGTACTCGACAAAATGCTCTCGACGTTTGTCGAGAGGGTACACGGCCTGCGACACGGGCGTGTCAGAGGCCATGTCCTCCTTGGGTTTTGGCCAGGTTTGTGAGTCCTATTAAACACAGGCTAGACACAGGTGTGTCCGAACCCGTGTCTACGCACACGGCCTGTGACACGTGAGGGCCGTGTCCTATTCCTTATACGGTTTGTGTGCCGCTTAAGGTACACAGTCTGTGACACAGGCGTGTCACAAGCCGTGTTCGGCCCAGGAAATGTTATTTCAGGGCAATTTGTGGCCGTTCATTTCCTTCATCTGGGATCCAATGGTCCAAGCTTCTCCCTGCTGAGTTAAGACCAAAGATTGAGAAGATAATTCTCATTCATCTTGGGTATTCTCTTTCTAAAAGAGATAGAGAGAAGGGAGAGCAAAGAGAAGGAAGCGGAGAAGAGATCCGACTGCCGGTTGAGCTTCAACGTTCGGAATTGCGAGACGAGTCCATATTTGTGGAGGCAAGGCCACTGCGGTGCTTTCCAACCGCTAGATTTCCATGGATCCAAAGAGGTCGTCAAGGGTAACGATCTTTCTTCCTTGGACATGTGAAGTCCTTCTTTTGCATGTGCATGGATTTCCCCCACAAAAGGGTGGCTTTTGAGGGATTTCCTTGGGTATATTCTTGAAATCCCCAGTCTTGTACATAGATCAAGAAATGTGTAGTACGGAATATGCATGCTGTGTGAAGCCCATCTGGGCAGGTTGGTCTGGATTGGTGATGTTGCATTTTGTGCACCGGAGAAGACTCCGCATATAAACGTGTATGTTGCGGAGTCGAGGGGTTGTTCCTGTGAAGGGTAGTAACATGAAGTACTGGAGTGGAATTCTAGGAAAATACCCTCGTGATTCTTGTGCTGTATGCTATGTTTGGGTTGAGTTTGGGTGTAGAAAGAGAGTTCTGCTGAACTCGCCAAGCGACCACGAGGAACGCTGATACTAACTCCCTTTTTGGATTATGAAGCCAGTACTTAGTGGACAATGTGGCTATTGTGAGCTGCGAGCTCTTAAAGGCTTCGTGCTGAACGGATAAGGGGAGAGCTGACCCGCATCATTTTGGACGATTTGAGCAACAAGATTAGCTAAACCAGACCGCGTTATGTCTTACCGACTAGTAGACCTAGTTATTGGTCTCGTTGGAGCGCATAATGAGAGTCTTAGTCCTGCACGCCATTAAGACTGAATGCTCAATACCATTGGGTTTCGGACCTTGGGCGGTGGTGGGACCCTGGTTCGCCAGTACACCAAGAATGTGCCCTGAGTGCACGAATCGTCGGGCCGCGTGGACAACGATTGTGATATGTTGATTTTGCGTGAGTGCACATTTTATGATATATCTGCTTATGACATGCTATGCCTGCGGGGAAGGAATACCACTACCCCGAGAAAGGAGCAGAGTCGTTATAAATTGGTCAGCTGAAAGCTGACCATTTCTTTGTTTGCCACCATTATGGTGGGCTGTCCCTGTGCAGGTGCTAGAGAGCCGAGCGGGAAATAAAGAGCTGAAGCCCCTGCTGCTACTGCTGCTAGCTCTCGAAGGCTGAGCAAAGACTTTTGTTATGTTCATGTGTGGTCGGTCTGTGCGCCGATGTTTGTAATCCACACTTGTAAAGCGTAACTGTAAGGCCGTAAGGCCAAACTCTTGAGTATTTGTTGTACATTCCTTCGTGAGTATATATAAAGGTGGTTGTTTATATATAGTGGACATTCATGGTTTGAGTTCAGTTTAAAGTTAAAATCTTCCGCTAGTATGCTTTGTTAGAATGTGAAAGTGAGGGTAAGATCCATCTTCACTCTACAGGGGGGGGGGGGTGAATAGAGTATTTTAAAATAATTTACAATTTAAAACTATAAAGCAGTGGAAGTCTTGATTTATGTATATGTGTAAGGTGCTTGCAAAAAGAAAACTAAGCAAGAAATAAGAAATCACAGCACACAACAAAAACAAAACACAACAAGCCAAATGACACAAGGAGCTATAGTGGTTCCCCAATAACCTGGGTACATCCACTCTTCTACCACCCTAGGTAGGAATCCACTGCAGGAATAGTTGATCAGGTGTCCTGGGCACCAATGAGCTTTTGATAAGGTGCTCAAAAACCAAACCTAGTTTTTTTGTTAAGGTGTCTTGCCACCACTGAGTTTTGATAAGGTCTCAGAAACCAGCCACAAAACTTTTGAAGGGAGTTTTGAGAAACCCTTTTACTGGAGAGAAAGGAAAAAGAAAATGAGTTGAGTTGATCTTCTCTGTCAACAATCTTAGAGAAGACAAGTGGAAGATGTTGTCAAAGCTCCCCCTGAGATCTGTAAGGGTTCAGGAAGATGAGCTTTTTTTAGGGTGATAGGTCTTCAGTTACTTCAGATCTCCAACAATAGATGATTTCAGCAAATACTGAAATGTGTGATGTCTGGAGTCCTTGATGAAGCTTTTGAACACTTGATGCTTGAAGAAGTAGAATAGCAGATGATCTCCTTCACAGTAATGTGCCTTGTGTTCTTGAAGAATTCCTACTCAGTAATTATATAAACTTTTATCTACTGAGTCTATTCCCAGAAGATGAATTCTTGATGAATAACTTTCTTTATTCTCTCTTCTGTATTCTTTTTCAAATCTTATCTGTGCTGTATACAAAAAAAAATTCTCTAGGGAGTATATCAGATTCTGACTTCTTGATAGCCGTTAATCAGTCATAAATGACTACCTTAACTGATATCTACCTCTGGAGGAAAGTCCTTGAGAAACATTCCAATTAGTCTTCCTTGAAACTTGCTCCAGATTGATTAAAACAGATACAAAATCCTTTGACAAAAATGCTGAGAATAAATCTGAATGAATTCCATAATTGTCCTGAATTTGAATCCTAAAATCGTTGATCTTCAGAAAAATCGTCGATTTGAGCTCAACAATCGTCGACCTGAGCTCAGAGATTGGATTTTAACTGGAAACAAAAATCGTCGAACTGAGCTCTACGATCGTCGACCTGAGCTCAGAGACATGGAAAACAACTAGAGATAGAGTATCGATCTGAGCTCGAAGATCGTCGAACGGAGTTCGACGCCTCATTGAACTGAGCTCAAAGATAGTCGACCTGAGTTTGACGTTTCGTCGAACTTAGCTCGACGAAAATTGTCCTAGTCTTCAGCACTTGAAACCTTATCCTTAGAAGGTCTTGAGGGCAGCTTTCAAACCTAAGTACTAACCCTAAGACTCATTCTAATTGACCTATCAGACTATACAGCAAGGTCAAAACAAATTCCTAAGCACATAGTGATCCTTACCATAATTAGTAATAGGGTGTTCCAACAATCTCCCCCTATTTGGGTTAGGATTTTTATTTACAAGACAAAATAGGAAATAACAAGTATACATCAGAAATAAAAAAATAAAACAGAAACAACAATGCAGATAACACATGTTGAGCATTGCAGAATCACAGCAGGAATCACAGAATCAGTCAGAAAAAGATATATTGTCAGCTTACATATTTACTTCTTTTCATTGCCCTTCTTGAATAAGATTTATCTGTTGGGATTGAGGGCTTCCTTCTTGGATCTCATGTCATCAGCAACACCTAAAGAAGTTTGATATTTTGGTCTGGGAACCACAGCCTCTGGGTGCAACTTCATATAACTTTCTGGATCAAAGAATTTTCTGGAAGCATATCTTTCCAATTCTTTCTTTCTCTGCTCTGATAGAGTTGAGATATTGGAAGTATCTCTTCCATGTTCTTTTGCTTTCTTAATCTGATCCAATGCAGAAAATTCATTCATTCTAGCAGTCCAGGAGAGTGGATTTTTTTTAGGGTATTCAAAAGGAACTGAAGGCTCATATCTGTTTATTATCACTGAATCATCTGGAGGAATTCTTGTAGCAACAGTTTCTTTTAGCTTGTAAGGGAAAGGACCAGAGGTTGAGTCAATAGGGCCTTGTCCTTCCCTTTGGTATGGATGTTGCCTAGAGTAAACTCTGTAGTCTCTTTGACTTCCTCTATGCTGTCCTCTTCTTGACTGATAACCTCTTTGATAATGTCCTCTAGGTTGATATCTCTGTGAAGATTGGGAGGAGCTATGTTTTCCAACAGATCCAGACTTAGAAGTAGATCCTCCACCAGTACCTGCATCTGGAGGAGGAGGAGGAGGATAGAAGTGTGAAGATCCTTTATCATATTTGTCAAGCTTTCTCTTTTTCTTCATTGCTTTGAGCTGGTTCTTAGAATACTGCATCCATGGTTCAGAAATAGGGCAGTCATGAAGAATATAGTAGGGGATATCATTACCATCTTTAACTTTCTCAGGAGGTACCCTCATCATTGCCTTGCTTCTAGCTTTCCTCTTCCTTGCAATAGTTGCAGAGGAGTCATCAGAATCAGTTTGGAATTGGTCACTATCTGAGCTCTGAGGATTGTCATATAACTCATCAATCCTTTTGATGTAATCTTGTTGTTGCTTTGACTTTTCAGGAGAGATAATAGCAGCAGCAGCAGTAGTGACAGAAGCAACAAAAATTGAGGCAGTAGGAGCATCAGATATAGAAACTTCAGCAGCAGGTTCTTCAATATGAATAGCAGACTCATCAGCCTCTGTCATCAGTAAATCAACAGCAGCACTATCAGAACAAACAATATCAACAACAGTAGCAGCATCCATAACATCAGCAAAAAGAACTTGTTCCATAGCCTTAATATATGCAGTAATTTGGCTGGGCTCACATCTAGCAACAGGCACAATGGCCTTAGTCAGATCTTCAACTGGTGGACAGCTGAAGTGAAGAGTATCAAAAACTAAAAACAGTGACTTGAAGTCCACTGTTAGTACAGGAGTTGAAGCTGGAACTGAAGCTATCTCTGGTAAGAATTTCTCTGAAGCAGCAAGCACTATCTCTTCTTCATATGGCATCTCCCCCTGCCTTGATTAAGTTGGAACTGGATCAAGGCACCCCATAGAAGGGATTGCCTGTGGAGGAGAAATAGAGGATAGCCTGGCAGACAGCTCCTTGATGGATTTCCGCAGTGGAGCCATGGAGATCTCCAGCAGGGCTACTAGTCTGGGAGCCAGCATCCCATAAAACTTGTCTGCTAGGGCAGGAATATCTACTTGCTCAAGTGAGACTTGAGTAGAGGTAGTGGTTAGAGAGATAGAGATAGATGGTGAAGGAGCTGCAGAAGTAGTGATAGAAGGGGTGGATGGTAGGATGGATGGTTGAGAGATTGGAATTGTGGAGATGGAAGATAGTGGTGTGGAGATGGATAGGGTGAAAGATGGTTGGGCAAGTATGTCATGGAGTAGTTGTTGGTAAGAGGAGGATGATGGAGGCTCAAGAGGTGAGGAGGGGGAATCATCCATGTAGGAATCATCCATGAGGTTGAATGATGGAAGGGAAGAGGAAATGTCAATGGATGGATAATAGTGAAGGGGATGGAATTGCTCTTCTGTGGTGGCTGGAGGAGGTGAAGAAGTTGAAAGAGGAGAGGAAATGATGATGGGGGAAGAGAATGAGATAGTAATGGTGGTTAAGGGGATGGTTGAAGAAAAAATTGAAGAAGGTGGAGAAGAGGAAGCAGGCAACTCTTCTAATGGGGCAGTTTCCTGTGGGGGAGTGACTGTATCAGTCCTTATGCCTGAAGTAGTGATAGCAGCAGGACCTATGCTAGGCTTGGTAATCTGCCTGTCCCATTTGCCAAAAAGGGCACAGGTACGCCTCTTGGAGGCATTTATATGCATCCCACTAGACACAAGCAGCTGAGGGCACCTGGAGTTAAGGAATAGCCCTAAAATCCTCCCAAAATTTACAAGACTTTTGTTTACCTTCTTTTTGATCAAGTCAAAGAAAATCTCTCCCCAGCTTAAATGTTTCTTATCCACAATTGCTCCCATTAAGCAGAATTGATACCTAGAGATGGTATCATGTGCAGAGTGCTTTGCCAATAGCATTTTCCCCACAACATCAACAAGAAATCTATACTCAATTGATAAATTCTTTTTTCAGCAATTTGTTAGGGTTAGCCGCAGAATGTCCCATTCTATCTAACATAGTTGCAAACTGAGTCCCGACTATAGTACCAACAATTGTATTCTGATCCAGATTGTGCGCTGTGTATACCCATTCTTTGATCTCATCAGCTACAATTTTCATTCTCGTGGTCATTGTATGCACTAACTGCTGTTCTCTGAATAAGTCCAGAATATCTTTGAAAACTTGGTCACTGCCCTCGAATGAGTCCATGTCTATATCAAACCCTGTGTCGAATTTCATTTTGGAAAGGGCGGTAACAGACACTGCCATTGTGTACCTGCAAAAATGAACAAACACGACCAAGTAAAGAAGAGTTTGGAGGGAAAGAAAAAGTTTGCAGAGAGTATGAAAGCGCAAAAGGAGAACGATGGCCGAAGAATGATTTTTATATTAGGGTTCGACGCCAGAAAGGAAAGATTGTTGAACTCCGTTCGACGATCTGGGCTTCTAAAGGAATCTGAAGAGTCTTCAACATCGTCGATCTCCGGTCGACGATATTGGAGAGCGTCGATCTCCGATCGACGATCTCAGACCAGAAGAAGATAGCCTAGAGCTATCTGAAAGCGCTGAACTCCAGTCGACATTTTCGGAAAATGTCGATCTCCATTCGACGATTGTGGGGAAAAACGTCGAGCGCAGTTCAGAGACTAAAAATAGCCTACAGACACTAGAAAAATCATGTTTTTTCCTAGTCTTGGTCTATTTTTAGAGTTTTAAAATCTTGGATTTTATTTTAAACTTTCTCCATCTAACATTCCTAACTTATTTAGGAAGAAGGTATGTTTCTTTTCATCCAATGGTTTGGTGAAAATATCTCCCCTTTGCAAATTAGTTGGGATATATTAAATTTCAATTTTATTTTTCTCAACATTGTCTCTTAAAAAGTGATGCCTAATCTCTATATGTTTTGTCCTACTATGGAGGACTGGATTTTGTGCTATAGAAATAGCACTGGTGTTATCACAAAAAATTTTAGACCTTTCTAAGTTGTAGCCATAGTCTAGGAGCTGGTTTTGAATCCACAAAATCTGTGAGCAACAACTACCTGCTGCCATATATTCAGCTTCAGCAGTTGAGGTGGACACAAATGTTTGTTTCTTACAGAACTAGGAGACAAGTCTGTCACCAAAAAACTGGCACGTTCCATTGGTGCTTTTCCTGTCTACTCTACATCCATCATAATCAGCATCTGAAAATCCAGTTAATTCAAATCTTGAGTCTTTTGGATACCAGAGACCTAGATTTGGACAACTTTTCACATACCTAAGAATCCTCTTAACTAATGTTAGGTGTGACTCTCTAGGGCTTACTTGGAACCTAGCACATATGCATGTAGCAAACATTATATCAGGTCTACTAGCTGTAAGGTATAATAGAGAGCCAATCATTACTCTATATGTTGTCTGATCAACATGTTTTCCATGTTCATCAGCATCTAATATAACATTAGTAGGCATAGGTGTTTTCATACAAGATGCTTCAGACATACCAAATTTCTTAACCAATTCTTTTGCATACTTGGTTTGAGAAATAAATATGCCTTCAGCATGTTGTTTGACTTGCAATCCTAGAAAGAAGGAAAACTCACCCATGCTACTCATTTCAAATTTAGAATGCATTAGGTTAGAGAACCTTCTGCACAAATTTGAATCAGTAGATCCAAATATAATATCATCTATATATATTTGTACTAGTAGGGTATGAGACTTATGGGTTCTAATGAAAAGAGTTTGGTATACTCTACCCCTTATAAAATCATTTTTTAGAAGAAAACATGCTAAGGTCTCATACCATACTCTAGGAGCTTGCTCGAGACCATATAATGCTTTATGCAATTTGAAAACATGGTCAGGATAAGTTGAAGAGATAAAACCGGGGGGTTGTCTAACATAGACTTCTTCTTTGATGTCTCCATTGAGAAATGCACTCTACATCCATTTGGTAGACCTTGAATCCTTTGTGAGCTGCATAAGCTAGGAATATTCTTATGGCCTCTAACCTTACAACTGGTGCAAAGGTCTGTAAAAGTGAGGGTAAGATCTATCTTAACTCTAGAGGGGGGGTGAATAGAGTATTTTAAAGTAAATTTACAATTTTAAAAATGCACAACAGTAAAGGATTAATTTATGTATAGGTGTAAGGTGCTTTGATGTAGAAAATAAAACTAAAGCAGTAAGAATAAAAACCACAGCACACAGCAAAGAATATCCACAAGAAACTAGAAGACACAAGGAACTATAGTGGTTCCCCAAAAACCTGGGTAGATCCACTCTTCTACCAGCCTTGATAGGAATCCACTGCAGGATGGGTTGATCAGGTGTCCTGGGCACCAATGAGCTTTTGATAAGGTGCTCAAAAACCACACTAGATTTTTTGATCAGGTGTCTTGCCACCACTGAGTTTTGACAAGGCTCTCAGAACCAGAATCAAGACTTTTGAAGGGAGTTTTGATAACCCTTTTACAGCAGGAAAATAAAAAGAAAGAGGTGAAGATGTCTTCTCTGTCTCAGTCACTGAGAGAAGACTTTTGTGGGTTGATTTTGTTGTCAAAGCTCCCCCTGAGAAAGATGAGAGCTTTGTTATGGTGATAGGTCTTCAGAAGCTTCATATTTCCAGCAGAAGATGGTTTCAGCAGAGGCTGAAATATGAATTGTCTGGAGTCCTTGATGTTGAAGCTATGATCACTTTTTAGTATGCCAACTAATTCTCTAGGATTGATCACTTGATTTTTGAATTGATCTCACTATCCTGTGAATCTGTACTGAGAATTTCTTGTTGTTGTTGTAACTCTCAGACTGGAGAAGAAAAAATAATTTATTCTCTGAAGATCCTCTATCCAAGATAGCCGTTAGCCGTCAATAAATGCCTTCCATAAATGTTTTGTCTTCTGGAGGAAAGTCCAATAAACATTCTCTGATAAATCCCTTGAAAATTGCTCCAGAATAAATGAAAACGGCTAGCAGATCTCTTGAAATAAATGCTGAGAGTATTTGAAAATCATTCCAAAAGCTGACAGAATTTGAATCCTCAAAGTCGTCGATCTCTCAGGAAAAATGTCGATCTGAGCTCTACGATCGTCGACCTGAGCTCAGAGATGGAAATGATCATCAGACAGAAAATGTCGACCTGAGCTCGAAGATCGTCGACCGGAGCTCAGCGACCTGAAGAATAAGCTGAAGACAGATCGTCGATCTGAGCTCGAAGATCATCGACCGGAGCTCGACGATTTAGCAGAGCTGAGCTCAGAGAGCGTCGAACGGAGTTCGACGTTTCGTCGACCTAAGCTCGACGATAATTGTCTTTGCCTCAGCTCTAAGTCTGAATCTTTGAATGGTCCTGGGGGCAGCTTCAAACCTAAGTTCTAAGCCCTAGACACATTCTAACTTGACCTTTTCAACTATACATCTAGGTCAAACTGATTTCCTAAAAACATAGTGATCCTTGCCCAAATTAGTAATAGGGTGTTCCAACAATCTCCCCCTATTTGGGTTAGGATTACTTTTTACAGAACTCAGTAATAAATATAAAAACATCATATAAAACAACAAAAAAGTCTAACACAAAAGAGCAGATCATGAAACATAGCAGCAAATAAAAGGAATATCAGCAAATGTTCAAGATGAGTATACTGACTGCTTACACATGTCATTTCCTTTCACTTCCCTTCTTAAATAAGATTTCCCTGTTGGGATTTAAAGCTTCTTTCTTTGATCTTCTATCATCCTCTGCACCTAATGAGGTTTGAGATTTTGGCCTGGGAACCACAGCCTCAGGATGCAGTTTCATGTAGTCTACTGGGTCAAAGAATTTTCTTGATGCATACCTTTCCAGTTCTGCCTTTCTTTGATCTGACAAAGTAGTAATGTTGGAAGTGTCTTTCCCTTATTCTCTGGCCTTCTTCAGCTGATCTAAAGCACCAAGTTCTTTCATCCTAGCAGTCCATGATAATGGATTGTTCTCTGGATCTTCAAAAGGAACTGCAGGCTCATATCTATTGACAGTTTCTGAAGCAGTAGGGGTTCTTGTATCAACCATTTCTCTGAGTTTATAGGGGAAAGGACCTTGAGTTGAGTCCATGTGACTTTGTCCTTCCCTTGCTTGAAATCTGTGTCCTCTTTGATTTCCTCTATAATGTCCCCTTCTGGACTGATAACCCCTTTGATACTGCCCCCTGGGATGATATCTTTGAGAGGATTTGGAGGAACTTTGCTTTGGAGCTGAGGTTAGAGAAGCTGAGCCTCCACCTGATCCTTAATCTGGAGGAGGAGGAGGAGGCTGAAATTGGGATGAACCTTTCTCATACTTATCAAACTTTCTTTTCTTCTTCATGGCCTTTAGTTGATTTTTAGAATATTTCATCCATGGTTCAGTAATTTGGCAATCATGCAGAAT